>OZ009933.1:10881731-12301808 GCA_963932035.1 Caenorhabditis wallacei | reverse complement strand
CATGAGTCTTCAACATGCGCTCTAATCGCAATTAGCTCTAATCGCAATTTTCAAGTACTCTCCGTCGAATTTAGCACGTTTTGCGATTAGAGCGCATGTTGATGCCTTGTGCCGGACTAATAGCATTATTTTTTTTACTTTTTCAAACAATCTCATTAAATTTGTTATAAGTATCTCTTAATTATTACCACGAAGATTTATTGTTTTTTGCTGTTTCACTAAATTTTCAAATTTCCAAACAATCTATTTTTCTTCAATCTACCGAAACGTTACATGTGTCGTAACTCTTTTATTAGAATTGCATGCAACACTATTAAAGGTGCAATTCTAATAGAGTTGTCATGATACTGACAACAATTGTCATAAGTATTATGAAAATAAATTCGACAAATTTGAACTTAAATTTCACTTTTTTCCCGTTTCACTAAATTTTCAAATTTCAATTCGATCTTTTTCATTTAATACAACAAAAGCTAACATTACATATACCGTAACCCTTCTATTAGAATTGTACTATTAAAGGTGTAATTCTATTGTCCGAGAGAACTACAAGTAAAACATGAATTATAGCCGGCCAAATACTGATTGGAGCACTTTTTTTGGATTTAGTGTTTTCATTGAAACTGAAAAAATTTTGAATTTTCGACTTCAGAAGACCTTGACGTCATTTTAGCTATCTAAGCCTCGCTAGTGAATCACCACTCTCGAAATGGCTAACCTTCATCATTCGTGTTGTAATTTCTCTCTCTCTCTCTCTCTCTCTCTCTCTCTCTCTCTCTCTCTCTCTCTCTCTCTCTCTCTCTCTCTCTCTCTTTCTCTCTCTCATTCTTGTTCCAATACCTGTTCTCCTCATCATCATAATCTCGAATCTTGTGACTCACTATTTATTACAGCATCACATTTAAAGCATTGAACAAAGAGAAAGAGAGAGGGGGGACTGTCCTTTTCTTTTAAATACTCACTTTTTCCTCTGTTTTATCAGTTTTACAATTGATTTCTGAATTGGTGGAACTTTGCGGTTTCAAATTATTTTTAAATTTTCATTTTTGAACGAAGTTAACATTCCTGATCGTTTTTTCGTTATCTAAATATAACTAATAATTTTGTACTCCTCTCGGACAATTATACTTTTTTTGTCCAAAAGGACTACACCATTTTAAACAAAAAAAAGTATTTGGAAAATAGGAAAATGGAGAAAGTCGATTTTTCATAAAATGCTTGAGCAATTTTAGTGCAGACTAACTCAAAAAAAAGTGAGATTGAAACGGTATTTTTAAAGGAATTTTTTTGAAAACTGAATTTTTTAATATAATCAAAAAAGTAACAGAAATACCGTATCACTCAACTTTAACCCACATTTTGAAACGAAATTTTTTTGCAATTTTTTGAATTTTTTTCTAAAAATCTGTATGAATTTTCTATCAGATTCAGAGTAAGTAAGTTGGAAAAAAACGGCATTCGATTACTTATGTATTTCTTGATTGTTATATACACAGTTTTTGAAACGGTTATCTTGGTTCCTATAATAGCTATCAAAAAGTTGTCAACTAAGAAAATATAGCCCTAATTTAAATTAGGCTAATTATAAGCAATATTTCCTTAGTTAGCTACTTTTCGATATCTCTAACCAATCCCGAGATATGGCTGCTCAAAAAAAAAGAAATTTTTTCCCATTTTTTTTAAACTGTTATATCTCGGCTCCCATAAAAGCTATCAAAAAACAGTCAATTAATAAGTTGTAGCCCTTTTTATAAGCAATATTTCATTAGTTGAAAGTTTTTTGATAGCTCTTACGGGAGCCGAGTTATAAGCGTTTGTAATTGAAGGCCAAGTGACGGACGCTCCATGCGCCTCTTTTGGTGCGCTACTTCAAACGCTCATATCTAGGCTCCCATAACAGCTATCAAAAAGTGGTCAACTAACGAAATGTAGCCCTTTTTAAGAGCTACAATTCATTAGTTGACAATTTTTTGTACCTTGTACGAGAACTGAGATATACTCATCTAAAGAATGGCGACACCCGTTGAGAAGATTAATCTAACAATTTTATTCAAACTTCAAAATTTATCATTGAAACTGATAATTTTTTTCCTCTAAATCCCATTTTTTTTACTGTTTCTCAGTTTTCATGATTTTTGCTCAATTTCTCTCTACTTGTTAAATAAAAGACTTTTTTCTTTAGAAATGCGAGAGAAACATCGTCTACTCCTCCTCCTACTCCTCTCAATATCCACAGTATCATCTCAATTATCATGTCATCGAATACCCACTTCCTTCTGTTGTACTTCAAGAATTCGGGATCAGTGTCCGGAACAGTGTGCGACGGTTCAATGCGGAAATGAGTTTATAAATAATTGTAAGTGAATTTTTTTAGGTGTCTTTCTAGTTTAAGCTATAACTTTGTTAGGAAAAGAGATATCAAAAAATTGTCAACTAATGAAATATTGCTCTTGATGAGGGCTACATTTTATTAGTTGCCAATTTTTTGATAGCTTTTACAGGAATCGAGATATGAGCGTTTTAATACAAGACGCGCCAAAGAAAGGGCGCTGCGCCCTTTCTCTGTATCTCTCACTTGGCGAGCTGCTTTGAACGCTCAAAACTTGTTAACCGTTAGAGCTATCACAAAGTGGTCAACTAACAAAATATTGCTCATAAAAAGTTCTACATTTCATTAGTTAACAACTTTTTGATAAGTTTAACCAGAAGCGAGATATAAGCGTTTGAAGAGAGACCCAGTGAAAGCTAGATTGCCTTACTCCAAATGCGTATAACTCGGCTCCCGTAAGAGCTATCAAAAAATGTCAACTAATGAAATATTGCTCATAACAAGCGCTATCTTTCATTAGTTAAAAATTTTTTGATATCTCTAACCAATTCCGAGATATAGCTGCTCAAAAAAACTTTTTAAAAAAATTTCAAAAAAAAAATTAACGTTTCAAAAATCCCATAAATCCCACTTTTTTTGAAAACTCAGCTTCAAATTGTGTTTTGCAGTATTCTCCACAGACGGTTCTCGTAAGCCATCGGGTCCATCTAGTGGCGCTCATGATGGAAATGCCAATATTGGAGGAGTTGGAAGCGGGGATACACGTGGTTTTGGTGGAGGTTAGTGTTAAGTAGGATTTGGTAGGAAAAATACAGTTTCAAAATATGCTGAAACAGAAAAAAAATTTTAAAATTTGGTTTACTAATAAAATGACTTACTCTAACACCCCTAACCAACGATAGCTTCTCATCTCTTAGCCTTCCCTTATTTCAGACATCGAAACTACAGAATTCGAAAAACCCGATCAACCGGCGCCTAGTCGAGCTACCTGGGGCTCCAACTCTGGCGATGCTACCAGAGCTCCGGTTACCATCACCACAACCCTATCAACTACCGGCTTCCCAACCCTTATCCCCTTCACATCGGAATCCTGGTCTACAGTAACCCAGACACCACTGCCACCAAGTTTTGAAAAGGGACCAGTACAAGCGCCAGCTAGGGTTCCGGTCCCTGAAGCTCCATTGGGGCTCACCGGGGGCTCATCAACGACCCCAATCCCATTCCAGCCAAGGAATGTATGTGTGGCCTAACTTTTTTCAGTAGAGTGTGTTTCTTCTTCCAGGGACATCGTCGACGGACTACACCTGACCCAAGAATTATTCGGCCACCCGAGTCCTTGGTAGTCATCGGAGATTATGATGAGGATGAGCCACCATCGGAGAACGCTGTCGTTGATTCGCCGCGTATGTTGTTGTGATTATTATTTTTTCATTTTCAGTTTCAGTTTCAGTTTCCCTTGATATTTTGAGTTTTTTTTTGGGTGAAAATTATTATCCAATTTATCGTTGGTTTTTTTAAAACTGATAATTTACAGAACCATTCCCTCCACCACCAACTCCACCAGTGATTAGTAACAGTGGGGATGTCTTCGCTAGATCTCGAAAAGAGATCAATGCCACACCCGATTTAGAACAACAATCGGGAACAGCTGCTACTCTAAGGTAAGTGGGGACCTATTTTCAGAGAATTTTCAGGTTATATCAATTCATTGAAAATATTTTTTTTCTAGTTTAGAAATAGGTTTTTAGAAACGGGGAATTTTCAAAAAAAAAAATAAAATAAGAGGAAAATAAAAAATACAATTTCATGAAGCTCCCTAATGGGTAAATGACTAAAGTGAAGGCTCCCCTTCTGTTGTTAAAACTGCAGTCTTTGTTCAAAACGGTGTATCTCGATTTTTGTGAGAGCTATCAAAAAATTGTCAACTAATGAAATATTGCTTTTAATAAGGGCTATATTTTGATAGTTGACCATTTTTTGATAGCTTTCACAGGAGCCAAGATATAGCGATTTGAAATTGGGCGAACTTGAGAGCGCAGACATTCTAGCCTCTTATGCGTCTCTCACAACTTCAGGGCTTCATATCTCAGCTCTCGTAAGGGGTATCAAAAAACTTTCAACTAACAAAATATAGCCCTTGTTATGGGTGAAATTTTGTTTATTGACACTTTTTTGATAGCTATTATGGGACCCGAGATTTGCGCCTTTAAAGTGGGGCGAAGTTGATAGTAGAGACAATTTAGATTTCTCTGCGTCTCTCTTAAAATCCTTATATCTCGGTTCCCAAAAGAGCTATCAAAAAACTGTCAACTAACAAAATTTTATCCATAATAAGGGCTATATTTCATTAGTTGAACGTTTTTTGATAGCTATTATGGGAGACGAGTTATAACCCATAGAAGTTAGGAATGGTCTAGGCACTAACTTTCTCGAAGTTTCTCATCAAAAATTCGATGAAAAAAATCCAAAAACTCGCAGAGATTCAAGTGTCCTCCCATCCCTTCTCCCATCCTCTTCCTTCAACCATCTCCGTCGTTTCTCATCTCGAAGCTCCTCCCCTTCCTTCGCCCATTCCCGTGCCCATCATCGTCTGATCTGCCGTCTAACCACCCCAGGTCGCCTTCTATGCAATCGTCCAATGCCACGCCTCCACAGAAGTCGTTACGTGACTCCTCCGAAATTCTGGAAGTCTTCTGACGTCAGAAAATCGATTCCAATGAAAATTCGGAAGAAAAATTTCGCGACTACACGGATCCATATTACTCCGTTTATGGGAGAGTTGGCGAGGAGACGCAGGAAATTGGATAGGTTCGGATAGCATGGAATCTATATTTGGAATTGGGTTGCACTTTAAAGGGACAGCATGTATTTTGGAGGGGCATGAACTCTACTAACTCGGCACCTATCTCTAGTTGCTCATCTTAACCTTAAATTATTTTCAGTGGTTCATCTCACGAGTGGAAAGTTTCTATTATTCCACGCGGTCAAAATACTAAGCCTGCTGCTGTAAATTCAATTCCGCCATTTACAATAGATGGGAAGTCAGATGAGCGGTTTAATAAGTTTTATAGAAGTGAGTTTTTTTTAATTAAAAGGGGGAGGGGTACTATAGATCGTCCTATGAAATGAAACGGTAGGGGGCGATGTCCGGATGTCCGTAGTCGTTTGGCAAAAGAATAAAAAAAGAAAAAAATACACCGCCGCCCGAGGGGTCGAACCTGTGTCCTTTCGGGCGGCGACCTGAGTCACTATCCACTATGCCAAACATGCAATCCGAACAAGGGCGGCGCATTCCCTAGATATCTGGGGGCCTGTCGGAGGCAGGTTAACTGGCTGGCCTGACTCATTAAGAAAATTCCCTGAAACCGAAAACTTTTTTTTTAGCTATCGATAAAGTGATCAACAAGCTTGACCTAACTGGCGACCTACATACTCGCGAAGGAGAACCACAGATTCGATTGGAGGTAATTTTTATTTTTTTTTCTCACTGTTTCATTTAACTTTGTGGCTACGGTAATTCTCTTCTTACAGGGAAGCACCAAGGACCTATCCGTGGAATCATCCGCTGTGGTTATCGTCTCACGGACTACTGTAGCCCCGGGGGTCACCAACAAAGTCAGTGTGATACCATTCCGTCCGCTACACTTCACGGCGCCACCTAAAGGCCAAGCTATAGTTAAATCCAATGGGGGACCACCTGGAGTCTCTCCCCCGGCTCCTCAAGGTCAATGCGGAGTTGCTCCGGACTTTACCCCGTGTGTTAGCAATGAGATAGCGAGTAAATCATTGTTAGACTGCTGCAAAAGAAAAAATCTGCCGATTGGATGTCAACAGCTTTGCAGATATGATATCACTCAAGCCGAGGTTGGTTAGCTAAGCCCCGCCTCTTCTACAGTAATCCCGTTTTAGATTCGCTCGGCAATGGATCGGGGTCAATGTGGTATATTTAATGTAGCGCCGTTTTTGGAGTGTGCTTCACAGGGAAAAGATAATTCGGAGTGTTGTAGGCATCGAGGCATTGTACAGAAGACGTAAGTTTGGGAAAGTGTGCCAAAAATGTGCCAGTTTCCGAAAAAAAGATCGAATAATAAAATCAGGACTTTAAGAAATTGTAAGAAATTTAGGTTTTGAAACAGGATTTTTTTTTCGAAAATTGGGCTTATCATAACTTTATCTGAAATTGAGATTTTTAGACGATTGAAAAAAGAAAAAGATAGCTCTCAACGAGCTCTACACAATGGTCTAGCTATCATTTTGTTTGGTTCTGGCTAAATCGAGTTAAGCAACTTTTTAAAAAAGATACAATTTTTTGAGTTTTCGGAGCCTTGTAACTTGGTTTATACTCAACCAATAGGCTCGATTTAAAGCTCATTTTGTAGATCTTGTCAAGAGCTATCATTTTTTTTTAATCGTCTAAAAATATCGATTTCCAAAGGAGCCATGCCCTGGCCCGCAACTCAACCCGTTTTAGGCCCCCGAGCCCCAATTTTTTTTGCTGTTTCAAAACTAACGTTTCTAAGTTCCAATTTTTTATAAAAACAGTTTGACTGGTCCACTTTAAGGGTAAATAATTTTTCAGTGGTCCCCAATGCGAACAATTCTGCCGGCCCGCCCAAGGGCTCTCCTCCCTTGGCGTTCAACATATCGTCTGTGGAAACGCCGTTGGTGACATGCTTCATTGCCATCATTCGGGCGTTCGGAATTAGATATTTTTGAGAAGATTTTTGTATATATTGAGAGATAATTGCCATTTGACTTATTTTTATTTTTTAAACTTTCCTTTGGATTCTAGTCATTTTAATTTTTTTTCTTTGAATTCTTAAATTTTATTTTATTTTTTTCCTTTTTTTTTGAATGATCTCTTGTTTCTGAATTAGACATCTGAATAAACTATTCATTATATAAACAGGTCGAAAAAGTAAAAACTTGGAAAAAAAGTCACAAATGTAAAACTAGCCGCGCTGCTCCAGCTTTTCTAGGGCAACTCACCTATTGATAGAATCGATGCGCGTGGCGCAGCTAGTTGCGCTTTTGCATGTTGTTCCAAAGGTCTCGGGTTCAATTTTTTCTGGGGTAATTTCTTTTTTTTGTTTTTCTTCATTAAAAATATTCGATTTATTCAAAAATAATTCAAATATATTAGCTGGGAGGAGTCGAAAATCCTGGAATTTCAAAAAAAAAAAAACAATTTTTTTTGAACTAAACATTTTGATTTCGAGACTTGAAACAGTATTTTTGATCTAGTAGTTTTTTTTTCGAAAATTACTGAAAGAACTTCTATTAGAAGTGCATGCCATTTTATTAGAGGGAAAATTCTAATAAAGGTTTTGGTGGGCTGAAAATAAATCGAATAAAATTGAGAGTTGAAGACAACTAAAAATGGGATTCTGAAACAGGATTTTTTTTTCGAAAATTTTTTTTTCAACTGTTTCAGGAACTTGTATTAACTCTTATTTTTCTCAAACACAGCTATAGTGGTGTTTGATACTCAGTCAGCAAAATAAAAATGAGCAGTTAAATTTTGTGGTACAATGGAGCGTGATTGCATGCGTAAGAAATGCGAGAAGGGCGAAGATCTACTAAATCTGTAATTCTACTAACACTTTTTTGGAAGCGGTAATAAATTGAGAATTTATGGTTTTGATGTGTCCAAAAACTATTTCTCGGTTAGCTATCGCTAGAGTTAGCATCTAATAGGAACTTCTGTTTCAACAATATTTTGAAACAGAGTTTTTAAATTTTTGTAGCTTTCAGATCTTCAAGCTTTGAAGTTCAAGGTGATGTAAGACATACAAAGAAACCTGTAAATCACAGATTTCCCCTCCTATTCCAGTTTCAGCTATTCTTGAAACAGAAAAAAAAAACAAAAAAAAATGACGAAGACTCAATGACTTTTAGGGTAAAAATACAGGATTTACAAAATTGGAGAAACTGAAAAAATTATTAAAAACTCTAAAAATCCTTTAAAAATTTTTTTTGCTAACTAAGCCTACTTCACTGAATAAGGTTCTTAATCCAAAATAAATCTTAGGAATATCAAATTAGCATTTAAAAAATTCTAGTTTCTCAAAGTCATGAAACCGGTAATTTTTTTTGTTCCTAATGATAATTCGCAATCTTTCATTACAAAGTACTGTAACAAAACTCTCAATCTTTCATTTATCAAAAATTCAAACACAAATCCAAATAAAACTTCATAAAAACTATTCAACACCTTAAACAAGAAGAAAATGATTTTCCTATTCCAGTTTCAGCTATTCTTGAAACAGAAAATAAAAACTAAAAACTTGACATGACGACGAGACTCAATGACTTTTATTGTAAAAAACTAAATTTACAAAATTTAAGAAACTGAAAATATTATTAAAAATTCCAATAATGCAAAAAAACATTTTTTTGCTATTAGCTCGGCACGAGGCATCAACATGCGCTCTAATCGCTATTAACCCAAATTCCAATTCCGACTAAATAAGGTTAAAAGTTAAATAAGGCGCTTAATCCAAAAAAATATAAAAAAAGTCTTTCCGGGAGCAGAATCAAATTGACATTTAAAAAATTCCAGTTTCTCAAAGTCATGAAACCTGCAATTTTTTTTTCCTAATGATAATTTGGATTCTATTTCAAAGTACTGTAACAAAAATCTCAATCCTTCATATATCAAAAATTCAAACACAAATCCAAATAAAACTTCATAAAAACTATTCAACACCTTAAACAAGAAGAAAATGACATCTTCCAGGATACTTCTCCTCCAATTCATCAAATTGTTCAACGATTTGAGACATTCGATTCGGGTTCGGCATAAGTCCATCCTCATCGACAAGAGCAGCAATTTCAGAGAGAACTAGCAGTTCCATCGTCGGCCATTTGTTATCACTGAGCAAGCATCGAGCTTTTTTGAGCCATTGTCGAGGATCTTGACCGGAGAGGCGGGTGGATCGAGCAGCAGTTAGGTAGAAACACGACTTTTCGATAAATGTTCCAAATTTCTCAATGTCGTTTTCAATTTCGTTGATGATTTTCAGGGCTTTGGTGTGTTCGTTGCGGCAGACCTGAAGAAAAGAAAATGAAGTAGCGTGAAGGCTTCTGCTAGCTTTGAGATAAGTCACTTAAACCCAAAAGCTTAAGGTAAGCTAAGGAAAAAAAAATTAGTGAAAAATATTCCAGCCACGCAGCTTTTAAAATATACTGGTACGCCACTTCAGATTGCGCCACTTGAAGTTGCGCAACTTCACCTACGCCGATTCTGACAACGCTACTTCAAGCCACGCTACATTAAATTACCCAACTTTCTAATACGCCACTTCAAAAAACTACGGTTTCAGGAAGGCCACTTCAAGACACTTAATTTGCAGCAGCGCTCATTCATTGCGCTGCTACAAGTCACACTGCTCCTATTACAGCTATTTCCACGTTACTTCAAGCCACATCACTTTGGTTAATCCTACTACGCTACTTCAAAAAACGCCACTTTAAAATACGCAAACTTTAAGTTTCAAAAAAACCACCGTTTCAGAAACGCCATTTTAGAACATTACTTTCAGTCGGGTTTTGATGTGTCAATGACACAAATATTCCAGCCACGCAGCTTAAAAATATACTGGTACGCCACTTCAGATTGCGCCACTTCAAGTTGCGCAACTTCACCTACGCCGCTTCTGACAACGCTACTTCAGCCAACGCTACTTCAAATAAAAAAAATACCGTTTCAGGAACGCCACTTCAAGTCATTTAATTTGCAGCTGTGCTATTTCACGAACATAACTTCTAAGCTACGCCACTTCAAGCCATCCAGCTCGTTATCATAAAATTCCTACTAATTCGAATCACGCTGCTTCAAGTACGCTACTTCTGAGCTACGCCACTAGGAGTCGAATCAACCCGCATTTACCGCGCCACTTCAAACCACGCTACTTCGTTCCACTCCTAAACACGCCATTTCCACGCCACTAGACTCACCAACATGGTCGCCATCCTCCTCTTAACCATCACTTCCACATCTCTCAAAGTCGTCGCCTCCGCCAACACCATCGCCTCCGTCAACTCCTTCTCCGCCATTTCATACGATCCATTCGACGTGTACATTCCCGCCAACGTCATATGACATCTAATCCTTCCTCTCACATCAAAAACCTCCATTTTCTTCAGTATTCTTATCCCTTCATGCTCTTTTCCCAGCGCAAAGAGAACTAGCGCCCGGCGTAGCTTGTACTCGATATTGGAATATCGTGCTAAGCAAGAAATCGCCGAGCAACAGTCTTTGTACTTGTTAAGCAGAAATGATATCTCGAAGTTGATAATAGCTGAGCAGATAGCCACGTGACGATTGGATTGCCATGAGAAATGATCCGGATAGGTTTCCGATAAAGTTTCAATTGTGAACAATGCCTTCGAGTAGTTTCCAAGGGCTGCGTGGGCGTAGGCAAGGTTCACTGTGATCACTGCATGAGATTCTGATTGGATCGAGTCCGGATCCTCGGCGGGTGGGTTACCAGATAAAATGTTAGTCGCCATGGTCCTAGTTTGGTAGTACAAACCATTATGAATCCTAAAATGAGGTTACTGTACTTTATATGGATGTCCGCAGTTGTTTGGCAAGAGAATAAAAAAAAGAAAAAAAATAGACCGCCGCCCTTGGGAGTCGAACCTGTGACCTCTCGGGCGGCGAGCAAAGCCACTATCCACTACGCCATACATGCAAACTAGAAATAGCCGGCGCTTTCCCTAGATATCCGGGGGCAGGTAAGCTGGCCGATCCTTACATATTACTCGTGGCAATCGCCATTCCATACGCAGCCACTCGCTCGCCTCGCTCATCCATATCTATCCCAACTGGACAATAAATTCCCGTTTCCACGTTTCGTCGAATATATTTCCTTAAAAAAACCGGATTCTTAAATTAGGTTACGGTACCACTTACAGTCTAAACGCTCCCTTGGCAATCGTCTTCAATAACATCAACATCTTTCCGTACGAGTCCATTTCGGTGACAAATTCATGGGTGGCGGCGGCTTGATGGCAACAGTCGCCGCATGGTTCGTGGCCAAAGATACTGTAATTGTGGGGGGAAGAATGAGCAAGAAAAAGGGGGCGGAGCTTACTCATCGATATGGGCGAGGGGTTTTCGGACCACTCGGCGATCCGGATCTTTTTGAGATTGGTCTTCTGGAAATTATAGAGTCATGGTCCCATAAGCCCCTTGGTCCCAACTCACTCCCAATCCTGTCCTCCAAAATCGCTTCACATCCAATAATATCCATTGTATGCAATTCGGTATTCCCCATTTGATGGCAAACCTCATCGACGCGAAGTTGCGCTTGTTGAATGCTCTCTTGCAATAGGGCTCTGGCTCGGGAGCTGAAATTTAGTAAAAAAGGTGCCAGGGCTATCTCCGGATGTCCGCAGTCATTTCGGCAAAAAATAAAAAAAAGAAAAAAATAGCCCGCCGCCCGTGGGGGTTGAACCTGACACCTCTCGGGCGGCGACCGAGGGCGCTATCCACTATGCCAAACATGCCAACCAGAAGGAGCCGGCACTTTCCCTAGATATCTCTCGTGCGTTTTTAAAGAAAAAAAAAACCTACTAATCTCCAAAAATGCGGCAAATTCTTGCTTCAAGAATAGGCGCGTACATAAGCGGCGTCTGAGTTGGCATTCCAAGACGATGCGTCTTGTTACAATGTCTCCAATTATCGTTTAACTCGAACATTGACAATTCAAAGAAAGTTTTCATGGATTTCAATGCCGACGGAGCGTTTTTCATCTGAATTTGGGTCACCGACTCGAGAAGATACGATTCCAAGACATCGGGTTGATTCTTTTGAATCAGCTTCACATAATTCAAAATCCGATCATATGGATCAGCGAGTCGGGGGTTTTTCTGAATGTTTCGGAGGTTTTTAGCTATCCATTCACGAGATCGAATTGAGGAATCGATTGATTGGGGGAGGATTGTTCCGAGACGTTGGGTGTGATAGATTGATGGTTCTTTGGAGAGAATCCACAGTTTCATTAAGTGGTTTAGACGGAATTTTTCGGCTTGCGAGAGCTTGGTCCATTGGGCGAGGAGCTGGAAATTTAAAGTTTGTTATATGTTTCTTAATTAATTAGCTACTGTTTCAGAGCTTTTTTGTCTGAAAATTCGGTATTTCAGATGATTTTCAGACAAAAAAATCTGAAATTTTTAATTGTTTAGCAAAATTTGAATGCATATTCTGAAAGCCGCCCCTATTTTTAGCTATCGAACCATATACTTGCCATTCCGAAAGCTAGATTTGACCCCACGTGGGTTCCGAGTAAGTCCTGTTTCAAAACCCAAAAAAAAAAAGAAAAAAATTTCCAAAAAAATTCGAACCCGGGTGCATAGATTACCCTACCCCACTGTTATCCACTCGGCCACCGCCGCACAATTATTCGCCATCTGGAAAGGTAATGAGGAGAGAGCTAGGGTGAAAATCCCTATAGTGCTATAAAAAACTGCGAGAAAAAAATTTCAGAAATCTAGAAGTTTCCGAAGATAGCGACTATTATATTCGTGTTTAGGTTGTATGAAAGTATATGTGAGCGATTTTATAGAAAGATCCAAAACCTTGCGGGTTCGTGACTTCCTTGTAAGACCCCTTTTTTCTACTTTTCGACGTTGTCACGTCCCAAATGCTCTCCTGGTCCCAAGACTACAACCCCCAAAACTAACCCTCTTCAACCACCGATAAACCTCTGACCAATGCGACGAGAAACACATATTCTCCTTCTCCATCTCCTCCATCGCCAAATGAATCGGATCCGTCACCTCCAATCCCGGCACCCTTGCATGCTTATTCGTATAAAACTCATCTTCAATCGCCAAATTCACATCAGCTTCTCCCGACTTAATCTGCTCCATTGCCCTACAGAAATTGATGGTAATCCCTCGATTATTGTCAAATGCCAAGCGACAAACGGTTCGGAATGATTTATAGGTTAGCTCTTTTTCCGTGGAGATTAGCGCGTAGATCCAATGGAAAATGCTGAATTTTTGGGGTTAAGGGGGTCAAAAATTAAGACTTACTCTGCTTTTTCCGTCGCCGTAAACATCGGATATTCACTTTTCAAATGTCGATAGCCAAAATGAGTTTGGAATAGGATACGGATCAAGTAGAATGTTGCTATCTAAAAAAATTTTTGTTTTTTTTTGTGAAGAAAAAAAAAATTTTTTTACCTTAAACGGTGTCAATGGCTCGCCGGTCAATTTCGAAAAGATCTCACCGAAGAGAGAATCCAAGTTAATATAGGCGCGGAGCCCCGGCGGAGGTCGCTTTTGATCGCATTTCACTGCACGGATCATTGCTATGAGAAACAGAAAACATTTAAATTTTGCTAGAGAGAGAGGGAGGAGGGTGCAGAGAAAAAGAGAAATAATAATATTTTTGATAAGGGAGATCAAATGGTAGATCAATTTTTTTTGCAGGCTGAACATAATGATTTCAGAACGATTGGAGAAAGTTTTCAAAAAAAAAAAACATTTTTCGACCATTTTTTCGCCATAGGTTTAGTCACCAAAATCTGAAATTTTTCGAAAAACTTTTTTTTGCTCGAAACTTTTTAAATTTGTTCCTGTGACCAATAAAAGTCGTTCCACAAAATTTTACGCTCAAAAAACGCGTTTAAAGAGTTTTATGATTAGTGAAAAGTTGAACTATTTAGTACTGAAAATCAGCTTTTACTGAAATATCTCGAAACTGAGAAGTCCGCAGCAAATTCTGACTTCAGATTCGGAATCAGCGCGGTCTAATCTACCAGAAAGCATATATGCTGGCCTCCAACTCCACGGTCGGTTCAAAGCACTCCCTATTTAGTTAGTTTCAATTCCGTTGACTGAGTATCAAATGCAATCTAATTTTAAGGAGGACGGCAGACAATTTACATTTGATACTCAGGCAATGCAGGTAAATAAGCAGGAAATTTTAAGAAATAAAAAGTTTCGAATCTTGTTTTTTAAACTTTTTTATTGAAACAGCAAAAAAAAAATTCCTGTTTCAAGGAGCTAATTAAGCACTTTATTGTATGATTTTTTATTCATTTTATATAAATAATTATTTTCAAAGCACTGCTAAACACAATTAAAAATCTGGTGTCCAAACTCCTTATATTCCTGATACGGTACCTCCGCAATCTCTTCGCATCTCAATTTTCGTTGATCATATACATATTTGATCTTTTTTAACACATTATTTTTGAGTTTCTCCGCGAATTCGGGTTCTTCAGGGACAATAGAGAAATTTGAATATTTTGGGTCCGATAGCCACCCGGACCCCAGTTTTTTGTCTTCTGTGGTACGGTAGTGTCTGAAAAAATATGTACTGAATAATCTGAGCTCGCAAGGCTTACCTGAATAGAGCAACTTCACTTTTTGTGTACTCGGCTACGGTACCTGGGTATCTTTGATAGGCCCAGTGGTAGTACATTGCTGCTATCTGGAAGTTGATATTAATGTTAAACGACTGATTTCCTTCCAATGAGTGAAGTCAGCAGATAAGGAAAATTAAGCATTTTTGGAAACTGTATTTTTTTGTTTTTTTTTCATTTTCAAAATTACTGTAAAGTTACTGTAAATCTCGAACTAGTGTTGTGATGTTTTTTGCCAGAATTTTTTTCAGTTTCATAGTTTTAGTAAAGCTGAAAATCTATGAATAAATGTAATGAAAATGTCATGATTTTCCATTTCAGATGTATGATCAAAAAGATTTTATAATGTGATCAAGCTGTGACTTGTTAGCTCTGAATTTAAGTTTCAAAGAATCTAAGTTCGAAAAAAAAATTATCAGTTTCACTATAACGTTATACTACGGTAGTTTTATTTTTTGAACAATATGTCTAAAGTTAATAAAGTAGATTTAATATTAAAGTTGAATACAGATAATAATTATTAAGATAAGAGACGAGACCCATTAAAAAAATTAAAAATTTGACAAATTAAAGTTCCTAATTGAAACTGCTTAATTTTTCAAAAAAAAAATTTTTTTTCACTAACTTTCTATGTTTAAGTTCTAAAATTCCCAGTTTCAGTAACCTCATAACTTAGAAAGACTAATAACTTTATTTTGATTTTTACTTTTCTTGACTAGCTTTTGAACCCTAACGGGTTCAAAATCTAGACGCGGCGATGCCGCGTGCGTGGTGCTAAGCTTTCTTTATTAAGTAGTAGCCGGGCCTCCGGCCCGGACTCAGCAAAGAACGCCTATTCTCCCCTCACTCGCTCCGCTCGCTCGGGTCGAATAGGCTTCGAGATAAGTTTCAGGCTTACTTTGTGGATAGTTTACTTTTTAATGCATTAAGAGTAGCCGGGCCTCCGGCCCGAGTTGAGAATGAGAAACGCCTATTCTCCCCTCACTCGCTTCGCTCGTTCGGGTCGAATAGGCTTCGAGATAAGTTTTAAGCTTACTGTACCCCGACAGGCTCAAAAGTGGTGTGAAGTTTTCTAAGATAGAGAGTAGCCGGGCCTCCGGCCCGGACTCGGCAAGGAACGCCTACGTTTTAAGCTTAATTTGTGAATGGTTGACTTTTAAAGACATTAGAGTAGCCGGGCCTTCGGCCCGGGTTCAGTTCAGGAAAGGCCTATTCTCCCCTCACTCGCTCCGCTCGCTCGGGTCGAATAGGCTCCTTTGTGACATTATCAGATTGTGGATAATAATTCGCTAATGGGAAGAGTGGGTGGGAGGGTATATAAACACAGCAGCCGACACCTCCCGGGTTCCGCTGGCCACTATAGAATTCACGCCTCGGAGAGAGAGACGACCAATTTCCTCCTGGGAAGAAAGGTGTTTTCTGAAAATGACCACTACTAAAACGGTCGCGCCTCGGTCAGCTTTTGCCAAGCCTTCACCAAACTTAAATCACAAATTCTCGATACGATTCTGCATCGACTGAAAAAAAAACTGTCCAAAAAGCTTCACTTAGAGCCGAGTTATTAACCTCCAAAATTTTTTTTGACGTTTTTTGTAACGTTTTTTGTTCATCTTTTCGCTCTCCATTTATAGCGTTTCTCATACTTTCCATGTTTTGGGGGTAAGGTGGCAGACTTACAGTAGAAAAAGCGTTTTTCAGTTCATTTTCGGCCATTTTGACCATTTTCAGGGGCTTCTGGAGCTCGGTTTTCATGTTTCTGATCACTCTGAAAATTTTCGGGGTTATAAAACAAACCGAAATTAACAACTTTGCATTCACAGAATTTTTTGAAAGTTCCTAGTTTTTCAGCTATGCCGCGTTTTCTGAAGCATACCTTTTTTGGCCGTTTCTGTACTAAAAACGTGAAGAAACAGGTGTGTTTCAGAAAACGAGAAATAGCTGAAAAACTAGAAATTTTCAAAAAATTCTGTGAATGCAAAGTTGTTCATTTAGGTTTGTTTTATACCCCCAAAAATTTTCAGAGTGATCGGAAACTGAAAATGGTCAAATGGCCTAAACACTTTTTTCTATAAACTTTTGAACGGTACTGTAAATTGCGCTTAAACAAAAAATAGTGCGGTAGGTGAAAAAACTTGGGACCATCTACTTATTTAAGAATATTTAGTTTACGGCACGGTGCCGAATTAATTAATTAATAACTTTTTGCTATTTAAAAAATTAATTTTAAAAACGTTCTAAAAAATATAACAATTGAAAGATGAACCTCGACGACTACTTTTTCAATTTTTTTTCAGAAAACTATCTAATAGTCTTGAAACACAAAATCAATATTTATCGAACATTGATTCCAATCAGAGTTGCACGGACAACGAAATTTTTTTTACGGACAACGGACAATGGACATTGGACGAAAAATTTTCTGACGGACAACGGACAGCGGACAACGGACAAAAATTATTTCCAACGGACAATGGACAACGGACAACGGACAAAAAAATTTTTGGTGGACAACGGACAAACTGATAAGGGACATCAATTTTACGAACATATTTTGCGTCTAAGAAACCAAACTTCATCAAATTAAACACAAATTAACAAGTGAACGGAGAATCAGCTGTTTTTTACACCAAATATTTTCAAATTTTGCAAACAAAATGTAACGGACAAAAAATTTTTCCGACGGACAATGGACAACGGACAACGGACAAAAATTTTTCTGACGGACAACGGACAGCGGACAACGGACACCTAAAAATGGCGGACAACGGACAACGGACAACGGACAACGGACTGTCCGTGCAACTCTGATTCCAATCAATCATTGATCTGTCTAAGAAATCAAAAAATAGCTGTAAAACTAGAAATTTTCAAAAAATTCTGTGAATGCAAAGTTGTTCATTTAGGTTTGTTTTATAACTCCAAACATTTTCAGAGTGATCGGAAACTTAAAATGGTCAAAATGGCCTAAACACTTTTTCCTATAAACTTTTGAATGGTACTGTAGATTTAATTGTTCAGTTGAATACAGCTAATTATTAGCAAGGTAAAAAAAAAGATCAATTAAAGTTCTAACTGAAACAGCTTAGTTTTTCCAAAAATTAAGTTCTAAAATTCCCAGTTTCAGTAAGTGCTTATCTTAGAAGGACCGTCACCTTTAACTCAGTGGGTATTTGTTACCGTATCTAGCAGTTCTATCCAAAAAAAAGTGTTTAAAAAAACTAAACCTTTCAATTATATTCCCCGGTTTCTAAACGCCTCTTTAAATCACCTTCTCCGGTCGATACATTGACTTATAAGCTCCCCATGTAACCGGCGAAGAGACGTTGTATTGAAGAAACTCCATTTCAGATATTACCTAGAATTTTTGTCTTTTATTGAAAGAATGAAATCGAAGATTAAGATTTCCAGTAAAAAAATATTCCTGAAATAGTAATTTTTTCAAAAAAAAAAAAAAAAAAAAAATTAACCTGCTCATCACTTAGATACTTCTCTGGTAGCACCCCGGTTTTTTGAATCCTTCGAATCCCAAATCCCACTTCAGCAACTGTCTCATTAAAACCACGAACCAAATCTCCAACTGTCCTAATCCCCCGATCCAATATCACTAATCTCTCATCAATATCCACATTTATCACCCATTTCGAATGATATTTACTTCGCTGATGGCATTCCTAAAATACGGTTTTACGAATTTATCAAAAATTTTTTTGAAAAATCACGTTAATCTGTAGAAGATGAAACTGCCAATCAATGAATTCATACTCGGATTGGATTACGGTCAACTCGATTTCCCCTGTTCTAAAAATTATCATTAGTTTATTTTTTTTTATTTAAAAAAAACCTACCGTATATACTCATCGATAACCTTCCTACTGTACTCATTCATATTAAAAATGGTAAAATAAAAATGTCGAACACCAACCAGCTTATAATGCTCTATAAACTCAGCGATTTCCAACCATTTGCTCTCGGAACCATATATCGGGCCGACGCAGACTGAGATTTCGTGGAGAGGGGCTGGAAGGGAAAGAAAAGATCAGAACAAATTTTAATGGAAAATAATCAATTCTGGTAATATTGAAACTGGAAAAAAATTTGAAACAATATTTCGAACCAGTTTTATTTTTAGTCATTTCAGCCTGGATTTGGAATTTCCAAGATAGCAAAAGAAATTTAACCGAAGCTGGAATTGAACCTGGCACCTCTGGATTAAAAACAAAAGCGTACCCAGCTGAGCCACCAGGGCAACAACTCAGTGGGGGCGGAGGGTGGTGAAAGCGCGGTGGAGAAAGCCGACTTTACCCGGCGACATACCGGCAGATTTAACAAAAAATGGGGAGGACTATAACTCCTTTCGAAATCCATATTTTTAGGCGATCAGGGAGTGAAAATGAAAGCTCGCGGTGAGATCTACACGATGCATTTTATACTGAATGGATTAGAAGCTTTTGAAGAAAGTTACGAGCCTTTAAATAGAAAAATGCTATTATTTTCCTCTTTTTGGTCCGTAACTCGTTTAAAAATCGGTTATTTCCCCCAATTCATAGAATTTCGAACAAGTAATTTCATTAAAATTTAAGACTTTTTTAATTTTAAGGGGATTAACCCGTATAGAAAATTAAAAATAACCTGTTTCAACTATTACATATTACCATTTTGAGAAATTTTTTTTACTAGTTCGCTTAAATTTTGAAGATAATCACTCACTTTCAAAAACCCTATAAACCAAGGGGATCGGCTCTTGAGCATCTTCAGAATCAAAACTAATCGATACATATTTGGCTTGGGGTCTTTTCGGACACTGGATTACATTCATTGGGAAGAATATTGATTGATAAGAGGAATCAAGGATTTCTTCTCGAAGGCAATTGAAATATCGACATTGGACTTTTTGGCTGAAGGATTACTGTATCAAGGATAAGGGATAAGTTTGAGAAGGATTTTAGGAAACGATGATAAAATGCTTTTAACCAATTCTATTATAATTTATATACTAACTACAGTACCCTGATTTCCAAGTCTTACTGTACCTACAGTAACCTACCCATAACTCCTCTGCGACGTTGTCGTAATCGAAATATGATCCGGATAGACAAACGCGGTCACTAATCTAATCTCGGATCCCAAGATATTATCCCGTCGAGAAATATTTTTTTGAATCCAGTTTTTCATATCCAAAATCGAAATTTCTCTTCTTATAAAACCACCAATTCATTCCGATTAGCATAATACAAAGTACAAAAAACACAAATTTTATTCCGTTTCGGAAATCTGATATCTAAAAAAAATTTTTTTTTTCGGAATTCACAGATAATTTTCTTTACCATCATTTTCCGTTTCATCCAAAAATATATGGGGCATATTTATTTATTTAAATAACTAATTAGCATTCAACCGCCATCTGAGCAAATATGAAAAATTTTATTTATGTGAGGAACCTCTTTTATAAGGGCAGGGGGAGAATAGGCAATAATGATAGGAATCCTCGAAAATACATTGATTATTGAAGAATTTAGCCCCTTTCTCAGGAGCTTATTTTCAGCTAGCTCCCTTCAAAGCCAATGAAATCACAGGACAAGAAAAGATGGAAACTAAGAATATTGAAGCTAACTTCTATGATAAAATGACTAGCTCTAGCCGTTCTTTCAGCCTTTTTCTCCCGTTTTTTGTGATAATTTTTATATTTTTTCGTTAAATTTTCATGAATTTTTTAATAAATTTTTTTTAGTTGTGTAGAAGAAGGGAATTGGAGGAGTAATAAAAATTTATTTCAATTCAAAAAATTAATGTTGTCCATTGAATAAAGCATCCCATGCGGCCTTCTTCTTGGCATTAAAAGCTTCAAAAGCGGCTTGATCAGCTGGCGATTGAGTCTTCATGAATGCATCAAATTCGATAGCGAGCCTGATGAATCCATTGAAACCGTTGTCTTGACTTCCCGGCTTTTCGGAGGCTATCTTATTCCAGATTTGAATAAGTCCGTCAATGACTTGAGGAGAAAGTCCGGCAGCAGTCAATTCAGCTCTCGATTCTTCAACTGAAAATGGAGAAAAGTAAACATTATTTTGAGTACAGTAATCGAATACCCTCTTTTTCTCCTAGTGGAGCACCATAAACAGCGAGAATAAGAACAGAAAGGGTGATGAAAACTTTGAACATTTTGAATGAACTTGATATCTCAATCAATTCCTTCTCTGCCTTTTAAAGTGATTTTAGAATTGGATTAAAACGATAGAGTATTGTATGATCCTCTTTTATGTGTACTCAGCCGCTGTGGCAAAACTATTTTTATTTCTGCCACAAATCACAGTGACCCTCAAAACAAAGTGCAGATAGTTTCGAAATAATCCGAAGAACAATTAAATATTTTAAATTGCATGATGACTTATTCATAAGGGTCACTGTGATTTGTAACACAAACATAAACTGGTTTGCCGGCTGAGTACACATAAAAGAGGATCATACAATACTCTATCATTTTAATCCAATTCTAAAATCACTTTAAAAGGCAGAGAAGGAATTGATTGAGATATCAAGTTCATTCAAAATGTTCAAAGTTTTCATCACCCTTTCTGTTCTTATTTTCGCTGTTTATGGTGCTCCACTAGGAGAAAAAGAGGGTATTCGATTACTGTACTCAAAATAATGTTTACTTTTCTCCATTTTCAGTTGAAGAATCGAGAGCTGAATTGACTGCTGCCGGACTTTCTCCTCAAGTCATTGACGGACTTATTCAAATCTGGAATAAGATAGCCTCCGAAAAGCCGGGAAGTCAAGACAACGGTTTCAATGGATTCATCAGGCTCGCTATCGAATTTGATGCATTCATGAAGACTCAATCGCCAGCTGATCAAGCCGCTTTTGAAGCTTTTAATGCCAAGAAGAAGGCCGCATGGGATGCTTTATTCAATGGACAACATTAATTTTTTGAATTGAAATAAATTTTTATTACTCCTCCAAAAAAAATTTATAAAAATTCATGAAAATTTAACGAAAAAATATAAAAATTATCACAAAAAACGGGAGAAAAAGGCTGAAAGAACGTCTAGAGCTATCCATTTTATCATAGAAGTTAGCTTCAATATTCTTATTTTCCATCTTTTCTTGTCTTGTGATTTCATTGGCTTCAAAGGGAGCTAGCTGAAAATAATCTCCTGAAAATCTGATTTTTTTGAAAATTAAGAACATACCGTAATCTTTTGATCCTTCTCTTCTCCATCATCCAGATTCCGAGACTCCCTATCCAATTCCTCTTCCTCACTTCCCCCTATCTTCTCAATTCCATCAACCTCCAATCCATCCTCATCATAATCCTCAAGCCTCTCCAAATTATATAATTGAGCTCCCTCGTAGATAAAAAGCGGTTCAGAGAATGTTCCACGTGTCACAAAGAAATATTGTTCAGCTATGAAATTCGGTGGTACTTCGGAGAAAATGCAGTGGAAGAATTGGTCGGAGATGGTGTGCGTTGAGCCAGGGAGGTTCTGAAAAAAAAAGTGTTTCGAAAAAAAGCAAAAATGATTTGGATTTTTGTGGGATTGAACCAGGGACTTCTCTGACCAAAAACAAGGGCGTAACCAGCTGCGCCACAAGGGCAACAATTACGGATGGGGCGGAGGGCGGTGAAAACGCGGGGGAGCCGAGTTCGCCGGATTTCTTGGCATGTGGCACAAAATTACGAATAACTCCCTTCAGTTTCATCCTTTTCTGACGATCAAGGAGTGAAAACGATAGCTCTCAATGAGATCTACACAATGAGCTAGCCAGACCTCCTGGTTAACATTGACGCGAGTTATACCCCAAAAACTCACCCTCTCCGCAATCCTTAAAACTCCACCAAGCTCCCCAACTCCTCTGAATCGTTGTCCTTGATTCGGAAGACAAATGAAATATTCCAAATTTCCATCGGGTAAATGATCCACTACAAAAGCCGCATATCCAATTGGATCCGTAAAATTTCGAAGGAAAAGATGCAAATTTTCATTGGGGTCGAAGTGAAAGAGCGTGTGACAATTGGTATCGGGATCACAGTTAATAGGTTCTCCGAAACAAGAATCTTCGAGGGAACAGTCGATGAGAGCGGTGGTGGAGGTGATAAGAAGGGCTAGGATAAGCATTGGCTGAAAAACTTAAAATATGAAGCTGAAAATTAAAAAAAAACAGTTGATAATAAAATCGATAATTATCCAAACTAAATTTAACACCAACGTAGATCATAATCCTGAAACAGTAATTTCCATTTTTAATACAGGTCTGAAAACTCTTTTCCAGAAATTTTTTTTCAAAAAAAAAAACTGTTTCATAACGCTAACATTACCTTCTGTCACCCCTTTTTAGGTACTATAATTCTTTTTGGACCTTGGGAATGATCTCATAACCACTAGCTGGTAGGAGATCACCCGGAAGGCCACTTTTGAAAAAACCCCCCATAATATACGTTGCCCTTGAAACAGTAAAATTTTTTTTTTCGATTTCAAGTTTTTTATTTATGAGTTGGGTTTTTATGGGTTTTTATTATGATCGGGGTTTCATAAAAAATAAGATCATGTTGATGAAGAAAAGAGAGAGAATAATATGTGGTAATTTTGAAATAGTGAACTTTAATTGCTTATATCTCGGTTCCCAATGGAGCTAGAGAAAAGTTGTCAACTAATGAAATGTTGCTTATGAAAAGGGCTATATTTTACTAGTTGACAACTTTTTGATAGCTCTAACGGCTGAGGAGTTATAAGCGTTTAAAGCAGCGCGCCAAGTGAGAAAGGGCGCAGTGCGTCTGTGCTGAAAGTTTAAAGGCGCATATCTCGCTTGCCTTAAGAGCTATCAAAAAGTTGTCAACTAATGAAATGTAGCTCTTTTTATGAGCAATATTTCATTAGTTAACACTTTTTTATGATCTCTTCTAGGAACTGAGATATAATCGCTCAAAAAATTTTTTCTGGGCTATTCACACGCCGGAATGAAAAATCATCATACAAGTCTATTCAATAAAAAGCTGAAACTGCATTTTTTTTTCAAAAAAATACTTTTCAATGTTTAACTGATCTACAACGTTCGAATTCGAACACATGAACAAAGATATTTTCCCAAATTGATTGCCAATATGAAACTAGTGAAACTGAAAATTTTGTATAATAATTTTCTGTTGTGTTAGTACAAACTTCACCACGGTCCATTGCTAATTGACGCGGGGACTAGAAAAATTACTGGAAGAACTTTTTCCAGTGACATTTTTTAGTCCCGATTCCAGTTTCAACTATTTTTAATAGACGGAATATATCTATCCCTAAGTTTTTCACAGTTTCATGAAACACAAAAATTTTTTGTAGCTCATTGAATTTTTCGGTTTTATATGTTTATCATCCGAAGCTGTCATTTTAAAAAACCAGGTAAAACCTTATAAAATACCAGTTTACCTGCCTCCGGCAGGCCACCCCAGATATCTACGGAATGTATCGCCCACGTTTAGTTCGCATGTTTGGTATAGTGGATAGTGTCTTTGTCCGCCGCCGGGAGGTCACAGGTTCGACTCCTCGGGCGGCGGCCTGTTTTTATTTTTTTGCCAAACGACTTCGGGCATCCGGACATAACCCTCTAGTGTTTCATTATATAAGAATGATATTTTAAAAACAATAATCCCCACTTTATTGCTTAACCAAAAACAAAGTAACAAGAGCATTTCCAACTTGAAAAATAACCAGAAGAAGGAAATCTAAGCGATCGAAGAATTTGATATAAGTGAGTTCTCTGAAGTAGTCACGATCCTCTTCTTGAATATATTCTCTGACGGATTGAAGCGATTCGTCCAGGTTTCGGAATAGGTAGGCGCTGAAATAAAGTACAGATGTTTCAATGTTGTAAAGTTTTAAAGAAATTTTCAAATCAGGGTGATGATACAGTAATTTTTGCTAAGCAACTATCGATTTTCTAGTTAACTGTGACTTTGAAACTGTAAAAAAAATTCCAAAAAAAAATTCTGTTTTAAATTTGCTATAAATTTTTCTATAAAAATGAGCATTTAATCAAGTACAGTGTTTGAGTACAGTTTTCAGAATTAAAAAAAAAAACAATATTTTCATGACTTATTTCAGATTAGTAAAGGTGTTAAAATTAATTCTTACTTTAACAATTACTGTTTCAATAACCCCCTAAAATTTCTAATTTTCCACATCAAATTCAGTTTTTTTTAACATGCTGTCGTTACACTAAATTACCGTATCACTTACCCCTCCCCAGTATAATGCATCCTCTCCGCAGCACTATTCTTATGTCGAATCTTAGTAATATTCCTGGATAAAAATTTCGATGATCCAGTCATCCGAAGAATCCATAACATCCATGCTGGCGGCTTCCATTCTCTTGTATGAGCTCTTTGATGAAGAGTTAGCACGAGAACAGAGAATAAGACACCGATGGCTACGACGAAGATTTCAGCAAGGATGAAGTTACCTGGAGTTGAAAAAAAAATTTTTTTTTAATGCATATCAAACAAATGACGCAACAAGTTGATAAGACGTTATGATTTTTGTTGAGTTTTTGAAACATAATTTTTTTTATTCTTGAAAAAATTTTTTTTACTGTTTCAGAATGGTTTAGAACAAGAAGATTATGTCGCCTCCGGCGCCTTCATCTTCTTGTGAAGCTTGGGTATACGGGTTCTAGTGGGGATCTGTGTAATCATTTAAATGAATAAAAAGTAACGTTTATCATTCTTACGCTGGCGGTATAATCATACTTGCGAAAATCGTTGAAGGCCCGGCCCGGAAGGCCCGAGAGATTTTGAGATTTTTTGAGAGATTTTTTCAAAATTTGAAATTGGCGCCCACAGTCCGGGCCTTTCAGCTAAGGAAACCCTCTCTCCTCTCCCCTAAAAGCTTAGGAAAAGCTAAGGAAACCCTCTCTCCTCTCCCCTAAAAGCTTAGGAAAAGCTAAGGAAACCCTCTCTCCTCTCCCCTAAAAGCTTAGGAAAAGCTAAGGAAACCCTCTCTCCTCTCCCCTAAAAGCTTAGGAAAAGCTAAGGAAACCCTCTCTCCCCTCCTCTAAAAGCTTAGGAAAAGCTAAGGAAACCCTCTCTCTCCTCCTCTAAAAGCTTAGGAAAAGCTAAGGAAACCCTCTCTCCTCTCCCCTAAAAGCTTAGGAAAATCTAAGGAAACCCTCTCTCTCCTCCTCTAAAAGCTTAGGAAAAGCTAAGGAAACCCTCTCTCCTCTCCCCTAAAAGCTTAGGAAAAGCTAAGGGAATCCCCTCTCCTCTCCCCTAAAAGCTTAGGAAAAGCTAAGGAAACCCTCTCTCCCCTCCTCTAAAAGCTTAGGAAAAGCTAAGGGAATCCCCTCTCCTCTCCCCTAAAAGTTTAGGAAAAGCTAAGGAAACCCTCTCTCTCCTCCTCTAAAAGTTTAGGAAAATCTAAGGAAACCCTCTCTCCTCTCCCCTAAAAGCTTAGGAAAATCTAAGGAAACCCTCTCTCCTCTCCCCTAAAAGTTTAGGAAAAGCTAAGGAAACCCTCTCTCCTCTCCCCTAAAAGTTTAGGAAAAGCTAAGGAAACCCTCTCTCCTCTCCCCTAAAAGCTTAGGAAAAGCTAAGGAAACCCTCTCTCCTCTCCCCTAAAAGCTTAGGAAAAGCTAAGGGAATCCCCTCTCCTCTCCCCTAAAAGCTTAGGAAAAGCTAAGGAAACCCTCTCTCCCCTCCTCTAAAAGCTTAGGAAAAGCTAAGGAAACCCTCTCTCCTCTCCCCTAAAAGCTTAGGAAAAGCTAAGGAAACCCTCTCTCCCCTCCTCTAAAAGCTTAGGAAAATCTAAGGAAACCCTCTCTCCTCTCCCCTAAAAGCTTAGGAAAAGCTAAGGAAACCCTCTCTCCCCTCCTCTAAAAGCTTAGGAAAAGCTAAGGAAACCCTCTCTCCCCTCCTCTAAAAGCTTAGGAAAAGCTAAGGAAACCCTCTCTCCTCTCCCCTAAAAGCTTAGGAAAAGCTAAGGGAATCCCCTCTCCTCTCCCCTAAAAGCTTAGGAAAAGCTAAGGAAACCCTCTCTCCCCTCCTCTAAAAGCTTAGGAAAAGCTAAGGAAACCCTCTCTCCTCTCCCCTAAAAGCTTAGGAAAAGCTAAGGGAATCCCCTCTCCTCTCCTCTAAAAGCTTAGGAAAAGCTAAGGAAACCCTCTCTCCTCTCCCCTAAAAGCTTAGGAAAAGCTAAGGAAACCCTCTCTCCCCTCCCCTAAAAGCTTAGGAAAATCTAAGGAAACCCTCTCTCTCCTCCTCTAAAAGCTTAGGAAAAGCTAAGGAAACCCTCTCTCCTCTCCCCTAAAAGCTTAGGAAAAGCTAAGGAAACCCTCTCTCCCCTCCTCTAAAAGCTTAGGAAAAGCTAAGGGAATCCCCTCTCCTCTCCCCTAAAAGCTTAGGAAAAGCTAAGGAAACCCTCTCTCCCCTCCTCTAAAAGCTTAGGAAAAGCTAAGGGAATCCCCTCTCCTCTCCCCTAAAAGCTTAGGAAAATCTAAGGAAACCCTCTCTCCTCTCCCCTAAAAGCTTAGGAAAAGCTAAGGAAACCCTCTCTCCCCTCCTCTAAAAGCTTAGGAAAAGCTAAGGAAACCCTCTCTCCCCTCCTCTAAAAGCTTAGGAAAAGCTAAGGAAACCCTCTCTCCTCTCCCCTAAAAGCTTAGGAAAAGCTAAGGAAACCCTCTCTCCTCTCCCCTAAAAGCTTAGGAAAAGCTAAGGGAATCCCCTCTCCTCTCCCCTAAAAGCTTAGGAAAAGCTAAGGAAACCCTCTCTCCCCTCCTCTAAAAGCTTAGGAAAAGCTAAGGGAATCCCCTCTCCTCTCCCCTAAAAGTTTAGGAAAAGCTAAGGGAATCCCCTCTCCTCTCCTCTAAAAGCTTAGGAAAAGCTAAGGGAATCCCCTCTCCTCTCCCCTAAAAGCTTAGGAAAATCTAAGGAAACCCTCTCTCCTCTCCCCTAAAAGCTTAGGAAAAGCTAAGGAAACCCTCTCTCCCCTCCCCTAAAAGCTTAGGAAAATCTAAGGAAACCCTCTCTCTCCTCCTCTAAAAGCTTAGGAAAAGCTAAGGAAACCCTCTCTCCTCTCCCCTAAAAGCTTAGGAAAAGCTAAGGAAACCCTCTCTCCCCTCCTCTAAAAGCTTAGGAAAAGCTAAGGGAATCCCCTCTCCTCTCCCCTAAAAGCTTAGGAAAAGCTAAGGAAACCCTCTCTCCCCTCCTCTAAAAGCTTAGGAAAAGCTAAGGGAATCCCCTCTCCTCTCCCCTAAAAGCTTAGGAAAATCTAAGGAAACCCTCTCTCCTCTCCCCTAAAAGCTTAGGAAAAGCTAAGGAAACCCTCTCTCCCCTCCTCTAAAAGCTTAGGAAAAGCTAAGGAAACCCTCTCTCCCCTCCTCTAAAAGCTTAGGAAAAGCTAAGGAAACCCTCTCTCCTCTCCCCTAAAAGCTTAGGAAAAGCTAAGGGAATCCCCTCTCCTCTCCCCTAAAAGCTTAGGAAAAGCTAAGGGAATCCCCTCTCCTCTCCCCTAAAAGCTTAGGAAAAGCTAAGGAAACCCTCTCTCCCCTCCTCTAAAAGCTTAGGAAAAGCTAAGGGAATCCCCTCTCCTCTCCCCTAAAAGTTTAGGAAAAGCTAAGGGAATCCCCTCTCCTCTCCTCTAAAAGCTTAGGAAAAGCTAAGGAAACCCTCTCTCCCCTCCTCTAAAAGCTTAGGAAAATCTAAGGAAACCCTCTCTCCTCTCCCCTAAAAGCTTAGGAAAAGCTAAGGAAACCCTCTCTCCTCTCCCCTAAAAGCTTAGGAAAAGCTAAGGGAATCCCCTCTCCTCTCCCCTAAAAGTTTAGGAAAAGCTAAGGAAACCCTCTCTCCTCTCCCCTAAAAGCTTAGGAAAAGCTAAGGGAATCCCCTCTCCTCTCTTCCAAAAGTGTCAAGACACCTTCCCGTTATTTTAAAAAAGACCTCCCTTCCCTCTAAAGCTTCTGGGAAAAACTAAGGAAGGACAATCCTTAACTAACTGAACTATCCAATCCCCCTTGAAATATCATTTTTCGTGTGTTGGCAAAAAGAAAAAGAAATTTCATCCTAGGTGGAGTCGAACTCGGACCATGCGATCCTCGGTCATCTCTCTTATCCATCACACCACCCACCGACTTCATCTAACTTCCCTCGCCGCACTCCGCTCAGAGAACAGTGTCTAATCGGAACTTCTAGAGCCCGTATCTCCAGAACTGGAAATCCAATTCTTTCGAATCTGACATTTTTCAACTCCCCTCGCAGAGAGCTTCAAAATGAGCTTTCAACCGTCGAAAACTGTCGAGCGGTTCTCGGGGGCGACCTCAAACTTGGGTAATTGAACCGGGCTGTCGGCGGGGAGGCCCGACCCAAAGAAAACTTGCGGCCGACAGTGATCGAGGTCCGCGCCGGCCACTATGTTTTGACAGTGAGCTATAGGTATTCGGAGCTTCTCCCTTATCAGAATCAAAAACGGAAAAGACCTGCATCATCGCTCTGGAATTCTGAATCGACCTGTCTTTGTCCCAAAAAATTTGGATCTGTGGGAGAAGCGCTAGCATCGGCGATCCACACACAAACACACACACAGAAAACCGCGTTTGTTATTAGTAAGATTAGAATAATTTAAAAAAAGAAAATAATAAAATAGGCCGCCGCCCGAGGGGTCGAACCTGTGACCTCTCGCACAGGTGATTCGCGGTTTATCTATTATACCTCCCAGTACAAAAACTGTCTATAAATCACCTATCGCGAAAACGGCATATCTACAATAAACAAATCGCGAACTGTTCGCGATAAGTCTATTATTTGTCTATATTTAATGTATCGGCGAATTGTCATCAGAAATTTGTTTTTCTTTTTTCCCAAGTTATTTTTTCTTACAGAGCTACAATTTTTAACCATTTCATTCAATTTTTTTTTCTTATTTTTTCAGTTTACATGTTTTGATTATTATATAATCGTCATTCAGACAACCAAGAAGTGTTCTTATGTACAATAGTCAACGTTCCCACGAAGACAGACGATTTATAACTAACGTAAGGTAAAAATATCCTAATGAAGAAATGGGGGACCATTAATTTTTACAGAAACGATCTGGAATAAAGTCGTTGGGCAGATCAATCTCCGAAGATATGATGCGATGGTCTGGTCGTCTCACTTTTAATCAATGTCAAGCTCGGTGGTGCCTATATAAAGGGTATTTTCCATCTCTTCATCAGATTTGGTAAGTTTTAATTTCCAAAATGCTTGATAAAAATAGTTTTGTTACAGGTATTGTATTAAAGGTCAAACTTACTTCCCCCAGAACGAGATGCACATCAAAGTTCTGCAAAGGAACTCATCAAGGACCTGTCTTAATTGAGCAACGAAAGGTAACAATTTTCTAGTTTGACTGACCTTAAGACCTATAATAAATTTACAGGAATCAATGTGACCGAAAGTCAAAAAGATTCAAAAGAGTGACAGGAAAGGACACCAATTGGGAGGGCATAGGGAGAAGAGAACAAGCCCGATTCTGATAAACCGAGACGAAGGGACGGACTCCACATCGTCTAGAACTACTTAACGAGCGGATTCTAACTGCTGTGTATTGTTTAGATTTTATTTTTTCATTTTTTGATTTTTTGAATACATTTTTTTGATTTCAAAATTGTTCGCGATATGTATATTTTAGTGCTCGCGATTGATCTATATTCTACTAATTCAGGTCGCGATACCTAATTTATAGGCAGAATATAGATAACTTCTCGCGATAAGTCTATTATAGACTTACCAGCCTACTTCCCCACCTTCGGCGGGGCCGTAGGCTTAACTGTTCGTGGCTTCGCCACTCAATAGTCCTCACGTCAGAAATAGTTTTTTATATCGACAACTATTTTCATGTTGTTCACGTTTGCACGTCTGTCAAAGGTGGTAGTGTTCTTGCACGCTGCCCAAATGGTCAAAGGTTCAATTTTTCCCGTGGCAAGAAAAAATGCGGAATTACAAACAAACGTACAAAGTCCACTTGCGTTTTATATATAAGAATGATTACAGATCTATCCCAGGTACTCGTTTTTCCTACGTGCGAGCTGTATTCTGGCTACAATAGATAAACCGCGAATCATCTGTGCGGGCGCCGGACAAGAACACTATCCACTACACCAAACATGCAAACTAGGGATAGCCGGCGCGTTCCCTAGATATCTGGGGGCCTACCGGAGCCAGTTCTACTGGCTGGTACATCATGCAAATTCATACTAAAAAAAACTAAGCTAAACTTCTTATAATTCTGAAACAGGCTACATTTAATTTTTTAAATTTTAAAAAAACTAAAACACATTTGATACTCAGTCAACGGAATCAAAATTACTTTTAAAATTCAATGTTTCGAAATCCCTCATCTATCCAAACTCACCTAACAAGGGAAGTTGCGAAGTCTTCGGCATCGAATTAGCCACAATTTGCAAAATCACCGCCGATGACAACAAAGTAGTGATTCCCAAATTCACTCTTTCTTCTCTTAATCCATGATTCGCTGTGGAGGTAAACAATCCGAAAATACAAACTACAGTAATAATATAAGTTGGGATAAGAAGCACCCATACGTAGAATTGCGGTCGGCGTTTTACTGTGAGCTACAAAAAACTACGAGTAGAGGATTACTGTAGGATAGCTCACCGCAAAATGTACCTCTGAAAACGTAAAATTTACATCTGGATCCTCAGTCTGCCCGACTTCCGTAAGGATTCCCTCGAAATCCCATTCAGAATTTCCTTGGAATTGCTGCAATCTCAGTCTACTATGGATTAATGTAGAAAAGGTTACTGTAGCTTACCCCGAGATACTCCGATGCGTTGGCGTCTATATCGGGACCATTGACACAAGTAACTTCCTCTTTAGTATAACTCCAAGGTCCCATTTTAATCATACAAGTCTGAGAATCATATGGAAAAGTATCCACATTCATATCACAAAGATTAATAAAGACCGCATAGATACTCTGTCTTACTGTACCATCATACTTCACTGACACGTATCTTTCGGAACTATCGATCAAGTAATTTGTGTTGATACTAGTGGATACTGTAGTGTCAGGAGTCCAGAGAAATGATTCTTTTAGTTTAAGCCAAGTGATATTATAGTTTGTTCTGTTCCAGGAAATGAACTCGTCTTGCCATTGTAGAATGAATTCAGAAGAGAAGCTAACGGTTTCTTCGGCTGGGTCTAGCACCAAAACTGACATTGAATTCAAGGAAATGTTCACGATTAACACATCTTTCTCGTTGATAACAGGACGGATTGAGTTGTCGTATCCTGGAATTTTTCTTTTTTCTGGATTAGCTACTTTAAAATGGCATATCTCAGTTGCCGTTGAAGATATAAAAAAATTATCAACTTGTGAAATGTAGCCCTTGTCATGAGCAATATTTTGTTAGTTGACAGCTTTTTGAAAGCTCTAACGGTTAACGAGTTACGAGCGTTCAAAGCAGGGCGCCAAGTGAGAGATGCAGAGAAAGGGCACAGCGCCCTTTCTTTGGGGCGTCCTATTTTAAAACGCTCATATCTCGGTTCCTGTAAAAGCTAGCAAAAAGTTGTCAATTGAAGAAATATTGCTCATATTAAGGGTTATATTTCATTAGTTGACAACTTTTTGATAGCTCTTATAGGAAGCGAGTTATGAACGTTCAAAACTGCGCGCCAAGTGAGCGACGCAAAGAAAGGTCGCTGCGCGTCTTATTTTAAAACGCTTATATCTCGGTTCCCGTTAAAGCTAGCAGAAAAATGTCAACTAAAGAAATATTGTTCATATTGAGGGCTATATTTCATTAGTGGACAGCTTTTTGATAGCTCTAACGGCTAACGAGTCACAAGCGTTTAAAGCAGTGCGCCATGTCAGAAAGGCCGCAGCGCTCTCTCTTTGGCGCGTCTTATTTTAAAACGCTCATACCTCGGTTCCTGTAAGAGTTATCAAAAAGTTGTCAACTAATGAAATGCAGCCCTTAATATGGCCAATATTTCATTATTTCACAACTTTTTGCTAGCTCTAACTGCTAGCGAGATATACAGACTTGAATTAGATTGAATCAAATAATTATCGATTTTGGATCTTGGTCAAAATATTCCCAGAAAATAAATGAACATTTAAAAACAGTATTTTTTCGCCTACCTTGCATAATAACATCCTTTAATTGCTCAGCTACCGTAATCCCATTAACAAGACATATAACATGAACAAGCAAACAATAAGGAATCCAAATAGCTTGAGTACACATTGAAACAGTAAAAAATTATTCAAAAAGGGGAGACTAGAGAAAAGGGGAGGGAAGACATCTCCAATTACAATATTGCTCATTTTAAATTCAGGTAGAGAAACCGAACACCGTAGAAGGGAAAATTTAAATTTTGTATAGTAGGTGGGAAATTATTGTTTTTCCGTAGCTCCATCGGTAAAAATAGAATTGTCTTGCTGAAACAAAAAACTTTTTTTCGGGGTTTCGAAACAGTAAAAAAAAATCCTGTTTCAAGTTGAACTCAAATTGTAAACTTTCAAAAATAAATTGATACTAATTGTCCGTTAACAACGAACTTATTAGCTGCTAGTGGGGTCGAACCCGAGTGGGCGCCCCTTACCGACTGCGCTAAGCGGGCGCGAGATGACGCGCGCCGGCAGGGGGTATATGAAAGTGGAGTTTCAAAAAAAATCTGATTTCAGCGTGAACTTAAATCCAAAACTTTCAAAAAAAAAATAAATAAATATAATCCGTGAACTTAACCGCCCTGACCGCCCTAACCTTCCACGTGTAGATCCTTCCCGCTGATAAGAAATCAACCCCAGCTCGAACCGGAGGAAAAATTTATTCATCGAGTTGTTCTTGAATTCACTCTGGATAACTATCAAAAATGAGATACAAGATAGTATCAGTGTTACTAGTAATGACTAGCGAGGCTCTGCCTCGCTGTTGTTTTAGGCTTCTCGTGCCAATCACAGTAGCCTGACGCGGCCAAGCCGCGTCCGGACTCGGTTTAGTTGGTTGACTTGCGGGCCAAATCTTAGACTCGTAGGACAAAATTTGAGCTTTTTTGGTTAAGTTTGGACATTAAAATACCTTCTGGGAAGGTTGGGCTGTTATCATTCCCCCTTCCGAGTCCTATTTGACAACTGTGATACTGGGAAGTAGCGATTATGAGAATAGTTCAGTTTGCGGAACTTATACAACCTTCTGGCTCTACATATGCCTCCTGGGAAGTAGAATTGGGGCATTCTCGAATAAGCTTCGAGAAAAATTTAAAGCTTACTCGATATCAAACTATTTAAGAGATGAAATAGTAGCCAGGCCTCCGGCCTGGGCTCAGCATAGAACCGCCTATTCTCCCCTCACTCGCTCCGCTCGTTCGGGTCGAATAGGCTTCGCGATAAGATGAAATAGTAGCCAGGCCTCCGGCCTGGGCTCAGCATAGAACCGCCTATTCTCCCCTCACTCGCAAACCCAAGAAGCAAAAACAATTAGAAATGAAATGACGCTGAAAAAATCGATTCTCTATGGATTCTCCCCCTCCCGATTTCATCACGTAACAAAACGTGAATATTTTTTGAGTTTTGCAAATAAGTTAGGTGCAAAAAAACACAAATAGGTCGCTCATTCTCGACTCAATTACCACCAATTTTAATCACAAAAATTCTCGATACGATTTTGCGTCGAATGAAAAAAAAACGACCCGAAAAAGTTGACTCTCCGCCGAGTTATTAAGCGACAAACTTTTTTTTGACAGAATTTTTGACAGAATTTTTTGACAATTTTGTTTGACAAAAATTTTTGACAAAAATTTTTGACGCAAAACTGACACCCCCCATACCTACGGGATTTAAGAAGAGAAAAAGGCAGATCATAATTAGTAACACAGGTAAGTCCCGCTCCGCTCCCTCCAGAAATAATCCTTCCGGTTTTCAGAGCATGCAATGCAACTGGAATATGATCACCATCCTAATGTCTACTCGTTTTCTCATGGCTCTTCTCTTCATGATCCACCCCGTGCTCCCCGATCCTCTAGCAGTTCCGACACCAACCATCGCGTCTCCAGAGATGGTGAGTAACCTTGGACCCCGCGCTCAGGGTGGCACCCACCCCTCAAGCGGCTCTGGATCCTACCCCATTGAGCCAAAAGGCTCACAGGCTGCGCCTGACCCTAGCTTCAACTAATCATCTTTACTCTTTCAGCCGACATCAATACCGTCGTGGAACATGCCACCGTCCTCTCCCATCTGGTCAATGGAATCTATATCCAGTCTGGTCTCATGGACGGATCCATCCCCATTGAAAAACTCGTTGAAGATCTTTTGGATTTCGGTTCAGTAAAGCTAAAGGATATTGCCAAGTTCAAAGCGGACGGGATCAATGGAGTGGCTAACGATCTGAATACTGCATACTCGACGTTGAAGAAGACAAAAGATGATGTGATTGAATTGGAGAAGGAGGTCATCCGATTCAACAAGATCAGAAAGGATTATGCTTCCATCGATTTCGATAACATTTTTCCGAGTCAGGAGCAGTTTGCTGCAGTTGTTAAAATTGGAACGTCGCCTCTGGTCAAACTGAATACCATGTCTTTATGGATGTTTTCATTCAATAATTATATGGAAATAATCAAAAGGTACTCTAAAAATTTTGTTCCTGGCATGGAAACCAAAATTACGAACTCGATTAATGATCTTTCACAACAATTGAATGAAATTAGTTTGAGTCATACAACGTTTGAGGATGCGGCCAAGGATTTCCTTGCGGACAACTCTTGGTTGAAAAGTCTGGATGCTTTTAAATCTCTCGAAACGGTTATCAGTATTGCCAACAACAGACAATTTCCTTCAACCTACACTGATGGTTTGAAGGAAAATGTGAACAGGATACTCGCTCTGACCAAATCTCTCTCGTCTTCTAAACAAGATATCAATACCATCAGTAGACTTGCCGTGACAAGAAACAGTAAGGATCCACGTGTCGGCAACTTCTCCTATGGTTTCATTGATGGAATAAAGGACCTGCAGACGTTGGTGTCACGAGATGTTCGTGGAGCATGGATCAAGAATGTCGTTGGTGGAGAAGATTCGATTCTGATTCAGGTAGGGTTTCCATTTGGGGAATAACTTTTTGGGTACCCTACACCAAGGCTGACAAATTACGCGGCCGGCCGAGGCCGCGGCTTTTAATTTTTTTAAAAAGAAATCCGCAGCTGGCCGGCCGTGGAAATATTAATTTATAAAAAAACAAAAATTCTACAGTATTTTGTTTTTAAACGGCCGGCCGGAAGGCCGTTTGACATTCACCCACGCGCGTGGTGGGTTGCCCGCCGCCCGCCCTTTTTACCTGCGTGTTCTAGAAAACCAATTATAAATTATAATATTTCAACAAAACGTGACATTTCTTTAATTAGAGGTTAAAATTTTCCCTAAACGGAAACCCTTTTCAGGCATTCCAACCGCTCGTCGAGTTCAGCAGCAGTTTGAAAAATATTGATGAAGCGTTGGCACCGGTATCAGTTCCATTGGAAGGTCTTGCTCTTCTCCAAAAGTTAGTTCTTTTGCCAGCGAACTTTCCGGATTCCGATGCCCTGGTCAAAGAATATAAGAAGTGCACTGAGACAAACTACGACCCGTCTGATCTGGAACAAACCGAGAAATTTGTGAAAGGTCTGAAGTCACTCAAAGATCTCCATACGAGAGTAAGCCAGGCAGTTGGAATGGATCTAAGCGGATTGGCAAAAGAAGTTGAAGGCTACGTCAATTCGTTGAAAGCAATGCTTACCGACGTCGAAAAGCTAGCTGAACACGTTGATAGTACTAGTGATTTGGATAACATGAAGGATCGTGTGTTTGAGGTATTGGCTGCATTTGATGTTATCGATGGAAAGCAGATTAGCAGAACCATTTTGCCATCCATGGTGACAATATCTGAGAGCAGTGCATTGATGGCAGAGAAAAGCGGGTTGGATACCGAGAAGACAGTACAAACATGCTTGAATTCCATAAAAGGCGACCAGTTGGCACAAATCGCGGAGGTGATTCAACAAATCCGTTCATTGGACTTCAAGCAGATCGATGGAATTTCTCTGGCCGCCAACTCTATTGTTCAGACATCAAAAGAGTTATCGGCGCTCGAATCGATTCCGGAGACGATGAAAAGTGTAGCCAAGCCAGCAGCAATTGCGATCAACAAGTTTCCCAACTCAGGAACGCATCATAAAACCATTGGACAGATTGTGAAGTCGCTCAACTATGTCTACCAGTTCAAGGAGCAGCAGTCATCGTTTTACAAGTTGAATGATGTGGTTCCCTTTGTCCAGAATGAATTGGATAAGATCAATCTGCTGAGTGATCGGAAGGTTGTGGAAGATCAATGGGGTGATCAGAAGGCTTGGATCGGACAACTGTGGTTTGGTATCAGTAGTATCAAGGAGCTTGATGAACAACTCACCAAAAACCCCTTCAACAGTATCTGGGATTTCGGTCGTCCACTTGGTTATCTCATCAAGGTGAGCGATGTCAAGATCAGTGAGAAGGAGAAGTTGAAGGCTCTTGGCACTTTGATGAAGACGGCTGATCAGGCGAACGTTCGGAAGTTTGAAGAAGCTCAGAAAGTTCTCGTTGATCTCTCGCATCTCGATCTTGGCTTCTCTGCTCATCATTCTTTGTTCCATGGATCCGAAGCAGCTTTTTCCGAGTTCTTTGTGTTTATGAAGGATTACGGTGCGATGGATCACAATGCCATAGATGAACCAATCACAGTGTAAGCTTACTGTCGTTCCTCATTCAATTTTTTTTAAATTCCTGTTTCAGACCACTTTGGGTTTTCCTGTTGAGTGTCACTGTGTTCATTATCATCTTAGTCCTCTTCCTCGTTGGCGCCCATTACATTCGGAAGAAGATGATGAATGATAAAGTGCTTGCGTTCTTCTTGAGCATCAGGAACATGGATTACTCATTTGTAATAAAAGACGGTGAGAAATTGATGGGTGACGTGGAGGAGACGGGATCGACGAAGGCGGATCGGATCAATGATTGGTCGGCGTTTGTTGGGGACCAGGTCAAGTGTCCGGATGGAATGGTGTTCTTCCCAAGTAGCTTTGTAAGTGGAAAAGGGCTGAAATTCTGGATTTTGATCACTATCGATAAGTTTCGATGCGGGGGAAGCTCGTATATGCCTTCTAGGGCGTCCGCCTCCTCTCGCCTTCATGGCGCAGTCGGTAGGCGGCGCGCCCTCCAACCGGCCGCGCGGCTCACCAGGGTTCAACCCCCACCACTAAATTAAACTTTTTGCAGACTTTCCCTTGCGAACTCTGGAGAATCATCATGGAAGCTGACAGCGACGTGATGATCCTCGTCTCGGATTCATACAACAAGGCAAACTTCACCCGATTCTTTGCCACCAGATCAAAAGGAAAGTTAAAAATTGCTGTCGACGCCTGGATCACGACGGTGTCGGATGAGCATGACAAGGAACACGATCGATGCAAATATGTTATCCGCATTGATAAGGAGTAGGTTTATTAGATGGGGAAATTTAAAATTGGATTTTTTTCTAGGAAATGTCCACCGAAAACAGTGACCATTTTTACTGTTCCCCACAGGCATGGACTTCCGGATCATCAAATTGCACATGAACAGATTCAAAAGGCTAAGAAGATGACGAAGGTGACCGTTGAAGATTAAAAAAAAATAATTTTTTGGTATTACAGAAGCCAATTCTGATTGAATGCTTTACTGGAATGGACGAGGCGATGACTGTCATTGGATTCCACTACTGCTCTGAATTCATTAAGAGAAACAAGGGAACGTATGAAACTGCTTATGAGTCGATGGTTGTTGCTGCCAAAAACCGACGATTAATCATTCGACCGCTTCTTGTTCACTGGCTTCTCCTTGGAATTTTGTACTTTTTGGCTGGGGTTCGTACTTAGAAAAATAAATTTAGAAAAAAAATAAAAATTTCAGAAAAACCGAGACTACATGGAGATTTACAAGGAACAACTTCAACGATATATGGATGAAAATCGTGATAAAGCTGCTGGAGATGAGGTTATGATTCGGGAAATCGGGAATGAGGAAGAGGAAGAGGAGATTGTGTTGGTGGAGGAAGAGAATGAAGAACATGAAGACGATAATTAGATTCATGTCTTTTTTATAGTGAATAAAGTATTTTTGTGAAAAAAAAACTTAAAAATAATTTGTTGGCACGGTAAAATCTGCCTTGGCTCTTCTTCTCCATCTTGAATGGTTCTGAAAATATAGAAGACGGAAATTATAAAATGTTATTCTGTCTTGTCTCTGATGATCTTGACTCGCTTGAATAATCAAAAAACATTTTGACCCAGCTTGGAACTTTTAGGCACGGCTTCTGCTCACAAGTTCTAATGAGATATAGTTCTGTAATAAAGTGAAACCAAAAAATGTGGTTCAGTGTCAACGGATATTATGAACCACTCTCTTTTCTGGGGACTACTCTCTTACTTGGGACCACCCCACGGCCCGGCGAGTTCGACGCGTGGCCTAGAAAATTTTGCATTTGATACTCAGCCGAAAAAAATGAAACTGTTTCAACCAACACCAAAATTTTTGAGCGTATAGTTCAGACCATTTAAAACATTCTGACAAAATTTCAGCAAAAACAGCGGTTCAGTTTTCGAGAAATTCAGGTTCAAATTCAGCGAAAAACGGCTGTTTTCGGCGTTTTTTGGCGTTTTTTCACTGTTTTTTCGGACATTTGTCCATTGTTGACAAGGTTAGAGGATTTCGATCAACTTGAAACTTTCTGGGAATGTTTAAGACTCATTCTCCGAAAAACTCGAGTATGGAGGCGTTGACGCCAGTGTTGCACGGAATTCCGCGTTCCGCGTTCCGTGTTCCGTGTTCCGGGCTTTTTTTCATTTCCGTTTCCGTGTTCCGCGTTCCGTGAAAATTATTTTTACTTCCACTTCCGAGTTCCGGGTTCCGTAAAAAGGAAAAATACTTCCACTTCCGTGTTCCGAGTTCCGTGAACAAACCCCGAGTTTCGCGGAATATGTTACAACTAGTGAATCACACTCCGAAGTCACGTTTTAGGGTTCTATTTACCGTAAATCGAAACAAGTCATTGTTTTGCAATGGAATCTGATTATTTTTAGTGAAAATATCCAAAAAAATTGGCACTCCGAAAAAAAAATGACTTCCAAGTTCCGTGTTCCGCGTTCCGAGTTCCGCGTTCCGCGCGTTTTTCCACTTCCGTTTCCGTGTTCCGCGTTCCGTGAAAAATATTTTCACTTCCACTTCCAAGTTCCGTGTTCCGTGAAGTGAGAATAAACTTCCATTTCTGAGTTCCGCGTTCCGTGAATTTTTTTCTTACTTCCATTTCCGCGTTCCGCGTGCCGAGATTTTCAAAAATCGACTTCCGTGCAACACTGGTTGACGCCCGCACAAAATAAAATCAAACCGTTTTGATTCTTTTGATATTTCATATAATGGGTGCCCCAATTTTTCTAAGGACTTCGGTGCCTATTTCATCTAGCTCCTCTTCCTATCTATTCCAAAAAATTGTTCCAATGTGAAAAATTTAAAATTTTTCCTGATAGAGATATTGATCAAATCTCATCGGGAATCAATTGTAGACATCATTTTAAGCATTTTTTGTGTTCAGACCAAAATTCCAACTCCACGTCTTCAGGGTGAAATTTCACAAAATATGTCGATTTTTCTAGTTTTTTTGATTTTTGTATGTGAAGACGACCGAGACACAAAAAGATCTCTTCGGAATATTAATCTCCATCAAATTCTACGTCGAAACCCCCTATTCTGAAGGAAAATCTCAATACCATGTTTTGAGATTTTTTGAGTTTTTTGTATAAATTCACCTATATTCCACGTATCCCTATTCATGGGTTGGAACGAAATTAAAAATGAATGTCTCAGATCTTATCTATATTTTACCTATGATTGGTACGTGTCATGTGTATGCTTTTCACAAATTATCAGGAATTCTCTATAGACCGTTTCCGTATGGGACAGCTTGGAAAATCACTATATGCAAAAATTGTATACAATATTGAAATGACCATAACTTTTTTCTTTTTCAACGAATTTCCCCAATTCTTTGGTCAATCGAAAGAGTTTTTAAAGAGCAACAAAAAAGTCTATTGGAGTGATGTTTTCTTTTTTTCCATGCATTCCTTCTAACCTCATTAAAACAATGCTGAAAATCAGTAACTATTAACTGACGAATATAACTTTGGATAAATTATCAGAACATCACTCCAATAGACTTTTTTGTAGCCCTTTAAAAGCTCTGTCGATTGACCAAAGAATTGGGGAAATTCGTTGAAAAAGAAAAAAGTTATGGTCATTTCAATATTGTATACAATTTTTGCATATAGTGATTTTCTAAGCTGTCCCATACGGAAACGGTCTATAGAGAATTCCTGATAATTTGTGAAAAGCATACACATGACATGTACCAATCATAGTTGAAATATTGACTAGATCTGAGACATTCATTTTTAATTTCGTTACAACTCATGAATAGGGATACGTGGAATATAGGTGAATTTATACAAAAAACTCAAAAAATCTCAAAACATGGTATCGAAATTTTCCTTCAAAATAGGGGGTTTCGACGTAGAATTTGATGGAGATTCATATTCCGGAGAGATCTTTTTGTGTCTCGGTCGTCTTCACATACCAAAATCAAAAAACTAGAAAAATCGACATATTTTGTGAAATTTCACCCTGAAGACGTGGAGTTGGAATTTCGGTCTGAACACAAAAAATGCTGAAAATAATGTCTACAATTGATTCCCGATGAGATTTCATCAATATCTATATCAGGAAAAATTTTAATTTTTTCACATTGGAACAATTTTTTGGAATAGATAGGAAGAGGAGCTAGATGGAATAGGCACCGAAGTTCTTAGAAGTGTTGGGGCACCCATTATATGAAATATCAAAAGAATCAAAACGGTTTGATTTTATTTTGTGCGGCCGTCAACGCCTCCATACTCGAGTTTTTCGGAGAATGAGTCTTAAAACGCTTATATCTCAGTTCCTGTAAAAGCTAACGAAAAATTGTCAATTAATGAAATTTAGCCCTTAATTTGGGCAATATTTTATTAGTTGACAACTTTTTGATAGCTTTAACGGTTAACGAGTTAGAAGCGTTTAAAGCAGCGCGTCAGGTAAGAGACGCAGAGCAAGGTCGCAGCGCCCTCTCTTTGGCGCGACCTACTTTAAAACGCTGATATCTCGGTTCTTGTAAAAGCAATCAAAAAATTGTCAACTAACAAAATGTAGCTCTTTTTACAAGCAATATTTTATTAGTTGACAACTTTTTGATATCTCTAACAGGAAGCAAGTTATTAGCCTTCAAAGCAGCGCGCCAAGTGAGAGACGCAGAGAAAGGGCGCGGCGCCGTCTCTTTGGCGCGTCCTATTTTAAAACGCTTATATCTCAGTTCCTATAAAAGCTAGCGAAATGTTGTCAACTAACAAAATATAGCTCTTAATATGGGCAACATTTTATTAGTTGACAACTTTTTGATAACTTTAACTGCTAGCGAGATATACAGACTTGAATTAAATCAAAAAATTCTGGATTTTTTTTTGAAAAATTCAGTTAAATTTACGGACTATTAATTGAAACATTCCCAAAAAATTTGTTGAATTTTTGAAACTGTATTTTTTGCCTACCTTGCATAATAACATCCTTTAATTGCTCAGCTACCGTAATCCCATTAACAAGACATAGAGAACGTACAAGCAAACAAAAATAGATCCAAATGGGATGAGTACACATTGAAACAGTAAAAATTTATTTGAAAAAAGAGGGAAGAAGGGAAGACATCTCCAATTACAATATTGCTCATTATATATTCAGGTAGAGAAACCGAACACCGTAGAAGGGAAAATTTGTATAGTATGTGGGAAATTATTGTTTTTCCGTAGTTCCATCGGTAAAGTTAGAATTGTCTTGCTGAAACAAAAAACATTTTTTTTTTAGGATTTCGAAACAGTGAAAAAAATTTAATATCATGAATTCATGCCAAGCGGTGCCAAACCGTGCCGAAATGATTCAAGCAAGGACAAGATCAGACTAGAAGACGGAAAATCAGATCCAAGGTGTGCCGTGCCGTGTCAGACTATGTTAAGCCTAGATAAGCCATACCAAAAAAACTAAGCTCATCTATCTAAGAACACAATTTTTTTTCACAAGAACACTTTATTCATATTAAGAAACACGAATCTAATCTTCTTCATGTTCTTCATTCTCTTCCTCCACCAACACAATCTCCTCTTCCTCTTCTTCATTCCCGATTTCCCGAATCATAACCTCATCTCCAGCAGCTTTATCACGATTTTCATCCATATACCGTTGAAGTTGTTCCTTGTAAATCTCCATGTAGTCTCGGTTTTTCTGAAATTTACATTTTTTTAAAAAGTTATCTTTCTAAGTACCAACCCCAGCCAAGAAGTACAAAATTCCAAGGAGAAGCCAGTGAACAAGAAGCGGTCGAATGATTAATCGTCGGTTTTTGGCAGCAACAACCATCGACTCATAAGCAGTTTCATACGTTCCCTTGTTTCTCTTAATGAATTCAGAGCAGTAGTGGAATCCAATGACAGTCATCGCCTCGTCCATTCCAGTAAAGCATTCAATCAGAATTGGCTTCTGTAATACCAAAAAATTATTTTTTTTTAATCTTCAACGGTCACCTTCGTCATCTTCTTAGCCTTTTGAATCTGTTCATGTGCAATTTGATGATCCGGAAGTCCATGCCTGTGTGGAACAGTGAAAATGGTCACAGTTTTCGGTGGACATTTCCTAGAAAAAAAATCCAATTTGAAATTTCCCCATCTAATAAACTTACTCTTTATCAATGCGGATAACATATTTGCATCGATCGTGTTCCTTGTCATGCTCATCCGACACCGTCGTGATCCAGGCGTCGACAGCAATTTTTAACTTTCCTTTTGATCTGGTTGCAAAGAATCGAGTGAAGTTTGCCTTGTTGTATGAATCCGAGACGAGGATCATCACGTCGCTGTCAGCTTCCATGATGATTCTCCAGAGTTCGCAAGGGAAAGTCTGCAAAAAGTTTATTTTAGTGGTGGGGGTTGAACCCGAGTGAGCCGCGCGACCGGTTGGAGGGCGCGCCGCCTACCGACTGCGCCATGAAGGCGAGAGACGATAGACACCCTAGAAGGCGTATATGAGCGCCCCCCGCATCGAAACTTATCGATAGTGATCAAAACCCAGAATTTCAGCCCTTTTCCACTTACAAAGCTACTTGGGAAGAACACCATTCCATCCGGACACTTGACCTGGTCCCCAACAAACGCCGACCAATCATTGATCCGATCCGCCTTCGTCGATCCCGTCTCCTCCACGTCACCCATCAATTTCTCACCGTCTTTTATTACAAATGAGTAATCCATGTTTCTGATGCTCAAGAAGAACGCAAGCACTTTATCATTCATCATCTTCTTCCGAATGTAATGGGCGCCAACGAGAAAGAGGACTAGGATGATAATGAACACAGTGACACTCAACAGGAAAACCCAAAGTGGTCTGAAACAGGATTTTCTTTAAAAAATTGAATAAGAAAAGAGTAAGCTTACACTGTGATTGGTTCATCTATGGCATTGTGATCCGTCGCACCGTAATCCTTCATAAACACAAAGAACTCGGAAAAAGCTGCTTCGGATCCATGGAACAAAGAATGATGAGCAGAGAAGCCAAGATCGAGATGCGAGAGATCAACGAGAACTTTCTGAGCTTCTTCAAACTTCCGAACGTTCGCCTGATCAGCCGTCTTCATCAAAGTGCCAAGAGCCTTCAACTTCTCCTTCGCATTGATCTTGACATCGCTCACCTTGATGAGATAACCAAGTGGACGACCGAAATCCCAGATACTGTTGAAGGGGTTTTTGGTGAGTTGTTCATCAAGCTCCTTGATACTACTGATACCAAACCACAGTTGTCCGATCCAAGCCTTCTGATCACCCCATTGATCTTCCACAACCTTCCGATCACTCAGCAGATTGATCTTATCCAATTCATTCTGGACAAAGGGAACCACATCATTCAACTTGTAAAACGATGACTGCTGCTCCTTGAACTGGTAGACATAGTTGAGCGACTTCACAATCTGTCCAATGGTTTTATGATGCGTTCCTGAGTTGGGAAACTTGTTGATGGCAATTGCTGCTGGCTTGGCTACACTTTTCATCGTCTCCGGAATCGATTCGAGCGCCGATAACTCTTTTGATGTCTGAGCAATAGAAGTGGCGGCCGAAGAAATTCCATCGATCTGCTTGAAGTCCAATGAACGGAATTGTTGGATCACCTCCACAATTTGTGCCAATTGATCGCCTTCTACGGAATAAGCATTCAAGCATGTTTGCAAATTCTTCTCGGAGCTCAGTCCACTCCATTTCTCATCCATCAAGGAAGTGCTCTCAGCAATTTTTAACATTCCTGGTAAAACCTCGCTTTTCATATCGGTTCCATCAATTTTAACGAATGACAGTAACACATCTTCAACACGTTTTTTCATGTTCTTCAAGTCACTTGTAGATTTAATGTGAGCTGCCAGTTCTTTGGGTTCCTTGGTGAATTGCAACGATTTGACATACTCGTTCATTTCTTTGATCAATCCACTCAAATCCATTCCAACCGCCTGGCTAACTCTCGTACGCATATCCCTGAGTGACTTGAGTCCTTTCACAAATTTCTCGGTTTGTTCCAGGTCAGACGGGTCGTAGTTTGTCTCAGCGCACTTCTTATATCCAATCATCACAGGATCAGAATCCACAAGGTGATCTGGAAGGAGAGCAAGATTTTGGAGAAGAGCGAGTCCTTCGGATGATAGTGATAGAGGTGCCAATGTATCGTCAACATATTTCAGACTGCTGCTAAACTCGACGAGTGGTTGGAATGCCTGAAAATTGTTTCTTTCAGTTGGGGAAAATTTTAACCGAAAATTTAAAAAAATTTAAAACTAAAATTTAAAAAACGTTTTGTTTAAATATTATAATTTATAATTGGTTTTCTAGAACCTACTTGAATCAGAATTGAATCTTCTCCACCAACGACATTCTTGATCCATGCTCCACGAACATCTCGTGACACCAACGTCTGCAGATCCTTTATTCCATCAATGAAACCATAGGAGAAGTTGCCGACACGTGGATCCTTACTGTTTCTTGTCACGGCAAGTGTGGTGATTACTTTGATCTCCTGTTTGAAAGACGTGAGCGATTGAACCAGATCGACCATTCCCTTCACGTTTTCACTAAAACCAGCAGTTGAAGAAGTTGAAGAGAATTTTCGGGAGTTGGCAATGTTAATAACAGTTTCGAGCGGTTTGAACGCTTCGGCCGCTTTCAACCACGAGTTGTCCGCGAGAAACTTCTTGGCAGCGTCTTCAAATGTGCTTTGTTCCGAATCAATACTGCTAGGAACTCCTGCGAGATTCCCAATAGCCGACATAAATTGATCTTCCGCAAAGGGACTGAAGAGGTTTGATGAAAAGGAGTTGATATCGCTCAACCGGGTGGAAAATAAATTGAGCGTTAACTTGACAGTATCTAGGTTGGTCAGGTACGAGGTGTCAACTTTGGTAACCGCGGAAAACTGCTCCTGACTGGGAAAAATGTTATCGAAATTGATGGAAGCATAATCCTTTCTGATCTTGTTGAATTTGACAGCCTCCTTCTCCAATTCAATAACATCCGTCTTTTCTTTTAGCGCCGACTGGACAGATGTCATCCGGCCAGCAACTTCGGTGATCCCGTCCGCTTTGAACTTGGTGATATCCGAGACTTTGACTGAACCGAAATCCAAAAGATCTTCAACGAGCTTTTCAATCGGGATGGATCCGTCCATGAGACCAGACTGGATATAGATTCCATTGACCAAATGGGATAGGACGGTGGCATGTTCCACGACGGTATTGATGTCGGCTGAAAGAGTAAAGATGATTAGTTGAAGCTAAGGTCAGGTGCAGCCTTCGGGTTGAGGTGCTGGGGGGTGGGTGCCACCCTAAGCGAGGGGTCCTAAACCAAGGTTACTCACCATCTCTGGAGACGCGATGGTTGATGTCGGAACTGCTAGAGGATCGGGGACCACGGGATGGATGATGAAGAGAAGAGGCATTAGAAATCGAGTAGACTGGAGGACGATGATCATATTCCAGTTGCATTGCATGCTCTGAAAAAAAAGGGATTATTTTTTGAAGGAGCGGCGCGGGACTTACCTGTGTTACTAATTATGATCATTACTAGTAACACTGATACTATCTTGTATCTCATTTTTGATAGTTATCCAGAGTGAATTCAAGAACAACTCGATGAATAAATTTTCTCTCCGATTCGAGCTGGGGTTGATTTCTTATCAGCGGGAAGGATCTACACGTGGAAGGTTAGGGCGGTCAGGGCGGTCAGTTCAGTTAAGTTCACGGGGTATATCTATTTATTAATTATTTTTTTTTTGGAAGTTTTGGATTTGAGTTCACGCATGATTGTGTTCAAAAACCAAGGAGAACTCTATTTTTTATACTCCTCTGGTTGCGGCCGCCGCTTCGCCCCCGAATGGCGCAGTCGGTAAGTGGCGCGCCCTTGAATCCAGGGGGTGTTCAACCCCATTCAAACATAACAAATTTGATAAGAGAAATTGTCCCGATTTTTGTGCTTTTTGGTTAAAAATTGAAAAAAAAATTCTTATTCTTTCTAATTCTTATGCCTTCTGTTTCAACAAGCTATGAAAACCCTCCGATTTTTTTGTATTTACTCACTAAATATAAGGAGCTTCTATATTTGATGCGTTATAACTTTGTTGCGAGCAGAGATATCAAAAAGTTGTTAACTAATGAAATGTTGCTTGTAAAAAGGGCTATGCTTTGTTAGTTGATCACTTTTCGATATCTCTAACGGGGAGCGAGATATAAAAGTTTGAACTTGAGAAGGGGCCTGCACCAATGTCCACCGTAAAACCATTATATCTCGGTTCCCGTCCAAGCTAGAAAAAAGTTGTCAACTAATAAAATGTAGCCCTAATTAAGAGCAATATTTCATTAGTTGAAAACTTTTTGATAGCTCTTACAAGAACCGAGATATGAGCTTTTTAATACAAGGCGCGCCAAAGAGAGGGCGCTGCGCCCTTTCTCTACGTTTCTCATTTGGCGCGCTGCTTTAAACGCTTGTAACTCGTTAGCCATCAGAGCTATCAAAAAGTGGTCAACTAATAAAATGTAGCCGTTATTAAGAGCAATATTTCATTAGTTGGCAACTTTTTGATATCTCTAACGGGAACCGAGATATTCTAATTTGAAAAAAACATGATACTGCTTCTCAAGTTATTCTCTCCAAATTTTTTCTGTTTCCGAACATTTTTAATGTTCTAAAATTTTACTTTTTGTGCTCTAAATGGGAATGGATCAACTTTCTATTTTTTCTGAATTAAAAAAAAATATATTTATTTTCAATGTTTTTTATATTAAATTCGAGTTGAACATTAAAAAAAATTTTATTGAAAAATACCAAATGAATAAGAATTATTTTTGTTGTTGCAAAAACAAATTCCTCAATTCTCCCTTCATTTTAATATACTTCGCAATTCCCGGTATTATTTTTTTATATTCTTCAACATCTCCTTCATCGCAGAAGCTGCTGTCCTTCATTTGAACGGTTATGCAATCGAAAAACTTGGGATTCTCAAAATGTGGCTTGTTTTCTTCGGTGTGACAGGCATTCGAGTAGACTTTCATGCGATTCTGGGGAAAAAAATGTATACCTAGACGTCAGAAGCGATAGAAAAATTCAAAAAGTGCTAAATCTCAAAAATGAAACCGCAATTTTTCTTTTAAAAAATTTGGTGAAAATCTAGAGAATTTTCATTGAAAACCTTAGCTTTAAAGAAATTTACATATAAAAAATTCCGGTTTCAAAATCCTCAAAAATAAGGTTCACCCAATGAAACAATTATCTGTTCTTAGCAGTTTTTTGCTAACCTTGAAACTGAATTTTTCTAAATCTAAGCCCCTGACTTCCTAAGATTTCACCAAAAATGTTAAAAAGGCCTAAATTGAACGTAGTAAAGTTTCTAAAACCAAGACAAAATTTCAGTATTAATTGACCTCCTTTAATAAGATTGACTCACTTCTCCAAGACAAGCTTTCAAATTCTTGGCGAGGAAAGAAGTGAGCTCGAATTTCAAGACATTGCGTTCCACGACTTTTTGACTAATTTCGCATTCCACATTTCCTACACACGATTTCCATGCATTGAAGAGGGGGGTTTGGGTTTCCAATGACTCATGCTCCCAATTGAGGTTGAAAGGGTGACGCTGAAAAAAAAATCATTCTAAAATCCTAAACGACGTCCGTTAGTCTGGATGTGCGCAGTTTTTAGAAAAAAAGAAATAAAGTGTCCGCGGCCAAAACCGAACCATCGCCTTCAAATTAGCGGACAAGAACACAACCGCCGCGGCCACTTGCGCGACGGACAGCAGTGGTATACCTTGCGTAGATGCTTCAGCCGAAGAAAGGCCAGTAGGCCTACCGGAGGCAGGTCAACTGACTGATACTCTAATATAAGGGCAAATAAAAACACTTACCCGACTACAATTTCTGAATCTCTCTTGCTCTTCCTCGCAATCCGGGGAGCCATGAGCCACGACGACTAGAAGAGAAAAAAAGATGAAGATTTTCATTTCGAGTGAAGATGCACACTCCGTTCCCCCTTTTATACTCTTCCTCTCTCTGTCTGCACTCTCTCCTCTTCTTACACTATTTCCAGAGAACGATGGAACTACACATTCTGAAGAAAAAAAAAAGAGCTGATGTAATGCGTCCCGAGCGCATTGCGCTTTAGTTTCTGGGTTTAAAAATAGAAAATGCTTAATTCCAGATGGACGAAGAGGACATTACTTTTATGAACTGACAAGTGAGAGATGAGAAATGGGAGAGACGCAGAGAAAGCTAGAGAGCATTTTAACGGCTTTGAAGCTTATTGGAAACAGCTGTATGGAAAAGGGGTGCCGTACTATTAGAATAATGAAAAAATATATTACCTTTTCAAAACTTTGATTTAAAACCTCTAATTGAATTGCATGCAATTCAATTTCCATCTTTCTCGAAACAAATTTTTTGTTGTCACCGCTTAAATATAATTTCCAAAATTAAAATAACTTTTTGAAACTGAAATTTTCGTGTTTCACATTTTTTAATTTACTGGTGTTTTCTGTTGCTAAATTAAATCAACAAAATTGCACTTGGATTCAAAATATTTTTTTTATTAATTAAAAAAAACGAAAAAAACAGCTATGAAAACTTATTCTTCTTTTTTCATCAATTCCTTGACTTCTTGTTTCAATTCACAATATCTAATCATATCGACACTTTTCAATTGGAATGCCTCAATATCTTCATTAGTACATGATTCACTATCCTTCATCTTTCCAACTATACATTTATAAAATTCTGGATCATTGCATTTTCCTATTTTTGCAGAAGGACGGAAGCTGCAGTCAATATTGAAATCATCAATTGTATTCTGGAAATTAATAGTTGCCCCGGAGACGCAGACAGTCAGACGCTCTAGCTTTTTCTTTCTCTGAGTCTCTCTTGACTCATATTCAAACGCCTATATCTCGGTTCCCATAAGAGCTTCCAAAAAGTTGTCAACTAACGAAATATAGCCCTAATTAAGAGCAACATTTTACTAGTTGACAACTTTTTGATAGCTCTTATGGGAACTGAGATATGAGCGTTTGAAGTTGCGTCAAGAGAGACACAGAAAAGTTAGAGAATTTGACCGTCTCTATCTCATCTCTATCCCTTTCTCTCTACTTACATTTCCAAAACAATTAACCAAGTTTTTCGAATAAAAAACCATAATATCCAATTTCAATTTCGCTCTTTCCAAAGCCTTTCTATTGATTTCACAGCTAAGTTCTCCGACACATTTCAAATATTCATCGAATTTTGGAATTTCGGTTTCGAATTCTTTTTTATCCCAATAAGTAATATGAAGTTTGTGTTTCTGAAAATGATTGATTTTAAGAGAAAAAAAAACAGTTTCATGATTATGCAATAACTAAAAAAAAAAGTCCGATAACGTTCTCTTCCCACAGGGTACATACATTTCAAACTTTTATAACTCGGTTCCTATGAGAGCTATCAAAAAGTTATCAACTAATGAAATATAGCTCTTGTTATAAGCTACATTTCATTAGTTGACAGTTTTTTGATAGCTCTTTTAAGTACCGAGATATGACCGTTTGAAATTAGGGTACCAACCTGAGCGCATGCATGTCCTCGTTGAACCTCCAGCGCGCATTGTTCTTTGGATGGAATACTAAAAGTCACCACAATAATCAAAAAGAATAAAAGAAGATACTTGATCATTTCTATAAACAGAAAATCCAATTTGCTTCTTTTTTATACTTTTCGATATGTTATTTTTAATTTTTTTTTGTTTTTGGATTTTGAAAAAAAAAACAAAAAAATATATATATTGAATACGATTTTTTGATTGGATTTTTCCACATATGGATCGGTTTTTGATGTCGGAGAGCTTTTTGATAAAAATGATGAAACAGTGAATTTTTTTGTAGTCTTTGTAGTTGTCCGGGATTACTGTAGCTAGCTAAAATTAAAAAAAAAAACAAATTAGAAGTCTTTATTTCAAAAAATTTCAATTAAATTCAATCACATTTTTTTTGGAGCAAAAATCAAAAAATCCGAAAAAACCCGTTTCTCATAAAATAAGTAAAAATATCTAAATAGTAATCATTAAAATGAATCCAATCATTGCCAAATACGGTTTCAGGTACTCTCCAATAATCGGTGTCCATAGCATATAATCAACGATATACCAATATGCCTTGAATTGAAGTCGTCCCCATGATGGGAGAGTTTTGGTCATTTTCACTTCGACTGTTCCGTTTTCCATTTTTTCTTTAGCCATTGCTACCTGGAAAATATTCGTGTTTCTGGGATTTAGTAAAAAAAAAATAATTATTTCAAGATGATCATAGTAGTGTTTATTTTTTCAATTTAATATATCTCAGCTCCCATAACAGCTATCAAAAAATTGTCAACTAATGAAATGTTGCTGATATTGAGAGCTATATCTTAATAGTTGACAACTTTTTGATAGCTCTGCTGGGAGCCGAGTTATAAGCGTTTGAAGTTGCAGACCACAAGATGCAGCTTCTCTCAGTGCCTTTCTTGATGCAACTTCAAACGCTCATAACTCAGTTCCCATAATAGCTATCAAAAAGTTGTCAATTGATGAAATATTGCTTATGATAAGGGCTACATTTTGTTAGTTGACAACTTTTTGATAGCTCTAACGGCTAGCGAGATACGAGCGTTCAAAGCGCGCCAAGTGAGAGACGCAGAGAAAGTGCTCTATATTTGGTGCATTTTATATTAAAACGCTCGTAACTCAGTTCCCTCAACAGCTATCAAACAGTTGTCAACTAACAAAATGTAGCCCTTAACATAAGCAATATTCCATTAGTTGAAAACTTTTTTCTATCACTAACACCAGCCGAGATATACCATCTCAAAGTTTCAATCCTACCTTTCCCTCATTACAACTTCCATCAGGATTCACAAAATGGAAACCATATCTTCCCAATTGCATCAACTTGGATCCTCCATCAGTTTCACAATCCAATTGCATCAAATATGGTGGATCTTTTTGTTCGGTGAACATCCATTCCCATGAGTAAACCACACTGAAATTGGAAAACTAGGAGAATCACTTTTTTTCAAATTTTTCAAAAAATTTCCGTGTTTTTTGAAACATTATTTTTTGTTCTTGGGATAGTAACTAAATTTGTTAACAAAGATGGGTTTTCGGTTAAAATTTAAAAGTATGTTGAAACTGAAAACTTAACTTTTTTGATGTATTCAAATCTGCAAATAGTTCTAAATTTTTTTGAATGAAGACAAAAGAAGTTTTCTTACTACCCAACGACTAAGACAATTGGATAGCCTATTACACTAAATGTGAAACTGCCAAATTTAAAATGACTGCCGTTGTTGAGCCGGTTTTGTAAAACACTAAATGTTTAAGGCGGTATATCTCATTATCCCAAAGAGCTATCAAAAAGTTGTCAACTAATGAAATATTGCTCATAAAAAGAGCTATGCTTTGTCAGTTGACCATTTTTTTGATAGCTTTTACAGGAACCGAGATATAAGCATTTTAAAATAAGACGCGCTAAAGAGAGTGCGCCGCGCCGTTTCTCTGCGTCTCTTTCTTGGGGCGCTGCTTTAAACGCTTGTATCTCGTTAGCCGTTTAAGATATCAAAAAGTTGTCAACTAATGAAATATTGTTCTTAATGAGAGCTACAATTCATTAGTTGACAATTTTTTAATAGCTCTTACGGGAACCGAGATATGAATCTTTAAAGTTGCGTAAACAGAACCGCAGAGAATTAGAGTGTCTCACTGTCTGCGTCTCTATCTCTGTTCCCACAAGAGCTATCAAAAAACTGTCAACAAATAAAATATAGCCCTTTTTATGAAAAATATTTTGTTAGTTAACCACTTTTTGATATCTCTAACGGGAACTGAGATATAGTCCCTCGACTCTTATTAGTTAAAAAATTTGAAAAAAAATTTCTGTTTCGAAACTTCCATGAATAACTAGTGATTTTTTAGAATATGCTAAAAATTAGAACACACAAAAAGTAGTACAAAAAAAAATGAAAAAATCACTCACTTATGTGGAATATAAGCACAGACAGGTTTCTTCCAAGTATGACACTGCTGAATCATAATTCCCATATCCGGAGTATACCAATGCGCTAACTTCTCTGACATTCTCTCAAAGAAAAGTTGAGTGTCGTTGTTAGCTCGAATAAAGAAATTTGCTCCGTTAACCCATTCTTTTCTCATTGATGACTCCTCTTCGCTTCCTAATTGATCGAAGATTGCATCGTACGACATATCGTCTTCGTAGTTCATGTCGAAGATATTTTTACGCCAGAATGTGTCTTGTTGCATCATCCAGAATGATTTGCCTCTGGAAATGAGGGTTTTTTTAATTTTTGGAAAAAAAATCTGTTTCAGATAATTTATAATTAGCAATATAAATACAGTGCGTTGCAAATTTATACGGCCACCCTTATTTTTACGTGAAACGTGTCGATCTATGAATATTTTGACCTAGACTCTTCGGAATCGGAATCAGAAGGGAAAGTTACGTATGCACGTCAATTTTTATAAAGATCTATCGAAAACTGGCCGAGCTGCACTCACCATTCAAAAAAATGGCCTTTTGCAACCGTTGCAAATTAATACGGCCACCCCAGTTATCACTGTAAAACCACAGGAACAAAATTGCTAAAATTATTTTTCCGATGTATTTTGTTGAAATAATATCAGTTAAATAGTTTAACATCAATTCGAAAAGATTCGGAAAGTTTTGAGTGCCCTGGAGCATGAGAATGTCCTATAAGACCTCCAACTCATGGATCCGGTCACCCAACAGCTAGCCGGATACTCCCAACTTATTTTGTTAACTATCAGACTGATAAATGAGTGTTTCCAAACATTTTTGAAAAATTTGTGTGCGTCTAGCAAGCCAGGAATATCAGAATCCATCTGTCCTGTACTGAGAACCAATTTCGAATCCACTGGCTGTTGTGGATTGCAGCGTCATCCTGTTGGATCATAAACTGAATTGGGCTGAAATGATGAAGGGAAGTAATGCTACTAATCTTAAACTCAATTTAACAGTTTTTTGAGCTTGATGGCTGCTCTCGTGATTGCCTTTTGAAAGTCAACATCTGAACAACTCAACTCAGATCACTTTAATGTTTCCACAGGAGGCCATCTAGAAGGAAATGAGATAGTTCTTCCGGAAACTTTGAAAAGTAGTCGAAAAAGCTATCAGAACCTTTCAATTACTGTATCTGAAAAGAAAACTCAAACTTGGATGCCGTCACGAAAGAGTCAGTAACGATTTCCATCGGACCGAGCTTAAACTCAGCATAACGGAACTTGGTGGAAGCGACTTTTAGCACTCTGGTGTCATCTCATAAGCTCAAAAAACTGTTGAATTGAGTTTAAAATTAGTAGCTTTACTTCCCTTCATCATTTCAGCCCGATTCAGTTTATGATCCAACAGGATGATGCTGCAATCCACAACAGCCAGTGGATTCGAAATTGGTTCTCAGTACAGGACAGATGGATTCTGATATTCCTGGCTTGCTAGACGCACACAAATTTTTCAAAAATGTTTGGAAACACTCATTTATCAGTCTGATAGTTAACAAAATAAGTTGGGAGTATCCGGCTAGCTGTTGGGTGACCGGATCCATGAGTTGGAGGTCTTATAGGACATTCTCATGCTCCAGGGCACTCAAAACTTTCCGAATCTTTTCGAATTGATGTTAAACTATTTAACTGATATTATTTCAACAAAATACATCGGAAAAATAATTTTAGCAATTTTGTTCCTGTGGTTTTACAGTGATAACTGGGGTGGCCGTATTAATTTGCAACGGTTGCAAAAGGCCATTTTTTTGAATGGTGAGTGCAGCTCGGCCAGTTTTCGATAGATCTTTATAAAAATTGACGTGCATACGTAACTTTCTCTCCTGATTCCGATTCCGAAGAGTCTAGGTCAAAATATTCATAGGTCGACACGTTTCACGTAAAAATAAGGGTGGCCGTATAAATTTGCAACGCACTGTAGTTCAGGTTAGTATGTTAAGATGAGAAGTTTTAGTTAAATTTAAATTTAAAAAAAACTCACTTTTTAATCAAAGCCAATGCCAAATTCGATCGGAGAAGATAAATTGTTTGGTAGGCACCTTCAGCGAAGGAAAATGGTTTCTGCAAAATAAATTTTTTTATTTTTTAAAAAAGTTAAACTTTGTTTCTAACAACCAGTTTAGTATTTACATAGTTCATTTTATGATGTTCACAATACAGCAATCCACAGTAAGAATTACCTTATCGCAAAAGATATTTTTTTCAGTAAAAAATTAGTTACTTCAAAACAACTTTAAAAAAAAAAGTAAGATCTAAGAAGACTTCATGAAACACTAATTTTTTCAAAAATGAAATTGAAATTTAACTTAGATTACTGTAGTTGAAGAACGATAAACTCCAAATTTTGAAAAATTATTACCGTTTTACCAAGCGTTCATATTTTCAAAGCATATACAAATTTGGTTGACAGGATTTAATGGATAACAATTATATCTCAATTCCCAGTAGAGATATCAAAAAACTGTCAACTAACAAAATATAGCCCTTATCAAGAGCAATATTTCATTAGTTGACAACTTTTTGATATCTCTAACGATTAGCGAGATATGCGCCTTCAAAGTTGTGTTCCCTCTCAAAAGACGCAGAGAAGTTAGACTGTCTGCGTCTCTATCTCTCTAACCGTTAGAGATATCAAAAAGTTTTTAACTAATGAAATGTAGCTTTTAATATGAGCAATATTTTGTTAGTTGACACTTTTTTGATAGCTCTTCTGGGAACTGAGATATATTTTTTTAATCAGTAAGAACAAATTAATGAAAAAAAATCCCTAAAGCTTAGATGAAAACTTAATGAAACATTGGTTTTTTTAAAATTAGATTTCAGTATTTTCAATGAAAGTTACGGTTTCCTTCATTTCTTATATACTACTCGAATTGAGCACTTTCAATACACCTTTAAAAAAAGCACTTACATAAAGAGAAGGAGTCGGCCAATGGAATTGTTGAATCTGTGGCCATCGCTTTCTAATTGTATCTCTGGCTATCGTATCCAAAGTCACAAAAATAAATCTCTCATGAACTCCATCCAAAGTCGCCGTGTTACATAAAAAGTTATCAGTCATATTCAAAGCATACTGATTTAATAAAAAGATCGCCGGTGGTCTTGGAAAACTTTTATCCAACGTTTTAATCAAATCCGCAAATTCTCTGGATTCTTCAATAGAAGAAAGGGAAACAGATTCCCCGTGAGTCTTGACATATCTAACTGCAGTGATTGCATTCTGAGTTTTTCTTAGGACAAGGACACCGAATAGGAACCAGAAGGCGTAGAAGGCGATGAGGGTGAAACGGTTGAATAGGAGTTTATAGAGGATTGTCTCCGTGTTCGTCCAAATTGTGTGGAGGAGATTTGGCGTTTTCGTTTCGGTCATTACTGCAAAAAATTTGAAAGTGGAGGGAGAGACGGAAGACGGAAAGCGGAAAAGTAAAAAAAAGGAAAATTAAAATTCTGTTTCAAAATAATATGAAAAAAGCTGTTTAACTTAATTTTAGTTTTACGCAGAAAATAACGAAAACTGTTGAAATAGTGAGAGAATTAAAAATTGTAAACGTATTGATTAACCAGCCAGTTTACCTGCCTTCGGCACGCCCCCAGAAATCTAGGGAAAGTGCCGGCTGCGTTTGATTGGCATGTTTGGCATAGTGGATAGTGCCTTTGTTCGCCGCCCGAGAGGTCACAGGTTCGACCCCTCGGGCGGCGGAATATTTTTATTTTTTAACCAAACGACTGCGGACATCCGGACATAGCCCCTTAGCGTTTTATTATATAAAAATGATTTGAATTACTCTATAAATTTACCAAATTCATGAAAATGAAAATAAAATTACTGTTTCTCAAACATAATATTTTTGAAAATTGGAGCAGGTCTATTAATGAGTTACATTTTTTTTTCATATTTTTCTTATAGTTTCAAGAAATATTTTAAAACAGGATAATTTTTTTAGTTAGGTACCAATTTCCGGGTTAGTGTTTCTTAGCTTTCTCAAATTAAAAATGGTTTACTAAATATGACAACAAGGAAATTACTGTAGTTTCAGTCTGCACATCAATCTTTAAAATTTAGTGAAACAGAAAAAAATACTGTTTTAATAATAAGTTTTTTAGAGTAAATTATTGGAGCTAATAGTATTCTTTGAAAGATGTATATCTTCTCCTTACTAAAGGAATAGTTCTGTGTGTGTGTCCGTCTGTCCCGCATTGTGCCTCGAACAACTTTTTTTCTACTTGACCGTATGTTCTCATATTTGGGGATCACCCATGAACACCCGAGCGCTTCAATACCATACCCTTAGTTTCCCAGATTACTGTAGGATTACGGTAACTACAGTAACCGAAAAATTCGATTTTAGCCAGGAGGGGACGGGATGGGTCAAGATTTCTATGGGAGCACCCTTGGGACACCTACAGTATGCAAACGAAAATTCAGAATCTGACGTCAAGGATTACTGTAGTTACAGTAACCCGAAAAATGAAAAATGTCATCACACTACGGCGTAGGGGGTTGACCTTTTTAGATGAAACCTTTTCTAAGATACATGTATGGTATTGGGGAGCTGCCATGGTTACGGTAGGATTACTGTAGTTCAGTTTGGAACCCAAAATTGAGAGATTGAAAGTGGAAGAAGATTATCAAATTTGAATTCCCGCCCGAAAAGTTCTAGAAGATTCTAGAATGTTCTCAAATGATCCAACTAAGACGGTTCAAGAATGTTCCAGAACATTCGAGTAAAAAAATTTTTGGCGGGAATTTAAAAAAGTTTTGGCGGGAATTCAAAAAAGTTTTGGCGGGAATTCAAAAAAGTTTTGGCGGGAATTCAAAAAAGTTTTGGCGGGAATTCAAAAAAGTTTTGGCGGGAATTTAAAAAAGTTTTGGCGGGAATTCAAAAAAGTTTTGGCGGGAATTCAAAAAAGTTTTGGCGGGAATTTAAAAAAGTTTTGGCGGGAATTCAAAGAAGTTTTGGCGGGAATTCAAAAAAGTTTTGGCGGGAATTCAAAAAAGTTTTGGCGGGAATTTAAAAAAGTTTTGGCGGGAATTCAAAAAAGTTTTGGCGGGAATTCAAAAAAGTTTTGGCGGGAATTTAAAAAAGTTTTGGCGGGAATTCAAAGAAGTTTTGGCGGGAATTTAAAAAAGTTTTGGCGGGAATTCAAAAAAGTTTTGGCGGGAATTTAAAAAAGTTTTGGCGGGAATTTAAAAAAGTTTTGGCGGGAATTTAAAAAAGTTTTGGCGGGAATTCAAAAAAGTTTTGGCGGGAATTTAAAAAAAAAGTTTTGGCGGGAATTCAAAAAAGTTTTGGCGGGAATTTAAAAAAGTTTTGGCGGGAATTTAAAAAAGTTTTGGCGGGAATTTAAAAAAGTTTTGGCGGGAATTTAAAAAAGTTTTGGCGGGGATTTAAAAAAGTTTTGGCGGGAATTTAAAAAAGTTTTGGCGGGAATTAAAAAAAAAAGTTTTGGCGGGAATTCAAAAAAGTTTTGGCGGGAATTCAAAAAAGTTTTGGCGGGAATTAAAAAAAAAAGTTTTGGCGGGAATTAAAATTTGTTTTGGCGGGAATTTAAATTTGTTTTGGCGGGAATTTAAAAAAGTTTTGGCGGGAATTCAAAGAAGTTTTGGCGGGAATTTAAAAAAGTTTTGGCGGGAATTCAAAGAAGTTTTGGCGGGAATTTAAAAAAGTTTTGGCGGGAATTCAAAGAAGTTTTGGCGGGAATTTAAAAAAGTTTTGGCGGGAATTTAAAAAAAAAGTTTTGGCGGGAATTCAAAAAAGTTTTGGCGGGAATTTAAAAAAGTTTTGGCGGGAATTTAAAAAAGTTTTGGCGGGAATTCAAAAAAGTTTTGGCGGGAATTTTAAAAAAAAGTTTTGGCGGGAATTCAAAAAAGTTTTGGCGGGAATTTAAAAAAGTTTTGGCGGGAATTTAAAAAAGTTTTGGCGGGAATTTAAAAAAGTTTTGGCGGGGATTTAAAAAAGTTTTGGCGGGGATTTAAAAAAGTTTTGGCGGGAATTCAAAAAAGTTTTGGCGGGAATTCAAAAAAGTTTTGGCGGGAATTAAAAAAAAAAGTTTTGGCGGGAATTAAAATTTGTTTTGGCGGGAATTTAAATTTGTTTTGGCGGGAATTCAAAAAAGTTTTGGCGGGAATTTAAATTTGTTTTGGAGGGAATTCAAAAAAGTTTTGGCGGGGATTTAAAAAAGTTTTGGCGGGAATTTAAAAAAGTTTTGGCGGGAATTCAAATTTGTTTTGGCGGGAATTTAAATTTGTTTTGGCGGGAATTCAAAAAAGTTTTGGCGGGAATTTAAAAAAGTTTTGGCGGGAATTCAAAAAAGTTTTGGCGGGAATTCAAAAAAGTTTTGGCGGGAATTTAAAAAAGTTTTGGCGGGAATTCAAAAAAGTTTTGGCGGGAATTTAAAAAAGTTTTGGCGGGAATTCAAAAAAGTTTTGGCGGGAATTTAAAAAAGTTTTGGCGGGAATTCAAAAAAGTTTTGGCGGGAATTTAAAAAAGTTTTGGCGGGAATTCAAAAAAGTTTTGGCGGGAATTTAAAAAAGTTTTGGCGGGAATTCAAAGAAGTTTTGGCGGGAATTTAAAAAAGTTTTGGCGGGAATTCAAAAAAGTTTTGGCGGGAATTTAAAAAATTTTTGGCGGGAATTTAAAAAAGTTTTGGCGGGAATTTAAAAAAGTTTTGGCGGGAATTCAAAAAAGTTTTGGCGGGAATTTTAAAAAAAAGTTTTGGCGGGAATTCAAAAAAGTTTTGGCGGGAATTTAAAAAAGTTTTGGCGGGAATTTAAAAAAGTTTTGGCGGGAATTTAAAAAAGTTTTGGCGGGGATTTAAAAAAGTTTTGGCGGGGATTTAAAAAAGTTTTGGCGGGAATTTAAAAAAGTTTTGGCGGGAATTTAAAAAAGTTTTGGCGGGAATTTAAAAAAGTTTTGGCGGGAATTTAAAAAAGTTTTGGCGGGGATTTAAAAAAGTTTTGGCGGGGATTTAAAAATGTTTTGGCGGGAATTTAAATTTGTTTTGGCGGGAATTCAAAAAAGTTTTGGCGGGAATTCAAAAAAGTTTTGGCGGGAATTTAAATTTGTTTTGGCGGGATTTCAAAAAAGTTTTGGCGGGAATTCAAAAAAGTTTTGGCGGGAATTCAAAAAAGTTTTGGCGGGAATTTAAAAAAGTTTTGGCGGGAATTTAAAAAAGTTTTGGCGGGAATTTAAAAAAGTTTTGGCGGGGATTTAAAAAAGTTTTGGCGGGGATTTAAAAAAGTTTTGGCGGGAATTTAAAAAAGTTTTGGCGGGAATTTAAAAAAGTTTTGGCGGGAATTTAAAAAAGTTTTGGCGGGAATTTAAAAAAGTTTTGGCGGGAATTTAAAAAAGTTTTGGCGGGGATTTAAAAAAGTTTTGGCGGGGATTTAAAAATGTTTTGGCGGGAATTTAAATTTGTTTTGGCGGGAATTCAAAAAAGTTTTGGCGGGAATTCAAAAAAGTTTTGGCGGGAATTTAAATTTGTTTTGGCGGGATTTCAAAAAAGTTTTGGCGGGAATTCAAAAAAGTTTTGGCGGGAATTCAAAAAAGTTTTGGCGGGGATTCAAAAAAGTTTTGGCGGGAATTCAAAAAAGTTTTGGCGGGAATTCAAAAAAGTTTTGGCGGGAATTCAAAAAAGTTTTGGCGGGAATTCAAAAAAGTTTTGGCGGGGATTCAAAAAAGTTTTGGCGGGAATTCAAAAAAGTTTTGGCGGGAATCAAGGCTGTCAGATTGTACGGCCGTCCGAGGCCGCGGCTGGCCGTCCGAAGCTTTTAGAATCTTTTAGATTTGGGTTTCGAACTAAACTACAGTCATCCTACCCAAGGCAGCATACGTATATCTCAGAAAAAGTTTCACCCAAGAAGGTGTGCCCCTGTCCTCGGTGATAAGAAGGCGTTTTTCTTTTTTCAGAATAATGTATCTACAGTAATCCTTGACGAAAAATTCTGAAATTATGTTGGCGTTCTCAAAAAATTGAAGTTTGAAATGGGAATTTTAAAGAAAGTTGTTCGTTTCGTCTCATATTTTCGGGTGGCAGCGAGAATGCAAATTTCGATTTTACACCAATAGAACAACGCCTACATAAAAAGGCTTAGACAGTGTCTATATTATGAATTTTAATTCAATGTAAAATTTCAATGTATTCACTCTTTTTTGAGAGTTTGTTGAGTTGCCAGTGGAAATCGCGGCGTAGCCGCGAATTTTCCGCTGGTTACAATTATTTGAATAGGTCGCTACAGTAATCCAAATTAAAAGACGCTCGCAGAAGATAACTTATATAAGCTAACAAAACAAAACTAATGTTTCAAACAATTATCAAAGATTTGAAACTGGAAAATACAAACAGTAATCGGTTTACATCAAACTGAAGAAAACTCCATTCAAAAAAAATTTTCTACGTTCATCAAACATATTAAAGTGAAAAAAAAAACTGTTTCAATTTCATATAAAATCTTTGAAACCAAAATTTTTTTATTTCATAATCATTGTGTAGACTCTTAGAAAATAATTTTTTTTAACTTTTATATCCTCCAAGTCATAACACTCCTTCCAAAAGAATAAAAAATCCATAAAACAAGTTGAATAAACCCTTTCCGTCTCCTAACAATAGCCAAGAGATTAGTAGGCGAAAAATAGGGGGGAAAGTGACCTCGATTCGACATACGAATCAATATCTTTTCGTGAATTTCCCTTTTAAAAGATGAATAGAAGAAGAGATAGGTGAGAGAGAGAAAAGGAGAGAAGTTTGCTGAAGGTGGGAAATTGATGGAATTGTGTACGGTGTGATCTGATTGGAATGCGCACTTTTTAAAGGTACAGTTCAAAGAAATCAATTATAGGAACTTTGCAAGACTATTGAATTCACAGTATAGGATGAAAAATAGTGAAATTGGAACAGAAAGAAAAAGTGAAATTTGAGTTCAGCTATCATAACTATGTTGAGAGAAAAGCTAGCAACTTCAAACGCTCATATCTCGGTTGCCATCGAATCTATCAAAAAACTGTCAACTAACAAAATGTAGCGCTTACAACAAGCTACATTTTGTTAGTTGACCACTTTTTGATAGCTTTCATGGCTAGCGAGATATAACCGTTTTCCCTGCGCCTCACTGTAAACGCCTATATCTCGGCGCCCATAATAGCTATCAAAAAATTGTCAACTAATAAAATGTAGCCCTTATTACGAGCTACAATTCTTTAGTAAACAACTTTTTGATATCTCTCATTCCAACAAAGTTATGATGATTAAAAGTAGATACAACTGAGATTTGCGAGTCATTATTCATAAAAAAAACGTTCCCGATTCAAAATTATCATGAAACAGGTAAATTATTGGATATATCAATACAAGCAGAACCATTTCAAATCCAAGAAAAAAAAAGAGAAAGAAATTGTTTCTAAACTTTAAAACTAGAATTCAAGTTAACTAACTATGACAAATGATGAAACAGTAAAATCAATTCCAAAATGAATACTCCAAAAACAAGAACAATTAGCCACAACTGGTCAAATTTTCTCTCTCTCTCTCTCTCTCTCTCTCTCTCTCTCTCTCTCTCTCTCTCTCTCTCTCTCTCTCTCTCATTTTCTCTCTCTCATTTTCTCTCTCTGCCAACAAAAAAGAAGTTAATTGTTTTTTTTCCTCTCTCCCTTAAATTCTAGTTCGGTTTTTCTCTTTCTTTGTGACTAATAATTAGGGTTGGAGAGAGGGGACAGGTTTCCAGATGGTGTCCTCATAATTTAAGAAGAATTTTCTAGAAATTTGTGGTAGAATTTAAAGGAATCAACGACGTATGATTATTAAATTTGGTAAAATGTCGGTGCAAAAATCTATGAATTGAAACAGTTTTTTTAAAATTTTTTTAGCGTCGTTAAATAGTAAACACACTTCTAACCTCTATAACTTTGTTGGTAGAAGAGATATCAAAACGTTGTCAACTAACAAAATGTAGCCCTTATCAAGGGCTACATTTCATTAGTTGACAACTTTTTTCTATCTCTAACGGTTAGCGAGATATAGGCGTTTAAAGTTGCATCAAGAGAGACGCAGAGAAATTGAAAGTCTGCGTCTCCCTGCCTGCAACTTCAAACGCTTTTAACTCTTCTATTGTTGAAGAAATGGCTTTAGTTTAAAAAAAATTAAATGTTTCATTAAGTTTTCTTAAAGCGTCGGAATCGAATTGCATCACTACAACTGGTGTCTACGAGCCTCGTAATTTTTATAAATGCTATATCTCAGTTCCTGTTAAAGCTATCAAAAAGTTGTCAACTAACAAAATGTAGCCCTTTTTAAGAGCAATATTTTGTTAGTTGACAACTTTTTGATATCTCTTTTCCCAACATAGTTATGATGTTTTAAGCTGAGGCATCTTTAATTGCAAGCGGTACAATTTCAAAAATAGCGTCATTGATAGTATTCTGTCTGCAGCGATAAACTCGAAAATTCTTCGCTTTTTACAAAAAAATGAAACAGAAAAAAAATATTTCAAAAATCCATTAATAAGCTTGATTAGTTCAAAGTTTTCTAAATTTATCAAATCGAATCGTTCAAAAACAGGAAACACCAAAACCAACCTACAAACAGAACACGAGAAACAGTGAAAATAAGCTTTGGGGATAGCCAAAAGTGGGTCATGCATCACATCGAATTAACTATATACAATCCGGGATGAGGATTAGAGAGAGAGACAGAAAGGGAGATTTAGTAAGACTAGAAATTTTTTCTGTTTCATGGTATTATAAACTTTGTGAAACTGTCTTAAATTTTGATTCCATATCGGAAAAAAAAGAAAAAATTAAAAACTTTTTATCATTCTTAAAAGAATGGGACTAAGCCGCCGCCCGAGGGGTCGAACCTGGGACCTCTCGGGCGGCGAGCAAAGACACTATCCACTATGCCAAACATGCAAACTAAATGTTGGCGGCACATCCCGTAGATATCTGGGGCCGGGCCGGACTCAGGTAAACTGGCTGGTACATACAAAAAAAATTACGAAATTCTCAAAAAAAGAAAAAAGAAAAGTCACCCCTTTCCCACCTAAAAACCGGTCTAAAAACCTCAAAAATTCAATCAAAAATCGACCATTTATGACCGCAATGAGATAAAATCCGCAAGTACAACGAACCGGGTCACATTCTGATATTCTCTCTTTCCATGTCTGCGTCTCTCTCTTCCCCATTCTCTCTCGTCTTCTCCGATGTACTCTATACGACCCGTGTATTCCGAATGTCCTTGAGAATACGTTGTGTGTGTTCTACGTTTACTTTAATACAAAAAGATCCTTTATACTGAGATTTAAAGGATTTCGAGAGTGTTGTTGAGAGAGGAAATTCTGTTTTGGAAAATACAATTAGATGTGTTTAAAGGGACAGATATTAAGATTTTGAAAATGCAATTTTTTTTGAACAGTGAAAAAATGAAAATTTGAAACAGTAAATTTTTTCTAAATATGTATTTTGAAACAGTCTAAAAATGTGTGAAAATTGATAAGAAATCAAAAAATAATCAGATGAATTTGAAATAATTAGTAATTGAAACTGAAGTTTTTTTTTCAAATCTAAATTTAAAAAATACACTTTGAATAAAAAAAAAACCTTCAAACAAACCCACAATTTCCAAAAACCCCCTGAGAAAATTTTTGATCTACCTACACCTCCAACTTAGTCTGATAGATCAAAAAACACGATCCCTCAACCTTAATTTCTCATTTCACTAATCGATTCACTCATTCCAAATCCATCCAATGGCGACGCCAAGTTTTCCTTTGTTTAAGCTTCCTCTCGTGGTCCTTCGAAATGTATTCTCTCAGTTTCACTTGACTGATTTGTAAGTTTTCTTTGATTTTGAAATTGCTTGGTTTCAAAAGGCCATAACTTTGTTGGGGGAAGAGATATCAAAAAGTTGTCAATTAGAGAAATATTGCTCTTGATAAGGGCTATATTTTGTTAGTTGACAGATTTTTGGTAGCTTTCACGGAAAGCGAGTTATAAGCGCTTGAAGTTGCTTGCCACAAAACAGAGACTCCCTCGCTTTCTCTGCGTCTCTCACTTGGCGCGCTACTTTGAACGCTTATATCTCGCTAACCGTAAGAGCTATCAAAAAGTTGTCAACTAACAAGATATAGCCCTTATTAAGCGCAATATTTTATTAGTTGACAGCTTTTTAGTAACTTCGATGGTTAGCGAGATACAGGCGTTTGAAGTTGCATGCCAGATGATCGTGCCGCTTTCTCTGCGCCTCCCACAAAGGGCACACTAATTTGAACGCTCATATCTCGCTAACCGTAAGAGCTATCAAAAAATTGTCAATTGATGAAATATTGTTCATAAAAAGGGCTACATTTTGTTAGTTGACAGCTTTTTGAAAGCTTAGACGGTTAGCGAGATATAGGCGTTTGAAGTTCCATGCCAAACAGTCGTGCCTCCTACTTGGCGTCTCTCCTGAGAACAACTTTGAACGCTCATATCTCGCTAACCGTTAGAGCTAACGAAAAACTGTCAACTAACAAAATATAGCCCTTAATAAGAGCAATATTTCATTAATTGACAACTTTTTGCTAGCTTCAACAGAAAAAAAGTTATAACCATTTGAAATTGTCTGTTCCAAAATTCCCATTTTTTCAGAGCCCAACTCTCAATATGCTCAACCAGAACCCGGCAATTCACCCAATCAATGATACAAGCTCGAGACACCGAAAAGCTCTCAATGATCATTGGTGCAGAGATTTATATCGAAATTGAAAATGTATTTCAAAAATTCACATGTCAAGCGTTCGCTTTGGATTTGGGTGACCGCCACTTATCGAATATGAAAGTCGAGAATTTATTGGTTCCTCATGCCACAACAATCTATCCTCCAGACAATATTCTCACATTTTGGGAGGATCGAATATTCGGGTTGAAGATGATGACACAATACTTTACGAGACTCTTCAATATCCCTATTTCTACTGTAAAAATGATGCCGATTGATCATGATCCAAATGATATTATTGATTGGGTCATGAATCGACAGCCATTTCTCAATTGTTGTGTTTTCGATTGGAATCAGTTAACCGATGAGCAACTCACTCATTTTTTGGATAATTGTCGGGTGACTGGAATGCTTGGAATTGTCGGCCAACCCAATGAAAACTTCCATCATCCCATCACCCCTACCATGAATTGTTTTATCACGGAACACGGATCATGGTTTAGATTAAACAATTTATTGAATTTGAACAGTGTTTTCACTTATATCAGGGAATCCATTTTTACAAGTAGAGATTTGAATTTGTTCCTGAAAAATTGGTTGGATGGAGGTGGAAATCGGATTAGGTTTTTTCAATGTCAAATGGAAGATTTGGATATGGAGGAAATTACTGAGGATATTGATGGGGAAGTGATTCCAATTCTTCGTGCTAGAAGATTCTTAGGGTAAGATTTTGGGGGTGGACGCAACTTCAAGCGCAACTTCAAGTTGCGGAGGCTATAACTTCCTTTAGACTCAATATTTTTGGACGATCTAGGGGTGAAAATGAAAGCTCTCGATGAGACCTACACAATGGTATACTAATCGAGTCATGTAATTCATTTTGGGTAAAGTTATGATCCATTAAAAAACATTTATTTTTTAAATTGTGTAAATCTAGATAAAAAAAATTATAGGCACGTTTACGGCACGTTTTTTTCCAGACACTTCGACCAATGGATCCAGTTCTTTGGCGGATTCGATATTACAAGAGAGGATGGAACGATTGGAACAGTTTTTAATTATTCTCGGGAAGTCACTGGTATCGAAAGTTCGTATCTTATTTTTGCTCTTGGAGCTGATAATGGATTGAATTAATAATAATGATAATGGATTTAAATGTATTTTGTATGATATTTTGTTGTTATTTGGAATTTAATAAAATTAAATTGGGTCTTTTTTGATGACACTTTTCAGATGGGTTTATCTCGGTTGCTGGTGGAGCTATCGAAAAATTGTTAACTAATGAAATATAGCTCTTAATAAGAGCTATATTTTGTTAGTTGACAGTTTTTTGATAGCTCTTACGGGAGCCGAGATATAGGCGTTCAAAGCAGCGCGCCCCTTATGGGAGACGCAGAGAAAGCGTGGGGAGCGTCTAACTCACTGTGCGCAACTTCAAGCGCTCATAACTCGCTTCCCATAACAGCTATCAAAAAATTGTCAACTAATGAAAAATAGCTTACGGTAAGAGCTATATTTTGTTAGTTGACAACTTTTTTGTATCATTTCTGGGAACGGAGATATGAGCGTTTAAAGTTATTATATAAGCAAAGAAGCTAGCCTACTGTCTGTGTCTCTATCTCGGTTCCCATAAGAGCTATCAAAAAGTTGTCAACTAATGGAATGTTTGTCTTAACAAGGGCTACATTTCACTAGTTGACAACTTTTCTGTATCTCTATTCCAAACTGAGATACACTGCGTCAAAAAAATTTTTCACTTCATGATCCAATATTGATCTCTGAATTGAAAGTTATTCTAAACTTTCAAAAAACGGGATTTCACATTAGCAGAGTTATCCTTTATTAAGGCAAAGATTTCATATTTCTGAATAACAAAACAGGAATATTGATCCTTCCAACGCATTCCATAGCGAAAGGCGGAACCCGTGAGATGTCGGCTACCACTATTCTATAAGAAGACAAGGGAAACAACGGGAAAATGGAACGAGAGAGGGGTGACCTTCGTATGGATTTTCAGAGTTTCTCATTGTCCCTTTGTCCTAACCTAGACTATCGATCGATAATTGCACAGAGACCTGTAGTAGTGTCAATTATAGTCATAGTAATTTCAGAGATTGATAATTATTTTGTTATCTGTGATCATGGGATCTGAAGACGCTTCGAATTCAAAAATGACTTTGGAGCTATCATCTAAGCAAGATTTGGATTCTGAAGTTAAATGGGAAGTTTTGGAGAAAGAAGATAGTAATGGTAAGCATAATGTGAAAATGAATTATTTTCAGATATGATATAACGATGAAACAGAAATTTCCAAAAATTTTTCTCAGTTTCAAGTTAACGCATCAAATGAGAATTTCAAGAAAAAAATTTCTTTATGACATCCATGAAACAGTTTTTTTTGTTGCAGGATCCATCGATGAAATGGTCCATGGAATTTCCACAGCAAGCCTAGGATCATCAATTGGAGGTCTCGGAGATCTGAATTCATCTTTTAAGTTCAATGGTCCCAATGGCTTTCCTGTGTCGGCTTACCAAGTCCAAATCAACCAAGGATACCATCAAGAAGGAAGTTCTATCGGAAAATTGACTCGAGACTTCAAGAAAGTAAAGATTAATCCCTACTCCAGAAAAGTTGTTGAGGTAAGAGCATGAGTGTGGCTGAACCTTAAAATTATAATTTTCTAGGCTTGCCATACTCCTCCAGGGTCTCCTCCAAGTGAGACGGTCTGCTTCTCTAGCTTCAAACAACAGTATCTTGCTGATCATGAGCTAACATGCAAATTGAATGGGTTTTCGATATCTCCTACTTGGCCAGAAAAGGATCAAATTATGGAGGAGATGGAGGGGAAAGAGGAGGATTATGAGGAAGTAAGTTTTCAAAAATAAATTTTAAAAAAGTTTAAACTAAGTATCATTCTTATATAATGAGACACTAGGGGGCGATGTCCGGATGTCCGCAGTCGTTTGGCAAAAGAATAAAAAAGAATAAAAGTAAACCGCCGCCCTTGGGGGTCGAACCTGTGACCTCTCGGGCGGCGAACAAAGACACTATCCACTATGCCAAACATGTAAAGCGAATGTTACCAGCGCATTCCCTAGATATCTGGGGGCCTGCCGGAGGCAAGGTGTAAAATAAAAATCTAAACTAAAAATGGCTAGTGTGTAAAACCGTAATTTTAATAATTTCAGATCCAGGAGTACCCAACTAATGATCTGACAAAAGAACAAATTGAGAAAATCGAATCAATCCGAGCAAGTTGGGCGACTGGATATTCCTCTTAAATAATTCTTTTCCCGTTTCATTTACCAAGCTTCTATTCCATTTTTCAAGCCTTCTTATTGAGTCGTCCCTCAAACTTTTTCTAAAAATAGCTCCCAATTATTGCTTAATTTGTCAAATGCCGGTTTGCCCTTCTTTTTTTTTCAAAGATCCTCTTAAAATTTTTACATTTTCATATTTTTGATTTAAAGATTTTATTTATTTTACTGCATTCTGGTTTTCATTTGTAACCCACATTTTCTCTCCCAATTATAGTCTCTCCATAGTCAAGGGGGTGGAGCTTAGCTAATCACTCCGCCCACCCATTATTTTCCCCGTTTCATCTACTAGGTTTATCTCGCACTTTTTCATTTTTTAATCGCATATCCATTGCATCGATTCCGAATATTTTTGATTGTCAATGAAAACAAAATTGTTGATACGGTCCCCAATTTTATGGAAAAGTGGAACTCCCGATTATTGTTTCCTTGGTTAAATGTCAATTACCCCCGATTCCCTTTTTTGTATTCCCCTAAAATATGTTGCATCTTCACATTTAATCATAAAAATTTTCACCGTTTCATTATTTTGATTAAAAGATAATGAATCTTCCAGTTTGTTTTAGTAATATTGAATTATCATCACAAATAAATAATTTTTAACTTGCATCGATTATTCTTGGTGAATATTAGATGAAATCTTCTGTTTTGTTATAGAAAAGTGGGCGGAGCTTAGTTAATGACTCCGCCCAATTTAGCTGTGCTCTTATTTGCAAGGAATAGTTTAATTCATCCTTTTTTTTAATATCTTTTCTTTTTTATTGGTTATGCCCTTTAATTAAAAAAATATATTAATTTTTATTTGATTTTCAAATTTTTTACATGAACTGATTGCATCAATTTTCAATACGGATCAAAAATCGAAATACAAAAAAAGATTGTATCATAACGATTAAAAAGCTAAAATAGGAACACCAAAATTGATATAGAAATCCAGAAATTGACAGGCGAAAAACAAGAAGCTAATATAACCGGTATTTGAAAAAGGAAAATATACAATCTACGGACTATTTTGATAGAGACGGTGGTACGAAATCAAAAGTAAGATGATTGAAAAAGTGAAAAATAAACTTAAATTATGAAACAGGTAAAAAAAATAAATTAAGTGACATTTCTAGTCGCCCAATTCGTCCGGATCTTTTCGATTTTCTCGATTTCCTCTTTCGATAAGCTATCTGTTGACTGTTCCCACTAAAATTAAGAAATTAAATTACTGTTTTAGATACTGTATTAAGTGATTTCTAGGTTAGTCTTATCACTTCATTTTGGCCTACCTCATCAATCTCCTTTTCTTCAATCATTTCCACAATTTGATCAACTTCTTGAACTTGCTTTGACGACGGCTTCCATCCAGGCTCCTTCATTTCACAAGTGAGCAAATGATCAGCGTAGTATTGTTGTTTGAACTTGGCAGCCAATTGGAGGCGGAGTTTCACCATTTCATCGAAGAATGGACCAGAATCTCCGGGACCAGAATTGCTCTTCCTCTAAAAAAATAACTTAAAGTTTCAGCTAATTTAGGTTCTTACCTCAACAACTTTCCTCGAGTACGGATTAATCTTGACTTTCTTTAAATCCCTGCTTAGTTTTCCAATCAGCGGAAAGTTCGCGGCTACGCCGCGATTTCCACTGGTAATTCAACAAACTCTCAAAAAAGAGTAAATTCGTTTAAACTAAATTTCACTTGAGGTAAGATTTATTATATACACACTTCCTAAGCCTTTTTATTTAGACATTGTTCTAATGGTATAAAATCGAAATTTGTGTTTTAATCCGGAAATATGAGACCCCGGGGAAATCTTTTTTTTTAATTCCCACAATTCAAACTATGATTTTTGGAGTACGCCAACAGAAATTCAGAATCTGAAGTCAAGGATTACTGTAGTTACAGTAACCCGAAAAATGAAAAACGCCATCTCACTACTGCACGAAAGGTTGACCTTTTTAGATGAAAACTCTTCTAAGATGCACGTATGGTATTGGGGAACCGCCCGGGATACGGTAGGATTACCGTAGTTTACTTTGGAATCCAAATCTAGAAGATGTAGAGTGAAAAGATAATTTTCTATCTCACTTTTTGAATTCCCGCCAAAACTTTTTCAAGTTCCCGCCAAAATTTTTTTAAATTCCCGCCAAAACATTTTTAAACTCGCGCCAAAACATTTTTGAATTCCCGCCAAAACTTTTTGAATTCCCGCCAAAACATTTTTAAACTCGCGCCAAAACTTTTTTGAATCCCCTCCAAAAAAAATTTTTGAATTCCTGCCAAAACATTTTTAAACTCCCGCCAAAACATTTTTGGATTCCCGCCAAAACAATTTTAAACTCCCGCCAAAACATTTTTAAACTCGCGCCAAAACTTTTTTGAATTCCCGCCAAAACATTTTTGAATTCCCGCCAAAACATTTTTTAACTGCTGCCAAAACTTTTTTGAATTCCCGCCAAAACATTTTCGAATTCCCGCCAAAACATTTTTAAACTCACGCCAAAACTTTTTTGAATTCCCGCCAAAACAATTTTAAACTCGCGCCAAAACATTTTTGAATTCCCGCCAAAACATTTTTGAATTCCCGCCAAAACATTTTTGAATTCCCGCCAAAACATTTTTGAATTCCCGCCAAAACATTTTTGAATTCCCGCCAAAACATTTTTAAACTCTCGCCAAAACATTTTTGAATTCCCGCCAAAACATTTTTGAAGCCCCGCCAAAACATTTTTGAATTCCCGCCAAAACAATTTTAAACTCGCGCCAAAACATTTTTGAATTCCCGCCAAAACAATTTTAAACTCGCGCCAAAACATTTTTGAATTCCCGCCAAAACATTTTTGAATTCCCGCCAAAACATTTTTGAATTCCCGCCAAAACATTTTTAAACTCTCGCCAAAACATTTTTGAATTCCCGCCAAAACATTTTTGAAGCCCCGCCAAAACATTTTTAAACTCGCGCCAAAACTTTTTTGAATTCCCGCCAAAACATTTTTTAACTGCTGCCAAAACTTTTTTGAATTCCCGCCAAAACATTTTTGAATTCCCGCCAAAACATTTTTTAACTGCTGCCAAAACTTTTTTGAATTCCCGCCAAAACATTTTTGAATTCCCGCCAAAACATTTTTAAACTCGCGCCAAAACATTTTTGAATTCCCGCCAAAACTTATTTGAATTCCCGCCAAAACATTTTTAAACTCACGCCAAAACTTTTTTGAATTCCCGCCAAAACAATTTTAAACTCGCGCCAAAACATTTTTGAATTCCCGCCAAAACATTTTTGAATTCCCGCCAAAACATTTTTGAATTCCCGCCAAAACATTTTTAAACTCTCGCCAAAACATTTTTAAACTCGCGCCAAAACATTTTTGAATTCCCGCCAAAACTTATTTGAATTCCCGCCAAAACATTTTTAAACTCACGCCAAAACTTTTTTGAATTCCCGCCAAAACAATTTTAAACTCGCGCCAAAACATTTTTGAATTCCCGCCAAAACATTTTTGAATTCCCGCCAAAACATTTTTGAATTCCCGCCAAAACATTTTTGAATTCCCGCCAAAACATTTTTGAAGCCCCGCCAAAACATTTTTAAACTCGCGCCAAAACTTTTTTGAATTCCCGCCAAAACATTTTTAAACTCTCGCCAAAACATTTTTGAATTCCCGCCAAAACATTTTTGAAGCCCCGCCAAAACATTTTTAAACTCGCGCCAAAACTTTTTTGAATTCCCGCCAAAACATTTTTGAATTCCCGCCAAAACATTTTTTAACTGCTGCCAAAACTTTTTTGAATTCCCGCCAAAACATTTTTGAATTCCCGCCAAAACATTTTTTAACTGCTGCCAAAACTTTTTTGAATTCCCGCCAAAACATTTTTGAATTCCCGCCAAAACATTTTTAAACTCGCGCCAAAACATTTTTGAATTCCCGCCAAAACTTATTTGAATTCCCGCCAAAACATTTTTAAACTCACGCCAAAACTTTTTTGAATTCCCGCCAAAACAATTTTAAACTCGCGCCAAAACATTTTTGAATTCCCGCCAAAACATTTTTGAATTCCCGCCAAAACATTTTTGAATTCCCGCCAAAACATTTTTAAACTCTCGCCAAAACATTTTTAAACTCGCGCCAAAACATTTTTGAATTCCCGCCAAAACTTATTTGAATTCCCGCCAAAACATTTTTAAACTCACGCCAAAACTTTTTTGAATTCCCGCCAAAACAATTTTAAACTCGCGCCAAAATTTTTTCAAATTCCCGCCAAAACATTTTTGAATTCCCGCCAAAACATTTTTGAATTCCCGCCAAAACATTTTTGAATTCCCGCCAAAACATTTTTGAAGCCCCGCCAAAACATTTTTAAACTCGCGCCAAAACTTTTTTGAATTCCCGCCAAAACATTTTCGAATTCCCGCGGAAATATTTTTGAATTCCCGCCAAAACATTTTTAAATTCCCGCCAAAATTTTTTCAAATTCCCGCCAAAACATTTTTGAATTCCTGCCAAAACATTTTCAAATTCCCGCCAAAACATTTTTGAAACCCCGCCAAAACATTTTTGAATTCCCGCCAAAACATTTTTGAATTCCCGCCAAAACATTTTTTAACTCGCGCCAAAATGTATTATTTTCTTGAATGTTCTGGAACATTCTGGGATCGTCATGGCTGGATCATTCAAGAAGATTCTAGAATCTTCTCGAACTTTTCCGGCGGGAATTCAAATTTAATATTCTTCTTCCACTTTAAGTCTCCCAAATTTGGGTTCCAGACTAAACTACAGTAGTCCTACCGTATCCAGGGTAGTTCCCCAATACCAAATGAGTATCTTAGAAAAGGTTTAATCTTAAAAGGTCAACCCCCTATGCCGTAGTGAGACGGTCTTTTTCATTTTTCGGGTTTCTGTATCTACAGTAATCCTTGACTTCAGATTCTGAATTTTCGTTTGCATACTGTAGGTGTCTCAAGGGTCCTCCCATAGAAGTCCCCACCCATCCCGTCCTCTTCTGGCTGAAATCGATTTTTTCGGTTACTGTAGCTACCGTAATCCTACAGTAATCTGGGAAACTAAGTGTATAGTAATGAAGCGCAGGGGGGTTCATGGTTGTTCCCCTAATATGTGAACATACGGTCAATTAGGAAAAAAGTTATTCGAGGGACAATGCGGGACAGACGGACACACAGACAGAACTATTCCTTTAGTAAGGAGAAGATCACACTGTCTTCTTGATCGTATCCTTCATTGACATGAAGCGATTTCTGAACCTCTTCAATTTGAGAATTCAATTTCTGTCCGGGTTGCCACGCTGCAGTCTCAATATTCTGAATCCCATTTCCAGGCAAATGTATAACAAAATGTGTTCCATTAAACCCAGATGTCCATGTTTTCCGAATAGTTTTCGAATTGGGACCATAGCTAGATTCCATATCCAAATAATTATCAACTTCTGAAATCAATTAGTTAGAAGTGATGCCTTAAACAAACCAAGAACAGAATAAGTTCTGAAACCAATTTTCTATACTTATGTGCGGCATGGCACAGGAAATTTTTAGTAATTTTTTTTGAAATTAGGTAAAAAAAAACTTGATTTTTATAAATTTCGAAATTGAACCCACGTGCCGTACCGTGCCGGTCACCTTATAGTTAACACTAACCTTATCCTTTCGATTATACGGTGTGAATCTGTAATTCATCGGGTTTTTATTCGATTATTTTTGCTGATCCTTCGAAGAATGATATTTTTGTTCATCCGCCCACACAGACCATCTAGGCTTAGTAAGAGGTTCCAGGTTAGGCTCCTTAATCGACTCACTTTGATTAGCTGATTTTTTGGTAATATTCAGTCCTTTTCCTTGGCGTCCTGGAACTGCATTGGTCTTAGTATTATTAGTTAGATGATAAATTTTGAAACGATAATTAATTTTAAAACACTTTTCAGAAACACTAAATTTTTTAAAATCTTACCTGACGAGTGAGAAAAGATCGCTTGCTTTGGAAATGTCTAACCCATCAGATACCTTGAAAGCTGTACCAATGTCTTCAAAGCTGTTTATGGAGTTATGTTGAACAAATATTGGTGAGCTGAATTATGATTTTCCTTAACATTCTCCATGAAACCGAGTTTTTTATTATCTGGGTTAGCTGGTGATGCTTGGAGAAGATGACTTGTCGCCGGAAGCTTTAAGGCAGACGAGGTAGTCAATGAGCTGTGTGAAATAGGTAGAAACAGCATATTGCAATTTTTAAACTATATATATAAAATTAAAAATAAATAACTAACTTTCCGTAAAATTCCCATTGAACCCGTTTTCTTTGTTATTCTTAAAAGAAAATGATTTAATTGGGTGTCCAACAACTAGAATTCCTTGATCCTCAGCAGGGATGTGCGGAATCGAAAATTTCGGAATTTTCGGAATCTCGGAATATTCCGAGTTTTCAATTCTCGGAATTTTCGGAAATTTCGGAACTAACTAATTTTTTAAAACGTTTTGTAGACATTTTCTTTAAAGAAGCTATATAAGTGTATAGTCGTTAAAAAAGCGTAACCCAAGGTATAGTTATTTGAAGGCGACAGTTTTTTACCAAAAAACAACGACATTGGCATTAAAAAATTTTAAACTAGAAGAATCAAAATTCAAAACCCATTAGAGGAATGTTTCTTCGAAGAAATAAAAGTTTTGAAAAGTTGTCGGCTGAAAACCGCTAACGGTTATCTGTCAGAATGGTCCGAGCCGTAAAAAAAATTCTTTCTGTTTTCACTGAAGTTGCAGGTGAACAAAAGAACCTTAATAGCAAATACACATCGTATTTGCTCATTTTGAATCGAAGGATGCGAATAAAGAAATTTAAAAATTGATAATTGGAAGGAAAATTGGAAAAAAGTATATTCCGCTCGAGACACTTCGCCCATGACCTATATTTACCGTACCCAAAAATTCCGATTTTTCCTTCGGAACATTCCGATCGGAATCTCGTTTCGAATTTCTTTGCCTCGGAATATTCCGATCGGAATTTCGTTCCGAAAAATCTCGGAATTTCGGAATTTTTCGGAATTCCGAATTCCGTTCCGCACACCCCTGATCCTCAGTCACCAATCTTTTCTCAATTATTGAATTCAACCCTGAAAAAAAAATATATAAGATGCTGTTTCAGAAAAACCAGAAATTTTTTGATTTTTTTTTCCATTGTTGATACATGTATTCCAAAAAAATAGCCATAACTTACTCGGAACCTACCAGGGGTTAACTTGAGCTTTCTCAATGGCAAGTACATGGTTCGATAGCTAAAAAATAGGGGCTTTCAGAGTATGCATTCAAATTTTGCTAAGCAAATAATAATTTCCATATGTTTTGTCTGAAAATCATCTGAAGTGATATCTGATGTGTCTAATAATATTCTAAATTCAAATCCCTGACTAATTTTGACTTTTCAATTTTTAGTATTTTGAAGTTTCAGAAAAATCTGAATTTTTTTTGTCGTTCAGCAAAATTTGAATTCATATTCTGAAAGCCTCTATTTTTAGCTATCAAACCACATACTTGCTATAAAGAAAGATCAAGTTACCCCCAGGTGGGTTCCGAGTAAGTCTACCCTGCTCACCTTTCTCGTCAACTGGAACAGCGATCAAATCCTCAATAATGTTTGATGAAAAATCAGTCATCGTTCTATCAATATTAGCAGATGTTACTTGTAATCAGTGTGCGTTGTCGACAAAATTTCGGAAAATTTGTCGATAAATTTGTTGAAAGAGGCATTTGTCGACAACGCACACTGCCTGTAATCACTTAAATTTCGCAAAAAAAATTGACAAAAAATTAATGTTTCAAAGAATTGAAAAAAAGTATTAGTTGTATAATGCAGGGTTAACTTCGTGTTACGAGTGGAAACAAAAATAAAATGAACATTTCAAACCAAAAAATTCGAAAGTATAGATCTCAAAGTGAGTAAGGACGTACGAGAACAAAGAAGCGACTGTCTTGTGGCCAAACAATAGACGGGCTAAACTGTCCATGCTATTCTCATTAGAGCGCACTTGAATAATATGGACTTCAGATTGACAGGTGTCTGGAATAAAAGAGGCAGTAGCCGGCAAACTGCAATTGCAACTAGGCTGTCTGTCTTAGCATAATCAGGAAACAGGAAAATTTTGAAAAATACTACTAGTTGTTAAACTCCAATTTTGGTATGTATTTCTGAAATAGTATTAGAAATCAATTAGTTTCCATTATTGAATTATTTAATCAGATTATTAGAAACTTACATAAAGTTTCATAAACAGTAAAATTTTTTGTTTTTCAAATGTCATTTTCCACTAGTTATTGTCTTGGCTATAACGGTATATTGAAAGTGTATTCTGACTAGTCAATCATGATTACGAGCTATTGAACATTAATTATTATATGTTGACCTTGAATCAGAAAACATTGTCATAAGTACTTGTAGTAATTTTACAGTTAACAAGAGGCCTATATCAGTTTTCAAGAACAGTAAATTTTCAACTTGGGATTTCCGATCTGGCGCAGAAATTGAAACAAGCTTACTGATTAACAGTGGCTTAGGTATTTTGACCTTTAGAGACACTTACCATAAATATTTATTCAGACTATTGAAACCTTACATAAGATTTAATAAACAGTAATATTTTGAATTATCTATTCAGAGCGATTGAATTACCAAAAACTTCAATTTCTTTTACTAGTTCAACCAAACAGTTTTTTTTTTCATTCTTAAAGCTTCTATGATCCTTAAATTATAATTTTTTTGAAAATATTTTTTTTTGTCTATTAGGCGTGTAAAATTCAGAGCAAGGACGCTCCACCAAAGTCTCCAGAGAAAGCTAGGCCACGACCGGCGCCCGAGGTTTTTTTTTCGAATTTCAAATTTATTTTAATCGCAATTTTAACCGAAAAAAGTTTTTTTTTCGATAATTCATATTTATTCGGTCAGATAAATTAAAATTGTTGAATTACTGAAGAAAAATGAGCATTTTCGGTTAAAATTGAGATTAAAATAAATTTGAAATTCGAAAAAAAAAACCTCGGCCCCCGGTCGTGGCCTAGCTTTCTCAGGAGACTTCGGTGGAGCGTCCTTGCTCTGAATTTCACACACCTAATATCACGTAAAAGGATTAAAAAACGAAAATACTTACAGAAATAAATGGAAATTGTGAAACAGTTTTTTTTTTCCAGTTTCAACTTTATATTTTAGTTTTGGATCGGCAAAACTCAGTATTATTTCTTACGTTTCCATGAAAAATTAAGCTCCGCCTATTTCCAGATATTTTCTAAACATGGGCGGAGTCTATTTCAATAGATCAACAACTGTTAAAAACAAAAAAAAAAGATTTTTTTGAAATTTCTGGAACAGAAAATTTTTTCAATTTTTTCACTGTTTCAATGTGCCGAAAAAAAAATAAATATTTATTATCTCCAAATTTAAAAATTCAATATTTCTGAATTCGATTCATAACATTATCAATATCATCTTGACTCATTCTCTTCACCGACTTCACATCCACAACTTTCTTCGTCACATTCGCCACGTTCGTCTGCGTCTCTCCACTCCGTACACTATTTCGATACGAAGTCTGAGTTCCAATTCCACGTTCACTCACAATTTGTCTCTCGAAATAGCGATGAAAATCTTCTTGTCTCGGCGTAAGATTACTCGATTTTTTGGGGTGATAAGTTAGGAAATTGTCAGCGAATCTGGCACTTCCTGCTTCCAGGGGAAGCAATTTCATCCATTCAATCGGGATTTTCGGATTTTTTTCGGGGAATAGGGGGTTGGAGAATGATTTGGCGGTGGAGAGTTGTTGAGAATGGGTAGAGGGCGTTTTCGATCCGTTTTGGGTCTGGAATTAAAGAACGTTGGCTGAGAACAAGATTGGTTCGAAAAGGGAAACTGCGATTTTTATATATAGATTGTTGGTAACCGTAAAAAGTTGTTTTTTTTTTTGGAATTAAGGGTCCCTAGATTAGTCCATTGGTAGTTTGAGGGCCCTTATCCAAATGGGTTAGTCAATGGTCCCTAAGCTGGAAATTGGTCCCTAGATATTTTAAGGGTTTCTAGCTGTTTTATGGGTCCATGAACTGATTAATGGTCCCTAGATTCTCCATAGGTCAGATAATGGTCTCTAAGCAAAATATCACATCGTAAAAATTGTATTGGTCCCTAGATAAGGACCTAGATACGGACTATAGATGGTTTTCAGTTCTGCTAAAGGTTTAGAGGGTCCCAATTAGTTTTATAGGTAAGACAGTGGTCCATAAGCAGGGTATTGGTCCCTAGATATTTAATGGGTCCCTACAGTAATCTACAGTACAGGGTGCGTCATAAATATAGGTGCACGACTTTTGCGCCATTTCGTGGCGCTGGCGCGTTTTTGGAGATCCTGAATTTATTTAAAATTTTTTTGACATGTCTTTTTATATATGCTCCAAAATTTTTAAGACGATCCGTCGAGTTTTAGAGGAATGGTGGCCGCTTCTGTGCACCGCGCACTCCTTTCTGGCACGCACCGCGGCACGCACCTGACGACGCTCTTCACTGATGAGAAGATCTTCTCCGTTCAAGCCGACTACGATCCCCAAAACTATCGGGTAATTGCTACATCAGCTCAGGAGGCTAACCAGAATAGACGATTGATTCATAGAGCTTCTCATCCACTCCATATCATGGTCTCCGGTGGAATTTGTTCTTATGGCAAAACTCCTTTCATTTTCGTGGATCCAGGAGTGAAAATCAACCAACAGTACTATCAAGAAGAGATTTTAGAGAAAGTAGTGCTTCCATGGTCCGAAATTCATTATCCTGGCCAGTCATGGACATTCCAACAAGACGGTGCGCCAGCCCACACAGCCAAGAAGGTTCAAGAGTGGTGCCAAGCCAATTTCCCGAGTTTCATTGCGATGGCTAAATGGCCTTTTTCGAGTCCGGATCTCAATCCAATGGACTATTCTGTCTGAGGGACATTTCAAGCAAGAGTCAAGGCCAAACCCCATCACAATTTGGAATCACTCAAGAAGTCCCTTCTCGAAGAATGGGACAAACTCTCACCGGAATACTTGCGTGCCACCATCGACGCCTATCCGAGGAGACTCAAGACCGTTGTGAAAAATGGAGGTGCGAGGATCGAACAGTTGTAATTGTGTCTTATTTTGTGTTGTTTCAATAAACTTTTGTGAAAGTCACATCGAAAAATATTGATTTTTTGATAAGTTACATCGCTTTTTCAATGCACCTATATTTATGACGCACCCTGTAGTCTACAGTAACCTAAAAAAATTAAAACTATCTGGCTGCTTAGCAATCTCTCATTTCTATTCCCTCTCAGCGCCTTAGCTAACATCTACAGTGCGCGTCATAACTATACGACACCCCCCTTATTTGGCATGTGTGCCCTTCCTAGAAGTTTTTATGAAAATCTGTAAACGCAGATCGATTCAGAATCCCAAAAAACCTACAGATTCGCATTTTCATGTCAATAGTGAAAAATTTGACGCCCGCAGCACTAGAAAACCCAAAAATGGCCCGCGTCATAACTATACGACAGGCTGGGAAAATGACCGTTTTTTCCGAAAAACTCTGATTTTCATCAACAAAAAACATTTCATTGAACCGAAATTGTCATTTTCAGTATTTTTTATGCTTCTTTCGTTCGCCGTGATAGCCATGACACAGTTTGGAATTGAATTTATGTGAGATTTGCCTTGCTCATTCGGAATCGGAGCACGGGCTTCTAAAATGACTAGTTCCAGGTCACTGGCACTTGTATTGGCATACAAACCATTTTTTATCATCCTCTACATGTTATCTGTCCAATTTATAATAACTTCCAAGAGGAAAGAGAAAGAAAACGCTGTTCAGTTTATTTTCAGCCAGCATGAGCATTTTCAGGCTTCTGGTGCTCGGCCACCAAGTTTCCGATCACTCTGAAAATTTTTGGGAGTGTAAAACAAACATAAATGAACAACTTTGCATTCACAGAATTTTTTGAAAATTCCTAGTTCCGGAGTTATTTGACGATATCTGAAAGATACCACATTCTCACTGATAAACGGTCGAGAACGGTTAAAAAAGAGGTATCTTTCAGATATCGTCAAATAACTCCGGAACTAGGAATTTTCAAAAAATTCTGTGAATGCAAAGTTGTTCATTTATGTTTGTTTTACACTCCCAAAAATTTTCAGAGTGATCGGAAACTTGGTGGCCGAGCACCAGAAGCCTGAAAATGCTCATGCTGGCTGAAAATAAACTGAACAGCGTTTTCTTTCTCTTTCCTCTTGGAAGTTATTATAAATTGGACAGATAACATGTAGAGGATGATAAAAAATGGTTTGTATGCCAATACAAGTGCCAGTGACCTGGAACTAGTCATTTTAGAAGCCCGTGCTCCGATTCCGAATGAGCAAGGCAAATCTCTCATAAATTCAATTCCAAACTGTGTCATGGCTATCACGGCGAACGAAAGAAGCATAAAAAATACTGAAAATGACAATTTCGGTTCAATGAAATGTTTTTTGTTGATGAAAATCAGAGTTTTTCGGAAAAAACGGTCATTTTCCCAGCCTGTCGTATAGTTATGACGCGGGCCATTTTTGGGTTTTCTAGTGCTGCGGGCGTCAAATTTTTCACTATTGACATGAAAATGCGAATCTGTAGGTTTTTTGGGATTCTGAATCGATCTGCGTTTACAGATTTTCATAAAAACTTCTAGGAAGGGCACACATGCCAAATAAGGGGGGTGTCGTATAGTTATGACGCGCACTGTAGCTCATTAATCCTATACTACTGACGAACCTCTGGTTGACTATGACTTAGATTTATGGTCCACCATGGTACATAGCCTACTGTAGCGAATATAGGGACCCATGGGACCACTAATATCGAAATTTGAAAAAAAAAACATTCGGAAACCTTATTTTAACGATGCTTTACAATTTTTAATGTATTTAGTAAAGTATCTTCTAATCCTTAGAAAATCACAATTTTTTGAAACCGATTTTTTTTTCAAAAAAAAAAAAAAAAAAAAAAAATTACCATAACCTCCCCCTTAAAACTCGCATCACCGACTGGCACGGGCGTCCTTGACGACAACATTCCAAAATCCAATTTTTCAATAACCGGAGTCTCCTCTTGAACTGGCGCTGAGTCATAATTCAAAGGGATGTCAGAGATCTCCGATAGCTCATCTTCTTCTCTTATATACATGGATTTCTGGCGATCCGCTAGCCCTTTGACCACTTCATCAAGCCGCTCGTTTAGCAAGTTTAGTTGCTTAGCAAGGGCTTCGTCGACAAGTTGTTTGGTGGGTTGGGGGTCTAAAAGTTTTTTTTTTTTTTTTTTTGAAATTATTTCGAAACCCTAATTTTTTCTACTAACCTGTTTCACCCTTATGTGCTCTTAACACCTCTAACTCCTCCAATTGATCCGAAAATCCAACCCTCCTCAAAAACTCCTTCTCTCTTATCAATTCCCTCTGCAATTCATCTTGTTGCCTCGAAAAAGTCCTCATTTGCTCTTCCAACGGACTAAAGTACCTCGCCGTCTGCGCCATTTCTCTCTTATGTCTCTCGGCGTACTTTGTTATTAAATCAGGGCTTCCCGGTGTGTTTCTCGGAGTGAAAAGTGGTTCCTGTTTCTCTTGAATCTTGCTCAATTCCTCCTGGGGGCTGTACAGAATATCTCTAGCTGATGCGGAGAAATTAACGGTTGTGGTGGTGGTGCCAAGGCAGAGATCATGGGGGTGGATCGATAGGCGGAGGGCTAGGCATCCGGGTTGGATGAAGGTGAAGCCAGGGGATGTCCATTGGGAGTTGATGAAAAGCATTTGGGACATGACAACGTCGCAGACCTAGAAAAAAGGGGTCTTACAAGGGAGTTACGAGTTCATAAGGTTTAGGATCATTCTATAAAATCTCACACATACACTTTCAAACACCCTGAACACGAATATCATAGTCGCTGTCTACGGAAACTTCTAGAAGTCTAAATTTTACTCTCTTAAAGCACTGTCGGACTTTTAGCTCTAACTCTCTCCTCATTACCTTCCCGGCGAAACGAAAAATGTGCGGCGACAGCCGAGCGGATAACGCAGGGGTAAGGTAATCTATGCTCCCGGGTTCGACTTTTTTGGAACTTTTTTTCTTTTTCTTTTTGTGTTTCATTATTAGAAACTTTTTCTGACGTTTTTAAACTTCTAAGGGGTTAAAAATGCTTTTTTTTTGGTCCGAGTTTCAATTTTCATGGGTAATTTTAACTTACCCTATGCTTTGGATGACACACCGATCTAAACCAATCCATCGTTCGTTCCTGTCTTATATCTCTATGATTAGTGGTGCTATTCAACACAATTCTTCTTAGCCACAGCTCCCGAGAATGAGGTGATAGAGGGGGTAGATTTGATGTCTGAAATTTTTTTTTTTTTGAAAATTTTGAAACCGATTTTGTTTCTTACCTGCTCAAAATTATTCTGAATCCAATTAATAAAACCCTGGGCTCTTTCCATTTCCACCTCGTCTTCCGATGTGTTAAACCAATCTTTAAGCAGGATATGCTCCCCATCGACTTCTTCTTTTAGCAGTAGCTTATATCTCTCTGCGATTTTTCCCAGGTTATGGTGATTTTCTCGGAGAGCTTGTGAAAAAAGATGTCGGTATGTTATACGGAGCATTAGGAGGAATACTCTGTGGAGGGAGTGGTTAGGAGGGATGTCTTTGGGGATTGTCTGGAAAAAAGGGGTTTAGGTGAAGCTAGAGTTTTCTAAGCCATCTACGTTTGATACTCAGCCAATCATTTTTATATTAAAAAAAAAAAGCTAGCGGGGCTATGTCCGGATGTCCGGAGTCATTTGGCAAAAAAATAAAAATAAGCTGCCGCCCGTGGGGGTCGAACCTGTCACCTCTCGAGCGGCGAGCAGAGACACTATCCACTATACCAAACATGCGAACTAAGTGTGGGCGGCACTTTCCCTAGATACCTTTCGCGCCAAAAAGGCCTATCAGAGGGTAAGCAGAGAGAGGTAAACAGTCAAATCTTAACTTCGTTGACTGAGTATCAAACTTTTTTGGCCTAGAAAATCCTCGGCCAGCTTACCAAGCCACTACTTACCGTATCACCCGACACCAACTTGACCACAAAATTCAACTGCTCAACCATCCGATTCGACCTCGCATAACTCTCCAACAAAATCTGTACATACCCATAAATCTCCATAAACGCTTTGGCCTCCTCTGACTCCAACTCCTCCCCCGGATCCTCGTAGATAGGATTAGGAAGCATTTCTTCTGATTCCCAAGGTAATTCTGAGAATACGTATTCAGCTGATGAGATTAGATGATGTTCCAGGAAAAGGATGAGGTCATCTTGCATTGCCACGTCTAATTGGAGTATTGATTCGGTGAAGTTTTGAGAGAATTTCGAGGTGGATTTTGGGGATTTTAGGGATTCGGTCATTTGGAGTGGAATGTTTTCTACGATCATCGTTTTGATAAAGTCGATCGTTAGGTCCTTGCTAAAAAAAATCGGTTTCAAAAAATTCAAAAAAAAAAAAAAAAAAAAAGAAAAAAAATTTTCTTAACTCACTCATGCATTGAATCCGCCAATAACCTCAAAATCAGGCTAGTCCGTCGATCATCAAAATGATCAACATAACTGATCGCCTCAATCAAACTATCACACTTGACCATCAAAAGTGCAGGGAGTGCGGGGGAGTATTCCACTGGGAGAAGGGAGCTGACTTTGGAGCGGTCTAATAGGGTGTCAGTGGGTTTTAGGTCTGAAAAAAATTCTGTTTCAGGACAGCTAGATACTTTTTAGGGGAAATCGGAGGTTGTTAATTCGATCGATCAAACTTACGACGGGCCGGTTCCTTCGACGATTTTGTATCGTATAGTTACATTTCTGGGTTCAATAACCCAAGGCAAGGACTTTTCTGGATTCACCAAGACATCTCTTTCTGGACCAGAGCCCCAGGATTTACTAATATTAAGCCATGCCTAACCTTTTGAACTGTAGGGACCTTATTCAGACAACCGTCTCAACCGATTCATTTAGGCTGGACCCAAGACCTAGCCAGACTGGGAAGGCCCACTTAATCGGACCGGAACCACAGAACTATTGCGAGACAAAGCTAGTCGGGCACACTAAGCCGGACCTAGATCATGGGAGCTTCCCAACCTGGTTAGACCCAAGTAAAGACTCCCCTGTGCAGAATCCAGATCAAGGAACTTGTCCCGATCTAAGTACAGTACCGCTCAAAAAGTTGGTGTCAGAAAAAAGTGTTTTCCAGTTGATTTTGGCTGTTTTCAGTTTCCGATCACTCTGAAAATTTTGTGGGTATAAAACAAACCTAAATTAACAACTTTGCATTCACAGAATTTTTTGAAAATTCCTAGTTTTCAGCTATTTCGCGTTTTCTGAGACACGCCTGTTTTTTCAAGTTTTCAGTGTAAAAACGGCCTATACTCCAGAAAACGCCAAATAGCTGAAAAACTAGAAATTTTCAAAAAATTCTGTGAATGCAAAGTTGTTAATTTAGGTTTGTTTTATGACCCCAAAAATTTTCAGAATGATCGGAAACTGAAAATGACCAAAATAGCCAAAAACCAACTTCAACAAATTTTCTTGGTTGCAATAATTTTAACAATCAGAAGAAACTGCAAAAAAGTTTATTTTTCCGGCTGAAAATGGCGCAAATTGTCGAAAATCAACTTAAAAAACAGTTTTTGAATACCGTAAAACCTCTATTAGAGTTGCATGCAATACTATTTTTCAATGCGCGAAATTCAATATTTTTATCGATTATTTTCGAAGGAAAAGTGAGATAAAAATGCAAAATTCCTTTTAAAAATTGCTTAAAAACTCCAGTCAAGGAGTGCAATTCTATTAGAGGTTTTACGGAATCTTATTGGACGGTACTGTATCACTGGGGAGGTCAGAGAAAGTCAGAAAAAGCGCTCTATCGCAAAGACACGCAATGTGATTTATTTCACGACACTTGTGCATTTTCGCGTGAGAATTTCAAATACTTTTTTACGAAAAACATGACAAAAAAGATAATTTATTTGAAACGTGGCATTCCAGGTTTTGCTATCAATGGGGCGTGAATGATGACTTTTTAGGGCCACTCCAGTATACTGTAGATCTTTAGACCGTTTTAGCCCCCTTGACCCTAAGCTAGCAGTACATTTTACCTCAGCTTTCTCACCTTCCTTCCTAAAATTGCCCCATAAATAAAGCGACGGCAAAACTCCATTTTCATCCGGCAAAAACAACAAATAATCCAAGTAATAAGCAGCCACAAATCTCGCAATTTGAATACAAGTCGTCTTGTTTTTTTCCGGATCCAGGAGAAGAGTTCTTAGGTAGTTCGGGTTAAGCCATTTTGTTAGGAGGACTTCTGCCATCGTTGGTAGTGACATAAGAAATCAAAATTCCTATAATTTTTTTTTAATTTTTTGAAAAAATTAGGCATGAGTAAGAAACAGTGAAAAAAAATTAATTAAAAAAATCGGTTAACTATGCAAGCGCGCCCTACTGTACCTTCAATTTTTCTGCTTTTTTTTAAATTTTTAATTCCATTGACTGAGTATCAAATGTTAATTAGAATCGGAAAATCACTTTTTTAGGATAGTAAAAAAAAATAAAAATAGGCCGCCGGCCGAGGGGTCGAACCTGTGACCTTTCGGGCGGCGGACAAAGACACTATCCACTTGACCAAACATACAAACCAGGCGTTGGCGGCGTTTTCCCTAGATATCTGGGGGCCTGTCGGGGGCAGGTAAACTGGCTGTTTAAAAGTTAAGAAAATAGAACAAAATAAAAATAAAGCGCACCAAGTAACCCCTTAAACCCCTCGATTAATCCCCCTAAAGGTAACCATGGAAACTGAGCAGGTGAGACACACAGAGTGAGAGAGTACACTATATCGAGAGACGCAGACACAAAGAGCAAAGAGGAGACGGGCGGTGCGGAACGAATAAGCTAAGAACGAGGACGTGCCCATTGGGAGGAGCGGGAAAAGATTGATTTGTGTGTCGTTCTCTATTTGAAAATTTATGAGAGAGCTTGTTTTTTGGGGTCCCGAGGGGTCCTAGCTCGTGGAAGAGTTTTTTAAAATGGGATTCTAGGCCATGGAAGAATGCGAATTCTAGGCCATGATTTAAAAAAATCCTGTTTCAAGTTCTTTTTTTCTTTACTTTTATTTTTTTTTCTTCGATGGAAGAATAATGTGGCCTAGAAATGCAGGAGAAAGTTAGGCCACGGACTATTTTTTTTTTGTATAAGCCCAGTGGCCTAGAAACCCAAATGTCTTAAACTAGTCCGCGTTTTGAAATTCAGCAGAAAATTCCAAATTCTGAAACTTTTTCATTGATAACCATGACAAATTTTATATCAAAATGTAGCAAATTTTTCGATGAAAACATTTTTCTCAGTTAATCCCATCTTTTCCTTCAATTTCTTCAAATTCCCGCTTCCATTCCACTCCTCCTCAGTGATGTCCGCTGCCGCTCGAGAAACGTGCCACAACTGCAAAGCTTATGGTAGCGTGGTACGTCGCGGTCGCGTCGCGGTCGCATTTTTCGAGCCAAATTACAGCTTTTTTTGAGAAATTTATCGAAAAATGTCGCTTTAAACTGACATAATCGTCTTTAGAAAATAATTTGCTTCATTTTACTATAAAGTTTTTCCTGATTATCTCTTTAAAAAAAATTTCTAGCGATTTTCGAAAATCGAGCGTTTAATTTTTTTGCAAATAAATATATCGAATTTTATATCAAAATAAAGCTTATTTTCCAGCGAAGACAATTATGTTAGTTTCAAGAAATATTTTTCGCTTGATTTTTCAGAAAAAGGCTGAAAACGGAAACCGCGACGCGACCGCGACGTGCCACACTACAGTAACTTTTGCAGTTCTGAACGCGGCAAAACGCATGCCTCGGACATGCCTGCTCCTCCTCCTCCCCCTTCGACTACGGTCAACATTCCTCCCTTGGTGCCCCGTCTGCAAACACCGTCACGTCAGACTACACCAAACGACACATTATTTGCGCTTCTCTTCATTTTTTCGAGTGTTTTTGATCGATTTTCGGGCGGTTTTTTGATTCATTTTTGGGGAATTCGATGGGAAATTATTGATTTTGATAGAATAATTGAAAAAATTGGGGAAAATCCAGGAAAAATGTGGAAAAATTGAGTTTTTCGTTGAAGACAAATTTTTTCAATTAGAAAGCTGTTTTTGCCTGTTTTTCGTTGATTTTTGTCAGATTTTCTGTGATTTTATTGAAGAAATGAGTAAAAAACGTTGAAAATATCAGAAAAATAGCAAAAGATCCCGGATTTTTCAATAAATTCCTAGAAAAATAGTTTTTTATCGTTTTTCGTTATTTTTCCACGTTTTTCTTTTAAAAAATGGTTTTAAATCGATTAAAATCATCAAAAATCCTTTTAAAAAACGGAAATTCATTCAAAATTCCAATTTTTTCATAATTTTTCTGTTTGAAATCGATTTTATTTCATTTTTCCTATTAAAAACCACTACAAACCCTGATTTTTCCTTGATTTTCCCTTTTTTCACCTAAAAACCTTCATTTTTCAACTTTTTTCAGGAAAAAATACATATTTTTCGTTAAAAATCGATTTCACCCCATTTTTCCTCGTAAAAACCAACTAAAAACCTTATTTTTCCTCCTTTTTCTTTAAATTTCTCTAGATTTTCGCTGTTTTCACCTAAAAACCCTTATTTTCAACCAATTTTTCAGGAAAAAATGAGTATTTTCCATTAAAAATCGATTTTACCCCATTTTTCTCTTAAAATTCATTTAAAAACCTCATTTTTCTTAATTTTTCCCTTTTTTCCCTTAATTTTTCGCATTTTTCACCTAAAAACCACTAATTTTTCTCTTTTTTCCAGGAAAAAATGAGTAAAACCGAATTGGCGGTTCGAAATGGTAACACAGCAAGTCACTCAACCAGTGCCGATCGAACACAATACGAAACGGAGGTGATAATTCTGAATCAGTGTAGAAAGGTAACTTCAAATGAGAAATTTTGATGAAAATGATAAATAACTTGGTTAGTTAAATGGTCAGATCTTCATTCAAAGGGACTACTCGAAGGGTCTCGATGTGCAATTTGAGACGGAATATCCGGCACGGCTTACTGAGAAGGTTAGTGGGGTTTTGGAAGGTTTTTTGAGGTTTTTGACTGTAAAAATCAGGTTTTTCATGATAAAAATGCTCAAAAGCGGGTGATTTTTGTGAATTTTCGTGATTTTTGAAGGAAAATAGGTGAAAATTCATTGAGTTTTGGGTTTTTAAATGAAAAATATCGGTTTTCCGATAAAAATGGTCAAAATCCGAGAATTATCGCTTTCTTAACATCAGGCATGTCCGGAGCCTGGCCGCCTGTGGCTGTGAGAGAAATTCTCACAGAGGCGGAATTCACAGCGGTTTCCGCCTCTGTGACCTGTCCCACCACTGTGAGGGCGCGAGTCACAGAGGCGGAATTGGTAGTCGCACTCTGGCTGTCGGCGGCCAGGCGCGGACATGCCTGCTTAACATTTTTTGAATAAAAAACCTCAAATTTAGTAGATTTTCACATTTTTTAAACTGAAAATATAAGTTTTTCATGAAAAAATAGCCGAAATTCGAGAATTTTTACTTATTTATCATTTTAGTTAGATTTTTTTCATTTTTGAAGGGAAAAGGCTAAATTTGGTGCATTTTTTGAGGTTTTTAACCTAAAAATATCGGGGTTTCATGACAAAAGTACTCAAAATCCACCAAATTTTGCTTTTTTCATCATTTTGATTGAATTTTTTTATTTTTTGAAGGAAACTAAGTTGAAATTCATGATTTTTGAGGTTTTTAACTGAAAATATATGTGTTTTCATGGAAAAAATAGCCAAAATTCAAAGAATTTCCTTTTTTTCTCACTGTAATTCGATTTTTTCATTTTTGAATGAAAAACCTCAAAATTAGTAGATTTTCGCGTTTTTAACTGGAAATTATCGGGTTTTCATGATAAAAATACCCAAAATCCAAGGATTCTCGCTTTTTTATAACTTTGAATAAATTTTTTCATAATTTTTGAAGAAAAAACTCAAAACTAGTGGATTTTCGCATCTTTTAACCTAAAAATATCGGGTTTTCATGATAAAAGTGCTCAAAATCCACCAAATTTTGCTTTTTTCATCATTTTGATTGAACTTTTTTATTTTTTAAGGGAAAAGGGTAAAAATCAATGGTTTTTTGGGTTTTTTTTAACTGGAAAATATCGGTTTTTCATGATAAAAATGCCGAAAAACCAATAATTTTCCCTTTTTTCCACTAAAATCCCCATTTCCAGGTGTCTCGCGACGTTTGGGAGAACACAATTGTCACGATTAACAGGATATTCGCCGAAGCCGAAGCGGTAAGAATTTTGCGGTTTTAGACGGTTTTTATATGTGAAAAATTATGAAAAATGACTTGAAATCGTCAAAACTAAGATTATTTTGATAGCATTTTCCAAAAAATTCATCAAAAATCGTATTTTTTTTTATATAAAAATGATTTTTTAAAAATAAAATTGGTGAAAAATGATAAAATTTAGCTTAAAATCCACCAAAATTGCCATTTCTCTCTATAAAATAGCTATTTTTAAGTCAAAAACTAGTATTTTCACTATTTTTCTATCTATTTTCCTTTTAAAACCCTCCAATTCATTTCAGGAACTTTTAAAACTGAAAAATGATGAAAAATAGCTCTAATTAAGCTAATTTTAATGAAAGCTAGCTTAAAAACCCTCAAAAATATAATTTTTATCTCGAAAATATCTATTTTTAGGTCAGAAATCAGTTTTCTACTATTTTTCCCTCCATTTCCCCTATTTTCCCCCCAAAAACCCCCTATTTCTATTGCAGGTAACAACAGGATCAATCTTCGAAACAGTGCTCGGTTGTCTCACTTGTTACGCTTCCTACGTCATTGGCAAATCGACATACGCCAAGAAACTGGATGAATTACAAGAATTTCTGACTCGTGAGAACGAAAACACCTATCATCACGTCGGTTTTCATATTCGGAATCCAATGGAGAGAGGATTGAGAGTGGTAAGATTTTGGAATTGAAAATTGGAGAATTTTTAACCTGAAAAAAACGAAAAATGATGAAAATTTTGGTTAATTTCCCTTGAAAAATCTGATTTTTCAGACATTTTTTCCTGAAAACCCAAAAAATGTCATTATTCTCTGAAAAATCGATAAAAATAGCTCAATTTCTGTCAATTTTCACTAAATTTCAATTAAAAAGTCGATTTTGTATTGAAAAAATTTAGTTTTTATCATAAAAACGGGGAAAATCAGCCATTTTTTCTTGAAAAATATAGAAACGTCCAATTAGAATCCTAGTTTAAAATTGATCAAATCCCGTTTAATTTAACTCAAAAATCTGATTTTTTAAAGTCATTTTCCCCTGAAAATCGATAAAAATTGGTCAATTTTCGTCATTTTTCCATTAATTTCAGCGAAAAAATCTATTTTTTACAGGAAAAATTCCGGTTTTTTTCTCATAAAAATCAAGTTTTCAAGTTTTTTCCAGCCATTTTCCTTGATATTGAAAAAAAATCCGATTTAAAAATTGGGGAAATTCAGGGGGTTTCACCCCAAAAAACTGATTTTTCAGTAACTTTTTCCATTAAAAAACGATAAAAATAGCCAAAATTCCATTAAAAATCATTTTTCCTTTAAAATTTCGGGCTTTCCTCATAAAAATCAGACTTTCAAGCTTTTCCCAGCCATTTTCACTCAAAAAATCTAGAAAATCCTTGTTTTTTAACTAAAAATCTAAATTTCCAAATTTTCAGCTCGAAATCGCGATGCTAATGCGTCAGGGAGAGTCTCCACGTGATGAGCAAGAAGTTCAGGAGACGAATCGTCCAATTCGAACAATTTGATTCCATTTTAGGCAGAAATTCCCCAATTTTTTTCATTTTTCTCCCCGATTTTCCATGATATCCATTTGAATCAGATCCAGGTGCGATATATATATATAATTATTTATTTTTTTCATTCTTATTTTTTGTATTTTTTTTTGAAATTTTTATCATGATTTTTTCACAATTTTAATATTCCACTTCCCTTCCCGAGCTTTATTTAGGCTCCTCCCATTTTTTCCCTTTCCAGCTGTGACCCCAATTCTCATAGAAACTAAGTCTCAATTGTATCATAATTGGGTTTTTTTTTCGAAAAAAAACCCAAATAAAACAAAAAAATAAACGAATCAATGACTGATTCTTTGCTCCTGGAGTCTCTCCCAGGAGCCACCGAGAGATTAGGCGCCAGTGAAGAGACTCCAGACTTCGAGGATGAGCAGGTGGTGCTCCAGTGTAAAATCTGGGGGATTTCTTATCTTATTCCTCTTCCCTTTTCTTCCCCAAAAAAAAATGCTTCATCGCCAAAGATCCATCTCATTTTCGGGACCATCATCCCCGATTTTCGACGTCTGTTTTGATGAGGATGAGACGAATTTGAATTTCTTGGCACCGTGCCAACATGTTTGGAATTGCGAGGAAATCGAGAAGAAGAAGAAGAATGAGGAAGAAGGTGAGATCGGGATATCGGGTTTCAGGAGAGCTTTGTAAAAATAGAGGGGTGGAGGAAAATGCGCTCTAATGAACTATTGAAAAAAAAGTTTAGATAACCGAGGAAAGTGCGCTCTAATGGACTATCAAAAAAAAGAAGGGAGAAAATGCGCTCTGCTGCACTTTTTTTAATAATGGAAGCGCGCTCTACTGGACTATTTATAAATATGTGGAAAATGCGCTCTATTGGAACTTTTTTTTTTGAAAAATTAGGGAAAGTTCGCTCTACTGGACTATTAAAAAGGGAAAGTGCGCTCTAATGGACTATTCAAAAAAAAAAGAGGGAGAAAGTGCGCTCTACTGAACTATTTAAGAAAAGAGGGAGAAAGTGTGCTCTATTGGACTATTAAAAAAAAGAGGAAATTGCGCTCTACTGGACTTTTTTCAATAAAGGGGGAAAGTGCGCTCTACTGGACTTTTTTAAATTAAATAAGGGAAAGTGCGCTCTATTCAACCATTTTTGAAAAGTGGAAAGTGCGCTCTACTGGACTTTCAAAAATGGAGGAAAGTGCGCTCCAATGGACTATTTAAAAAGAGCTTAGTCAGGAGGAGAGAAAGTGCGATAATGGACTACTTTTTAATGGGGAAAATGCGCTCTAATGATCTATTCAAAAAAACGGAAAGTGCGCTCTATTGGACTTTTTTATTAAATAAGGGAAAGTGGGCTCTACTGGACTATTTAAGAAAAAAGCGGAAAACGCGCTCCAATGGATTTTTAAAAGATAAGGAAAGTGCGCTCTATTGAACTATATATTTTTGAAAATTACTGTTTTGGCGGGAAGTTAAATTTTGTCAAAAAAAAGAAGAGAATATTGTAAGATTATCTGAACTTTTCAAATATTAATGTAAATGCGCTCCATTGAGAAACTCCGGTCAGGTTCGAAATTTTATTGAAAAATGAGTTAAAGGAGTAAACGCGCCCCATTGATAAGGCGGGAATTCAAAATCTTTTTTTTAGCTAATTTCAATTGAAAATATCTACCTATTGAAGCTTAAAAATCCGAATTGTGATTTATCGAATATTTGAAACAGATTTTTTTTTTGCTAAAAAATTTCGGATTTTCAGTCAAAATCTGAAATTTTTAAGGGTTAAGCTTTCTGCCTATTCAGATGTATTACGAAACAATTTTTTAATTATTTTTCAAAAATAATGATAACTCTGTGAAACAGTCAATTTTTTACTGTTTCATAAATCTCAAAAATAGACTTTTTTCATCTCAATTGACTTCGAATAGTACTCTCAGGACCTCACCCATTACCCATTCAAAAATACAGTATTCCAAAGTGGGCGGAGTTTGATTCAATTGAAATTCAAGATAATAATCAAAATGTTCAATTCCAATGTGTGCAAAAATTCATGAATAAGCAGGAAATGAAACAGTACATTTTTTTTTGAAATTACCGTTTCAATAATATTTTTTAAAGCTTATTGATATTGTTCTGAAGTTTTATCAGATTTGGAAAACCTTCTGCAAAAAAAATTGTTCCCTATCCTAAATGTTATACAATGGAAAATCAATTTCTAATTTTCCTGTTTCAGAAAACTGATTTTTTGAAAACTTTTTTTTAGTTAAACTATTGTTTTCGCTTTTGTTCTATGTTTTTGTTCTATATGTATACGTGAGATGGCCTGAGAAAAAGAGAAAAACTCAGTTAAATTGACTATCGTAACCTTTTTTTTTAAACATTTTGAATGCGAGACAATTACAGCTATCACATTAATTATTATAATGCAATCAGTTGAAACAGTAGTTTTATCATCTTAGCACTTTTATTAGTTTCTAGGTAGAATCACACTATTTCATTGCCGATATCGATAATAATAGATAAACGGTCACTGGGTACTTTTCAAAAACTTTTAAGAACTTTCTGAAACTGCAGTTTCAAGATTATTAGTTACCTCATTTTGGTCCGTTCCCATAATGGCAAAAGAAACTAGTTAGTTCAAAAAAAAAATGCTTGCAATTTTCGGTTTCGAATAATTTCGTCTTTTGCAGAGAATCATCATCTCAAGTTTAAAATTTCAAGTTTAAAAAAAAACTATCAATTGAAATATATATTGTTTAAGTAGAATTAAAATAATACTCCAAAAATGAAATGAGTTTATTTAACAGATCCTTGAAACACTATTCCAAAGTTTTAACAGTAGTACCGTAAACAGAAGAACAAGCTTATGATATTGGAATCCCAATTTATTCCTGTTTTCAGTCATCACTTCTGTTCTACTTTTTACTGGATTCAGATTAACTCTATCGAAATATATAACTCTATCAAAATCTAGATATTTATTCTAAGAATAATAATTACTTGAAACAGTAAATTTTTTAATGTTTCACCAACAACAAAAAATCTAAACTATGGGTTTGACTAATGGTAAAGGGTTCCCTACGTAAATTTAGCAAGATATTAACATAAGTTGAAGCAGGAAATTTTTAATTTTTTTTCTGCTTTTTAAAAAAAAATTTTCTGTTTCAAGCCTTCGATAAGAAAACTTGAAACTTCTCAGGTCGTTGAGAAGATGATTTTCGTTGAAAATTTTCAACTGCAAAAATGCTCGCCACAGCGCCCCACGTCAGGAAAAAATTTCATTCAAACGGTGCGCTGCGGCGCGTTTGTTGATCAGTTCTTTTTAAACCACCTGGACGTCACTTTGACATAATTTTTCGTTTATTTCTGAAAAATTCAAATGAAAAACATAGTAAAATCACCAAAAAACCTCGATTAATACTCATTAGTCGATAAATCAGAGCTTCTGAACTTCAAAATTTATTTTTTTCTCAAAAATTTTCTTTCAAAATAGATTTAAGAAATAAAAATCATTTCAATATTTTTTAATTATTGTAATTCAACTTTTAAATAACCTAAATTCCAACTATTTCGCGTTTTTCAGCCTAATTAGAGAATAGGCGGTCGAAAACCTTCAAAATAAGCCTCAAAATAGGTTTATTTGCGACGTTTTTTATATAAAAATGTTGAAAAAAATGCATTCTTGTTCAGCAGGAAACGAATAGAATGTGAAAAACCGAACAATTTTTAATTTTTTTTAAATTTCAGTTGATTTCAGACGCGCAAGCAAACGCGCCCCATTGCACCATTTGAATGAAAATTTCCCCGCGATTCCCGATGTGGGGCGCTGTGGCTCGCCATAAAAACTGCATCGGAATATGCAATAAAAAATAAGAAAAAAAAATCCAGAAAACTTTTTTTAAAAAAAATTCCTGTTTCAAGACGATCATATCTTCATTAAGCAATTCTCATTGTTTTGTATCTGGAAAAAAAACTAACAAATGTACTGTTTCAAAATAGTTTCTTAAATTTCAGTTAAAGTTTTTTTTGTGTTACTGCATATGGTATCAAGAAAAAAAAATCACATTTTCAAAATTTTTTTTCATGATCGACTTGTAGCAAACGTTGAAACAGCTTTTCCAAAAAACTTATCGCAATTTAAAATCCAAAAATCTGAATTTAATATCACTTTTTCAAAACAGTGATTTTAATTAGCTAACCTCCCTTCCATCCATGCCATCTGCCCTCTTCCCCTTATCCGGGAGAAGAAGTCATGTTTCACTGTCTGCGTCTCTCTTCCTTCCCTTATTTTCATGATGCTCTTAATTGTTGTTCCGAAGAGAGACGAGGAGGGCATGTCTCCCCTTTTTCCTCTCTCAATACCCTCGAAATGGCCACCGAAAAATTGAAAATCGATGTCCTTCAGTAAACAGTTTTTGTTTGTTCATCATATGTTTCATTTTTTTCCTTTTTTGGGAAATATTATTGCTAATCTTAAATTTTTCTAGAATTTTCTCTTTTCCTCATTTTAAATTAATTTTGAAGAAATGTCAAACAACAAATTTATTAATGTTTCAATTTATGCATTTTTTGAAACTTTTTTTTATTATTACTTCATTCTATACTTTTTAGACGAAGAAAAAAAAAAACTACAAAAAAAAATTCAAAAAAAAAAAAGAATGTTGTGGTATGAATAATAAAAACATGAAGAACAAAAAGCGAGCCAAAAACGGACTCTTGGGGTATGCGACTAGGCGAGAAGGAGAAAAGTATTGATTTCTGAAATGTTTTTCTTCCACCTTTCTTAGTTTCTTTGGGGCTTACTAAGTAAGTTTTTTAAAGTAGAATTTTAATTTTTTTTTTGCTCAATTGATTTCAAGGTCCCAATGTGACCAGAATAAATTAGGTAGATTTCTAGAATTTTGGAAACATTGAATTTTTTTCAAAAAATAATTTTGTTTCAAAAATCTGTTTTAAGGATTTTGACGCTGACCTGAGGTTCTTGTACGGAATTTCTATTTCTATCCAACGGAAAAAATCTGGAAATTAAGAAAAAAAAATTCTGAAATCTGAAAATTCCAGAATTTTTTTTGTCGGTTTCCACATTTTTTTTTTTTGAAGTTTTTTGGAATGGGTAGAACCTTAGTTTTAGTTTTTTTTTTTCTGATTAGATTAATTCTTCCTCATGAATAATCTACGTACATTTCTAGAAATTATTTCTAGAGTTTTGGAAACAGTAAAAAAATTTTTTTTCAATTCAAAAAACTGTTTTCAAAATTTATATTTTTACCTGATTCACTTCCCTTTACTCTCTATTTATAGAGTTCATTCTATTTTAGCAAGCAAACTAAAATAACAAAGATTTAAATTAATTTTTTGAAACACTAATTTTAATTTTTTTTTTTCCCAATACAATTCCCCTAATTTTTCGATTAGAGTTACCTTTCTAATTCAATTACCCGAGGAAACTGTCAATTAAAAAAAAATGCAAGTTTGTTAAAGGTGTTTTTCAATACCTTCTCCCCCAACTTGACCAACCTGACTCTTATAGGTCAAAACGGTCATTTTAATTTTATTGTCTCACCCTTTTTTTTGTTCTACTCCGCTAACTACTGTTTTATGTATATTAATTTTACCTGTTATGAGCAATGAATCAAATTCAAATTCAAATAAAAATTATTCTGCTTCACCGGGGGCATATAGAAATGAACTAGTGGAAATGAGTGTTGGGCAAGCTGGTTCTTATAAATTGTTAAGAAAAAAAAAGAAGGAAACTAATTTGTAAAACAATTTTTTGATACATGGCAAAAAAAATTTCGGTTTCCTGTTTCAAAATGCCCTAAACAGTACTTGACTCTAAATTCCGAATTTGCCGCGCTTTTTGGTATAGTTGTTTTTGCTTAAGCTTGTTAAAAAAGAATATAAAACCTGATAATTTTAGAAAAATTTCCAGTTTCATCAACTAGATATTATATTGGATTTTCGAGACTCAACACTAATAAAATCCACAAAGGCTACATTTCATTAGTTGACAACTTTTTGATAGCTTTTACGGTTAGCAAGATACAAGCGTTGAAAGAATGGCTTAGAGAAAGGTAGACGCAGAGAAGGGTAGCTTCTGAGTCACGCAAATAATTTTTTTGTGATTGTCCACGAGGAGTACACCAAAACCGTATATTTTATATATTTTTTATGATCCCCAAAACTCTACCCACCCCCTCCATAAAATATGGGAATATTCACATCGAAAATTTTTTTTCTCAGTTTCACATTCTCCTTTTTCCGTTTCTTCTTTTCTTTCTTAGATTCTCCCATCAACTTTAAAAGTTTCAAAATATTCATAAATGTTTTCGTTAATCTGATTTTTTTATCCATAGCTTTTTTTTTAATATTTCAGGCGTAATGGCGACACTTCACAACAAATTTGGTGCAATTATACAGGATGGAATATCCGAGGGTCAGCGGTTCGCGTTGAGTTCTGATTTATGGAGGTAAGTTGATGATAACCAAAACATATTAATTTAGTAAATCTAACCAGCTAAGCTAATCATAATTTTGAAACAGTAATTTCATGTTTCAACTAGTCAAAAAATTAAAAATGTTGTTTCTCATTCCAATGATTCGCGGACCTACAGTAAATCCACAAATCCCCAGATACGCTTCCACCTCAACCCATTGTGACCTACTAATCACCATGCAATTCTCCAACGATGACGCTGAGAATAAGACATCCGTTATGTGGCTAGTTCAACAGATGAGAGAACATGAACCGAATTTAAGGATTGAAGTTAGGTATCATCGGTTGAATAGTTGTTATGCGATATATTTAACAGCTGATTATAAAAGGTACGGTTTCATGGGATCTAGAGCAGAGTTGTGCGGAATGCAATTTTCGGAAGTCGGAATCTGGAATCTGGAATCCGGGATCCGGAATTAGAAAAAGCACGGAATCCGGAATTCCGTACAACTCTGATCTACAGTACCGTTCAAAAGTTTATAGAAAAAAGTCATTTTGGTCATTTTGAGTTTCGGATCACTCTGAAAATTCTTGTGGTTATAAAACAAATCTAAATAAACAACTTTGCATTCACAGAACTTTTGAAAATTCCTGGTTTTTCAGCTTTTCTTAAACACACTTTTTCATGTTTTCAGTGCAAAAACGGCCAAAACGGGCAAAAAGGGTATACTTCAGAAAACGCGGCATAGCTGAAAAATTAAAAATTTTCAAAAAATTCTGTGAATGCAAAGTTGTTAATTTAGGTTTGTTTTATGACCCCAAAAATTTTCAGAGTGATCGGAAACTTGAAATCCGAGCTACAGTAACCTGAAAATGGTCGAAATGGCCGAAAATTAATTGGAGGGGTTAAAAGGGAAAATAAATAACAAAATAGTGAAAAACCGTATTTTAGCAAGAAAAATAGCGATTTTGATAGATTTTAAGCTAAATTTTATCAATATAGGATTAGATGATTTTGAGCTATTTTTCATCATTTTTATTGGAAAAAAACCATATTTGATGGATTACGGTATTGTATGACACTTTTTTCTATAAAATTTTTAACGGTACTTTATGAAGAATTTGTAAAAATTTAAAAATTTCAGTCTACTAAAAGGTGCCGAACTGTGCCATATCAAAAAAGCGATCAAATCAAAGTTTGGCGGTGGCATGCGAGATTTCTCATTTGAAGAAGCTCAATTTTTTGCTGGTGTCGAAGGAAAAAACACTTTTTTATCCCCAATGGAACGAACTATTATCGTGAAACAAATGGTTGATATGATGAGAGCTGGAAAAGGGGGATTATCATTAAAACTTCCGAGAAGAACTATAACATTCACTGAAGGGACTGCAATAGTGCCTAGATTGATATCGATGAATGTGGTGCAGAATGTGTCAGCGTTGCATAATACCGAGTTTTTGAAACATTTGCAACAGAAATGGGTTTTTTCGATTGAAGAGCAACCAATTGAGCAGGTAAAGTCTTAAATAATATTTTTGGATTTTTTATTCCAAAAAAAAGTTTCTAGAAAAAAGTTTTTATGCCATTTTGACCATTTTCAGTTTCCGATCACTCTGAAAATTTTTGGGGTCATAAAACAAACCTAAATTAACAACTTTGCATTCACAGAATTTTTTGAAAATGCCTCGTTTTTCAGCTATTTTTTTTGAAAAAACAGGTATGTTTTAGAAAAAGCCGTATAGCTGAAAATCTAGAAATTTTCAAAAAACTCTGTGAATGCAAAGTTGTTAATTTAGGTTTGTTTTATACCCACAACAATTTTCAGAGTGATCGGAAACTTGAGAACGGAGCTACAGTAACCTGAAAATGGTCAAAATGGCTAAAAATCAACTGAAAAATAGTTTTTTCTATAAACTTTTGAACGGTGTACTTTGAACGGTGTAGACCTTGGAAATTGTAGACAAAATTATAAGCCATTTCAAAAAAGCTTGATGAAACTGAAATTTTAAAATTTTTTTTTTGAAGAACTATCAGGATGCTTATTGTTAATCTCGGTTTCAAAGACTTTTTTATAATATCATAACTAAATATTGTTTGGATTAAAATTATTATGGTAGCTTCGAAATAGTAATTTGTCACAGATTAAAAAGTATTTTTTTTCTTTAATTGCTCAAGGTCGAAAGGCATGAAGATCGATCTTGAAAAATTTTTAAAAAAAATTGAGTACATTCTGAAACAGAATTTTTTATTTTAGTCAATTTGTACTAAATTAGAAAAAATAAGTCCTCGTGTACTTCTCTCGGACAAAATTGATTTCTTTTCTCAATTCCGGGATCATAACCTATAACAATCTCAACTTAAACCCTAACCCTCTAAATTATTGATAGTGAAACATATTTTTTAATTCACAGTTTCAAAATCCTAATTTCTTCACTTCTAATATTCATTCACTTAATTAATATTTTTTTCCAGGTAAAAGACTACTTTGGCACCGAAATCGCCATGTACTTCGCATGGCTCGGCCACATGACAACTGCTCTTTGGTTTCCGTCACTTCTAGGGATACTAATGTGGTTTTTGGGCGGATTCAAGTACAAAAATAATCCCGGTGATAAGCAGGATTTGTATCAGGTTGGTTTTTTTTGAAACCGCAAAAATCCAAAAAAATTCAAAAAAAAAAAAAAAAAATTCCAGCTTATCTCCGATATCTGCTTCGTCTTATTCGCTTTTTTCAACTGTATCTGGTCGACAATCTACCTAGAATGGTGGAAACGAGTACAAGCCGAGTTGGCATTCAAATGGGGAACCTATGATGCCACCCAGGATTCTTATCTTCAGGATCCGAGGCCAGCCTTCCAGGGGGATTACTTGGCGCCGAATCCTGTTTCAGGGAGGCTGGAACCGTTTTATCCTGCTTGGAAGCACGCGTTGATGAGATATGGTAAGCTCCTAAGAGACGCAGACAGTTAGAGTGTCTGCGTCTCCCCGTCTAACCTGCTATTTCAGTGATAACCTATCCAATCACGTTTCTCTGCGTCGTCGGCATGTTTTTGGCAATGTTAGCAATATTTACTGTTCAAGACTTAGCTGATTTGTAAGTTCACCCAATAACATTTAATATTGACTCTTTTTGGTTTTCAGCTACTTCTCCGATTCATTCTTCTTCCACTGGATCTGCTATCTTCCAATGATTGTCTACGCGTTGATGATAGTGATTAGTGACAAAATTTATAGAAAACTCGCGTTGATTTTGAATGATTTAGGTTGGTCAGCAGTTTTCCTGTTTCAGGCTTATTTTTAACTTTCCAGAAAACTACCGTACCGACGATGAATATGAGGATTTTTTGATCACTAAAATCGTCTTGTTTCAATTTGTCACCGCGTTCGGCTCACTTTTTTATATCGCTTTTGTGCTGAGAGATATGAAGAGGTTGCAGGAGGTAAGATTTTTTAGTCCAAATCAGTCCCAGCAAGAATTATAGTTATTTCCCTAGCTTAATCGAAATGAGAAACTGTAGAAAATTTAAATTAAGTCTAATTGCTTGATATTGATTAAGAACCCTGTTTCTGAATATTCTTATCATAATTGTGGGAAACTGGAATTATAATTCGATTGACAAATGTACATAAAGGCATTATAACCACTGGGACCACGGAAAATAGCTATTTTATAATTATACCAGCCTACTTCCCCACCTTCGGCGGGGCCGTAGGCTTAACTGTTCGTGGCTTCGCCACTCAATAGTCCTCACGTCAGAAATAGTTTTTTATATCGACAACTATTTTCATGTTGTTCACGTTTGCACGTCTGTCAAAGGTGGTAGTGTTCTTGCACGCTGCCCAAATGGTCAAAGGTTCAATTTTTCCCGTGGCAAGAAAAAATGCGGAATTACAAACAAACGTACAGAGTCCACTTGCGTTTTATATATAAGAATGATAATAACTAAATATAAAAATTAAAAAATATATGGGCAACATGATTATCTTTCAATAAAGCACTGTTTCTAAATATGCTTATTACTATGAATATTCTTAGATCAAGTTAAATCGGACCACTGTGACTACGGAAAATAACAAACAATATGTGGGTACAATGAAACAGATTTTTCAAAAATTAGCAATTTTTGTGTTCGAGAAAATGTGCTCTATTGACAATGGCTTACTAACATCGTTGTAAATCATTTTTAAAAAAATACCTGCTTGTATTACCTATCCTAGAGTATAGCAATGATTTTGAAAATCAACCCTTTTTCACTTGACTGTAAAACATAAAAAAAAAAAATTAAATTTCACCCTAGTTGACCCCAACCGGCACTGTGCCAAGCTAGATAGAGCGCGACGTCTAGAGTAGATAATCTATGTAAGATTACGGTTACGTTGTACTCAGATAGGGTTAGGCTAATTTTTTAATTTTTGGTGTGCCAAAAAACGAGCTAGCTTAAAACTTCTCTTTTTTTTAATTTTAAGAAATTCAATTTCTGTTTCAATCTCAGTTTTTCCAGACCCTCGCCACCCTTCTTATCACCCGTCAAGTCACCCAAAACATCATGGAAACCGTAGTCCCATTCATGATCGAGAAGCTTAAGCTAAGCAGTCTTACTTATAAAATGACTCGGAGTATGAGTGATGACACTTTGAGAAGACACGTGGAAAACGTGAGGAATAAAAGACAAAGTTCTGTGGAACAAGATGAAGTACCTAGTCCAAGGAGTCCCGGGATCCGAGGTTTATTCAGTTTGGGGTCTCCTGAAGGAGAAGTAAGGCAGAGAAAAGGTCTGGAACCTGAGGAAGATTTCAAGCAACTTCGAACGCTATCTTCTATATTTCGAGAGGATTTTTCGTTGAAAACTGAGCGACTTCCGTTACCTGAATTCAAGCCATGCCACGATTCGAATCCCGAATTAACACAAGCAGAATTAGAGAGTGTCATGTCTGTATACGCTCGTCCATTGGATGATTTTCTCGAGATGTTTATACAATTCGGATACGTTCTCCTATTCTCTCCAGCCTTCCCATTAGCTGCTTTATGTGCTTTAATCAACAATTTAATCGAGATTCGGGTAGACGCGTTTAAGCTTTGTAACACTGTCCAGAGACCATTTGGAAGGCGGGTTAAGGATATTGGAGCTTGGCAGAAGGCTATGGAGCTGCTAGGGATTCTTGGTGTCATAGTGAACTGTGCTTTAATCGGACAATCGGGTTTGGTCCAGAGAATCTGGCCAGATTTATCCTGGGGAGGTCAAATCCTAATCGTGGTCGTACTGGAGCATGTAATCCTCGCTTCGAAGATGATAATTGATATTCTGGTGCCAGATGTCCCCCATTGGGTTCGTATTGAGACGGCGAAACAGGAACATTTTAGAAGAGAAGCTTTTAAGGTAAGCCCTCTGATTACGGTAGATACGGTAGACAAAAAAAAAATAAAAATTTTCCAGAGAGAATCCCGGCTACTATCCCATACTCAAACTCCATCAGAAACTCAAAATCAGGATCCTGTTAGTCCAGAACCAGGGTCCAGGTTCAATCGATTGGATCAGATTAACAGATCGAAGCGGAGAAGTATTACTCCGATGGTTAGGTTGTCGAGTTTTACGAGGAAACCGAAAAGGGAGACGGATGATAATTGTATTGATTGATTATGGTTGAAACGGGATTTTTTTTACATTTTTGTCACTTTTTTATGTTGATTTTTTTTTTTGAAAGTTGAATACAGCTTCAGTGATATTATCAGCAAATTATTACCGTTTAGATTACTATATTTGGTTTCTTTGAAACAGTAGAAAACATTTATCGAATGACCATCTAGAATTTGCGCTTAAACAACTTAGCTAAAGGAATTCATAGCTGGCTCATTGAGCCCCGGGTCCAAATTACTCCGAATTCCTTCAATACTATTTTTGACCAGTTTACCTGCCTCCAGCAGGCACCCTACTATATCTACGGAATGCGTCGTACTCATTTGGTTTGCATGTTTGGCATAGTGGATAGTGTCTTTGTCCGCCGCCCGAGAGGTCACAGGTTCGACCCCTCGGGCGGCGGCCTATTTTTATTTTTTGCCAAACGACTGCGGACATCCGGACATCGCCCTTCAGGATTTTATTATATAAGAATGATAGCTTTCAAAAATCTGTCATTGGCAAAATCAATTAATCAGAACTGAGTTTTTAACAATTTCATTACCTTTATTTCCTTTTTGAAACATTAAAAAATTCAAAATTTATCAAAACCATTGGCAATTACCTGCCTTTTATCGATGTAAAAAGAAAAAAGCAAAATTTAAAAAAAAATCAAATAATATTAGTAGCCTGAACACTTCCAGTCCAAATCCCTCCCTTCTTCAGTTTCCTTAACTTTGTTCTTCTCTCCAGTTGCTTCCCCTCGTTTTTCTCGTAAGATACCAAGTGAACAATCCATTGGAGCGTCTTTGAAACATCATCGTCCAACGAGGTGTACAGATTTGCGATTCGGTTTTTTTCCTGGATATGATTCAAACTTTCCATTAAAATTTTCTATTTAATTCTAACTGTAATCACGACTTCTTGAAACAGAATTTTTTTTAGAAAATTAAATTTTTTTCCCGTTTCAATTTTTCATAATAATTAATAATTATTACTAACTGTGCTCTCACTTACCTGAATTCTAGTAATATCAATATCCTGTACAATCTCTGATAGTCTTCTCAATGCATCTGGAAGACTCTTAATTATCCGTTCCACTCTCATTTTCGAATTATCCACGTGTTGAGAGAGTCGTTGATGGAATTCGAGAATGTCAGTCTGCAAATTTATTTTTGATTGAATTGAAGGAAGTGAGATTATTAATTGAAAATTTTTTGTTGGTGCAAAAAAGTTGTGTCACTGAAACAGTAAAAAACATTATTTCTAGTTTAACAATTAAAATCTATTATATCTCGGTTCCCATGAGAGCTATCAAAAAGTTATTAACTAAAGAAATGTAGCTCTTAATAAGGGCAATATTTCATTAGTTGACACTTTTTTGAAATAATCAACAGGAACCGAGTTATAATCGCTTGAAATTCAAGCTCGCACACAGCTAGACCCTCTTGCCTATTCTGCGTCTTTCAGGGCAACCGCTATATCTCAGCTACTGTAACAGATACAAAAAAGTTGTCAACTAATGAAATGTAGGTCTTAATAAGGGCTATATTTCGTTAATTGACGGTTTTTTGATATCTCTAATGGGAACCCAGTTATCATGGGTTGAAGTTGGGCGGCGCAAGCAGCCTGGCTGTCTATTGGTCAGATTTTCAAACGGGCATATCTCGACTCCCAGAATAGCTATCAAAAAGTTGTCAACTAATGAATTGTAGCTTTCAATAAGGGTAGTATTTCATTAGTTGACAACTTTTTGATAGCTCTTACGGGAATCGAGTTATGATCGCTTGAAATTGAAGCAGCTAGTTACTCTAGCTTTTTCTGCGTCTCTCAGGGAAAATCGCTATATCTCAGCTACCGTAAGAGCTATCAAAAAGTTATCAACTAATGAAATGTAGCCCTTAATATGAGCAACATTTCATTAGTTGACAACTTTTCGATATTTCTAACAGCAACCGAGATAAATATAATCAAAAATCCACAAATCTCTGAAAAATTTCCCTGTTTCTATTACACCTTTTCTGAAACAGTTTTCTTTTTTTCACAATGTCACTATGAAACTCACCCTAACATGTTCCGTTTGTCGCTCCGCCCACTGTTCCACTCGTTCCCAAATCTCCGATTTACTCAATTTATCATTTTGGATAATCGAGAAAAATTCCTGTCGGCTTATTTCATCGGCACCTGAAGCCTCTACTAAAAAATTAAATTTCTAAAAAAAGCAAACTTTTCAAAAACGGCAGCCTCTCCTCCAACTTTGCATTTTGGGTGTCCTGAGTTCTCGTGGGTACTGTAATCGACTCCACCAGTGTTGCTACAGTAGTAGGGGGTACTGTAGTCAGGGTTACTGTACTACTCGACTGTATAACCGCTGCTACAGTAGCCAAAGGAAGCAAAAAATAAAGGAGCATGATAGTCTAGCTCAGTTTATAAAAAGAATGAGCATTCTTTCCTCCGAAGAGCTCCGAAAAGGGGGGAGTCTCCAGGTGGCTAATGGTCTAAGCCGTAGGTCAAACAAGGCGTTCACGCCTTTGTGAGAAAAGGTGTATATATATATTTGAAAAGGTGTTTGTATATATAAACATAAATAGAAGAAATTGGATACATTTGTTTTGGTGGAACAGGTTTTGGCAGTGGGGGAGCAAGATTTTAGGGAAAATAGTCTAGTCTAGTTATTATCGAATAAGAACAATTTAAAATTATTTACGTTGGAATTGAAACTGAAAGATTACTGTAGTGTAGCACAATTAAGACTAATCTAGCTTTGAAAACTTTTTCTCGGTTTCAAACAAATTTTTCTTAAAACAAACTTTTTGATTGGAGCAATAGATGAGAATCAACAACACTCTCAGATTTTTCCCGACCAAATTTAATTCCTTAACTTCAATCCACAATAACTTTTTTATGAAAAGAGCTATCAAAAAGCTGTCAACTAACGAAATATTGCTCTTAATAACAGCTATATTTTGTTAGTTGACAACTTTTTGATATATCTTTTCCTTACAAAGTTATAAGGGTTTGATTAAAGTTAGGACTCTCAATCGAAAATGATCAATCCTTCGCTGTAAAAGTGAACTAACACTGTGTTTTAGTAAATTTTTTTTTAATCTGTAATTTTGGGGTTTCAAGCTGCGAGAAGTAAGTCACTGTCACAAAGACGCGAACAATAAAATTGAAAATAACCAAAAATTAAAAATCCCTAACTAAAACAGTATAGTTTCATAAAAAATTAGTAAAAAGTGCCTAATTCAAAAACTCATAACTCAGTTCGCAGAAGAGCTATCAAAAAACTTTCAACTAATGAAATATTGCTCACACTAAGAGCTGCATTTCATTAGTTAAAAGTTTTTTGGTAGCTCTAACGGGAGCCGAGTTATAAGTGTTTAAAGTTAAGGGGCGCCTCTCTGTGGGGTTCTTAACTTCAAAGCGTCGTAACTCGCTTGTTTTGAGAGCTATCAAAAAATTTTCAACTAGTGAAATGTAGCCCTTATCATAAGCAATATTTCATTAGTTAACACTTTTCTTCCAAATTTGCTAGAAACTGAGTTATACTCATCCAAAAAAAAATTTTTTTTTCAAGTGCGCTCTATCGGACTAGAGCGCGCTTTGCTCATTTTTTTTGAATTGCTGCACAATTCCTAAATATGGAACTACAGTCCTTTTAAGTCTCTTGTTTAAAAAAAAAGAAATGAACATTGAGATTCAATAAAAAATTTAAGTACATTTTGAAATAGGCTTATTTTTTTTGTTTTCAGGGACTGCCAGCCTGAATGAATCAATATTTTTAATTTAAAATATTACTGTTTTACCAATAACTTTTTTTTTCAATTTTCAAAAAACTATTAATGGTTTCATACGTGTCTAGTGACCATTTTTTTTAAATAAAATTATTATCTCCTGAAAAGTTTTACTTTTTCAACAACTCCATTTACAGAATTCAACAAGAACTATCGTATTATTTGCCTTGAAAACGTAACGAATTTTAACTGAATTTAACTTCACTTCAAATTCATTATTCATAACGATTCCTATCCCCTCGAATATTCTAAATTCAATTCATTGAACATCATATAGAGTCTGTTTTCAAATGTTCACTTTTCGAAAAAAAACAGAGACGCACTCGATTTTTGAGAGAGATGGGAATCTTTAACCATCAAAAAAATAGATAAAAGAAAAGATTCTCCGTTTCAAATCCGGGTTTTCTATTTTAGTTGAAATCGATATCGAATGACTAACTCTAAAAAAGCATTCAAATCAAAAATATCAGCAATTTGAAGCAGTGAAAAATATAGTGAAGAAGTCATTAATTTAAGGATTATTATTGAGGACAATAGATTGATCACCATAAATAATTATATGTTTAATAGCAGATAACAGATTTCGAAACAAAAAAAAGTTCCTGACACAGTAATATCCGATTTTTTCTTTAAAAAACTTAAAATTATTTTCAGTTTCACCGATTGAGTAAATACTCATTCTACATCACTTAGTACTTGGATGCCCGTCGCTCCTCATTTCCATTAATATTCAGGTTTCTAAAATATAATTTGTTTCCAGTTTCATCCATTTGATGTAAATTCTCTTCCTTTCCAGTTTACTTCGCTAATAGGTCAATTTTGATGGAAGCATTGAAATTAAAAAAACCGTGTTTCAGGATTTTGATTTAGCTGTTAGTTATTAGTTGTATATTAGTTATGATTTAACTTGTAGTTAACGACAATCCGAAACAGAAGGCATTTTTTTTTCTACCATCATTTCTAAATTCAAAACTTAGCGCATTCGATTTTTGGAGACACTAGATTGATATCTTTAGTGTTTCTCAATGAATTGAAAAAGAAAAAGTGTAGATCCTAGCTTTTAGATCCATGTCCGCTTTTATCTTTTTTTTTCTGAAATCAGTGAAATTAGGAGGGGTGTTGCATTCTAGTAAAAGCAACCAAATATTGATAAAGCCTTCTTGAAATGGTAAAAAAAAATTTGAAAAAAAAAAAGAAAATTAAATTTCAGTTTCAGATCTGCCATAATTAAGTGACTAGGAGCTTTTTCATATTTTTTCATTTATTTGAATTTATTCAACTGAAAATAAATTTCTGTTTCAATAATATCAGTAATTCCAGCTGGGATTTTACGGTCATTTTTAAGATTCGTAAAATTTTATGTTTTACGGATTCTATTTTTAAAAAAATTTACGCACAGCCCTGATTATATTGAATAATGTGCTCATTTTTTAAACGTAATAACATGATCTACTAAATTCAGATTTTCCCTTACTCTTAGTCTATAGTCTTAGAGTAAAAAAATGTCAAGTTTCCTCCAAATTAGTTTCATCAGAAAGAATTCTCCAAGTCATTTACCCGAAAACAGAGACGCACTCGATTTTAAAGATGCTTATCTAGCATGTTTTTCGAAGAGTGAATCTCCGTTTCAATAGATGCATTATTGAGGGGAATATTCTGCTGGTCTCGATTCGTGAGACTCCGTGAGGCAATCCAAAATTTCAGCCCGCGTGGATATCTCGCCACGATAGATCACAAAATTTTAAACAAAAGTGAGTTTTAAATTTCCGCTTTTCAACACTTTTTTCCCAATTTTCCTTGATTTTTCCATTGTAACAACCAATAAACAATTGAAAATACGACAAAATCAAAGGAAAATTGGGGAAAAAGTGTTGAAAAGCGGAAATTTAAAAGTTTCTAGACTCACTTTTGTTTAAAATTTCGTGATCTATCGTGGCGAGATATCCACGCGGGCTGAAATTTTGGATTGCCTCACGGAGTCTCACGAATCGAGACCAGCATAAAACGTCAGACTTGCACAGGGCCGGGCTCAAGTCAGAATTTTTCCAGCCCGGCCCGGTCGGCTCTGGTCAGAACATTTTTTCAAAATTTTGTTTTGAAAGCTTCAGAATGTGAATTCTGATTTGAAAAATGATTTTTGAGAAAATCGGAACAATTGATAAAAAGAAAAAGGACGAGCCGGCCCGGATTTGGACAAGTCGTGAATACATTGTATTGGAATGAGTTGTTTGAGCTCGATGACATTGTCGATTCTAGCGAATATAAACCAAAAATAAGTTTCTTGAAACAGAAAAAAAATTATTAGAATTTGAATATTGAGCTTGGAATATAGTAATGTTTTATTATAATAAAAATCTAAATTAGCTCTAATTAATTAAACTTTCCTTGAAATATCTTGTAATGGGGAAAGTATGTCTGAAGGTATATATAATCAACATTTTTAAAAAACAATAACTGATAACTAAGATTATGGAAACAGAGAAAATATTTTTTAATTAATATAGAATTACCATTTCAATAAGAAGTCAAATTAGGTATTATTTTTTAGAGGTAATGTATCGGAAATTGGTTTTATAATTTAAAAACAACACATTTTCATTTTTAAAATTTGCAGCAGTAGTTAAAGCAACAAAGTTACAGATAGCATAATCAATCTAAAAATGAACTGAGACAGTATAACTTTTTAATGAAACGGTTTATTGTTTGTTTGTTTGCAATCAAATTTACCTCAAAATATTGAAAAAAGTTTATTCACACTATTCATGTTAACATAGCAAGAATCACTGCTTCAAACAATTATTTTTAAAAATCTTTCTGATTGCTAAAAATTCAATGTTGAATCACCTTTATCCAATTCTAATGGATTCTCAATTTCCCCGAAAAAAAAGAGAAAAGAACGACGCACTCGATTTTGAAGAATTCAATGTGTAGATGGGTATCTCCTGTGTTTTTTGAAGATTTTTGTATTCGTTCTTGTTCCGTTCGATTTCAAAAAGTAGATAGATATGAGTGGAATTAATTGTCCAGTTTTAATTTGGTGGTTGAACAGATTGATCAATTTTTTTATTGAGAAAAAAAATAATTATCACTTTTTCATGATTTTCATATAAAAGTTCTTGTTCTGAACATAATGTTACAATGTTTTTTATATCGTCAAGGCGAATCAGAAATTCAGAAAAAAAAGTAATAAAAATTAATTTTTTTGCAGTTTCAGTATTATTTTTTGAATTCAGTATATTATCAGGCCATGTTGTTAGAACCATTGTTTGACCTTATCGATAAATGCATGAAGAAAAAAAAAACCGTGTTTCAAATTTTCGACTTCTTCATGATCGGTTTATCCTGACGATAATTCTAGAAGAAATAGTGTAATATGAAATTATCAATTTCAGTGAATTGCACAACGCAGTACTTATAGCGTCTTTGAAACTGATTTTTTTTGCAAAAAAAACATGTTTCACTGTGGCCAAATTATTTGAAATTTGTAGAACCGATCTTTAATAGAAAATAAAATATTATTCTAATAAAGTACTTTTTAAAATTTCCAGTTTCAGATTTTCAGTAATTTTTTTTTCAAAACACTGTTCAATCGTTAAGCTGTAGGAATATCCAGCTTCAAAACTAAAGCAAATATTAAAAAAAAACATCATTTTTATAAAATAAAACGCTAGGAGGCGATGTCCGGATGTTCGCAGTCGTTTGGCAAGAAAATAAAAATAGATCACCGCCCGAGGGGTCGAACCTGTGACCCCTCGGGCGGCGAACAAAATCACTATCCACTATACCAAACATGCAAACCAAATGTTGGCGGTGCATTCCCTAGATATCTCGGGTCCTGCAGGAGGCGGGTATATTGGCTGGTATTACTATAAAACTTCTGTCTACGGTTTAACTAAAACTGCAACAAATAAATATCTGTTTCAAATTGCTAACTTATTCTACCAGTAGTTCTCGAAAAGATAAGTCAGCCAATACTAGGAAAAGTAAACTGAAAACCTTTAAATCTGGCACCTATTCATGAAAAACCCTTTGAAAAAAGTTACAGACTATCATACTAAAATTCTTAAAAATAATATCTCTCAATCCTAATCTAGCACTGCTTAATCTAGTAAAATCTATCCTTTAACCCAGCTAACTTAAGTAAGCTAACTACAAAAAGTTCATACACCACATATCACTTTTCTATTTATATATATATATATATATATATATATGTACACTCTATTTTCTGGTTCATAGTACTAATAAAATTGAGAAACTCGATTATGTCTCACGAAAATGTCATTTTTCTCTGCGCCTCTATATCTCTCTAATCCCCGAGCTTGCTCTTTTCATTTTCTGATATGATTCATCGTAGATCAAAACACAAAAAAACTATTTGGTCAAATATTTTATTTTTGTTTCAAAAGAAAAAAGAAATTAAGGATCCAGAGAAGAAAAATAAAGTTAATTAAATGGGAAACTTTGGGGAGGGGTGTGATGAGAGAGAAAATGAGAGAGAGAGAGACGAATGTGAATATCACACATAGCCTGAGAGCATGAGAGAGAGAGAGAGAATGAGAGAGAGACGACTAGGTGACAGAAAAAAAACTAGATTCAATTATGAGAGTTTTTTTATTTAGAGACTTAAACCGGGTTGGTAAAGAGAGGTGATTGCAAGAATGGATTATTCAATAGAGATGGTGTCGGCATTGGTAATGTTTTTGGGACCATTGGCATTGAAACAGGAGGCGTCGCAACTGGAAGAGTAACCCCAGCGGCTTGAAGTGCCGCCGCCAACGCAGCAGCTTGTTGTTGAAGGCGAAGCATTGAAAGGACATCCACCGGGGCTTGCGGGGCACTCTGTCCTCCAAGAAGGTCCTGGAGACTGTTTTGTTGTTGTTGTTGGAGGACCGAGTTATGAAGGATCAGAGAGCTCAGACTTTGTTCCGTAGACAACGTGTTGATAGGAGCCGTAGTGGTTGGAAGAACTGGTTTGAATGGGGAGAGTTGAGGGGCGAGTGACGTGGTGACTGGAATGGTAAATGGACGGATCCCTGTGGAAGTTGAGGGGATGTCCATGATAGATGGCATAGTCATTGGCACCGGCGCAGCGATAGTTGTCATTGGAGTCATTGTAGTCATTGGAGTCATTGGAGCCAATTGAGTAATATCTGGCTTTTTCTCTTCCTCCGCTTCATTCACAAAAATTCTCATGGCTGGGATAGTCGGCAAGAGGATGTATTTCCCTTTTCCCTTCTCGTCAACTGACATTTTTTTCGGGGCGACAACTGGGATTTCTTCGAGCTTCTGAAAAAAATGAGTCATTGGTAATAGCAGAGATCATTTAATGATTACTCACCGTTGGCTGAGCCACAAAAGTGTGTGCTCTCTTGCGCATTGGCGTTGGCGAAGGGCTTCTGGTGAATGGATCGAGGCTAGCTGAAAGAGTAAATTTGAAATAAAAAAGAAAAAAAATAGGACGCCGCCCGAGGGGTCGAACCTGGGACCTCTCGGGGGGCGAGCAAGGGCACTATCCACTATACCAAACATGCAACCTAAAACTGGCGGGCGCATTCCCTAGATATCTGGGGGGGGGGGGGGCCTTCAAAACTCACTTTTCTTCGCTCGCTCATCCTCCAACCGTTTCTTCTCCGACGCACACTTTGCCTTCCAAATATCATAAGACATCACCGTCATATGTCCAAGAGAACCGCTTCTTCCCTCAAGACCTCCTGAAGACGGGGTGACCGACGACGACGACATGACAGCTGGACTGGCTCGTGTCTGAAAGTGTATCTTGGTCAGAAATGGGTGTGAATAAGAGAGAGAGAGGAGGGGGCTAGAGCTCCGCCTATTCTGACTAGGCTTCTAGCGAGACGAGATTAAAAACTAAAAGATCAAAAATTTCGCTTGCTCACGCGCGCCTAGATTCTATTTTCTCAGAGAGAGAGAGAGAGAGAAAAAGAGAGAGAAATGCTTACCGATGAAGTGCGCGTATCACTATCCATATCGGGTGTCGACGTTTTCGAGCAGAACGATGATCGGCGAGAGTATCCTGGAAATTCTTAGTTTTAGAAGAGATTTTATTTTAAAAGGATGAAACAGTGAATTAGAAAATGCATCGAATGTAGGACAGGTAAGGATAACGATCAGAAAAAGGATCCGTACTCTTTTCGGGTGGACTAACGAGAGACGAGAGAAAGAGAGAGTGCAGAGAAAAGAATGATCTTTGTCTGCTGCCCACATGTCGCTGTGTACACTGACTCCCACTTACTAGAAAAAACACAGACTCTAGTTTCACATATTATTCATATATATATATCGAATGATTCAGAGACTTTTTTGACGACGTCAAAAACTCTCTCGCCCCATGTGGTTTGTGATCTTTCGTAACATCTATTCAAAACGAAAAAAAAAAAGAGAAAGTGCGCAAAATGATGATTCTCTCGTTATCGGAAAGAGAAAAAGATAAGGAGACGACTGTGTTCTTCGAATAATAGATTCGAGCATCTCTGACGTCGCAGACATGATGGAATTCCGGGAATGTGCTTTTGCTAGACGTCTAGGAATGACGGAATTGGTCAAAAACACAAGATCTCTAATCAGTTGTTGATAGAAAAAAAAATAGAAAAACAGATTTGCCACTAGGTGGAGTTGAACTGGGGACATGGTGTACACCGAGGGAGCGCGCAACCCATTGCGCCACTCGGCCGCAAACAGAGTTGGCGGTAGAAGGCGCACAAGAAAGCGGACCGTTTCGCTTGGTGAAGGTCCGTGATAAAAATTTCAAAATTTTGGAACAAGTTAAGATTTGGCGGGATTTCAATTTTCTTAACTAAAAAGATTTTTTTTCGTTAAAAAAAATTGTTTTTGCACAGAAAAAACTAAAAACAAAAAAAAGTCGAGACGAGAATATTTTCAGAATGTGTGTATGGAAAACACGGGCTGTTGCGAGCGAAAGGGGGCTGGGCACACATAGTGATTGTGTACTGAAAGTGCGTAGTCGTGGCATGGGTCCTCTCTCCTCTCTCTTCTCTCTCATCTTCTCCCTCATCGAGAAAATAGAAGGTGAGAGAGAGAGAATGTGAAAGAGGAAGCAAAATCAGATAGACCAAACACACGAAAATAGTGTAGTTCTAGGCGGAGAGTACGAAAGATGGAGATGGTCGCGTAGAGTACGGGTGAATAGAGAAAAAAGGTCCTGGAATGATGCACTAAAAACAACGAGCAAAACAAAAAGGTCGATTTTTCAGTGGAGGGGGGTTCGAGTCGATCATGATGGAGAAATAGAAATAGAAATAGCAAAAACAACTTTTTTTGTGGAATGTGTTTTTGTGCATTGGGAAAAGATGTTCTTAGAAAATGCGCGCTTGAATCAGGAAGTTTTTTTCCTCTTTTTTTCTAGAGACTTCTAGGGGCGATTTTTTTCAACTGTTTCACTAACATTGTATCAAATTTTATGATATTAGTGAGACAGTAATCGTATGTGGAAAATTGAAAAAAAAAAGTTTACTGTCTCAAAATTTCAGTAAATTTCGAAAAAAAATTAAACGCTTTCGATGTTAACAATTTTGATGTTTCGATGACGTCGAAAATTTTATTGAAAACGAAATTTTAAGAAAATCTTAAAAATTTGGTTCCGGGTTGGAATAGTAAAATTTTTTTAAAAATTAAAAATTAAAAAAAAAAAACTACTGTTTCAGGATGAACGGAAAAAAACAAAAAATTGAAAATTTACTATTGAATTGTAAAATGTCAGAACCCAAAAAATCAAAAAAGAAAAGTTTTGGAAAAATTGAAAATCTTAAGTTTTACTTTTTCAGGCTAAAATAGTGAAAATTCAAAATTTACTATTTTAGCTGAAAACAGTAAAATATGGAAATTTCAAAAATTACTGTTTCAGCTTGGAATAGTAAAAAGTACAAATTTTAAAAACTAGTATTGAAAATTCCAAAATTCGAAAAATTCAAAAATTACATTTTCAAGCTCGAAAAACTGGAAATTTAAATTTTACGATTTCAGGCTAAAATAGCAGAAAACGAAAAATTACTGTTTCAAAATAAAACAGAAAACTTAAATTTCACTGTTTTAGTTTGAATTGGCTCTAGCAGTCATACAGCAGTGGAAAAGAAAAAACACTTAAAATTTTCTTTCCAAAATGAAACAGTAAAAAAAATTTCATGTTTCATCCAAAAAAACGAAAAACTTGAGTATTACTTATTCAGCTTATCACCTCAGCAGTGAAAATGAAAAAAAAATCTTAAAACTTTCTTTCCAAGCTAAAACAGTAAAAAATACAAAAACACAGTTCTCTTTTTCAAAAGTGAAACTGAACTTTGAAGTCATTGTCTCTCTTACTACGAGTTAGCTAGAAAAAAAACATCAAAACAAGAATGATGAAATTCTCTCGCACTTTCTCTCCCCTTGGATGATTTCTGATTGTTATTTTATTATTCACAATAATAAAAAAAAAGTGTTCCTAGTATGTGTCACTTGGTTTTCGATGGCTGACCGAATAGTGAGAAAGAGAACGGGAAATGATTATTCAGGGTACATTCATCGGAATTTCTTTTCAGACAGAATTCGTGTGAAAACACAAATATCAAAAATCTTGTGATCAAAGGGGGAGAGTACGGTAGGTGGCTTCTAGTAATGAGGAATAGTGGAAATTTTGGGGCCTAGTTGAAACAGTAAAAAAAATTGAAGAAATTTCTGTTTCATGGTGAAGTTAACTCTAGCTAATACTTCAAAATAGTAATACTTTCTTCGATTTTTTTGAATTTAGTGTTCCTGTGAAAAATCTAAAATTGACTGTTTCAGATTGGAACATCCTAATTTTGAAATTTACTGTTTCAACCTTTAAAAAAGTCTTAAAATATCTCTCTTTCAGCGTGAAAATGAAAAAACTAGAAATTTATTTTTTCAGGTTGAAACAGTAAAATTTTGAAAACTACTGTATCGGGTTGAAACAGTGTAAATCAAAATTTCAGGAATTTAAATGTTTCAGGCTAAAAAATAAAAATCTTGAAAAATCTGAAATTTTTTTTTTGAAAAATCCCTGTTTCAAGTTGGGCTAATAAAAAACCAAAAATATTTTTTACAATTAAGATTTTTTAATTGAGTTTGTGAATGAAAATCTCACTGTTAAATTCCAAAAAAAAAAAACGAAATTTTCAAAAAAAAAATTCAGTTGAAACAGTAAAAAAATGATCCTGTTTCACTATATAATAATTTCATCTTACTTTGACACTAATGGTCCCAAGGAGCAGTTTCTCAAAAAAATTAATACTTCAATTTTAACATTTAATCACATTACAGTAACCCTAATCATTCCAACTACATTAAAACCAAAACCCCCTAATCAAAAAAAAAAAAACCAACCTTCATCATCATCAATACTGGAACTCGACTCTGTTGCATGTCTTTTAGCATTCAACGCGGCAGCCAATTCAATCTTTTCCTTGTTTCTTTTGTTGAATGACTTCAGTCGCTTATAGTTCAATTTTTCACACTAAAAAAATCAACATCAAAATTTTCAGTTCCAACTCTATCCCTTAAAACTCACCGATTTACAATTGCACAAAATATATGGGCATTGTGGTGAGTGATTTTTGAGAATCACTTTCTCTCCGTGTCCCTCGCATTTTCGACAGTAGAGAATGCGTCCTTTTGGTTTCGGGGAGCTCATGTCTTGCGATGATGGTGAGTAGTTCTCGTTGCGATGATGATTCTCGTCGTCGATGGTCACTGTTGCGATGATGTGTGGGCTCATTTTACTGGAAAACTTTGAGAAGTTGATTTTGGGGATAGGGGGTACTGTAGCGAGAAAAACTGTAAGTGTGTAGGGGTCCAAAAGTGGTCCTAAATAGGTAGGTGGTCCCAATCCGGGATCTTAGCCAGGTAGATGGTCCCAACTAGACCTCCTAGCCCGGTACAGCTTCCCTATCTAGATAGGTGGTCCCAACTAGGACAATGGCCTAACCTTAGTAGGGGGTCCCAACCAAAAAACTGAAAAAAAAACAGTAAAATGGTCCCAACCAGGTAAGTTGTCTAGATCGGGACCTAGTCAGGTAAAGGGTCCCTAACTAGATAGGTGGTCCCAAAAAGGTAGGTGGTCTAGATTAGGAGCACTAGCCGGATAGATGGTCCCAACTAGGTAAAGTCCCACCCTAGACAATCTAGCTAGGACAGTGGTCCCAATCATATAAGGGGACCCTAGTCAGATAAGTAGGTGGTCCCAATCAGGTTGGTGGTCCCAACCAGAAATGTGGTCTAAAGAAAAAGGGGTCAGGTAGATGGTCCCAACTAGATAAGTGGTCCCGCCCTAGACAATCTAGGTACATGGTCGCATACCAATACCCTAAGCCTCCCCAGAATAATCACTCCTTCTTCAGAATCCTCAAAAAGAGGGAGGAGTTGAAAAAGCGGAAGTTAGACGTTCCCCAGTAAAGGAACAAAATTACATATATTTTCTCATTCTATTCGAAAAAAAAGAAAAAAAAAAACAGACGTTCTCTCTCCGAGCTTCCTTATTTTTCAACTCCCCTAGTGGTTCAATAATCATTCTGGGGTGGCTGTTCGAAGATCGCTTGGAGGGGAAGTCTAGCTAGAAGGGGAAAAACATGATCTGACCAGATGGAACGGAGGGATGGAGCACAAAACAGAAAGCAGAGAAGACGAGGAGGGGGAACACGGAAATGGGGAGAAGGGAATGAGCAAGCAATTTGGGTTGCAGAAAAAAAAATAGAGAGAAAAACATAAATGATGAGGAAGTGTTTTTTTAGCTAGAGATGGACAGAAATTGAAATATTTAGTTTAGCCTAAGGTTTAGGCTAAAGTTTAGGCTAAAGTTTAGGCTAAAGTTTAGACTAAAGTTTAGGCTAAAGTTTAAGCAAAGTTTAGGCTAAGGTTTAGGCTAAAGTTTAGGCTAAAGTTTAGGCTGAAGTTTAGGCTAAAGTTTAATCAAAGTTTAGGCTAAAGTTTAGGCCAAAGTTTAAGTTTAAGCGTAAGCTTAAGTTTAGGCTTAAGTTTAGGCTAAAGTTTAATCAAAGTTTAGGCTAAAGTTTAAGTAGAGTTTAGGCTAAAGTTTAAGCTAAAGTTTAAGCTTAAGTTTAGGTGTAAGTTTAGGCTTAAGTGTAAGGTATTTGGGACCATGTCCCATACCTAAGCTCATAGTGGTCCCATATTTTAAAAGTGAATGTGCTATGAAACTAAACTTAAACCAAAAAATGGGTACTTGAAGACTTAATGAAACAGTAAATGGTCCCATATTACATGGGAGTCTTGGGACCATGGCATGCCTGGATCCATGTAGCCAGGTTGGGAACACCTAAACTTAGGAGCCTAGGTGGTCCCATGCTAAGACCCCATGAGGATTGGGACCATGTCCCTAGGATTAGGGGCATAATTTTCATAAGAATGGTCCCATATCTAGGCAATTAGGTTAGGACCACTTAGGGCGAACTTAATTTTTTTTGGGTGAATTTGTGGGTTATACTCGGGTAGGTGGTCCCAAGATTAAGATAGATGGTCCCATCCTTAAGACACAAAACTCAATCCAATCCAACCCGGAAAAAAAGCGCGTCTGACCTACAGTATCCCCTATTCCCCCGATTTGATCTATCCCCCGAAAAGGGGGCGGAGCCTAATCATCCCAAGTTTCTAGAGTTCAACTTCTCAACATAAAAGTTTCTGTTTCATGCATGAAACAGACAATAAACATCAACTACAAGAAAGCGGTACAAAGTACCGCAAGATGAGCAAATATTTGGGTTAGGATTGTGATTCTAGAGAATATCCAAATCTAGACTTCAGAAACCGAAAAAGGGGGAGATTCCAAGAAAAAGCAGAACTAGACACATACTAAGCGAACCTTTTCGACGAAAACAAGGAAGCTAAAAGAAGAAAAAAGGGATCAAAAAACGACGGGACCCTCGCCGAGGAACATAGAACAGAAATTGTGGTCGTTGGGACTCAGAAAGAGAGAGAAAAAAGAGGAGAGAAAACATTTTTTTTCGAAAAAAGACAACATAGAAATAACAAAAAGTTCAAAGTCTGGGAAAAAGATGAGTGAACTTGGTCAGGCGGTGTGTACGTACTGAAATAGGAATTGATGGACATTTGAGGGAAAACGTGGTTTTTTGATTACTCGGATTTTTTGTGTAGGTTATTTTTGGGTTGAAACAGAAAAAAAATTTCTGTTTCAAGTTGATTTCAAAAAATAAATTTTTTTTAGTATGAATTAGTGAACGTGAAATTTACAGATCCAGATTGAAACAGTAAAAAAAATGAAAAATTTCAGATTTACTGTTCCAATCAGATTTCGACAAATTCACTGTTTTCGGGTGAAGCAGTGGAAATGGAAACCTTAAAATTTCATTTTCAGTCTCAAAATGAAAAATTAGAAATTTCGAAAAAAAAATGTGAAAATGGAAAGTTTAATGATTTAGCTTGAAACAGTAAAAAATGAAAAAATTGAAATTTACTGTTTCAGAAAAAGTGAAATTTCAAAAACTACTGTTTCGAGCAGTTTCGAAAAATTCACTGTTTTATGGTAAAGCATTGAAATTTGAAAATTGTCGTTTCAGTCTGAAATAGTGAAAACTGAAAATTCACTGCTAAAACTGGACAAAAACCGCTCATCAAGAAGTAGTGAGCCAAAAAAAAACAAATATTTCTCAGTTTCACGAAACCGAAAAATTTCCGCCAATTTTCAATTTTTTCAATATATAGTAAAGTGTTCAAAAAATATTTTTTTAAAAATCCACAATTTCGCAACAAAAAAAACCTAAATCATCATTCACCACCAACTCGAAAAATTTGTAACATAGGATGACAAAAAAATGGGAAACCGAAAAATGTTTGCAAATATGTAGCCCCCCCAAAAAACACTTTTCGTAGTCTACAGACAACAAAAAATGATGGATAGAGAGAGACAAAAGTTGTGAGCAAACATTCAAGAGTTCTTACAGATCACAATTTTGGCATAAGCAGAGAGAAAAGGCACAGTTTTTGTGTGTGTGGAATAGAAAGGAAATTGGTTTTTTGATCAAGGTAGCTTAGCTTAGGGGTGTAAGCTTAAGCCAGAGAGTGTTGGTCCCAAAATGATCTTGGGATAGTTGGGGCCAAAATATCTATTTAGGACCCTTGGCTTGGACCCCTATGGATCTAGGTCCAAGGTTAGCTAGGACTACGGTATCTAGCCATGGGACCAGGGTGGCTAGGACTAGTTAGAACCTAATACTTTTTTGGACCCCATCCAATGGTCCCAAAGATCCAGAACATTCTTTAAAAAAATATCTCAAATTACCCCCAGAACCTCCCATTCTACCCTAGACACTCAAAAAAACACTTACCAATGACCAGCAACTCCTCTCTTCTTTTTGATTGTTGAGCCGACTTTTCCTTGGCTCTTCAACGATTTTTAGAAGTTTCTGGAAAATAATAATTTTAAAAGAGTGAAAGGGAGGGGAAGCCGTAGAAAAAAGTGATTTTTGAAAAAAAAAATCGTAGAAGCGATTTGCATATAAGAGGATTAAGGTATTCTTTTTGAAAATTGGTCACATGTATTATATATATGAAAAATTTAAAAATAATGAGGGGAGGAAGACTTGAAATGCTAAGGAACGGAATGGAGATCAAGAAATAAGAAAGTGAATATTGAATTCAAAGATGAGAATTCTGGATAAGGGGAATGAACTGGGATTGGAAGACAAGGGAGGCGAGATTTCAATCGCTGAAACGAAATTGGACAAAGCCGAACGATTTCGGCTCGACATTTTTTCCTGTTTTCGAGGAGATTTGAAAAAGATTTTTTGATGATGAGGTGAAACAGGAAAAATATTTAACGAAGAACGGGAAAAATTGAAAATTTTGATTGGGACAGAAACTGTCCTAAAATGGAATTTACTGTTTCAAAGTGGAAAAGGGAAATTTTTTTTTAAATAAATTATTTGCGCCTGACTAAAGTATGAAAAAAAGAGAAAGTTAATTTTCAATTTGAAACAGAAAAAATTCATATTTTTTAACAAAATTTTACTGTTTCAAGATGGAACAGTGAAAAATTTGAATTTTTGATTGAAAAATAAAAATTACTGTTTCAAGATGGAAAAGGGGAAAAATTGTTTTTTAAACAATGAATAATATTATGTTGATATTGACTAAAATATGAAAAAAAAGAGAAACTTAATTTTCAATTTGAAACAGTAAAAATTCAAATTTTCGGTTGAAACATGGAAATTACTGTTTCAAGGTGGGACAAGGGAAAAATTGTTTTCCAATAATAAAGCTTCGAAACAGTGAAAAATTAAAAATTTTCTTTCTTTTCCAAAATTTTGTAAAAATATCGAATAACGGTTGAATAAGTGAAAAACTCGAAAATTTGAAAATCTTACTGTCAACTAAAACAGTGAAAATTTGGAATTTTTGTCTAAACTATAATATTAAAAAATTAAGTTTCAGGTGGGAACAGTGAAATATCCCAATTGTTAGCAGAAACCGAAAAAAAAAATTAGTAAATACCGGACCAAAAAAATTTTTGATAACAAACTTCTTTTCCTACTTTGAACGGTGAAAAATAAAAATCACTGTTTCAACATGAACATGAAACAGTAAAAATTGAAATTTTTTAGTTTTTATCAGTAATAATTTTGAATTTTTGTCTGAAAATTTTTTAAAATATTCTGTCTTCGGTTCAAAACGAAAAAAGACTCAAAATTGAAAATTCCTGTTTCAAGCCAAAACTACTAATTTCAGTAATTTTTAAGTTTTTAGCTTCAAATAATAGTGATAATTTTTTTTTGACCGAAACAAAAGTTCAATTTGAAACAGTAAAAAAAATCTTAAATTCTCTACTATATAATAGAAATCTACTTGCAAAACCACTCGAAAAGATGGAATCTTTTCAGAAACTTCCAACATTTCTGTAATAAAACTTCCCATTGTAAACTACATACACCCACCCAGAAAAACACAAAAATCCACACTACACACATAAAAAGTTGAGGGTAACCGACAGAGATAGTCATCTTCAACACTCCAAAAAGGAAAAAGGATTCAGTTGACTAAAGAAGATCCGATGAGATAAGAATGGAATGGATTCATATATTCACGGAATCATATTTATCGTGTTTTGTAGCAAATTTCAGCAGGAAGCAAGAAGGAAGGATTATGTCATTTTAAGGGGGGAAATGAAACATCACGAAGAGAATTCTGGTGCAGAGATCAGAAATATACTTAATTTAGGGGTAGAGAGTCTGAAAAAAAGTTCAAAAAAATTTTGGAAAAAACATTTTTTTTGCTACCTAGGCTTGAGGATTTGGGACCAAAAAAAAAATGAAAAAAAAAATGAAAAAAATTTTTTTTTTCATTTTTAGGGCTGGGCTAGTCCAAGAAGATTACTGTAGATGGTATGAGACGGTCTAGGTACCATAGGACCAGTTTATAATAACTAAAATTCTAGATCCTAAAATGGGACCACCTAGGTACCCAAGTACCTAATATCATCCACCATCTATGAATGGACTTTGTTTCCGAAGAAGTCTTCGTGATGTTATTCGAGACAGTTTAGATCCGAATGAGATAAAAAAGGTACCAATCGACCAAATCCGGAGAACGGTTTTCCCGAATCTGTACTAGAACTTTGATATTTATTATTGAACCGAATCCTATATGAATGTAGATCAAATTATTAAAATTTGGGGACCAAATTATAATATATGATTTTTTTGGAACAGTGAAAATTTTTTTTTTCCAAAACAAAAAAAAAACTTTTTCTTACTGTTTCAAATAATTTTTATCAATGTTCTTAATAATATAATTAATCAATGAAATAAGAAAAATGTTAATTCTAAACCCAAAATCCAATTTTTTAGTATCACCAAAAAAATCTGCATTTTCCGATTTGACCGCAAAAACTCGATTTTGAAGCGAGATAAAAATGCGAAATTCTTCGAGCGACTTCAAAAAAAGTTCATTCGGGTCATTCTAACTTAATCGGGGAAATCAGGGGAATAAGATGAAAAAAATGTTTTTACTGTTTCAAAAATCATTCTTATATAATAAAATCCTTTAAAAAAATCTTTAAGGCAAGAAGAAATAAAGTGGCCGCGGCCAAAACAGAACCCTCGCCCTCAGTTTACCGGGCAAGCGTGCAACCGCCGAGGCCACATGCGCGACGGCAAAGAGCTGTATACCTTGCGTAGATGTTTCAGCCGTAATTAATGAGTGGCGAAGCCACGAAGAAAGGCCAGCAGATGGTTCAAAAAAAGAATTCCAATTCAAAAATCCCAAAAAATAAAAATTCCAGAAAAAATTCCACCAAAAAAAATATCCGATCAATCATTAAGCCTTCTCCATCTTTCCCTTACGTCAAACACAAGAAACTTGAAAATCGGCTTAGCGAGATAGAAATCAGAAAACGATCCGGAATGAAATGGAATGAACTGGATGGAAAGTGGAGGCAAGATCAGAAGAGATGTATATAATATTTTGGGGGAAGAAGAAGAAAAAAATATATGGAGGTGGCTTTATGACTAACCTACATCAAAGTTCTCAAAGATTTTTTGGGAAAAAGTGGATCTGTGATAGGGGAATGGCTGGTTACGGTCAATGGGGTGGTCCCAATTTTCAGAAAAAAAAAAAATTAAAAAATTTTTTAAATCTCTAACCAGGAACCTAATCTACCCTTAAATCTGAACACTGATGCTATTATTATGCTCAAAAAAACAAAATCTATAAAACTAAGTACACCAAAAAATTCCAAGAATACCCTGACAACAACTCTAGTCAGACACCGGATAGTGGGCGCAGGTGTATATTTGGAAGTGAACTTTACTACCGAATAATGAAACATCACGGTTACAACCACCCCTAGATTAAGAGATCAGTCAGAATATATGTGGGTTGAATAGACTAAAACTGTCGTTGAAAAAAAGTGGGCGGAGCCTAATCGGAGGGGTTTCCCCGCGAAGAACTAGAAATGAAATGATCAACAGTTGATAATTCGATAAATCGAAGATCAGATTTTTTCTCGTTCAACGTGATCTTTTGAAATTCATATTGATGCGAAAATAAATAAAAAAAAGTTGTCGTTGACAGACAAAAAGTGGGCGGAGTCTGATTGTTCTTTCGGGTGGGGAAAGAAATGGACTTTGATAGATGTTATAGATTTTAACTAGAAAGCAGAAAAATGAGAAAAAAGGGGCGGAGCTTGTGGAAATTAGAGCATTGAAACAGGAGAGATCAGAGAATTAGAAAATGTAGCTGACGCTAGAAAATACGAGTGCGTAGTGATTAGAAAATTGGAAACAGGAAGTTTTGTTGGATTTGAAACAGGAGAATTCGGATTTGAAACAGTAAAAATTTGAGCTTGAAACATTAAAATTTATAGTTTGAAACAGTGAGATTTTCACTAAAAAAGTAAAATTTGAATTTCGTATTTTTCACCTAAAACAGTCAAATTTAAGCTTGAAACTCTAAAAATTTCAATTTGAAACAGTAACATTTTTCAATTTGAAACATGGATTTTTGGTTTGAAATAGTTAATTTTTCACTTAAAACAGTAAAAAATCTTCTTGAAACTTTAAAAATTCAATTTGGAACAGTAAAAAATCTACTTGAAACAGTGAATTTTCACAAAAATAGTAAAATTTGAATTTTGGATTTTTCACCTAAAACAGTCAAATTTAAGCTTGAAACTTTAAAATTTTCAATTTGATACAGTGAAATTTCCAATTTGAAACATGGATTTTTGATTTCAAACAGCCGATTTTCATCAAAAACAGTGAATTTTAAGCTTGAAACACTAAAATTAAATTTTTGAATTTTATACCTAAAACAGTCCAATTTAAACTTGAAACATAAAAAATTTGATTTTGAAACAGTAAGAATTTCAATTAGAAACAGTGAACATTTTCAATTTGAAACAGTAAAAAATCTACTTAAAACAGTAAGATTAGCACTAAATATTGTAAAATTTTAGCTTTGATTTTCACCTGAAACATTGAATTTTTGGCTTTCAAACAGTAAAATTTTCAATTTGAAACAACCAATTTCTCACCTAAAACAGTCAATTTTAAGCTTGAAACTGTAAAATTCCAAATTTGGAAAACCTTGAAATTTTGAATTTTTTACTGTTTCAAATATGTTTTTCTCGAAAAATTATCATCATTGAAATAATCTATCTATACCGAAATCCGAAAACAGTAAAAATTCAAGTTCCCAAAAAAATTTGAAAAAATGAAACATCTAGCCTAGCATAATATCTGCCCACCAAACCTCAAAAATCACGCATCAAAAAAACTATGCTTTTGGTCTAGATGTACCCAATGTCTAACCTAACATCGAGCACATTCTTCTCGGAATTTAATGACGCCGTGATTTTCGAGGAAAAAGGTCAAAAACACACGGAAGGAGTTTTTGCAGAAAAAGAATCTAATAATAAATTATGTGTGGGTGATATGATAGACAAATTGGATAAAAAGAGGAGATATTGATATACGTGAGTGTAGACATTTAGATCAATTAGTGCGTTGTTGTCTTTTATCAAGTTTTTCGATTTTTAGATTTGATCCGATCAAACTATCAAGATCAGATCAATTCTTCTTTTTTTTACAGCTGATAAGAAGAAGGAAAAGAAAAAGAAAAAGAAGAAAAAAAGAAAAAAAAGAAGGAAAAGAAAAAGAAAAAGAAGAGAAAGAAGGGAAAAGAAAAAGAAGAAGGAAAAGAAAAAGAAAAAGGAAAAAAGAATAAAAAGGAAAAAAGAAAAAAAAGGAAAAAAAGAAGAAAAAGGAAAAAAGAAGAAAAAGAAAAAAAGAAGAAGAAGGAAAAAAGAAGAAAAAGAAAAAAAGAAGAAGAAGAAAAAGAAAAGAGTAAAGAAAAAGAAGAAAAAGAAGAATAAGAAAAGAAAAGAAGGAAAAAAATAAAAAGGAAAAGAAGAAGGAAAAAATGTAAAGGAAAAGAGAAAGAAGAAAAAAAAAGAAAAAGAAAAAGAAGGAGAAAACTAGAAAAAGAAGAAGAAGACTGTCTCTTTTTGATCTTCTGATTTTTACAGTTAGTGACTTCTTCTTCTAATTTTACAGCTGCTCAGAAAAAATAGAAAAAGAAGAAGAAGAAAAGAAAAAAAGGAAAAAAGAAGAAGAGGGAAAAAAAGAAGAAGAAGAAAAAGAAAAAGAAGGAAAAAAGAAAAAGAAAAAAGAAGAAGAAAAAGAAGAAAAAGAAAAAGAAGTGTATTTTCTTGATCTTTTGATTTTTACAGTTATTGACGTCTTCTTTTATTTTTACAGCTGATCACAAAAAACAGAAAAAGAAAAAGAAGAAAATAGAAAAAGACAGTATCTTCTTGATCTTCTGATTTTTCATGACGTCTTCTTCTTCTTCTTCTTATTTTTTTTCTGCAAAAAAAAATAGTCTCATCCACAAACTTTTTTGTTTATGGTATTTGATTTCTCACTCTCAACTTTCTATTTTCTCAATGATCAACCACGTGACGTCGGACTTTCCCCAAACAGTTTCATTTTTCTTCCACTTCAATGATCAAAAGTTCAAAGTCTTTCCACTCAAAAACACTCTTTTTTTTTCAAAACAATTCCTCCCACTTCTCATCTTGCTACTGATAGGACACACTGGTGATTGATCGGATCAAATTTCGTGTTGCTGATGATAAAAAGAAGAAAAAGAAAAAGAAGAAGAAGAACGGATTGTAGGACAAGAAGAAGAAGATGGGTCTGGTTTTGAGAAGAAGATCTTTGAAAGATATTTTGATATCTCGGAAAGTGATAATTGTTGTGTAGGATGAAGAAGCTTGATTTCAATTGGGAGATATGAAGAGAAAGAGAGAGAGAGAGAGAGAGAGAGAGAGAGAGAGAGAGAGAGAGAGAGAGATGTCTATAAAGATGGAGAACTGGTTTGGGGGGGGGGGGGGGGGGGGGGGAGAAACGGTCTAAAGGTTGATGGGAAGATTTTGGAAAAAGGGCTATTTGGAATTGGGGGGATAAGGAGAAAAAGAAGAATGAAATGAAAAAGAATAAGAAGAAAAAGAGGAAAAGGGAAAGAAGAAAAAGAAGAAGGAAAAGAAAAAGAGGAAGAAAAAGAAAAAGGATGAAATTTGAAAAAAGGAAGAAAAAAAGAAGAAGAAAAAGGAAAAAAGAAGGAAAAGAAGAAAAGGAAAAGAAAAAAGGAAAAGGATGAAAAATGAAAATAGAAAAAAAAAAGAGAAAAAATAAAAAAGAAGAAAAAGGAAAAAAGAAAAAAAAAGAAAAGGATAAAGAAGAAGAAAAAGAAAAAAAAGATAAAGGAAAAGGAAAAAAATAGAAAAAGGAAAAAAGGAAGAATAAGAAAAAGAAGAAGGAAAAGATGAAGAAAAACAAAAAGAAAACGAAGAAGAAAAAGAAAAAGAAGAAGAAAAAAGAAGAAAAAAAAGAAGAAGAAGAAAAAGGATGAAAAAGGGAAAAAGAAAAACTAAAAAAAGGATACAAAAATAGAAAAAGATTCCCCAATAAAATTCAAAAAAAGATATAATCTACGTCCAACCCTCCCCCGAAAAAATATACGACCTTGTGATGATCTTTAAAAACGCATTCCACCGTAGCCAAAACCCCTTTCCCCCCTAATCGGTCCCCCAAAAACATTATGGTGTTTGATGACAAAAAAAGTCACCATTTCCCCGCTAAACCAGGTCAGACTATACAGGTTTTTTTCGAAAAATGAAGAAGCCTAGTCACGTAAGAGATCATTTAGGGATCATCCAGATCAGATTGATCAAGATCACAAAAGAAAAAAAAAATAAAAAATAGAATTGTTGTCCGTTGAAACAGTAAACACGAGCTGATCGAGGGAGCAAAAAAAAGAAGAACAAGACATCAATGAACACTTGAAAATACTGTAGATGATGTGTTTCTATCAAAAAAAGACTCTTATCATTTCTTCCCCAAGTTCAAACCATCAGAACTAATTGATCTCACACCAACTGTTGTCTCTGTTTCTCTGCACTCTCTCTCAAAAAAGGGGCGTGGCCTCAATAAGAAGAAAAGAAACTTTCTAGAGAGAGTGCAAAATGTGTGATGACTGTCTTACGACCCGCCGCCCGCCGCCGCTGCGCACGGACACACAACATTCTAACAAAAGTTTCGCAAGAAAATTTGAAAGAGATCAAAAGTTCAGAAACTACAAAATACGATGTATTTGATGATTAGTGGGGGAGAGAGAGAGAGAGAGAAAAAGGAAGAGAAGTGTGGTCTTTCAATGAGAGCGAAATGTTTGTATTTGTCAATAATGGGGAAATGTAGAACAGTCAGGAGAAAACAGGGGATTTTTGGGAAATAGGTGGAACAGGGAATTTTTAAAATTTAAAAACTATTTTTTTAGTAATGGTGGCTAAAAATGAAAAAAACATTAATTTTCAAGTTGAAACAGAAATTTCTTCATTTTTAAAAAAACTTGGTTTCAGCTTGAAACTGGATTTTCAAAAAAAAATTAGTTTTGATAATTATTAAATTTTATATTCAAGACTTACAGCTGTAGCTCAAAACTTATAAGTGAAACAGAAAATTTTCGAAAATTTTCAATTTTTTTTTTCTTAAAAACTGTAATTTTACCTTGAAATATTCTTTTTTCTAACAGAAAATTCAACTACTCAATCAGAAACGTTCTAATTCAATATTTAAAAAAATAATTTTATAGCTCACTTCAAACGCTTATATCTCGGTTACGGTAAAAGTTATCAAAAAACTGTCAACTAACAAAATGTAGCCCTTTTTAAGTCCAACAATTCATTAGTTGACCACTTTTTGATAGCTACTGTGGGAACTGAGTTATGAGCGTTTGAAGTTGCGTCAAGTGGTCTGCAACTTCAAACGCTTATATCTCGGTTACGGTAACAGCTATCAGAAAACTGTCAACTAACAAAATGTAGCCCTTATTAAGAGCTACACTTCATTAGTTGACTATTTTTTGATAGCTACTGTGGGAACTGAGTTATACCAGTTTCAAATAAGATAGCGAAATTACGTCCTTATCTTAGTTCTCAGTAACTCCAACAAAAAATACGTTCTTGAAACCGAAGAAAAATACTGTTTCCTTTACAACATTTACTCTTTTAACTTAAAATCATTGTAATACTTCATACACAATCCCCTCTTATCCAAAAACCAATGAAACAGTTCTTGATCTAGATTCCACTTCCATCCGAGAAAACTTCAAGATCACGATCAAAAATCAAAAAACCAAATCCTTTTTTTCGTCACCTGAAAAAAGAAAAAAGTCTATTTTTTTGTTTCAAAGTTTATGTTTTTTCTCTAGTCTCGTAGAACGAATTAGGTTAGTCTCAAAGGAAATAGTATAAGAAAGATAGGATGGAAGAGGAAAATGAATTTTGTAGTCTCTCTCTCGCTATCAATAAGAGACAATGATAATGGTGATGTTTTAGAAAGAGGGGTTTCCCTTTTATGATTAAGAACCTGATTTTATGATTCAAGGAGATTTTTTTAAAAAAGGAATTTTCTGTTTCAATGATGGTATTTGGTTTTTAGGAAAATTTTGATTTTTTGATCTTGTCATTGACTAGTCTTGATGATTTTTTCGTATTTTAAGCTAGAATTGGTTTTTGAAACAGAAAATCTCATTTTTTAAGAAAATTGAAATTTTTACTGTTTCAAAAAAATTAAAAATTCAGTGAAATTTATGACGATTTTTGATATGAATTCTGAAAAAATTAAGGTTTTTTTTTGGAATTTTCTGTTTCAATGATGGTATTTGGTTTTTTGGAAATTTTGAACTTTAAATTTTTTTAGGGAAACTGTAATTTTAATGTTTTAGCTAGATTAAACTACATCAGCTGTTTTTTACTGTTTCAAAATATTTGAAAATTATTTTTTCAGTTAAATTTACTGTTTCATGTACTTTTTGAAAAATCCTCATTTTAACCAAATTTACTCTTTTCCTAAAATTTTTTCCTTTGAAAAAAACTGTTCCCTTAAAATTCAAGTGTTTACTATTTCAAAAAATTTACTGTTTCAACAAGACCATTAAAACTGGTCGTTAATTATTGACATTTTAAAATGCAAATTTTAAGAAAATAAAGATTAGTGTTTCACTTACAAAACTAATTTTTTTGAGATTTTACATTTCCTTAATCCAGGCATCTTTAACTTTTTTTCTAACTGTTCCAAATTCAAATTGACTATTTCATGAAAATTGCAAAAAAGAAAACTACAAACATCGAAAGTTCCAAACAACTACAAACCACGTGACACACAATTCTGCACCAACCACACACATTTATTTATTCACCGTCGTTCTCTTAGTCTGACGAAACAGGTCTATTCGTCATTATTCCCCGCCACTACAGATCACAACTTTGTACCCACGAATACATACATCACGAAAAAAACGCGCGAACTTTTGAAACACACTCACAAAAAGTGAGTCAGATTACGGTGGAAAAGGACAAATAGAGAAACACAATATGAGGGGGGACACAGTTCAACTGATCATTTCAAAAAGTGTGATCACAAATTGATCGCGTTTTAGTTTTGAATTTGGAACAGGAAATTTTCTTGAAACAGAAAAAAAGTTGAAAAGTAATGGAAATAGATTCGCATCATTGGAAAAGTGAAAAACCAATTCTGTGCCAGATTTGAAACAGTAAAATGTTTTTTTTAACTAAAATAATCGATTTAGTTGATTTAATATAAGCAGAAAACTTTGAAACAAAAAAAAATCATCTGAAACAGTAAAATTTACTGTTTCAATTTTTTACGTTTTGAATAAAATTTCAAAATACCTTGTGTCCTCTACAGATAGAGAATAAGCAAAAGTTCAAATTTTCCAAAAATAATATGTTATCATTGAAACAGAAATTTTTCCAAAAAAAAAAGTCAAGAATCATCATAAAATCTTACTCTGAATCATAGAAAAAGGGGTTTCAAAATAAATAAAAGCATTGAAGACCAGCCTAAAATAGAAAAAAAGGAACCCCGGTTAAAATAGCCTTTGGAATAGATTAAGTAATTGATGAAAAGTTACATTTAGCGTTGAAACTTAGAATTTGAAACAGTGAAAGGTACAATAAACTAAAATGGGAAGAATCTTGAATAATTCTTATAAAATAAAACGCTAGGTTTGAGGAGAAAACTGAAAAATTCAGGGAAAACAGTTACCATTCTTATAATAATAAAACGCTAGGGAGCGATGTCCGGATGTCCGCAGACGTTGGACAAAAGAATAAAAAAATTGCCACCCGTGGGGGTCCAACCTGGGACCTCTCGCGGACGCCGAACAAAGCCACTATCCACTATACCAAACGTGCAAACCAAATGTGTGCGGCACATTCCCTAGATATCTGGGGGACTGCCGGAGGCAGGTAAACCCGATTGTTTAAAAACCTAAATCATAACGGTAAATCTTAAACTCATCCTAAATGGCGCAGGCGAAGCCTGCGCCTGACCACCGATTCTACAACGAAAAAAATTCAAAAAGTGCGATCATACATCGGAAGCGGATCCAACATTGTGTTCCACTAATTTTTCAATGAAAAGCTGAGCCAACAAGTATACAGTAATCGGTTTGAGAAGAGATGAAAAACCAAACATCCCTGATGAGAAAATTTCCCCCCGAGATGAAAAGAGCACAGAAAGAGAAAATGAAATTGGTGCATCATTGAAGAGCAAAAGCTGGGTAAATATAAGGAAGTGTGTGTGTGTGCAGGGAGAGGTAACGTGGAATAAGGGCATACTGTATGGTTTTTTTTTCATAAATTGGAACATGGATAAGGGGAAAAAAACGAAATTATGAAAAAAATTTTTTACTGTTTCTGAAAGTCCAAAAATTTTCGAAATTTTTTTAAATAAAGCTCAAGTTTTTCGTTATTCTGAAAAAAGAAATATCATGTTTCATATCGCATTTTTTTTACTGATTTAAATAAATCAACAATTTTCTCATTTTTACATTATAGAAATCATGATTTTAAAGCAGTAATTTTTTCTGAATTTTTGCAAAAAAAAAAGAAAAAAAAAAGAGTGGTCAAGTCCAAAAGATGACCAGGGTGCAATATCCCTCTCCTCCTATAGAAGTTGTTGTTTGCACTCAGAATAAAATATATTCTGAATCTCTGCGTCACGCAAAAAAAAAAAAACAAAGAAGTGCAGGTTCAAAAGTTCATTGCGTGACATTTTCAATTAATTTTTTTTCCTTCCCTTCCTCCTCCATGTTTCTTCCAGTGTAGTTTCGGAGGGTATATTACACTTTATGAGTTGGAGAAGAAGAAGAAGAAGGAATCAACGAAACAACAAAAAGAGCTCAGGGGAAAGTCTGAGACCAAAACACGAAGAGATCAAGAAATGGGTTCAGAAAGTTTAGGGGTGGAGGGTAGGATTTAGGGAAACTTTCTTACAGCAGATCTACTAGATAACAAAAAAAAATTAAAATTAAATGATGATTTTGAAACAGTGAATTTTCAATTTAAAAAAATTAGACTAATATTTATCAAATTCTCAATAACTAACTTGATGTCTACAGTAAACTTTAAAATTCCTTGTTGAAACAGCAAATTTTTCAAATCGGACATTTCTAAAGCTTTCTAGTGTACTGTAGAAAATAACTAATTTTAAAAAAGTAATTCTTGTGAAACCAAAGACTTGATAAATGAAGAAAATTTATATCTTATTTGAAACTGTAATTTTTGCTGTTTGCGTTACACAAAAAGTATAATTTCCGAGATTGAGTCAATAAAAACAAAGCATATCAAAGTTTAATATAAGATGTTGAAACAGGAAAATCGAAAAAAAATTTTTAAGGCGATTGGATTTGGGATCCTATAAAATGAATTTGATATTAAGCTTTGCGTAAAAATTGAAAACTGACAAAACTGAGTTTAAAAATTGCTAGAATTAATAAAACAGTAAAACAGAAAGCATAGAAGACTTGAAATTGAAAAAATGAATTTTATTTACGTAGTACTTAGGTTCGAAACAGAATTTAAAAATGTTGTAGTTGAAACAGTAAAAATTCAAAGTGAAACACCTACAATTATTTAAAATTGAAAAAAAAAACTGAGACAGGTAATCTCGACATTTTGAAACAGTAAAAATCACTGTTTCAAATTCAAAAAATCCGAAAAAATCAATATCTTATAAACCTTGAAAAAGGAATTTTTCGAAAGCGGTCATTGAAAAAATTCTAGATTGAAAAGGATAATTACAGATTGAAATTGTAAAAAAAATGCTGTTTCAAAAACCCAATTTCATTAGATCACAAAAATTTCATTTCAATGAGTTCTTGACATTATTTTAGGAGAAAAAAGAAAAATTCAGGGAAAAAAGTTATCATTTTTATATAATCCGGATGTCCGCAGTGGTTTGGCAGAAGAATAAAAATAGGCCGCCGCCCGAGGGGCCGAACCTGGGACCTCTCGGGCGGCGAACAAAGACACTATCCACTATACCAAACATGCAAACTAAATGTGTGCGACGCTTTCCGTAGATATCTGGGGCCTGGCAGGTAAACTGGCTTAAAAGAAAATTACTGTTCCAAAACTTTGATATGACTAAACCAAAAAAGTTTCTCTAGTTTCTTCCCTTTCCCCCTTCAAATCAGAAAAAAGTCAGGAGTTTATGCTCCCTATAAAACAACCCTAAAACACAAAAACCACCAGGATCAAAGAATGCGGTCACAAAAGAACAACAACACAATTTGCAGGAACTTAAGCGGGTACAAGAATGAAACAGAATATATATATATGAGTGAATGTATAAAAGAGGGCAAGAGAAAGAGAACAAATAAAAGGACCTCCCCCTTCCTTTCCACACCGAGGTGTTTAGTTTGAACTCCTCGAGAAGAAGGCAGATCGAAAGATCAAAAAGTGTATGGAGAGTGTATGTACATACCGAATTGAATAGATAGTTTCGAAACGTTTTCGCTTAGAAAACTGTTGATCTTTTGATTTCTTCTTTTTTCATTTATAAGAAAATGATGAAATGGATTTATTTGACCATCGGGGGAGCTATTTTTAGGGTGAGTTAACCTATTGGGTAAATATAGTAATTGGATCTATTTAAAGGTAGAGTGAACTCTTTGGACTCGGTTTTTTTGGGTTTTTTTGCAGAAGTGAAGTGGAGGAAGTGAAAAAAATTAGGAAGGCGGAAAAGGGATTCTCTAATATAAGGGCACATAACTTTGTTGGGAAAAGAGCTAGCAGAAACTCTCAACTAATGAAATATAGCTCTTAAAAAGTGCTATATTTTCTTAGTTAACGGTTTTTTGATAGCTCTTAAAGCCAGCGAGATATGTGTCTTCAAAGAGAGACGCAGAAAAAAAATCAAACTTCAAACGCTTATAACTCGACTCACGTAACAGCTATCAAAAAACCGTCAACTAATAAAATATAGCCTATAATAAGGGCTACATTTTGTTAGTTGACAGTTTTTTGATATCTCTTTTCCCAACAAAGTTATGATGGCTTGAAGTCTTAAAGATAAAGAATAGACCATTAAAACAAGGGAAATTGCGATGTCCGTTTTATCTTGGTAAGATGAAACATTAAAATTTATATTTTGTGATGGAAGTTTCATAACCAAAATACGTTCATGTCTTGAAATTAGAAAAAAATTCCAAAAAAAAAACTCCCGTTTCAATGAAGCTAAACAAGCCAAGTTAAATACCGTATTTACTCTAATAGTACGGCACCCCTAACAGTACGGCACCGTTTGGCAGCCTCTAATAATCCGGCAGGCAAATGAGAAGTTTGAAAAATAACGCGGCAGCCTCTAATTGTACGGCACCCCCTTTCGATACATGAGTTTCTAGTAAGCTATTTCAATTTATTTTTATACTTTTTCGACTAAAAATTGATTATTCTCTTTAATTTCGGGTTTTCGATCCATTTCATAAGAAAAATAACGAAAGCAAGTAAAAATTTGTTCACTTTTCGTTCAATATTTGACAAATTTTGATAAAAATTAGGAGACAATTTTCCTAAAAGAGGGGTTGAAAAATAAGCCGGCAGCCTCTAATTGTTTGGCACTCTCTATTAAACCGGCAGGGAAATGAAGGTCACGAAAAATAATTCGGCATGCCGTACTATTAGAGTAAATACGGTAAGTTAACTGAATCAGTATTTAAGTAGCTTCCGAGTTTATGATTTTTTTAAAAAACTGTTTCAATTTTTGCATAAAGTTTGTTTTAGTTTGATGTTTTGGTTGTATAAAAACTAATCATTTTTTTCTCAAAATTCATAGAAATGATGTTCAATGTCATCTTGTTAACAAAAATGATAAAATGTGATGAAATTTCCTGTTTCTTAGAATTAAAAAAAAATTTTTTTTGGAAGTTTTTTTCCTTGATTTGAATAAATACATATATTTAAAAAAAAGTTAGAGGTTTCTCAATTAACATGATTTTGAAAAAAAAATCATGCTTCACCTATCAGATATGGTCAGAAAGCAGTTTAACATTAACAGTTAACAAGAAGGAATAAATTTAGCAGTCGATAGAAACAGGGATGTTCGGAACGGAATTCGGAATTCCGAAAATTCCGAAAATTCCGACCATTTTCGGAATGAAATTCCGACCGGAAGAATTCCGAGAAAAAAATTCGGAATGAAATTCCGGTCGGAATAATTCCGAAAGATTTTTTCGGAATGAAGTTCCGATCGGAATATTTCCGAATTTTTTTTCGGAATGAAATTCCGAAACGAAATATTTTCAAAGCTTTTTTTTGGAATTAGAGCTTCTTGGACTACAGTATGTCAAAGCGGAATTACCGTTAACTTTGTTTTTTTCGTTTTCGAAATCTTTTTGTCAATTTTCCACTAATTTTCGAGATTTCGTAATGGGGAAGTATGATTTATATCTAAAAAGCAGTCCGATGGATCGAATTCCGAATATTCCGAAATTCCGAACTTTTGAAAACCGGAATATTCCGAAATTCCGAAATTCCGAATTTTTGAAAACCGGAATATTCCGAAATTCCGAAAATTCCGAAAAAGGCCATTCCGAACATCCCTGGATAGAAACTTAATCTGACAACTGAGCTCAAGAAAGATATCCAAAAAATCACTGTTTCAACAATATCATAAACTATCGATCGCTTTGAAAACTAAGCTAAACCGGTATGAAATTTAACTTCAAAATATATCATTACTCTGAACTTCCTAACCCCTCAACTAAGCTAACTCAGTATAAAATTGCTCGTCTTAACTTCCCCCTATCCCCCCTTTTTCAAATCAAAAAAGTTCAAACATTCAATCTTCTCTCTCAGACGATAATAGGATTAAAGATTCAAATTTGGAAGATCATCGACACTTTTGTCACATGACTTTTTGAAATTGAAACTATACTTTTTATTGTTGACGTGTGGAATGCGATAGAGACAGAAAATAGATATTCAAATGAGATGATTTTGTGTGTTTGTGATTTTTTGGATTTGCATTTTTAGTTGGGTTGATATGAGAGAGAGAGAGAGAGAGAGAGAGAGAGAGAGAGAGAGAGAGAGAGAGAGAGAGAGAGAGAGGGATCAGAGTCCGATTGGAAAAAAATTTTTTTTGTTAATTTCTGACAGTAAAAATATGAATTTTTCGGGTTTCACTTTCAGCTTGAAACAGAAAAAAAAACGAAAAATACGGTTTCATGTGGAACAGTAGAAACTTTTTTTTTCAGTTGAACCTGATATAGCGTTCCAATCAGTTTAAAAATCGTAGTACTCCTTGAAAAAGGAAAACCCTAATTTTTTCTGTTTGAAACAGTAAAAATCAATTTTTTGTCTTGTAAATGTTTTTTTTTCATATTCTAATCTTAAATTTTCCTGTTTCACAATCATTGTAAAAAAACCACTTTTAAAATCTTTTGATTTTCGCAGAATCGTAACCTCAATTCCTTTTAAAATCAATATTCACTTCCACCATATTTGTTCCAATTTAAGATACAAAAAATATATTGTTTTGCTTACTGGTATAAATAAAAAGATAGAGAAAAAAAAGAAGTGAAACATCAAAATGTGTACAACAACAAATTTGTGGAAAGAAACTGGAAATGGTAGTTTGTAGGAGATGATCAAAAAACAGTTTAGCATTACTTTTTGGTTTGGAATAGGGAATTTAGGGGAAAACCCCCGAAAAAGGGAAGTTACTGTGGCTAAAAATATCTGAAGAAAAATTAGAAAATCAAAGAACTTATTAACGTTCTGGAAAAATCAATTTTCTGAAACAGAATTTTTTTAAAAATTTTTTTTATTATTTTTAACCGTAAAATTAAAAAAAATACTGTTCCAAATCATTAAGATACCGAGAACTTATTTTATTAAAAACCAATATTTCGTCTTCAAACTCTGAATTTTGCAAACTAACAAACACTGCTAACCACCAAAAAGAGCACTACAGTACTCCCCACAGCTAAATCCACAAATTGTAAAATTTTTCGGAAACAATTATATTTGCCTTATGAAGATCTAGTTGGTACTAAATCAAAAAGGGATTTAGTAAAAAGAGAACTTCTAAAAAAATTTCACTTCCTAATACTAATATCAAAAAAGATGAGATTAACGGATAAAGATTATGATTTGCACACGGAAAAAGGCTTCATTTAATTTTTTATAAGATCCGAGATGAAATAAGCGATTTGCTCTTAAAACATCAGTTCTAAATCAAAACACATGATACTTATTATGGGATTAAGAAAAAAATGAGAAGGAGAAAGACTTTGGATATGGAAATGGCACGTAGTGCAGTGGGTTTTTTACTGTTTCAATTTGATCATGAAAAATTTGGGATTTTTAATAATGAATGAAATGTTCATCGAAAAACTATATAGTTCATTTTAACATTTTCAGCCTAATTTCGGTGTATCATATCATTGTATACTACGGATACCGGAAATTATTAACGTTTTGGAACAGTGATTTTTCCCGAAATCAAATAAAAAACCTGCTTCAACCGATTTTTTAAATATTGATATGGTATATCACCAGTTTAGTTCAAAATTTCTTAAGTTACGAATACCGTAAAACCTGTAATAGTGGTGCATGCACCACTATTGTTCAAACGCTTCGTCTGGGTGCACCACTATTTCAGGGGCACCACTATTACAGGTTTTACGGTAACTGCCCATTTTAAGTTTTCCAGCTTGAATGTCAGTGAAAATCAATGTAGATTAAATAAACAATGAGAAGCATTACATCAGTCTAAAGATTTTGAAACAGTAAAAGTTTTACTGTTTCCTTTAGTTTACGAGTTTTAATACTTTTATTATTTGTGCTCCTTGACTCTTGTTGACTTGTAATAATGTCTAGGCTTTAATAATTTCATCAAAAACGGTTCTAACGAAATCGCAACTTAAATTATTATTTATTGGCTCAATGAAACACAAAATTTTACAAAAATCGACAGTTTCACTTTCACCAGAAATCATTTTTTTTTTAACAATTCTGATCCCGCTCTGATTCCTGAGATCAATCTCAATCCCTTAACCCCCCAAAACCGATCAAAAGTACACTTGACTCAAAAAATATGTAGTTTGTAATCTCTTCTTATGCACATTCCACTGTTCATCTCAACAATCCCACAAATATTTGTTCTCTCTTTTTTAGAACCCAACAAAAAAAAAACTTTTTTTTCTTGTTTCAAAGATCAACGTCAATGGGAGAGGGTGGTCAAAGTAGAAATATCGCCCACGCGTCGAGATTGTATATACTTATCTCCGATAGACACAAATAGTGATTCTGGTTGTGTGGAGAGGGGGAGAATTGTCACAAATCACTATACGATATATAGTCTATTTGGGAAATTTGATGATTGAGATTTGCGTTGGGGGACTATGGAAACTTCGGAAATTGTATATTTTTCAGACATATGTCGAACAATGCTAAAAACTCAACGAAACGGTAAATATCTAGACTTTGAAACAGTAAAATTTCTGGGTTGGTTTTTCTTTGAATTGTAAGAATTACTAAGCTAAAAACTAGCTATTCTCAAGTTAATCAAATAAGTTTCCAGTAGAATTGATAAAAAAATCTGACAAAAACAATATCACAGTTGTGAAACAGTGATTTTCATGATCTATACCCACAAAATGCTCATTTGAACTAGTGAAGCCAACTTTTCAGACTACAATGCTGAAAAATTAGATGAACTTATAGCTAGCAATTTTATAAGCTAATTTTGAAACTGAATTTTTTTTCTTTTCAAATCTGTTTCAAGTAGTTCTTATTAATTCGAATAGCGTACTTTCTTCATTAGGTGAGTCTGTTTCGACACGTCATAACTTGGCAAGTAGAAGAGATATCAAAAAGTTGTCAACTAACAAAATATAGCTCTTTTTAAGAGCTATATTTCATTCGTTGACAGTTTTTCCATAACTGTTACCGGAGCCGAGATATGAGCGTTACAAAGAGAGTGACTGCGTCTCTGCCCCTCTATAAAGTTTTAAAGGAGCATATCTCGCTAGCCGTTAAATCTATCAAAAAAGTGTCAACTAACGAATTGTAGCCCTTATTGAGTGCTACATTTCATTAGTTAACAACTTTTTGTTATCTCTTCTCCCAACAAAGTTATGACAGCTAAGGAATATGGTACTCAGCTGAGATTCCTTCGATCCTTACAACCATTAATTTCTTAACCTTAATCCGTTAAACATGAAAACCTTGAAACAGTAAAACCCATTTATAAGTTCCGATACACTCTATTCTCAACTTCTTTGATCCTAATCTCTTGACCTTCAAAATCCATGCGGAATCAAGATTAAAAGATCAAAACATTATTTTTTTTTCTTCTTTGCAGGTGATGTTTTTTTCTATATTTGTATATTTTTTTATTGGAGAAGTTGGGGGGAGCGAGCGAAAGACCAAAATAGAAACATCAAGTTTATGAGTGACCCAGAGAAAAATGATGATGGTGAAACGTGTTTTAGGAAATGATAAGAATTGGAGGGAAGAAAGGAATCGAAAAACATATTGGCATACCGGAAATTTGATGAATGAATGAATCAGAAAAAAAAATGGTTGGCAGGGGTTTTTTTTGGTTTTTAAAAAGTTTTACGAATGGGCTGAATGCAATGGAACTAAATATCAATGAAATGATTAAAACGAATTTGAAGCAGGAATTATTTTTTTTGGAATAAGTACTAAATATTAACGAAGTAACCAATCAAACTGCTTGAAAATTAAATCAAATTGCTGAAACAGTAATTTTTCATTTTTTTAAATGTTACAAGTTCATCTAAAACCAGCCAGTTTACCTGACTCCGGCAGGCCCCAAGATATCTATGGAATGTGCCCGCTACGTTTGGTTTGCATGTTTGGTACAGTGGATAGTGCCTTTGTTCGCCGCCCGAGAGGTCACAGGTTCGACCCCTCGGGCGGTGGCCTATTTTTATTCTTTTGCCAAATGACTGCGGACATCCGGACATCGCCCCTCGCGTTTTATTATTATAACTTTAAGAATGATTTTTCTCATCACAGTTAGATGTGTTTCGAATTTAGATCAAATTTCTACATTCACTAATTACTAATGTGAAAAATGTACTAACTGTACCCATTGAAACTGAAAACTTTATCTTTTCTAGTATATAAACTTTATAAATTTCTACTAATACAGTAACTATACCTAGCCTCAATATTTGTATTTGATGAAACAGTTTTATCTCTTTTATTCAAGTACAAACTAATTTTGATTATTAAAGTGACCAATAAGATTAGTGTGAAACATAATTCTTTATTTGCCAAAGTAAAAATACAAATAAATCCCTGATTCATAGTTTTATCAAAACAGGAAATTTTCTATAACTTATATTAGACGATGATAAGACGATACAAATCAAATAATTGGTTCGGTTTAAATTGAAACCAATGAATTTTTATGAGTAAAGCCCAAGTCGTCAATTAGCAGGAACAAAAATAAAGATTCTAAAAAAACTTTCAAGGAACAATAAAAAAAAGTTTTTTTAGATACTGTTCCGGGTATGTTGTAAAAAGCTGGTGATATGTGTAATAGTGATTTTCGGATTTTTAGTCTAATTTGAAAACCTTTTGCAAATTTGCTCTTCTAATTAAAAAAAGATTAACAAAAATTCTCAGTTTCAATTAATTCACAATAAAACATGAAATTAACTGTACGAAGTTACCGTTGAAAAAATTACTTTATTTATTTTCTCTGATATTTCTAATCATTCAATATCTTACCTACAGTAATCACAATAGCTTATACTAACTTTTCACCCTTTCAATAGACAGTTTCAATAACTGTCCAAGTTGTCGAAACCATGAAACAGTAAAAAAAAATTTCATGTAAACTTCTAAAACTACTTCCTCCTTCACCTTTGACCCGGAAAAGAACATTCTGATCGGTCATGACCAATTTCTCTTTCCGTTATCTATTTCTTAGTTACCATGCTCCGTCTAGTGTCAAACATCATCTAAACACTATTTGTACCCTTTTTCTTATCATAAAAGAATTGAAAATCAAACAACCAAATTTTCTCTACTGTACTTTACGTGTAAGATAAAAAGTCGTGTGTAACCAAAATGTCACTGTATCAAAGTTCAGTAGATCAAACCACCAAATTGTTCTTCAATTCTTCTTCTTGTGAAAAGGTGAAAAGAAAGAAAGAAGACCGAACAGAATGGTGTGACGTCAGAAGAGTAATAGTAACACAAAAATGATGAATTCAAGACCAAAATTTTTTTTGAAGGGTAAGGGGGGCAAGGGTTACTGTAGTTTGGCTTCAACTATTCTAAGCTACTTCATGTTACTGTAGCTAAATGAAAATGACACATAGGAATCTTAATATTCCAATAAAATCGAAAATCCAGAAAACTCAAAATTGAAACGGAAGAAAATATCTATCCAAGAAGATTGAAATCAAAAATGGAGTGAATTTCATAAAATCTCTTACTCTTTTTTTGCATATAGCAATTTAGATCATCCTCCCCTAAAGAAAAAAGTTATTGGAGGAGATGTCTATCTAGCGGAAAGAGAACATTTAATCGGTTTTATGCATCGAAAATGGAGAAGATGAAGGGGAGGAAGAAGTTCAGAAAATGGATAGTGGAATCTTTATGTCTATAGAGAAATTTTAATTTTTAAATCGGTTTCATGAAATGGTAAAGTTAATGAATGTTTTTTAAACATTAATGTTAGAAGAGTAATGAAAATTTTTTTAAAGTTAGATATTTTAAGATTCCAAGAAAAAAAATTCTAAAATGAATGTAAATTTTTTTGTAACTTCCGTATTTTCAAAATCGTTTTGGATGCATTTGCCAGCCATTTGGAAATAAACCCATTCAAAAAAATTATATTTCAAAAAACCCTTGAAACCGAATTTTATTATTTCACAATGATATAGTGACTTTTTGAAAATGACTTTTTTCAAAAAATGTTAATGATTTATACCATATCTATTTCATAGGTAAACTCAAAATTATTCTTACTTATATGAAACAGGATTTTTTTTTTCAATTTTATAAAATTCTCCGTTTCATATGGTAGCTATGTTTTGGATAAGCTTATAGTTTTTTGATAATTTCAATCTACAGAATTCCCTTTAAAAAGCCATCTTCTCCTTACTAAAGGAATAGTTCTGTGTGTGTGTCCGTCTGTCCCGCATTGTCCCTCGAATAACTTTTTTCCTAATTGACCGTATGTTCTCATATTTGGGGTTCACCCATGAACACCCGAGCGCTTCAATACCATACACTTAGTTTCCCATATTACTGTAGGATTACGGTAGCTACAGTAACCGAAAAATTGGATTTCAGCCAGGAGGGGACGGGATGGGTGGAAATTTCTATGGGAGGACCCTTGGGACACCTACAGTATGCAAACGAAAATACAGAATTTGAAGTCAAGGATTACTGTAGTTACAGTAACCCGAAAATTGAAAAACACCATCGCATTACGGCACAGAGGGTTGACCTTTTTGGATGAAACTTTTTCTAAGATATTCAGATGGTATGGAGGAACTGCCTTGGATACGGTAGGATTATTGTAGCTTAGTTTGTAACCCAAATTTGGAAGAATTACAGTGGAAGATGATGACCAAATTTGAATTCCCGCCGGAAAGGTTCTAGAAGATTCTAGAATGTTCTCGACTGACCCAGTCAGGACGGTCCAAGAATTTTCCAGAACATTCAAGAAAATAAAACATTTTGGCGGGAATTCAAAAAAGTTTTGGCGGGAATTCAAAAACATTTTAGCGGGAGTTTAAAAAAGTTTTGGCGGGAATTCAAAAATGTTTTGGCGGGAATTCAAAAAAGTTTTGGCGGGAATTCAAAAAAGTTTTGGCGGGAATTCAAAAAAGTTTTGGCGGGAATTCAAAAAAGTTTTGGCGGGAATTCAAAAAAAGTATTTTGGCGGGAGTTTGAAAATGTTTTGGCGGGAGTTTAAAAATGTTTTGGCGGGAATTCAAAAAAGTTTTGGCGGGAATTCAAAAAAGTTTTGGTGGGAGTTAAAAAAAAGTTTTGGCGGGAGTTTAAAAATGTTTTGGTGGGAATTCAAAAATGTTTTGGCGGGAGTTTTAAAAAAGTTTTGGCGGGAGTTTAAAAATGTTTTGGCGGGAGTTTAAAAATGTTTTGGCGGGAGTTTAAAAATGTTTTGGCGGGAGTTTAAAAATGTTTTGGACTTAAAACAGTTTTGGCGGGAATTTAAAAATGTTTGGCGGGAGTTTAAAAATGTTTTGGCGGGAATTCAAAAATGTTTTGGCGGGAATTCAAAAATGTTTTGGCAGGAATTCAAAAATGTTTTGGCGGGGATTCAAAAATGTTTTGGCGGGAATTCAAAAATGTTTTGGCGGGAATTCAAAAATGTTTTGGCGGGAACTTAAAAAAGTTCCTGCCGTATCGAGGGCGGTTTCCCAATACCATACGTGCATTTTAGAGAATGTTTTACTCAAAAAAGTGTGATCTGTCCTCAGTAATCAGAAGGCGTTTTTCATTTTTCAGGTTACTATATCTACAGTAATCCTTGGCAACAAATTCTAAATTTATGTTGCCATACTCCAAATCGATGTTTGAATTGTGGGGATTTCAAAAAACCCTTTTTCGCGGGAATTCAAATATTCGTTTTAAAGCGAGAATTCAAATTTAGATTTTACACCAATAGAACAACGTCTACATAAAAAGGCTTAGGAAGTGTGTATATTATAAATCTTAATTCAAAAAAAATTCAGTTTAAATTTTTTAAATCTTTTTTGAGAGTTTGTTGAGTTACCAGTGGAAATCGCGGCGTAGCCGCGAATTTTCCGCTGGTATTTATTAAAGTGAACAAAAAAAGAACAATTTTTGAGTAAGTAGTAATACCTAAAATTCAATGTTTCAAAATTGTGATGAATTAGCGGAGTTCAGTAATTCGACATTATTAAAGATAGAATCCATATTTCATCGTTAGTAGTTTTTTTTTTGAGAATTGGTCAATACGAAGTTTTGTATTAAACATAAAACTAAAATAACAAAAAGTCGAAACATTAAAAAAAAACCTTGTTTGAAAATTTCTAAACTTATCAGTTTAAGTTTTGCTAAAGTTGAGCATTTCTTTTTAAAACAAGTTTTTCAAAAACTCCTAACAAGGATCGTTACTTTCCATATGCTTTGAGAATTTTTTCTAATTTTGACCATAGCTACTTTTTATCTGGGTCTAGAGATTAGTTTTAGTTAGAAGTGTCAAAACTCGATAGAAGCTGAAAAATTCGCGTCTAAAATTACCACCCAAAATCGGACCTTTTCCTATGTTAAACGCCTCAAAAAACGGGTTGCCAGCGGTTTTGATCCCACAGTCTTGTCTCCGCCTCTCTGACCCACAATTTGGCATGACAGCGGTTGGCCAAGTGGTAGAGGCCTTGTTTATCAGACAACATATTGCTGGTTCGAACCCACTCTTTTCCAATTTTTTTGCTTTTTCTTCTCGAGTCTCAAAATATAGTCAAAAGTCATTTTTGATCATTTTCCTCTTCACAGGGGGTTCAAAAGAGCTTCAAAAAGCAAATTATCACTTTTTCTCAAAAAAAAATTTTTCATGATTTTCAGCCTGATGAAGGCATGACCACCTTTTTTTCGAAAAATTTTTTTTTCGTCAAAATGTTTTCCTAATGTTTCTTTTGACTATTAGTAAGTTTACTTGAAAATCATGAAAAATTTTTTTTTGAGAAAAAGTGATAATTTGCTTTTTGAAGCTCTTTTGAACCCCCTGTGAAGAGGAAAATGATCAAAAATGACTTTTGACTATATTTTGAGACTCGAGAAGAAAAAGCAAAAAAATTGGAAAAGAGTGGGTTCGAACCAGCAATATGTTGTCTGATAAACAAGGCCTCTACCACTTGGCCACACAGGTGAAGCGCGATCGGTCTATTATAGGTGTAGGCCCATGATAGGCCCACAATAGGCCTACCGCGTATGAAGCGCAGTTGGTCTTTCATAGACCTATCATGAGCCTATCGCGCACGGTGTCGTCAGATGACGCAATATTTTCGAAAACATTTCATTCTGTTTCATTTTTATTTCATGCTCGTTTTACTTTGGCCTTATTATTCTGAGTACGATTCTGATGGGAATTAATGGGTTGGTAAGCTAATATCAAAAATATAGCTCTAATTTTATCTTATTTTTCAGTGGTCTCTTTCGTATGCTCTCTTCAGTGCTCACCCAGAAATAATAAGAAATGATACGGATAGTAAGTAAATTCATAAATTAATATTTTTCATTACTATTTTTTCCAGTTACTCAAGCATCTACTACAGAAGTCAACTTCTCGATTGATCCCCGAACAAAGCTTCAGATTGAGTAAGTGGGCTGAATATCCTCTATTTGCATCTAATTGTAATATTTTTCAGTTAATGGAACGTCTCCTCCGACCGAAGTCAACGTCACCAAGGACACCGCAACGTCGCCATATCTTCTGAGCCTGATCACAAACGCCAAAGTCAAGTCCAACGACGAAATTAATTTTAAAATATTTATTTTTCCTTATTTTATGCTATTTATTGTTTTTCTTTGTCATTTTTGCTTTAATTGTATTGTTTTTGTTTTTTTCTTTAATAAATGGATATAAAAACAAAAATTCTAGAAATTCAAGAGCCGGGTTGCCAGGAATGTTCCTGGGATGCGCGATAGGTCTCAGATAGGTCATAGATAGGTGAGGGATGCGTCTATGATAAGTGGCCAAAAAGCGCGGTAGGTCTACGATAAGCCTATCATTCGTCTATATGCGCGGTAGGCCTATGATAGGCCTATGATGCTAAGCTGGCGGTGCCCGCCTTTGACCGACGTGCGACTCATCCTGGAGCTATGATAGACCGATCGCGCTTCACCTGTGCAACCGCTGTCATGCCAAATTGTGGGTCAGAGAGGCGGAGACAAGACTGTGGGATCAAAACCGCTGGCAACCCGTTTTTTGAGGCGTTTAACATAGGAAAAGGTCCGATTTTGGGTGGTAATTTCAGACGCGAATTTTTCAGCTTCTATCGAGTTTTGACACTTCTAACTAAAACTAATCTCTAGACCCAGATAAAAAGTAGCTATGATCAAAATTAGAAAAAATTCTCAAAGCATATGGAAAGTAACGATCCTTGTAAAAAACTTTAACAAAACTTTGAAACATGTTTTAAAAAAATGTATAACTTCAATTATAACGTTATCAAAATAGTAAAAAAAACTATAAAAAGTTAAAACTTCATCGAAACAGTAACCCTTAACTAGGTCACATTATGCTAGCCAATTATGTTTTGACTTTCTAAACCCCGCCCCCTTTCCTCTCCCCTTCCAAAACCAAAATTAGTTCAGATCATAAAATGGAGCTAATTTTCTAAAGAATTTTCTAAAGGAAATGTTTATATTTACACCACTCCCTATCTTTTAAAACAATACAGATCATAGATCAATTACAAAAAAAATGGTTTAAGAAGCAGAACAAGACAAAAGAGAAACTTTGATGTCTAACAGTTTCTAACTTCCAAAGAAAAAAAAGATAAAATCATCTAGACAAATCCAGTTCTTTTCTAAAAAAAAGATGGTTTCTTGAGATAATCGAAACAAGTTGGAGGGGGAAATCTGGGATTTGGTTGAATTCTTATGTAAAGTTCAAAGTAACACAGTGGTTAAAAGAAGAAGAGGAGGGGAGACACCGTAAGATGAGTCAATATGTATGGGAGAGGGGGAATAGAATGTAGTCGATGTGAATAGAGGGTATTGTTTGGAAGCGATGACACGATCTTGCTCATCATTATTGGTTTTTATATGAAAACACCAGCCAGATTACCTGCCTTCGGAAGGCCCCTAGATATCCACGGAAAGTGCCGCACACATTTGGTTTGCATGTTTGGTATAGTGGATAGTGACTTTGTTCGCCGCTCGAGAGGTCACAGGTTCGACCCCTCGGGCGGCGGCCTATTTTTATTTTTTTTTAATTCTCTTGCCAAACGAATGCGGACATCCAGACATCACCACCTAGCGTTTTATTATATAAGAATGATAAAAATTTCTCAATTTTTTATCTGTTTCAATAGCGACGTAATAATGAAGCTAAGCATTTTAAATTATTGTGTCTAGTATTCCGTTTAGGCAGCAGTTTTTTGTTGGTTGGAATTGGCCCCGGACCATAAATCTTTTGAATTTTGAGATTTTAGATGATAAATTAGTGAAAATGATAGATTTCAATGAGTTCTACAAAATCGACTACATCAAGAAAACTTTGGTTAAGTTTGATCGAAATTAGATAGCTTAAGGTCTTCAGACCCCTCTAACTTCTTTCAGGCTGAACCAATAGCTTTGAAAGTTAGTCCATCGTGTAGATCTCGTCAAGAGCTATCATTTTCATTTTTCAATCGTCTAAAATTGTTAATTTTAAAGGGAGTTAAAGCCTCCTTTAGCTTTGGGATCACCCCAAAAGCTAACTCTTAACTTATAGCTTAGACCGTTTTCGAACTAGTGGGACTTTTAAACAGCTGAACTATTATTGGTACATTACCTAGCTTCATTTTTCTGTGAATATTGAAACATTATTTTTTTTTTCTAAACTATACTTCGAAATTTTTTCTTGACAATTAAAACCATCTAACTTCGTTCCTAATGAACCATTATCTTTCAAACTAAGACCATTGTCTAGAACTCATCGAGAGCTATCATTTTCATATCTTGATCGTCTAAAAACCTTGAATTTAAAGGTAGTTGGTATATTTTCGAACGGAAGCCAGCAATGAATCAAAAGGGTCATCCAATGTCAAATTACTGTTTCAAAACTATTTTAACAAAATCATGGAACATTGATTTTTATTAAACGTTCCTGGTTCTCAAAAGATCATTAAAACCACTTGTCAGTCCAAAAAGTTTAAAAATTTGTCGGTAGACAATGTTTGTTTGGTTCTCATCCGCCAGTTTCCACCACTTTTCCTCTTCTTCAACAAAACAATTCTTATGAAAGAAAATAAAATTTCTTGTTTGTATAAGGGTACAAAGAATTGAGAAGTGATGTGTGGTGTTGGGTCCATCGGGGGAGAATATTAGTTTTCTGTTTTACAAAGATCATTTTAGGGGGAAGGATGGTTATAGTGCAAGTGCTCCCGATAAAATTTCAACTTACATTTTTAAAAAATAATTTGCGAAAAATCTCTAAATTACCATTTCAAGATATTTCCTTAACCTTTCAAAAACTCGTATTCATACTTTTGAATCGATCTTCTGATTTTTCCTTTCTTTTCCATTTTCAATACCCTATTGTTATCTGTCGAATAGACAGGGAAACGTTTTTGAATTGGATGTTTGAGTATTGATGATAAGCATTTTATGGATAGGAGGAGGGGAGAATAGAATCTAGTGGGGAAATTTTGAGGAAAGGGATCTGAACCTTACTATAATAGTTTTTGGGAGAAAAAAATTACTGTTACCGTAATCTTATAATGTCTCAAAAACTAGGAAAATGGTAATTTTACTATTGATCATTATCTTAAAAACGACTGATAAAAATGCTGATGATATATAATTGAAGCGTTGATCTTCAAAAATATTGTCAGTTTCGAAAAATTGATTTAGATTTTCATCAAATCTTCTTCTCCGCTTCAGCAGAAACATTTGTCCTAAAATGAGGATCCAGAAATATATACATCTTTTCTGTTTCATCCAGAATATCTCGCTTCCTGTAAAAGCTATCAAAAAAATGTCAACTAACAAAATATAGCCCTTATTATAAGCAATATTTTATTAGTTGAAAGTTTTTTGATAGCTGTTACGGGAGCTGAGATATTAGCGTTTGAATTTGCACGCCAGGAGACGCCGCTCTTTCTCTACGTCTCTCTGTCTCTCTCTAGAGTGGCGCCCTACTTTGAACGCCTATATCTTTTAAACCGTTACAGCTATAAAAAAGTTGTCAATTAGTAAAATATAGTCATTTTTAAGATCTATATTTCATTAGTTGACCACTTTTTGATATCTCTCAAAAGAAGCGAGATAGACGCTTTCAAAGTTGCTCCCCTTGTTTTTCTCTGCTTCTCTCTTGATGCAACTTCAAACGCTTATATCTCAGCTCCCAGTAGAGCTATCAAGAAGTTGTTAACTAATGAAATGTAGCCCTTATTATAAGCTATATTTTGTTAGTTGACGACTGTTTTGGAACTTTTATGGGAGCTGAGATAAATCAATGATAATGAATTACAAAATAGATGAACCTAACAATTTATAAGCTAATCTAGCTACTGTAATCTAAATATCTAGTAACCACAAAAAACATTAAAAACAAAGATCCAAACCAAATGACCACAAAAATTTCAAATTTGCACACACACAATTTCCAGGAATTCCACTGGGAAAAAGCAGCTGAAAACCCACCCGGATTAGTGTTATCAAAACACAATTTCCTTCCAAAAAATGGGATCAGAAAATCAGAAACTTTTCTGAAAAATGGCACGTCAGCAAGGGTCAAAGTACATGAAAGATCAACAAGTTTTCTCTTTGAAAAGCTGAGAATTTAAGAGGAATGTGGGGAATCAAAAGATCTATTGAGAACTGAAAGAGTAAAGATTGATGCGAATAGTGAAAAGTGTCGGTAAATAATGGGGGGAACAGTCGATTTGAAACATGAGGTATTTAGTTGGGACAAGAGGAATGAAGAATGAACAAAGGCTTAAAAAAAGCTCTATAAATAATTTTTTAATGAAACAGGTTTTTTTAAAAAATTTCTGGTTACTGTAGTTGATTCCGAGTCTTATTCTTTTACAGTACACTATAAAAAAATTTCAGTTTCAGCTAGACCTTAAAAAATGAAATGTCAAGGTGTCATGTTTTGTCAATGTTAGTAGGAAAAAATTTCAGTTTCAAGATACTAATAAAGTTTGATAGAGAAAAATTAATCCAGTTTTCTAATATAGTAGACAAGAAACGGAACTAAATTATTATGAAACTAAATTAACAATATTCTGTAACAGTAGTTAATCGCGACGAGGAAAAATAACTTATATCTCGCTAATCTTAAGAGCTATCAAAAAGTTGTCAACTAACAAAATATAGCCCTTATTAAGAGCAATATTTCATTAGTTAACAACTTTTTGATAGCTCTTTTTTCAACAAAGTTATATAAGTTCAAAGTTTTTCTGAAAATTTTCTGTTTTAAAATTTCAAGAAAATGGAAAATGTGTGACTGTACTGTTTAAGTTTTGTTTACTTTGACAGTTTCTTGAAACATGAATAATCAATTTTATTTCAATAATTACCGAAAAAATTAATATTTTAATTTCTCTGCAAGTTTTCTCAACACCAAACACTGGGAAATCGCTATATTCGCAAGCCTCTTCATCTTCAGAAAACTCGATTTCTCAAATGTGCCATAATTTTTATAACAACAGCTACACATTCAAATTGGTAACGGTGACTCATCTTAATAATAACAAACGCGGTTTTCTGTGTGTGTGTTTGTGTGTGGATCGCCGATGCTGGAGCCTCTCCCACAGATCCAAATTTTTTGGGACAAAGACAGTTCGATTCAGAATTCCAGAGCGATAATGCAGGTCTTTTCCGTTTTTGATTCTGAAAAGGGAGAAGCTCTGAATACCTATAACAGAGATCGCCGAGGATCTTATGAGCTGAGTTCAATCCCACTTGGGGTCAAAATTCTTTTGCTTTTTCCCTACACACGAAACATGGATTTTCGAAGGAGATGGGGTAGTTCAGTGGGCTGATGGAGTTGTCTGGGGGTTGACACTTTTTGAAGAGGTTTTCCTTAGCTTTCCTTAAGCTTTTGGGAGAGGGGAGAGAGGGTTTCTTAGCTTTCCTTAAGCTTTTACGTTAGGAAAGGATGCATTTCATATCCGGCCTAAAGCTTTTCTGATAGGCTTAGCAGAGGGAAGGGAGGATTTCTCTGTCTGTTTGAGAATACGCACACAAACTCACACAGAGCATGGTTATACCACCAATGCCAATTTAAGAACAATACGATAAACAATACTTTTTTTTCATTTAAATGGCGATTCATATCCCACTTGAACCCGTATACCCAAGCTTCGCAAGAAGATTAAGGCGCCGGAGGCGACATAATCTTCTTGTGTTGAATAAAACATTCATTACTGTTTCACTAAGTTAGTATTTACATGAAATGTAAAAAAATATGTTATTTTCGAGTTTGGTGGTCCCAATTAGAAAAATGGTCCCGGAGCAAAGATTATCTCAGATTAGGCATTTATGAAATTTACCTGAACCATTCTTTCCTTTGGGACCATTGTGACCCTTTTTTTGGAACCTGCGCTGTCACGTGGGACTATACATTCCAGTTATAACGATGGCTTGGATGGTCCCAACAAAAATGATCCTTGAAATTTTAAGCCCCACTTTTTTCTTTGGACCGTTAGTTTGAGAAATCCTAAGGTTTTTTAATTTTTAATTGGGATCAGTTTTCCCAATTATAAAGGTACCAAAGGGAAACCTTTTCTGACTGGAACCAGTTTTTATTTATAGCTTTAAAATCAACTTGAACCATCAAAAGTCACATTTAACAATGAATTTATTGCAGAAACAGTATTAATTTCAAGTTATCATAATAAAAATTATTAAGCGGAAATATTGTTCGTTTCATCAATTCCATTATTTCTCAAAGCAACTCGTAAAATTTCCTTTACCGAGCATAACAGTTTTATTAGCCACTCCTGTGGTTGAATATCGCCAACACTAACATTCTGACATCCAGGTACAGATTGAATGGTTTCGGATAGACATGTTACTGATTCCACTATACATTCATCATCATCAGGAATGACACATTGAGGTTGAATTTGGGATTCTTCTAAAGCTATCGCACATTTCTCGAATTTTTTAAAGTAGGCATTGAGCATATTTTTTCGGAGGCTGGTGATCGCTCTCAGGTTTTCTCCAAAATAAGAAACATGATTAAAATCCTTCGAGCATTCCAGAACATGATTAAGCTCATCGAGAAGAGCACGATTCTCGGATGATGTGGTAAAAACTCCGCCGTCAGCTCGATCGAATAAGGTGTAGTTCTATATATTTTTAAAAAAATTAGGTATGCCTTAGTAATATTGACTTACCCTAACACATCCCATAAACTGGTTGTATTCCTCTCGCTTTTGCTGATCCGGATGTTGTCCGAGGACTAGAATTGGGAGGAGAAGGAGAAGAAGAAACATGATTTGTTTCATAATTTTTACTGCTTGGAATTTCCTATTTATAAGAATTTATGACAATAAGTTTTTTTTGTCAATTGTCAAAAAATATAATAAAAAATAAAAGCTAGAAAGTCTCTGACTCCTCCAAATTTTAATTAATTAATTTTTTGAAGAGTTTGACAAAAAATCTGATATTAGTCATAATTTCTTATTATATTTTTTGACAATTGACAAAAAAACTAATTGTCATAAATTCTCATAAACAAGAAATTCCAAGCAGTAAAATTATGAAACGAATCACATTTCTTCTCCTTCTCCTCCCAATTCTAGTCCTCGGTCAAATTCCAGATCAGCACAATTTAGACTAATACAACCAGTTTATGGGATGTGTTAGGGTAAGTCAATATTACTAGTACCTATTCAAATTTTGTATCGTATAGAGCTACACCTATTCCAATCGAAATAACTTCGGAGTGTAAATAGGAGTTTTCACTATCTCATCCGAGAATCGTGCTCTTCTCGACAAAATTAATCATGTTCTGGAATGTTCGAAGGATTTTAATCATATTTCTTATTTTGGAGAAAACCTGAGAAATATCACCAGCCTCCGAAAAAACATGCTCAATGTCTACTTTGAAAAATTCGAGAAATGTGAGATAGCTTTAGAAGAATTCCAAATTCAAACTTACTGTGTCACTCCTGATGATGATGAATGTAAAGCGGAATCTGTAACATGTCTATCCGAAACCATTCAATCTGTACCTGGATGTCAGAATGTGATTGTTGACGATATTCAACTTCAGGAGAATCTAATGAATATTTTATGTTTGAAAATAAGAAATTTTCGAAGAGTTTTAAAAGTTAATAGCATTAATGAAACGAACGATCTTCAAAACAATTTTTATGATGATAACTTGAAATTTATACTGTTTCTGCAATAAATTCATTGTTAAATTTGGATTTTTATGTTTCAAGGGCAATTTTAAATTGATAAAAGCTGGTCCCAGAATAGGGACCAATGAAGTTCAAAGATACCTCATTTGAGAAAAAAAGGGACCACCAAACTCGAAAATAACATTTTTTTTTTACATTTTATGTGAATACTTACTCAGTAAAACAGTAATAAATCTTTTATTCAACATGAGTTATTAAATTTAATTTTATGTTACACCAGCCAGTTTACCTTCCTCCGGCAGGCCCCCAGATATCTACGGAATGTGCCCGCAACGTTTAGTTTCCATGTTTGGTATAGTGGATAGTGTCTTTGTTCTCCGCCCGACAGGTCACAGGTTCGACCCCTCGGGCGGCGGCTTATTTTTATTCTTTTTTATTCTTTTGCCAAACGACTGCGGACATCCGGACATAGCCCCCCTAGCGTTTTATTTTATAAGAATGATAAAGAAAATAAAATTATTTATTATTTATTATCCAAAACTACTTAAACAAGCGCATTCTTCTCCTTCAATTTATAATGCTCCACTTCAACCTTCCATTGATATTTCATCACACATCCAGACCTCATCGCCCATAACAATCTCTTAAACGGTCTCAGTTTCCTTGGACCACAACTCTCTTGCTTTCTTAATGAATCGCTAAGACATTGTAAGTTATTAGTGAATCTATTGCAATCTTCAATAACTCCGGGGGTTTCTCTCAGAAAACAGTCTCTTCCTATGGCTTCAAACGCATTTTTTGTTAAACAAGACTCTAAATTATCGTAATATTGATCCAAAATCCATCTTTGATTGAAAAAATAAGACTGAAGAATTCGGGAAGTGTTGCAATCCAAAAACCCAGAACAATCGAGGACGTGTGTGATTTCAAGGATTAGTTCTTGGTTGAATTGCTTGTTTTCGAAATTGATGTCGTCGATTTTGGAGATGAGAGAGCCATTCTGGAAATAAGATATAATTTAAACGATAAATTATTAGTGTAAAAAATTGAAACATTTTTTCTTGGGATTTTGGAACAGTAACTTTTGAAAAAAAAACTTTGAACCCTTATAACTTTGTTAGCAGAAAAGATATCAAAAAGTTGTCAACTAATGAAATATAGCTTATAAAAAGAGCTATATTTGGTTAGTTGACAACTTTTTGATAGCTTTAATGGTTAGCGAGATATAGGCGTTCAAAGTAGGGCGCCGCTCTAGAGAAAGACGCAGAGAAAGCGAGGCTAACGGACGGCGTCTCCTGGCGCGCAAATTCAAACGCTCATATCTCGGTTCCCATAAGAGATATCAGAAAGTTGTTAACTAATGAAATATTGTTCATTTTAAGGGCTATACTTTGTTAGTTAGCAACTTTTTGATAGCTCTTAAGATAAGAGAGATATACGTTTTCAAAGAACCCAGTGAGAGACGCAGAGTCAGACACTCTAGCTTCAAACGTTTATAACTCGGCTACCATAAAAGCTATCAAAAAAGTGTCAACTAATGAAATATTTCTCATAAAAAGGGCTACATTTCATTAGTTGACAATTTTTCAATATCTCTTCTCCCAACAAAGTTAGAAACGTTTAAAGTTAAGATTTAACAATATTTGAAATTTTCCTGTTTCATCTATTCCACATTAATTTTTTATTGTACGACAATTTTAATAACAAATGACACTTTGTTTCAACTCACTCTAACACATCCAACAATCTTATCATACTCCTCTTGACACTGCTGATTTGTGACGATCGGTGGAGGGGTTCCCCATTGAGCGATGGTAGTTAAAGGGAGGAGGAGGAGAAGAAGGAACAACATTTTTGATTGGAATAGTTTTGGAAAAAGTATTTATATTGAAGAAAATACAAAAGAAATTGATGTTAAATTAAAAAAATGATTAATTTTTTTTTCATTTTTTCAACAATTCCATTTAATGAAAGGAAATTTATTGAAACAATTCGCCTTTTGAAAAAAAAATTTATTATAAAAAAAATTAAAAACAGAAAAAAAAAACATGAAAAATACGGTAGCTGAGGTAGGATAGAAAAAAAATTTAGGATAAAAAATTATAAAGACAAGTTATTCAAAAACAATAGACAAACTTTTGGTGCTCCCATATTTCTTCATTCCAATTGGTTTTTGTTGCGAAATGTTCATTTGCTCGATTAGCGACCTCAATTTGCTCTTTGGCTCAGAGCTTTCTGATGTGGCTGAGGTTTCAGGTTCCTGCTTAGATCTCAAAGGGAATGAAGATCTATTTGGAGCCTTGATTCGAACTGCTGTTCGGAAGCTGCTCGAACGAAGTGGAGGCTTCGGTTCTTCTCTTTCAATAGTTTGCCAGAATCGCCTTCGATTTAATTCGAATTTGTTTACTGTTTCAGTATCAATATTATTGGTATCTAAGATTCCATTTTCATTAGACTTATATTTTGTAACTTCCGAGTTAACCGACTCTTCAAATGTATCGAGAACGTTAGCAGTCACTTTTTCGGTAGCAGTTAGGTCAGGACTAACTTCATTGAGATTTTCTCTAGTTGGCTTAGCTTGCTGGAGATTTGTGGCAGGCGGTCCATGTACATAGCTATCCGATGGTAAATGAAGTGAAGCTCTATTTGGATTTGATCTCTTGAATGGCACATCAGTTCGAAAACTAATGGAACGTTGTCGAGGCTTTGGAATAGGTTCTTCATCAATATTTTGATTTTGAATCTTCTCTGGTTGGCTATACTCCTTATCACTTTCTAAGCTTTCCCATGTTATCAAGTTAATCGATTCTTCCAATGTTCCAATAATGTTCTCAGCTGTTAAACCAGGATTAACTTCCAAAATATTCCCTGTTTCAATCGAAGCCAAAGCTTCAGGAACTTCCGAGTAAATTCGACTAAAGTTTCTTGGACGAGGTACTGGCTCAGGATTCCTTAAAGCCACCGTTTGCTCAGGTTCCGTTGTTTGGCGTTCTGAAAAAACATTTTTTTACCCCTTTCAAAATAAAATCCCTACCGTAATCTCTACTACAAAGTGCTTCAAAATGATCAACCATTTGCTCACAAAGCTCCATCGAAATGAATTCCGTTGTCTTCCGAATAGCAATAATCCAACGGATCAGTTGTCGAATATCGAAAACATCTTTCTTTCCTTGCTCATCACATCTCTCTTCCCTAATGGCTTTTCGAAGTTCTTGCCTCCTTTTTCGTAAATCTGGTAAATAGTCAGACAATGCTAATTGTTTATCCTTCATATGCTTTCTGATTGACACATATTCATGGTTTGGATGGTGTCTGGAGATACATTCGTGGCAAACTGGTTCTCGAATGTTGCAGTTTTGTTCATCCTGAAATTTTCTACAGTTTTTGGTCATCTAGCTTCTCTGCGCTCTCTTCTCTCTTATTAATTTCAGACATACCGTGCAAATAACATCCGCAAACCGATCCGGATGTAAACTACACTTTGGAAATCCCGTTGTAAAGACGCTGTGATTGGAGAACGCTCTCGGAGAATGAATTCTATCAAAACATCTGAAATTAAAGCGGTTGAATTGAAACGGAAGTTAAAACTAACTCTTGACAGAAATTAAAATAGCAATCCAGGCAGAAGACTGAGGATTCGTGACGGGGATCTTCGTAGCAAGGGATTTTCGGTGGAATTTCAACCATCTGAAAATGTTTATTTTCCAAAATATAAGACAAATTAAAAAGAAACGGTCAGAAAAAAGATGAAGAAATTTAGAGTGAGGAAAGAAAAAACTAACAAATTCATAAAAAACTGATAACGGAATTATCAGATTTTTCCTTAAAACTGTACATCATTCTTATAAAAAAAAACGTTAGGGGGCGATGTCCGGATGTCCGCAGTCGTTTGGCAAGAGAATGAAAAAAAAAATAAACCGCCGCCCGAGAGGTCGAACCTGTGACCTCTCGGGCGCCGGACAAGGACACTATCCACTATGCCAAACATGCAAGACAAACGTGAGCGGCACATTCCCTAGATATCTGGGGGCCTTCCGGAGGCAGGTAAACTGGCTGGTTTATATGAATATCTTATAAATTTTAGAAGAAGTATAAGAAAAACCGTACGAAAAAAAAACACAATTTTTCAAAATCTCGTCTTTTCATTAAAATTTTTTTTTTGAAATTTGCATCCTCTTTATACTTTTTCTTTCCTTGCTAACTCTTAGGTAGCCTCCCATTTCATCATATATTGACTCTTGACATTCTGTGTCGATTTTTTTCGAAATTGAACAGTCATTTGTCGACCCCGCCCTTCTAAAATTCCCACTCAATTCTTAATGAATTAGTCACATCAATCTTGTAAAAACTTCCTGAAACACTCGACTGAATATACATTTCCAAAAAATGAAATTCTCTTCAAACTCGAAAAATGATTTCTTTATATCTCATCCATCTAGTTAGTCATAAGGTGACCCAACCAAAGTTGATAAGAAAATGTTTACGAAGGATTCACAACCCACAAGAACAGTTTCGCAACACTCACTTTTCTGTTTCACTCTCTTATCAATATAAGAAGTGATGACTGACAAAATTTTATTTCTCATTCTTAGATTCATATGAAACCCTCTATTATTATTGCATGCAATACTATTTACTTTTAGAAGATTAAAAATGAGTTATTCAACGCTACCGGACACCCTGGAAATCCTTCCAAAGGTCCTCACTCTAACTAAAAATGCTCTAAACACTGTGACAATTGATTTCAAAAATTCCACTTCTCACGATGTCTACTTCACAACATTCCCTGAATTCTACAGTATATTGCCGTGGAAATGTGGTAAGTTTTGTGAAATTTAACTGAATTAAAATAAAAAAATAATCATTTTTCAGTGAGAATAGATCAAAATCATCGGATGAAAACGATGATCAAAATTCCTGGAACAATTGAAAAGTCTCCATTGAAAATCGGTCTTATATCCATTGATGGGTGGGTCTTTCCATTGAAAATGAAAGTGAAATTGATCGAAAGGATGGAAAATGCACCGGAATGTTCGGTTTGTTTTGAGCACTACAACGAGGATACAGTAATCCCCAAATCGCTTCCATGTGGTCACACATTTTGTGGGAATTGTGTTGAGACATTGGCGAGGGGGGCGGATCAAATAAAATGTCCAACTTGTCAACGGAGTCATGAGGTTGCAGGTAGAGTTTTGGTCGAGCTATCTTGGGACCATCTATCCATTTTCAAACTTCCAGAAGGTGTAAAAAACCTACCCCGCAACTTCGACGTCATGAGATTAGTTCGACAAAGTGAGCGAGTAATTGAAGTCGCCGAGTCGGCGCCAATTCACTATTCTCGGATCCCTTGTATTGAAAATACCAGTCACGAATCCAAATTTTTCTGTTTTCAATGTAACTGCACTTTTTGTGATGGGTAAGTCTTCTTTTTTAAAATTAGCAACAATTTTTTTTAGATGTTTCGAGTCAGGACACTCAACAAAAGCTCTTTCTAACCATCGAAAAGTGCCAGTATCGTTTCCGAAATGTCATATTCACCCCGATCGGTTTGCCGAGTTTGTGTGCACGGTTAGTCATGAGCAACATCGAACTACATACAGAAATGTTCAAAAGTTTATAGAAGAAAAATGTTTTTCAGCTATTCAGCGTTTTCTGAAACACAACCCTTTTTAACCCATTTTTGGCCGTTTTTTGCACTGAAAACATGAAAAACTGTGTTTCAGAAAACACAGAATAGCTGAAAAACTAGAAATTTTCAAAAAATTCTGTGAATGCCAAGTTGTTAATTTAGGCTTGATTTCACGATTTTACGGCCATTTTTGAGGTACGTAAAATTTTACGGATTCCATAAAATCTATAAAAAATGAAATAAAGAAATAACGAAATTTTTCTTTTTTTTTCACTGAAAATATGGTATTTTGAGATTACTTCAGCCGAATTCGCTGCAATTTTAATAGCAAACATAGGTCGTTTTTACAATTCAAACATTTTAAACCACTTTAAAAAAAAACTGACTCATAAAAATTTTATGTTTTACGGATTCCGTAAAAAAATCTTTACGCAAAACCCTGATCGGAATCATAAGAATGGCCGAAAATCAACTGAAAAATACTTTTTAAAAATAAAATTTTGAACTTTACTACAGGTGGATTGTTGCACACGGAAGCCGATATGCGGAAAATGTTTCTCCGAGGAGCATCGACAACACAAACACGTGACAATTGTGAAACGGTTGGAGGAAGTTCAACAATCAATTTTCGATTTAATGGGTGCAATGCGGGCGAAAGAACAAGAAATGAGGGAATTGATAAGGAGTGAGAGGAAGGAAGACATTGAAAATGATATTATCAAGATTGGGGTTTTGAAAGAAATTGTGAGTGATTTGGAGAAATCGATTTGGTTGATTGATATTCAAAGTTTGGATGAATGGTTTCAAGAGGTTACCGAATTGTGCTTCAAGGAGTATAAGAATGGTGAGATCTAGGGCCCTTTTATTAGAGTGACTTTTTTTCTTAAAGAACCAACCCCGGAAGTCTCATTGAATCGCGATGAAGAAATTGGTTAGTCTAGAAGCAGGTCCAATAAAATCAGTCTAATATTCCAGATATCGCGGATATCCAAAAAGTGTCAGAATTGGTTTTAACCATTGATCCCCAGCAGAACGACACAGTTAATCAAATCTTGGAAAAAGAAGATGAGATTTCTATTGAAATTGAAACGGAAGAAATTGGTTAGTTGCTGGTTAAAAAGAGTTTTTCAGCTGATTTTCAGCCATTTTTGCCATTTTCATTTTCCGATCATTTTGAAAATTTTTGGGGTCATAAAACAAACCGAAATTAGCCACTTTGCATTCACAGAATTTTTTGAAAATTCCTAGTTTTTCAGCTACTTGCCGATTTCCGAAGAATGCCCCTTTTTTGGCCGTTTTTTGCCGTTTTTGCTTTTTCAGAAATAGCAGAGTTGTGCAGAATGCGATTTTCGGAAGTCGGAATCCGGAAAACGGAATCTGGAAAGTAAAACTTTTTCCGGTATATGGAATTCGGAATCCGGAATGCTAAAAAACACGGAATCCTGGATTCCACCCAACTCTGCCACATAGCTGAAAAACTAGGAATTTTCAAAAAATTCTGTAAATGCAAAGTTGATAATTTAGGTTTGTTTTATATACCCAAAAATTTTCAAAATGATCGGAAACTGAAAATGACCAAAATGGAAAAAAAAACTTTTTTGAATTTTGAAACTATTTTAGATGAATCATCGCTAATTCATTCTCGAGATAGCCCGATTCCGGATTGCATAATAGCTAGCGAAGTGCTTAAATCAGTGGATGGCTGTCAAGTTGCTGAAACTAACGAAGTAGCTTCTCCAGAAGATTCTATCACAGAATTACCACCGATTCCTCGGCCTAGAACTCAACCCCCCGGAACCAGTGCTCTCAAAGCCGATTCATCTGAATCCGCAGAAATCTCTGCTGAAACATCACTAGAAACCCCTTTCGGACGACTGAAACCTCTGAAAAAGAGTACGGTAATAGCTCCTCCAAAAGAAGAGAACAATCAAGAAGAACATCTAAGTTTCAAAGAAGCCAGAGAAAAGCTGATGAGGAGAATTAAAGAAAATGGGGAGAGAAGAGGACCGTGTACTAATGAAGTGAAAGTTGAAATCGTAGCGGCAAACCCTAACATTATTTATCCAACGGTAGACAAAACGAGTAATCAAGAAACAGCGAATATTGAAGATCAGGAGGTGTCAAGCCCAGCAACATGATTCAGGTTTCTTTTTTTTTAACTTTCATAACTTTGTTAGTAAAAGTGCTATCAAAAAATTGTCAACAAGTAAAATATTGCTCATGATAAGGGCTACATTTTGTTAGTTGGCAACTTTTTGATATCTTTTTCGCCAACAAAGTTACTGTATATTTTTTCTGACCATCCTACCTCACCCACTGCATTATTCATGTTATTACATTCTTTTGTGAAAATATAACTTCCTTTCCTTATTCGGAATTCTCAAAAAATAAAAATTAAATCATTTTTAACATCAATTTCTTTTGAATTTCTAATTTTGAGTTTAAAAAAAGAAAAAAAAATCTGCGTTCGGGGGGAATCGAACCCCCGTCGAATGCTTGGAAGGCATCCATGCTGACCATTACACCACGAACGCGCCGGCGGAAACATGTTTGCGAGGGCGCCAATTGAGACGGAGGCGCAAGGAAAGTGGAAGAGGGGAATGACATAGTTGTTACCGGGACGAAAACGGGCCCGGGTATAACTTTGTTCAAATTTGATATTTCTAAGCGATCAAGAGTGAAAATGATAGCTCTCGACGAGATCTACACGATGAACTACTTTTGGAAGCTATTGGTTGAGTTTGAAAATAGTTAGACATGCTTAAAACCTTCATTAACCAGATTAAAAGTTACAATTCCAAATTATCAAAGACAGCTGAATCAAACTTCTTCTCAAATTCATTTATAAAAGTCTTATCTCCAGATTGAACTGCTCTCGCAACTTCCATCGAAACCTCTGTCAATTCAGCAAAAGCCATTGCTCCTTTAAAGAATTCTGTTTTCTGAGGAGCATCGCATTTCTGCTCGTTAGCGACGCATCTGGCAATTGGCTTGACATTGGTGACAATTGCATCGAAGTTTCCGGTTTGAAGTTCTTCTACTGGAGTTGTTGAGACAAGGCAACGGAGAAGTGTCATTTGAAGGGATTTCTGGAAAAGAGGGGTACAGTGGTCCCAAGTGGAGAGGGTGGTCCCAAAAAAATTTTCGAAAAAAATTATTTTTTTTTGTATATTAAAATGCAGTTTTTTACGCTGAGTATTTTTTCAGTTGACACTTTTTCACGAAAATGTCTCTAAAAGCCTCAAAAATGACTATTTGCCTTTAAAAGCCAATTTTCAAGGGTTTAAAGGCATTTTCGTGAAAAACTTTCAACTGAAGAAATGATCAGCGTAAAAAACTGCATCTAAACAAACAAAAAGAAATGGAAAAAAAAATTGTTTTTTCTGGATATTACCTCATCATCCAAACACTTATAACCTTCTCCATAGATATGTTCGACTGCATAGACAGCTGTCTCAATGATATACTTAGACAGGATAAGCTTGTTGCAAGTGACTTCCCCGGTACAAGTAAGAGCCTCCTTGATTTCTTCGACCGATCCGAATACTTCGAGTTGGCTTGGGAGATAAGAGAATTCGGAGAATTCATTGGCTTTCTGAAATATTTATGCCTTTTTATATATGGTAGACAAATTGAAAAAGTTAAGTTCTGATAACAGCTTAAACACCCATTGAAACAGAAAAATCTTACCTCCGCAACATCCTTAAAACACTCCTTAAACTTTATCAATTCCTCATCACACACCGAAGAATCATTCTTAACTTCGAACAGCTCATTGATGTCTTTGAAATAATCCTCCTTGAGTGGAATAGCATGAGCAATAGCCAGGAGAGCAACGAAGACAAAAAGTTTGAACATTTTGGGAAATGTGTATTTTTAGATGGGCTCTGAGGTGTTTAAATAACGAATCAAAGAAAAACATGATATTGTTTAGAGGTCTGAATCATTGTTGAATCATAGACTGAGAAGAATGGATCAAATTGACTATACAAAATTCAAAAACATAAGAACAACTTGAAACAGTAAAAAATGGTTTTTGAAAAAGGAAAAAAGAAATGGTCTATGGTAGTGGTGAACCTGTGATCTTTCTGGTCATAGACAGGCGCGTACCCAGCTGCGCTAGAAGAGCAACAGCCACTAATGAAGCGGTGGGCAGAGAAAACACAACTTCCAGCCGATTTTACCGGAAGGCTTGACAAAGCGGTCCGTTTTAAACGGGCCGGGCCATAACTTCCTTTAAACTCGAGCTAACTAGGCGATCAAGAAGTGAAAATGAAAGCTCTCAATAAGATCTATACGATGGACTATACTAGGGACCTATTGGTTCAGTATAAACAAAGTTAGACAGCTTTAAAAAGCGAGGTCAAAAAGTTCAATTTGGAAAATACCGTGTAACTCTGCTCAGACTAAACCAATAGCTTCCAAAGCTAGTCCATCGTGTAGAGCTCATCAAGATCTATCAATTTCACTCCTTGATCGCCTAGTTAGCTCCAGTTTAAAGGGAGTTATAGCCCGGCCCGTTTTAGGCACGGTTTCGGCACCTAAAACCAATCTAGAAGCACTTTATTAATCATTCACAAAAAAGGAAAAATATTTCTCATTGCAATTTAGTCGTATGATATCCGGGAACAAAGTAGACGATACCGCTACCCAAGCTCATAGGGAACAGAAACATGGTGGCGACGAAGACCAGCATAATGAGTGTAATCGAAAGAGAGACCGCTGAAACAGGAAATATTCAAGTATAAAAAAACGTTAGAACTTACTTTCAGCGAATTGAATATTATAAACCGGAGCCAATCGTTTCTCACAAGAAATGGGGGATAACGGCTGATGGAATAGTTTTGGGAGATTGATAGTGTCCAATTCTTCATTTCCAGAGATGAAAACTGGGAATCTCGTGTTTCCAGAGATTTTCACTTCCTTATCCCAATTGACAAATCCACGGATATCTTGAAGATTCGGGTTGTTTAGGATGATGACTCCGGGGCGGTTTCCATCGGTGACCACTTCTTTGAGTTTGGCCATTGGGGGCATTCGGATGAAGTTGGTGTTGATTAGGGAGATGCTTCCCTCGATTATTTGCTGGAATTGGGAATAGCGAGAGAGAGAGGGAGAGAGAGGGAGGCAGAGAAACGCGAGCGTCTAACCGTCTGTGTCTCTCTCCCCACCCCTTTCCAAAAGGGGAAAGAGTGCTAAAGCTTTAAAGACGCATATCTCAGTGCCCGTAAGAGCTATCAAAAAACTTACAACTAAGGAAATGTAGTCCTTAACATAGGCAACATTTCATTAGTTGACAGCTTTTTGATATCTCTAATGGTTAATGAGTTATAAGAGTTTTAAGTTGCTAAACTTTAAACGTAAACTTTGAGAGCCTATAACTCGCTTGCCGATAAAGATATGAAAAAGTGGTCAACTAACAAAATATTCCTCATAACAAGGGCTACATTTCACTAGTTAACAACTTTTTTTATCTCTTTTGGGAACCGAGATATCCCGCTTCAAAGAGATACTTCCTACCAATCTAATAAAATCCGCGGTAGTCATATTAATCTTTCTCAAATGCAAATTTCCAACAAAAACTTCACACCAATCGGGCCATCTAAACCGTAAATCTCCTTCCGGAATAATAAAATCTTTCGTCGTACACTTCATCAAGTGATCTAAAAAAAATATTTTTGTTAATCAAAAATTCAAAAAACCCCTACCATAATGACAAGAAGCCAAGACTGCCAGAGGGAGAAGCAGAAAAATTCGACTGCAAACCTGAAACACGAAGGTTTGGCGCGAAATTCAAAAATTCAAAATTCAGAGAAACTCACCATTCCTAAAGTCGTAACGATCCAGAAATAAATTTGAATTTTTCCGGAAAACGTGACAACAAATTTGCAGTTCTTTTGCAGTCCGACCGTATCCACGTGGCACTAGTTGGAAGTTTTTTTAAAATAAAAATATTTTCCACGCTAGTTTTCAGTTTTCGAAAAAAAAAACGGGGAGTACGATGGATCAAGATCTTGCTAATAAGCCCAGTGAGTTGAATTTTTTTTTAATTTTTGAATTCGATTTGATTTTTCAGAAAGATTCCCGTTGGGATCCGTGACTTCTGATGTCAATTTTCCAATTGAACAGATGCAAAAGTTATATTCCTTTTGGATCCCAACGATTCATAATCTTACTTGGTGAGTTCCCGGTTTCTTATACGCCCTGCCGACCAGCCTCCCACGATGCACGCTTGGCGCAGTTGGTAGCGCGCGCGGTCGGCAAGCCCCTAACCAAAGTTCAATTTTTTCACCGGGATTTTTTTTTGTTTTTTTCTTAAAACTCCCATTTTTTCCAGGTTTTATACGGTGGACACCATTGGCTCCGATAAAAGCAACAATGTGATTTTCACAATCACGCAAAAAGACCAACCCAACCCATTTCATTCAGTTGGCGTCGAAGTTGGAGTCGTTATTGAGAATCTCGATAACAATCAGTTTGACCTAAAGGCTCAAGGAACCTACGAGTTCACGCGGGAGAACGAGGAATTGAAATTAGAGATTCCCGGATTCGATAAGATTATCGAAAGTAAACAGCGATATTTTGATGATAAAAAGTCGGACAAGACTTTCAAACTTCGATTTTTGTTGGTGGTTAAGTCGGTGAGACTTTGCGATTCGGTGGAATTTATCGATTTTTATCAATGCGATCCGACGATTCAAGATTTGGAGGTTGATGTGTTGGGACATACCATGTACCTGTCGAAGAAGGTTAGTAAAACCTTAGATGGTCCCAAAAAAATTTTTTTTTTCAATTTTTCTTTGCATTTTCCGGTGCAGTTTTTTACGCTGAGCATTTTTTCAGTTGAAAGTTTTTCATGAAAATGGCTCTAAACGCTGCAAAAGTGACTTTTTTATTTGCTAGCCTAGCGGTCGCAAAAACGCTGTGTACTCCTCGTGGACAAGTCAATTTTTCTTCCGAACTTGTCCACGAGGAGTACATACTTTTCCTAGAATAGATTAACTTGTCCACGAGGAGTACACGGGACTAGAAACCAAAAAATCAATTTTTGAGGCCTTTAGAGACATTTTCGTGAAAAACTTCCAACTGAAAAAATGCTCAGCGTAAAAAACTGCATCTAATGAAACAAAAAAAAAACAAAAAAAAAATTTTTTTTAGCTCATCGCTCTCCAATCCTCCTACCTCACAAATCTTCTCGAAGCTCAATCAATCAAATGGAGAGACGTACCAAATGATATCGAATTCGATCGTTTCTACCTCTTCCTTCAAATTCTTCACGGTGTCGATGTTTATCTTGACAGTAATCCACTTCCTCCTAATCCCCTTAACCATGTTTTTCCAGAGAACACTATCGAACAAGTTGTCAAAATTGCTCGTCATTTGGGAGTGCCACGTGTCGTTGAGTACTGTAAGCAGCAGTTGGTTGCAGGATGCGGTGGATTGAATACTAATGAAATTTACAAAGTTGCTGGTGATCTCGGCTTCTGGGATGTTGTGGTAGGAATTAAAGGATTTTCTTCTGAAACTGAAAATTATTTTCAGTCTCGTAAACTGAGCGCGGCACATTCTTTGGCGGATCTGAAAAAGCAAAACTGGGATCTGGAAGCAGTTGGTGATGACGTCATTGAGATGATTACTCGTAGAGTTTTTGAATTGAACTGCTAATTCTTTCGTGTCAATGAATTTTATTCTCGGTGTATTGTTCTTTCCCCTCCGATAGCGCCCCTCTTATCACAGCCCTCACAAACGTTTCCTGCCGGCGCGTTCGTGGTGTAATGGTCAGCATGGATGCCTTCCAAGCATTCGACGGGGGTTCGATTCCCCCCGAACGCAGATCTCTTTTTTCTTTTTTCTTTTTTTTTTTTTAAATTTCCCGCGTGACCTTCCATTTAACCACCAAATCAATGCTCAACTTAAAATCAGTATCAATTAAAAGAATTCAATGATGTTCAATTGTTCCTTGTCAATAACACTTCTATTTGTCATCGTTGTGACATCAGAAGCCATATCCGATATTGGAGGATGTCCAGAGGAGAATCTGAATTTGGCAAAGTGTGCCGAGCCGCATCAGGTTAGTCTCGTTTTTGGGACCAATTTTTTAATAAAGTCAAAAAATTTTTTTTTTAGAAATACATAACCAAAACGTTGTCTAAAGTGAATGGATCGGAAGTCCTCGACCTTCAATTTATGGAAAATTTTCTGAATTTTACGAAAAACCTATCCGAATGCATTGGTCCCAATGTCAAGTGTGACTTATCTCGTCACTATCGTTTCTTTCTGGATTCATTGAATTATATCGGAAATATTGTTTATGATTCGGAGGTTTTTAAATGTTTGGAAAATGTAAGTTAAATGCGCTCCATTGATAAATAAATTTGAATTTTAGATTCCCGGTCACCTCCAAAATTGTTATTATACGGATTACGAGAAATATAAATTCATGTCACCGAAAGTGTTAACCAACGACGCTCAACAATTCATTCGTTGTGTGGAGACGTCACTTGAAAACAATAAAATCTGCTCTCCATCGATTAACAAGCTAAAATGTGGATTTGTGGCTCTTCGATCGGTTGCTAAGCATTATGGAAAATTCAAAAATGGAAAAATGCATGTGAAGATTTTTAATCCGAAAACGATGAAGAAAGTGATATGGGATGATGTTGATTGTGATTTTTGAATAAAAGTTTGTATATTATCACCGAAAAAAAATCGTATTAAATTCAAGTCGGGTCAGGGAAACAGACAATTTTTTGAAAAAATGGAAATTTGGTTTTTCGGGATTTCTCGAGAAATCTTGATAAATCTCGAGAAATCTCGTAATTTAAGAATTGAAAATTCCTCGAGAATTATGGAAATTTAATGATCTCGATTTTTGAGAAATCTTAAGAAGTCTCGAAAATTCAGACAATCGAGATTTCTCGAGAATTTAGAATATTCCCGGAAAAGTTTTGTTTACAAAAAGTCTCGAGAATATAAATTTTGAAAAATTTTTAAAATCGGGATTTCTCGAGAAGTTTCAGGATCCAAAAATTAGGTTTTTCGAGAAATTTCGGGAAATCTCGAAAGTTAGAAACCGAGATTTCTCGAGAAATACGAGAAATATAAGATTTAGTAATCTAGATTTTTAATAAATCTCGAGATATTGGGTTTAGAAAAACTTTGAAAAATCTCGAGAATTTTGAAAATGTCGAGATTTCTCGAGAAATTTTGAAACATCTCGGGAAGTCTCGAAAACCCAGAAAATCGAGATTTCTCGAGAATTTCGAATACTCTCGGAAAATTTTGTTTTACGAGAAGTCTCAAGAATTTAAATTTCGAAAAATTTTGAAAATCTAAGGAATTAGGTTTTCGAGAAATTTCGGGAAATCTCAAGATTGAGAAACCGAGATTTTTTGAGAATTATTTTAGGATTTTGGAAAGTCTCGGGATCATGAAAAATCACAATTCTCGAGAAATCATGCTACCAAGATTCTCGGGAAATCTTCAAAAATCTCGGGAAATCTCGAGATTTAGGAAATCGAAAAACTTCGAGAAATATGAAAATTTAGTAATCTAGATTTTTGAGAAATGTCAAGAAGTCTCGAAAACCCAGAAAATCGAGATTTCTCGAGAATTTCGAAAATTCTCGGAAAAGTTTGGTTTACGAGAAGTCTCGAGAATTTAAATTTTGAGAAATTTTGAAAATCTAAGGAATTAGGTTTTCGAGTAATTTCGGTTAATTTCGAGATTTTTGAGAATTATTTTATGATTTCGGAGAGTCTCGAATTCGTGAAAAATCAGAATTCTCGAGGAACTACGCTATCAAGATTCCCGATAAGTCAAAAAAAAATAAAGAAATTTCAAGAACTACCTAAACATCTCGAGAATTCTCAAATTCTATTTTTTCGAAAAACTCGAGAAATCTCGAGAAATCTGAAAGCTTTGATTCCCGGGAAATCTCGAGAAATTTCGAAAAACATTGATTCCCGAAAATTCCCGAGACAATTCGAGTTTTTGTTTGTCTTCATTGCCACCTCTGATATTTTTCGTCGTTTTACCAATCCTCCAAAACAGCAAATTTTCTTCCCTGTACCTCAGCTAATATTCCAGTATATATTCCTAAAAACGTGCCAATTCCCACCCTAAAATCTCGTGGATCTTTGTCGTTTGATTCAATGACTCTTCCAAATGGATGTTGACGTCTTCTCACTCACGTTTTCTCTCTTAGATATACAATTATCCCATCATCATATTAGCCATTTTGTATTTCCGGCACTCGTGATTTTTTGATATAAAATGTGGATGAGGAAAGATGAAATTCTAAATTTTTGCTTTTTGCTTAACCTTCATTCTCTGATCGGCAACCATTTTTCGACGATTTATTCAAGGAGAAATGCCTTCAACTTGTCGTAAGTTTTTCGAAAAATTAAATTTCTGAAACAGAAAAAAAATTTTTAAAAAAAGTTTTTTCTTCAGCATTCAAAGCAAATGGACCTCAATCGCCGCCGGTTCAGTCGCCGATTTTCGGTGAGCCCTTTTATCCTTATTTCTTGATTTTTTGTAATTTTAGTTTCAGACTTGAACAATCCGGATGCCAAATTGAAGATGCGTCAGGAGATGGATCGGCTTACAGAGCGGCAGAAGCAGATTTTTAAGGAGACTTTTCCCACTGTTTTTAAGGATTGTAGAAGGAATGGCCTGGTTTTGTTTGCGAAGTGAGTTAAGGGATGGGACCATAGTGTAAATGTTTAAAAAAAACCGTTCCATTTTTTGAAAAAGAAGAAAACTGAGTTATCAAAATTGAATCTAGACGCCCGATTTTATCAAAAATATGAAACATAAAAATGTTTGGAATTCAAAGTAAAAAAAACCATGAAAAGAGCAATTACTGTTTTAATCCAAAGTAAATACCGTAGAAAAAGATTACTGTAGCTCGACTTTTCACTGTTTCAATGTTCATTTTTATATTAAAAACAAACGCTGGGGGGCTATATCCAGATGTCCGCAGTCGTTTGGCAAAAATTAAAAAAAGGCCGCCACCCGAGGGGTCGAACCTGTGACCTCACGGGCGGCGAACAAGGACGCTATCCACTATACCGAACATGCAAAACAAATATGCCCGGTCCATTTCGTAGATATCAGAGTTGTGCGGAATTCCCGATTCCAGATTCCGTATTCCGCACTTTTCTAATTCCGGATTCCGAATTCCATATTCCGGGAAAAATATTTAATCCGGATTCCAGATTGCAGATTCCGGAAAAAAAAAATTAATTTTCCATTTTCCGAGATTTTTATTGAAATAAAAATTATTGGTTATGAATATTTTCCAATATATTAATGGCGTTTTCTTCCGTTTTCCGGATTCCAAATTCCAGATTCCGACTTCCGAAAATTGCATTCCGCACAACTCTGGTAGATATCCCTCGAGCGTTACCAAATAAAAACCCCGTATAATACCCACTCCATGAAACACAAATCTTCAGATACTTCTCCGAATTCCCACACTACAAAAACATCTGGCCACAATTCCGAACTCTCCAAGACTCGGCGTTGCTCGCTTCCAATGAGCTCGCCAATCATTGCTCCGTCTATATGAGTGGACTAAAGGTGAGTATATCGCCATTTCCGGTACACAAATTAATGTGACAGGAAATCGTCGAAGTGATGGATGACGAGGAGAAATTGACATATTTTATGGCACGAATCGCGAGGAGTCATGTTAAATGGAATATTAATAAGTATCATATTACGGTGGGTTAGAGTTATTGTAGAAGGATTACTGTAGCGAGTTTCAGAATATGTTGGAAGGAGTCGATGCGGTTCTTCAGAGAAGTTTCGGTGACAAATTGACAGAAGAGATTGTGAATGCTTATCATACTTTGTATGACGTCATCGGAAATCTTTTGGATATTCAGAAGAAGTTGGTCGTGGTCAAGAGACACTTTTAAGAGAGAGAGAGAGAAAGAGAATAGATGATTTAATAATTTAATAAAGTTTTTTGCAAAATGAATTCTGTTTCAATTATATAATTTTTTTTCAAACATTTTTTTTGGGGTTAATTCTCCTACAATTAATAAAAGAAAAAAAAGTGAAAAAATTTCTGCTACACATCAGACATTCATAGCCCCTTAAACTATCTAAAACCAATCCCTTCAGCGGAAACAACTGAAAATATATCAGATAAATTTGTGGAATTGAATGAGACAATGGGATTGGAATTGGAGTTGAATGGAACTAAAGGGGGATTATGAAGATAAGAAAATATGTGTTGTAATTTTAATTCGGGTTTGAATCAATGCTCTTTCTGCTTTTTTTAAATTATTGATTTGACCAATCTTTTCGTCCGGGTTTTTCAATGAACGATTTTCTTCTATGGAAAAATGGACCAGATCAACTAATCAACTTTGAACTTAAATTTGACAAAAAAAAAACCATTCGGAAACAGAAAAAAATTTAGAAATATGAAATTTATTAGAAGTGAGTAACAGAAAAAATTATTAAACAAAAAACAAGAAAAAAATTACAAGACATTAGCAAATTTCATTCTCATTTCATCAACAATTCGACTCTGTTTCTGAAGTTCTTCTGGCGAGAAAACCTTGATTTTTCTTGGTGGAGATGGAGTTCGACTGGTGGATTTCTCAATGACTGAAATGGCAAATGAATCCCCATCGAAATGAAGTTTCTCCGTGTGAAATCCTGGTTTCGGGGCATTGACAACTCCAATATTGAAAACGTATCCACCGGAGACTGGATTTGGAGAAATTGATGGAGATGGAGTTGTTGGAGTTGATGAACCAGATGATGATGTGGATTTGGGAATGAATTCAGGAGCAGAGAGATTGAATTGAGTTGGTGATGATTGAGTTGATGGAATGAATGGTTGAGCAGATGCATTGAAACGAGATGTTTTGGATGGAATGACACTTGGAATATCATTATGACGTCTTTTCAGATCTTTCGATTTTGATTCTTTTGGCAATGATCCAAGGATATCATTTTGTACTTTTAAATGCTTTTTCGTCTTTAAAAGACAAACTGCATCAGCACTCAAAAACATCTCCAAATGAGCATTTCTTGCTTTCTTGTATTCTGCGATCCATTGTCTTTTGGCTTCAACAGCAGCAGCTTCTAACATGGCGTAGTGAGCGTGTTGAGCAAGGTTGTAGGTTGAGGTAGATGACATGATGATTGAAGTGAGTGGTAGGTGCTGAAAATAGAATAAGGTTAAGAAAGAGAATAAGAGAGGGAGAAGAAGAGGTAGATGAGTAAATGACTCGAATGATTTCTTCAATGGATCCAACCTCCTTTTATATACCCCCATTGTGGGCGGAGCTATCAATAAGTGGGCGTGTCTCCACATTGTTCCAGAAGGAACAATAGGAAGATCTTATCTTAGATGTGCAGGTGTCTTCTGAAACACCTGCTTTTCTTTTCATCTTGATCCAATAATCGGGTTAGGTACCGTAAATAGATGAATAGGGATGGCTGTAAATATAGATAACATCTTTTATTTAAGGGAAAAAATGGAATATGTGTGGATTTTTTCGAACAATAGTCGATACTTGTAAAATGGTAGATGGATGTAAAGGAAGTAGGAAATAATGAATAACTGGAAAACTAGTATCTATTGGTAATTGAGAAAAGTATGAAACAGCCAAGATAATTTGGAACCAAAATAAAACACTTATTTTTCGACCAGTTAAAAAAAAACATCAGTTGCTAAATCGTTCACAATGTATATTCTGCGCTACAACTAATAATAGCACACATAAGAAACTGAAATCCTTTAAAATCAATTTTGAAATGCCGAGTTAAAAAACTTAACGTTTCGATTTCCAAACAAACATTATTTGAAAAAAGAGATGTTCAACAGGACAATTTTCCATTTTTCAATCATTGGATTACGGGTTAATTTACTAAATATTGGATTAGGAATGTATGTGTCACTTTTCAAAATGTTCTGTTACAGTATTATTTTTTCTAGAGTAAACCAATTTCATTTGAATTATAGTTTTAAAAAAACGCCACTTGGCAGATATCCAAATTGTAATTCCAAGCAAATTATTGTCACAAATGGTGATTATAGACTCATTTTTATTCCTGTTTCAAAAAAAAAAAAATAATCTCTGTCATTGTGTTTATAACAAACTCAAATCAAAGAAAACGGAGAAAACTGTTACTTCATTATTCAAAGTCTCGTAATATTATAAATTCAAATCGATCACTAATTGTGACTTTTTGAAATGTTAGAATTTTAAAGTTTCAGAAAAATCTGAAAATTTTTAGTCTTTTAGCGAAATTTGAATGCATATTTTGAAAGCCCTTATTTTTAGCTTTCGAACCATGTACTTCGCATTCTGAAAGCTCAAGTTACCTTCAGGTGGGTCCGAGTAAGATAAGATCGTCCCATTGTCCCATCTGGAATTCTAATGAAATTGATTCATTTATAAATTCTAAAAATTTCGTTCCCAAGATCTCTGAAATCGAGAGCTAAGGGCAATGTGTCCCTTTGAATATAGCCCGAACAGTCTAAACGACTCAAATTTTTTGAAAACTCGGCATTTCAAAATTGATTTTAAAGGATTTCAGTTTCTTATGTGTGCTATTATTAGTTGTAGCGCAGAATATACATTGTGAACGATTTAGCAACTGATGTTTTTTTTTAACTGGTCGAAAAATAAGTGTTTTATTTTGGTTCCAAATTATCTTGGCTGTTTCATACTTTTCTCAATTACCAATAGATACTAGTTTTCCAGTTATTCATTATTTCCTACTTCCTTTACATCCATCTACCATTTTACAAGTATCGACTATTGTTCGAAAAAATCCACACATATTCCATTTTTTCCCTTAAATAAAAGATGTTATCTATATTTACAGCCATCCCTATTCATCTATTTACGGTACCTAACCCGATTATTGGATCAAGATGAAAAGAAAAGCAGGTGTTTCAGAAGACACCTGCACATCTAAGATAAGATCTTCCTATTGTTCCTTCTGGAACAATGTGGAGACACGCCCACTTATTGATAGCTCCGCCCACAATGGGGGTATATAAAAGGAGGTTGGATCCATTGAAGAAATCATTCGAGTCATTTACTCATCTACCTCTTCTTCTCCCTCTCTTATTCTCTTTCTTAACCTTATTCTATTTTCAGCACCTACCACTCACTTCAATCATCATGTCATCTACCTCAACCTACAACCTTGCTCAACACGCTCACTACGCCATGTTAGAAGCTGCTGCTGTTGAAGCCAAAAGACAATGGATCGCAGAATACAAGAAAGCAAGAAATGCTCATTTGGAGATGTTTTTGAGTGCTGATGCAGTTTGTCTTTTAAAGACGAAAAAGCATTTAAAAGTACAAAATGATATCCTTGGATCATTGCCAAAAGAATCAAAATCGAAAGATCTGAAAAGACGTCATAATGATATTCCAAGTGTCATTCCATCCAAAACATCTCGTTTCAATGCATCTGCTCAACCATTCATTCCATCAACTCAATCATCACCAACTCAATTCAATCTCTCTGCTCCTGAATTCATTCCCAAATCCACATCATCATCTGGTTCATCAACTCCAACAACTCCATCTCCATCAATTTCTCCAAATCCAGTCTCCGGTGGATACGTTTTCAATATTGGAGTTGTCAATGCCCCGAAACCAGGATTTCACACGGAGAAACTTCATTTCGATGGGGATTCATTTGCCATTTCAGTCATTGAGAAATCCACCAGTCGAACTCCATCTCCACCAAGAAAAATCAAGGTTTTCTCGCCAGAAGAACTTCAGAAACAGAGTCGAATTGTTGATGAAATGAGAATGAAATTTGCTAATGTCTTGTAATTTTTTTCTTGTTTTTTGTTTAATAATTTTTCTGTTACTCACTTCTAATAAATTTCATTTTTCAAATTTTCAATTTATTATTGCTATTCTCTAGAAGTTAAAAAAAATCGTTCATTGAAAAACCCGGACGAAAAGATTGGTCAAATCAATAATTTAAAAAAAGCAGAAAGAGCATTGATTCAAACCCGAATTAAAATTACAACACATATTTTCTCATCTTCATAATCCCCCTTTAGTTCCATTCAACTCCAATTCCAATCCCATTGTCTCATTCAATTCCACAAATTTATCTGATATATTTTCAGTTGTTTCCGCTGAAATTTCTGTGGAATTTTGTTCTGATGATCCATCGACTATGGGGGATTCGGGGGTTGGTTTAAGATCGTCTTGAAGGTTGCAAAGGTCTGATGTGCAACAGCATACTGTAACGTCGATGTCGGATCGTTCTTTGCATTTTCCATCCATCTGGAAAATACTGTTTCAGAATATTTTTTGAAAAAAGAGGAATCTGCGTTCGGGGGGAATCGAACCCCCGTCGAATGCTTGGAAGGCATCCATGCTGACCATTACACCACGAACGCGCCGGCAGAAACATGTTTGCGAGGGCCTAGACTAAACACGCAGGCAACAAACCTTGCAAACATCCAATAACTTCTGATCGGTTCCCATATTTTGGCAACTTGCCGTCACTTCTGTCAGGTTAGAGTTATAGGATTCGAAGCAATATGTCATGTTATCATCACAAAGATTTTGGACGAAATTTGAAGAATCTTCTCCGTTGACCATACCTCGGGAGCCTGGAATTAGTGGGTTTCGAAATTTTTTTTAATGAAAAATGCTGTTTCAATCAATTGAAAAATCTTTTTTTTTTTAATTTTAAGCAATAATCTTTGGATATTCCCTCTCTAAAAGTGAAGAAAAAAAAACAAACCTTCATAACATTTCAATGTAGACGCTGATATGATAAATAGCATTGATAGGCAGATAAGTGTTCGTAGCATCTAAAAAACTCCACAGATCGAATTATTAGTTAAAAAAATATATTCAAAATAAAAACGGAATGAAACACAAAATTACTGTTTCTAACAATTGTGAAATCCTCATTTTTTGATTCAGATTCGTTCTATAATTTGAATGATGCACTTTGTTTGGAGATACTAAAATTGGAAATTCTTTAAAAAAGTACTATATATTTCTACTACATTGGTAGGGTGAGTAATCGCAAAATTGATAGAAGAAAAGTCTAAAAATAAACAGTTTCAATTTTAGAAACAGGAGACAAGCAGAGAAAAAGAGAGCAAATTCACTGTTGAGTCAATGGGAGTTTTTTGAAAAAGTTGTAGACTAAAAATTTCGGTTTCAGTGATTTAGTGAATTTCGAAATTTTTAATTTTAGACTGTTTCCCCAAGGATTTTCATTTTCTCAGCATTAAGAAACCCAGAAAAGTGGCTAAAAAACTGCAAAAAAAATCGATTTTTGCTAAAATTTTCAAGCAAATTTAGTTTGAAGCGTTATAACTCGCTTCCCATGAGAGATATCAAAAAGTGGTCAACTAACGAAATGTAGCCCTTGTTAAGAGCAATATTTCACTAGTTGACCATTTTTTGATAGCTCTTACAAAAACCGAGATATAAGCGCTGAAACTTTGAACCCAGAGACTCAGACGTTTTTTCTCTGCGTCTCCTTTGTGCAACTTCAAACGCTCATATCTCGGTTCCCGTTAGAACTATCAAAAAAATGTTAACTAATGTAATATTTCTCAAAATAAGAGCTACATTTCACTAGTGGACCATTTTTTGCTACGGTCAATGACAAATTAGATATAGTCATTTTAGCAAGAAAAGGTTCTTAGAAACTTGAAACATTAGCGCTAAATTAAAAAATCATTTATTATGATTTTGAAACATTGAAAAATTTTAAAATTTTCGAAAATAATAGAAAACTATTACTGTAGCTATCATACCTTTTCTTCCTTAATTATTGCAAAACGGTAATATTCTAATGAAAACAAAAAATGATTTATAAACCCCCAAATGGAAGAACAAATTTTCTAGGCCAGATGTCCAAAATCAAAAATAGAAACATTCTTTCTCCCCACTGTCTAACAAAAAATTCAGAACAGGAAGTGAAAGAGAATTAGAGACGAAGAAAAATCGAGAAAAGTGGCCGATGGTTCTTCTCAATCGACTCTCGGATTGTTTGTTGATTTGATGAGCCGAGCCGAGAAATTGAATAGAGAGAGAGAGAGAGAGTGAAAGAGAGAGAGAGAGAGAGAGAGAGAGAGAGAGAGAGAGAGAGAGAAAAGGTGTGAGAAAGGAGGGGTTTTGTTAGTGGTGGTGTGTGTGCAAAACAGATAAGCAATTCGATACGAAAACCGAGAGGAGGGGAATGAAGAAAAGGGCTTCCGATGAATAAACTCTAATAGAAGAGCACTTGTTTTGAAATTTTTGAAAGTAGTAGAATGAAGTCCGACTAAGAAAAAATAGATAAGTCCAATTAGAAACGGTAAAAAATTATTTTTTACTGATACCAAAAAACCATATATTTTGGCTATATTTTTACAGAATTGTTAATTTTAGAAACAGCATTTCCAATGATAACTTAGGCGTAGAACAGAAGAAGCTTGTAATTAATCTTTGTAATTCATTTTAAAGCATACTGAAACTGAATTTTTTTTCTCTTGAAAAACGATTTTTACTAGATTTGCACGGATTTTTTGTTGTTCGAAAAACCTGCTGACGTAATAGTTTAGAATTAAAAACACCATTTTTTTTATCAACTTGATGAAACAGTAATATCTAAATTGAGAAAATGGAAGTTACTCTAAACTAGCTAAGTTTAACTAAGAATATCTCGTTAACCGTTAGAGCTATCAAAAAGTTGTCAATTAATAAAATGTAGCTCTTGGAAAGGGCTATATTTTGTTAGTTGACATCTTTTTGATAGCTCTAATGGGAACCGAGTTATATCGTTTTGAAATCTTTAGCTCAGAGGAAGCTGGAGTCTAACTCCTCTTACTTCAAACGCCGATAACTCGGCTCCTTTAACAGCTATTAAAAAGTTGTCAACTGACAAAATGTAGCTCTTATTATAAACAATATTTTATTAGTTGACAACTTTTTGATAACTCTTATGGAAGCCGAGATATAGACCTTTTAAAGAGACGCAGGGAAAAAGGGGCTGACTCTAGTTTCAAACATTGAATGCACGTATCTCGTTTGTCTTAAGAGTTATCAAAAAGTTGTAAATTAACAAAATATAGCTTTTATTATGAGCAATATTTCATTAGTTGACAACTTTTTGATAACTCTTATAGTAACCGAGTTATATCGCTTTAAAAAAAAAGTTATTAAAAATTCATTTAAATTTCTTAAAAATCAGTAGTAAACCTAGCTCTAATGGGAACTGAGATAATCTTGTTTAAACGAGAAGAATGTTCATTGAACATTTCAAAACTGATTTTATTTTATTACTTTTTAGAAACATGATTAATTTTTTTAAATATCATCAGCTTGATTATAGTTTATGGTATCCTCAAAAAAAGAAAAATAAAACAGTAATTTCCAGTTAAATCATTCTCCTACTTTTATCCAAAAAATATTAAATCAAACCTCAATTTAGAGCCAAATCATCTATTTGAAACCGACAAAAAAGGTTATGATAAACAATCTGTACTTCAAACATTAAATATCAAATCACGTCATTCACTGTCGGCTTCTTCCTCACTAATCAAACAGAACATGTATCAAATCATGAGTTTGGATATTGAAACAAAAATTATAAAAATTGAAAAATTGAAACAGTTGAGAAAAACAAATAAAACCACATGATAAAGGTCAAATTTATTGAGGGGGAGGAGGGAACTGATATGAAATTTTTTTTATTTGAATGAAACTGTCAACTATACGATTTGTGGAATTTTTGGAGGGTTTCTATTCTAGATTAGATGAAATTCGTTGAACTGATAAATAAAAAATTTTTAAAAATGAAAAGAGGTTGGAAAATAGTAAAAAAGATAAGCTGGAACAAATCGTTATTTGAAATTGGATTTTCAGAAAAAATATAGATGAAACAGAAAAAAAAATATTTTCAGAAATATCAATTTGGGCTTAGCAAAAAAAAATTTAGATTATTTTAAATTTTTTTCCAAACTGGACCACACGATTTTCGATATTTTTTAAATTTTCCCGAGAAATTCTCTGATTCAAAGCGTAGCTGAAATTCATTCTATGCAAATAAAGGATTGAACTATTTCACGAAATAACACTATTTTTTAAAGTTTTGAAACTGTAAAAATAATTTTTTTTGTTTGGAAAAACCCTCGAATCCTAATTTTAATCTTCAATTTATCACATAATATCTAAGTGAATTTGACATTTTTGCATTTATTAGTTTACTAGCTGCGCCTACACTAACTCAGTGGTCATAACAGCTTAGCGACGGTAATTTTTCGGAAAAATCTAGTGAAATCTTGATTTTTTTTTAAAGCACAAAACATCCAAACGAACTGCTTCAGAAAAAATTTGCATTATTTACAGGTTCATTGTAACAGTGAATCATTCAATTTTCAAAAGCGTGAAACAAAAAATTACTGTATCAGTGTCATATTACTAAATGACACTATTTGAAAACGTTAATGTTCTAGGGCACTTAGGAAGAGGAAATTGTTTTGAACGTGGCTTTAAAGTTTTTAGTCTAAACTTTCAAAACTTTAGAATCTGAAAGGTTAGCTTTGCCAACGAAACAGAGAAGCTATCTGACTAGCTAACCTGGATTTTACAGTTTCAGTGAATCGGGAAATTTTTGAGATTCAATTTTTTAAAAATTATGTAAAAGTTAAAGTATCAAAAAAAATCAGTCTTAAAAAGTACTATATCAATCTCTTACAAATGAGTTTTTCAAAAATAAAAAAAGTCAATGAAACAAAAATAGTATTTTGATAAGAAATCGAGAGTGGTCAACTATACGATTCTTCGATTTTTTTTTTTCGGAAATGTAGCTTCAGCAAAAATACAACTGATAAAAAATGTTCTTATCATATCAAAAAAGAATTATACAACAGTAAAGTTTTTTAATCCTGGAAATGTGAAATTTTCTGGTGGAATTCATTGTTTCATTTTTGAAACAGGAGAAATTATTCAAAAAAAAACAGTTTCACAATCAAGATGTATGTATTTTCGATGTTCATTCTAGATTGGTAGTTCTTTAATTCGAATAATTCAAGGATATCAGACCGCTTAAGCCAAAGTCGGTAACTCACTATTGCTGCGGCCTTGTTTCTTTGGTCTTATTTGTTTGACCGGGTATATCTCGATTCTCGTGATAGCTATCAAAAAATGATCACCTAAAGAAATGTAGCCCTCGTTAAGTGCAATATTTCATTAGTTGACAACTTTTTGGTAACTCTCATGGGAACCGAGTTATGCCATTTTGAAATTGTTAACTCAGAAAAGACTTGAATCTGAGCCTCTTAATTGAAACGCCCATAACTTGGCTCCCTTAACAGCTATCAAAAAATGGGCAACTAACAAAATATAGCCCTTATTATAAGCAAAAATTTGTTAGTTGACAACTTTTTGATAGCTCTTATGGGAACCGAGATAAATCGTTTTGAAAAAAAATCGTTAAAAATTTATTGAAATTTCTAAAAAAAAATGGTCTGATACAGGCTAAAATAAGGCTAAAAATAGCAACACAGTAAATATACTTTTTGAAACAGAAAAAAAACTTGTAAAAAAAAATTTTTTTTTTGATCTACTCACCTTAAATAAATAAATTTGACCTACCCCCGTGCCTCGAAAAAAAAACTTTTCCAAAAACAGTAAACAACAAAAATTTCTTAGATTTTCTTCTTATTCTCCTACTAACTTTCTTCATAAAATGACAGAATCATTTCCTCTCTATCAACTTCCGCTTCACCTCAGACAAAATGTTCTCACTCAACTATCAGCCGCTGCTTAGTAAGTTAAATTTTTTTTTTTTTGAAAGAAAAAAATCCCATTTTTCAGTTTAACCTTCTCATTGAACGGTCTCCTCTGCCGCTATTTCATGGGCGTGCCAAAACTAAAAATGGAGGAACTCCGATTCTATATCTCAGCTACTGACCAGATCATGCTCGTCTTGTTCGCTTCTAAAGCACGAGATGGCAGAAGAGCCAATTTTGTCATGCTTGAAACGATTGATCATCGGAATAAGATAACGGTTGAAGTTCCATTTTATGATGTGAAATTGCAGGCGAATGGCGGTGTGGCGAGATTTTTTCAAATTTGGACACATTTTGTGCAGTGTAATCCGGATAGTGACTCAAAGATTGAGATGTTGGGAAGAGTCACGAGACACTTGCGAGAGATTTTTGAATTTGAAAAATATTCGGTGAACATTGCATCAGAGCGAGTTAGATTCGACAACGCTTTCTTCTGCAACGTTCCAAAATACTCGGAAGTCAGAATGTTCCGTTCAGCCCGTCCAATGTCTTTCACGCCAATCGGTCTCGCATGGCTTCAAAACGCCAAATCGGACTTTCTCGAAGCCAGTTTAGAGATAGACCACTTCGTCGAACCATTTCATAGCACCCATGTCAGATTATATAAATGTTGGGCATCGCCAATGTGCATTCTCGAATCGACGTCGGTCGTTTATTTGGAGATGATTGAGATTATGCGATTTGATATGAATTCGTTCTTGAAGTTATGGTTGATGAGTGATTACTGTAATTTGTTGATGCTTAAAGTGGAATGGATCAATGAGCGCGAGCGGCCAACGGAGTTCCCAGGTCTTCGATATGAGCAGTGCACTGAGTTTGAGTGAGTTTTTTTTTTAACGCTCGAGGGATATCTACGGAACGCGCCCGCTTTCTCTGGTTTGCATGGGTGGTATAGTGGATAACGTCTTCGTTCGCCGCCCGAGAGGTCACAGGTTCGACCCCTCGGGCGGTGATCTATTTTTATTTTTTTAACCAAACGTTATACTGTTTCTTAAATTCACCTCCTTTATTTTCAGCGAACGCAGAGCCCCGTCGATCGCCAGATTGGACGATCTCGGCAACAATCCACTGCTAATCACGAGAGTCACCGGACCAAAAGCCACGATTCACTTGAAGGGTAAGGTGGTTCACGTCTTGTTCTGGCACTCGGGTGAGCAATTTAAAGTGGAACCAAGGCCTGCTACAGATAATTGATTATTTTGTGATATTTTGGACTTTTTTTTATTTTTTGAAATAAATTGTCAGATCTGTATTTTTTTGATTATGGCTTGAAGGGAATTCGAGTTAGGTGGTCCTAAAGGGAGTAGGGGTCCCAAATTGAAAGCCCAGCTAGCAAAAAATGGACCAAAAAATCATGGGGACCATTGTAGCCAGCTTTATTATTTTTTTTGGGACCACTCAACAAAAAGGATCCTCCTGAGACCACGGTGCTTCATCGAGTGATATAAAATGTACTATAATGAAATCCCCGATGTTACCGTTTCGATTAGGTTTTTTTTTCTCTTATTAACGACTTGAAACTGATAAATAAACTTTAAAATCATTTTTTTCAGATTTAATTAAAAAAATCTCGTGTACTCCTCTCGGACAAAAAATTTACGGTTTCACTAGAATCATAACATGACTAACATGGAAATCGGTATTTGATAAATACTAAAATTGGGAAACTCATTTAAGATTACGATTTTGATAAATTGCTGTTTCAGATTTATTCTAAACCAGCCAGTGTACCTGCCTCCGGCAAGCCCCCAGATATCTAGGGAATGCGCCGGCAATGTTTGGTTTGCATGTTTGGCATAGTGGATAGTGTCTTTGTCCGCCGAACGAGAGGTCCCAGGTTCGACCCCTCGGGCGGCGGCCTATTTCTATTCTCTTGGCAAACGACTGCGGACATCGCCCCCTAGCGTTTTATTATAACAGAATGATTTTTTGAAATTTTTTTTTGAACTAGTGAAATTCTGTTCGATTCAAAAACATACTTGCTGACCTAACTCGTAAGTAGATAGCCACTGAGCAGTAAAACATGAAATTTCAAAAGCCACTTTCCCATCGAGTCTACTCGCCCTTTCTTCCTCTCTCTTCCCCCCTTTATTACCAGAAAATCACCATGACAACTTCAAGGCCACATTCTCTCTCTCCTTCCCTCTTTTTCCGCCATTTTTATATTGAAAATTGGTCATATGCTTAGCCTTAGCCGAAGCCCTTTGTCTCTCTTAGTATTTTAAGGTTTCTGATCCTTCATTTTTCCTTGGTGTAGGCTTCTTCCCACGATGTTTTTTTGGTTTAGTCATGATTCTCATTTTTTTTGGTTTTAGATTAAGTTACGTCTGTTCATGTGGAAGAAAATATAATTTCCATGCAAAACAGGTGATTTCTGTTAGGAATTGAAAACAAGGGTTGGCTTTTTTGGGTTGCGAAATATTTTTTTTTTGAGAAAAATTATTTTGAGATGCTAGACAAATACTCGAAGCGCGTTTATAATTAAATTTTAAATTTTCAAAAGTTTAGATATCGTATTTTTGAAACCATATTTTTTTTTAGAACTTTCAATACAAATTTCATTAGACACCGTTTTTTTTTTCAAAAATCATTACCTACCATAGGAAAATCTACCGTTATATCACCGTTATTAAACAAAATTCTTAATCACTAAATTTAGTAAACGGTTTGTTGGCGTAAGTTCTGAAAGCATCAATAGAACGAAATCGTTCAAAGTGACTAATTTAGAAAAAAATTCACATCCTCATAATTTTCTTGAAACCTTTTTTAAAATAATAGTTTAATTTTTTCAATTTTTCCAAAAAGTCAACTTCACTACTAATAAGTTTTTATTTTATCGTAGAAACATCTACCGTTACATTATTATCATTAAACAAACTCCTTAATCAGTAAATTTAGCGAGTAAATGTTAAAAGATGGAAGAATAATCAGAATAAACTCGCTCAAACGACTATAAGCTACCCTTGAAACACTATTTTTCATGTTCCAAAAATTAATTTTTAAATTTTTTTTCAAATTCCCAAAAAATTCCCTGTTTCATCATTTCCATCAATCTTCAGAAATAGAACAATCATAATTCAGTCTTTCATAAGCATTGTTATAAAATCGCAGTTTCATATATTTTTGAAATTAAATTTTTTGGTTAATTCTTAGATCAGTGGCGTTTTGTTATATGCTACTTTCATGTTAATTACAGTAAGAAGCTACGTTGTATCGGTCATTTCTCAATCAAAAATAGTTATTTTTCAATATAAAAAACAAGAAATTTCTGTTTCTCAACCTTACTAAATTAACGATAAAGCTGGATACATACTGATTCAAAAACTATGGATTCCGTGTTTCAACTGTTTTATAAAAAATTCAATTTTGTTCTTTTTTTTACTGTGTGCATATTCCGATTTCTACAACTTTTTCATAGATTATTAAAGTTATTATCTAATCTAACCAATTTTTTTTAGTGAAGTTTCTACTGAAAAATTCATGTTTCAGAACATTTTTAAAAAGTAACGTTTTTTTAAATTATTTGCTAATACGGATTCATAATTCATTTTTTTTTTGAAATCTTAGAAAACAAATTTTTTGCATCTTTGAAAAAAAAATTTTATTCAGGAAAAAAATTTTGTAGCCTACTGTACTCGACAAATATTTGAAACCTATTTTTTATTTTAGAAACAGCAAATTTTTCAGATCTAGACAATTGTTGGAAGAATTCCTATTAATGATCATTCGTTTCGAAACCGTAAAATTCAATTTATTCACTGTTTCTTAACTTTCCCTAATTTTAGTGTCTTATTTCAATATCACTGAAGTAAGCTTAAATAGGTTTGTAGCCGACGGTCTGAACCGGGATTTCCAAGTAGCGGCTAAAAAAATCACTGTTTCAAGGTATCCATATTTCCAATAGTTTTAAAAATAACAATATTCGCAGGTGAGACAATTGTTACCATAATAATTTTCTGACTCACTTTTTCCTTGAAAAACATTCCCTGTTTACGCTAAAATAACAAGGAAACCTGCAATTTCATTTTTCACCTGTTTCCCAAATTCTATATTTTTCTCAGAATTAACGCTCCATTTCAATGAATAAGACATTTCTGAACTAAAAAAAATTCCAGATGGGAGCCGGTGTCTCTGGTCAACCAGTCTATCTCACTCGCTCCACAATGCTCATAAGCCACACTCCAATGAGTCAACCACCCGGGGCTCAGTGCACATTTCGGCGTCAATCTACAATTATATCGGCTCCAAGTTCTTCAGCAGGGACTGGAACTGGGATTTCTTCTCAGCTGGCTTTTCCGATTCAATTGTATCCGAATAATGTGTATAATAATCATGGTTATAGTGCTCAGGTCGCTGGTTTTGAGGTAATTTTTTTTCATGTTTCAAAAAAGTGACTTAGTTTTTTTTTTTTTGAAAAAACTGCTAAATTTCCATCTTCAGGCCCACCCATCGCCACCATCAACTTCCCATCAACCATCTATCCCTCATCGTCCATCTGCACCATCCGAAGAGACACCACCATCATATTCTTCGATTTATCCAAGTTTGGCTAATCGTGTTAATTGAAAAAATTCTTTTTTTTTCTTGGAAATGAAACTTATTTATCAAAATATTGACTAATAATTAAATTACAGTTTCAGATAGATCATATTTAAGTGGACTTTCTGAAATAGTAATTCTCACATTCTAGCTGTAACAAAAATACCTTACTGAAATATATTATCCAAAAGCATTCAAGGTGAACTAGAATAAATGTCCTTACGACTCATTAAACTAAGTTTTTGAAACATGAAAAATTTCAAGAAAAAAAATCATGTTTCATTTAACACTGAAATTTCCACAGTGAAATTTTTGGTCAATATCAGTATCAATACTTTTTTTTTAAATTACATACGCAATGGCGCTCTACTGCACCCCAAAATTTGTCTGCATATCTTCAATTCTGTTGGCTGAGTATATTATTAGTAATTACTATTTTTACCTACTTTCTACAAATCCAGAAACATTCGTTTTTTACGTTTGATACTCAGTCAACGAAATTAAAAGTCAGCAGTTAAAATTGATTGTGCAGTAGAGCGCGATTACATTTTCATTTTTGCATAGACTTTCCATCACATACCATTGTTATTTGAACAGTTGTCAATTCAGCTATTCGCGAAACACGAAAAAATATGATCATTCCTCCTACTAAAAGCCCTTTAAATGTCTACAAATCCCATCAAAAAACGAAAAAGAAATTGTGAAAATCGACAAGTTTATGTTGGAAATCTACCATTTGATGCAACGGAACAAGAGGTAAGAATAACTTTTATTATTAGAACCCATTCTTATATTTTAAGAAGGAATGCGTAAGTCATAAATAATTATTCAACTTTAATCAAAATTCTAAAAATCTTTTTCATGAAACAGTAACATTTAAAAATTTACAGCTCCAAAAAGTCTTCTCCGTGATGGGACCAATAAAATCGATTTGGATGGCTAAGCGACCGCCCGGTTTCGCTTTTGTCACTTTTAAACGGACGGTTCATGCTTATGACGCTGTTAAGTATCTGAACGGAAAGTAAGTTTTTTTTTAATTTTCAGAGAAAAATATATTTTTTTGTACAACATACAGAAAAATTTGCAATTTGGAAGCGAAAGTTGAGATGTGTCAAGTGGATTTTAGGGAGGATTTGAAGAGGAGAATGGAAGAGATCAGGAAAAATGTTGCCGTTTCATAACTGTATTTTTATTTCGCAAGTTAGAGTGCCTATCAATGCTTCCATGTTTTTTTTTGTAAGAATAATGAAATCGTAAGAAAAATGCATGCATTTATATTAGAGATTCATAAAATTGGAATGAATCAAATTTAATAAAATAATAACTAAAAAGGCCGTAATCATCTAAGCTCCGCCCCTTTTTATATTATAGATTCATTTGAAGATGTGAAGAAATAATGTTCCAATTTCCCATTTTTATCTTAAAAATCTAATTTTTTTTAATGTTTCAAATGTACCATTTTAGTAGACAATAGATGAAAACAGTGATTGTTTATGTTGTAGTTCTCTTATCTCAGCTAGTAAAGGGGCGGAGCTTAGATATTGAGCGTAATGTCTTATAATGTGTAGTGAATAATCTAATTCACTGTTTTTCTATTATTATAAATTTTTTCTTTTTATAAAAATTTTTAGTTGAATTGTAGAATAAATCAAGAATTTTCTTTTACAGGCCGATCAAAGTTAGTAAAGTTTTTACCTTCGTAACAGATTAGTCCCTGTCGCCTCTCCAAATTTTAAAATGGTTAGTTTCAATTGGGACCTATGTATAAACTCAATCACACCTAAAAAACCAAAATTTAAAAAAAATTACCGTTTCAAAAAAACAGTATATTAGTTTAACGTCCTAGATGAAAAGTCTGATCCAATGAAAACGTAAAAATGTACTTTTGCAGAAAAAAAAACATCGGCAGGAGAGGATTTGAAGTGGAGGATGTCTTCTTTTTGGATACACATATTGAACATTAATTTATGTACTTTTTATTATTTTTGAACACAATCTTCTTTGATGGTAAACCTGTTATTAAAATTCTTTGACACTCATCAAAAGTCATCTAAGGAGTGAAACAGTTTTTTTTTCTATTTTTAGCGAATAAATTTATAACTTTGTTAGAAAAAGAGCTATCAAAAAACTGTCAACTGACGAAATATTGCTCATAATAAGCGCTATATTTTGTTAGTTGACAACTTTTTCCTATCTCTCTTGGGAACCGAGTTATGATAGCTTAAATATTAGGAAAAAAAAATTTCAACAAAAAATTTTTTTGATTGCCCTTTTCAATTTCTCCTAACTCGGTTCCCATAAGAGTTAGCAAAAAACTATCAAATAATGAAATGTAGCTCTTATAATTAGCAATATTTTATTAGTTGACAACTTTTTGATACCTCTTGTAAGAAACAAGATATAACAGTTTAGAAAAATGAAAAAAAAATCGAACAAAAATTTTTTTTCGCTTACTTTTTAAAATTCTTTCAACTCGGCTCCCGTAATAGCTACTGAAAAACTGTCAACTGATGAAATATTGCTCATAATAAGCGCTATATTTTGTTAGTTGACAACTTTTTGATAGCTCTTACAGGCACCGAGATATAAGCGTTTAAAGTTTTAGAAGCTAATAGAGACCACTATTGATTTCATGTTTCAACTAGATGTCTTAATAGATTATGGTAAATACAAGAAGTTTGACATCGCTCTACTCAAAAAGTCACTTTTTTGAAATTCTTGAAACAGGAAAAAAATTTTGAAATAAATTTCGAAACAATTTTTTCGGAAACGCCTTAAGGAATGGTTCTAGCATTACAATAAAAATATTTAAAAACTTTCTGAATCATTAAAATTTTGTATTCCAACAAAAAAAAACTACAATATACTTTGCACACCTGACATCACTCTATTCTCAGTTTTCATGACGTGTCCATCTCCCCCTATCCACTTCTCACCACTTGATCAACAATCCTTCCTTAAGAGCATCCATCATATCTCCTTCTCCGATCACTTTTTCCTTCTCCGTTCCTTCCCCTTCCAAAAAAAAAAAAAAAATTTCTCAGAGTGATTGATATATTACACTGGTGTTCAGCGGGGAGGCCATTTCATTCTAGTAACATTTATGAGATTGAAGAAATAGTGTAAAAAGTAGATTTGTTGACAATTGGGAGGCGGTTAAAAGTGTTCAAATACTTACTCATTTCTCTTTTTTGAATGCTCCGAGGGAACTAGTTTTCTTCTAGATTAGTTTTGGTAAAATTTATATTCAATGTTTCATATTTTCTATGTAAAATTAGATTTTTTTCAGATTTAGTATTGTGTCAATGATTGATTAATTTAGCATTAAAAAAAATTTTCCAAAAAATTTTTTTTTACTGTTTTGTGACTTTTTCAATAACCTTTCAATTTTTCACAAAGCCATTAAAACGAAAGTGTGTTCGTACCATCCAAAAAAATTATGTTCTAAAATTACTGTAATTTATTTTTTTGTACTAATGCTTGATTCTGTACAGTCAAAAATTCCCGTTTTACTGTTTCCTTAAAAATTTTATTTTTGTTGAAATTAAATGATACATATGGAAAAGCTATTCTACCTTCTTTCTTAAAACACGAAAGTATGGGGTTGACATTTTTTGTGTGTGTGTGTGTCCATTTTTAAAATCACATATTCTTTAAATAATCTAAATTTCATGTGCCTTTACTTAATTTTTGTTATAAATTTGTAAATTTAAAGTCTCATAAATAATCTACTAAGTAAAAATTGGTTTTCTTTCATTAACCTAATGAAACATGAAACTTTTTTTTTCATCACACTATCTTTTTCTCTTTCTTAATTCCTGAAAAAATATTAACCTAAATTAATTACCTGTTCGTTGTAGTTGTTTTCAGATAATTTAATATTTTTTAAAGTATTTGATTTTCGAGCATTAAAATACCTACATGTGATTGATTAGTTATTCACATTTTGAAACATTGATTTGAGATTTTTTAGTAAAATTTTTGTAAAAAACGGTTCTTAAAATTTCCCTATTTCATAGTCTACATAAAGAACTTATTATTCGAATTTCGGTCACTAATTCTTCTCGGATATAATCTAAATATACTCAAAAAAATAATTATTTCCAAAAAGAAATATATTAATCTGTTTCAAATCGTTCATTAAAATTGTTAGTTAACATCAATTTGATGCCAGCATCTTAGGTGGAAAGCTCAATAATTTTCTGTGCTATCTTGAGATTCGTAAGACGTTTTATTGAATTTCAAAATCTAGAAGATAATTTATTGTAACACAAAAATAACAAAATACAGTTTCAGACAATTTCTTTATAAGTAGTGGATAATTGTAAGAATTGTTTGTTTTTTACCTCTTCAATTTCGGAAATTTTTGTGAAAATTGTTGTAAATTGAAATAAAAATTTAGAATAACAATTGGAAATTTTAATCTGTTAAAGATAAAGCAGAAAAAATTTCTAAAAAATTCAAAAAAAAAAAATCAGTTTCACCAATCTTATTTCTTCATTTTCTTTTTTCACATAACATATTGCTAGGGATTCTAAACCCCAAAAATTATTCCAAATTTACTTTAAACTATTTCGAAAAGTTTAAAATCATTTTTCCATCTCCGCGCGATCCGAATAATTGGGATGTTTGCCATTCGCCCCCCCCCCCCCTTTTCTTCTTTCTTCTGAGCTCTGAGCCTTTCCTCCCACTGTATCTCTTCTCTCTCTCTCTTTCTCTCTCTCTCTTCGGGGGTGGATCTTCCCGTCGGGAAGAAAGAGAAAGTGTTCAGTGTGTGTGCAATGTGTAAAGCCCTCTGATCTCGAATCCCTTAGTTTTATGTCTGGCGTCTCTCTGATTGGTGTACTCTCTCGTATAAAGGGGAGCTGGCAGAACCAGTCTTTGGAGATAGAGACCTCTGGCGTGCACTTTACTCTTTTCTGCCCTATTCATTTTTCGATTTTCTTAGAGATATTAGCATTATATTCTTTTAAAAAATTTAACTGTTTCATAGAAATTTTTTTAACAAGATAGGTAATTTCGCAACTTCTCTAATCCTGATGACCAAGCGTCAGTTGTCTTTTATCACCTCGGGTCTCCTCTTGTTGTTGAGAAGAGATTACACTGGTATTTTGAAATGTTTGCGAAATCCCGAAATTCGGGTTCCGATTCAATTTTGAAATGTTCTGGAAGATTCTGTTTAAAAAAGTTAGGATAAATTCGAAGAATTGCAATTTTTGATCAATCTCTACATCTCCAACTTTTAATCAAACTTTGATCGCGTATATCTCTGTTCCCGTAAGAGCTATCAAAGAACGATCAACTAACAAAATAATCCTCATAATAAGAGCTACATTTTGTTAGTTGACCACTTTTTGATAACTCTTACAGTAACCAAGATAAATGCGGTTAAAGTCGGGTAACATATTTTACTTTTATTTGCGCTGAGCTAATGTCGTTTGCAATAGCTACAGTTTCAGTTCATAGCAATTAATAATTATATTGAAAGTGCATTAATATTGAAAACTTGAATGAAAAAAAATTAACCAGTTAGCTGAAACCGATTTTTTTTACAAACCAACTAGTTTACCTGCCTCCAGCAGGCCCCCAGATATCTACGAAAAGTGCCGCCAACGTTTAGTTTACATGTTTGGTATAGTGGATAGTGTCTTTGTTCGCCGCCCGAGAGGTCACAGGTTCGACGCCCACGGTCTCAAATTCAAGTTTAATAACAGTTTTGGTATCTTGAATGCTATCTTGTCCTTAATGAAATCGTCGATAAACATTCATTGATCTTACCAGAAAATGTAAAATTTAAAACTGTTTCGAAATTGTAATTTATTTTTATTCATAATAGTTTTTTGCATTAAAAGTAGCAATTAACTATTGTTGAATTTATTCACTGTTAATAATCCTCTCCTTCACAATATCCTTGAAACCGCTTAAAATTCAACCCAATTTTTAAAAAAATTTCCGTTTCACTTTTCTTTTTTCTAAACCACCATTTCCAATTTTTCTACTTCGATTTGTTCATATTCAGATTAATTCACTCAAAAACAATCCAACCATGACAGAGGAAGAGGATCCATACGCACTTTCGTCATCGGAATCCGAAGACGAGGGACCAAAGAAGCCGATTAAGATTGAGGGAAGAAGTGGCGATTTGAAGCAATTGGTGAGTTTTTTTTTAATTTTTAAGGGGAGTAAGTGCGCTCTATGGAAAACTGAATCAGTAAAATTTTCATTTAAAAAGCTTTCACTTCCTGCAGTTAATTGAATAGGCAAATCCAGTATTGATTACTTAAGATAATTATGAAACCGTAAATTTATTTTTCTCATTAGAGCGCATTTACTGCTAGATCAATAGTCCAAAATGAGTGAGGGAGCACTCGAAAAAAGGATAAAACAAATAAACAAAGAAAAAACTGGATTTAGGTTCAAAATAGGTGTGGATGTACTTGGATTGTGCCCATTTTGGGTATATAAACACTGAGATTGAGTAAATTAACTTTCTTATATTTTGAAAAAAAAGTTATCTTTTTGAAACGGGTATATCTCTGTTTTTAGTGGAGCTATCAAAAAGTTGTCAACTAATAAAATATAGCTCTTTTTATGAGCAATATTTTATTAATTGAAGAATTTTTGATATCTCTGAGGGGAACAGAGTTATGCGCCTTTAAAGTTTAAGGGGAGCAGACAGCTAGACTCTCTGCGTCTCTCAACTTCAAATAGATATATCTCAGCTCCCGTTAGAGATACAAAAAAGTTGTCAACTAACAAAATAAAGCTCTTATTAAGGGCAATATTTCATTAGTTGACTGTTTTTTGATATTTCTTATGGGAGCCGAGATATAAGCGTTTTAAAGAGACGCAGAGAAAAAAGGGGCGGACTCTGGTTGCAAACTTTGAATGGACGTATCTCGTTTGTCTTAAGAGTTATCAAAAAGTTGTCAACTAACAAAATATAGCTCTTGTTATGGGCAATATTTCAATAGTTGAACTTTTTTTGATATCTTTAACGAGAAGCTAATTATGAGCGTGGGAAGTTAAGAGAGACGCTGAGAAAAAAAAACCAAAAAAAAATCCTGTATCAATTTCTTAATTTACCTGGAATTAATTCCAAATTGGGCAGTTTCCACAAAGAAAAAAGATATTTTTATAGAGAGAAGCTCTGAGTGACCAGACAGTGAGTTCAACTTCACTTCTATTATATTTCCTTTTTTCCTGTTTCACTGGGATCATATCAATAACTTTCACTTCTTTCTCAATTTCTTCTAGTGACCCCACACTTTCCTAAGCCACGCCCACTTCTGCAACCAATTTCTCCCCATCAATTAACCTTGTTTTTTATCCCAATTTCACTTTTTTTCTTAAATAATATTGATTTTTCAGAAATCGGCTCTTTTCGAAAACAAGGGACCGATTAAAGATGAGGCGAGAGAAGAAGAATTGGCTGCATTGAAACAAGGAGGAGGGGAATTGAAGAAAATGAAAAAAGTGGGTTTTTGGAGAATTTTATTGAAGCAGCAAACGATAATAATTATTTTTAGAAAATTAAAATTTTTAAAAAGATGATTCTGAAACCGATTTATTTGTTTTGACCAAGATTATCTCAGTTCCCGTGAAAGCTATCAAAAAGTGATCAACTAACAAATTATAGGGCTTGATAAGGGCTATATTTCGTTAGTTGACAACTTTTTGATAGCTATCACGGGAAGCGATTTATGAGCGTTTGAAGTTAATCGGAGACGCAGAGAAAAGCTAGGGGTAGAGCGTCTGACTGTCTGCGTCTCTCTCAACAAAATTTCAAATGCTCATATCTCAGTTCCCTTAAGAGATATCAAAAAATTGTCAACTGACAAAATGTAGCTCTTATCAAGAGCAATATTTCATTAGTTGACAACTTTTTGATATCTTCAATGGGAACCGAGATAAAACGGTTTAAAAAATTTATTAGAGGTTTTCTAGTAAATTTACGTGTTTCAATGAGTTTTCAAAAAATTATTTTTTTACAATCAAAATATTAAGATTCCTTTTCAATGCGATTTAAGAAAATTTTCCAAATTGAGTAATTATTACAATTCAAAATTTTTATGATTTCGTTAAAGATGCAAAAAGGTCATCGGGGTTTTCGAATTCTCAGTCACAAAAAAATAAAAATTTAATGTTACGTTTTGGGTAGATTACTTTTGTTTTTTTGTCAAGAGTATCTATCTTCTGTTCGTTGTTGTAGATAAAAAACTATCAGTTTCAAAAAAAAATCATGAGTTTGATTCAGATGTTTTACCAGAGCTGAATATTCCCACTTATTCAAATATAAGTACCAATAACTTTGTTGAGAAAAGAGATATCAAAAAGTTGTCAACTAACGAAATGTAGCCATTATTATCAGCTACAATTCATTAGTTAACAACTTTTTGATAGCTTTCAAGGGAGCCGAGATACGACAGTTTAAAGTTTTAGTATCTCTAATTGTGGAAGAAAAATTAATTTTATATGAAAACTATGAAACTTCAATATTCAATATTCAAATTTTTCGATTTCTCTTCATGCATACTTCGAAACAGAAATTTTTTTTTCCAGGATTTCGAAACGGGAGCCGTCCACAACATTGAAAACGAGGATGAAGACACGAAAATCGCTCGCCTTGAAGAACGTCAAAAACTGACTGAAATTGGACAAGAAAAGTTTTCCAAGTTTAAGACAAAATTCGAGAATATTGATTCGACGATGGAAGAGGATTTGGAGCAGAAATTGAAGAGAATGCAGAAGGAACAGATTGGAGGGTTGGGGAAGGATACGTTGGCTTCTGCTAAAGAGAGGTTAGTATATTGATGATTTTTTGTTGAAACGGGGGAAAAAAGGTTTCAAATTTGAAAAAATCTAAATTCGAATTGAATAAAAAAATTTAAAAATTGAAAAAAAACTACAGTTTCAACAATAAATTAAAATTTGCTTTTTTTGGCAAAGGCTCGGTAAAGCTTAGTGATGGTGCTGTTCTTGAATGAAAATTCGAAAACAGGAAAAAAAAAATGGAATCTTGAAACAGTAAATTTTCGAAAAATGTAAAATTTTTGAATTTACTCTTCCAAATTGAAAAAAAGTAAAAAAGAAATAATAAATAAGCCGGAATTAAAATTTAATTTTTTAATTTTTTTTACTAATAAAGTGAAACAGTGAAAATTTAAAAATAAAAGAAAGTTCAAAATTCACTGCTCCAAATTTGAAATTTTTTTGAAAAACAGTGGAAATTCAAAATTTCAAAATTTTTCCCCTGAAAAGCGAAATTTTCTTGATTTTAAAAAATTCCCTGTTTCAACAAAAACATGTCACAACAATATTTTCCTTGGCCCCAATCGGTTTTTTTTCCCCAATATCAACAAATTTTTATGATTCACATAACATCTTGCTAACAACATCGTTCCTTGCAGATTCGAAAAAGGCGAAAGTGACATCATTGTCGAAAAAATCGCCGTTGATATCGAGAGAAGTGCAGATCTTTCTAAAATGAAGGCAGCGTTTCAAGAAGTGAAACAAGAAGAAAAAAAGAATTGTTGTATTTGTGATAAAGTGGTTTATCCAGTGGAGAAGGTGGTTGCCAATAAGAATTTATATCATATTCAATGCTTCAAGTGCTGCAAGTGTGCCAAGAAGCTAACGTGAGTTTACTGTTTCATGATAGTAGTTTCAATATGTAATTTTTTTTGGTTTTCAATATCGTAATTTCATATATTCCAGCCCAACAAACTTCAATTCGCACGAGGGAAAACTTCTGTGTAAAGTTCATATGTTGGAAGTGTTCCATCCGGAAATCGCTAAGACAATGGACCCGGCTAACACTGAAGGTACGTTCACTTATGTTTCTCATTTGACCACATGTCTGGGAGCATTTGGGGGGAACGGGGGAAGATATTTGCATTTCGATATGAGAGAGGAGGATTCGAGGGTTTAGGCAAATAGTGTTGATGTATTTGATAAATTTACTAATATGGTACATAAACACGAAAATGAGTTATTCCCAAAAATTGTGGATTTATGGATTTTGAAAAACAGGGAAAATTCTGGAACAAAATTTCAAAGTTTTTTTTAATTTCGAAAAACTCTAAATACAGTAACCCAAGCTAGATAAAGGTGAAATATGGATCTAGTGAAACAGAAAAAAAATTTTTTTTAGAAAAGCTACCGCAAAACATGGTATATCTCGGTTCACGTCAGAGCTATCAAAAAGATGTCAGATAATGATTTGTAGCTTATAAAAAAAGCTATATTTTGTTAGTTGATCAATTTTTGATAGCTCTTAAGGTAAACGAGATATGAGTGTTCAAAGTTTTAATCCCTTACGAAACTTCAAGCGCTCATAACTCGCTTCCCGTTAGAGATATCAAAAAATTGTCAACTAATGAAATGTAGCTTATTTTAAGGGCTACATTTCATTAGTTGACAACTTTTTGATAGCTCTCATGGGAACCAAGATGTAATCGTTTGAAATCGCTACTTAATTTTCAAAAAATGTATCATTCTTTAAGATTTGCAATGTGGAATATATCCTTTTAACATTGCAAAATTACTTGAACTGAAATATGTCAGTTTCATGAAACAGATACAATTTCAAAAAACTTTCTTATTAGTTAGATTTCTAGACTACAGAATGAAAAAATTAAAACAAAATTTCCTGTTTCATGAAACTGATAAAACATTCCCTAAACAAATTTGAACATTCTTTATCCATTGCTAGACTAAGAAATTTCAAAAATTCTCAAATATTCCAGAAGACGAGCACGCCGCTTCCGACGAAGAAGAGTTTGCTGTGTCGAGTAAGCCCAAGCAACTTCAAGGTGTTGTGAAATGTAAGTTCATTCTCAATTAACCCCCCACATCTCAAAATATCCCAAATTTGAAACCGAATTTTTACGAAATATTCGGGTCAGCTGCGTAATAATCATGTTCGGTGATCTCTCTCATTATTATTATTGTTATGATGCAAAGCGACAGGAGAAAGGATCAGGGTGGAAGGAGATGATTATCAAAATGAAGAGAAAGAGAAAGTAGAACATAGGTGTCAGGAATGAGAAATTTAAATTTAAATTTATACCTAGAAGATGAAGTGGGAGATATTGGAAAAAAAAATTTTACAGTTTCTTAAATTGCTTATGAATTGAATGGGAAAAGTTTTGGAGATCGGTATACGATAATTTTGTTTCTAAAAAGCGACAAGCCAAAAACGATTAGTTTCTATTAAGAAAGTTCAAGAAACTTCATGTAAACAAATTGAAACAGTAATTTTTAATGTTTCACCAACCAGATTTTAATATTGCTAATCTGCATTTACACAGCTTTAAGCGCGCTTTTTAAACCAGCTAAAACTGAATTTTTGAAACATTTGTATTTTTGAGTGACCTGCCTCTATATTACAGTAAAAACATATATTTTTGTGTTTAAAACTGGTTAAAAATTAAAATTAAAAAAAATTAATAGATTTTGGAAACTGAAAAAAATTTTTAAACAAAATTTACAGCTTCATAATATTTTTAATATAGAGATTTTCATACTTGCGACGGGCCGGGCCTTGACAGGAATTTTCAAGGCCCGGCCCGGCCCGGCCCGGCCCGGAAGGCCCGGGAGGCCCGGCCCGGAAGGCCCGGAAGGCCCGGCCCGGAAGGCCCGGAAGGCCCGGACTGTTGGCGCCAGTTTCAAATTTGGAAAAATAAGCCTATTTTTTGTTGAAAAAGGGTGTGTGTGTGGTTGATTTTGTTACTAAGTTACACAGTTTACATGTTTTGAAACAATATAACACTTTTTCTCAAAAATTTGGAAAAAAAAAATTTTTTTTTCGAATTTTTTTTGAAATTTTCGCAAAAAAATGACCCAGCCGGGCCTTCCGGGCCGGGCCGGGCCCTGAAAATTTTCCAAGGCCCGGCCCGGCCCGGGCCGGGCCGGGCCTTCAACGATTTTCGCAAGTATGGAGATTTTGATATACGCTTACTTATTAGGTATCTAACTACCATAGAATTTTAAATTTTATGAATAAAGTTTCCTGCAAAGAATTTAATAAATTAAAATTTTCCTAAACTGTTAACGAACTCAAACTATGCGAAATTAGATCACATGCTTGCTAAGCTTACCATAACTTATCTTCAAATGCTCATAACTCCGCTGTGCTTAGAGCTATGAAAAAGTGGTCAACTAACAAAATGTAGAGAATTTTACGCTGAACAATTTACCAGTTGACCATTTTTTGGTATCTCTCACCACAATCGAGATATAGCAATTTTAAGGACTACTACGGTAACTATGATTTTAAAAAAATTATCTGTTTCATATCTTTCATATTCAGGCTTGATTATAATGGAATTTAATAATCTAATGTCACCTATCAAAAATTTTCTTTTGAAGATTTAGAGCTTCCCTAGTCAATCACTTCACACATTTTGTAATAAACCTCATTTTCCTTCGTCTCTCCCTCTAAATGTTTATAATAATAACAATAATAATAATGCATCTCCCCCATCTCCTCTCTCTCTCTCTCTAGCCGGAGTATATGTATGCCGTAGTCCTCCCCAAACTCTCTGCGTCTCCTTGCCCCCACACACTCTCTCGCCGCCTCCCCCGGTACTCCGCCTAATTCCGTTGCGCGCTGCGGCGCTCGTAGTCACTCGCCGTTCATTTTGGATCGCAGTTCACACCACATCATACTTATATCATCTATACGATCTATTGACTGCCAACACATATTCCAAATAAATCTGAGGAAGAAGAAGGATTAAGAAACCATGGTTGCAGCTGGCGCCGGCGGTGGTGTTCATGATGAATTGGCTCAGTTGAAGTCGTTGAGAGAGAAAAAAGGAGATTTTGAGTCGTCGTGTAAAGAGATTGAGAATGTCGAAAAGAAGACTCAGGTGAGTTGGGGGTTACTGTAATTTGGGGTTACTGAAACGGGAAATTTCAATTTTTTACAGTTTCAGATTCTTATTTTTATCTAACAATTTTTTCAATTCCACTGAGTTCAAAACAATTTTGAAACGAAAAATCTTTAGATGAAACTGTAAAAAAAAATTTTTTTCCAAAATCACATTTTTCATCATAAATTGAATAGAAAAAAATCTTTAAGCCAAAAAATTAAAAATTTGAAACAGAAATTAATTTTTTTTTGTTACGGTACCCTCCTAACTATCATAATGCAATCTTCCTGGGTGAAATGAGGATTTTCAAAATTTCTTGTTGAACAAATTTTCAAAAGAAATTATAAATTTCTGTAATTCTAAAAATGATAATCTATGTTCCTAGTGAAACAGAAAATTTCAAAAAAAAAATTTTTTTTTCCTTCAGTTTCAGATTTTTACTTTAATCTATCATTTTTTCATTTTCACTGGTATTTACAGTTATATTGCATTCAAAACTTTTTTAAAACGACTGTTTAATCTTTCATAAATGAATAGAAAAAAATTGTTATGCCAAAAAATTCTAAATTTGAAACAGAAATTAATTTTTTTTGGGTTACGGTACCCTACTAAATACCATAAGGGAACCTTTCCTGGGCGAAATAGGGGTTTTCAAAATTTTTTGCTGAACTAAATGTCGGTGAAACAATCTGTAATTCTAGAAATGTTAATCTATGCTCCTAGTGGAACAGAAAATTTCGTTTTTTTTTTAATTTACAGTTTCTTTTTCCTATCTTAATCATGAAAGTGCTTTATTCTCACTCGTGATCCTTCTCTGATTTAAATAAAACAGAAAAAAAATTTTGTACAAAATCTCTGTTTCAAGAGCAAGTGAATTATTGATTAGATTAATCACATCACTAATCAAATTTTTCTAATGACATTGTTTAGCAGCATAAATTGTCAAAACTATTTCTTTCAACTTTTGAAATCCCATATTTTTACCTAGTGAAACAGAATTTTTTTTTGAAAAAATATACAATTTCAGTTTCCTATCTTAAGCCTACATTGCTTCACTTTAATTAATCAATACAAATCTAGCACGAAACAGAAATTAATTTCCCTTGGGTAACAATACCCCCTATAACAATAACACCCCAAACCATTTCCATAGAAATGCGGTGGGTGACTAATGTTTATATTGTATCCATTATACACAAATGACTAATATTTGTCCGGGTGGTCCGAATGAAATCAACAAATATGTTTTCAGATTGAAAAAGAACTTCTCGCCGCAGGAAAAGTCAAAGCGAACGCTGATAAATTCCTATCGGGAGCCGCTTTGGAGAATAGTGACGATGAAAGTGAAAGTGCGGATCGGGATCCGAATATTGTCAGGGGAAGCAAGAAGGCTCAAAAAGTCGAGTTGAATTTTGAAAATGTGGGAGATATTAAGAATAAGTGGAAGGAGGGAAATGTGGAGACGGCTGAGGCAAAGGAGGCAGCTGAGAGGAAGGAGTTGGAGGCGTTGAAGGTAAGAGTTTAAGAAAAATTTATAATGAGCAATTTCCATTTTTTTAAATAGTAATTAGTAATTTGAATTTTGAATTTTTTTGAAAACTTGATGAAACAGAAAAAAAGTTAGAAAACTATTGAAAATCAGTGAAACAAATTCTACAGTAAACTTTTATCAGAATTGTGTTCCTTTAATATTATTGCATGCAATTCTAATAGAGCTAACTGATACCATATATTTTATAGAAGAAAATCAAAAAAAGTTAATGTGACCTGTTTCTTGGTGTTTTTGAAACAGAATTTTTCTGCAAAAAATCCCTGTTTCAGTTAAGTTTTTTCTCATGGAAACTTTGGATTTCAAATAATATGTAATTGCGGAATCCCGATAATGCATACAATAGAAAAAATGATTCACAAAAGTTGCTGTTCCGTATTTTTTTGTTGTTTTTGAAACAGAAACTTTTTCGAAAAAATTTCCAGTTTCAGATAGGTTTTTTCCATAACAGCTTTGGATTTTACATAATTCATATCCCCACTTAAACATGTTTTTAAAAAAATATACATGTTTCAAAGAGTGCAAAAATTTTTAAAATATTTCTACTAAGCTAATGACATATTTCGATTAATAACTTTTTCAAATAATTACAAAAGTTTACTGTTTCACAATATCTAACCAGCCAGATAATCATTTTGGTCATTTTCAGCGGGTTGGAGCTCGGCTCTCAAGTTTCCGATGAATCTGAAAATTGTTCGGGGTATAAAACAAACCTAAATTAACAACTTTGCATTTACAGAATTTTTTGAAAATTCCTAGTTTTTCAGCTATGCCGCGTTTTTTCAGACACAGATTTTTTTTTTTAGTTTTTTTCACGTTTTCAGTGCAAAAAAGGCCAAAAACGGCCGAAAAAAGGGTATGCGTCAGAAAACGCGGCATAGCTGAAAAACTAGGAATTTTCAAAAAATTCTGTAAATGCAAAGTTGTTAATTTAGGTTTGTTTTATACCCCGAACAATTTTCAGATTCATCGGAAACTTGAGAGCCGAGCTCCAGCTGCCTGAAAATGGTTAAAATGGGCGAATTTCAACTGAAAAACACTTTTTTCTATAAACTTTTGAACGGTACTGTATCTACTGAATGTGCCGGTCACGTTTGGTTTGCATGTTTGGTATAGTGGATAGTGTCTTTGCTCTCCGCCCGAGAGGTCACAGGTTCGACCCCTCGGACTGTGTCCTATTTTTATTTTTCTGCCAAACGACTGCGGACATCCGGACATCGCTCCCTAGAGTTTCATTATATAAAAATGGTTAAGTATTGCTAACCTTTTCAAAATAGTTACACAATGAAACAGTATTTTTTTTGAAATTCTTCCAAAAAAGACAAAAAAAACTTTTTCGAAAAAAAAACAATTAATGTTCCCTGTTTCATGTTCCCCTCATTGTTCCAAAAAAACTATTTTTCTTGGTTCATCAACCAAAATTAGGGTTTTCCAGGGCGGCGTCTCAGTGAAAGACCGTTTCAAGGAGCGCGATTCAAACGACGATCAAGTTGTGGAGCGTAGTTGGAATAAGGATGAGCTGAGCACTACAGGTACCGTAATCCTTCTTTTAAATTCTCTTAAATTCATCACCATCGTCTGCGTCTCCTATCACTCTTTGTATCTTGTTTTGTGGAAATTCAAAAAAATTATTTAAAGTTAAAGTGATAGGAGACGATGGCGGTGATGCGATCCGAGCGCTTTTGAAGTGTGTCCGTAAGACATATATTACGACGAAGACTTGGAAGCCAAGAGGTCCCGAATCTTCAAAATCATAGCCTAATTTTCCCGTTTCAGCCGCAGCAGAAGCGCGTAAATCGTTCATGGCTGGAAGCGCCTATGACGCCGCTAATCCAGTGGAGAAGACAGTCAAGGACCTAGACGAACTTAAATTCTCTCAACTAAAAGGATTCAAGGATCGATTCGAAAAAGGAGAAGAAGGAGTAGAAGTCCAAAAGACTCAAGTAGATCTTGGAGAAGGTGTTCAATTGGGAAATATCAAGGCAACATTCGAAAAAGGAGTTCAGGATGAGTCTGAGATGACTGCTGAGGAGAGAGCTGAATTGAAGAAAAGAGAGATTGAAGCAGAGTTTCAACGATATAAATTGGCCAGGAAGAATGCAAAGGCTCAGGAGGAGGAGGGAGTTACGGAGGAGGCAAAGGGTTATAATCCAGCTGATGTTGAGGTTAAGGTGAGTTTTTTAAGGGGTGCCGGATTGGTGCCGAGGCGTGCCATAAATTTTTAAAAAAATAGAAAGCGTGCCAATATCGTGCCTATGTGTGCCCGTTTCTTGAAAAACATAATTATGATATGGCTAGAGGTAATTCGGTGTTTTATGCGATATCGTGCTAAAATCGTGCCGAGGCGTGCCGTACAAAAATAATCTCGAAATTAATTTTTTTTTCGGAAAAATGAAGAAAAAAACTTTTTTTTTAAATTAAGTGTGCCGAACCCGTGACAAGGTGTGGCGGTTCCTAAAAACTGAATTTTTTTGTTAAATTAAAAATAATTGAGCTCATTTCATTTTTTAAAAACGTGCCAAAAGCGTGCCAAGGTGTGCCGTACAAAAATAAACTCGAAAAAAAAATGTTTCAAAAAAATTGGAAAAAAAGCTATTTTTAAATTTAGTGTGCCCAAATCGTGCCGGGGCGTGCCGTTTCAAAAAATTCTCAAAATTAATTTTTTTTAGGAATTTGAAAAATTTACCTATTTTCAAATTTAGTGTGCCGAACCCGTCACAAGATGTGCCGTTTCCTAAAAACTAAAATTTTTCGTTACAATAAAAAATAATCGTGCCCAAACCGTGCCGCGGCTTGCAACCAAAATCATTTATTTTTCTAATCGTCTTAAAACAGCAATTATATGAAACGGCACGTTTTCGGCACACTATTCCAAAAATTCCCCAATTTCCAGATGGCTGGAAAAGCATTCGAAAAATTCCGTCAAATCGACGCCTCCGGAGCCTCACCAGTCACCCCACAACTAAAGAAAACTCAAGAACCAAGTAAATGGGATAAGAAAGACGATAAACCGATTGCTGAAGTTATTAATAGAAGAACTGTGGAAGACGATGGTCCCGAAGAGGATTCCGATGCATTTGATGTCAAGAATTTGATGAATAAGTTTAAAAATATTGGAGAGAATCAGAAGACAACGACTTCTTCGGAACACAGAGCGGAGCTGGAGGCTTTGAAAACGGCGGCGAAGGATTTCAAGGCAAAGTTTGAGAATAGTGGAGAGGCGGATACTGATGCAGCGTTGGTAGAGGCTAAGAGACAACAGATGGAGGAAGAGTTTGAGGCACTGAAAAGTGAGCTTTTTCCAAAAATAAAATCGTTATCATCACCATAAATTATTATTTAAAAAATTTTTTTAGGTTTCTGAAAACTGATAGAAACAGAAAAAAATTTACACTCTAGTATACAAGATAGCCAGTTTAAATCGGTTATATCTCAGCTATCGTCAAAGCTATCAAAAAGTTGTCAACTAATGAAATATTGCTCATAACAAGGGCTACATTTTGTTAGTTAACAACTTTTTAATAGCTATCACAGGAAGCGAGTTATAAGCGTTTGAAGTTGCATGCCATGAGCCACGTGCAGCCTCTCTGTGCCTCTTTATAACTCGCTAACCGTTAGAGCTATCAAAAAGTTGTCAACTAATGAAATATTCCTTATAATAAGGGCTACATTTTGTTAGTTGACAACTTTTTGATAACTATCACAGGAAGCGATTTATAAGCGTTTGAAGTTGCTTAAATAGCAGGGTGTCGTTTTCTGAGAGTCTTAGCGGTATAAAGTTATTTGAAAAAGTCTAAAAAATTTTAACGTTTTTGAAACTTTATAAAAACAGTAGAAAATTAAGAAAACTTTATTAGTTTTAACTAAACGATGTAATTGATTTAAAAAAGAAATCTTGATTTTGGAGTTTTGAAAGAATTTTATTATCGCAGTCATAGTATATTGTTCTTTCGGCTCTATTTTTAAAAAAAAGTTTTGAAACATTGATAAAAAATTTTTATTTAAAAAAAAATTACCAACTTTTTGTACTCCTCTCGGACAATTTCTTACATTAAATCCCTAAAATAAATCACAACGATAAATCGAAAATAAGGAACACTGAAAAAAGTAGAATACATTTGAATAAGTTAAAATTTTAAGTGATTTTATAAAAACAGTGAATATTATGTGAGTTTTTAAGGGCTATCTTAGCTAATGGTAACCTGTGAACTAGGCTTAACTTTTTAATTCAGGCACATTTCCACAATTCTGCTAATATTAAGATTTTGTGACTTGACAAAAAAATAGTAATTATGAAACTGTATTTTTTCGAAATTTTTAAACAAATTTCATTAGTGCGTTTTACATTAAGAAATAGCATAATTCTGCAAAATTAATCAATTTTTTGAAACAGAAAATTAATTTTTCCAAAATTTACACTTTCCCAATTATCTAAATTATATAAATAACATTCCAGGAGAACGAGAAGAGGCTCAAAAACGTCTGGAAGAGGAGCGTCTCGCAGAAGCGGCTGCCTCTCAAGGAAACGAGGCTCGTGATGAGGATGTGGCGATTAAGGCGGAGCACGCTTCCAAAATGACTGCTAAATGGGAAAAGATTCAGCAGAAGGAGGCGAAGAAAGCCGAGAAGGGCAAGATGCCGGAGAAGAAGTCTGGAAATGCGGTATGATTTTGGGAATGGGTTAGATGGGGTACTGTAGGATATGGTCCTATGGCTTATGGTAGTATGGACCATGGTCCTATGGTACATGGCCGCTTGGTTTATGGTATTATGGTCCCAGTGGTCCCTTGGGCTTCGGTGATGGCTTATCCTCTCTCATCTCTAAAAAATTTCAGGAACAATGATTCTCCCGTCCCCCACCCTATCATTATTTAAATTCTGTCTTGTCTGTCAAATTTTGAATTTTCAAATGTCTTTTTAATAAATTTTTTTGTGTCCCAAAGGGATTTCAAAAAAAAAAACGCACACAAAAACAACAAAATTTGCTGTGCCCGGAAACTAATATATTTTTTGGCTTCTCTAATCCTCTCACTCTCTCTCTCCTAGCTAACCCTAACCTCTAAGCTCCTTTACTAACTGTGTGGTTTTTCGAAACTAATTATTCCAGAGATTCTGCCTCCCACCACCCGACAAATGCTCATTGTGCACTAAGAATGTGTATAGGGCCGAGCAGTTTCAATGCTTTGGATTACTGTATCATGTCAATTGTTTTAGATGTATCGACTGTAAACAGGCGTTGAGGTATGTGAATTTTTAGTAATGCCTAGAAAAATAAAAATAAATTTGAAATCTATCTGAAACCTGAATTAATTTTTTATCAGAAATTCAAAATTTATTTCTTATTAAAACGCTAGGGAGCGATGTCCGCAGTCGTTTGGCAAAAGAATAAAAAAGAATAAAAATAGGCCGCTGCCCGAGGAGTCGAACCTGTGACCTCTCGGGCGGCGAACAAGAACACTACCCACTATACCAAACATGCAAACCAAACGTAGAGGGCGCATTCCGTAGATATCTGGGGGCCTGCCGGGGGCAGGTGGCTGGTTGTTAATAAAGTTCCAAAAGCTTGCTAAGCTGAGTAGACGAGTTTTGTACTCCTCTCGGACAATTTTTCTTTTGAATTCCAAAAAATCTTCATCTGAAGCTATCCAATTTTTGAAACAAGGAATAATGGTTTTTTTTAGTGTTTAGAAACAGAAAATTTTTTTGATAGTAGTAGTAAGTTTATCAGTAGAGATAAAAAAGAAAAACAATTGACATTCAATTTAAAATTTTAAGTTCTTATAAACTTGAAACAGGAATTTTTAAGGATCAATTTTTTTTGAAAATACCGTAGGTTTCAGTCCCGTCCCTTTCAGTCATTTTTTTCATAAATCTCCAATAAATTATTCGGTTTAGCTTGGAAATTATTTCAAAAATGGGAACGATTAGATTGATCAGATTAAAGTTCAAAATTACTAATCTGTTAAACTTTGCTTTTGAAACATATTAAAAATGTAGATTTTTGTTAACGCTTAGCCAAAATGAAAGTATTGTCCGAGAGGAGTACACAAAATTTTTTTAAATTTTGATTTTTACATACTTGCGACGGGCCGGGCCGGGCCGGGCCTTGACAGGAATTTTCAAGGCCCGGCCCGGACTGTGGGCGCCAATTTCAAATTTAGAAAAATACACCTATTTTTCTGTTGAAAAAGGGTGTGTGTGGCTGATTTTGTTCCTAAAAGTAAGTTGGGTTCGGACAACAGTGTACATGTTTTGAAGCAATATAACACTTTTTCTCAAAAATTTGAAAAAAAATTTTTTTTCTCCGAATTTTTTTGAAATTTTGACCAAAAAATGACCCAGCCGGGCCTTCCGGGCCGGGCCGGGCCCTGAGAATTTTCCAAGGCCCGGCCCGGGCCGGGCCGGGCCTTCAACGATTTTCGCAAGTATGGATTTTTAAATTTTTTTGAACAGAATGAAATCCCGGTTTCACTGAAGTTTCAATTAGTAACAAGTTTGAAATTGTTACTGAATGTTGTGTTGAGAATTACATAATCTAAAAAATCGCTAAAATTACCTTTCTGGGCTAGAATGAGGACAAAAAAAATTAATTTTTCAGCAGTTTCAAAAAATCCTTAACTCGAGCATAGTTTGTTGAAATGATTGGTTTAAGTTCCTAATTCCAAAAAAAACAATTCTTTTCAGAGTAGAAAAAGCGCATCGATGTCAAAAATCGGGGGACCTCTACTGTCGAGTTCATTTCAAGTTAATGGAGGAGAATCAGAAAAGAAAAATGTTGTCGACAGAGGAGAATAATAATAATAATGAAGTGGAAGAGGAAGTTTCGGATATTTAAATTTGCTCAATATATTTTTTAAATTTCTATTTCAGTTGCCATTTTTTATGCATTTTTTGGTCACATTTCATTTTTTTTCTACATAACGGAAATAAAATTATTGAAAATTTCAAAAAAAGGATCGTGTACAACAAAACAAATCGAGAGTGAACATTGTGAATTTTTGATAATATCATATTATGAAAATGGTGAAACATAACTTTTTTTACAGTTTCACAGATAATGTATTTGAAAATTATGGAAAAGCTCGAAAGTTTGTCTTTCATAGTTACCGTAAATACTGTAATAGAAGCACATGTGCTTCTATTTTTCAACTGTGATTTTTGAAAAATTACATGTCGGAGTTTTATAGAAAAATATTGAAACAATTTGTGATGTACCGGTTTTCAGTGATCGAGAATAGTTTTTCGGGTCAATCCGAAAGGAGCTCGTGAAATTTGAGGTATTTTCTGCCTATTAAGACGCGACACCACACGCCCTGGGTGTGCTTCTATTGAAGAGTGTGCTTCTACTAGAGGTGTGCTTCTATTACAGTATTTGCGGTATAATAGTTACTGAAGAAGCTAATGTGTGGCCGAGGTTGAAGGCAAAAGTGTCCAGATTATTCTAGGCCACCTAAAACCTTCAACCTCGGCTACGACCTTAGTTTTTTTCCTTATCTACAATAGCCTAAAATTTACAGTTTCACTTTTTTAAAGTTTTATGTAAAATGTGAACAATTCCTTGTTTTGAAAATATCCGTAACATACAAAGATGAAACGGAAAAATTCACAGGTCATAAAAACTTTCTCTGAAAACCTCGGCCACGACCACAGTTTTTTTTTCATATTTCTGTACGTGGCCGGGTAATCTCGACATTTTGAAGCGGTTAAAATCACTGTTTCGAATTCAAAAAATCCCCCCCAAAAAAAAACAATTTTAAGTTTGAAACTGTAAAAAAATTCTGTTTCAAAAACCCAATTTCGTTAGATCACAAAAGTTCCATTTTAATGCTTTCCTGTCTTTAATTTCGGAGAAAACAGAAAAAGTCAGAGAAAACAGTTATCATACTTATATAATACTAGGGGGTGATGTCCAGATGTCCGCAGTCGTTTGGCAAAAGAATAAAAATAGGCCACCGCCCGAGGGTTCGAACCTGTGACCTCTCGGCCGACGAACAAAGACACTATCCACTATACCAAACATGTAAAACAAACGTTACCGGCGCATTCCGTAGATAGCTGGGGGCCTGCAGGTAAACTGGCTTGTATGTTCATAAAAGCTGTTAATTTGTTCCTGGTTCCCCTTCCAAACACCATAAAACATCAGTCATAACAATCTGTATTTATTCGACCAAAGTCTACCCTGTTATCGAAGTTTTCAGGTCAGACACTCATCAACAATTCTTAATTTGAACCTCTACTTTCAAAAAAAAAAAATGACGATAACAACCTTAACTATTGTCTTGTTTTCTCTCATTCAGTCGGCCATTTTTTTTTTATCTTAATTTTTTTCAGGAATTCCAGATGAATACCCGTCTGAAACATCTACTTCGCCTTCTGGAAAACTCATTCCCGAATATCCCGGATTTCCATGAAAAAGTGATAGCCGACTTTGAAAAATTGGAAAATGGGAAAAGTTTCTGGTCGGATATTTATGTGGCACGTCTGAAAAAGAAGGATGGATTTGAGGAATTGGAGATTCCAGATAGTATTTTTATTAAGGTAAGAGGGGCTTAAAACTAAATAAAAAGAAAAAAAATAGTACTCTGATTGAAAACGTCTAATTTTTGAAAACTTGTTGAAACTTTAATTTTTGGTATCAAATTTTTTTTCATTATTTTGACCGTTTATATCTCGGTTGCTGTTAGAGATATCAAAAAGTTGTCAACTAGTAAAATATTTCTCATGATAAGGACTACATTTTATTAGTTGACAACTTTTTGATAACTCTTAAAACAAACGAGATACGCGCTTTCAAAGTTTGCAACCAGAGTCCGCCCCTATTGTCTCTGCGTCTCTTTAAAATGCGTATATCTCGGCTCCTGTAGGAGTTATCAAAAAGTTGTCAACTAATGAAATATTGCTCATGATAAGGGCTACATTTTGTTAGTTGACAACTTTTTGATAGCTTTTACGAGAACCGAGATATAAGCGTTTGAAGTTGCGCCCTATGGAGAAAGAGAGAGAGACGCAGAGAAAAAAGAGCTAGCGGGCCTCACCCTCGGTGGTTGGTGGCTTGCAACTTCAAACGGCTATATCTCGGCTCCCGTAAGAGCTATCAAAAAACTGTCAACTAACAAAATGTAGCCCTTATTATGAGCAATATTTCATTAGTTGACAACTTCTTTCTAGCTCTTATGCGAAAAAAGTTATAGCCGTTCAAAGTCGAGATATCTAATTTTTTAGGTCCCCGTAATCAGCGAGAACGTTTTGAAACGTGTCGATAAAACTCGGCAACTGGAACTTCATGATAAGCTTCTTTATTTTTCTATGGTAATTTTTCCCCCCATTACAGTATCCCAGTCCAAAATTCCAGAAAGAAAACCTCTTCTACAAACACTTTTCAAACGAATCAATCCCAAATTTCCCATTTCCCAAGATTTATTTCACTGAAGACGTCAAAGAAGAAGGGACCGGGGGAATTGTTGCTGAGAATTTAAGTGATAAAATCTATGAATTAGAGCATATTCCCGGCTTGAATCATGAGCAAGTTCTTCAGTTAATGGAGGCGTTCGCCGGGTTTCATAGTCATTTATTGAATCGGAAGGATAAGGATTATGTCGAGGATTTCGTAGAAGGAGCTAATGGAAAAGAGAATTGGTCGGCGGAGATGCAGCGGAGAATGGTAAGCAATTTCCTTATTTCCTATTAGATCTAAGTCTAATTTTTCAAAAAAATTGAATTTTCAGCTCGATGAAGTGCTAACTTTGGAAACCAGGGCTCCAGAATTATTTGGGAATGGGCGGATCCGAAACATCGCGTGGTCCTATGACTACGAAAAGAAGAATAAAGCTCAAAATGAAGCAATTTCAGGTAAAAATTTCTTTTTCAGATTTATTTTATTATTCGGAACAATTTCATTACAACTAATCCGCAACTAAAAAATTCAGGAATCCAAAATCTCAAAAAAAAAAAAAAAGACGCCTCGGGAATTGAACCCGTGACCCCTAGGGGTCACGGGTTCGCTAGCTTGTCAGCCTTCGCTAGCTTGTCAGCCTGAAGCTTAGCCACTAGGCCATAGACGCGAAGACTTTTGCCACGTGGCGAGGGTAAGATATACAGGGTTCGCGGCAACCTATGTGAAAATGCCCGTACCTGGTAAAAAGGGTATAACTCGGCTCAGAGGCGAGATATCAAAAAAGTTGTCAACTAATGAAATATAGCTCATTTTAAGGGCTACATTTTGTTAGTTGACAATTTTTTGGTAGCTCTTATGGGAATCGAGATAAATTGGTTTGAAAAATGTTAGTATTAAATTTGAGAATTTTTCAAATTTTAGTGTTGAAAACTGTTTCAAAAAGTTATGAAAACTCTTTTATAGTTTGAATCGAAGGTTAGAATCCGTATTCTCCTTAGTCATTTATTACAATAATCGATACATTTCAGACATCCCTGGTATAATCTGTCATGCAGACATGAATGTGACCAATATGTTATGGAAGAAAAATACAAATGAGTTAGCGGCGATTATCGATTTTCAAATGGTTTTCATCGGCTCCATTGCTTTCGATATTGTCAGAATTCTCACTTTAGGATTAAGCAGGGAAACTCGAAAGTCGAAATGGGAGTATTATTTGAAACATTATTATACCACTTTATCTAAGTTGTGCAACAGTAATCCCCCATTTTCCTTTGAAGAGGTAGGACCCTAATCTAATATCAAAAGATACAGTAACCCTCCAATTTTCAGTTCCTCCATCAATACATATTAATCTTCCCATTCGCCACCAATTTTTCCCTTTTCGGCATCTCTATTTATATCAAAATGTACACCGAGGGAACCATTGGAATCGCTTCGGACCTCGTTTCGAATTGCGAAGAATTGATGGATCGGGCAAGGGGAATTGTGGAGGATATTGAGGGGATGAGCAAGGATTTTACTTAAATTTTTTTTTTTGAAAATTTCAGTTTCAGTAAAAAATTTTAAAAAATTTTTATTTAAAAAAAACCACCCGTAAAACACGAAAAAAAAATATTCACAATTCACAAAATCATCTAAAAAATTACAATGATCGAGAGAGCGATTGAGATGAGAGGTAGGAGAGAAGCAGAGGCTCTGGGTGCTTCTGTCGGACGCATTGGACGCTTTTCGATTCGATTCGTGTTGATTTTCGGGGTGAAACCGTTCGGGTGATCGAACTGGAAATTTTAAGGATTTTTCAGGTACATTTTTCTAACCAGCCAGTTCACCTGCAGGCCCGCAGATATCTAGGGGTTGCGCTGGCATGTATTGGTTTGCATATTTGGTATAGTGGATAGTGTCTTTGTTCGCCGCCAGAGAGGTCACAGGTTCGAACCCCTCGGGGGCGACCTATTTTTATTCTTTTTTTTATTCTTTTGCCAAGTAAGTTTTTTAGGTACCGTACTGGTCCGGAATTTTTTTTTCTTTTTTTTAACCTGGCATGATTTTATTATCATCGCTTCAAAAAATCGCTCGAAGAATTTGATCTATTTTTTGATCGGATTGTTAATTTTAGCTCCTCCCACTTCATTTTTACCACTGCGATCGAGGAAATTCAGTGGTACGAAAAAAGTGGGCGGAGCTAAAATCAAAAATTCGCGCACAAAATAGATCAAATTCTGCGAGCGATTATTCTGAAGCGATAATATATGATATTATTAGTAATATTTTTTCGAAAAGCTAAAATTTAACTACCATCTAAAACCGTAATTTTTTTTTGAAAAAAAAACTCACATTATTTCCATAAGTAATCGGATTGAATGTTTCCTCTGAAGTGATCGGGAACGAATGAGAATCTCGGTTTAGTTCATGGGCGTTCACTTCTGAAAAAAAAGTTTTTCTTATTATATAAAACATCAAATTAATGTGTTCTATAGAATTTTTAAAAATAATTTATATATGAAACTGAAAAAATTTTAAATTTTTTAAAACTTTTTTATAGTCGTTTGCCGGAATCGTGCCGAAACCGTGCTGGAGGTTTTTTTTAGAACCCGACACGTTTCGGCACGGATTGGGCACGCTTTCTTATAAATTAGCCTTCGTAAAGCCTAAGGCATGTTTTCCAAGAAACCGGCACATCCTGGCACGATTCTGGCACCCTAAATTCAGTTTTGACGGAATCACAGCGTGCCCAATCCGTGCCGTCCCTCCAACTAACCATCCGGCTGAGCTGAACCAGTCGCAGCCATCACATAAAACGGGGTATTCAAATTCCAAATAAGCCCATTTTTATTATCGATTTGTGGCATAATTTGTTGGGTGAATTCGCAGACAAGCCGAGTGTCAACCACTTCTCCAGCTAGATCAGTGAACAGCTCAGCGTGTTCATCATCGTTGAGGAAGACACGATCGTTGGATTTTCCTGGAATTGAGGATTTTCATTTTTTTTTGAAACGTTCCATTTTTTTTTTTGGTTTTTTTTCTTCTAATGGAGGGTTACGGTAACTTGGAAATAGTTACCTTTATTATAAGAGACATAGACTTCCGGTTCATAACCGACGAACTCGCCCATATTACTGATGACACACTCGCTGACCGAATCATTTCCCTGGAATCAATTATTAAAGGGGGACAAAAGCAATTTCGTGTACTCCTCGTGGACAAGTTTCTTGAGTGAGACCAAGATAATTTCAAAAAAAAAATTTCTGCAGTGGCTGATACAGGTTTTTTTTTAATATTCTGAATTTTTTTTCAGTTTCAAACTTTTCCATAAAATTGACTCTAAATTCTTCAAATAGTGTGTGTGATCTTGTTATAATATTTTGTGTACTCCTCGTGGACAACTTCAAGCCCAAAAACCCAAAAAAAAAAAAAAATTTTTTTCATGCCAGTTTCTGATACATGTTTTTTAAAAATATTCTGAGAATTTTTTCAGTTTCAAAATTTGAAATGGATTCTATATGCTTCAAAAATGGTATTCTCTATTCCGACAATTTCGTGTACTCCTCGAGGACAAAATTGTGTTATCCCAAAAAAAATTTTTTTTCTAAGAAATTTTTTCGGTTTCAAGTTTTCCATAAAATTAACTCTGAAAGCTTTAAAAATGGTAAATGTATGGTGAAAGTAAATTCTACAGTTGTTTCTTCGTGTACTCCTCGTGGACAAGTTATATGAGTAAGAAATTTTTCCAGTTTCAAAAATGCCATATAATTGGCTCTAAAATCTTCAAAATGGTGTTTCATATTTCTGCAATTTCGTGTACTCCTCGTGGACGAGTTTGAGTAATCCCAATAAAATTTCAAAAAAAAAATTTTTTTGCAGTTTCTTGATACAGTTTTTTTTTAATATTTTGAAAATTTTTCAGTTTCAAAAATTCCATAAAATTGACTCTAAAAGCTTCAAAAATTTTACTGTTAAGACTATCAGTTTGTGTACTCCTCATGGAAAATTTCTTTGAAAGATCCCAAAAAAAAATTTTTTTTTGATACAGTTTTTTTTATAAACTGACAATTTTTTCAGTTTCAAGTTTCCCATAAAATTGGCTCTAAAATCTTCACAAATGATGCTTTAAGAGCTACAGTACCGTGCAAAAGTATACGAACCGGGCCGATTTTTAACGTATCTCAACTTTGGATGATCCAATCGGCACCAAACTTGCTGAGATTATGGAAAACGCGTAAAAAATGAGTTTTTATAACGCCGGACCCGATTTAATGAAAAAACTTTTTTCTGGAACAAAAATTCAAAAAATCACAAAAAGTGGATTTTATGATTTTCTTGGTTTTTCAATTTTTTTTTCATATTATTATCATATTTTCTGTCAATATAGCTGTAAATTAGAATGAGTAGACCTCATGGCTCTCAGAATTGGTCGAAATCACAAAGATCGGCTATCATCTGGGGTCGTCGGATGGCTCTGAACATGCCAACTCTCATTGAGAAGTTCAAGACTCGAAAAGCGGTTATCTTGTCGACTCTGAATACTGCAAACCGGTTGAAATGTACTGGAAGGCCTTTCAGAACATCAACAGGGGCAGATTGAATCATTATCACTGTGATCAAAAAGAATCCGCCTCTGACAAGCACTGACATCAACTCGGAACTTAGGGATGAATACGGAATTAAGGTCAATTTAGATGGAATAGTTTAGAAATTTTTAGTGGAATATGCTAACAGGCGTCTAAAATCACTGTAAAAATGTCCCTATGCATGTAGCGGTCCATGGTTCCGATGATTCTGATCAGTGGACAGGCGCCATTGGAGTAGCAGCAACCCCAGATTGAGACGCTACAACCACCATGCTTCACAGTTGCCACCTGGTACTTAGAATCGTACCATTTGGCATCTGGAAGTCGCATATTAGTAATTTCTTCCGTTCCTATCATCAAATACTTCGATTTGTCACTTTAAAGTACTTTAGTCCACTGCTGAGGGGTCTAGTGTTAACGCTCCTTGGCGCACTTCAGTCGAGCTGAACGGTTCTTCTCTGAACTTAATTGTTTCTTGACTGGGCAACTTCCAGCATTGTTCAGATGTCTTTTTATAGTGTTTTCAGACCCCTGTTAGCATATTCCACTAAAAATTTCTAAACTATTCCATCTAAATTGACCTTAATTCCGTATTCATCCCTAAGTTCCGAGTTGATGTCAGTGCTTGTCAGAGGCGGATTCTTTTTGATCACAGTGATAATGATTCAATCTGCCCCTGTTGATGTTCTGAAAGGCCTTCCAGTACATTTCAACCGGTTTGCAGTATTCAGAGTCGACAAGATAACCGCTTTTCGAGTCTTGAACTTCTCAATGAGAGTTGGCATGTTCAGAGCCATCCGACGACCCCAGATGATAGCCGATCTTTGTGATTTCGACCAATTCTGAGAGCCATGAGGTCTACTCATTCTAATTTACAGCTATATTGACAGAAAATATGATAATAATATGAAAAAAAATTGAAAAACCAAGAAAATCATAAAATCCACTTTTTGTGATTTTTTGAATTTTTGTTCCAGAAAAAAGTTTTTTCATTAAATCGGGTCCGGCGTTATAAAAACTCATTTTTTACGCGTTTTCCATAATCTCAGCCAGTTTGGTGCCGATTGGATCATCCAAAGTTGAGATACGTTAAAAATCGGCCCGGTTCGTATACTTTTGCACGGTACTGTATATCAATTGTACTCCTCGTGGAAGTTAACTTGTCCACGAGGAGTACAGCAATCATAAAATTCAAATTTGAAGGGTTTAGAGGAAATTTCATGAAAAGTAGCAACTGAAAAATTGCTCAGGTTAAAAAAAACTGTTTCAAAAAATGCATTTCAAAACCTAGTTCATGCCCCCTTTAATCCACTATCTCCTTTAAAGCACTAACCATAAATCGATCATGAGAAAAAGCGATGGCGACATATTGTTGTTGAACAGGTGGAATAATGGTCTACAAATCAGAAAACATTCAAAAATCCAAGGTCATTTTTCTTCATTCTTACCGCTGCAACCATTTGAACTTTCATCTGATTTACCCCGATCACCGAGAGTGTTACACCGATTGTACAGTCCAAATTTGGGTCACAGCCTCGCGGACGGAACATGCAGATTTTGGTGGTACCGCAGCCGGTGCTTCAATTATTATGTCATGGATTAAGAATTTTGAAAATCGATAAAAATAAAACATATTGAAAACAGTAAAAATTCGTAAAAATTACTGTTTCAGGAAATTTTTTTCTTTTTGCTTTTTTCAACAATTGTAATCTTTACTTGAGCTGACGATAAGTGAAAAAAAACCAAAGATTGTTTTATTAAAAGTTAAATGAAACGGTAATTGCTAGAAATGTTTCACTAGCCCAAAGCGTGCCGAAAATGTGCCGCTCTGTGATTCCCTTCAAATTTAAGATTTTTAAGTGATCAAGGTGTGAAAATGATAGATTTCAACGAGTTCTACACGATGAACTAGTTTTCAAAACTATTGGTTTAGTCTGAGCGGAGTTACGGTGGTTTTGGCGAGATTAAGGAAATCGGCACGGCTCGGCACAAATTGGGCGCGCTCAAAAAAAAACAATAAAGATATTTTTAAACTTCTAAAAACACCACTCACACCCCGGCACGATTTGGGCACGCCAACTTTAGTTTGAACGGAAATACACATTACTAACGAAATTTATTTATTTGTGCCCAATCCGTGCCGAAATGTGCCGGTTTATTGAAAGTAATTTTTAGAAATTCAAAAAAAATTATTCTTATTTTTTAAAAATCGGGACAATCCGTGCCGAACCGTGCCGGTTCCTAGCCAAAACCCCTATAACTCAATTCAGACTAAACCAATCGCTTTAAAAACTAGTCCATCGTGTAGAACTCGTTAAAATCTATCATTTTCACTCCCAGATCATCTTAAAATATCGAATTCGAAAAAAGTTATCGGCTTCCAAAAAAAAATTTTTTTCCGGTTTCAAAAAAAAACTCACCTATTAATAAAAATAGCATCGCCAAACGCTATCAGAAGACTCGCAATCAGGACAAATGACCCCATTTTGAAATCTGAAAAAAAAATTTCCAAAAAAAAACAAAAAAAAGGTAAACAAAAAACCAAAGACTGATTGACTGAGACCAATGAAAAAGGAAATGACCATTTTCTCTTTCTCTCTCTCTCTCTCTCTCTCTCTCTCTCTCTTCTCTCCGTTTGTTTCGGTCAACCACAAATCTCGGGCGGTTCAGTCGACGACAATGACGGAGTGGGTGATAAATTGATGGCTATTAGAAGGAATTAAGGAAATGGAATTTAGAGAGAGGAGAGAGGATTAGAGAAAAAGAGGAAGTGGAGGGAAGAAGGAAGTTTAAGAATAAGTGAAAAATTATTTATGGAAGGCTTCATACAGTAATCCCAACTTTCAAGCTACCGTAACTCAGTTAAAAGTGGAGATATCAAAAAATAGTTAACTAACAAAATATAGCCCTTGATGAGAGCAACATTTCATTAGTTGACAGTTTTTTGATAGCTTCACTGGGAGCGGAGATATCAGCGTTTGAAGTTAGGTAGGCGAGAAAGAGAGAGTGCAGACAGTTAGACACTCTAGCTTTCTCTGCGTCTCTTTGAAATGTCAGAATTCGAAATAATTATTTTTACTGCAATTCTATTAATTTCACTGTTTCATTAGGCAATTATACAATCACTCAGAAACAATAATTAATAACGCATTTACCGTAAAAAATCTATTAGAACTGCCGAAAAAATAGTATTGCATGCAATTCTAATAGAGGTTTTACGGTATATTTATGTAAACTTCGGAAGAAAAACAAATGCTTAGACCATAATTTTTTCAGTTTCAATAATTTTATTTTTCACCTAGCAAAACTACAGCTTCATTACTAAAAAAATAAAAATAGGAATTTAAACAAGTCATCTGAAACCGAAAAAACTAAAAGGAAATTGATTTCATAATCGAATTAAGAGAAAGACAAAAGAACAAATGTCCGCCGAATTAAATTTCTAGACATGACCACTTTTAGATTGGCGGGTGAATTATTAAAAAAAATAGAAATTACTGGAATAGTTAGAGAATTTGAAACAGAGATTTTAATTGTGGTGATTAAATCAGAAAAGTGTCTAGCTTATGAAAAAATTACTGTTACAACACTAAGTTAAAAGAACTTCCAACAGAAGCGATCTACTTCTACGGTTGTTTCCATTGAAAACTTTTTTTAAAATTTCTCTGCTTCACTAGATTCACTTATAAATTCAAGCAGAACCAATGAAATTGCTCGTCTACTAAGTTAGCCATACAAAAAACAAAAAGTAAGTACGAAAAAAAGTTTAAATTCAACGATTAGAATTTTTGTTTATTGTAGGAACCCAGACTAATTATAGTTGATCACATGCTACTGTACTTGAGATTTTGTTGACGATTAATTGAATTTATCACGAATCTGAACTTTCTATCACTAAATTTCTGAAATTCTCTAGATAAGTCCTTAATGAAACAAGCAATTTATTTTTGAAAAAATGAAGAAAAAAATTACGGTTTCATAATAATTGTATGAGCAGATTAAGTTATTTTTTTCATTATTAAGCAGAGATAATCGTATATTTCAAATATTAGTAAGCTAATGTACGAAGGGTATTCGGAAAGTATTAATTATTTCTCATAACAGTCAGTAATTTGTCTTATTTGAAACAGAAATTGATTTCATGAAATAGGTAGCATATAATTTTTTAGTTACGGCATCTACAGTAATCCAAGAAAGTAATGTTATGGCAAAAAATAACCAAGTTCGGGTCAGATATTTTAATCTAGAGATATTCTGGACCGCTTTCCAAAAAAAATTATGTTTCGATTTCTACATAATAATTTAATTTTCCTAGAGTATTTCAATATTTTAAAGCTATTTTAAGTAACTTGGGGGTTTAAAAACATTGTGAAGAACGAGCCGAAATTGAATAATATAAGCTTAAGACTGTCTATAAGGATGATACAAATCCGTCAATATTACGATATCATTTCAAACCAAAAATCCTAAATTTGAAACCGATTTGTTCATTTTTTTTTTGACGATAATTCCTTGAATAAATGAATAGATATTTTATTACCCTAAATTTCCGTTATCAGCATATTTGCAATGTAAAACAGGAATATTTTTTCAACAACTTTAAAAAAACGGAATTTGAATTTTGGCTTAATCGCGATTAGAGCACATGTTGATGCCTTATGCCGCGCTGATAGCTTAATAATTTGAAACCGATTTTTGAAAAAAATTCTTGATGCCGTGACTAATATTTCACTACCCAAACAAATGGTAATTAGCGATATTAAAAAACGGGAATATTTGTTTTTCAACAACTTTTAAATCAAATACTGTTTCTTGGATCTCATGTAAAAAGGTGGTACTATTTTATAATGTTAATGCTCAACTATTATTCGTTAATTTCGAAAATTCAAAATATTTCCAGTTACAGTAACCTATGTTAACCAACAGCTAACACAGAAAAACTATTATTTCTGTAATAATGCTAGCCTAGTTCTCGAGCTACAACGCTTTGAAGCTGCCGACTAGAGAGAGAGAGAGAGACGCAGACAGTTAGACTGTCTGCGTCTCCTCCACTCTAACTAAACTTCAAATCGCTATAACTCTCTAGCCGTTATAGATAGAACCCCGGTTCAAGAGACAAAAATAGGCAGAAAAATGTCCCCTTATTAATGAAGTCATTTTTGGGAAATTTGGAAAACATTTTTTTTTCGAAAAAGTTCATGATTTCTTAATTCGGTCTTGATGACGTCACCAAATGTCAATTAACGAAAAAAAACGGGAAAAAGTGAAATTGTCCACTTGGAACATCTTTCTCTCTCTCTCTCTCTCTCTCTCTCTCTCTCTCTCTCTCTCTCTCATTTCCAATCACATGACCTCCCTTTAAACTTAAAGAAAATTAAAAAAGGGTACAGTAACCTTGAAAAAGTGGAAATTCAAAAGAAGAAAAAGACATTGTGTGTGTAAATAGAATCGAATTAAACAAAAAAGAAAGAAGGAAACCTTGACCAAAATGGTAACAACGTCCTCTTTTTTCTCGTTAAGTGGCCAAGAAAAAGAGGCTGAAAATGGGCTGAAACTGGTTTTTTTTTTGCGGGGGGAGGAAGAAGGAACTTGTCAAAATCCACTTAAGATGCTATAATTATGAAAGAGTGTTTTTCAGTTATTTTTAAGGAAAATTGAATTTCAAAATTTTTGAAAAAATTGGGATTTTGAGAATAAGCTGTGTAGTCCTCTCTGACAATTTTTTGGGAATTTTTTGAAAAAGAATTTCTTTTCGGAAACTTCAAAAAATTTTGTCCGAGAGGAGCAGTGTGCCTTACCGGAAAAAAATTTACCGGTAAAAATTGACTTCGGTAAATTTGCCGGTAAATTTACCGAACTTTTACCGGTAAAAATTTACCGGTAAAAATGAATTTCGGTAAAAATTGATCGAAAATATTTTAATCATTGCGGATACAATAATTTCACCTTCCAGGAGGTTGTAAGTGTTTTTGGAATTTAACTTCTCAATTATGAGCGATGAAGAAGTTAAGAAAATGACAGGGAAATGCTGAAAGCATAAAAATGTCCCGGAACATTTCAGATTTTTTGAAAATATATTTTGCGTCATAACTGGACCCCTTTTCATAAGTTTGAGCACAAATACCCTTCATTTCTATGCATCTCCTAATCATTGCGCCTAATAAATTTAATACAGCCAAAAAGAACAACCGTATGTCTTAGTAATGTCCTCGTCATCGTGTCAGCACTTTTATTAGCCATAAACAGCTGAAAAATATGAACTAGGTGTTAAACTGGAACGTTTTTTGGAAAATTTACCGAACTTTTTTACCGGTAAAAGACAATTTACCGGTAAATTTACCGGTAAACTTACCGGTAAATCTGTATTTTTACCGGTAATTTACCGGTAAAAGTTCGGTAAATTTTTACCGGTAATTTACCGGTAATTTACCGGTAAATTTATCGGTAAATTTACCGGTAAAATTTACCGAACTTTACCGGTAAGGCACACTGGAGAGGAGTACAAAATTGGATCAAACTTGAGTTAATAAATCGCTCAAATTATAAATTTTCATAAGAAATGTTGGACTAGAAACAGAGATTTTTATTTTGAAAACGTTTTTTTTTTAATTCAAGTTATATTGGCTGTGTACTCCTCTCGGACAATATTTTCCATATTTTTGGAAAGAAATTGTCCGAGAGGAGTACAAAACAATCAAGTATTTTTGATTTCAAAAAAAAAATCAGTTATTGTCGGTTCAAAAAAATCGCTCGAAGAATTTGATCTACTTTTTGCGCGGATTGTTTATTTTAGCTCCTCCCACTTTATTTTTATCACTGCGATCGAGGAAATTCAGTGGTACAAAAAAAGTGGGAGGAGCTAAAATCAAAAATTCGCGCGCAGAATAGATCAAATTCTACGAGCGATTATTTTGAACCAATAATATTTAAAACCAAACTTTCATATTATTTTTGATAATCCAACTATTAAAAAAGTAACCACTCTGAAACCGAAAAAAAAACTACCGAAAAAGTGAATTTTAAGAAAAAAAAATCACTGAAAAATTCCATTTAAAACAAGAAAAAAGCTTAGTTTTTGTCCGAGAGGAGTACAAATTTTTCTAAAATCGGAAATTTTAAATCGTCTAAATTTCAAACAAATCAATTAAAATTCTATCTAGAACTGTTAAAAAACCATTTTGAAACAGTTTTTAAAAAATTTAATCAATCTTTAAAAAAAAATAGGAATTTGAAAAAAAGGAAAAAATGTTTTCTGAATCAATGAGAAAATCTACCTAGAAGGAGTTCAAAACGAATAAAATGAAACTTTTTTTTTTCTGAACTAACAAAGAAGTCAATCTGAAACTGGAAAAAACTGAAAATTGAAAAAAAAAGAAAAAGTGAAAAAATTGTTTAAGAGAATCGAATATTGAACTACTAATCAACTTAAAATAGCTAAAGACGGTAAAAACGACAGACCGAAACAGTAAAAAAAGGCTAAAAACTAGAAATTTCCAAAAATGAAAGCACGAAGACTCGAGTTTTGATTAAAAAAGCTACCTAGAACATTAGAAAAAAAACTAATCTGAAACAGAAAAAAAAATAGAAAAAACCTCATTCTTGTCCGAGAAGAGTACAAAAAAGTCTAAAAATGTTAATTTGTCAGAGTCTGACTGCGACTATTAAAAATTCCCTAAAAACCTCAAAAAATAACCATTCTGAAACAGGAAAAAAAATAGAAAAAATACCCAATTATTGTCCGAGAGGAGTACAAAAAAGTCCAAAATCCTTAATTGTCAAACATACCAAAGTTCTAAAAATTTTCCCTAATCCTTGTTAAACATTCTATCAAATCAATGGAAAATTCTCCAAAAACCCCAAAAAATTACCAATCTGGAACAGTAAAAATCCAAAAAAAAAAGTCTAATTCTTGTCCGAGAGGAGTACAAAACTACCAAGAAACTATAAATTTCGAAAAGGAAGGCGAAGAAAAAATGGATAGAATCAAGAAAGAAATTACCTAGAACAGTAAAAAAAACCAATCTGAAACAGGAAAAAAACTTAATTATTATCCGAGAGGAGTACAAATCAGTCTAAAATTTTTAATTTTCAAATATACCAAAATTCTAAATTTGTTTCCTTAATCACAAATTAAACATTTGTGTCATATCAGTAAAAAAATACCGTAAAAATCTCAAAAAAATCACTAAAAAAAGTAGAAAAAATACCAAATTATTGTCCGAGAGGAGTACAAAAAAGTCTAAATTTTTTAATTTTCAAATGGATCAACATTACACAAATTTCGTTTAATCCCAAATTGAGTCTATATTATATTCAATGAAAAACTCCCTAATAACCCAAAAATATAATAAATCTGAAACAGGAAAAAAATATAAAAAAATGACTAATTATTGTCCGAGAGGAGTACAAAAGCAGCCAAAAAATCACAAAAAGACAAGGTCAAAAAACCCAAAAAAAAAAAGAACTGAATCTTTTTCTCCTTCTCTCGAAAATTGATAAACCGGGTCGTCACGCCTTCTTCTCCTTCATCGTCTCTCTCTCTCTCCCATCGCTTCTGAATCAATCTTATCAAAAAGTCAACCAAAAAAAGAAAAAAAAAAGAAGAAACGAATCAATTTCGATTCATTTACAATTACCTATCGAAAGAAGAAAATACATGAAAAAACGTTTTTCGAATAGAAAAAAAACGGAAATGGAGAGGGGGGCCGGGGGAAATCAAAATCTATGCATTTGAAGACGAAAAAAAACTACTAAACTGGGATCTCGGATTGGGAAGAAATGGAAAAAAAGGATAAATAAGAGAAAAAATGGGGGGTTCTGAGTGAAGAAATAAAAGCGAGAAAAAGTAAAAAGAAAAGAATTTAAATGGAATTGATGGCCTTTCCACAGTAGGCGGCGAGATTTGCTTCTCTGAATGCTTCCGATAGCGTCTGAAATTATAGATTTTTGAGAATTTTTGAAGAGATTTTTTCATGTTTTCAGCGTTTTTCAGAGATTTTGATATATTTTTTTTTTATTTTTAATTTTTTTTAGTTATTTTCCTAGTTACCGTGCCGAAAACGTGCCTGACATTATTTAGGCTAAAACGTGCTAGGATTTAAATTTAGCTCGTTTTCAACTGATTTTTGTCTTTTCCAGTTATTTTTTTAGTTACCGTGCCGAAAACGTGCCTAGCTGATGTCAAAATCAATTTAAATCGATGGTTTTAGGTGTATTTTGAGGATTTTCAAAGCTAAAAAAGCTAGAAAAACGAAAAAATTATTACGGTAGTCTCAACATGGCTGAGAATCCGACAAGTTAGTCCACGCTCTTAAAATAGACACTTCAGTAACCCATGCGCCTTTAATCTTTTTTGAGACGTTTAAAGGGGCATGGCTACTGTAGTTTCAATTCTAAGACCTTGGCCGAGCTTGTCGGATCCTAGGCCGCCACATTTCAACGCTGAGAGAATCATAAGTGTGCCGAAAACGTGCCAAACCTCAAAGGGCACAGTTTCGGCACCAAATTGCATAGACTACCGTAATAATTGTCATTTTTAAAGGATTTTCCAGCTTCAAAACCCCAAAAACCACTAAAAACCCCAATTTCTACAATCAAAAATCATTCTTTCCATTCCTGATGTCTCATTTTTCGATAGACAAAGACCATTGACATCAACCCCCCGGTTAACAGTGTCTCAAAGATCACTTCTCTCTCTCTCTCTCTCTCTCTCTCTCTCTCTCTCTCTCTCTCTCTCTCTCTTTTAAAAAATCTCTTTTTGGCGAGAAATCGAATGACGAACAGTTCATTTTTGTCTTTTGGGTGTGTTACTATTGGGGAAGTGATAAGATAAGAATGAGAGAGAGAGAGAGAGAGAGAGAGAGAGAGAGAGAGAGAGAGAGAGAGAGAGAGAGAGAGAATACTATTTCGAAAATAATCCTATCAAATCATGAAAATAGTGTTCAAGAAACCGGAAACAATTCGATTTCGATACGTCAAATTGAACTTTAGAATTTCGTAATTTTTAGAGGAATTTCTGTCTTTTTGGATGGAAATTGATGGAATTTTAGGTCAAAAATCCATATTTTGGGTCTAAAAACGCTATTTTTCCCGGAAAAGCCCCCAATCAAGTGCTGGAACTGGAATTCTATGATTTTTAGAAGAGTTTCAGCTATTTTCATGGAAAATTTATGGAATTAAGGTCAAAATATAGGTGTAGCATGGAAAAATCGAGATTTTTCTAGACTTTAGAGATTTTTTCACTAAAATTTGGTGAAAAATACCAGACTTGCACAGGGCCGGGCTCAACTCAAAATTTTTCCAAAATTTTTCCACCGGCCCGGGCCAAAAGCTGTTTTCAATTTAGGTCAAAAATCCCATTTTTCAGCTAAAAATAATCTTTTTTCATCATTTTTTACGTACTGGATGTGGATGGCACACTCTGGCGACGTCCTCGGCCGACGCTCCGTATTCCATCGCCAATGTGGCTTCGGCGATCATTTCTCCGGCGTTCTGAATAAGAAAATATGGATTTTTGACTGAAAAACCCCATTTTGACGGCTAAAAAACCTACGGATCGCTTCAAAAACCGATTTTCAGCTAAAAAATCCCGTTTCTATATGAAAAACCTCGAAATTTTCAAATTTTTCATCTAAAAACCCCAAAATCCTTTCAAAAAACGACTTACTGGTCCAATAATATGAACACCGAGCATACGATCAGTCTGCTTATCGGCGAGAACCTTCACGAATCCCTCTTGATCGTTGTTGGTCTTGGCACGAGAGTTGGCGACGAATGGGAATTTTCCGATCTTGTAGGCGACTCCCTGGAAAAGAAAATGAGGGGGTTATTTTGGATTAAGGGTTTTAGACATACTTGCGAAAATCGTTGAAGGCCCGGCCCGGCCCGGCCCGGAAGGCCCGGAAGGCCCGGCTGGGTCATTTTTTTGCGAAAATTTCAAAAAAAATTCGAAAAAAAAAAATTTTTTTTTCCAAATTTTTGAGAAAAAGTGTTATATTGTTTCAAAACATGTAAACTGTGTAACTTAGTAACAAAATCAACCACACACACACCCTTTTTCAACAAAAAATAGGCTTATTTTTCCAAATTTGAAACTGGCGCCAACAGTCCGGGCCTTCCGGGCCTTCCGGGCCGGGCCGGGCCTTGAAAATTCCTGTCAAGGCCCGGCCCGGCCCGGCCCGGCCCGTCGCAAGTATGGTTTTAGAATGGGTGGTTTCGAAACGTGCTGGAACCATTTCGGAGTTAAAAACTGTAATTTTGGATTGAAAATTACAGGTTTTTATCATTTGTTCACTGAAAAATCCAATTTTAAGCAGGATTTTCTCTAAAATGGCACAAAAAGGGCTGGTTTTGAAATGGCGTGGTTCCAAACCGTCCTATAACCATTTTCAGCTCGAAAATAGGTTTTTTTTCACGATTTTTTGCTGAAAAAATCCCCCTTTGACCAGATTTTTCTCCGAAAACAGTTCTAGAACGGCTGCTTTTGAAATGGGTTGGTTCTGAAACGCCCTGGAACCGTTTATAGGCTAAAAACTGCTTTATTAGCCTAAAAATAGTCATTTTACATCATATTTTCACTGAAAAACACCATTTTCAGCATAATTTTTAATAGATTGACTCGAAAATGACTGGTTTTGAAATGGCGTGGTTCCAAAGCGTCTTGGATTAGTTTTTAGGCTAAAAACTCTATTATTAGGCTAAAAATAGTCATTTACAGCATTTTTTCACTGGAAAACACTATTTACAGTAGTTTGTCTCCTAAAATGCTTCTACAACGACTGGTTTCAAAAATAGACGGTTCTAAAGCGTCCTGGAACCATTTATAGGCTAAAAACTTCAATGTAGCTTGAAAACCACCATTTTTCATAATTTTTTTTACTGAAAAATCTTATGTTTAGCTGATTCTTCCTCAAAAAAGGTTTTAAAAGTACTGATTTCGAAACGAGACGATTATAAAACTTCCTAGAACCGTTTTAGGTTAAAAACTCCATTTTCAGCTAAAAAATATAATTTTTTTCAGAATTTTTCACTGAAAAATGTTATTTTAAGCATAACTTTCTACAAAATGTTTTTAAAATGACTGGTTTTTAAACGGCATGGTTCCAAACCGTCCTGTTATGTTAAAAATAGTCATTTTCTATAATTTTTTCACTGAAAAACACCATTTTCAGCATAATTTCCTACAAAATAGTTCCAAAATAGCTGGATTCAAAATGAGACGGTTCTGAAGCGTCCTCGGCCCAAAATTGGCCTAAAAACTGCATTTTCAGCTCAAAAATAGCTGGTTTCACCTTTTTCCCTTTAAAAAATCAAATACCCGCCAAAATCTCACCTCTTGCTTCAATTGCTCCTCAGCCTTTCCAACCCATGCGACCTCTGGATGAGTGTAGACAACCGATGGAATACAATTATAATCAATATGAACTGGTCCTCCAGCAATTCCCTCAACAGCCAAAATTCCCTCATCTTCAGCTTTATGAGCAAGCATTGGTCCCTCAATGACGTCACCAATGGCGAAAATCGATGGAATTTTGGTTTGGAATCGTTCGTTGACTGGGATACGTCCACGATTATCCACATCGATTTGGACGTTGGAGAGACCGAGTCCTTCGGTGTATGGACGACGTCCGACTGAGACGAGAAGGGTATCGCATTCCAGCTGCAAAATTGGAAGGGTTTTAGGGTGGAAATGATGGAAAATGGGATTTTTTGAATAAAAATTGCTGAAAATAGGCGAAAAAAAAAGGTTTTTTGTAGGAAATTGTTCAGAAAAAATGTTGGAAAAATGAGATTTTTCAATGAAAATTGCTAAAAATCATTGAAAAAAAATTGTTTTTCCAAAAAAAAAATTGGAGCCATAGAGCTGGAAAAACATGATTTTCAATGCAAAATTGCTTAAAAATAGTCGAAAAAATAACATTTTTCTCTAAAAATAGCTGAAATTCATTCAAAAATCGATTTTTAAATTGAATTTGCTTGAAATCAGAGATTTTCTGACTGAAATTTGATAAAAGCCAGAGGAAAATAGGTTTTCAAAAGTAAAATCGCACAATAAACAGTATAAAAACCGAATTTTTGTCTGAAATTCGCTTAAAATCATAGAAAAATCGGTTTTTTAAAGTAAAGCCACTCAAAAAACCGTCAAAAATCGATCTAGCTAGAAAAAAATTTTCCAGAAAATCAAGGAAAAGTGGATTTTTCTGAAAAATTAATTGAAAAAATCATGGGAAAATCGAATTTTGAATAAAAAATTGACTTAAAATAGGCTAAAAACCTGATTTGTCACTGAAATAGGATGAAAATCATTCAAAAAACGATTTTTAATGAAAAATCGCTTTAGAAATTGGCGAAAAACCGGATTTTTCACTGAAATCGGCTAAGAATCATGGAAAATCGATTTTTAAAGTAAATTTCCCTTAAAAATAGGTCAAAAACGATATTTTTCACTGAATTTGGCTGAAAATAATTGAAAAATTGATTTTTAATGAAAAATCGTTCTGAAAATTGGCGAAAAATTCGGATTTTTTCTCTAGAATCAGCTAAAAATCATTCAAAAAAGAGTCGTAAAATCCAAATTTCTTTAAAAATAAGCCGAAACCAATATTTCCTTCTAAATTCCCCTTACCGTCTGCTTCTTTCCATCCTTGGCTCCTTCCACCTCCACCTGAATCGATCCTCCATTCTTTTGTGCTCCCAAAACTTTTGTATTCAACAAGAACTTGAATCCCTGCTTGCTCAGTGTCCTCTGGAATGTCTTAGCAACCTCTCCATCAATTCCCATTCCTCCAATATTTCCCAAAAATTCCACAGCCGTGACTTCAGCTCCAAGTCGTTGCCAAACGGATCCCAGTTCTAATCCGATGACTCCTGCTCCGATAACAACCATTTTTTTGGGGACTTGAGCCAAAGAGAGTGCTCCAGTGGAGGAGACGATTTGTTGCTCATCAATAGTGATTCCTGGGAATGGGGTGACTTCAGATCCAGATGCAATGAGGATATTCCTTGCGTTGATCGTCTCAACGGAACCATCGTTCTTCTTCGCTTGAACTGTATTTGGTCCGACGATTGTTCCGAATCCTTCGACGTGTCCGACCTTATTCGCTTTGAAGAGTTGCTTGATTCCACCGGTTAATTGTTTGACAGAATTCGATTTGGCTTCCATCAATTTTGGAAGGTTAAGAGAAGCGGTACAGTCGATTCCTGGAAGAAAATTGGGGTTTTTTACTGGATTTTTGATCTCGATCGTCGATTTTTATCATTTTTTTTTGTGAGTTTTAGGGATTTCGACAGTATTGGGGTCATTTTGAAGCGGAGAAGATTTCATTATATGAGTTTTCGGTTCTAATCATCATATTTTAGTTGTTTTGAGACTTTTTGGTCCCAATCTTCGATTTTTAGCCATTTTTGCTATTTTTTTGGGATTTTGTTGATTTTGAGATCATTTTAAAGTAGATAAGATGGCATTTTTTGAGTTTTTTGGTCACATTCATCGAATTTCAGCTATTTTTCGTGATTTTGACGGTATTGGAGTCATTTTGAAGCAGAAAACGGAGATTTGATGGCCTTTTTTGAGTTTTTTTGGTCCAAATCATCTATTTTATCATTTTTTTTTGGTATTTTTTTAGGGATTTCGACAGTTTTGGGGTCTTTTTGAAGCCGAAAAATGATATTTTATGAATTTTTAACGATTTTTTAGTCCTGATCGTCGGGTTTTAGAGATTTTAACCGCTTTTTCGGGATTTTGAGGGTTTTGGGGTCATTTTGAAGCCGAAAAATGATATTTTATGAGTTTTTAATGATTTTTTAGTTCTAATAGTCGGTTTTAAACGATTTTTTGGAATTTTGACAGTTTTGGGGAAATTTTGCAGCCGAAAATGGGGTTTGTCAGAAATTATTTTCTGGTCCGGATCATCGGTTTTAGCGATTTTCAACTTTTTTCGGAATTTTGAGGGTTTTGAGATCATTTTGAAGTCGAAAATGTGGTTATGACGGTATTTTTGGTCCTAGTCATCAAATTTTAGTTTTCTAAAGCAATTTTTAACGATATTTTCGGATCTTGAAGCTGAAAAGCGGGTTTAGATGGTATTTTATGGGATTTTTTGGTCCTTTTGGAGTCGTTTTGAAGCCGAAAATAAATTTTCAGTGATTTTTTCTGGATTTTTCGGTCTAAATATCGAATTTTTAACCATTTTTGATGTTTTTGAGTCATTTCATTAGCTTTTCCATGTAGTTTTGTGTCTTAAACATTCTAGAAAAGATTTTTCATTAATTTCGACAGAAAATAGATGAAAATTGGGCTTTTTAGCTGCTTTTCTGGCTTTTTATGGCAATAATCATCGATTTTCAGCAATTCTGAGTGATTTTGCAGGATTTTTTGAAGTTTTGGCGTCATTTTGCAGCTTTTTCATGTGAATTAGCCTATTTTTTTCGATTTACAGGGGGAAAACGGTGTAAATTATGCTTTGGAAGGTGAAATAGTGTAAAAATCAAGCGAAAAGCATGATTTTTGTCATTTTCAACTCAAAATACAATTTTTCATCATTTTTAGCCAATTTTACATGAAAATTTTCGATTTTAACTCTAAAAACACACATGTATAAGTTTCTGCAAGCTGGACCCCCAAAACTGGGAAACTAAGGAGCTGGGGGTACAAAAAACTTTGAATATGCAGAAAATGCCCTAATTTTAGCTGATTTTGAGTGGCTGGACCCCCAAAATTATTATCAGTCCCCATACCTGGACCCTCAGAAAAATTTTAAAGCTTTTGTCAGAAAACTTCGGCATATGTGTCTAAAAACACTCTGAAACGCAGTTTAAACTGCTAAAAATAGAGACCACAATGAAAGGGGGCGGGGCGACGAGATTTTTCTCCCCGCCGGCATCTCACCAACTTTGACGTATCATATCGGGAGTTTTGAAAAAAATATTGGGATACATTCAACTTGTCTTTATGTAATCGACTACGTAGAATTCAATGGAATAATTAGTTTTTAGATAAAGTTGAAGATTTCATCAAAGAGAGTAGGAATTAGGCAAAAATTGAGGGTGCGTCATACAAAGTTGACCAAAAAAGGTTCAAAAAAGTTCGGTGCGCGGCTTTTTTTAATGGAATCCGGTAGATTTTGACATGAGGAATTCGATTTTTCAATTAGATTTTCTTCATTGGTTAGCCGAATTCCACAATTTTCAGCCAAACTGCCATCAAAAATATAAAAAAATTTTCAGCGATGACCCCCCATTTTCTTTCCTAATTACGATAGAAATGGTTCTTGTGCATACGTGTGACAATTTTCAGAAAGTTTGGAGGCTTCTAAGTAATTTTCGTACTCGCTTGAAAATAGGAATTTTTCTGAAATTCCAGTTTTTCCGGTTTTTGACGGTAATGCAAGTCCGGTGCGCTCGTTTTCTCTTCACCATCGTGTTCTACGCAAAATTTCCGACAAAATGCTTTTCAAAGTTAGTGGTTATTGGTTAGCCGAAAAAAGTTTTTTATGTTTTTATTCGTCATTTTTGCGAATAATTGATGGAAAATTATGCGCAGCCGACCCCCTTTCTTATACTTGCTCTCGCTCGCGCCGCCAATTTCACTCGTGGCCTAGTGGGTAGCGCGCTTGAAAGTCGATCTCGGGGTCGGTGGTTCGACATTTCTAGCCGGCCGGCCGACCCGATTTCGCCGTCGCCGGGGAGAAAATCAGTACATTGAGGTTTCGTACTTAAACGTCTGTAACTCGAGAATGGATCATCAGTTTTCTCTAAAATTTTGGGAATGTTCTATTATCATGGAGGTGAACACATTCCAATCAAAAAAGTTGGGAAATTATAATTTTAAAAATTATGTTGCGGTCCCTAGCTAAAAACCATCAATTTCAACCATTTCCCCCCAATTTCATTCAATTCCAAGCTAACCTCTCGATGCAAAATCATGTTGAGCCATATGAAGCAAATGAGAGTTATTCAAGAGAGCTTTCGATGGAATACATCCAACATTGAGACAAGTTCCACCGAGTGTCGCATTCTTCTCCACACAAACAGTCTTCATTCCGAGTTGGGCGGCCTTAATGGCTGCCACGTATCCTCCTGGTCCACCACCGATCACGACGAGGTCCGCATCTGGAAAAGTGGGATTTTAGGTTGAATTTGGTGGAAATTTCGAGGTTTTCCGTTGAAAATAACCCTAAAATCGATTAAAATGAGGGTTTTTAATGTATTTTTCTTTAAAATCTATTTTTTATAGAATTTTTCACAAAAACAAGGATTTTCGGGTTATTTTAGCCGAATTTCATGATTTTTTCCACGAAAAACCATATTTTTTCAATAAATTTTCATTAATTTCAATAGAAAAACCATATTTTTGGCTCACCGCCCATCTTTTTCAATTTTTTCCCGATTTTTCCCATTTTTTCTAGATTTTCCCCCAATTTCCCCCAATTTTACCTTGTGTACTGCTATAACTTCTAGCCAAAACCTGGAAGAATTGCCGTTTGGCGAATGGAAGCTGACTGGTTTTTGAGAGCGACATATTACCTGAAAAAACCAAAAAATCAGTGGAAAACCCCCATTTTTAGGTGAAAAACAACGATTTTTGATCGAAAATGATGCAAAAATCGCGTGATTCGTGGGAAAATCGGCTGTTTTTTGATCGAACTGCTGCAAAAAAAATAATAAAAATCGAGCCCGTAAAAATCTTCGACGGTGCGGCTCTTCCGTTCGAGACGCGAGCGATAAAAAATTGTGTGCGCCTTTAATGATTGCAACGATGCTCCGAAATGACGGGCAGCGCGGTGTTTAGCACAAAGGCGGTAATTTAAATTTTGGTTTTTTTGTTATATCGAAATTCTTGTTTTTAGAGGGTTTTTTGAGGGTTTTTAGTGAAATAAAAGTGAAAAGCACGATATTTATTAAATTTTAAACATTTTTAAAGAGGAAAAAATCAAAAATTCCAAAATAAAGAACAATTATTTAAGCCAAACTCCCTCGACGGTGACCAATTCCCCATCGCGTTTCTCAACGGTATCCGGCATTTTAAACCACTGCTCTCCATCGACAATCTTATGGTGAGTATCAAGCCAATTCGCGCTGGCGCCAAAGAACGGTCCGAATTTTTCTGTGAAAAAAAATTATCAATGGGGCGCGTTTGCATTTCTTACCATCGCAGGCTAACGGGCAGCTCGGGAAGGTTGTTTTGACGAAGACTTTGTTTTGTTCGCACGCCCACCAAGTGGCGACGCCGTTTTCGCGGCGACACGAAGCAGCTTGGAATGGCGCTGACCAGCAGTTCATTAGGTCTTGACCGTATCTTAAAAATTTGAATTTTTTTTTTCAAATTCTCAATAGAGCGTACTTGCAACCGTTGATCCCATCATTAGCCACATTGGTAATATAAGTTTGAACACAGCCAGTGAGAATGTTCTGCTTAGTCTGAAGCACTCGCTGGGGGCAGGTAAGCCCCTCGTGTTCCAAGGCTGAAATTTTTTTTTTTTTGAAAAATATTTTTTTTTCGAATTTACGAAAAAAGCGACTTACTGTTGATTCCGGGACCGCAGTTGAAGGACGAGTACTGTCGGTAGGTGGCTTCCACCGCGTAAGCCTATAATTGTTTTTTTTTTTTTTTTTTTTTTGGGAATACTTACATTGTTAATGTCTGTCTTTTTGATCAAGTTGGAGATGTCAAGGCAGCCACGATTACCGTGCATGCAGAGATTGAATGTTTCCAGGGAACTGGAATGAAAAAAATTTTTTTTTTTTTGGGATTTTTTTTTGAATTTTTTTGGGTTAGTTCGCCTTAAAATTGACTTTGAACATTATTTAAATTAGCTATTTTTTCAAACGGAAAGTGATTTAGTACGCAAACACCGCTACGCAAAAATGCAGACTAACATTGATAAGCAAGCTTTAATTTCAAAAAATAATTACTTCCGACTTCCGATTTCCGACTTCCGACTTCCGCTCAAAAAAAATTACTTCCGCACAAATCTGGTTACGATCATAGTTCAGCTAACATCTATGTAAATTTAAAAAATTCCAGTTTCACCTGATTTATGAAACAGGAAAAATTTTACTATTAAATGTTTTTTTTTAGTTTTATTAGTTCATTTATAAAACCATTTTTTCCATTTATTTATGAAAATTTAGACCAATATTTCTCTCACTGAAAACTGTCCTATAACCTACAGTGCTGTTCAAAAGTTTATAGAAAAAACTGTTTTTCAGTTGATTTTCGGCCATTTTGGCCATTTTCAGGCTACTGTAGTTCGACTCTCAAGTTTCCGATCACTCTGAAAATTTTTGGGGGTATAAAACAAACCTAAATTAACAACTTTGCATACACAGAATTTTTTGAGAATTCCTAGTTTTTCGGCTATCATTTGGCTCGTTTTTGGCCGTTTTTACACTGAAAACGTGCCAAAAAAAAAACCAAAAAATTTGCTGCCCCGCCCGCCCCAACTGCCCGGAACTAGAAAATTTCGCTAATTTTTGACCCAAGGCTGAAATTTTTAGAGCTGCCCGCCCCCGCAGGCTGAAATTTTTAGAGCTGCCCGCCCCCGCCCGCCCTGCCCCGCCCCCGACAAGTATGCTATTTGGCGTTTTCTGGAACACACTTTTTTCACGTTTTCAGTGTAAAAACGGCCAAAAACGAGCCAAATGATAGCCGAAAAACTAGGAATTCTCAAAAAATTCTGTGAATGCAAAGTTGTTAATTTAGGTTTGTTTTATGACCCCAAAAATTTTCAGAATGATCGGAAACATGAGAGCCGGCTACAGTAACCTGAAAATGGCCAAAATGGCTGAAAATTCTGGAAAACAGTTTTTTCTATAAACTTTCGAATATATTACAGTTTCAATACGTTTGTAAGTTATCTTAATGGAAATTCGATTGGCGCTAGCATCAAAATCACAACTTTTTTTAAATGTTTTATAAATATTACGAAACACATTTGTTTTTTCGAAGCTGTTCTGAGCAGCTGTTCTGGTCACCCCTAAACTTAAGAAATCTTACAAAGTTCATGAAACAGTATTATTTTGCAATTTCTTGGCGCAGTGACAAGTTTGCAAAAAAAGATTGTGGACATGTTTTTTTTTTTAATTTAATGAAATATTTAAAATAGAAGATAGAGTCGCTACGCAGCCAATATGGCTAAGCTCAGTATCTTTTCGGCGGAAAGATGAAACTTGAATTTTTTCTTCTCTTAGCCTAAGATGCGTCTTCAATATGCGCTCTAATCGGAAAATGTGCTAAAGTTTGTGATTCTTGGTCAGTACAAAATTCTAACTATTTCTCGTGGACAATTAATTTTTTAAAATTTTATTCCATTCGCAGAATAGTCATTTTCATTCTATCCTTAATTTAGCCAGCCAAAGAAACCGAAAATTTTATGAATTTTTGGAGAACATTAAACATAACCATCAATATTTTTTTTTCAAAAACTGAATTTTTACCAAATTTGTGAAACTGTGAATCTCTGGAGAATTTATTGAAAATTTCTTAGAAACGAACTAAAACCAAAAAAATAATAATGTTTCATAGACTTGATGAAACTGAGATTTTGTCGTAATTCTCTAATACTTAGAATTAACCGTTTCAAAAAATTAATTTTTCAAAAATTATGAACATCGGTTAGTCTGTGAGGTCCTAAAGGAAAATGAGGATGATGAAACCGTAAATTATATACCGTACCTTTATTAGACTTGCATGCAATTTTAGTAAATTACAGGTTCATTCAACTCATTAGGAGGCTTAGCAAAATATGAGTTCATTATCTGAAGATTCGTTTCTTTAATTTTGTCTAAATCAAAAAAAAAATAATTTAATGTTTTAAAAGTTCCATTTAGCCACTTTCTATAGTTTTTTTTTAATAATTTCATCATAAAGTACTCACTTGCAAACAGTCAACATATCCGCAGTTTGCCCTGGATTTCTTCCAAACATGTACAAGAAATAGTTGTACATGATAGTATAATCCTTGAACAGCTGAGCAGAAACCGTGTCATTCAACCCCAAATCCATTGCCATGTTGTACTGACACGCTTGGAATTTTGCGTCGACACATGACAAGTCTTGAGCGAAGACGGCGCTCGAGGCAAGGAGAAGGCAAGCTGGAATGTTAGTTTTTAAGAGGGATTTTTGAGTTTTGTGAGTTTTGGGTAATACTGTTTCACTAACATGAGAAAAATTGGGTATTGTAAATTTCTCAGTAAGAAGTATTGCAGAGATCTGAAGTTTTTGAAGAAAAAAAAATTGATTTCACTGTTATATTTTTTGAAAAATTTCGGTTTCAGTAAATTTTTTTAAAGCTAGTTTATTTTAAAAATGTATTGAATTCATCCCACTGATCATTACTTTTTCTCAATATCTATATATTTTTTCGAGTTACTTTCTTTTATTGAAACCAGTTTTTCCTCCATCTATTTCTATATCTATAAATTAAAAATTCACTTCAAAATTGTCAGTACATAGAAGATTCAAACCACTGACCCTTATTTTGTATCTTAATCAAAAGTTAAAGAAACCGGATTTTTTTTCTTTGAATAGTCTTAACTCGGTTCCCATAACAGCTACAAAAAAATTGTCAATTAACAAAATGTAGCCCTTATTTTGAGCTATATTTCATTAGTTGACAACTTTTTGATAGCTCTTAAGGTTAGCGAGATATAGGCGCTTGAAGTAGCGCACCGCTTCTGAGCTTCTAACATCTGCTTCTCGTGAATTGCACTTTCAAACGCTAATATCTCGGCTACCGTAAGAGATATCAAAAAGTTGTCAACTAACAAAATGTAGCTCTTATTATAAGCTTTATTTCATTAGTTAAACACTTTTTGATATCTCTAATGGTTAGCGAGATATAGGAGCTTGAAGTAGCGCGCCACTTCTGACCGTCTGCGTCTCGTGACTTGAAATTTCCAGCGTTTATATCTCGGCTACCGTAAGAGATATCAGAAACTTGTCAACTAATGAAATATTGCTCTTTTTAAGCGCTACATTTCATTAGTTGACAACTTTTTGCTAGCTATTACTGGAACCAAGATATACACGACTAAAGTTGAAAATTCAAAAAAAAAATCTGGTTTCTCAAATTCTACTTTAACTCTTCAAAACCTATTTTTTTCTAATTAGTTTTATTGACATGTTTTACAATACTCAGAATTAACGCTTCAACCAAAAAAACATAAGAAACACTCACCAATCACAACCTTCATTTTTCTTTCGACAGCTCACTTAAAACCAGTTGTACTCCTGGCAAGTCGCGAAAAAACTGACACTAAAAATTTTCGAAAAACGTGGCGATTTTTTATCAGACTCTCTCTCTCATAAAAACGGTTTCTTATCATTTTCACCCTCCCTTTCTTTCTTTAGTTGTCGGCAAGAAAGCTAACACACACTCATAAATGACATTAAAAATTTGGCATGCCGTCGTTGATTTTCCGTGGAATATGTATAGGTGTGGTGTGTGTTTTTGGGAAAGGGAATTAGTGAAAAAAAAAATCAAGGATGGCAAAAAATTGGATAAAATCGATTGTCAAAAACTCCTGTTTCATAATTGTTAAATATTTGGAGAGGAACGGAAACACCAATGGGTGGCGTATGGAGACTAGATGTCGGAAGTCTGAAGTAAAATTTTGTGAACGGTAGTCGGAAATCGGAATTCCGTACTACTCCGCTATAGCTACTAAGTTATGGTGACCGAAAACTCCTATCCTAAGTGATTCTAAATTTGAAACAGGATCTTTGAATTGTTACTTAGCTCACGTTAGCGTATATTGAGTGAAGCGTATATTGAGTGATAGTTAAGAAACCACTTTTTTTCAAAACTATTTGAAACACGATTTTTTCTTGGAAGAATTTCCATAATTTTTACATTTAAGACAGATATTAGGTGTGTAAAATTCAGAGCAAGGACGCTCCACCGAAGTCTCCCGAGAAAGCTAGGCCACGACCGGGGGCCGAGGTTTTTTTTTCGAATTTCAAATTTGTTTTAATCGCATTTTTAACCGGAACAGTTTTTTTTCCGATAATTCATATTTATTCGGTCAGATAAATTAAAATTATTGAATTACTGAAGAAAAATGAGCATTTCCGGTTAAAAATGCGATTAAAATAAATTTGAAATTCGAAAAAAAAACGTCGGCTTCCGGTCGTGGCCTAGCTTTCTCAGGAGACTTCGGTGGAGCGTCCTTGCTCTGAATTTTACACGCCTAATAATAAAGCGGTTTCAAAATTTTAATATAAGAAATAATAAATTCTGTTATACTGTTGGAAGAGATTTCGGTTATTCTAACTCAGTTATGATTTTTACCAAAACTTGAAAAAAATATTTTCTAAATATGAGCAATTTAAACTCAAAACTACAGTAAGACTCCTATTTCCAATTTTTTTTTCTGTTTCAAAAACCTTACTTGTTCTTGAGGATTATCTTAATTTCATTGAGAATAAGACTAGCTTTTGAACCCTAACGGGTTCAAAAGCTAGACGCGGCGATGCCGCGTGCGTGGTGCTAAGCTTTCTAAGTTAGAGAGTAGCCGGGCCTCCGGCCCGGACTCAGCAAAGATGCGCCTATTCTCCCCTCGCTCGCTCCGCTCGCTCGGGTCGAATAGGCTTCGAAATAAGTTTTAAGCTTACTTTGGGGATAGTTTACTTTTTAATGCATTAAATGTAGCCGGGCCTCCGGCCCGGGTTCAGGATGAAGAACGCCTATTCTCCCCTCACTCGCTCCGCTCGTTCGGGTCGAATAGGCTTCGAGATAAGTTTTAAGTTTTCTTTAGAATTTGTGAGTTTTAAGATAATCAGAGTAGCCGGGCCTCCGGCCCAGGTTCAGATTAAGAAACGCCTATTCTCCCCTCACTCGCTTCGCTCGTTCGGGTCCTTTATGGCATTTTTAGATTGTAAATCATAATTTGCCTTTGGGAAGAGGTTGTTTCCACTAATATAGCCTCTCCCCCCACACACAGCCATAAAAGGGGAAAGAGGTTACTGCAAAAACTTTGCGGTCATTTTGAGGTCCGATTTCGCGAGAAAAGTATATTGAATCTTATATATTCAGAAAGAGGAGAAAAAACTCTATCGATTCATTTTTTGAAACATGCAAAAAATCGAAAAATGAGAAAAATAATTTTTTTAATTTTTCGATTTTTCACGAAATTACTGTAACTCGGCGGGGAGTTGTCTGATCGGGCTGAAATTTTTTTTTTCCTTTTTGTATCAATGATAGAAGATTTTTGAATATAGTTTCAGGAAAACTTTAGTGAAAAAATTTTCCAGGAATCGAAGGAAACCCAAAACCTCAGTACTAAATTTTCGTTTTTCGGCTCTCCTGAGAAATTTTTCCACTAAAACCTGGCTAAAACTTATATCAATCGACGCAGATTTTTTTTCTCTACAAAAAAATGTCCTTGTATCCATCGATTTTCCAAATCTGGGACCGCGCCAGGGCCCGAAAGTTTTGAGATTTATTTAAAAAACGCACTTCACTTTTTTGGGCATAACTTTGTTATTTTTGGGAAATTCAATGAACAAACCGAAAAAAAATATACACCATACAATTCTCTATTGAATGAAAAAAAAATTGTCCAAAAATATTAGGTTTGGGCCGAGTTACGGCCTCCCAAGCAAACCCCTTTTCGCCGCCGACCGCGCACCCCCCAAATGCGCGTTTTTCGGGAAATGACCCCTACTAAAACGGTCACCCCTCGGACATGGTACATCAAAACACCACCAAAATTAAATCCCTTATTCCCAATACGATTCTGCGTCGAATCGTAAAAAAACCGTCCAAAAAGGTTCACAAATCACCGAGTTATTAACGCCCAAACTTTTTTTGACGCTTTTTATTACACTTTTTTCCGATTTTAGGCTCCGCCCACTTTCCATTTATAGCGTTTCTCATACTTTCCATGTTTTCGGAATAAGGCGGCAGATTTGGGGGTACATCTACAAGCTGATCTATCTTTTACGAATCATATTGAAACCACCGTTCTCAAGAGCCATAAAAGAATCAATATTATTTTCAACGTTTTAAGGTACGCCCCCCTCGAATCCTTCCTTCGCTGCTTTACCATCTATATCCGCCCACTCCTTGAATATAAGAGCACATGAATTTCAAAATTTTTTTTTTTGGAAAAGTGGAAACGGAAAAGTTGAATATTCTGTGCAAAAACAGGATTTTTAACAGGACTTAAAAAGATTAAAATTCTGTTGAAATTGACAGTAAATTTAGGTTTTTTAAAAAATTGTGAAATTTCTGTTTTTTAGTAATTCAGAGGTTTTTCTGAACTTTTTGCTTTTTCTCGTTTTTTTTTTCATTTTCACGTCATTTATTTCACAGTTAACAGGAAAAATAATATGGAAACAGAATCGACCCGCGGGTCAATTATGTTCAAAAAAGAAAACAAATATTTAAAATAATATATTATCAGCGTGAACTCTTTTCCACGAAGACCAACTGCAGACTGTTCCGGCGGACGACAGAAATAACCGTTGGGACAATTCTGTTGAACAGATGAGAAGGCGGAGTTGACATGCTCCAAATTCCGTCAGTTCGGATCAATCCGGGCGACGCTCATGGACCGTCAGTGACCTGAATTTCAAAGATGACTGAGAGAGTGAGTGTTAGCTGTTCCGCAAAAAACAGACTTGTATTTTAATTTTTACACTGACCGATTTTTATTGACTCACATTGACTGATTTCGTTCATTTCAATAGGGTTCCAACATAATTCTTCACAAAACAGTCCATGAATATTCGGATAAAAATTTGGAATTCCCACGTAAAATCCCACGAATCCATTTTATTTATCACGTGAAGGCGTAGATAGAAATTTTACTGCAAATGTGGAAAAAATTGAATTTTCGGCAAACTCTTCGATTTCTTTGCATCAAGAATTTCTTATCCGATAGTTTGTGAGTCAATAAAAATCGGTCAGTAATTAATATACAAGTCTGTTTTTTGCGGAACAGCTAACACTCACTCTCCCAGTCATCTTTGAAATTCAGGTCACTGACGGTCCATGAGCGTCGCCCGGATTGATCCGAACTGACGGAATTTGGAGCATGTCAACTCCGCCTTCTCATCTGTTCAACAGAATTGTCCCAACGGTTATTTCTGTCGTCCGCCGGAACAGTCTGCACTTGGTCTTCGTGGAAAAGAGTTCACGCTGATAATATATTATTTTAAATATTTGTTTTCTTTTTTGAACATAATTGACCCGCGGGTCGATTCTGTTTCCATATTATTTTTCCTGTTAACTGTGAAATAAATGACGTGAAAATGAAAAAAAAAACGAGAAAAAGCGGAAAAAACGTATCTGAACTATAAAACCTCTATACAACATCAATCTTCTTTCCGAATTGACAGAATTTTCACACATTCTCGGAAAGTTGAAAAAATCTGTCGAAATAACAGTATTTTTGTTCTAAACTTCATCAACATTGAATTTCTGTTAAATTTAACAGAATATTCAACTTTTCCGTTTCCACTTTTCCAAAAAAAAAAATTTTGAAATTCATATTCTCTTATATGCCTGTGAAATATTTTCTCCCATTCTTATCTCTCAAATTACTCATATTGAATCAGTTCAGAAATCATTTATCTTTCGTTGCTTTAGAAAGTTTAATATTCCTTATGAGTCCTACTTTGAATCCCTGCTATTTTGCAATCTACAGTCTCTTGAGTCTAGACGACTTATCACTGATCTCACTCTCATTTATAAAATTTTTCTTTCCGGTGAAACTATTCTTCATTGCTCTCCTAATCTTGCCTTTGCTAATATACGGTCTCTTCGTCGTCACCCTTACATTCTGCGATCTTGCCTTAAAAACTCATCCAAAATCTCTTGCCAATTCCTTTCAAATCGTGTTCTCAAATGTTGGAATAATCTCCCCTTTTCTACTGGTCAAACAGTCAATACAATGAAAGCTTGGAAAAAAGTTCATAAAAATGTTAACTTTTTGAAACACACAAAAATACTTTACCGTTTCTAAAATGGCATAACTCGATGAAATTCTTTCTTTTTGCATTCCTTGATCCGCGCTTTTTGACTGCTTCTTTTTCTGGGTATCAAATATGAATTTTCAGAATTTTTTAAAAAGAATATTAGTTTTCCAAATTCGTAGCGAAAAATTAATTTTTTTGGCATTTGATACTCAGTTATTTCTTTTCGCATTTTTGAAGGAAGTCGATAGCTCAGTGGTGGCTGCTAGCGATCTGAAGGTCACGAGTTAGAGTCCACCCTCAAAGCATTTTTTTCGAAATTCAGCGATTTTAAGTATCATGAACTGGATTTCCTGTTACAAGATGTTCTTATTGCTGCGTCAAAAACTGAGGTGTTCAATGAACCTGAATTTGCTGTGGGCATAAAAAAAAATTTCGAATCATGGTTAAAAAAAAAAGAAGTAGCATTCCTAGGACATTGCTCTCCTGTTTCAGTAGTAATGTAAATGACGAGTGAAAAGTTTATCCACTATTAGAGTCGATAATTGAAAAATCCTTTTCTTTCCGCTTCAAATTACTGGGTAATTTCTGAAATATATATTACTTTTTCAATGTTAGCCCATTAATCATCGGTTTTATCTTGCTAACGGTTACTTAGTATATCCACATCAATTTTTTTTTTCCTGTTTTCATAATATTATAATACAAAACGTATACTTTGTTAAAGCTAATTATTCCAATAATTCTCGTAGTCAATCCAAAAATGAGAAAAACTGCTATAAAGAACTAAATGAATACTTTTTGAAATAGAAAATCCTCTTTTAGAATTGCATGCAATACAATTAGAGGGGCAATTCTAATAGAGGGAGCAATATTTTTTTGAAAATAACTGAGTTGAGGATTACGGTATCTAAACTAAACCGTTTCCCTGGTCTAAAATGGTTTTCGATTAAGAAAAATTTGATATTTTTCCTGTTTCACCAAGTTTTAAGAATTCGATTTCTAAACTTTTTAATTATTTGAATTGACTTCATCATGTCCAAGAATATGAAAAAAATTTCGTATTACTCATACTAGTATTGCTCCCAGATAAAAAATCTGAAAAATTAATTGCCTTTCTAATAGAGATTTTACATTTTCAATATCATCATATTATTTGAGAGTTACAGTAAGACAATGCTCAGCTTAAAAAAAACTGCACCGGAAAATGCTTTAAAAATTTTTTTTTTTTTGGATCAGGGATTTAGATTTATTTAGGACTACCTAATCCTGAAATAGCCAAACAACTCGTTTAGTCCCGTGTACTCCTCACGGACAAGTTAATTTTTTTTATTTCAGTCCCAGCTAACCTTGTCCGGGAGGATTACACTGGACTAGCCGACATCTTTTTTTTTTTTGAAAAAACTTTTTTTTTATAAACTGAGCAAGTATGTGTGTTCACTCATGTTCATCTTCTCCTTTCTTTTCTTCCTTATTTCCCATATGTCATTCTGTACTATATATTTGCTCTTCTCCCCCCTCCTCTCACCAAATGACTCACACTTTTTCTTGACACCTTTTCCCAATTTTTTTTCTTTTTTTTTTCTTACAAAGCACAAAAACCGATCATTTCGTGTAGGCGGACAGAACATTGTGATTTTTTGTGCTTTTTTTTTTGAAAAAGATGTTTGTGACGTTATACGAAAAATAAGGGAGAGATGACGATTAGAAATTCCTTAAGTTTCTTTTTTTCTTATCAGTTTGGAGGAATTCATATGACTATGAAAGAATTTTTTTTGTGATTTATAAGGTGACATTTAGTAGTTTTTTCTAGAAAAAAAGTTTTTTTTTTGGTATGTTGTGTTTGAGTGAGTATACCTCGGCTACCGTAATAGCTATCAAAAAGTGGTTAACTAATGAAATGTAGGTCCTAATTAGGGCTTTATTTTGTTAGTTGATCGTTTTTTGCTAGCTCTGATGGGAACTGAGATATAGAGATTTTAGCAAAGAAGACTTTTTTAAACTATTTGCCTTACAATTTTCACTGTTTTTGACGATTGTTATAAATTCGATTTTTTTCAACTGAACATAATTTTGAAATTTTTCGCGCACTTTCTTTTTTCGGTTTTCTTTAAATTTATCAAAGCAAGAAATCCGTTCTCAAAACTTAGAAAGGAGAGACGCAGACATCTAGTTTTTGATTTTCTCTGCGTCTCTCTTGCTCCAACTTCAAACGCTCATATCTCGGTTCCCGTAAGAGCTATCAAAAAGTGGTCAACTAATGAAATATTTTGCTTATAATAAGGGCTACATTTTGTTAGTTGACCATTTTTTGATAGCTTTCAAGGTAAGCGAGATATAGTGATTTTAGCAAAGAAGACTTTTTTGAAACTTTTCGCCTTACAATTTTCACTGTTTTTGACGATTGTTATAAATTCGATTTTTTTTAACTGAACATTAATTGGACATTTGTTTACCGAAACGGTTTTTTTAAATTTTAACCGCTTTGCAGCACTACTCAATTACAAATGCAATCGCGCTCTACTATACCCCAAAAATTTAGCTGCTTACCTTTAATTCCGTTGGCTGAGTATCAAATGTGAATTGTTGCCAATTACTAAACCGTATTTCCTAAAAATCCAAAAAAGTGCTTTCCATTATTAGCGCTCAAAAATAGATTTTTTTGCGTTTGATACTCAGTCAATGAAATCAAAGATAAAAGGAGATCAATATCTTTTAACATTAGTTGAATAAAATAGCATTTTTGAAACTGCAAAAAAGTGAGCGAAAATGAAAAAATCATAATTTTTCCGATAATTTTCACTTTTTCAAACAGTTTATTTTTTCTTGTTTATGGTAAAATTTACCATAGTTCGAATTCACGTTTTACGAATTACTGTTTTCCATATAAGTTATCAGATTATCTTTCACAATCCCATTATTGACAAACTAATGTTCTTAACCCAAAAAACCAAGGAAAAATGAATAGGTTGAAACAGTGGAAATCATGGTTTTTTCATTGTTCGCTCATTTTTTTGCAGTTTCAAAATTGCTATTTTCTTCAAATAATGTCAAAAGATATTAATCGAAAGTTTGGTTATTTCGGATGTTACCGCGCCCTACTGTACAGCTGCTTACTTTTAATTTTATTGACTGAGTATCAAACGTGAGAAAATTCAATCTTATTGTTAAGATTTACAATTTGTTCGGTTTTTCCTTTGTTAAAATTACTGTTTTATATAAATTTTATCTGATTAGCTTTCACTAGCTCAGCTATTTCTCATCGAAATAAATTGAATAACCCAAAAAAACCAAACTTGGCTCCGCCCCTTTTTCACTTAAAATACAAATTTTACTTCATTTTTATTGAAAGTTGCGAAAATTAGCAAAACCTATTTTTTTTCAATTTTTATCAATTTTATGAAACAGAAATTTTCCAAAAAATCTTAATTTTTTCCAAAAATTCCAGTTTCAAAAATTCAATTTTAGTATGGATCTTTTTGCATTTTTCAATTTTCATAATTCGTTTCTTCTGTCTTCTTTTCCTCCTTGACATTTCCATTCCAAAAAAAAAAATTGTTGCTAATCCAATTATCTATGTGTCTTCTGCATTCTGACACTTGAATTTATTCTATTCAAAAGAATCAGAATACTGTCTCTTTCTCTACCCTCTCTCTCTCTCTCTCCCCTCTCTCTCTCTCTCTCACTCGGTTTGTATGGTATGTGGTGACCAACAACATTCCTTTTTTGTCCTCTTTCTTTCAACAACCCCCCCCCCCCCCCCCTAATCGAAAACATCGAAACCGTCGAGATGTCTGCGTCTCTCTTGTTACCTGTACTCTCTCCGCCTCGTCCTCCCTCCTCGTTTCTCACGTCTACACAATTTCCTTAACATACATTATCATTTTCTCCGTTTTTGAAGAAATCTCGTCTTTCTCTTTTCTGTCTCTCTCCAACAATCAATTTTTCACATCAATCGAGATGTTATTGTGTTGACATTTATTCCCTCTTGACTATTTTTCCACGTGGAATTGAAGTTTTTGGCTGTTTCAAGGAGATGATTAGGTTGTAGATTTTTGAAAGATTTGATAGTTTATATAGGTAAAAATCATGTTTATAGGCTAAAGATTAATTTTGAAAAAATTTAATTTTTTGAAAAAAAAAAATGTTTCAAAAATTTTTTTTAAGGGTGTAGTTTCCAATTCTGAGCAATTTTTCGCCTAGTTGAATTTCATCTGTAACTCTTAAATTACGCCTCGGAAAAATGTAGTATGCAATCGCGCCCCACTGAACCGCGCTATTTGACTGCTTACTTTTATTTCTGTTGACTGAGTATCAAATGAAAATTTTTTTCAAATTCTCAGTGAAAGTTAATTTTTTTTTTGCGTTTGATACTCAGTCAACGAATTCAAAAGTAAGCAGGGAAATATTACGGTATGGTAGGGTGCGATTACATGTTTAGTTTTTTTTACACGGAACCATCTTTAAGATTATTAATGAATTTTTTCGATTTCGAAACTATTTACTTCCTACCTGAAACCTTTTTTTCTTATTTTTTTTTGAGATTTTTTTTCTGTTTCAATTCACTATAATTTGAAACACAGTTTTATGTTCCATATTGGTGACAATTTAAAACCACGTTTAGTTTATAAATGTGCTATTGAATTAGTTTATAAATGTGCTATTGAAGTTATTTTTGGCATACCAGACTGCTTAATTTTTCTATCTTTTGTAATTGACTTCTATTTCATTGAGTTTTCTTTATTTTTTATTATTCTTTTTTCTTTCAATAAGCTAGTATAGTTAGTTTTGTTCTCATTTCTCAGCCAATAATCAGTCAACGGATTCAAAAGAAAGCAGGGAAATATCAGAGTGCGGTAGGGCGCGATTACATATTTAGTTTTTTACACGGAATGTCCATCTTAGAGGTTAACAATGAATTTTTCCAATTTCGAAAATATTTACTTCCTATCTGAAACAATTTTTTTTTATTTCTAGAACTTTTTTTTCTGTTTCAGTTTACTATTATTTGAAACCGGATTTTATTTTATATACTGCTGCAAATCTAAACACATGGCTAATTTTCAACTACGAAAACGAAAATGCGCTCTTTTTAAGTTACCTTGGGTCTGCCACCTATTCCCCAAAACATGGAAAGTATGAGCGAAAACATTTTGTGGGCGGAGTCTGCGTCAAAAAAAAGTGTCAAAAAAATTTCGGAAAATAATTTTGGAGGTTAATAACTCGACTCTTAGTGAAGCTTTTTGGATAGTTTTTTTTTCCAATCGACGCAGAATCGTATCGAGAATTTGTGATTTAATTTTGGTGATAATTTGAAAGAAGCTGACCGAGGCGCGGTGCTTTTAGTAGGGGTCATTTTCAAAAAATCAATCTTCCCAGGAGGAAAGTGGTCGTCTCTCTCTCCGAGACGTGGTTCCCATAGTGGCCGGCGGAACCCGGGAGGTGTCGGCTGCTGCGTTTATATACCCCTCCACAGCCTCTTCCCATTAACGAATTATGATCCACAATCGGGAAATGTCATAAAGGAGCCTATTCGACCCGAACGAGCGAAGCGAGTGAGGGGAGGCCAGTCTACTTACTATCCTAAAGTCTACAAATTCTAAAGAAAGCTTTAAACTTATCTCGAAGCCTATTCGACCCGAACGAGCGGAGCGAGTGAGTGAAGAATAGGCGTTTCTTATCCTGAACCCGGGCCGGAGGCCCGGCTACTCTTAATGCCTCAAAGGTAAACTATCCACAAAATAAGCTCAAAACTTATTTCGAAGCTTATTCGACCCGAGCGAGCGTAGCGAGCGAGGGGAGAATAGGCGCATCTATGATGAGTCCGGGCCGGAGGCCCGGCTACTCTCTAACTTAAAAAGCTCAGCAACACGCACGCGGCATCGCCGCGTCTAGCTTTTGAACCCGTTAGGGTTACGGCTACCCTAATGTCTTTAACAATCAGCCATCCAACAAAGTAAGATTAAAACTTAGGCGTTCTTTGCTGATTCCGGGCCGGAGGCCCGGCTACTTGCTAATTTAGAAAGCTTAACACCAGTTTTGAGCCTGTCAGGGCAAAGTAAGCTTAAAAAATATCTCGAAGTCTATTCGACCCAAACGAGCGGAGCGAGTGAGGGGCGAATAGGCGTTCTTTGCTGAGTCCGGGCCGGAGGCCCGGCTGCTCTGATCTCTTGAATAGTCTGAAACCAAGTAAGCTTAAAACTTGTCTCTAAGCTTATTCGACCCGAGTGTGAATTTTAGTGCATAAACAACAGGTTTCAGTACTAAAATTTTAGATCGAAATTTTTTATTTTCAGAGAGAGTTTTTCAAAAACTGAAACTTGTTCTGAAATCAGAATGACCTTAGCTTTCTACTCATATATTATCGTTTGCACTGAAGCCCGAGAAATTCAGGCATCTTTTTCTTCAACAGCATAAAAGTTTACTTAGAAATGGTTTTACGAAAATTTGTGAACTACAAAACTGAAGTTCTGGCTATGCTTAACTTCCTCAACATTTTTTAGAATCATCACATATCATCCGGCAGTGTGCCAAACTCCCAAAGTCGGCATCTTTGCACTGAAAACGCCATTGGCGAATATCTTTTTGGCCAATACTGTATCTGATATGAAAAGCTTAACACCACGTCATATTTGGCTTTATGTATCAGAATAAACTGGACATGTTTAAGCATTCCGATTTAGAACAAAAACTGAGTTTCTCGAATGTTCGGAAACACTTTGTAATGATGTGTAAACTTTTGGGAAGCCTATTCGACCCGAACGAGCGAAGCGAGTGAATGGAGAATGGCCGGAGGCCCGGCTACTCTCTAACTAAAAAAGCTTAGCACCACGCACGCGGCATCGCCGCGTCTAGCTTTTGAACCCGTCAGGGTTCAAAAGCTAGTCTCCTAGCGATACATATCGAATTTCGAATTTTTCATAATTAAGCTGGATCTTAAAATTAATGTGACCCGCGTAGTAACAAATTCGCCGTTTTTGCATGTTAAAAACCAAATTTTTTTTACTGTTTCAAGTTCCTGAAAATTAGCGGTATCTCAGTTCAAAATCATTGTGACCCATACAGGTTTTTCAGAATTTTTTCTGATTCATGTTTGGGATTTAGGGAGTTTAGAACTTGAACATTGATTATAGCATTAATAGCATAACAATTAAAAAACTTCTAAAAAAAAATAATCTACCAGGTAGATTCTACCTATTTGAAATTTCATCTAATTTTTTTTTTGCTGTTGCATTTCATACTTTTGTACTCTAATCTTGATAATCTTTTACTAGTCTTTTGGGAAAAGTTCACATTTCTAAACAATAAATTCTCTGTTTCTTGTTTTCCTTAATTCTCGACTTTTTTTAGAAACTTACGGTAATTTACCAACACAATATCTTTACAGTAATTCCTCCACCATCCACATATCCAACCACCCCCCAAAACAAAAAAAAATGACAAAATCAGACCGAATTCGTCATTTCGGTAATCAAGACTACGAAAAACTCCGAAAAATATGCATAAAAAAGAAGCAGCCGTTCGTCGACACGTTCTTTCCGCCAACGAATCAATCGCTGTTTTTGGAGCAGGGACGAAGTTCGGATATTGTTTGGAAGAGGCCAGCCGAGTTGCATTCGGATCCTCATCTTTTTGTGGAGGGCGCGTCGCCTAATGATGTTACCCAAGGTGAGACTGAGTCAGTAGAAAATAAAAAATAGTCATAAGTAAAGTTAGAAAGTTGAAACAGGAAAAAAAATTATTTTCGGAAGGCGGAAAGCGGAACTCGGAAATAAAAATAGCGTAGCTGAAAACGGAAAAAAAAAGTTTTTTTTTTCAAATTCCCCGTTTCAAAGTATCCTTATTAAACATTGACTATGACCTAGCACTTAATAATTCAAATTCAACATAAATCCCCTTAATCCCAGGTATCCTTGGCAACTGTTGGTTCGTATCCGCGTGCTCAGCCCTAACCCATAACCTGACTCTTCTGGCGCAAGTCATCCCGAACGCCGATGATCAGGAATGGTCGACGAAACAGACGTATGCGGGGATTTTTAGATTTCGATTCTGGAGATTTGGAAAATGGGTGGAGGTGGTGATTGATGATTTGTTGCCGACGAGGTTGGTTTTTTTTTCGGTTTCGTTGGGTTTTGAAAAAAAAATTAATTTTCGGGATTCTTAGTTTATTTAGAATTTTGTAATTGAAAAAAAGTTCTTATATAATAAAACGCTAGGGGGCGATGTCCGGATGTCCGCAGTCGTTTGGCAATAGAATTAAAAAAAATAAAAAAAGGACGCCGCCCGAGGGATCGAACCTGTGACCTCTCGGGCGGCGAACAAAGGCGCTATCCACTATGCCAAACATGCAAGCCAGTGGTTACCGGCTCATTCCTTAGATATCTGCGGGCCTGCCGGACGCGGGTAAACTGACTGTTCCGTTTCATAACAATCTTAAAAGTTTGGTATTTTTTCTACCCCTAATCATATTTAACAACAATAATTAATTAATTTTAGAGACGGAAAACTCCTATTCGCCCGCTCCAAAACGCCCAATGAATTCTGGTCAGCTCTACTCGAAAAAGCATTTGCTAAGTTATACGGATGCTATGAAAACCTGGTCGGCGGACATCTTTCCGACGCTCTTCAAGATGTTTCTGGAGGTGTTGCCGAGACTCTTCATGTCCGCAAATTTTTGAAAGATGTTAGTTTTTTTTTTCACTGTTTCAAAAAGTTTAGATATAATTTCATTTTTCCTGAAGATTTGATGGTTAACTTGGATAATTTAAGCCTTTATTAGAATTGCATGCAATTCTAATAGAGGTTTTACCCTATATTTTTAAGAATATCGTGAATCATTATAGGATCCAACTGACAAAGAGCTGAAATTATTCAACGATCTTAAAACTGCATTCGACCAGGGCGCTCTTATTGTAGCTGCAATTGCGGCCAGAACAAAAGAGGAAATCGAGGAGACCCTGGATTGTGGTCTAGTGAAAGGACATGCTTATGCAGTTAGCGCTGTGTGCACAATTGATGTTACGAATCCGCAGCAAAGGAGTTTGACGTAAGCTTTCGTTAGTTGTAAACAAGATTGGTAAATTTTTGATTTGGATTTCAGTTGATTTGGGTGTGAAACGGTGGAAATTGGGGAATATTAAAATTAGGAAAAGAAAATTTCCGTTTCAACTTGAAATTAACTGATGATGTTTTTGCCTGCTCAATCATTGCGCTATAGAATAGTTCATGGTATTTTTCCTCGACTACACCTGATATCAATACTTTAAACGCTCATAACTTTGTTAGCAAAAGAACTGTCAAAAAGTTGTCAACAAACAAAATGTAGCTCTTAATATGAGCAATATTCCATTAGTTGACAACTTTTTCATAGCTATAAAGGTTAGCGAGATAAACGCGCTTGAAGTTGTAGGTTACAAGACGCAGACGGTTAGCTCTCGTTTTCACTGCGTCTCTTTGAAAGGCTTATAACTCGTTTCCTGTTAGAGATATTAAAAAGTTGTCAACTAATAAAATGTAGCCCTTATTATAAGCAATATTTCATCAGTTGACAACTTTTTGATAGCTCTAATGGTTAGCGAGATATAGCCGCTTAAAGTAGCGCGACACTTCTGAGATCTAACCGTCTGCGTCTCGTTGCCTATAACTTCAAACGCTCATATCTCGGCTACCGTAAGTGGTATCAAAAAATGGCCAACTAACAAAATGTAGCTCTTATTATGGGTAATATTTTACCAGTTGACAACTTTTTCATATCTCTTAAGCTAGCAGAGTTATGATGGTTTTAATAATCAGAAAAAAAAATCAATGTTTCAAAAATATTATTTTGAGAAATTCAGAAAGCTAGGCGTGTTAAGCAGACGTACAAAAAAGCAAAGAAGCCATGTTTTCTCATAATTTTTTGTCCGAGAGGAGTACACATTTTTTGGAAAACTTTAACCTGTTTCATAATTTCTAGATAGCTCTTAATGACACCTAACAACGATATCATGTGTTTGCTAGTTTTTTTTTTATAAAAAAAAAAGTTAAAGAAAATTTCTGTTTTATCGATTGAATTATTTTTCTTCGAATCCAATGATCTAATGAAGAAAAACATTTTAAATTTTAAAACGGATTTTCCAAAAAAAAAAAAACGGTTTCAAATTTTCTATTTCATCCGATCTTAAAACCCAATTTATTTTGCCAGATCACTGCTACTCGGCTCAAAACAAAAACAAAACCTAATCCGCCTCCAAAATCCATGGGGAGAAAAAGAATGGAACGGTGAATGGTCAGACGATAGTTCCGAATGGCAAAATGTATCCGACAGTCAGTTAACTGCAATGGGAGTCCAACGAGAGAATTCGGACAACAATGACGGCGACTTCTGGATGCCATGGGAATCATTCGTTCAATATTTCACTGATATTTCTCTCTGTCAGCTGTTTAACACGAGCGCTTTCTCTCTTCGAAAGAAATACGAGGAACGCGTCGTGTACTCCGAGTGGACAACCAACGGGAAGAAGAGTGGGGCACCGGATGACCGCGCTGGCGGTTGCCTTAACTTCAAAGCCACATTCTGCAACAATCCCCAATACATTTTCGATATTCCCTCTCCCGAATGCTCTGTTATGTTCGCCTTAACCCAAAACGATCCCAGTGAGGGATTAAAGAAAAGAGAGCCATTTGTGACTATCGGAATGCACGTGATGAAAGTGGAGAATAATCGACAACATCGTGTCCATCAAGCAATGCATCCAATCGCCACTTCAGATTACGCTTCCGGAAGATCAGTCTATTTGCATTTGCAGAGTCTGCCTCGTGGACGATATTTGTTGGTGCCGACAACTTTTGCACCGAAAGAACAGGCGTTGTTCATGTTGAGAGTGTATTCTGATGAGCATATTCATTTTTCGCCGTTGACTAAGGTAAGTGACTTGGCTTTGAAAAGAGGGCGGGGTTTAAAGTGGGCGGGGCTAAAAACCAAAAATAGCAGAGCTTTAAAGTTTGGGCGTGGCCTAAAAATTGCGGAGTCTAGAATATTTAGTTTTAGCTCACTTTTAGACCCCGCCCACTTTTTATTTATGACTTCATTTTTTAAAACTAGACTCCGCCCACTTTTAGGCTCCGCCCACTTTTAATATTAGGCGTTTTTTTTAAAGTTAATCTCCGCCCACTTTCAATTTTTGATGTTAAAAAAAAATTAAGCTCCGCCAACTTTTTATTTTAGACGACTTTTTTTTTAAATTTTAATCTTGATGTTTTTTTAAAATTAGACTCCTCCCACATTCAGGATTTTCCGTTTTGGAATTATGTTATTTTTAGAAAAACTCCTCCCACTTATAGGCTTCACCCACTTTCAATTTTGGACGTTTTTTTTTTGAAAATTAGGCTCCGCCCATTTTTAGGCTCCGCCCACTTTTAATTTTTCACGTTTTTTTTTGAAAATTAGGCTCCGCCCATTTTTAGGCTTCGCCCACTTTTAATTGCCCTTAATTGGACAAGGTTTAAATCACCATCGGTAATGGATAGAACGGAGCTTAATTCTAAATTTGTAGCAGAAATTTTTTTTTATGTTTCATGATTTCCATTTCTAGTTTTTCAATTTTCTATTATTATTAAAGATAAAATAGAGTTCAAAATTTCCAGCACGCTCCAAAACTGGGTCTACTCGGATGCAAAGCAGCGCACAGTGTGACTCGTCTCACAATTCACGGGATCAATTTCAATTCGGCGTCGAAAGGAACACATCAGGTTTATGCGATTCTAAAGGATTCCCGGAAATCGTTTCGAACGAAAAGTTTGAGTGGAGAGAAGACGATCGAGTGGGAAGAGGAGTTTCTGTTTCATAAGTGAGTTTTTGGTTTTTGAGAGGGGATGGGAATTTTCGAATCTTATGTCTCTATAAAATTAATCTGGTAGCTGAGCAGATAATAAGGAAACTGAAACTGGAATTTTTTTTGAATAAAAAATTTCTGTTGTAACTAGGTTTTTATATCACTTATCGAGTAACACTTAAAATTTGAAAAAATTTCTGTATCACATGAAACAGATAAAGTTTTGAAAAAAGTTACAATCCTTAATAGCGAAATTGAGTCTGTATTTTTTTGAAATTAAAAAAAACAGCTAAGCAATTATTTAGCTGTTAGTAATTCAATAACAGAATCTACCTTCTTTCTTAAAACACGATAGTATGGGGGTTGACATTTTTTGTGTGTGTGTGTGTTCGCTCGTCAGCAGCCGTTTCTCAGCTCCTACTGAACCGATTTAGTTCGTTTTTGGCCCAAAAGATCCGTAAAGTTGGCCGCATGATGCCCGTCTTTTCAGATTTTCAAAATTTCAATTTTAAAGCATTTTGCATTCAGAAAACTGATTTTTAAGGGCAAAAATCCAACTTTCGCACTGTTCTTCCCAGGAGGAAATTGGTTGTCTCTCTCGCCAAGAGGAAGTGGGCGGAGTCCGCCACGTGGTTCCCATAGCGGGCGGCGGAACCCGGGAGGTGTCGGCTGCTGCGTTTATATACCCTCTCGGACCCGCTCGCGCGCGAGGATGAATCGAAAAAAGGAACTGTTCATAGAGAAAACAGTTGGCTCATAAACAATCTCAACACGCGGCATAGCCGCGTCTAGCCTGGGCGCCAACGAGCGAAGCGAGTTCTGGCGACCAGGCTAGTATTTAAAATTAGTTTATCGATTAATTATGAAATTCAAAAATGGTTTTAACAACATTTTGAAACGTTAATCTTCCATTTATCAAAAATAATAATCCCTGTTTCACTATAGTAGCTAGCATGAATAATTTATCATTGATCACTTAAACAAGTCAAAACATACAGTTTTTGAAACTTTTTTTTTTTTTGAAATTTTAAAAATTCCCTGTTTCTTGGTAGTTATGTAAATTTAGATATCTCCACTTATCAGTTCAACGAGCGTTTTTAAATTTTGTGAAAAAAAGTTTATTTTGAAACTGAAAAATTTTTCCTGTTTCACTCTATCTATTTTTATCGCTATGATAATCACTTCTACTTTTTCTTAGAATCATTTTTAACAAATTGCAGATCAAAAGACCGTCAACAGTACAAATTAGAAATCTGGGAGGATCGAAAAATGGCTAGAGATCATCTAATGGCTCAATCTGTCATAATTGCTCTAATCGATAATGAGAATCGAGATACGACTCTTCAGCTATCGGATCCACGTGGAACCATCATTGGCACCGTTTCGATTACGGTATCCGCGTTTGATGATCCCATGTACCTTTAAATTCTTGTTTTTTTCTTTCGTTTTACAAATTTTCCGCCCTTCCTAATCAGTATTTTTGTTAATGTTATACGAGATACGGTTCACTTTTCCAAAAATTCCAAAAAATTTTTTCAGATTTTTTAATCATGTTTTTTAATTTTTATTCGAAATTTGTGTCAAGTTCAATAAATCAAGATTTTTTTAGAAGAGCTTGGAGAAACTAAATGGCAATTTGTATATTAGCATTTCAGGAACAAGAGGGGGTGTTGAAACAGGGAAATTTGATTTTTTTTTTTTTGGATTTTTAAAATTTTAATTAGGAAATTTTTGAAGCATTTTTACTGTTTCATAACTTGATTTTTTTTTAAATATATTTTTTCAATTCGATGATTCAGAAAAAGGAACAAAAAAAATCTGTTTCATGAAACTATCAAAATTGCTACCAAATTTTTTTTAAATAGTTATTTTTGGGATCCAATTTTATAAAAACCAAAAATTCATGTTTCACTTTTTTTTCACTTCAGTGTTCTCAGGATCTCTATTATTCCTGACATTCGAAATAACGCACTAACTAGGAATCAGTTACGTGTGCAATCGCGCTCTACCGCAAATATTCTTTTTAAAACGTTTGAACATTTGATACCCAGTCAGTCAACGGAACCAAAAGTAAGCAGTTAAATTTTGGCGGTACAGTAGGGCGCGTTTACATAGGGAACTAGTTGATTCTTACATTGCACTTCATCCAATTGACTGTAAAATGTATAATCGAACAAAATATTGATTATGAAACTGGAAAAATTTTTTTAAATTTTGTTTTTATTTTTCTGTTACAACCTAGAAAAAACATGAATTAGTGATTGTATTTTGAACTAATAATATGAGCGCTTTGAAACAGTTTACAAATTTTTTTTCCAAAAAAAAAAAATAAAATTTCCCCCGTTCCAAATCCCCCATTTCATTTCTATTCCACGTTTCAAAATTGTTTAATTTCGACTTCTCGGTTTTAATTACCAATTCCATTTCTCCCCCTAATCCATTCTCAAAAAAAAAATGATTGGCATTGTGGACGATCGATCGATTATTCGAAATACGATTGTTGAGATTAAAGATCTCTACAAAGAAGTGATGCAACTTCGAAACGAAGATCGTCAAAAATATAAGGAAATGTGCACGAGATTAGAGGCACTTGAGAAAGATGTAAGATTAGAAATTCGTACTAAACTGTGCTTTGGTAGCTGGATACCCAAAAAATATCTCTTTGAAACAGAAAAAAATATGAAAAAAAATTTGTTTTTTTCTAGAGATCAAAACGACTCAAAAAACGTGGAACTGGCGCCAAAAAAGATAGGACTAAGCGGAAGGATGCGTCGAAAAATGCGAAAGTGGTGGTGGATCCAAATGCTCCCAAGAAGACACCATCGAAAAATGATAACGCTGCTGGTATGTAGTATATCTCAGTGGCGGTTGGAGCTATCAAAAAATGGTTGACTAACAAAATATAGCGCTTAAAAAGGGCTATATTTCATTAGTTGACCATTTTTTGATATCTCTAATAGTTGGCGAGATATGAGAGTTTGAAACAAATGCAGAGAAATGGCTTGAAATTTCAAACGCTTATATCTCGACTCCCAGAAGAGCTATCAAAAAGTAGTCAACTAACAAAATATAGAGTTTAAAAAGGGCTATATTTTGTTACTTGATGACTTTTTGATAGCTTTAACGGCAGCTGAGATATAGCCAAATTAAATTGGTTTTTGTAGATGCTGGAACGAAGACTGATGAGAAAGGGCCGGAGAAGGAGGAAAAGGAATGAAGATTTTTTTGAAAATAAAGGATTGTGTGTTAGGATTGATTTTTCTGTGAATTTTACTTTTTACACTAAGATATATTTTGCCGTTTCAGGATTACTGTAATTATGACGGGAATAATATTTTCCTATTGGTTCTCCATTTCATTCTGTCTACCTTTAAATCTATCATTTCGAAGATTAACAAGTACTATCAGGGATTAACTTTAAAGTGCAATTGCGCCCTACTGTACCGCGAAAATTGGCTGCTTACCATTAAGTCTGTTGGCTGAGTATCAAATGTAAATTGGCTGCAATTTAGCTGTATTTTAGACTTTTTCCATTTGATACTCAGTCAACGGAAATTAAAAGTAAGCAGGCAAAATACAGATAATTTTTTAGAATTTACCAATTTTCAAATTGATTCTTGATCATACAAATTTTCAATGTCAATTCAAAATTTTTTTTTCGGTTTCAGTGACTTTTCATCAAGTTGGAATCTTTACTCTAATCGCTATCTCCTCTTTGCTTTCTCCTTTTTCTTTAATCTATTGATCTTTTTATTATATTTTTAATTTTTTTCCCGTTTCGAAAATCTTATTTTATTCTAAACATTTCAGTTAACGATACTTTACATGGGCTCGACAATGAGATATGACGTCATCTTTTTTTCCTGAAAAAAATGTTCAATTTACCAAACTCTATTCGTTTCCTGTCAACCGTATCCATGACTCATTTCCTTTCTCCTTCTTTTTCTTTTTTTCAAAAGAAGAAAAAAGTTAGAAATTAACGACCGGAAAGGAAAATGAGATAAGAATCTATAAAAAGAAGTGGGTGTTTATGCAGTTTTGAGTTTTTTGAGGAGATAATTGAAAAAAGGAATTTTTAATTGTTTTCTATTATTCTAGACAGCTTTTTAATTAACTTTTTTCATTTTTTTTGAGAGAAAAAATGTTTTTTTTTGAAAACTTTAGGAGTGAAAACAGGACTAATTTTATTTTTTATCGGTTGCAAAAGTGTATATTAAGAAACAGAAATTTTTGAAAAATACTTTTATTCTCACAAAATAAGAAATCGATACCTGTGGGAGCCGATCTATTTTTAAAGGTAATTTTATACTAGCGTTGAAATTTAGTGTACAAAAAAGCTAAGAAGCACTGAAAATACTGTAGTAGTGTTTACTAAAATACAAAACAAGATTATAAAATTTTACCGTTTCAAAATTAACATTAACACGCTTTTTTTCGGCTGAATTTTTTTCATTCCTTCCCTATCCATGTTTACCCAATTCAATTCCCCCTTGGGACTCACTTTTTCTAGCTAAAATACATCGGAGAGTCAAGAAGCAGAGTGCCGATGAACGATGAGAAATTTGATTTCGATGCTTCCCGTGTCTGCGTCTCCCCCAAATGCTATTCTATTTTCTGTCTTATCTCGTCATTTCGATTTGGTTATTGCTCCTTAAAATTTTATTGATTCTAAAATAAATGTTTAGATTTCTAACAAAAAATTTTAATGTTTCAATTTTTGCAGAAAATGAAAACCAGAAGCTTATTATGCTTATTGATGTTGGTCGGAGTTGGTGAGTCATTTCAGATCTAATTTTAAGATCTAGTCAACCAAAAACCCATTTTATCCTTTCAGCAACCTCCCTTCAATGTCATTCCTGCGATAGTTTTCTAAGTTGTGCTTCCGCTTTTCCAGTCAATTGTCCACCACACTCGAAATGCTACACATTGACGATGAGTGGAAATGCAGGTTGGTTAGAAATGGGATATCTCGGTTCTAAGGGGAGATGGAAAAAAGTTGTTAACTAATGAATTGTAGCCCTTGATATAAGCTACATTTAATTAGTTAACAACTTTTTGGTAGCTATAATGGGAACCGAGATACAAGCTTTTTAAGAGACGCAGAGAAAATAGACTAGCTAAATCCATGAGAAAGTTCAAAGACGCATAACTCGCTTACCTTAAAAGCTATCAAAAAGCCGTCAACTAACAAAATGTAGCCCTTTTTAAGAGCTATATTTCATTAGTTGACGCTTTTTTGATATCTTTAACGGGAAAGGAGATACAGTAGGTTCTATAGACACATATAATGGACAATCATAATTTCCCAAAAAAATTCCCCGTTTCAAACTCCCTATTTTCTGAATTCGACATTTTGAAATCATTCAATATTTGTTGATTTCCAGTGATCGCCAAAGGATGTGCCCATTCATGTGATTCTCTAAACTACCTTGCCGATTCCCACTGCCAAACCTGTCATCACAGCGATTTCTGTAACGATAATTCTGCTGAAATTGGTCAGGGAGTTCGGCCAAGAATTGATATTGGAGGAGGTGTTCAACCGAATAATGGTACGAAAAAATAATTTTTTTTTGAAAAATCTTTTTGTGATTGATACTGAGAGATAGAGCAAAAAATTCTGAGTATTTTTGTCTTTTGAACTATTTTTCTATCTCTTCTAGTTCTTGAGATACAGCGGTTTTTAGTTTGGAGGTGAGAGACGCAGACACTCTGGCTTCTCTACGCTCTCTCCCCTAAAAGTTCAAAAGGCTATAACTCGAGAAGGAGAAGAGCTAGAAAGACGGTTCAAAAAACAAAAATGGTCAGAATTTTTAGCTCTACAAGCCTATCACTTTAGAATTTTGAAAAAAAAAAACAAAAAACTAATTCCAGGATACCACATCGGCCAAGGAGTCCGCCCACGCTCTGCCACCCAAGCCTCCTTCGGAATGATCATGGCACTTCCAGTTCTTCGCCGCTTTATTTTGTGATTATTTTTTCTTATCCATTCATTATTTTTATTATCAAGGCAATGGGTTTTCCTGAATAAAAGTTTTAATTTTTAGAAATTTCAGATGACAACAATGCAAATTATTTTTAGTAGGATTCCTGAGCAAATCGATTGATTAAACAAAAGAGAGTGTGATTTTTGCCGATTCTCTTATCATTTGTTCATTAACCAAACACGACAAACACAATTTTTCTTTCTAGAATCTTCGCGCCTTTTCCACAAGTTTCGATGGTTCTCTCAACAATTTGTCTTCTTTTTTCGGTTTTTATTGGAACTGTTTCTCATGAGACAGGTAAGTATTAACAAATAAATTAAATTTCGTAATTAAATGAATATTGATTTTATAAAATTCTAGCAGTTTCTCTTCGTTGCTTTTCATGCCACGACTACGATACCTGCATTGAACCATTTTCTGACGATTGTTCAACGGATCATGGAATTTGTTATACCTTGAGAAATCCGGAGGGGAAAGGTTTGTTAAATGAAACATATTTATTGAATGAGTCGCCGGCAATTAAAAAAAAAATTTTCAGTCACAAAAACTTTTTAATAATCTTGGATAAATTATCGATTAATGTTGAGCCAACCATGAAAATTAAAAAAAAATGTAATTTAAAAAATTTTTTCTCATGTTATGAGTTTCATCAGCTTCTCAGCGACAGCCGTATGATCAACGAAGTTTAAAATTATTGTGGTTTTTGAGCCAAGATTAGACGGTTTCATTCCGAAACTTAAGTTAGGCTAACCTTACTAAGCTTGAGCGCCGCATCTAACCTTTGTCCAAAATAATTTTTTAAAAATCCGCTCGAAAACCATGAAGCTGTCCGATCCGAAGTTGTGCTATTGATTTTCCGGTGAATCTGCTATAAATTAATCATTGATCAGGGTTAATTCAAAAGCTATCAGACTAACCAAGCTTGGCCGGCTCCCAATCGATTTTTCTGTGAACGCCGCTAACATTTGGCCAAAATTTGAACTTCGATAAATAAGTTTGAAAAACATCCATTTTTAATTTTTTTTTAGTTGTCGGCAAAGGATGTGCTTCGTCATGTGACGATGTTAACAAGAACGAAACGCTCTCTTGTGATTCCTGCAATCAACGGGATCATTGTAATGGTCCTGATCAAGGAATTGGAATGAATGTTGACGTAGAACATCATAGAAACGTCAATGGAACAATTAAGGTCACTAATGAAACTGTAAAGTCAAAATGTAAGATTTTTCTGATTTAAAAAAAAATCCTAACCAATTTTTAATTACAGTCGAACCTAATCCAAATGCTGGTGGCAATCTGATTGGTAGACCAACAGTGATGACTACAGTAAGCGGAGAGCTCAACAAATCCAATTCTACCGTATTTTGGAAAATCTTTTGGCTAATCGTGGTGGTTTTGGTTCTTATAATCGGTTCAATTACATTCATAATTTACCGCTGTTTCCGTAAGCCTTCTGACAAAACGTCATCTCCAATTGAAGGGCAGTCCGATGAATTGCTCAAAGACCAGCCTTTTGCACCTCCATCTGCATAAATCCCTATAATTATGACCCAGTTTAATCATCTCTATCTTTCATAAGGCACATGTGCCCCCAACCTGTTGAATTTGTTTTCTTTTAATTGCTCAAGCATCAATTCCTTTTGATTATGATAATCCAGTTTCGCTTAATGAAGTGATTTTTGGAAGTGTTAAACTGAAAAATTGAGATATTTTCGGAAATGAAAGTTCACATGAATTGGGATTACGGTATTTCCAATTTCTGAACTTAGGTCTCTCCGCTAGGGACCGCTCAAACCAGAGAAAGCTTACCTTAATTTATTAAATGAGGGGAAGATAACAGAGCCAACCATTAAAAACAGCAAATGCATGTAACCTGAATTATAAAAATTTTGAAACAGTCAATTTGAAAACGAGCAAAAATTGTTATCAATTCTCTCAGCTTAAGAGAAAATAAATGTGTAAGTTTTCGAATGATAAAAATGGGATTGTAGAAGTTGTGAAAGATCAGTTATTAAATTTTCTTAAAAAACCAGAAAAAATCTTACATTTTGACTTTACTGTTTCATTAGTGCGCTTAATTGTTCCATTGACGACTCGATGATGTTCTATGTCAACATCTTTACGGAATCCTTAATCAGGACCATTACAATGATCACGTTGATTGCAGGAATCACAAGAGAGCGTTTCGTCCTTTTTAGCATCTTCACATCCTCTGCCGACGACTAAAAAACTGAAAATGGATGTATTTGAAATTTATTTTTCGAAGTACAACTTTCGGACAAAGTTTAGCGGCGTTCACAGAAAAATCGATTGGGAGCCGGCCAAGCTTAGCCAGGTTAGTCTGTTAGATTTTGAATTAACCCTGATCAATGATTAATTTATAGCAGCTCCACCGGAAAATCAATAGCACAATTTGGGTTTTTTGAAAAAATAAAATGTGAAATTTTAGTTTTCGCTGATTCATAACTGAATAATATTTACAGAATTTAGAATTTTAGGATTTATGAAAAAATATTGGTCTTCTTGTCTGAAAATAGCCGGAAATTCAATGACACTTTCTGAAAATAATTTTAAAATTTCGATATGAGTTTTATTGGGTTTGTATAAAATTTAGAATGCTATAGCTAGTAAGCACGGGCTTTCATCGAGTACCAAAACTCAAATTTTAATTTCGCGCCAAAGTGGCCTAGCTTTATCAACGGACTTCGGTAGAGCGCACTTAATGTCAATGGGCGCGTTTTCTTAGCATTAGCATGATAGCCCGCAAAACAATGATGCAAATTTTTTTTTAATTTTTTAATTTCGAGAATTGCAGCGTAAATTTATATTTATTTATCAGTTACCTTTATTAATTGCTTAACGAATTACATCAATCTAAATGTTTCTTTCTAGAATCTTTTTTTCCAGAAGCTTCGATGGTTTTCATAACAAGATTTCTTCTTTTCTCCATTTTTATTGGAACTGTTTCTCTTGAGACAGGTAATTATTAATTCAATTAAATTTCGTAATTAAGTGAATATTGATTTTATATAATTCCAGCAGTTTCTCTTCGTTGCTTTTCATGCCACGACGACGCTTCCTGCCTTGACCCTTTTGTTGATGACTGTCCAGCGGACCAAGGAGTTTGTTATACTTTGAGTGATCCGGAGGGAAAAGGTTTGTTAAATGAAAAGTATTTAGTGATTAAGATGCCCACAAAAAATTGTTCAGCTATAAAAAACTTATAAATTAATCATTGATCAGGGTTAATTCAAAAGCTATCAGACTAACCTGGCTAAGCTTAACCGGCTCCCAATCGATTTTTCTGTGAACGTCGCTAAACTTTGTCCGAAAGTTCAATTTTTTTAGTCGTACGCAAAGGATGTGCTAAGTCATGTGAAGATGTTAACAAGAACGGATCCCTCACTTGTGATTCCTGCAAAAATAAGGATTATTGCAATGGTCCTGATAAAGGATTCGGAATGAATGTTGATATAGAACATCATAGAAACGTCGATGGAAAAAATGTGATCACTAATGACACAGAAACGTCAAAATGTAAGATTTTTCTTATTTTTAAAATAATTCTAACCAATGTTGAGTTATAGTCGAACCTAATCCAAATGATGGCTATCAGATTGGCACAGAGATGACTACAGTAAACGGAGAGCTCAACAAATCCAATTCTACCCTATTTTGGGCAATCTTTTGGCTAATCGTGGTGATTTTGGTTCTTATAATCGGTTCAATTACATTCATAATTTACCAACGTTACCTTAAACCTTCTGACAAAACATACCCTCCAGTAGAAGGGCAGTCCGATGAATTGCTCAAAGACCGGCCCTTTGCACCCCCCATCTGCATAAATCTCAAATATTATGACCCAAATTAATCATCTCTATCTTTCATAATGCATCATGCTTACCTTTTATAAGGCACATGTGCCCCAACCTGTTGAATTTGTTTTCTTTTAATTGCTCAAGCATCAATTCCTTTTGATTATGATAATCCAGTTTCGCTTAATGAAGTAATTTTTGGTAGTGTTAAACTGAAAAATTAAGAGATTTAGAAAAAAAGGAAGTTAAAATAAGTTGGGATTACGGTATTTAAAAACTAAATTTGTAATGGAAACACAATGCTATTTACCGATGGAACATTTTTTGTCAGTTGAATGAAACAGGATTTTTTTGTTTCAAAATCAGAATTATTTTTCTTTAAAATTAGTGTTTCAACTATTTTTTAAAACTTAAAAAAAAATTATTATTGATAAATTTTCTATTTTGTCATCTTCTATGATAGTATTTTATTGCTCAGTATTAAAAGCATACTTGTGGAGTTAAGCGCCACACTTTTATCATTCAGTACACTCACTTACTTTCAGTTATGCTCAGAGAATTGATAACAATTTTTTCGCTATTTCAAATTGGTATGTTAATCGATTTTTTTCCTTTTTTTTCAATGTTTTATTCTTAAGCTTCAAGCATCCATTGTCTTTCTTGTGATGATTACCTGAAATGCACTAATCATATTTCTGTGACCTGCCCGGGGGACCATCAGTGTTATACGCTGACCAGTAATGGGACCGAAGGTATTATAATAATATGATGCTCATTCTAAATTAAAAATTGTTTAGTTATCGGCAAAGGATGCGCTCGAAGTTGCTCATCATTAACATTCCGGACCAAAGCTTACTGTAAGACTTGCGACAAGGATTACTGTAATGGTCCTGGAAGGGTTCAAGCGAGAAATGTGCGGATCAGTTATAAGCATCCTAATGGTAAGGTTTTTTTGGGTTAAGCGGTCTAGCGGGTTGGAACCACTCTTCTCACCATTGGGATCACGAACCTCAGGATAGCTCTTATTGTTTCTCAACATTTTTGTTCCAATTGAAATTCTAATAAATAAAAAAACAGAAAAAATATTCAGGAACTGAAATTGGAGAACTTGTGAAGATTCGGAGGGGATCATTTCGATCAACTTATTTCATAATGGTGATTTTAACAACATTCTGTCTTCTTATTGCTCATTGAAATTAATTTCAGTTATAAATTATTCTTTTTGTGGAATAGCCTGTATTAGAATGGCACCCAAGAAAAAATAGTATAGCTTGAACCTAGCAGACAACGAGAAGGTTTTGGGACCAGGTTAATCCTAGAAAGATCTCAGATTAACACTTTACTTTTTATAATTTTTGTTGGGACCACCTAACCCAGAACAAGCTTACCTTCTCGAAATTCATTAAACTAGAGCAGGTGGCAGAGCTAACCATTAAAAATAGCAATAGTTGAATTATAGGAATTTTGAAACAGTCGATTTGAAAACGAGCCCAAACTCTTATCAATTCTCTCAGCTTAACAGAAAATAAATATGTACGTTTTCGAATGATAAAAATGATATGGTTTATGATTTTTAGTGCTGCAATAATAAGTTTTTAGTGCTGAACAAATAAATGGTTGAAGTTGTGAAAGATCAGTTATTTGGAATTTGAAAAAAAAATAAATTTTTCAAAAAAATACATACATAGTTTCGACGATGAGCTTAAAAATTAAAAAAAAAAACGACATTTGTAAAACCAATGTGAAACCGTAATTTTTGAATTCTTGACTAAACTTGATTTTAAAAAAAAACGACCTGATTGAAACCGATTTTTTTTTTCTGCCACCTTATTCCCTAAAACATGGAAAGTATGAGCGAAAACATTTTGGGGGCGGAGCGAGGCGAAAAAAAACGACCCATAAATGGTCGGAAAATTTTCGGAAAAAAATTTTGGACGCTAATAACTCGGCTCTAAGTGAAGCTTTTTGAACCGTCTTTTTTCCAATCGACGCAGAATCGTATCGAGAATTTGTGATTCAATTTTGGTGTTGATTTGGCAGAAACTGACCGAGGTGCGCCGGTTTTAGTGAAGTCATTTTCAGAAAGCAACTTTCTTCCCAGGAGGAAATTGGTCGTCTCTCTCTCCGAGACGTGGATTCTATAGCGGCCGGCGGAACCCGGGAGGTGTCGGCTGCTGCGTTTATATACCCTCCCACAGCCTTCTCCCATTAGCGAATTATTATCCACAATCTGGAAATGTCATAAAGGAGCCTATTCGACCCGAACGAGCGAAGCGAGTGAGGGGAGAATAGGCGTTTCCTGAACTTAATCCGGGCCCAAGGCCCGGCTACTCTAATGTCTTTAAAAGTCAACCATCCACAAATTAAGCTTAAAACTTAGGCATTCCTTGCCGAGTCCGAGCCGGAGTCCCGGCTTCTCTCTATCTTAGAAAGCTTATCACCACTTTTGAGCCTGTCAGGGCAAAGTAAGCTTAAAACTTATCTCGAAGCCTATTCGACCCGAACGAGCGGAACGAGTGAGGGGAGAATAGGTGTTTCCTCAACTGAGCCCGGGCCGAAGGCCCGGCTACACTCAAACTCTTGAAGGTTTTTTTTCTTCGAACCGGGCCAGAGGCCCGGCTACACTCATGACTTAAAGGAGGACTAAATGACATTTTTTGACTGGTCTCTTTTATGATACAGTTTTCAATGTTGATCATTTTTCACGAAATTGCCATTCGCGTTTTTCGGGGAAAAAAAACGTTATTTGCTGAGTCCGGGGCGAAGGCCCGGCAACTAAAGTACTGGCCAAAAAGATATAAGCAAGTGCCTTTTTAAATACATGGATGCCGATTTTGGGACGCCAGCTAAAATAGGATGATTCTTAGAAAAAATTTGAGCAAATTAAACCTAACCAGAACTTCATTTTTGTAGTTGACAATTTTTTGTAAAACCATTTCTAACTCGGAACCCATCTGGAGATAAATTAAGCTTTCTTGATGAAAAGCATATGGTTCGATAGCTAGAAATAGAGGTTTTCAGAATATGCATTAAAATTTTACTAAACAACTAAAAAATTCCAAATTTTTCTGAAACTTCAAAATTCTAAAATTTGAAAAAAATCAAAATTAGTGAGTGATTTGAATTTAGAATATTATTAGACGATTAGACGCATCAGATGTCACTTTCTAGCTTTTTAATGCAAAGTTAGCTTGAAACTTATCTCGAAGCCTATTCGACCCAAACGAGCGGAGCGAGTGAGGGGAGAATAGGCGCATCTTTGCTGAGCCCGGGCCGGAGGCCCGGCTACTCCTTATGCCTTATATTTAGAGAGCGTGAATTTTTGTTTGCATACTTTAGGTGCCCTAAGGTTGGCAACATAGAAGTTTGGACCTAACCAGTCCTACTCGAGCGATTTTAGAATTTTTTGTTACTGTGGCTACCGTAACCATACTGTAATCTGAGCTCCAAACAGTGAAATATAAAAGTGCTCGGGGACTCATGTGGAAGTGCAAGTTAAATATGGTTGAAGGAACAAAAAGATTCTCAAGCAAAAACGGCGAGACAGACACACAGAATTTGCCCGATAGTGTATAGAAGTGATGTCCATGAACATTTTTCAAACATTCTGTATCAGAATAAAATGCCCAAACGAGAAAAGCGAGTGAGGGGAGAATAGACGTTCATTGCCGAGTCCTGCCCGGAGGCCCGGCTACTCTCTAACTTAGAAAGCTTAGCACTACGCACGCGGCATCGCCGCGTCTGGCTTTTGAACCCGTTAGGGTTCAAAAGCTAGTCAAATCTGAATTCTTTTGACTTAAAAACATATAGAAACCAAGAATTAGTTATTTAGTTGGACGTTTTCTCTATTTTTATAAACTTCCATGTTTCAAATATCTCTTATTTTTTCAGCTTAGTTTACTACCAGCGGAAAAATTGCGGCTACGCCGCAATTTCCACTGGTAAATCAACAAACTCTCAAAAAACGAAATTTTATTCAAATTTAAGTCTTTTTTCAAATGTGCTCGAGTAAAAACGGTTCCTAAGCCTTTCAATGTAGACGTTTTGCTATTGGCATTCTTAATCTTATAGTCAGTGTTTTCATTCTGACCATAGACGCATTATATTGACCCTTTTGGCTGAGAGTTTCTTTAGAGGAGGACTGACGTCAGTGTTTTATATTTCAGGTAGAGATTTTCATGCTGATAATTTTGCAGTTGGAAGTTTTTTCGTGAAATCGCCTCCGAAGGGCAGAAAACGCGTGTTGAAAAACGCAAATGTAATTTAAAATGGAAGAGTTTTGACGGGAATTCGGCCATCACCTTCAGCGTTGCGGCAAGCCATTTCAACGTGGTTTTATCCGAATTTCGCTTTAAAAGCATTGAAAAACTACTGAAATATAGAAGAGTGTCATATTAATGTAAATTTAACGGTTTTTCGACTTTAGTCGGTGCGCTGTAACGCTAAAAGCGCTGGCTGAGGCCCTGCAAAACTCTTCCATTTCAAACGACGTTTCAGTTTACAATCGGTGTTTTATGCACTTCGAAGGCAGTTTCATGAAAAACGTTCAACTGCCAAAAATGATAACCATTAAAGATTGTTTGAAATGAGAGTTTAAAAAATCACTTCAGTCCTCCTTTAATATACCCGCATAGTATTGAAAAACTGCCCTGAATACTGTAGAACTACTCTAGTTTAGTCTTGATCTCAAATTTGGAAGATTGAAAGCAGAAGAATATTATCAAATTTTAATTTCCGCCGGAAAAGTTCTGGAGAAATCCAGAAATATCCAGATCATTGAAGACTCCCGGGGACACAAAAATCCCATTTTGAGTAGCTGGCAGCCAAACTCAAAAATGGCTGAAAGTGAAAGCTCAAAAACTGAACCGCCTTTTTTTAATGAAACATTTTTGAATTCCCGCCAAAACATTTTTGAATTCCCGCCGAAACTTTTTTGAATTCCCGCCAAAACATTTTTTTTAATTCCCGCCAAACGATTTTTGAATTCCCGCCAAAACTTTTTTGAATTCCCGCCGAAACATTTTTAAATTCCCGCCAAAACATTTTTGAATTTCCTCCGAAACTTTTTTGAATTCCCGCCAAACCATTTTTGAATTCCCGCCAAAACATTTTTTAAATTCCCGCCAAACGATTTTTGAATTCCCGCAAAAACATTTTTAAATTCCCGCCAAAACATTTTTGAATTCCCGCCAAAACATTTTTAAATTCCCGCCAAAACTTTTTTGAATTCCCGCCAAACCATTTTTGAATTCCCGCCAAAACATTTTTAAATTCCCGCCAAAACATTTTTAAATTCCCGCCAAAACGATTTTTGAATTCCCGCCAAAACATTTTTGAATTCCCGCCAAAACATTTTTGAATTCCCGCCAAAACATTTTTAAATTCCCGCCAAAACATTTTTAAATTCCCGCCAAAACATTTTTAAATTCCCGCCAAAACATTTTTAAATTCCCGCCAAAACATTTTTAAATTCCCGCCAAAACATTTTTGAATTCCCGCCAAAACTTTTTTGAATTCCCGCCAAAACATTTTTAAATTCCCGCCAAAACATTTTTAAATTCCCGCCAAAACATTTTTAAATTCCCGCCAAACCATTTTTGAATTCCCGCCAAAACTTTTTTAAATTCCCGCCAAAACTTTTTTGAATTCCCGCCAAAACATTTTTGAATTCCCGCCAAAACTTTTTTGAATTCCCGCCAAAACAATTTTAAATTTCCGCCAAAACATTTTTAAATTCCCGCCAAACCATTTTCGAATTCCCGCCAAACCATTTTTGAATTCCCGCCAAAACTTGTTTAAATTCCCGCCGAAACTGTTTTGAATTCCCGCCGAAACTTTTTTAAATTCCCGCCAAAACTTTTTGGAATTCCCGCCAAACCATTTTTGAATTCCCGCCAAAATACTTTTTTTGAATTCCCGCCAAAACTTTTTTGAATTCCCGCCAAAATACTTTTTTGAATTCCCGCCAAAACTTTTTTGAATTCCCGCCAAAATACTTTTTTGAATTCCCGCCAAAACTTTTTTGAATTCCCGCCAAAATACTTTTTTGAATTCCCGCCAAAACTTTTTTGAATTCCCGCCAAAACTTTTTTGAATTCCCGCCAAAATGTTTTTTCTCGAATGTTCTGGAACATTCTTGAATCTGTTTGGCTGGAACATTCGAGAACGTTCTAGAATCTTCTCGACGTTTTCCGGCGGGAAATCAAATTTGATTATCTTCCTCCTCTTTCAATCTTCCAGAATTCGGTTCCAAACTAAACTACAGTAATCCTACCGTATCCAGAGCAGCTTCCCAGTACTATACGTGTATCTTAGAAAAGGTTTCATTCAAAATGGCCAACCCTCCGTGACATAGCAGGAGGGTATTTTTCATTTTTCGGGTTACTGTATCTACCGTAATCCGTTACAGAAAATTCTGAATTTTCGTTTGCATACTGTAGGTGCCCTAAGGATGCCCCCATAAAAATTTGGACTCATCCCGTCTTACCCGGGCGATTTTATAATTTTTCGGTTACTGTAACTACCGTAATCCTACAGTAATCTGAGCTCCAAACAGTAAAATTTAAAAATGCTCGGGGACTCATGACCATGTGCAAAGTATGGGGAAATATGGTCGATGGACAAAAAAGTTATTAAGCAAAAACGGCGAGACAGACTCACAGATTTTGTCCGTTAGTATATAGAAGTGATGACAATGGCTCGTGAGTTTCTAGTAGGCATAGTCTAAATACCGTATTCATTTTATTATATAGCGGCATTCTCTTTTTTGACAGGGTTCAACAAATACGAAAAACAGATTGTTTACAGTAATACAAAAGTTTTATAAATGCAATAAGGAATACAGTAAAATTACAAAAATAGTGAATCCACGGGAGGAGCTGGTGTGAACCACTGGTAAATGACGTGACCAATAGAAATTCGAATGGTATTCTTTTCGTTCTCCATGAGCAATCACGGCCCGGCCAATGGAAATTTTTGAATGCTCACCGGGAATTAGTTGAGGAGCTGTATTTAAAAAAAAATTATAAAAATATCATTCTTATAAAATAAAACGCTAGGTCCGGATGTCCGCAATCGTTTGGCAAGAGAATAAAAAAAGAAAAAAAGCGGGCCGCCGCCCGAGGGGTCGAACCTGTGACCTCTCGAGTGGCGAACAAAGACACTATCCACTATGCCAAGCATGCCAACCAAACGTTGCCGGCACATTCCGTAGATAGCTGGGGGCCTGCCGGAGGCAGGTAAACTGGCTGGTTAGAATATAAGCTTACGTTTATCTTTGATGATCTTCACTAATCCTTCGATGTTTATATGCTTTTCTATAGCATCTCCATCATGAGGATTCTTGACAGTCTTCGGACATGGTTTATCTGTATTCTCGAATTTTCAAAAAAAAAAAACAGAAAAAAACCCACATTTAACACTATCTACTTCTTTAGTGATCACATTTGTTCCATCGACGTTTCTATGATGTTCTATATCAACATTCATTCCAATTCCTTGATCAGGGCCATTACAATGATCACGATGACTGCAGGAATAACAAGTGATGGTTTCATTCTTGTTAGCATTTTTACATGATCTAGCACATCCTTTTCCGATGACTGGAAAAGTTTTTTTTTTTGATAGCAGTGGTTTGATCTGATTTATCTCGGTTCCCGTAAGAGCTATCAAAATGTGGTCAACTAACAAAATATAGCCCTAATTAAGAGCAATATTTCGTTAGTTGACAACATTTTTGTATCTCTAACAAGAAGCGACTTATAGCCGTTTGAAACTGCGCACCACAATCCTTAGGCTTTTCTCTGCGTCTATCTTGGCGCAACTTCAAACGCTTATATCTCGGCTCCCGTTACAGATATCAAAAAAGTGTTCAACTAATGAAATATTGCTCATAATAAGGGCTACATTTCATTAGTTAACAATTTTTTGATAGCTCTTCTAGGAACCGAGATAAATTAGTTCGAACTTGACAAACCTTTTCCTTCTCGATTTTTCAGTGTATAACAAATTCCATGATAAGTCGGACAATCATGAACAAATGGTTCAGTGCAATTGCGATAGTCATCGCAGGAGAAGCACGTAAGAGACATTGCTGAAATTATGAAAATGAGCAATTCCCAATTATAAAACTTACTTGTTCCAAGAAAAACAGAAAAAATTAGAAATCTTGTTAATAGAATCATTTCGAAACTGGCGCGAAATTCCGGAGGAACTAAACTATTGCTGATTTTATCGGTTAAGTAACTGATAATGGAAACCAAGTTGGCGCCAACTGATGATAACGTCATTTTCTATTAGCAATTTGTTCTATTAAAACAAATTTTTTTTCAAAAATCTAATGTGATAGGCTTGTAGAGCTAAAAATTCTGGCCATTTTTGTTTTTTGAATCATCTTTCTAGCTCTTCTCCTTCTTGAGTTATAGCCTTTTGAACTTTAGTGGAGGCGAGGGGGTGAAAGAGGGGGAGGGCGCAGAGAAGCCAGAGTGTCTGCGTCTCTCACCCCCAAACTAAAAACCGCTATATCTCGATAACGAGAGGAGATAGGAAAATGGTTCAAGAGACAAAAATACTCAGAATTTTTATCTCTATCATTTGAACCTGTATTTGAAAACCCTAGCAAATTTTTTCGATTAAAAAGTTTTTTAATTCAAAATTCTAATGTGATAGGCTAATAGAGCTAAAAATTCTGACTATTTTTGTATTATTAATCTTCTTTCTAGCTCTTCTCCTTCTCGAGTTATAGCCCTTTGAAGTTTAGGGAGGCGAGGTGAGGGAGCGCAGAGAAACGAGAGTGTCTGCGTCTCTCACCCCCAAACTAAAAACCGCTATATCTCGTGAACGAGAGGAGATAGGAAAATGGTTCAAGAGACAAAAATACTCAGAATTTTCTGCTTTATCTTTTGAACCGGTTTTGAAACTTTTGGAAAACAAAAAATACTTTATATTAAAATTTTATTAAGTTTTGGAAACAGTAACTTACATTATAAAAAATAAATAAAATTTCAAAAAATAATCTAAAATATTCTAACACTAAAAAAGATAACTTTAACAATTCGTCCATTAATATACTGTTCCGAAAACTCCATATTTCTCTCGATTCCTTCATCAATTTCTCGTCGTGCAATTCGAAAATCGAAATTCGATGGGACGACGATTTTGCATGTGGTTAGCGCGGGTCCTTGCATTGCCTGAAAATAATTCCGGTTTCCGACTTCCGCTTTCCTTACCTTTTGCAACGAATCAAAATCTTGCTGTTTCAATGGAAATTTAACTTTTTCAAAACTTAGTAAGCCATCAAACCGAAAGAATATTTGATCGCTATGAATCTCCAAATATTTGGCTCGAATCCATTGCTCATCATAAATAATATTTCCCAAATTATTCAAATGCTTGTTCCTCTGCATCAATTCCTCTTCCCTTGTTCTTAGAATCACATGATCATCATTCCACAAAGCGATATCGATTGAACTAATCACATTCGGATTTAAAAATTTCCACAACTTCATGAATATCAATGGTCCTTGACTAAGATTCTCCACACATTTAAAATATTTCATGCCAAATGCTTCAACTTTAAGCTGAGAACCTTCTAGACACTTTTCAACTTTATCATAAAATTTACGGAAAGGCCAGATCCTTGGATCCCATTTTTTGTATTCTTCAATATTAAAAACCAATTCTGCAAATGTTACAGCCGGATGTTTAATCATAAAATGGAATTCCTTTGCAGCCAATGTCTGATACTTAACTCCCTTGATTAACCTGACATAATTCCCAATCCACATCAAACATCCATCATCATGACTCCAATACTCCACCCATCCTTGAGACTTCTCGTATCCAACGTGTCTTTCATAATTATTATTTCTTCCCAACACGAAAACCGTTCGTTCTCTATCCACAAACATTCGAATTTTGATCTTACGGTAGGCTACGGTAACGTGGATTTTGGAGATTGCCAATCCGAATATGTTGGTGTTGGTGAGGGTGGTGATTCGGCGCATCGCCAAGCTGCAAAAGGATTTTTTTAATGATTCAGGAATCTTTGAAATAAAGTTTGGGATTTCATATGAAAATTACAGTAATAAAAGGAATTTTTTTAGTGAAGTTTTTGAAATAGTAAAAATTTTTTAAAACTGTTTGATATTCTTTAGAAATTTTTTCAGGCAGGGTTCGTATTAACTATAATTTTTTTTTCTAATTGTGTATAAAATATGGATGAAACAGGAAATAATGGTAACAAAAATTAAGGTAGTAGGGACCATAACCCGGAACCCAAGTATATGGTTCGATAGCTAAAAATATGCGCTTTCAGAATTAGAATTAAAATTTAGCTAAAAGACTAAAAATTTTCAGATTTTTCTGAAACTGCAAAATTTTAAAATTTCAAAAAAAGTCAAAATTAGTCACCTACCTAATTTGTTTGTTTTTCGATTTTTAGACAAAAAAATCTGAAATTTTTAATCGTTTAGCGAAATTTTTAATGGATATTCTGAAAGCCTCTATTTTTAGCTATCGAACCGTATACTTGCCATTAAGAAAGCTCAAGTTGACCTCAGGTGGGTTCCGAGTTAGCGTGGTCCCTACTACTAGCTTTATTTTTGTTAGTTATGTAACCATTATTTTCTGTTTCGTCCATAAAAATTATAGTTAACTCATTGTTCTGCAATTGAAACAGCTAAAAAGTTTTCACTGTTTCAAAAACTTCATAAAAATTTTTTTCCACAGATGGGTTAGTAAGGTCCTCGAAGTTCAAGTTCCAAAATTTTTGATTTTCTAGGTTAGGCATCCCTTTAGATGGGACCATAGTAGACCCCATTCCCCTAACTCACGCCCTAAAAACAGCGGGACATCTGAATGCACCATCCAAAGCCGTCATTAATCCCTCTCGACTCCCAAGATGATTATAAGCAATCTCCATTTTCCTCAAATTCATCCGATTAACATTAATTGGTGAAAATGGAGCACAATTGTATTCTGACTTATTTTCGACTTCAATATCCGAATCATCGGAATCCGTGTCTGGATATGAGATCATCTTGATTTCCCTTTTTTTGAATGTTTCTTTTTTAGTCGGCCGCTTGTATTTTCTGTCTTTCGAGATAAATTTCGTTGAATGAATCATTTCTTGAAGATTTTTTAATGCATCTTGAATCGAATTCCTTTTGAAATACTCATAAGTGACACAAATGATTCGAGATGCTTCGTCGGTTAGAATGTTATGAGACATCTGAAAATGAGGAGAATAATTAATCGATAAAAGTTGGTTGAAAGTCAGAGTGTGAGAAGAACTAAATTTGACCCATAGATCTTTAGAAAAGTTGGTTTTGAAACAGTAAAGGAAAAAAAATATGATAGATCAAAAAATTATTTTTCCTGTTTCAGAAACCTAATTTTTTGAAAAGATGTCTGCTAAATTAAGTAATACTTCGAAATCACTCTCCCCACTTTTAGTTATTTTTTGAACCCGCTAAATTCAAATTCACCCTGAAATGGAAAAGAAATTTTCTGTTTCAGCAATATTTCATTTTTTGACTTTTGACCTCATAAACATTGCTGATGGACTGTCATCCATTTTTCAATCAAAAATTTAAATTAGGCCACGCCCACTTTTGGGAAAAATTACGTATGCAATAACGCTCTACCTAATATTTGACTGTTTTGATTCCATTGACTGAGTATCAAACGTTCAAAAATTAAAAAAAAATTCACTTTTCGATAAATTAAGAAAAAGGGGCGGAGCCTGGAAAATCCAACTTTATTTCAAATCGCGCCAAAAAATGTGACATATATCAACAATTTTTCCCTGTTTCAGAGACCTAATATTTTCATAAGATGTCTGCTAAATTCAGTGAAAATGTCGAAATGACTCTCCCCACATTTAGTTATTTCTTGAACCCGCGAAATTCAAATTAAACCTGAAATGGACGGAGTCTAAATTTGAGTTTAGATTTTAAAATTTTAGAAATTTTCTGTTTCAGAAATATTTTATTTTTTTGGCTTCTGATCTTATAAACATTGATATACATATAAATATACATCGATCCGCTATTTTCAATAAAAATTTAAATTAGGCCACGCCCACTTTTAATTTTAAAAAAATACGGAGAAAAATGGGCGGAACCTAAAAAATGTAATTTTTTTCAAATTTTCAAAAAAAAAATTTCAGTTTCAGACCCATTTTTTTCCTAAATTTTGAACTTTCAAAATCAAGTGGTAGATCAAAATGGCGCCAATTTTTTCTGTTATTGTTCCAATTTTTTTTTCGAAATTTTTTATTTTTTTTTACTGTTTCATATTTCTTATTTTTGCCTTGGAATTTTCAAATTTATTAATGTTTTGGTTTTTCTTGCAGCCCACAATGAACCGCCTGGATTTCTCGCCCGATTCGGAACTTCTCAAACTCTTGACTCAATATGAATATTTTAAACGAAATTCGAAGAAACAAGCTCATAAAAATATCAATAAAATGATAATGAAGGAAGTTGGAAAAGAAAGGGAAGAGACGCCAGAAGAGCCAGTAGTGAGACGTGGAAAACGAAAGAGACGATCCAGTGGAACTGCATTAAGAAATGAGCCAAAAAAGATGAGAGAGGGATCGAAAACTCCAGAAATAGAAGTTGAAAATGTGAATCCGACTGAAAAACCGCCGAAAGAAGTCGTCAGATGCCAATCGGATAATGATTCAGAGAATGCGGAAATGGAAGAGAATCAGGAGAATGATAAGGATGTATCTGTCTTTAAATTGAAGGAAGTGAGCAAGATCTACGAGAAAATGGCTTCCAATGAGATTTTGGAAATTCTTTTTGAATCGAATAACGGGAGAACTGAGATGACAGGAGCACATATTTTGAAATTGTGAGTTTTAATTTTTTGCTGTTTCATCAAATTCATTTAAAAATTTCATTAAGAGATATTTCGTTGACAAACATTTCTCTAGAGATTTGAAAATGTTTAACAAAACTAAAAAAATTGGGCTAAAATTTTTTACTGTTTTGTTAAATCCGGAAAACAGTTTCTTTTTTTTTATATGAGGGTTATTATGTGTTTTGAAAGATTCGTCCACTTTCTGATAATACTGTATTCCTAAGGTTCAAAAAAAAGCGAGTTTTATTTTCCCGTTTCATTAACTTTTCAAAAAATTTTGGGTTTTTTTTTCAAAAATATTATGTTGTAAATGGGAAATGAGGCTTAGGCAATTTGCAATGCAGGCCCCACCCACAAAAGTGGGCGGAGCCTTATTCCTCAAATTAATTGAAGTTTTTTTCGACAAAAAAAAACTCAAAATCTGAAAATATGCCAAATTTTTAATGTTACATCATTTTTGTAAAGGCTAGTTTTTTTTATCGTATTCAGGTTGTTTGTATCACAAAAGTAAGGCGTAGAAATATTTTAGGCACCGCCCACTTTTCAAAATTCAAAAAAAAATGTGAAAAAGTGGGCGGAGCCTTTTTTTTTTGCTGTTTCATGAGTTTTGTAAAATTCGGTTTTTTTTTCAAAAAACAATACTCTCAGTATCAAATATAAAAATTAAGCTCCGCCCACTAAAAAGCTAAAAGTGCGCTTTTTCAGAAAAATCGTGAAACCTGAAAGTAGACCAAATTTTTACTGTTTCAATATCCTTATAAAAATTAGGTTTTTTATCAGTTTTTGTTGGATGCCGTTTTCGATTAAAAAAAATGGGCGGAGCCTAATTTCCCTGTTTCATAGTGTATTTATATTTATGTAACTTTTATTTTCTTAATGTAATCTGACTGTACATTAAAAACGTCGTGGAATTAATTTAGGCTCCGCCCACTTTTCAAAATTCGAAAAAATGTGGAAAGTGGGCGGAGCCTTTTTTTTGCTGTTTCATGAGTTTTGTAAAATTCGGTTTTTTTTCAAAAAAAATTCTCTCATTATCAGTATCCAATTTAAAAATTAAGCTCCGCCCACTAAAACGCTAAAAGTGGACGGCGCTTTTTCAGAAAACCTGAAAGTGGGCGGAACCTATTTTTTGCTGTTTCATGAACTTTGTAAAATTTTGGATTTTCAAGAAATTTCGTTACTTTTAGTTTGACCAAAATTAAGCTCCACCCCCTTTTTCATAGGACTTCCTAATCTAGAAAATTTTCAGATTATCCATCAACCGTTCCACAACATCAACCATCACTCACTCGATCCTTCCACCCATTGACAATCTCCACGTCATCATTGGATTCCAAAAAGTAATTTTCGAATTCAACAACGCCAAAACCAAGGAATGGACCCAAATTGAGTATTGGAGAAACGAGAAGACTAGTTTGATTTGGTATGGAAATACGGTAGTTAGTGTCAAAGGATTAAGATATCAGACACTGGCTGCTAACGATTTCTTTTATTTGGTTCAACATCCAAAAGCGAAATTCAATGAACTGAATTTTGATATTGAAAAATATCGAAAAGGCGATCCGAGATTCTGGCCATTCTCGGTTTTCATTGAACAAATTGAGAAATTATTGAAACAGAAAAATGTGAAAGTGAAGAACTGGTCGATGATGTACTTTAGAAGACCTGGAGATTCCGAATTCGCTCCGAGAATCATTCAATTGGTATGGGGATTCATTGATCAGGAGACACTTGAAACGATCCGAATCCGACGATGGAATGATAAACATATTGAGGATGGAACGGATCGAATGAGAAATTATCCATGGGGAATATGGCACGATCAGAAATGGAAGCAGGCGAAAAAGTTGAAGTTTGATGATGAAGTGGTTTCGATGGATTTTGAGGAATTGGTGGATATTGGAAATGATGAGTATGAGGATCTTGTTAAGGTGAGTTGGAGGGTGCCGAGCCGTGCCAAGCCGTGCCAGACTGTGTGGAGCTATGTCCGACTGTGCTAGGCTATGCTAGACTGTGCCAAGCCTTTCCAAGCCGTGCCAAGCCGTGCCGAGCTATTTCGGGCTGTGCAAGGCTATCCTAGATTGTGCCAAGCCGTGTGGTGCCAAGCTGTGCCAAGCTATCCTAGACCGTGCCAAGCCGTGCCGAGCCATGCCAAGGTGTGTGCCAGACTGTGTAGAGCTATGTCGGACTTTTCTAGGCTAGGCTAGGCTATCCTAGACTATATTAGACCGTGCCGAGTTGTTCCGAGTCGTGCCGCGCCCTTCCAGGATGTTCTGGACTGAGTTAAGCCGTGCCGGGGTGTGCGAGACAGTGCGGAGAAAGTTTGAGATGTGCCAGCCCGTGCCGAGTCGTGTCAGGTTGTTTTAAGCCTTGTGCGGCTGTGCCGGGGTGTGCTAGACTGTGCCGCCTCGTGCCAAGACTTGCCGAGCTATCTCGGACTGTGCGAGGCTATCCTAGACTGTGCCAACCGCCCAGAGCTATTTCGAACCCTCCTCAACCGTGGCAAGCCGTGCCGAACCGTGCCGAACCGTGCCGCCCCGTGCCAAACTCCACCATGACTTTTTCCTACCTCCCAACCCCTTGAACCCCATTTTTTTCCAGAATTTCATGAGAACCCCGCCATCAAGAATCATGATCCACACGGCACCATCATTCGATTGGCCACGTGCAATCTCGTTTACCGAAAAACGATCCGAACAAAAGCCCCGCCCAAACACGTATTTCTTCCCGGGCGGCCTGGTGATGAGAAGCGAAATGGAACAGAAACGAATCGTTTTGATGAGAAGATGATCGATTTTTTATTGTGAATTCGCTAAGATTATTTTGATACTTATGTTGTACTTATTTATTTTTAGATATTGTGTGATTATATGGATTACGGAACTAAAGAATATTTACTGTTTTATGAACTTTTTTTTGAAAATATTGGTGGTAGAAGGCGTGCCAAGGCGTGCAAAGCTGTGCCAAGCTGTGCCGAGTCGTGCCGAGCCGTGCCAAGTTGTGCCAAATAGTGCCAAGACGTGCCAAGCCAGCAATCTTCTTAACAGACCTACTTATTCGGTTTGACCTACGTAGATCAAAATCGAAAAAATAATTTTTCCAAAACATTTCGGAATTCCCCATTTCCCAAATTTTTCACTGTTTCACTCACATTTTTTTATCGATTTTTTTTTTCAAAATTTTAATTCCAGTATTCGGTTATTTCAATTTCCAGATGAAACTTCCGGTTCCACTCCCATTGAATTTCCACTTAACATGTACACAATATGAATTTTTCAAAGGAGGCCACTTCCAGCTCTCGTTTTTTAGAATTATGAAGACTATTTATAAAATGAGGGAGATATGCGAGGATCCGGAATGGGGTAAGGATTAGGAGGAGTTAGATCACGAGAGACGCAGAGATAGTGGCGTCTAACTATCTGCGTCTCGTGGACTGCAACTTTAAACGCTCATAACTCGCTTCCTGTGAGCGATATCAAAAAGTTGTCAACTAATGAAATATTATACATGATAAAGGCTATATTTTGTTAGTTGACAACTTTTTGGTAGCTTTAACGGTTAACGAGATATAGGGGCTTGAAGTTGCTGCATGAGAGACGCGGGGAAACACCGGCGTCTCGTGGTCTGCAACTTCAAACGCTCATAACTCCGCTCACAGTAGAGATATCAAAAAGCTGTCAACTGATGAAATATAGCTCTTGATAAGGCCTATATTTTGTTAGTTGACAACTTTTTTATATCTCTAACGGCAAGCGAGATATCGGCCACTTTGGGACCATCTACCCACTAAAAAATGATATTCCAGATGGCGACCAACCACCACCAAAACGAATCATTCCAAGAATCCCCGGAGAACCATCAACTCATAGAAATGATGGCTCGCCAACGAGCTCAATGAGAAGTCCAACCCAAGAAGTCCGGATATCGGCGGAGTCTGACCGAACTAGTTGCACGGGACCACTGATAGATTCTGTGGCTGAAGATGATCCTGGGAACCCGACAACCGAGGAGGTGCTAAGCCCCAAACACTTCAATCCCCCGCTTAAAACATCGGTGAAAGTTGATATTTTCAATATTGAAAAAAAATGTCCAGCCATGGGAAACCCTGAAACAGAAGAATCATCGGGAAGCGAGGAGGCCACGGATTCCCAGTATTCAACGCAGATGGATCCGGACGCTCAGGAGCTAGTTATGGAGAAGTTTGGAGAATATTTCGATTGTGATGATATTTTTGGGGATCCGGATATTATAGTTTTTGAACAATCTGAAATGGAGGAGTACAAGTACAAGCATGATGATGGGTTTAGTGTGAAACATGTGAAAAAGATGTTTAATCGAATGGCGAGAAAACAGTTGGGAGAGTTTGAGAAGAATGATATGGAGATTGGAGGATTTTTGGAAATGTGAGTGGGAATCGGAGAGACGCAGAGAAAGAGTGTCTAACTGCCTGCGTCTCACTATTCGCAACTTTAAAAGCTCATAACTCCGTTCACAGGGGAGATATCAAAAAGTTGTCAACTAATGAAATATTGTTAATAATAAGGGCTATATTTTACTAGTTGACAGTTTTTTGATAGCTCTAACAGCTAGCGAGATATGAGCGTCTGAAGTTGCGGTAAGTTAGACGCAGAGAAATAACCGGTGTCTCGCGGTTTGTAACTTGAAACGTCTATAACTCGCTTCTCGTTAGAGATATCAAAAAATGATTAACTAACAAAATGTAGCCCTTACTAAGAACTATATTTAGTTAGTTGACAACTTTTTGATAGCTCCAATGAGAACCGAGATATAAGCGTTTGAAGTGGCGCGCCTCCTTGGAGAGACGCAGTGAGTTTGAGGATCGAAAAACGCTCATATCTCCTCGCCCAGCAGAGCTATCAAAAAGTTTTCAACTACAAAAATGTAGTCCAAATCAAGGCCTACATTTCACTAGTTCACCATTTTTCTCTACCTATACTCCGAACCGAGATATTCCATTTTCCAGAATGCGAACCCAGTGGCGCTATCAATCTCAACTCAAACTCACCAAACACTTTCAAATTCCGAAATTTACGAAACTCTCAGTTATCGTTGGATATGGAAAGATTGAAGTAATTCTCAATATCAATGGAAAACAGGGAACAATTCAATTTTGGGACCATCGAAGAGGGACTCTCATTTGGGTCAATAAATCTTATCATTGTTATCGTGACCAAGTCTATCAAAAAATGGCCGCTGAGACTGTCTTCAAGATTTTGTGTACGCCGACATGTGACTTGAAATATTTGAATATTGATATTCAAATTCAAACCGTCGGCTACTCGGAACAGGATCTGAGCAAGTATTTCTTCGATGATCTCTATAACTATTTGGTGGACTCGACTAGTCGAATTCGTGTGGAAAAGCTCCGTCTAAGAACCATCAATGAGCATAGAGTGAATGAAGAACGATTGGAAACTTTCTTTTTGAGACACCTGATGCCTAAACATTTACAAAGCATCAAACTTCGAACTTGGTATCAGCGAGATGAGGATAGACGTGAATACAAAATTTCGAATAACACTACAAATCTGCCGCAATGGAGAGCAGCGAGAATGGTGAATATTCGAGATGAGAATATTAAACCGATATTTAAAGGACTTCGATTTCCATCGATTATTAAGCTGATAGAATTTGAACATTTTCATTTGGACGAATTGCAGAATGTGAGTTTGGGATTTTAAACATAACTTTGTAGGCAGAAGAGATATCGGAAAATAGTCAACTGATGAATTGTAGCCCTTGATAAGGGCTACATTCTGTTAGTTGACAGCTTTTTGATATCTTTAACGGGAAGCGAGATATAGGCGGTTGAAGTTGGAAGCCAATTTCTCCGCGTCTCTAACTCGAGTTAGCAGAGGCGCGCCACTTTGAACGCTTATATCTAGCTAACTGTTGAAGACATTAAAAAATTGTTAACTCACAAAATGTAGCGCTTAAAATGTTCTACATTTCATTAGTTGACAGTTTTTTAATAGCTCTAACGGGAAGCGAGATATCGGCGTTTGAAGTTAGAAGCTAATCGGCCCCCTCGTTTCTCTGCGTCTCTAACTAGAGATAGCAGAGGCGCGCCACTTTGAATGCTTATATCTCTCTAACCGTTAGAGATATTAAAAAATTGTAAACTAATTAAATGTAGCCCATTAAATGCTCTACATTTTATTAGTTGACAGCTTTTTCATATCTCTAACGAGAAGCGAGATATCGGCGTTTGAAGTTAGTAGCTCATAAGCGCCCTGGTTTCTCTGCGTCTCATCCTTGAACTTGCAGCGGCCAGCCACTTTGAACGCTTATATCTCGCTTACTTTTAGAGCTATCAAAAAATGGTCAACTAGCAAAATGTAGACCTTATTAAGAGCTATATTTCATTAGTTGACAACTTTTTGATAGCTCTTGAGACAAGCGAGATATGCGCTTTCAAAGTTTAAGCCTACCCCACGATCTCAACAATTTCACTTTTTTTTAAATTTCCAGGCATTCGGCTACAATCCGCCCGTAAACCGATACATTGTGATTCTGACAAAAAGGAAGATTAATCTTGCCGCATTGCGTTCAAAAATGATGATATTAAACGGTGACGTCAGAGCACATTCATATTCGTTTAAGACCTCTGGTGGATCACACTTGGTGTGTATGAGCTTCAAACTGAAATCGATTCTGATTCAAGTTGAAAAGATACTTTTTGAAAGTTTTGATTCGAGAATTCCTAAATCATTGCATTATCTTTTTTAAAAAGTATTTTGTATCATTTATTTCTGTATTATTTTGGATTGAAACTGTTTATTTCATGTTTTTTATGTTTCGTGTTTTGAAGAATTATTTTGTAATGAATTTTAAGACTAACTATCCTTTTTTGTGTGGGCGGAGCTATTTTCGAAGAGATAGAGACGCAGAGAAACGCGAAGGCTAGAGCGACTAGCTGTCTGCGTCTCTTCTCGTTGAGTTGAAACTTTGTAAGGGTATATCTCGGCTCCCGTTGGAGCTATCAAAAAGTTGTCAACTAAGAAAATGTAGCCCTTATCATAAGCAATATTTCATTAGTTGATAGTTTTTTGATATCTCTAACCAGAAGCGAGTTATAAGGGTTTTAAATTGCAGACCGCGAGACGCGGGCTTTTTCTCGCTCATATCTCGCTAACCATTAAAGCTATCAAAAAATTGTTAACTAATGAAATATAACTTATTGTAAGGGCTACATTTCACTAGTTGATCACTTTTTGATAGCTCTTCTGGTAACCGATATATACGTCTATTTGACACAAACACTATTTTTTTAAATGAATTTTCATTTTCAAAATGAACAATGTTAACGAAATAGAAAAAATATCAAAAAATAGGTCAATAATAACAAAATATCAAAAAAATGTTTTACAATTTCGATGAAAGAGATCGAGCTCTTCTTGGCTCCCCGGGAACAGCTAGACTATTTCGACTCTCCTTCGATCGGGTTCTTTTTGCATGTGGATGAATCGGTGGCTTCTTTTTATGCATTCCAGGTCTCGTAATCTCCACATTCAATATATTGGTATCAAAAGTCAACAAAGCCCTTGTCTGTCCATTAGCCACTTCATATTGGTTTGGTCCCAATGGAGATTGATTCATTGTAGCGAAATAGAATTTGATTTCATTTAGATTGAATGCTTCTTGTACTTGGATTTTCGATTTATGGTGAAGGTCTGAGCTGTCTTCGATTGGGAACTGAAAATGGGAAATTTTGGTTTTTTACGGGGTACAGGGGTCCCAAGATGGTCCCAAGCGGTCTGGGACCACAAAAAATTTTTATGGGACCAGTTAGGCTCGAAAGTAAAAAAAATGATCCCAAGTAGAAAAGCATGGCCCCAAGTGGTTTGGGACCAGTTTAGCTAGAAGTTAAAAAAAAAGGTCCCAACTAAAAAAAGTGGTCCCAAGTAGAAAAAAATGGTCCCAAGCGGTTTGGGACCACTAAACTTTTTTTGGGGCCAGTTAAGCTCGAAAGTAAAAATAAGGTCCCATCTAGAAAAGCATGGTCCCAAGTGGGTCGGGACCATTTTAATTTTTTTTGAGACCAGCCTGGTACCAAATTTTAAAAAGTGACCCAATTAGTAAAGTATGGCCCCAAGTAGAAATAATGGTCCCAAGTTTTTTGAGACCACTATAATTTTTTTTGGGTCCACTCTGCTCCCTAATTAAAAAAAACTGGTCCCAAGTGGAAAATAATGCCCCAGTTGGTTTGGGACCACTGTACCTTTCCGGGACCAGTTTCGCTCCAAAAAATGGCCCCACCTAGAAATGGTGGTCCCAAGTCCGTTGGGACCATTATCCTTTTTTGGGCCAAGCCTGGTCCCAAGTTTAAAAAAGTGTTCCCAAGTGGATTAGGGCCGCTATAAATTTTTGGGACCACTTACCCTTAAACCCCGCCCCCAATACTCCTTACCGCATGAGTACGATCTCTATAATGAGGCATGGTCCATCTCCGAATCTTACAATTCCTCGTGTACCCAATCCTCGGTTGAAACGACTGAAAATGACTCCGCTCCCATTCTTCCCTTACATCAACCGATTTAGCCTTCTTCCATTTCTCCGTCTCCTCCAACTTCCCAATGATTGGGACCATCATGGCACTGGAGAGTTTCAGCCGGATCTCATGAAGATATTTCACATCAAATCTCCTCCATAACTCGAGAAACGCATCTCTTCCAACCTCCCCTTCCTCATCATAAATCATCAAATCAACATCTTTCACTCGAATTCTCGATGGCCACGGTTGATTCAAAACTGCTATCAAAAACCGACCATAATCGATTCTTCTCATCTCATTATATTTAACATCGATGTCAATGACAAGAGAATTAAGACATGGAGCATCCAAATTTTGCATCGTCTCAAAAAACTTCTTCGCCGCTCTATCCACATAGTCAAGATGACGTCGCTCACGGAATCGATGACTTTTTCTTTCGTTTCGGGTATGGGTGAATTTGATGGATCCGCCACGGAGTGTTATTGTTATCGCGTTGTATTCAGTCATTTGTTTTGGAGGTTTTTTGGCTGAAAAACTGGAAATTTTTGTGGGAAAAATAGCTGAAAAAAGTGAAAAATCGATTTTAAAAAAATGAGGAAACAGAAAAAAAAACTAAAATGAGAAAAAAAAACAAGAAAAAAAGTTGATCTACTTTGCCAAAAAATTTTAAAAAAGTAGGTCTAAAATTCAACATTTTAACACTACAAAGACTACAAAGACTACAATGACTACAAACTACAAACTACAAAGACTACAAAAACTACAAACCCTCAAAAAATTTAAATTTTTCTGAAATTGAAGTTTTTGATTAAAAGTGGGTGGAGCCTAATATACAAACTACAAACTACAAAAAAGATACTACAAAGACTACAAACTATAAACTACAATTTACAAAGACTACAAAAACTACAAAGACTACAAAAACTACAAAGACTACAAAAACTACAAACCCTCAAAAATTCAAATTTTTCTGAAATTGGACTTTTCGATTAAAAAGTGGGCGGAGCTTAAAATACAAACTAAAAAATATAAACTACAAACTACAAACTACAAAGACTACAAAAATTAATAATTTTCCGAAATTAAGATTTTCTATGAAAAAGTGGGCGGAGCCTAAAATAGAAAACTAGAAACTGTAAACTACAAACTACAAAAACTAGAAAAGCTACAGAAACTCAAATGTTTCTAAAATTAAGGCTTTCAATGAAAAAGTGGGCGGGGCCTAAGATAAGCTCAGGGACTACAAAAATTACTGAGAATTGAAAAAAAAAAACTAAAGAACTACAGTAATCCATGTTCATTTCCATAGATAAATCAAACATTAAAAATAAATAAAATAATAGTAATCAAGAAATAATTGACAACTTAAGACAAGAATATGAAACCGATAACATTTCTTCAAATTATTTTTTGTCAGATCCACTTCGTTTCAATGGTCCCTGATCCTTTTTAGAAACGTCTTTTGAGCCACGAGCCGGCGATTTCGATGGCGTCTTTTTTGGTGTAGTTTTTGGAGTCGGCTCCTTTTCAGTAGAACTAGATTTTGATGGACTTGGCTTAGATGGTCCAGAGGTCCTTCTCTGCTGAACCGGTACCGGAGGCTTTCTAGCCGGGCTTTTTCCGGTTGATGGTCCCGATGTACTTGGCTCAGAGGTGGATGGTCCCGGGTTCTGTGATCGGATCGGTGATTTCTTGGTGGGCGTTTTCTTCTGGGTAGCCTCCTTCGCGGGAGATTTCGATGCTTTTCTCTGTTGTACAGGTACTGGAGGCTTTCTAGCCGGACTTTGTTTGGTGGGTGATGGTCCCGAGGTGCTTGGCTCCGAAACTGACTTCTGAGATTTCTTAGCTGGACTTGATGTTGGTGGAGTCTTCGACTTCTTCTTCTTAGCAAGGTTTGGCGTGGTTTTAGGGGCAACCGTTTCGACAGGCTCAGGTTCAGGACTATCAGGCTTAGCTGGGGGTGGTTGAGCTTGTTGAGGCGGCTGAGATGGACCAGGCTCCGAGCTAGGATCCTTATCATAATCCAAGAATTGACCGCCGGGAGTTGAGACAAGGCTCGGTGGAGGGCTTGGACTGTAAGCCGGACTATCAGTTCTCTTTTCCTTAATCTCCACTTCAACACTCGATTTATGGAATGTGTTAATCACAATATAATGCTGATTGAGTCGATATTGGTATTTATTTCTTCTCTTTGAGACTAGACACTTTGGCCAGCGACTCTTCATTTGTTGTTCAATATCCTCCAGTTTGTACTCTTTCTTGACACGAACCACACTTTTTCTGTATTCAAAATCATCGTTTACTCGTGTCGCACCATCAGCCTGGAAAAATAGATGGGTCTGCGTCTCTCAGAAGTGGTGCGCTATTTCAAACTCGTATAATTTGCTTGCCGTTAGAGATATGGAAAAGTTTTCAACGGATGAAATATAGAACATTTAAAGGGCTACATTTTGTCAGTTGACATTTTTTTGATAGCTCTAACAGCTAGCGAGATATACGCGCTCAGAGTAGAGCACTTTGAGAAGCGGACAGCTGCCTACATTTTTTAGTTTTTTTTTCGAACGGCTATAACTCGCTAGCTGTTAGAGATATGAAAAAGTAGTCAATAAACTAATTATAGCTCTTACTATGGGCTACATTTTGTTAGTTAACAACTTTTTCATCGCTCTAACGGTTAGCGAGATGTAGTCGATTAAAGTAGGGCGTCAAAAGAGACATCTAACTGACTATATTTTACGGCCTAAATTTTCAAACGCTTATAACTCGCTTACCATTAGAGATATGAAAAAGCGGTCAATTAACAGAATGTAGCCCTTTTTATAAGCTTTATTTCATTAGTTGACAGTTTTTCAAAATCTCTTAAGGTTAGCGAGATATAAGCGTTTAAAGTAGCGCGCTTTGTGAGAGAGACGCAGAGAGACGCAGGCAAGCAACTTACATCAAACGGGACTGGCAACGATCGCATATCAAAAAGCTTGTTATATCCAAAACGGGGAATAAACGTGTCCAAACTCGGATCCGACAAATCGACAAGCCCCGCCTCCCTCCACGGATCCATCTCTTGCAGCATTTCAAGACTCTCGTATGCATACTTTCCATTGGTCCCAAGGCGAATTTCATCAATCGACTGTGAATTTAAACATTTCATAAAATGCTTAAGTGAATCCAGAAGATGCCGTGTTTCCTTCGATGGAATCATCAAATGAAGATGCTGTATTTCAAATCTTCCCCGTCGCACAAGATCCATAAATCCCGTGTAAGCCTGGAGTACAAGACCACGCATCCTCTCTTCAATATCAATTTTCAGATATTCCAGGGGACGTTCCAGATGTGTCATTGTATTGTTGAAGGTGGCTGCGGCGACTTCAAAAAATTTTCCTTCGACTTTTAGTGTTGCATATTCTTCACTATCCACCAGTGTCATTTTTTGGCCCTCAATCTCGGTAAATGTTGTGACGAAGCCGTGATCTCCAACTTTTCGGATTTGAATTTTTTCTGGGGTGATGTGAATCTCGATTTTGTGTACTCTGCAAAAAAATATTGGAATGCGTGCCTAAAACGCCATTTTCATGAAAAAGTGTCAATTGGAAAAATGCTCAGCGTTAGAAACTGCATAGGAAACCGTAATAAAAATATTGATGTTTCCCGGTAAGTGTGCCGAAATCGTGCCATAACTTTCTTCAAACTCAATCATATTAAATGAATAAAAAAAGAAAATGGTAGATCTCGATGAGTTCTACACAATGAACCAATTTTGGGACCATTTGGTTGAGTATGAACTTAGTTAGAAAGGCTTTAGAAGGGAATAACCATTCGGCACGATTTCGGCACAGTTTTGGCACGCTTTTTCAGCATGAGGAACCCCTTTTAAAACTCAAAGTTCACAAACGCGTAAAAAATGTTTTTTCAATATTTTAAAAGAGTGCCGAAATCGTGCCATAACTTTCTCCAAAATCAATATTTTTAGACGATTAAAAATGAAAATGGTAGATCTTGACGAGCTCTATACGATAGGCTAGCTTAGGAACCATTTGGTTAAGTATGAGCAGAGTTAGGAGGGTTTAAAAAAGGAATAGCCATCCGGCACGGTTTCGGCACAGTTTTGGCACGCTGAAAAGGTCCTTTGAATTCGAAGCCTGCTAAGGTGATCAAAAAATTATGTTTATTATTATGGAAAGGTGCCGAAATCGTGCCGTCCCAGATTTAAAGTAGTGCCGCAACCGTGCCGTTTCTTAACTTTTCTCAAACTTAATAAATTTGAAATAACTACTTGGTAGGATTTTGGCACGATTTCGGCACAATTCCGGTACCCTAAAAAACCCCGAAACTCACAAAGATATCACTGCACATTTCCTATTGAATTCAGCCTCCAAGCTCTCCTCATAAACACTCCCTTCCACAAAATCCAAATCTCCACTAGAAAACTTCAAAAACACCTCCTTAACTTTCTCCAAACTGATCCCCTTCTCTCCATTCTCATCATGTACATAATCCGTTTCGCCAGTTTCCACATTTCTTCTCCAACACTTCAGACGACATATATTTCGATGAGCCTCTCGGGCCGAGTGTCCCGACATGAATTGGGTGAGGAGAAGGGTGTGTTGAGATCGAGGATTGTCGAATTGGTTATGGAACATTTTTTTCTGAAAGTGAAATTGATTTAAAAAAAAAAAGAAAAATAATCAATAATTGAAACAGGAAAAAAAACCAAAGAATGGTCCCTGATGACCTCCGAAAAAAACAAAATTAGAAAATTGGGGGTTTGGCGGCTTTGGTAGATCAAAACTTGTCGGTGGGTCTGAGCAGTGCCAAAATCGTGCCGGAATCGTGCCAGAACCGTGCCGACTCTAAGAAGTCTTTCAGAGCCAATCCAAAAAAAAGTAATGAAAACATTTTTTTTGTTTGTGCCAGAACCGTGCCAAGCCGTGCCAAGCCGTGCCAAGCCATGCGAACCCGTTCCAACCCGTTCCAACCCGTGCCAAGCCGTGCCAAGCCGTGCCAAGCCGTGCCAAGCCGTGCCAAGCCGTGCCAAGCCGTGCCAAGCCGTGCCATTCCTTGCCAACCCTAAACCAGCCTGGGCTAAACTTTTCATAACATTTATTCAAAAAATTCATTCAAAAATCGTACAAAAAAGGAATATTTCAGAAATATCCGACATAACAAAAGATAAACCAAAAAAATCAATATAACATTTCAGTAGAAATTTCTAACAATTTCAAACTGAATCTCATTTTTTTCGCATTTCATGCTTGCAACTCCATACCACATCAAAAAACATTCGTACTTATTTTCTCCGAAAAATGCGACGTTATGAGCTTTCATTCTTTCCTCGACTTCCTTTAGATTGAGACTTTCTCGAAACTTGATGATAGTATTAGCAAAAGTCGGCTTCCAGGAATTAGATGCAGCTGAGGTAACCTTAAAAATGTTTGTTTTTATTTTTTTGACCTTGAATATCTCGGTTCCCGTTAGAGATATCAAAAAGTTGTCAACTAGTGAAATGTTGCTCTTAATAAGGGCTACATTTTGTTAATTGACAGTTTTTTGATAGCTCTAACGGTTAGCGAGATATCGGCAAGCAAAGAAGGGCGTCGCTTCTGTGAGACGAAGAAAAGCGCGCTTGGTCTGCAACTTTAAGCGCTTATAGCTCGCTAACCGTTAGAGATATCAAAAAGTCGTCAACTAATAAAATCTTGTTCAAAATAAGGGCTACATTTCATTAGTTGACAATTTTTTGATATCTCTAACGGAAAGCGAGTTATAAGCGTTTGAAGTTGCATGCACGGACACAGAGACAGGTAGCCCCTCTCTCTGCGTCTCTCTATATCTCGGCTCCCATAAGAGCTATCAAAAAACTGTCAACTAACAAAATGTAGCCCTTATTATGGACAATATTTCACTAGTTGACCATTTTCCTCTATCTCTCCTATAAACCGAGATACTCACCAAATACGGATCAAAACTCCACAAAACAATCTCCCGAACACTACCAACAGCTGGGCTAACACCATTCAAAGCTTCGTCTTGCATATCAATCGAAACTGTCTCAATCCATTGCTCAGTTTTCTCGCAACGTCTCAAAAATGCGTCAAATCCTTTAATATTTCTTAATCGATTTCCTCGAATCACAATGGTCGTCAATTCTTTTTTAACGAGAAGTTTCCAAAATCTCAATTGATTTTCTAATGAATCCTCTCCAAACGGTTGAATTTCCATATGAAATTTTTCAATTGAAATTGGATTTTCAACTCTGTCAACAACTTTTTCATAAAATCGCTCGAAAATTGGCTCTTCCTCATTTCCACCTTCCGAACTAATCTCTAAGGATAGCAACTGACATTTTAAATGATTCAAAATAAGTGAAAAATCGATTGCAGCCAATTCCAAATAGTTTGGTCCAACGAGATATTCAGTTCTTCCGTTGAGGCTAAGCCATGTTCCATCTGAATCTTCTTCGTATCCCATTTCAATATATCCGTTTTCTCCGTTCATTGTTATTTTTATTACTTGTGGTGCAACTACTACTTTTACTTGGTCTATTAAATCAAGGGTGTACTTTTTTTCTTGATTCGGCCGATTTTTTAGGAGCAATCTGAAAGGGTAAATATTATTATTAGTTAGGTTGCAAATGCGCTCTATCTTACATTTAATTATATTAACTGAGTATAAAATGTAAAAAAACAGTTTTAGGCAAGAAAAAAATAAAGTGGCCGCTGCCAAAACCGAACTCCCCATCTCAGATTAACGGACAAGAGCACAACCGCCGCGGCCACACGCGCGTCAGACAGCCGGCATACACCTTGCGTACATCTTCTCCAGGCCTTCCGGAGGCAGGAAACTGGCTATTAATTAAAAAAAAAAACTCACAAAGCCAACGAATGCGAAATCTTATAATTCTCTCCTTTCTTGACCTTATTCGAATACTTAAACTTCTTCTTAAATTCAAAATTTCCTCTTTCAAATCTCAAAAACAACTTCACAATCGTCTCAAACGGAATACTATCTTCTAATCCTTCCTCTTCACCCATATCCACAAAAGCCTCATCCATATCATCAAGATCCTCGTCTCCAACTGAACATATCATTCGGCACATGTGCTGATGCGCTTGTCGTGCCGTTTTTCTCAATTTGAATAGGAATATGAGACAAGTGTGTCGTGATTCGGCGTCTTGGAGTTGTTGGTGAACCATGACGGCTGGAAATTTTGAATTTTGGTTTGAAAAGTTGAAAAAAAAATTATTTTAAAAATATTTTTTTTTTGAGTTTGGCAAAAACGAGAAAACAAAAAAAACGGAGAATTTGATCTACCATGACTACATGAAACAGAAAAAAACTGAAAAAATGGGTCTAAGTTGAACCAAGTCATGACAATCCCTGCCAAGCCGTGCCAAACCGTGCCAAGCCGTGCCAAGCCGTATAAGCGTTAAAAGGAGACGCAGAGAAAATGAGGGTGAGACTGTCTGCGTCTCTCCTCACTTTAAAGGCGCATAACTCGCTTATCTCAAAGGATATCAAAAAGTGATTAACTAAGAAAATGTAGCACTTATCACGAGCAATATTTCATTAGTTGACTACTTTTTGATATCTCTCATGTGAACTGAGTTAAACTTGTTTCTAGAAAGTAATATAATTTCAAATGAAAAATTCATGTTTCAACATTCCTATTTTTAAATTATTGATTTGAAAATGCAATAAGTATTGAGAAAGTTCATCAAAACCATGCTTCTTGACTTTTTGATCTCCAATGTAAGTCAACTTTATTTTTTCATCGATTTTATTTACTGTTTCAAATATCCCATTTTTCTTGAATTCAACTTTTTTAAAATGTTAGTCCTGTTTTCATAGTGCATTTCAGATCCAAAATGCCGTTCATCCAAAACGACGACTTCCTCCTCTCTTGCTTCCGCTACGAATCCCACCAGCCGAAGATAAAGATACTGTTTCATATGGATTTTTTGATAATGAATATGATAACGGGGAGCTCTTTTCTGGAATTTAATGTCAATAAAATTGGAGATTTGTTCAAAAAATTTAAAACGGGGTTTTCGAAATTCAGGGATAGCTACCCGTTAACCAGGAAGATGGTTAGCATGGGAGCCAAGATACAAGAAAGAGACGCAGAGAAAAAGGCCGGACTATCTGCTTCTCTGGGTCATCTGTTTGAAAGCGCATAACTCGCTTATCTTAAAAGCTATCAAAAAGTGGTAAATTAACAAAATATAGCCCTTATCATGAGCAATATTTCATTAGTTGATAGTTTTTCTATATCTCTTAAGACAAGCGTGCTATGAGCCTTCAAAGTTTTGACCCGCCGAAGTGAGACGCGGACAGTCTACATATATAATGGTCTTTTCTATGCACAAAATGCTCAAAATTAGTAAAAAAGAAAATAAGAACGATTTTCGAAGGATAATAAGTTTTTTTGGTTTTTTTTTGGAATCCGATTTGGTCTAAGTTTTTAAAACTAATATTTTTTGTGTTTCAAATTTCGGATTTATAAAGATTGAATGATATAATGATATTCTGACGTATTTTTTGGGAAAACACACTCGCCATATCCCATCACCGGAGCGGTATTGGTAAAATATATTTAGAGTTTCAGAAACCGATTTTTTTGGAAAATAGCTTTTCTGGATTTAGAGTTAGAGTTACACAGTTATCTTCAGTTAAAATTGTCTTTATGATTTTTCAGTGATTTTTCATCTCAAAACAGCTTTTACTGGAATTTTGCACAAATTTCCAAAAAAAATTAATTACCGTTTTCATGGCAACTTATATGAGCGAGATCGAGGCTCCGAAAGTATGATCATTGCCTTAACTTAAAAAAAAAAATTTCAACATAGCTTTATAATCGTAGAATATTTTTTTTTGGGTAATCTACATACATATCACACCCCAAAGCGGTGTGATACGATGTGAATTACCAAAGTCTAGAAATTTGGTAAAAAATATTTTGAGTTCGTGAAACCGGTTTTTTTGGAAAATTGCATTTTTGGATTTACTGTTACAGTTAGTTATATTTATATGGTTAGTTAGTCACGATTACTTTACAATTGGACAACGTGACTCATTGAACCATATTACACAATTTAGAAGCAGTATAGTATAATTTAGTTAGCCATTTTTAGAATAGAGACCGGTATGATATAAGATATCCCTTGTAACTTTAATAACTCCTAATTTTATCAATATTTGTACAGTTTAGCAAAACGAAGGAGTTTGTTCAAAATATGGTGATGTTTTCAAACTGATTTTTTATCCGTTAGTTACAGTACTGACGATCAGCTGAACAATAATGAAAAAAAAAGAAACATTTATTTTACTTTTTAGAAAAGAGAAAGTTATGAAATTATGAGAAAAAAGGCCTGTTGATGATAGAGTAACCTCTTAGCAGCTTATCAGAAGATTCAATTTTTTTTTGGGCAACTATATAAGATATACTCAGAAGCAGTATATCAGAATATAGTTGGCCAATTTCCGTAATTTTGTTCGAAAAAATATGTAGTTCATGAAAAAGCATACTTGGAAAATTCCGGACTGGCCCGCAGGCTGCCCGGGCTGCCCGGTTCACGAACCGGACGGGCCGGGCCGGGCAGTTGAAAAATTCTTCCTGCCCGGCCCGGCCCGGTCTGCCCGGTTGCTTCCCATTTTCACTTTTTGACATATCAAAATTTGAATTTTCACCAGTAAATTGGTTTGGACAAAAGACAAAGTTCTGATGAATACAGTTCCAATACACCCGAGCCGAACTGATTGCTTTTGGGGTCTAAATACCCCGTCCAAAGTTCTACTTTTTGTAGTTTCGTCTTTAACCTGCTTCTTCAGGGCAGATGCGGGCAGCCCGGGCTGCCCGCGTGCTGGGCCGGGCAGGCGAAAATTGGACAATCTGCCCGGCCCGTCCGAAGTATGTGAAAAAGTAAAAAAAATTGTTTAAGTTTTTTTTTCTAGTGATTTAGACTACTCTTGTAATTTTTTTTTTTGAGTTGCCCATATACTATATCATACCTCCGAAGCGGTATGATACGATATGGCCAACCGAAGTGAAGGAATTTGTTGGAAAATATATTGAGAATTTGAAACCGATTTTTTTTTGAAAAATGGCATTATATTTATTCCGTTGTTACAATTAGTTACAGTAGTCATAGCTGAATGATATTGAAAAAAGTGAAGAAGTGATTTTACGTGTTAGGGAGCAAGTTTTGAAATTAAGAGAAAAAAGACTTATTGATGTTACAGTAAGCCCTTTCTAACTTTTTTTTGGGATAACTATATAAGATATACTCAAAGCAGTATATCAGAATAAAGTTAGCCAACTTCCGTGATTTTGTTTGAAAATATATTTAGTTAATGTAACAGTAAAATTTTTTTTAAAGATTTCAAAATTAAATTACCGTTTTCTGAGTTTTGTATTAGTGGGCATAAGGTTATCCAATTAAGAAATACAGTCGAAAACAAACTGATTTGGCACCAGGTTTTCCTGCATGGATTTATGCTGATAAGATATTTTTTTGAGTGATCCACATACATATCATACCTCTATTCGGTATGATATTATGTCGATCACCAAATTAAAGAAATTTGTTGAAACATATATCGAGTTTTGGAAACCGATTTTTTTTTGAAAAATGGCTTTTTTGGTGTATCAGTAGTTGAACTCAGTTTTCAAGGCTTTTATTGAAATATATATTTTTGAAAAATACTAATTTTTGTGAAGTTTCATAAATATTGTCGCTTCAAAAAAATCGCTTGTTGATATTTATATTTTTGTATATATTTTTGCGCGGATTGTTTATTTTAGCTCCTCCCACTTTATTTTTACCGCTGCGATCGAGGAAATTCAGTGGTACGCAAAAAGTGGGAGGAGCTAAAATCAAAAGCTCGCACACAGAATAGATCAAATTCTGTGACCGATTATTTTGAGCTGATAACATATGGATAACTGAATTGATGGAACTTGGCAAAAAATATTTTGAGTCTGTGAAACCGGTTTTTTTTGAAAATTACCTTCATGATTTTCAATTTCTACTGCAGTTCATATTTGGATTTAATACTAGGAAGTTCATGATTTTCTGAAACAACTTAGTGCCAAATGCACATACTCCCATTTATGTTTTTTTTTGAGTTGATCACGTAAAATATCATACCCCAAAGTGGTATGATACAACGTGTTCAACCAAAGTTAAAAAATTTCTTGAAAAATATATTGAGGTCATGAAACCGATTTTTTAAATTTTGCTTTTTTAATAGTTAGTCAAAGCTAGTTAGCGCTCACTATAGTTCAGATCACTTATTTACCGGGCAGAATCGAAAAATCAAGTAAAATCAAGTTCTAAAAAATCCGTTTCATGTCACCAAGAAAATCCTTGTATTTGATTAAATCCAGTTCAGTTTTGATCAGACCTGTTAATTGTAGTTTGCTTATCATTAGAAAGTAATTCATTTATTAATTTTTAAATAACTCAAGGTTAAGTCGACATTTTGATTAGGTCAACATATAAATTAAAACAAAATAACCGATTTGAAACCGGAAAAAAATTAGAAAAAACATATAAATTATGATTACCACTGAAGCGAATCTACATCTTTCTTCAATCCTAATCGATCAATTTTCGGTAAACTATCCTCTATTCTAACGCAATGCTGCTCAATTTTAACAATGACACTTGTATTTTTCATTGAACTTCTAAATATATACGCTCCGTCTTCACGACGATTTTCAGCAATTCTGTTGAAACACTCCTCCAATCCTTGTACATCTAGAGCTTGTCGGAAAGTCATTGTGCATTCTTGAAATGGGAATTTTTGAAAATCCTGGAAAAAAAATTTGACAATGTTTATCTCGGTTAGCATAAGAGTTATCAAAAAATGATTAACTAATGAAATATTATTTATGATAAGGGCTACATTTTGTTAGTTGACAACTTTTTGATAACTTGAACGGGAAGAGAGTTATAAGCGTTTAAAGAGGCGCGCCGCTCCTGAGAGACTGAGAGACGCAAAGAAAGCTAACCCGGCATGCAACTTCAAACGCCCATATCTCGGCTTCCATAAGAGCTATCAAAAAGTGATCAACTAACAAAATATAGCCCTTACCAAGAGCAATATTTCATTAGTTAACCACTTTTTGATAGCTCTCATAGGAACCGAGTTATAAGCGTTTGAAATTAGAAGAGACGCAGAGAAATTGGAGCTATCCATCTGCGTCTCCCAGAATGCAACTTCAAACGCTTATATCTCGCTTCTCCTTAGAGCTATCAAAAAGTGGTCAACTAATAAAATGTAGCCCTTATCAAGAGCAATAATTCATTAGTTAACCATTTTTGATATCATTCAAAAGAACCAAGTTACACCCGACCAAACCTTCGCTCACCTTAACAATCGTAATCATATCAGGAATCTTTCGTAACTTGGCCATTTTAATAGTTGTAAATGTATGAAATTTGTTCAATAGCCACACCAATTGATCATCTTCAATATCCAGTGACTTAGCAATTTCCCATTGCCTTGAATCCAACATAGTCCCCAAATAATCCATTTCCGTGAGGATGACACGTCGAACTCCATTAGAAAACATTCGAAACTTGATTTCTTGAATAAATTTTTTGGATAAAAGTTCCAAATGAAATGGTTGTTCATGAGGTTGAAACTGAGAGATAATCATCATAAAAAACTTCTCCGTTCTAATCCGACGATTCTGAAAAGTCATAAATCTCCGGATCAATTGATAGAACATCGAGTCATAAGCCTCTTTTTGATTCCATTTAGTGGTCGGCGCCGTTTCAAATGTAATCTGCTTCAATATAAGTTCATCCAATAAAATTACAGTTTCAATGAATTCATTAGCCGCGAGAAATTCATATGAGATATCATCCACATATTTCATCTGATTCTCATTCCAAATATAGCAACCTTTCTTATCATCTGCCCAGAATTGAATTCTCTGTTTTAGTCTTCCATTCGCATCCGATAACTGAATTTCAAACTTATTTATATCGCCGATGACAGTCATTTCTTCGGTAAACCGTCGTAAACCATTGTCTTCATCTAGATGATGCCTGAAAAAATTTTGTTTGGTAAAGTTTAGAATATCTCATTTTATGTTAGAGATAGCGAAAAATTGTGAACTGATGAATTACTCAGCATAAAATTCTGCACATTTCATTAGTTGAAAGTTTTTTGATATCTCTAAAAAGAAGCGAGATATAAGCGTTTAAAGTTAGGAGCTGCCGAGAGACGCCGACACTCTAACTGTCTAAACTTTGAGCCGCTATAACTCAGCTCGGAAAGCAGCTAGAAAAAAATTTTCAACTAATAAAATGTGCAGAATTTCATGGAGATTATGATGCAATAAAAAAAATTTGAGATCGGAAAAAATATTTTTTTCAAAATCGGTAAAAAAAATTTTTTGTCAAATTGCATGAAATCACTACCATTTGTTTAAACAGGTTTGAAAAGTACCCCCAAAAAATTTCATGAAATTTGGAGCATTTTGAGCCGAGTTATGGAAATTTTAAATTTAGGCCACGCCCCTTTTTTAGTGAAATTTTTTTTAAAAATTTGAGAAAATTCCTAATTTTAAGTTTCCGGCACGATTCCGGCAAAATTCCATCCCAACTCACCAAATAAAAGTGACGGCACCCTTCTTCACATTACACAGCTTCTCCACCTTCCTATTCACAAAACTCGGCGTTTCCTCTAGATAAAAATAGGCAAAAATTTGTCGAATCGTCTCAATTGGGACCGTATTAATATAAGTATCAGACGATTCAGTTCCACCCCTTTTCAGAAGTTTCACCAGCTCATTATCTTCTTCTGAAGTGCTAAAATCATCTATTTGAGGGAGTCTAAAGAGATCAGCTAGCCTAGGAAGCCTTATCGTTTCCGGAACATTCTCCATCGCGGCTCTTTTTCTGACAGGGGAAGAAGTTGACTCTTCGGATCCCGTTGATCTACTTGTAGTCGATGGAGAAGTATCCGAACTATCCTCTTGAAGTCTAGACAATCTTAGATTCGGCACCGTGCCAGGAGCTTCCATTGGCTCATCCAATTCCATAGCCTCACTCGGATTCGTCACTTCAATCTCCCATCGAATCTTATCCGAAACCATTAAATCGCAGATATTCATGAAAGCTTTTCGTTCTTCTTTGGATGTTTTAAACCACTCATAATGGATACATGTGATAAGGAATTGATCGGTGATGATCCGATTAGCCATTGGGAATCTGGAAAAGTGAAGATTTTTTGAAAAATCTAGGAAAAAAAAGAAAGAAAAATACAGTTTCGAATATAAGATTTTTGAATTGAAATCAATAAAAGAAACTATTAAAGAATATTTTACAACATTTGATCTGTAATTTATGACCTATTTTTTTAAAGTCAGGTCTACTTATTTCAAAAGAAAAAAAAAGACCACTGTCGGAATTGAGCCGGCGCCCCTTTTGATGACGGTCATGACCACTATCCACTGCGCCATCCTTGCGAATTGAAAAAGCATGCGCCGTCTGTTGATACGGAAGACGCGGAAGCCAAGGCTAACAGGGGACTAGGCAATGCTCCCTTTCAACGCTCCTAACTCGACAGTGCTCAACGATATCAAAAAGTGCTTAACTAACGAAATGTAGCTCTTAATATGAGAAACATTTCTTCAGTTGACAACTTTTTCCTAGCTATCTTGGTAACCGAGATATGAGCGCTTTAAGAGAGCCGCAGAGAAAAGAGCTATAGGTGCATTGTTAAAGGCGCATATCTCGCTTATCTCAACAGCTATCAAAAAGTTGTCAACTAACAAAATATAGCCCTTATTATAAGCTACAATTCATTAGTTGACAACTTTTCCATATCTCTCATCACAAGCAAGATAAAAGTACTCAAAAATCAATAACACCCAAAAATCTCTCGAACATAGTCCAATTCATTTTAAAAATAAATAAATAAACAAAATAATAAATAAAATTATTAATGTTTGCGTTCAAGCAGCTAATAATTTAGAAAAAAATAATTACTCGGACCATCCGAAGCCCCTTCTTCCTTCCATTTCATTTTGAAGACAATTCGTGGCAAATCTTCGTCGTTGTGGACATGAATCTCAATAAATTCAAATTCTGATTTGACCTTGGTGCTCCAATATCTTGAATTTGCAATTTTTGTCTCAAAATACATGTTACGCTCATTTGACAGCACATGTGCCATGAGCGCATCAAAATCAAAATCGTTTTGTACGTGGAAAGCGTGTTCCGGTCGGTTCATGCGAGGCATGTTGAAATCGATTCCCTGAAAATGTGGAAATAGTGGATTTTTATGAAATTTCATTGCGGTATTTAGATTCCTCATGTCTTTTTACCCCTAATCCTCTTTTTCTAGGCACCTATCTAAAAGTGTCGTAAGATATGACGTTTGCGTACTTCCCAAACTACAGTAATCCCAAAATCTTAAAGTTTACGCTAGAACCTCAGAAAAAAACATTCTAGACCTGAATTTTATGAAGAATTCGAATTTTCTATTCTCAACTAGCTAAACTCAAATTTTCTTAACATTGTGACCTTTTAGCGGTAGTTTATCAATACAGAGTGATTAAAACTCTTATAACTCTGTTAAAAGAAGAGATATCAAAAACTGGTCAACTAAAAAGTTGTTCAGCATGAAAAGTTACGCATTTTCTTAGTTGACCATTTTTTGATAGCTGTTACAGGAACCGAGATATAAGCATTTTTCTAAGCTACATAACTTTCCAACAAAAAAATTTTTTTTTTGGTATTTAGATTGATTTTCATGATTTTTTAATACAATATCCAGATTCCTCATGTCTTTTTAGCCCTAGTCCTCTTTTTCTAGGCGTCTAGCTTAAAGTGTCGTAAGATATGGTGTCTGCGGTGTTTGCGTACTTCCCAAACTACAGTAACCCAAAAAACTCAAATTTCACGGTAGAACCTCAAAGAAAACACGTTCTAGATCTAAATTTCATAAAAATCCGAATTTTTTATTCTCTACTTGTGAAAATCATATTTTCAAAAGGTTTCTTTCTAGACCTAAATTTCACGAGGAATTTGAATTTTCCACTTCCAACCCGCCAAACCCACATCAATAAGCGTCTGAAACTCGTTCATATTCTCGATTCGAAGTCGAACAATATTAAAACTGAACAACGCTCCACAAAGCTCTGGATTATTTAGTGGAAACAGTCCATCATTCATCGTCAACTCTTCACAATACTGCCATTGAGGCCAATCATAAAGTGATCCCAAAGTATTTTGAGTTCTAAAATTTCCCGAATCAAATCGACTAAACTCGACCGTCTTAATATATTCCACCGCGAGAAATTTCCAAATGAAATTGTTATAATCACCATCAATAGGATCATCATAATCGTTTTCGTGAACGAGCGTTTCAAAGTAGAAATGTCTGGTTCGAATTTTGCATCTTCGATCTCTAAACATTGCCCGGACTTTCTCCTCAAATCCACGTCTCGGTTGAAGATCCCGATCGAATCGTCCATTCTTTCCAATTTTAAAGATCAGCTCGTCAAACTTCGCACATTGTGCCATCGTCAAAATTTTGAACGCTTTCGCCGCCACAATTTCATAGTAATTGTGGATTCGTCGAACTCTTCCATTGAACCACATCAATGAATACTCTTTTTTGTTCGTCATCCAAAACTCTAGTTTGAGGAGTTGATCTGCCGTCGTGTTTGAGTAGCATTCCATTTTGATTTGTCTGTAGCCAATGGTGACGATTAGTTTATAGCAGATGTATCCGAAAGTGCGTGTTAGGTCTTTTTCTCCGTGCATCAGGCTGAAAAATAGTTTTTTTTTTGAATAATGGGACCACCTGACCACCGCTAACCCCCTAAACTTACAACATCATGTATCCCGGTTTCCGTACATCCACAACATTCCCCTCCTTTTCTTCGAAATTGGCGAAAAACCTTCTGATGACATCCAGCGGATATTCATCATGATATCGTCTTTTTTTAATATCTGGTGATCCCATTCTGGGATCATCTTCAGCCGCATAAAGTCCCAAACTATCCCAACTCGATTCGGAGCCAGACGGAGATGAGTCCATTGGTGGTGATGGTGTGAGTTGTCCGTCGGTCGCCGATTCATTTGATGATTGTCGGATTAGCGACACTTCCATTTCGCCAGCAGCTGAATTTTAGGAAAATCAATAATTGTTATAGGCTAGGGGCGATGTCCGGATGTCCGCAGTCGTTTGGCAAGAGAATAAAAAAGAATAAAAATACTTCGCCTCATGTGGGGGTCGAACCTGTGACCCCTCGGGCTCCGAACAACGACACTATCCACTATACCAAACATGCAAACCAAGAAAAGCCGGCACATTCCCTGGATATCTGGGGGCCTGCCGGAGGCAGGTAAATTTTCTGGTAATCAATAAAAGCCACTCACGTAAAGTACATTTCGGCAAATCCTTTCGATCCTCATATCTTAAATCTCTGATAAATCTCGATAGACGATCGTGGATTCGTTTCGCTGAATGACGCTTGAAATATTCATATCTTGCGAGAGTCTGGATGAATTTTTGACTTGGATACTGGATTTCTGGATTTTCGAATAGATTCGCCATTGGGACCTAGAATTTGAAAAAAAAATAAATAAATCGATAACAGAGAAAAAATAATTTTTTTAAAAAGCGATAGAAAATGAAATTGACAAGAAGAAAACAATGAGAAATTTCGAGAAGAATAGAAAAAACAATAACAAAATAAAATTAATTGATCTACCGGCAGAAAAACCAAAGTTGGAAAATTGTGGGTCAAGTATAATTAATTAGTTGGAACCGATTTTTTTTTAATTTTTGGATTTTTTCTTAGATATCAATTTTGAATAGCCATAACTTGGTTCCCATTAGAGATATCCAAAAACTGTCAACTAACAAAATATAGCCCTTACTATGGGCTACATTTCATTAGTGAACAACTTTTTGATAGCTCTTATGGGAACTGAGATATCAGCATTTGAAGTTGCGCCAAGAGACGCAGACAAAAAAAATTAGTTAGACTGTCTGCGTCTCCCCTTTTTGAGTATTAACCACGCATCTCTCGTTTTTATAGCTTTTGAGCTGTTTGAAAAATAGGCGTTGAAGAGAGACGCAGAGAAAAACGAAAGCTAGAGCGTCCAACTGTCTGCGTCTCTCTCCTCTAGGGTTTTGGCGTGTGTGTAAAGTTTGAAAGCGGATATCTCGCTTGGCTTACGAGATATCAAAAAACTGTCAACTAACAAAATATAGCCCTTATTAAGGGCTACACTTCCCTAGTTGACTACTTTTTAATATCTTTAACGGTTAGCGAGATATAAACTATCAAAGTGGCGCCCTTCAGTTAACTCGAGTTACAGACGCAAATGAAGGCGCCTATGAGCTTTCAACTTCAAAAGCCTATAACTCGCTCCCTGTTAGAGATATCAAAAAACTGTCAACTAACAAAATATAGCTCTCATTAAGGGCTGTATTTCACTAGTTGACTACTTTTTGATAGCTCTTATGGCAACAAAGTTATGAAGGCTCAAAGATGGATACCAATCATAGATAGGGAGGTGGTGGCAATGAAAAAAGTGTTCGCCTGGCTCTTCGACTCATATACTTACTAACTGAAACATTAAAGAAAAACAGAAAAAACTAAAATAAAATAAAAAATGTATTTCGTTTTTTTTTTTCGACAAAAAATAAATAATTCAAGAGAGAAAACGTTTGAAAATCACAGAAAAAAGAAAAAAAAAAGAGAAAGAGTTGACATAAAAGTTAAAATACACACACGACGACGACAAAATATATACATATTCGAATCAGTTCAAAAAGATTGACTATATCTTCTCTTCAATCTATTCTCCGCTTGATCCAATCGTTTACTTCTTTGAGACGCTCGATAAACACCTGGAAGACTCGGCTTCTTAAACTGTGCCATCGATGCGGTCGTCTCAAAAACAATTTGTTTCGGGTTCGTCCGGAATACCAGTCGCATAAAAATCCGGTTTCCAGATAGTCTCGCCTCCAAATATCTATCATTGCTTACTGTTTCACGTGAAATGTAGAGCTTTTGTTCTGGTAAACCAAAACATGAGACTGCCGCATTATTGCGTACAATTCGAGAAAATTCTTCAAAGTTTGCGTCGAGTTGAACGAATACTTGGCATGTGTGTAGTTCGGTATTGTCAATGTTTGAGAACGGCTGAAAATGATTTTTTTGGGTTTTTGGGGGGTAAGTGGTCCCGATTAATGTGGTCCCAAACAGTGGGAAGGGTGGTCCCAAAGGAAAATGAAAAAAAAACCGTTGGGACTAGGGTGGTCCCAAAAAAGTCCCAACCTAACTAAAAAACTGCTAATCCTTGGGACCACTTTTTCAAATTTTTTCTCGGACCAGTCTGTTCCCAAAAAAAACCAAACAAAAACGGTCCCAATGGGTGAAAAAAGTGGTCCTCACTAGAAATGAGAAAAATAAATAAGCATGGTCCCAACTTTTTGAAGGGCCAGGCGGCTCCTAATGTCGTCCCAACTAAAAATTAAAAAAAAAGGTCCTACATGGTCCCAATTTTTTAGGACCAGACTAGTCTTAAGGTGGTCCCGAGGTGGTCCCAAAATGGTCCCAATAAAAAAATCCTTGGGACGGACCAGCATGATTCCAAACTTTTTTTAAAAGACCAGTTTGATCCTAATATGGTCCCAAAATTTGATTCCAAAATGGTCCCAATAAAAAAAATCCTTGGGACCATCATTTAGGACCGGATCAACCTTTAAATGGTCCCAAAAAATACAATTGGGACCATACTAATCCAAAAAACCCCCTTATTCAAGGATATTTTTTGGGACCAGCATGATCCCAAAAAATTTTCGATTTTCTGCCGCTATTTTACTTGGAACCACTAATCAAAAAAAGAAAAGCAAAAAACGAACCCATACTAATTTCTGCAAACATCTCACATACATCGACAACTTCTTAAGCCGTCCCAATCGCCAGTATTGCTCATCAACAATATAAAAATCCGGGTGCGGAAACGCCACTTCCTTAATATTATCCCACTGTACTGAAACCGTAAAATGCGTGGGCAATGGGACCCTTCTCGCCGACCGAATTCCTCTCGCCCTTCTAATCTTCGAATCATCCCATAAATCAAAAACGGCGACTTCCAATCCGGCGACTTTAGCCAGTCCACGCGCCGTAAATTGATATCCGGAAGCTACAGTAATACTCCACATGGAAGCAAGTGCTTTCGACGTCGGCTCATTCGCTCCAATTCGATACGATGGGAATAATGTCATCGATAGTTTCCGGGTTGTGATAAATTTCTCAATGCTATCAAAATATTTTGCACATTTCGCGAAAAACGAGTCAAACGGCCATTGAAGTGGATAGAGATTACGGTAGGGTTCGACGTCGATTATAAGCTCATCACAGTGTTGAGAGCGTGCCAGATAGAAAAAGTCGCGGGCGGCTCTTGATTGGTATTTGATACCTTTGACGAATTGAACATTGTTCTCGAACCAGATTAGACATCCACCATCCATACTCATATAAGTGATATAATGTCGTCTATTGAGGTCTTTGTTGTAAATTTCAAAGAGGATTTTTCGATATCCGACAAGGATTTTGAAGGTGTCAAAGTCTGTTCGTAAGTATGGCGGGAGCGGATCCTGGCGTCGTTCAAGGAATAATCTGGAATTAGGTGAAAGTTTTGGTGCCGAAAATGTGCCGGAAATGTGCCGGGTAGAGGGTACTGTAGAAGGATTACTGTAGGATAATTAAGATACTGTAGTAATAGGATTACTGTAGCTTCTGGGGAATACTGTAGGCTCTTAATAGGAAATGGTCAGAATAAGGGGTGTGGAGTTGGGTAACAATAATATATGAGTAGAAGGCTGAGGTCATTCTGATTTCAGAACAAGTTTCAGTTCTTGCAAAACTCTATCTGAAATTGAGAAATTTCGATCTGAAATTTCAGTACTGAAACATGTTGTTTATGCACTAAAATCCCCACTCGCCAGGGATTTGAACTGTCTCATTTGTCTACGTTTGCCGGTTGCCACGAAAAATGTGGTCCGGTGGTCGAGGGGTTAACGGTCATGACTGGCGTTCATAATGCTGTGGGTTCTATTCCCGCACATGTTTTTTCTTTTTGATTTTTGTGCAAAGTTCAGAAAACTGGAGTTTTGCATGTTTTTGAGCTTTTGATGTATTTTTCTACTAATTTGAGACATAATTAACTGTTTTGAAAGAAATGAGAAAAAATTTTTTTCAGAAAATCTCAAGAGTTTTTGTCACCAAATATTCACTGTATTTTGCTCTATTTGAACCTTCAAATAGTGGAAAAGCTTATCAAAAAATGAATAAAAAAGCATTAAACGGTCTCCCAAGACTTCCTCTACCGTAATCTATAAGTTATAGGAACTTTTATCGAAAAATTTTGAGAAATAATTTTTGAGTGAAAAAGTTTTCCATGGACTTGGTCATGAAATTTTTCAAAATTTTTCGAAAAAAAATTTTTTCTCCAAACTTTGTCAGGATGATTATACGCATCCAAAAAGTACCCCCACAAAATTTTAGCCCACATAATTAGGTTTCACGAGACTTATGACTTGTCAAAAAATGCTAATTTAGTACTGAAAACTAACAAAAACTGAAATTTTTCGAAAATGAAAAGAGTTTTGCAAAAACTGATTTCAGTTTTGTGTTCACCATCACATTAGCTTTCTACTGATATAGTATTGTCACCCAACTCCACACCCCCTGTTCTGACCATTTCCTATTTAGTAATAAGAGTTTAGGCGGCACTTTTCGGCACGATTGGCTCAGCCGTCTCACTCCGATAGGTTTCGGCCCGTTTTCGGCACAGTGCCATGGGACCTTGTCTTGGGACCATTTCCAAACTCACAACTTCCTCAAATCCGGATCATATGGCTTAAGTTTCTTAATCTCATATTTCGCGATAAACTCAAAAATCGAATCCACCAAATCCACCGACCACGTCTGCAATAAATACACGATTCCACGATATTCCTGCTTAATAAGAGCGTCATCCGAGTCCTCGTCCATGTCCTGCCATCGAGATCTTCCACGTGGGGGTTCTTCTGGAGTTGGATCTGGTTCGGGAGGCTTATTGAGATCATCGTTTTCCGCCACTGAAATTTTCATTGTAATGTTATTTTTGGTCTTGTTTTTGGTCTAAAAATTGGGATTTTCTAGGCCAAAAAAATCATTCAAAAACTTTTTTTTTGGCTTACAAACCTCAGTTTTAGACCTAGAACACCCTGAGGGCCTTAATTTGGGACCAAAATATGGTTTTTAACATTAAAAAAAACAGCCAGCTTCCCCCGACAGGCCTACTGGCGTTTCTGCACATCTAGGCAAGGTATACACCTGTTGTCCGTCGCGCAAGTGGCCGCGGCGGTTGTCCTCTTGCCTGCTAATCTGAGGTCGAGGGTTCGCTTTTGGCTGCAGCCACTTTTTTTTTCTTGCCTAAAAACTGGAGTTTTTTGCCCAAAATCTTTTAAAAACTCCATTTTCTGGCCTAATTCGAAACATTGACTCAAAATTGTCTAAAAGTATTGACTGAAAAGTTAGGTTTTTTCGACCCAAAATTTACTAAAAACCCTATTTTTTAGCCTAAAAAACTGGGGTTTGGCTCAAAATTCAAGGTTTTAAAATCACTTTTCCTCCCAAAAATCTCGAAAAACTGAATTTTCCGGCCTAAAAACTCCTTTTCCTAACTTACCAAAAGGCAACCCGGGTAGATGAAGTGTCAATGGTCTCGAAACGCCGACGAGTTGTGTTAACTGTTGATGTGTTAATTCGGGATCGTTTCGTTTATAATATGAGTAGCTGATAAAGTGTTGAAAGAATCCGGCCAGCGGATCCGACTCCATTTTATGGACTGGAAAATGATAATTTTTATTTTAAAGGGGAACGGGGGAAAAGGAATTTGTGAAAAAAAAATCAATAACACTGAAAGAAACGCAGAACTTGTTTAAAGAAAAAACAAAAGATCGAGAAATTGTATTTTCTGATCTAAGATTGAATTGGAGGTCAAAAATATCACTGAAATAGCGGGTCTGAAACAGTGAATTTTTTTTTGTTTATTTTCGGATTAAGTGGTCCCAAAAAAAGAAAAAAGAAAAAAATGGTCCCAAAGAAAAAAAAAAGCGGTTCTGGATGGTCCCAAACAATAGTGGTCTAAAATGGGGAAAATGGTCCAAATCGGAAAAAATGGTCCAAAAAGGAAAGAAAATGGTGCCTATCAGGAAAAATGGTCTCAAACCAGGTTAAGCAATTACATGTCGGAATAATGGTCCCAAATCGGAAAAAAATGATCCTAAGCCGGAAAAACTGCTCAAAAAGCGAAAGAATGGTCCCAAGTAAAAAAAGGCCCCAAATTGGAAAAAAAAAATGGTCCAAAATCGGAAAAAAATGGTCCCAAATCTGAAAAAATGGTCCCAAATCGTTAAAAAAATTGTCCCAAGCTCAAAAAATGGTCCAAAATCGGAAAAAAGTGGTCCCAAATCTGAAAAAAATGGTCCCAAATCGTAAAAAAAATTGTCCCAAGCTCAAAAAATGGTCCAAAATCGGAAAAAAATGGTCCCAAATCTGAAAAAAATGGTCCCAAATCGTAAAAAAAATTGTCCCAAGCTCAAAAAATGGTCCCAAATCGGAAAAAAATGGTCCCATCCAGGTCCCAAAAGAAGTGGTTCTGGATGGTCCCAAGCAAAAATAGTGGTCCCCGGTGTAAAAAAATGGTCCCAACCAACTTGAATCCTTCTTGGCGCCTACTGGTTCCAAAAAGTCTAACATAATGGTCCCAAATCGGAAAAAAAAGGTCCCAAATTGGAAAGAAAGTGGTCCCAAATTGGAAAAAAATGGTGCCAAATCGTAAAAAAATGGTCCCAACCAAATTGAATCCTTCTTGGCGCCTACTGGTTCCAAAAAGTCTAACATAATGGTCCCAAATGTAAAAAAAAATGGTCCCAAAAAAGCTTTGGGACCAATACGGCCCATTTCATTTTCCGTTGGGACCACTTTCCATCAAACACAAGCGGATTATTAATCGACCACTTTTTCCACCACAAAAAAAACCACTTCCTGAAACATTAAAAAAATCCAAAAAAAAAATCAAGTCAAAAATCTCATTTATCATCAAAAATAAAATCAAACAATATATACATGGAAAAATTTCAAAATTCTTGTCTACAGTCTTCATCTCCAAATACGCAATCCTCCTCCCTCATTTCTCAACATTTTCTCCTCGGCCGATATTCTCTGTGGTCGACGTTCCGGCGACTCATCCAAATCGTTCGGATCAATATCTGTGACAGTAATCTCAATTCGGCGACTTTTGAATTTCATCGAGAAATGTTTATTGGGGTTGATTTGATGGAAATCGTAGCATCTGTCGTGATGCATAATGATTCCTTCGCATCTTCCCATTTCATATTTCCATTTTTCCATTTCAAGGGGCTCTTCGACCGTGATCACACATTTTGGTTCGGGTGGATGGTTTTTGAAGGCCTGGAAGAGGTTGGGATGATTAAAGGGGAGGGCTAAAATAGGACCAGTATGGGTGACAATAGCTAAGAACAAATAGGATCATTGAAACCGGCAATATTGAGATTAGCATGGTCCCACGTTCCCTGACCCTAATGGTCCCTAGGCATTATTATTGGTTGGTGCTAATGGTCCCAATAATGACCCTAAATCTGATGCCCATGGTCCCCCTACAGTATCCCAAATTGGACACCATAGTGATCCCAAAAAAGACCCTATTTCTGGTCCAACTAAGGACCCCCACGCTGGTCCCTATACTGGTCTACTGTTCCCCTTATGGTCCCAAAGTTGGTCCCAAAGTTGGTCCCAACTATGGTCCCAATAATGGTCCTAATAATAATAGTCCTGAACAATGGTCCCTGCGTACTCTACAGGCTATACTGGTCCCTAAGAAGGATCTATTTTATAGTTCATACTGTCCCCGTTATGGTCCCAAAATTGGTCCCAACTATGCTCCCGACGATGGTCCCAATAATGACCCTTAATCTGATGCCCGTGGTCCCCCTAGAGTATCCCAAATCGGACACCATACTGGTCCCAAAAATAGGCCTATTTTTGGTCCAACTAATGGTCTCATAATGGTCCCAAAGTTGGTCCTAACATTGGGACCATGGTTCCGACATTGGTCCCAATAATGGTCCCAAAATTAGTTAAGACACTGGTACCCTAATGGTCCCAAAATCTAACCCTGAACTGGTCCTGTCCCAATGTCAACCCCTCTATAGGTCCCAAGATTGGAACAAAGGCGGTCCCTATACTGGTCCCCTAGTAAGACCCTATTCTGGTCCCTATATGATCCCAAGCTTGGTCTTGATATTGGGACCATGGTCACGACATTGGTCCTAACATTTTGGTCCCAATAAACAAACCTCAATCATATCCTTCAACTCATACGCCTCCACCCGATCCGTCCAAATCCTTCGAAACCCCATTTGACATTCCCAATTCGTTTCCAAATCCTCTTGAATATCCAAATGAGTCGCCAGCCTCCACTGAATCATTCCCTTTCCACCGGGTATTCCTCTCTGCTTCGGATCCACATTCATAAATTGTTCCATCGTGTCAACAACGTCACTATCATCCCATGTTCGAATTGTCAATAGTTTAAGGTATCCTTCTTGGAAATAGTCTAGGATTCCGTTGAGTTGATAGAAATTGAATTGATGACCACGAAGATTTCGAAAGAATAAACGGCGAGCCTTAATTTTCTGTTTCCAATTCGTCGAATGCCATTCGAGAAGCATTATTTCTAAATGATCATAGAAATTCACATTCGGATATTTCTCCTCTCTTCCTTCTACAAATGGATGAATCTCAAATTCTACCGATTCAAATTTCATATGTAAATTGGCCAAGATTAGGATTACATCTTCCGATGCCATATCAGAATATCTTCGGAATTTATTGAATTTCACAATTCCATTTGGGTAAATGATCCAGGAACCGTTTTCATCATACAAATATTGAATTGATATGTGTTCCGGATCCTCGTAGAATTGTACAGTAATATTCCAATAATCGATGAATACTTTGACTTTTTTGATTGTCGGGAGGTGCAATGATCGAAGGATTGATAGGCGGAGTTGTACTTTCGTTTGGCGGATCGATAGTCTGAAATTTGATATATTTTTGAATTGGCTCGCGACCAGATATTAGAAACTCCTCAGCTTAGGCGGATTGATATTAATACCTAAATACCTAGTTATCTAGAGGAGCAGAAACCGAAAATTAGATTTCTGGTAGCTTAGAGCATGAGTTTCGAAAATGGGACCATACCGATAGAAAATGAGTCGAGGGGCCTATTATAGATAACAATGTACGGGTGAAGTGGTCCCAAACAAAAAATTGTCCCAAAAAAAAAAGGAAATTTTTTAGGACCAGACACGGAGAAATTGGTCCAAGATGGTAAGAAGTGGCCCCAAAAAAGTCACAAAAAGGTAAGTGGTCCCAAATGAAAACAAATGGTCCCAAATGGAAACCAATGGCCAAAACTAGGAAAAACGGTCCCAACAAAAAATTGAAAAATTCTTGGGACCAGACTAGTCACAAAAAAGGTAAGTGGTCCCAACAGAAAAAATGGTCCCACCGGGAAAAGTGGTCTAAAATAGAAAAAATGTCAAAAAGTGGCGGAAAAATGGTCCCAAACAGGAAAAGTGGTTCCAAGTGCAGACACTGGTCCCAGCAGAAGATTGAAAAATACTTGGGACCAGACTGGGAGAAAGTGGTCCCGAAAAATGGTTCCAAATGTGAAAAGTGGTCCAAGTGAGAAAAATGGTCCTAACAAAAAATAAGAAAATACTTGGGGCCAGGCTGGTCCCGAAAATTAAGAGTGGTCCCAACTTTTAAAAAAAGTGGTCCTAAGTGGAGAAGTGGTCCCAAAAAAGGAAGTTTTTTTGAGACCAGACTAAACACAAAAAAGGTAAGTGGTCCCAAGTGGGAAAAGTGGTTAAAAATGGAAAAAAATGGTCCCACCGGTAAAAGTCCTCTAAAATAGAAAAAAATGTCAAAAAATGGTCGAAAAATGGTCTAACCTACTTACACTTTCACCAAATCCTCCATCCCCAACGGCTGCCTATTCTCCGTGTACCAATCAATCTCCTCCTTCGTCAATCTCTCATATTCCATTTTCATCCTTTCATAAGAAATCATCTCATCGTCCCTCGGCTCCTCCTCATCCTTAAACATTTGAAACTTCCTCATCTCAAATGGCTTCCACGATCCATTGAATTTATATCCTTCTTCATGAGCCAACGGAGGGGTCGGGGACCTTGAAAGATCCGGAATACGGTGTAATTCGATCCATTCCTCGTCGGCATCATCCGGAATCGATTCGACATCCTCCCAATCGTCTTCTTCATCTTCAGAATGCCCTTGGCAAACTGGAATCTCGATTCTTGATTTTTTCACCGCCGGCTCCTCAATTCCAACTGAAACAGTAATTTTTCCTCTGAGATTATAGCTAGCCTCTAATACCTGGTCCCAACCGAAATCCCTCGGTAATTTGATTTTTAATGGGCTCATCCAGAGATTTTATGAGCTCACAGATGCTTTTATGAGTTTGTGAATCAGTATTTCTTTTGAAGTACTCATATTTGATCCAATTAAGAATAAGGGGTTCCGGGATATTTGGTGGCTCCATTGGCACCTGGAAAATCAAAATTTTGTGGAAATTTAGAAGAGGAACGTAAAATTTTATGAAAATCAATAAAAATCCTATAATAAAAAATTCGAAAAAACTAAAAAAGAGGGAATTGGCGCCATTTGACCTACCAAATTGGACTTTTTTTCAAAAACATGTTAAAAAATGAGTCTAGAACCGAAACGATTTGTTTTTGTCTTTTGGGACTTGCATGAAAAAATTAAAAATTTTAAGAATTTTTTGAAACTGAAAATAATGTTTTTTTGAACTAAACATAGCAAAATTTCGAGGGTCCAAGAATACTGTAGGAATCTTATTTTGATTTATTGAAATGCATTATTTGAAACATGAAAATATTTTTTAAAAGTTTTAAGAATTTAATTTTTGAGTGGGATAGAATTTTTTGTCTTTTTTTCAATAGGACAGAAATATTATTTACTAGGACACAGATGTTTTAGATATTTTTGGGAACTTTTTGAAACGGAAACTAATTTTTTTTTCCTATTTTAACTTATCATACGTAAAATTGAAGTTCGAAGGGACTTCGAAGATTACTGTAGGTATCTTATTTGGAATTTTTGAAATGCATTATTTGAAACATGAAAAAAAAAATTAAGTTTTTTACAGTTTCATGAATTTAATTTTTGATTTAGATTGACTATAACTTTAATTTCTAAGACACCTGATCACTTGTTTAAAAAACTGTCCCAAACAAAAATCGCAGATTATCCACAGTTTCACTCGTACCAGAAAACTAAAAAACGATGAAAAATATAATTAAGAGCAAATTAATACAAATACTACTTACACAAGAAAAAATAATTGTGAAACTGAAAAAAATTTCAGATTTATCTTAAATTGACTGTAACCCAAATCCAAGCCAATTTTAAACAAAAATGAAGCTAAATTAAAACAGATTCTACCAATTTTCACAAAAATTAATACAATTCAAGCTAAAAATTGAACTGTTTCAATTTTCCCATTTTTTGAATTTTATGACTTTGCCTTAATTGCTCTTTTAGAGGCTATGGAATAATTTTTTGAAAATGTAATATTTATTCAACTAATAACAACAATAACAAAAAATATTATTAATTCCTTACTTTAACAAGACAAAATACATGAACAACATGCTCAGAAAATCTCAATTCCATAATATTTTCAGAATTCGGGATCCCATAACGGAAAATATTTCTGTCGAAAGTTCCATAATGTTTCAGTGTATTTCTAATTGCTACCATATCCAAAGGCTTCTTCACTTTTATCGTGCATTCGTGTAACATTGGTACGAACTGCAGTAAAGTTTAGATATATTTGGGACCACCTAGCTTCGGACCATACCTCTTTTATCATCACAAGAATCTCTTCAACCGATAAACTCTCAAACTTGACACTATTCCAATAAGTGATTTGGTCCCATACCTTCCCTATCTGATCATCCTCAATATCCAATACTTTTCTGGTATTTTTTTTCAAAAAATTCGACACAGGCATCACATATCCAACGTCACCATCCTCTCTCACACGAAATTCCACTTTCACCAGAACTTCGTCGTTCAAATACCGATCCATTGCTCGATCCAATAACATCGGTGTATGATCTCGATGGGTTTTGTTGAATTTAAATCCGAAATTGCGGGTTTTGATGCTTTGTTTGGCAATTCCATTTCCTGGTCTTCCCAATTTCCTAGAGACTTTATGCAGAAATTCTCCACTTGGTAAATATTTCGGGTAGGTCTTATCATACGGTACAATATCAAAATTCAGTTCAACCAATGATATTGACTGATTTTTGAGGAAAAACATTAAATCATCAGATGCCAATTCAAAATATTCATCATACCAATACATTTTGACTGTATTCTCATACCAAACCAAACATCCTTTTTCATTATCCATATATCTTATTATCGATTTTTCACGGTCTCTTTTGAATTCAATTTTAGTCATCCAATATCCGTTAAGGGTTTTGAGATCTTTAATGAAAAGTTTGAAATTATCAGTGATTTCGATTAGACGTGGTGGACAGTTTCGACGGATTTGTAGTCTGAAAAAGAAAAAAAACATTCGAAGCTATATGAGATTGAACCCACTACCATTAGCACCCCAGCCAACAGCACACCCAACTGCGCCACCGGGCGCATCACTGCTCTCTACCTGAGAGGCGCTAGAAAACATTGACTCACAATCTAATCACATCCGCAAAACCAATAGTTTCATCTATCATTGGCTCGATCGATCCGGCCTCAATTTCAGCGAATTCTTGAAATAAATCCATTATTTGTCTTGCTGGCGGCGGATTAGTCGTCTCCATACTTTTTAAATTCCGACAGGCTTGTCTGATGGTATTCCTTTTGAAATATTCATAATGTATCGAGGTAGGATGTAAGTCTTGGGGAAGGTGATGCGGGAGAACCATCTGGAAATTCGGATGAGGGTAAAAATTATAAAATTAAGGAAGAAAAAAGGTCAAAAACCTTATAATCAAAAAAATTCAAATTTCTAGAAATATTTTTATTCCTTGTCAGATAATCATATCAAATAACAGCCAACAAATAAAAGAATAAAGAATAAATTCAAAAATATCCTCTACAATTCTCTATCATTTTCCACCATCAGAAAATACGGTCCGATAGCCATTCCGAGCTCCTTCCCCTCATCTCTATAATAGAATTTCGGTGGATCATCTGTGATTTGAAAGTGCTTAAAATCCTTTGAAATTTTCTCAAAATCCAGTGGCTTCACTACTGTGATACGACATGTTTTATTCTTGTTTTCCGGGTTGATCATCTGCAATTTTAGATATTGGTGCCGGAATCGTGCCGTTTCATAACTTCCTTTAAATTAGAGATTTTTAAATGATTAAAAAAAGAAAAAGATAGCTCTTGACGAGATCTAGACATTGGACTAGTTTTAGAAAGTTTTCGTTCATATTACACCAAGTTATAGGGCTAGAACTGATCAATCAGGCTTTCCAAGGCTTATAACTTTTTTTGTGCTTTTCCAAAAAAGTTAAAAGTTAGTCCATCGTGTAGAGCTCGTTGAGAGCTACCTTTTTCTTTTTTTAATCGTCTAAATCCATCAATTTTAAAGGAAGTTATGGCACGGCACCCTTCCGGCACACTAACCTTCAACATCCGCAATATCTCCGGCGTATCCATCTCATCAACTTTCACAATTTCAAAATGATTATAAATATCCCAATTCTTCGTAATTTTCCCATCACTAATATCCAAATACTTTGCATTATCCCATTGCTCCTCCATTTTTTGATAAGGACAAACACCCATCGTCTGGAATACGTTATCCTCCATAATTCTAAAGCTAAGAGTCTCCAGAGTACCAGGTTGCATCGATCTTAACATGTCAATCATTGAAAATAAAACGTTCTGATGATAGTAGCGAAGTTTGAAATTAAATCCTCTCGTATTGATTTTGGTCTTGGATTCCTCAAGGTTAGCATGGAGTAGCTTATAAAAAGTGATATCCGGATAGTAGGAATTATTCTCCGGAAACCCATTATACCGTCCAATATCAAATTCCACGTCCTTATAAGTAACTTTTAAAATCTTGGTAAAAATCAAGAAATCCTTCACCGCTCGATGCGTAAAATCATTGATCGAATTGTCGACCATCGAAAACCACGGCTCCCTGTATTCTGTGACGTCCCAATACGACCAGACAACACATCCATCCTTGAAACAGTTATCTTTTGATTTTGGAATGTATTGAAGATCGAAATAGTCTTGGTAGCAAGTTGTAACACGAATTGTGATTTTGAGATGGCTAATCGTCACTTTTATACTGACAATCGGGATTTTCAATTGGCCAAAACGCTTTTCGTATTTTTCATCGATATTTTGACCAAGAATAGTTAACCTGAAACAGAAAAAAAATTAATTTTTTTTTAATTAAAAACATTTTTTTTTGCTACTTACACTCTCTTAATATGGTTAAGATACCATCTTAACCTCTTCAACTTTTCCAAATATTTCAACTCTTTTTCAATAAATCCAGGATACAAATCTTTAATTATCCTCTTATAACTAGTCAGCTTATCCGAATTAAATCTTGGATTTCTTCGGGTTTGGAGAATATTCTGGTAGGCCTGCTCATAGGTGTTCCCTTTGAAATACTCTAATTTTGCACACGTTTCAAAAATATCTTCGTAGCAAAGTGGGTTCGTCCGCATTTTTGGGAAGCTGAAAATTTGAATTTTTTTGGGAAAGTTAAGAAAATAAAATTGATTGAAAAATGAAAAAAAAATCTATAAATTCTTCAAATAGCGGAAAAAAGCGGTTTTCAAGGTAGATCAAAAAAAAATTTTTTGCAAAAAGACAAAAATGGGCCTAAAATGTGTTTTAAATTCAATTGATTACTGCAGGATTGATATTGAGAGAGATTGATATTGAGAGAGAGAAGAACAAAAGCTAGAGGGTCTGCTTTTCTGCGCCTCCCTCCCTCTATGCAAACTTTAAACGCTCATATCTCGCTTGACTTGAGAGATATAAAAAAGTTGTCAACTATCAAAATGTAGCCCTTAATAAGACGAACATTTCATCAGTTGACAGTTTTTTGATAGCTCTACTAGGAACTGAGATAGAGACCTAAACAGTAAGGGCACCTTTGTGAGTCTGGCAACTTTGAGGACGCATATCTCAGTTCCCAGAAGAGCTATCAAAAAGTTGTTAACTAACAAAATGTAGCCCTTATTAAAATTAATATTTTGTTAGTTGACTTCTTTTTTGTAGCTTTAATGGGAACGGAGATATAGCGGGTTGAAGCAGTAAGTAACTTTGACAAGCTAGACTATCAGCGTTTCCGGGTAAAATGTTTGAACGGCTTTATCTCGCTAACCGTAAGAGATATCAGAAAACGATCAACTAACAAAATAAAGCTCTTTTTATGAGCAACATTTCATTAGTTGACAATTTTTTGATATCTTAAATGGGAGTCGAGTTATACCTTCTTACATTGTAGATATGTCTTCTAATCAGTTAGAATTTCCCGACATTTATTAAATTATTGAAACAGGAAAAATGACACATAATAATTACAAGAGATCGATATAATCTAGATATTCCATATAAGACACCAAATAACTTATTCAAGGAAATTAGTGGTTAATTATAACGGACGCTGATCATTCATCGGCCGCGGGTCGACCGTCACCTTCTTCTTATATTTCTCCATAAAATCTTGATCTGTGTATTCATGCGATTCAGTTCGTGTTTCGTTTTGCAACACCACCACTTCCGCTGATTCCAAGTAATCAATGTTAAGATGTTTCAGAACAACCTCTATTGGTTTATCGACTGGTACAAATTTCACACCGAGAGCTACCATGCCGTCGCTTACACTTTTTCTCCTCTCAACTTCAGTTTCCAGAATTTTCATCGCCATTTTTTTCACCTTCAAGCCTTTTCTACGTTTCAAATATCTTTTGAAAGCTCCATAGAATTCCACATCACATTGTTTCGATACATCGTCTGGATGAAACGGTTCAATATCGATTATCAACTCCGAAATTTCGGTTTGCTCGTTTGCAATCATATAAGAAATATCACCAGCCGCCGATTCGAACGCCGTTCCGGCTTTGTCTACTGGTCGTCCATTTTGAAAGCATATACATGGACTAAATTTTTCGCGAAGCCAGTTAGCAAAGCTGATGTAAAGAAGATCGAACGATTGCTTGTTCTTCAATTCCACATGTACTTTTAGCTTCTCGAATCCAATTGTGATTTTCAATTTGTCAACTGGCATGAATAATTTAACATTGACGTGAAGACGAACGGGCGGTTGGGACATATATTGGTGGGCGATGAAGATGCTGAAAATTTGATATAAGGTGCGTCTGTGTGTACTCCTCACGGACAAGTTAATTCTGTAAAAAATCGACTTGTCCGTGAGGAGTACACGGCGTTTCGGGACTAGCGGCCATATAAATCAATTTTTGAAGAGTTTAGAGGCATTTTCGTAAAAAAGTGTCAACTGAAAAAATGGTCAGCGTGAAAAACTGCATCAGAAAATGCATTTAATTTTTTACTAAAAATTTTGAAATGTGTTTGAGCTACCGTAACCCGGACTAAAACTTAAAACTCACTATAAGTAAAAAAGGTTAGATTCCATATCTTCAGGTCTACAACGTCGTAATACTTCAACGATTTCTGTCGGGAAGACTCTCGCATTTAAATCATCAATGAAACTTTTCTCTGGAGCGTGACTCATATCATATGTTCCTATCAACTCCGGTGTACTTGTTAAGCCTGTCGGTTTCAATGGAGGTCTTTCTTCCTTGAAGAATTCGTATTTGGCACATATTTCAACTATATCTTTGTGGGTTAATAGGTATACGGGTAAAGGCATTTTGGACGTCACCTGCAAAAATTTAAAATAATTCAGTTTTTGAGGGGAAAAATAACGACAATAAAAGAAATGAATGAAAATGAGAAAATAAATTTTGTGATGATCGAGAATTGCCGGGAAATGTAGATCAAAAAACGTTAAAACATTTTTGACCTTTCAAAAAAAAACCAATTGAAATTTGAGTCTAAAATAATCTTTATTTCTAGAAAAATGGCAACAGAAAAATTTTTCATTTTAGACCTAAACTTTGAGCCTTTATAACTTTGTTAGGAAGAGAGCTATCAAAAAGTTGTCAACTAATGAATTGTAGCTCTTAATAAGGGCTACATTTTATTAGTTGACAATTTTTTGATAGCTTTTACGGGAACCGAGATATGACAGGGTGAAGAGACGCAGAGGAAAACAAGACAAAAAGTGACTGCTTCTCGGTTCAAAGTTTGGAAGCGTGTATCTCAGTTCTTATGAAAGTTATCAAAAAATGATCAACTAATGAAATATTGCTCATGAAAAGGGCTTTATTTTGTTAGTTGACAGTTTTTTGATATCTCTAAAGACAAACGAGATATGCGCCTTCAAACTTATTGAATAGAGAGAGGCAAGAGGCGCAGGCAATCAGACGCTCTAGCCCTTGATTCTGTCTGCGTCTTTTATCTCTGCGTTTTTTTAGATCAATATCAATCCTACAGTAATCCAGTAAACTAAATCAAATTGTTTTTGAAACATTTTTTTTGATCTACCTTGAATATTTTTTTCTCCTTCGATCCAAAACCGTTGCTGTTTTTCATAATCGATTTTTTTTTCATTTTTCCAAAGATTTTTCCAATATTTTTTCACCAAAACTCTCAAAATTTCAGCTCAAATGACCGAAATAAATCCAAAAACGATCAAAACTTTGGCTCAGTATGAGTTCTTCAAAGGGACGACGTTTCAACAAGCCCGGATGAATATATTTGGATCATGGATCCGCTGGAATTCGGATTTGAGTCAAATGCCGATTCTTCTAAAAGATGAGCTAGTTAGACAAGAGAAATGTGCAAGAAAGGCTGTGAATTCGTTGATAAGCCGAGCTACATGGTCTCCGATGCCTAACAATCAGCTATTGCCGTTTGAAGAAATTCCTAAACTGTAAGTTTTAGTTTATAGATTTATGTTAGTCATTTATGAAAAATAAAAAAGAGCTGCCACCAGAGGGAGTCGAACCAGTCACCTCTCGAGCGGCGGCCAGCTCCACTACCCACTGCGCCATTTAGGCAGAAGTAAACACGGCGCCACACTGCCTAGATACCTCAATACCTTCAAATTCCAGGCTCCACCTGCTCTACCTGAGACAAACCGGCTACTTCGAGCATTCCGGTCTTGACACTATTCGAGTACAAATCCGGAATTTAAAAGTGACAATTGCCGATTCAAAAATTAAGATTTATCTGGAAAATGACAATAAAAAGAACTTAACGATACAATATATTCCAAATGAAATTGGATGCTGTGTTTGGATTGGAAATTCTGTCAAGTTTATCTGTGAATCGTTTGAGAAATTGGCAGCTTATGATTTCATTTCGCTTGTTAATCATCCAAAAGTTGAAATTAATGATTTGCAATTTGACGTGGAACCGAATATCGATTTTCCAACTGTACTGGAAGGAAGTGGTTTCTACTGGCTCGTTGATAACCATTTGAATCAACTCAAATTAAAAATCAACGTTAAAAACTTCTCGGTCAAAACTGTCTGGCAATCTCACGCCTATCATTGGTTACGGTACCTGAAACCGGAATCCTTGAAAGATATTAAAATTCGATGTGCATTTGGAGATGGTCTAAATCGAGTCATTGATTTAAATGTGTTCTTGAAAGCTGTGAATTTGGATATTGAAGATGAGAATATTCAGTTTAAAGAGTGGAATACAATGCAACATTTTGAGACGATTCGAGTGTGGAAGATGGATTTGGAGGATTTAGCTGAGCTGGCGAGGGTAGGCGTTTTAGCAGAATTTACAGGGTTACCTGACTTTGACGCTGTATATCTTGGTTCCTATTGGAGATATCAAAAAGCTGTCAACTAATGAATTGTAGCTCTTAATAAGGGCTACATTTCATTAATTGACAGTTTTTTGATAGCTCTAATGTGAACCGAGATATGAAGGCACAAGAGAGACGCAGCTTTGAAGCCGCCTATCTCGCTTATCTTGAAAGGTATCAAAAAACTGTCAACTAACAAATTATAGCCCTTTATCTAAGCTACATTTCACTAGTTAACAACTTTTTCCTAGCTCTAACAGCAATCGAGATAAACGCGATCTAAGTAAGGTAACAAAAAAAGAAATTTTCAGGCTCCATTCATCCCCCGCTCCTCGGAATGCACTATCTATTTCAAGAACAAGTTCAACTTAACTAAAGTCGAAATTCTACCTCAAGAACTATATCGAAAGAATTCTAGAACACTCATTTATGCAATTGACACCACCAAAAATCGTAGAACTTTTATCTCGATTACCCAGAAAGAGTATGGAGTAATTGTTTTGAAAATCGATAAAGTGGAACCAATCGATAAAATTCTCCAAAATCCTCTTTGCACAGATGAATTTATGTTGATTTGTGCGAAATATGAGTATTTCAAGTTGAATTCCCATCAAATTGCATATTATAATATGTTGGAGACACGAAGAGCGAATCTGAATTCGGCGAGATTCCCGGAAGCGTCGGTGATCAAAGAGCTAATTGAGAAATATTTTTTTATTGAGGCTAGAGGGATATTGTCGGATAAAAAGTACCAGTGGACCTGTGCTGAGGTTCTTGAAGTGTGAGTTTTTCTTTGGTTTTGAAGGGGTATAACTTGGTTGTGGTAAGAGATATCAGGAAATGGTCAACTAGTGAATTGTAGCCCTTGAAATTCTCTATATTTTGTTAGTTGATCATTTTTTGATAGCTCTTAGTTCATGCGAGTTATGAGGCTTTGAAAAGTGTCCTGCCAAGTTCGAGCTGGAAACGGCGCGCCTCGGCACACCTCGGCACGACTAAAGCACACTTTTATAATTTCCAGGATAAAATTGTTTGCGAGAGACTACTACGATGAAATGGATATACCACATTTGACAACTATCAGATTACCAATACAAAAAATCACAGTGACATCAGGATACCGAAGAACAAAAATTGATATTGAAATTGCTGGAGGGGAGACCACCACGATCAGATATTTCTCGAGTGGTCCCGAATCTTTGGTTATCTATGGAACAGCCCACACTTACCTTCCATACAATTACGAAGATATTTCACGAGTCGATTTCCTCACTTTGCTCCTACAAACCAGGCAACCAATTGAAGAATTAAACATTTGTGTTGAGAGATATAATGGAGGAATTCTTGAGCCAAGCATCGAAATGTTTAAAAATATTGTTGTGATGAATGAAAGGCGAGGTGTAAGAGATGTATTCAATGTGAAAGGATTCTCGATTGAACTAATCCCCAGTCAACACTTCCACCATGATTTACTCAATTATTGGCTTGAACATCTTGAATATCACAATTTGCAAAATTTGAAAGTTAGAATATGGAAGGGAGTGAAAATTCCAGAAAATAAAAAAGATAAATTTATAACGGAGAAGGTTTGGAAAGGATTAAGCAAAAAACATTTTGACACAATTGACGTTCAAGATCCACAAATTCTCATTAACTGGTCCTTTTTCCCGAATGCTAGAATTCTAAGCATGTGGACTATGGAAAATATAAAATTTAAAGATCTGGTAAGTGGAAAATACTCAATTTCAAAAATATATATAATTGCAGACAAAATTATACTGCCCCAATGGATGCACCGTTAAATTGGCGTTGCCGATTCCAAGAGATTTCATGCGAAAAATCGATAATAAGGATAGCTCTGAAGTATCGTATAGAACAAAAAACAATAAAACAGCTGGTATCAGAGTTTTGTGCAGGACGATTGTTTATCTTTATTTGCTTGACTTTTAGCCATTCTTATTTTCTTCATTTTATTTTATTTTTGAATATTTTTAAACTAAAAAAATAAATGGTGATTCACAAGCTTCATTTAATGGTTTAAAAGAAAAAAAAAAGACAAAATACGAAAAAATATCTAAATATGCTTATAACACGGAAATTGAAGACGATTTTGGAGCGGAGATTGGGATGGATCAATGGTTTCGTGGACGGCGGCGAGCGGCTGAAAATATGGGATTTTGATAAGTGGATTTTTTTCAGCGTCTATATTTCGCTTAACTTAAAAGCTATCAAAAAGTTGTCAACTAACGAGATATCGCTCTTGACAAGGACTACATTTTATTAGTTGACAATTTTTTGATAGCTTTTGAAACAAGCGAGATACGCGCCTTTAAACTTTCAACCTAGATGCGCCGCCTTTTTTCTCTGCGTCTCTTTCAGCGCCCATATCTCGTTTACCTTAAAAGCTATCAAAAAGTTGTCAACTAACGAAATGTTTCCTTTAACAAGGTCTACAATCCACTAGTTGACCATTTTTTGATAACTCTTAAGAGAACCTAGATACATCGCCTTCTAATAATAGATCCAAAAATTACCTCCTCCGCGACGTCTACCACCATTTCCAGCATTTCGACCTCTCGCTGCATTTCTTCGTACCGGCTGTATACGCTGAGCCGGTGGTGGCCTATTTCTCAAGTACTCTGCATTTTCTCGTTCCTGTTGTTCACGCTGCCACTGCCGAAACTCTTCTTGTTGCTCATGCCGACGTTCAATATGTTCATTGATCGCGGCAATCTGATCTGGGTTAAGGCCAAACGCTACACCGTGCTCCTCTCCGAGCAACTCGTCACGCCAACGATCCGGGTGATTTTCACGTTCACGAGCGAGACGTAAACGAGCTTGTCGTTCCTGTTCTTCACGTGCAATTTGGTCTCGTCGACGACCTTGACGCTCCCGAATAGCCTCCCACAGCTCGTTACGACGTTCTTCAAGCTCATCCAATACCTCGAATTCGTCTACTGGCATTCCATTGCGTCGAAAACCCATCAATTGTCGACGGTGCTCGTCGAAAAAAGCAGCCATTTCGTCTTCATCCACTCCAAAACGACGTTCTCGATTCAAATCTCTTTCTTCTGGCTCCTCCTCTTCATCTACCTCTATCTCTACAACTGGAGCCTCCGTGTCATCCACAACAATCGCTTGGTCCGCTGGAGCAGGCTCATCCAAAAATACCACATTCGGATGGCCAGGTGTATGAGTTTTCACGATTTTTTGAAGGAATTCTTTGTGACGCTAAAACAGAAAAAATTTTGATTTTTGAAAAATTAAAATAAAAAAACTCACTCCAAAAATAAGACCATCACTAGCTGCATCAGAAACCTTTGACACATTTTTCTCAAGGTTTTCAAGTTCAGTGAAACACTTTGATTTGTATTGATATAAAAATTGACTTTCGGAGATCCGACCCATGTTGTTCTTGACGGTTTTGATGCTCTGAAAAAATGAGAGGGAGGTTATCTAGGCGGTGTGCGCAATGTATTGAATCGGTCCGCCTGGCCTAGTGGCTAGCGCCCTTGCCCGACGCCCGACAGGCCTCTGGTTCGACTCCCGGGGAAACCAATAATCTTTTTTTTTAAATACTTACCTCAACAATCTTATCCAGATCACCGGCCATACTATGCAAATCCTTCGCCGCCGATTCAGCCTTCGCCTGTATTCTCTCCATCACATTCAACAGATTCTTAGCCGTCTCGCGAGATCCAAACTTCATTTTTACTTGGTAAATTTTCTCGCGATGATGATTTCTGTGTGATTTATTGACACATTCCATACAGATCAGCTTTTTCATGTCACGTTCCAATAAATCCGTCTCGTCGCTGTCTTCTCCGGTGAAGCAATCACATTTGACGCATCTGTAAGGAAGAAAATCAGGTTAATAATTGTCCCGCACTGCTGAAACCTAATTCTACTGGCTCCTGATAAAAAACAAAAAATAAAAACCCCAAAAGGAATCGAACTTATGTGCCTCGGGATCTAAAGGCAACTCTGTTACCAGTTGAGCTATTCGCAAATGCTTAAATAACGGGGGCGCCCGTCGGCGGGCCGGAACGGGCCGAAACGGGCCGGGCCATAACCCCCTTTAAAATTGATGTTTTTAGACGATCAAGGAGTGAAAAAGATAGATCTCGACGAGCTCTACACTACGGACTAGCTTACAAAGCCATTGGTTCAGGTTGAACAAAGTTACAGAGCTTTAAGTGAACTCACGAATCAAGTGTGAACTCCTCCTTGCAATCCCTACACTTGACTTTCTCCAGTCTCGCTTTCGCATTATCAATCTTAATCGACTCCTCCAGGACTTTCTCCACCACCGAAAGCAGCTGTAGATTCTTAGGCATCCCAAATGGTGTGTCACGATGATTCCCCTTCCCCTTATGCTTCATTCGACACACCGGACAAGACAACGACTGTTCGATCAGAGCGATATGAAAGACATTTGGGGCGCTGAGAGTTTGAGCGCATTGTTTGCAGAATGTATGTCCACATGGAATGATAATTGGGTAGCGGTCGGTTAAATCTGAAAGTGAGTTTAATTTAGATTTTAGGGGGGAAAATATAAGGGTAGCTTACTGTAAGTGTCACGACAAACCGGGCAAGAGATTAGATATGAAGAGAGATCGGCATCGGGTACCAGCGCCTCCATACTTGGTTTAAAAAATACCTGCAAAAATCGAATTTTATCGGAAAATGAATAAAAACGCGAAAAAGATTTTAAAAAATTTTCTCCATTTGTAGATCAAAACTTATAAATTTTACTGTATCAAAACTTTAATTAAAGTAAATTAATTTCTTTCAAAATTCGATAAAATCCCAACGAGACCGCAATTGCCGGGGGGACACATTCTTAAAGGGACATGTGCAATGGGGCGCACTTGCATGTCTTATGTGTCTGTGTCTCTGTGTCGACTCTTGCGTGAGACCACCTGGTTCAAAAAATAGCGCTCGAGGGATTTGACCTATTAGAAATTTATTGGAAAAAAGTATGTCTTAAAAAAATACATTTTATTAAAATGCATTATTTAAAATGTAAAAAAAAATAATTGAAATGCACATCACAGATTAAGAAAAATTACAAATTGTTTATTAGAACATAATTAGTTTTCTGTATTTCTCTTCAATTTCCAATTATTTCTGTCTGTGCCGAAAGCGTGCCAAAAAAGTGAACAAGGTGGCGGGGGCTATAACTCTCATCAAACTTAACATTTTTAGACGATCAAGGAGTGAAAATGATAGATCTCGACGAGCTCTACACGATGGTCTAGTTTTCCAAGCGATTGGCTTAGGTTGAACAGAGTTAGAAGGCTTTAAAATTAAAGTAAGAAATCCGTGCCAAAAAGTGCCGTTTCACTTAATTTATTTTTGTAGAACTCACCAAAGTCTATAATTTCCAATGAAAAATTGTGATACTTTTAATGTTATTAAACCTCTAGAAACTCTGATCCAGGCACACTTTCGGCACAAATTAAATACTGTTTCAAAAAGTCCATATAAAAATTTTTAAAAAAGTAATTCACTCAACTAAAGCAGAAATCTCCTAAATCCCGTTTTAAAAATGCTCATGTGACTCTCGGAAATATCACCATTTTAATATTCAACGGAGCGCGTTTGCTATTAATCCCTTACCTGGGGATATGTGTACTTATCATGTTATCAGCTTTCTCAAGGAAATTTCTTAGATTGGTGGCAAGGAAAAAGAAGGAAAACACAAAAATTATTTAAAAAAAAGAAAAAATTTACAAGACAGTCTGAAAAAAAAGGTCCATGGAATGGTCCGCTTGGAAATAATGTTTCAAAAATTTTTTTCGGTTTCTGACAATCTTGAATTTCAGGTATGATATTTTCTATCATTATGATGACCCTTGCAGTTGAGTTTTGAAACAATTAAAACTAATTCATCTGGAAAATCATAGTTATAGCAAATTAACAGACAATAAAAATTTTTTACAGTTTCGCATACAATTGATATGAATTTGAAATCAGTACAGTTTCAGTGGATCTGTCAAATTCATTAGCCTCTAGTTTTAAAAAGGGATTATCTCGATTCGCGTTGAAGATATCAAAAAGCTGTCAACTAATGAAATGTAGCCCATGTTAAGCGCTACAATTCATTAGTTGACAACTTTTTGATAGCTATCACGGGAGCCGAGATAAGTTTTGTTAAAGATGAGATACATAATATTCCAGTTTTTACTGTTTCTTTGTGGCTATTTTTATGTTATTGCTGGCAAACTGAGTCGAATTGTCATTTACAGAGATCCATGTATAAAAGTAAATCTAAATTCAAATTTAATACTTCTATTTTTATCTAAAATTCAAAATTGTTCACTGTTTCAAGTAACCCTGAATAAGTGAATCAGTAAAAATTTTTAATCGTTTTCATCTATGGCGTCTAATTTACTCATTACTATTTCTCAGCAAAATTCCCAATTAGCTACATATTATCTCTCCGTTTGCAATCATGTAACACCTGACATCCATGTCACTTCGTGCATGCCGTACCTGTCACAGAGCCACCTCCCAACACCTCCCCTCTCCTTCCACTTCTCCCTCTTTTTTAACCCCGCCAGCAATTGATAGCAACGATTCTTTCAATTCGTCAACGAAATAGCATGTCGACTAATAGAGACGCAGACAATCGAAGGAAAAGAGAGAGGGAGAAAGTGAGAGAGACCTCCTTGGTCAGTCGCAACGTCAGCGTTTTCTTAACCGATTTGTTACGGGCGGAGAAGGACACCCAGTTCGTTTTCGTCGTTCTTTTTTATTTAAATTAGAAAAATGAAACCGGCTTAGTTTTTTTATTTAGAAAGTGAAAAGAATTAAGAATTTTCGGAGAAAAATCGAAAAGGAAAATTTTTTGAAAAAATTTTTTATTAAAAAAATCAGTTTTCTGCTATAACTCCATTCAGAATCGATGAATTTGTCTGAAATTTTTTTTGTGGAATAGTGGATAGACTCATAATAACTTACTAAAAAAAAATTGAGCAAATTTCAAAATTGGGAGGCTTAGAAATGTACAAAACAATAAAAAATAGTTTATTATCCCCGTTTCATGTTTTCAAAATATTCTCGATTACTGTAAAAATAGCATTCAGTCTTCTTTCTATCTAAGCTATCGTCTCTTCGAAAAAACTGAAACCCGCGAAATTCAAATTGTGTCGATTTACAAGGCTCTGCGTCTCACAGTTTGCACACTTAATGGGCGGAGCCTTGGCACAATTTGAACTTCGCGGGCTCCAGTTGACCCTCTTTTTCTCTTTTCTCTCTACGTCTAAAAAAAGTTTATGTATTTTTTCAGAAAAAAACATTCTCAGAAATGCCAAGACTATTTAGACATTCAAATCAAGCATCGTCGTCTTCGGTATGTTTTCTTCTAAAATTAAAAAATGGGATTTCAAAAAAACTCGTGCCGAACCGTGCCGTCTCAATTAGCGAAAAAAAAAATTGCTGTTTCAAATAAGAGATAGATTTTGATATTAAATTAAATTTTGATCTAGGAGAAACCACTTGAAATAAAAAAAAGGGGCACGAATTCGGCATTTTAACATTGCTAAAATAATATAATTTTTCAAAACAGTAATTTTTTTCAGACCAACCAAAGAGCCACTTCTAGAGGTCGTTCAGCTGTTCGTAGGTCTTCTAGACCTCGAACTGCTTCTCGTCCAGCACCACGCCCAGCTAGATCTTCGTCTAGAGCTCATCCAACTCCTCGTCCATCTCCTGCAGCCCCTGCTCCAAGACGTTTTAATGGAGTAAGTTTTCAATAAAGTATTCCCATTATTGCAAAAAAATTTCCAGCTCGCCTCGAATCCGGTTGGTAGAACAAGCCAAAGAACTCTTCGAAGTGATATCGTAAGTTTTTTTTTATTAATTGGATTTTTCAAAAAATAATTGCAGGTTTCCGATCGTGATCGACGAATGAATGAGCGGAACAACGCAAGAGTCGGAAATAGTGCAAGAATAACACCACAATCTGGAAGAAGACAGCCATCATCGTCGCCACAGACACCGGCTGGGAGAGTGAGAGGAAGGCCGCATACTTCAGTTGTTAGAAGAAGTCGGTCGAGAAGTCCACGAGATAATCGGTCTTCTAGCCGGCACGGATCGGCACAGCAAGGATCGGGGAGTCAAGGTCGCTCTTCTAGCCGTGCTGGTAATAGCGCTCGTGGCGCATCACCTTCGTCAGCTAGAACTGGCCGCTCTTCTAGCCGTCACGTACCAGTTCAGCCTTCACAAGGACGTTCTTCTAGCCGGCACGGAGCGGCACAGCAAGGATCAGGAAGCCAAGGTCGCTCTTCTAGCCGACATGGATTAGCTCAACCTTCACAAGGACGTTCTGTTAGCCGGCACGGATTGGCACAGCAAGGATCAGGTGGCAGTCAAGCAGCATCAGCTAGAACTAGCCGCTCTTCTAGCCGTCATGTACCAGCTCAGCCTTCACAAGGGCAAGGAGGCCGTTCCTCTAGCCGGCACGTTTCGGCACACCAAGGATCGGAAAGGGACAACTCTCGTCCAGCTCAAGCATCGGCTACAATTGGCCGCTCTTCTAGCCGTCACGTACCAGCTCAGCCTTCACAAGGGCAAGGAGGCCGTTCTTCTAGCCGGCACGTTTCGGCACACCAAGGATCGGAAAGGGACAACTCTCGTCCAGCTCAAGCATCGGCTACAACTGGCCGCTCTTCTAGCCGTCACGTACCACCTCAACCTTCACAAGGACGATCTGCTAGCCGACATGGGCGCCGAGCCACCTCACCTTCAGGCCCCCTGACTCGAACTCGGTCCAGAAGCCGCCATGGACAGCAATCTCAAGCTAGTGGAGGACGCTCTGACAGTCGCCCAGCAGTTTCGTCAGCTCAAACCGGACGGTCCGCTAGCCGACATAACCAAGCGCAGCCTTCCCAAGTTCAACTACGTCGAGGCCGCTCTGCAAGTCGGCCAAATGTCCAAGCAGCTTCATCTACTCGGCGTGGACGGCCCTCAAGTCGGCCGGCGCCTCAACCAGCACGAAGAAGCCGAAGCAGATCTCCGCAAGAATCCAGAGCTGGCAGGTCTTCCAGTCGGGCTGCTCAACCTTCTCTTCGTCGAGGACGCTCAGCGACTCGCCGAGACAATCTGAATCCTCAAAGATCTCCATCATCTCGAGAAAGACGGGCGGTAAGCCGGAATGGGCGGGCGGTTCAGGCCAATAATCAAGCTGCTAGACAAGCTCAAAATGGAAATGACCAAAGAAGGCGCTCATCAAGTAGAGGAAATAGAAGAGCTTCTCCAGCTCCTAGACCAGCTGTTGATCGAAGCCGGAATGTAGCCAACGGAGGCATTCATCAAAGAACACGCTCGGCAAGTCGTGGCAGCGGAAGAGATCCCTCTGCTTCGGATCAAACTTCGGTTCAGGCTCGCAGAGAAGCTGTAAGTTTAAGTAAATTAAAAACTAGCTTCCTAGACCTCTTCTGACTAAAAATTCATAAAAATGTAAGAAGTTCAAATAATTCTGAAATTGTAAAAATTGATTGTAGAAATATCCCCAATTTTCCATGTAAATCTGGAAATTTAGTTTTTCCAGACTCCTTAATTAAGAGAGAATGTCTATTAACAATTTACGAAATCTCCAATCAATTCAAATAATTCTGAAACTGTAAGAATTGATTACGAAAACTCCTCAATTTCTTAGTAAATTTTCATAAAAATCAATTTTTCCAGACTCCTCACCCCAACCGACAAGCCCAGAGAGCAGTCCAAGCACCTGTAAGAAACCCTGGAGTTCGTCGCCCACCGGTAAGTTAGCTTAATCTTGTATCCTAGAAAAAACTAACAATTTTCCAGAGACCGGCATTTCAAGAGCCTCTTGAAGATCAGAGACCAGAGGCTCCAGCTCCTCCCACCTTTAATAGACCAGCACCTGTGCCAAGACGTGCCGAAGATGAGCCGATCGACTGGAGGGCAGCTTCTCCTCTAGCTCCAGCACCAGCTCTTGACGCAGTATGGGATGAGGAAGAGGAAAGGGCTCCAATTCAGGCTCTGAGAGCAGCTGTGAGTTGAATTTACCAAAATAAGAAAATGTTTCCAATATGATTGATCTATACACAGTAAGAATTACAAAAAAACCTAAGAAATTCTGATAACTCTGAAACTGTAAAAATTTAATCTACCGTAAAACCCCTATTAGAATTGCATCCAATACTATTTTTCAATGCTCGAAATTCAAGACTTTCATCGTGTATTTTTGAATTAAAAGTGAGGGAAAAATGCGAAATTTCTTTTAAAAATCATGTAGAAACCCTGCAAGAGCAATTGTATTAGAGTGGCAATCCTAAAAGTGGTTTTACGGTAGATATAGATATTTATATTACAGTTCTCCTATTAAATTTTCATAAAAATCAGTTTTTCCAGACTCCTCATCCAAATCGAGAAATTCAAAGAACAGTCCAAGCGTCTACACCAGCTGTCAGAAAATCTGGTGTTCGTCGCCAACCGGTAAGTTAGCTTAATCTTGTATTCTAGAAAAAACTAACAATTTTCCAGAGACCGGTTCAAGAGCCTCTTGAAGATCAGATATCAGAAGCTGCAAGGCCATCCGATTCAAATGGAGCAGAACCTGCTCCAATACGTGCCGAAGATGAGCCGATCGACTGGAGGGCAGCTTCTCCTGAAGATCCAGAACAGGCGCTTGAAGCAGATTATTATGAAGAAGAGGAAGAGGATAGAGTGAGTTTTGGTGACATAAAATTTTTGAACCAATTTTTTTAGGACCCGGTCCAGGCTGCCCAAATTCCGGTTGAAGCTCCAGGTCCTTCAACATCAAATGGATATCCATTTCTAAGAAATGTCGTTAATGAGCCGACTACCTCCGACCAACCACCGGTTAACTTTAGAGCTTATTCTCCTCTAGCTCCTGCACCAGTCCTTGAAGCAGGGTATTATGGAGAAGAGGAGAGGGCTCCAATTCTGGATCGGATGGAACCAGCTCAGGAAGGACAGTATTATGAAGAAGGGGATATGGTGAGTTTTTATAGTGATCGAGAAACATTACATTTTTTAGAGCCCGTACCAGATGGTCCAAAATCCGGGTCAGGTTCCACCCATGGCTTTGGCCCAACTACCAGTTCAGGTTCCGGTTCATTTTCCAGTCCAGGCTCTAGCTGGAGCTTTGGCCCAACTACCAGTTCAGGCTCCGGTTCAGGCCCCGCATCAGTTTCCAGTTCAGGCTCTAGCCGGAGCTCCGATCCAAGTTCCGCTCAATAATCCGGTCCAGGTACCATTTCAAGCTTGGACAGAAGCTGTAAGTTGAATTTACCAAAATGTTAATTTTTAAAATTTACTTGACTTCTCTTAACTAATAATGCTGAAACTGTAAAAATTCATTATTTCAAAATCACTCATTTTCCAAATAAATCTGGTCAATTAATTTATATCTAGCTCTATTTTGAAATTCCGAAGTTAGAGACGCAGAGAAGCCGGAGTGTCCGCATCTCTAACCTCAAAATTATCTTGTATAATAGAAAAAAAATTAATAATATTTCAGGAAATATCTGAATATTTGAGGTTAAAGGCCTTAACAACGCTCGCTTTAAGGGAACCAGCACTTTTTCCGCATCTTGCCTTAGATGTGCCGTCTACCTCCACACAACCACCGGTCGAGTGGAGGGCGGGTCCAGCACCAGCTCCTGCACCAGTTCTTGAAGAGGATATAGTGAGTTGCTATGATTATAGAAAAGTTTTAAATTATTTTTTCCAGGTCTCATTTCAGAGGGTCCCAGCTCAGGCTCAGGCTCCGTTCAGGGTAAGTTGGATTTATCAAAAATCTAAGAAATTCAGATAAAGAGTAAAAATTAATTATTTTTTAAAAATTTCTCAATTCCTTAGTAATTTTTAAAAAATCAGTTTTTCCAAAATAAAAAAAATTATACTCACTCGGAACTTTGGGTTAGCTTGACCTTTCGGAATGGCAAATATATGATTCGATAGCTAAAATTATGGGATTTCAGAATATGGTCCCGGTCGAGATGGCCAATAGGCCGTCCACCTCCGACCAGCCACCGATGTACTGGAGAGAAGCTTCTCCTCAAGCTCCAGAACAAGCTCTTGAAGTCGGGTATTATGAAGAACAGGGAGAAGAAGAGGTGAGTTTTTATATTTATGGAAAAGTTTCTAATTAATTTTTTCATGTCTCGTTTCAGGCTGCAGATTATTATGAAGAGGATGATAGGGCTCCAATTCTGGCTAGGATGGAGCCAGCGCAGGAAGAAGAATTGAAAGTGGAAGATGAAGAGGTCAGTTTTTAAGAAGATGAAAAAGTTTTGAATCAATTTTTTAGATCCAGTACCAGCTTGCAGCTCAGCCTCTATTCAGAGCTCCGAGAGATGCTGTAAGTTGAATTTATCAAAAAGAAAAATTATTAATTAAAAATTTTTTTGACTTCACTTAACTAATAATGCTGAAACTGTAAAAATTGATTTTTTCAAAATTTATAAATTTCTTCGTAACTTTTCAAAAAGCAGTTTTTCCAGAGCCTCCATTCAAATGGAGAAGCCCAGGGAGCAGCCGGAAACTTCCATGTAGCTCCTCGCATACCGGTAAGTTCGCTTAATCATCTAAAAAAAATTTAAAAATTTTCCAGAGACTGGTATCTCGATTGCCTCGTGGATATCCGAGATCAGAGGCTCCAGGACCATCAACTTCAAATGGATATCCTGTTCCAAGACGTGCCGAAGATGTGCCGTCTACCTCTACTCAACCACCAGCTCAGCGAGCCAGAAGACTCCCCAAAACCATCAGAAATCATGTAAGTTTTACTTTTCTAAAAACAATTAAAAAATTAAAGAAAAATAAAAAAATAAAAATATTGCAGGACACAATAATAAAAGGCTGCGTTCGGAAATCAGTTTCGTCAGTAAGAGAGCTAACAGGTTCACCTGCTCCAAAAAGGCCAGCTGATGAGCCGTGCTCTTCCGGGCCGCCAGCCAAACAGCCAAATGGAAGCTCCTCGGTAAGTTCAAAGGCTACAGTAATCCAAAGCTTGGCCTAGCTGCTTGATTAAAAAATTTCGTTGAATTCAAAAAGCAGATATTTAATAGAATTTTATAGATTCAAAAAAATAAGTAGTGATTCAAAAACTGTAAAAATTTTTTTTTAGGAACAAGCTCAGGAATCAAATAGCTGGGGAAGCCCTTCCACCTCCTCCGTAAGTTATATTTCTACCGTAATCCGAAAAAAATTGTTTTTTGCAGTACCGATACTCACCTCAGCCAACAACTAGCTCGTCTCAGCCATCAACTTCGAATGGCTGGGCAAGCTATGAGGCCGCTGGTCCCTCGAGAATCCAAGATATGCCTAGTTACTCAGTAAGTTGAAAGGTTACAGTAATCCAAACAATTTTGTTTTTACAGTATCGAGCCTCACCTCAGCCTACCACTAGTGCAGCTTCCCAGCCATCAACTTCGAATGGCTGGGCAAGCTATGAGGCAGCTGGACCCTCTTCGCCACCAATGAGCTATGGCATGCCGTCGACTTCCTCGGTAAGTTGAAAGGTTACAGTAATCCAAAGCTTAGCCTATCTAGTTGATAATAGAAAATTGCTTGTGGAAATTTATTACCTTCCAACCAATCAAATTCCGTTGAGTCAATAAAAATAAGTAGAGATTCAAAAACTGTAAAAAATTTTTTTTAAAGGAACAACCCCAGGAATCAAATGGCTGGGTCGCCACCACAGGATATGAGGCTGATCTCGCTGCCAGAAGCCCTTCCACCTCCTATGTAAGTTGAAATGCTACAGTAATCCGAAAAATTTTGTTTTTTTGCAGTACCGAGCTTCACCTCAGCCAACAACTAGATCAGCTTCCCAGCCACCAATTTCGAATGGCTGGGTAAGCTATGAGGCCGCTGAACCCTCATCACCTTCGAGAATCGAAGAAATGCCGTCGACTTCCTCTGTAAGTTTGAAAGGTTACAGTAATCCAAAGCTTAGCCGATATACCATCTTACTAATAGAATTCCGTTGAGTCAATAAAAATAAGTAGCGATCCAAAAACTGTAAAAAAAATTTTTTAGGAACAAGCTCAGGCTTCAAATGGTTGGATGCCGACAGCAAGCTACGATGGTCCCTCCACCTCCACAGTAAGTGTCCAGACTACAGTAACCTTAGAAAAAGTTTTTTTTTCAGTCACAGCCAACCACTAGCTCAAATGGCTGGGCACCAGAAGGAGATGATGTCGCTGGTCCCTCTTCACCCTCCGGGAGTCAAGAAACGCCGTCCACCTCCACTGTAAGGCTGGAAGATACAGTAATCCAAAAAATTACTAATTGTTCCAGGCCCCCCAGGAGGCACTAAGAGCCGTTCCCTCGACCTCCGGAACAAAGGTAAGTTTTTTTTCTTTTTACTAGTCGAAAAAAAAACTTTTTAAAAAATAACTTTTTTTAGCCACCCACCGACTCAGCTTCTCAACCAACAACTCCAATGAAGACAGTAGCCGAAACCCAAACGGATCCATTAAAAGGAGAAGAGTTTTTTGAAACCGAAAAAGAAGCTTATGAAGACCGGGAACCCTTTTTCTACCAATCTCAACAGGTTCTTGTTGGTGTTGATCTAGAGGAGCTGGCTAGGGAGAGAGTGAAGATACATGGGCCCAAGTTCAAGAACATCGTCCTTCCCGCCAATCATTCTAGAAAAATATTTGAATGGACTGTGAGTTTTTTAATTCAAGTATAAGCTAGGGGGCGATGTCCGGATGTCCCCGGTCGTTTGGTAAAAAAAATTAAAAAAGAAAAAAAATAGGCCGCCGTCCGAGGGGTCGAACCTGTGACCTCTCGGGCGGCGACCAAGGAGACTAACCACTATGCCAAACATGCAAACTAAACATAGCCGGCGCATTCCCTAGATATCTGGGGAGCCTTTAATCAAATTATCAAAAAAAATTTCAGAGAAAGCAGGTCCTCGAAGTGGTTGCCCAAATCTTCACTGGCTCGGACAAGCTAGCTGTTGATGGGTTCCACAGAGCGGAGATCAGTGGACAATCGTTGAAGGAGTCGAGAGATGCTTACCTCTACAAGATGGTGAATTTGAGGCAATCGGTTATCTGCCGTGACCGGTTTCTCAGATTCACCAATATGATGAACAAGCTCATTGAAATTAATGAGGCGAAAGAAGTTGTAATACCCTAATTTTTCAAAATTGGCACTTTTAAAATATTTTTTTCAGCCTCCAAAAGACCAAGGAGAAGGACTCGAAATAGAGGAGCTTGAGATTGAAAGTAAGATGTCGATCGAGACGCAGACATGTCGAGTCCAGACGGCGGTGGATAAGATATGTCCTGATGAGTCTTATGTGGAGGTGGGAGAGAAGAGGAGAAGGATGAGGTCAGTGTCGGTGGAGAAGGAGAAGCTGTTTGGAATTGCTTTTAAGAAGGTGCCGCTCCCATTTGATCATGATACGGATCCGGAGTCGTGGGATGTGAGTTTTCAGTTTTGGGTGAACGTGCAAAACCCCTTTGACTTCTTTGACAACGTTTATCTCAGTTCCCATCAAAGCTATCAAAAAACTGTCAACTAACAAAATGTAGTCCTTACCTTAAGCTACATTTCATTAGTTGACAACTTTTCGATATCTCTAACGGTTAGCGAGATATACGCGTTTGAAGTAGCTCTTCACCTCAAAGAAACGCAGAGAAAGCAAAAGTCTAACCGTCTGCGTCTTCTCTAGCTTTTAATAGTTTCTAAAAAAGTTTAACCACCGAAGGGTTCGAACTTGTGACCTTTGGAACGTTAGCAGTCCTGGAAAATCCCACTGAGCCATTTGACATTTGAAATTGGTTTTTAAAGGTTTTCTAGCAGTTTCAGACCTAATTATGGCTTCAATCACTAGAAATAAACTTTCAAAAAAAAGTCAAGTTTTTCAATCGGCACACAACGGCACGATTCCGGCACACTTTGCCATGAAAACAACTCCCGACAGTATCCTTTTTTCTACAGTACCCTTAATTTTTTTTCAGCACGAGCAGTTCGTCGAATGGGTGACGCAATTCCTTCCACAACCCGCCGCCCACGCCATCGACTGCTACGGATCACTCGACGGGACCACCATCCACCTCTTCAAATCGGATGAATCTGGACTCTTTATGAAACTTAACAAACAATATAAAGCCATTAGCTATTTGGAATTTGAAGAGGTTGGAAGACGATGGGATGAGGTTTTAGAGGGGAAGGAGAGACATGAAGAGTTGAAGGCTATTGGGAGGATGGATTATTTATAATTAATTTTGTTAATTTTGTTAATTATTTATTTTTTAATTGTTGTTATGTGTCATATACATATCTACGGATTGCGCGAGTATCATTCGGTTTGCAGGTTTGGCGCAGTGGTTAGTGCCCTTGTTCGCCGCCCGAGAGGTCACAGGTTCGACCCCTCGTGCGGCGCCCTATTTTTCTTTTTTTTTCTCTTGCCAAACGACTATTTTATAAGAATGATATGTAAATATTGTAAATAAAAATTTTTTCTTAAAATATTTTCTGTTTCCTCGAAAAAGTACACCAAAAAAGGAGAGTTGCCCTTAACATAAATGATACGAAAAACAAGAAGAAGGGGGGAGACACGCGCGCACACTCGGCATGTGCACCTTCTTCTCCGGCGCCTCTCCCTCATCGCCTCTCCCTCTTCGCTTCAAGCTGCTGCCACACATATCTAGAGACACACATACATTGACCGCACACGAACACTTGCCCTCTCCTTATTTTTTTTTGTTGTTTGTGCGGTCCTTCACACTTTTTTTTTCTTGGTTTATCAAAAAAAAAACGTTTTTTGGGATTTTTCAGCTCTATTATACGCCCACCCAATTTCTGCACTTTAAATGGCTCGCATCAAAAACGTGCCGTCTAAAGTCAAGCCTGTGGTAAACATTTTTCTCTGTTGCACTCTCTCAATGCACTTTTCCAGGCACCACCGAAAATTGAAATTCAAAATAGCTCATCTTCCACGCCTTCTCCTGATTCGGAAAATAGAAAAAAACGTGGTTCGTTGTCAACTTCTCATTCGATGTCGCCAGAGTCGGTTAATCAATCTGTAAGTTGGTCAGAGACGCTTGTAGCTTGACTTGACGCCTTATATCTCGAATACGGTAGAAGCTATCAAAAAGTTGTCAACTAATGAATTGTAGCCCTTAAAAAGCGCTATATTTTCTTAGTTGAGCATTTTTTTGTATCTTTAACAGGAACTGAGTTATGCGCTTTTGAAATTGTAACTTTAAAAAATTAGCTCCTGTTTGTTTCTGCGTCTCTCTTCAAAACTTTAAAGGCTTATAACTCAGTTCCCTTAACAGCTACTAAAAAACTGTTAACTAATGACTTGTAGCTTATAATAACCGCTATATTTTCTTAGTTGACGACTTTTCACCACCTCTCATAAGAATCGAGTTATGCGCCTGCAAACTTTTGACACACGGAAGCAGTCTCTGCGTCTCTCTCTTAACTTTAAGCGCTTATAACTCAGCACCCGTAACAGATACTGAAAAACTTTCAACTAACGAAATATAGCCCTTAGCAAGTGCTATACTTTCTTAGTTGACAACTTTTTGATATCCCTTATGGGAACCGAGATATTTCAATTTCAAACAAAATTTCAGAGCCCCGAAACAGAACCCATTCGTGGCTTGGACTTTCTCTATTCTGAAAAACCGCCTCTTCTCTATTTATCAACATCTGAGCCAGTATCCCAAAGTGTTTCCCCATCGGTAACCACCCTTCTTGGTCGTTTTTTAAAATTACTTTTCCGGAATATAGGCCACACTCCCAGTTCTCTACTCCAATTCTCACCCTGAATACCCATCATGGATTACCAATATTCTTCAATCTCATTATCAACCGGGGATGATCCCAGATTTAACAATTAGGATTCAGTTGGAAGAGCAAACCGGGTTGAATAGACGACAAGTTAGTGAAGAAAAAAAAATTTTTTTTTAATTAAAAAAAAAATTTTTTTTCCAGATCTACAGTTGGTATCGTCGGAAGCGGAAGTCTCTAGAAAAAAAGAATTTCCGTGATACTCAATTCAAACTCCTTATAAAAGAGCCAAAAACCCAAGACTTTTTCAATGCGTGTTTCCAAGTCGAACGGTGCCCGAAAAAAGAGCTAATCACCGAGATTAGTGAAGCTACCGGGTTGAATAAGAAATCGGTAACTTTTCTGGGCTTCCCCCCTTTAATAAATGCTTATTCAGGTCCGTCGACAATTCGAGAGACGTCGGGTGACACCGGAGCAGAAGGAGGAGAGAAATTTGAAGCGGCGGTTGCGGCGGTTGATGGAGAAGAGTGGCGGAGGGGATAGTCTCCATGGCGACGAGGATGTGGTAAGCCGAAAATAAAAGATCAAACTACAAACATCTATTCAGGAGATGGAGACCGTCGGGACCCTTTTATCTCTGAAGAATGGGTCTTGGGAGGAGAGGTCGGGGAGAGAGCATCCTCCATGGATTACTAACCAGTTGCTAGAGAAATATGAACCTGGCATCATGCCAAGTCTCGAGGAACGGAAGGAACTGGCTAATGGGACAGGGTTAATGATTTCGAAAGTTAGACTTAGAAAATGGTGCCCTTCTAATAGAATTTTCCAGGTCAGCAATTGGTTCCGCCATAAAAATCGAAGTGAAGAAGATAAAATCAAGAAACGAGAGTATATGAAGTCCAGGAGAGATGCCAGAAAAGATGTCGAGGAAGAAATGGATATTGAATCTCTGGACCTCGAAGGTGTCATCGTCTTCGGAAGAACATTATCCACTGATATCGAAGACGTCACTGATAATTAATTTTTTTTGCATAATGCACCACCTAACCATTTCAATCAATAAACCATTCTTCATGACAAAAAGTGGCCTCCACCTCCGTCTCCTCCGACACACACGGCCTCCCAGCCTCGTCCTCTCTTCTCTAAACCTCTTCAACAAACGTTATCTTTTAGTGTCTCCCCGCACACACACACACACGCATACGTTGACTCGTCTCCTTTACACTCTTCGGTTTTTTTTTGAATTTCGGAAGACATTTATAGAAAAACCTTGGCTTTTTTCTTGAATTTTGTTGGATTCTTAGTTTAATTACAATTCTCAAAATTAGTTCTCAACCTATTCAACTAAAAAACCTACCTAAATTAGGTCTAGCTCGACTAGCTGTTACCTAATTACCTAGACGATTAGAGATAGTGTGAATAGAAGAGAGCGCAGAGAAAATGTGTTTCTTAACCTGGCTGTTAATAACCATTTTTATAGGTTTCTATCGATCGATAATCATTTTCCAAAGATGCCAGTTCTGAGAAGTGACCGAAAAGCAGTGACTCGTGGAGCTGAGCAAGGTCTTGATGAACGTGCTCTGCGCAAAGCTCGTGCTAAGGCGAATGCTAAGGCGAATGCCAAGGTAAGTATTTCTTCTTTTTTTTTTTAAATATTTACTCGGAACAATGGAAATTACAGTCCCGTTCAAAAAGTAATAGAAAAAAAGATGTTTTTCAGTTGATTTTCGGCCATTTTGGACATTTTCAGGGGTCGGGAGCTCGGTTTTCATGTTTCAGATCACTTTGAAAATTTTCTAGGGTACAAAAAAACCTAAATTAACAACTTTGCATTCACAGAATTTTTTGAAAATTTCTAGTTTTTCAGCTATTTTTTGGCCCGTTTTCGACCGTTTTTGCACAGAAAACGTGGAAAACAGGTGTCTTCCAGAAAACTCGAAATATCTGAAAAACTAGGGATTTTCAAAAAATTCTGTGAATGCAAAGTTGTTAATTTAGGTTTGTTTTATGACCCCAAAAGTTTTCAGAGTGATCTGAAACTTAAGGTCCGAGCTCAAGACCCCTAAAAATGGCCAAAATGGCTCAAAATCAACTGAAAAACACTTTTTTCTATGTACTTTTGAACGGTATTGTATATGGTTTGATAGCTGAAAATAAGGGTTTTCAGAATAAGCATTCAAATGAAAAAAACTAAACGACTAAAAAATTTCAGATTTTTCGAAAAACTTCCAAATTCGAAAATTTGAAAAAAGTCAAAATTATTGACAGATTTGAATTTAGAATATTATTAGACACAGTATTTTTGATTTTCAAACATTTCAGATGAATTCCAGACAGAAAAATCATCTGAAACTTTCTAACCAAAATTTGAATGCATTTTTGAAAACCCCTATTTTTAGCTATCGAACCATAAATTTGCCGTTTCGAAAGCTCAAGTTAACCCTATGTGGGTTCCCAATTAGGCTTTACCATTCAATTATTTCAGAATCAAGCTCCAGCTAAAGCTCGGAAGGGAGCAGCTTCATCTACAGCTCCGGAACCATCTAGCTCTGCGGGAACATCGAATCCTCCAGTTAGAGCTCAAGAACAGCCGACTAGAGGTCCAAATAGCGTCCAGGGACCATCTGATTCTAATGGATCCTCCTCGAATCCACCAGTGAGATCCTCGGGACCAGCTAGTTCTGCTGGACCATCGAATCCGCCAGTCAGAGCCCGAGAGGAAACGACTACTGCTTCAGCTACAGCTCGGGGACCATCTGGTTCAAATGGCTCGTCTTCAAATCCTCCAGTGAGATCCTCGGGATTCTCTATTTCTTCGGGACCCTTGAATCTGCCAGTGGAATCGGTCAGAGCTTCTGCTAATGCCCAAGGACCATCTATTTCTTCGGGACCATCGAATCGGCCAAACAGTACCCCTGGAGCCTCGAATTCTAATGGATGCGCCTCGAATCCTCAAGTTGGAACCAGTCAGGAGGCATCTGGATCTTCAGCAAGCAACCCGGGACCATATGATTCTACGGGACCCTTGAATCCGCCAGTGAGAGCTCCAGCTAATGCCTCTGGAACCTCTACTTCTTCGGGACCTTCAAATCCTCCAATGAGAGCTGCATTGGTACCTCCAAATCCAATTCGAATCCGGATGGAACGGGTCAATGGTCCAGCTACAGCTTCGGGACCATCAAGTTCTTCGGGACCCTTGAATCCGCCAATGAGAGCCCCTGGAGCCGTTTATTCTGCGACATTCTCCTCGAATGCGCCAGTTAGAGCTCGTCAGGGACAGGTTGCAGCTCCAGCAGTCGTCTCGGGACCATCTAGTTCGTCGGGACCATTGAATCCTCCAGTGAGAGCTCGTCAGCAAAATTCTGGAGTTCCAGCTACAGCTCCGGGACCATCGAATCAGCCAGTCAGTGCTCGTCAGGATCCAGCTAGACTTCTTTTTCCATCAATAGCTCCACGACCATCTAGTCATGCTGGGCCCTCGAATCCACTGGTTAGAGCTGGTCAGTATCCGGCTGGAATTCCAGTTTTAGTTCCGCGACCATCTAGTCATGCGGGACCATCGAATCCTCAAATGAGAGTCTTTCCTTCTGGGGCATATATCTCGAATGCTAAAAAAGTTAGAGCTCGTCAAGTTGTTCCGAATCCTCATCTTGATCCGAATCCCTTGGTAAGAAAAAAAAATAAATTTTATGTCAAATCATTAAAATTTTTTTCAGAACCCCCCGATTCCATTAAATGAGGTTCTGGATGAAGACCTCTTTTTTCACGTAAGCCCTTTCTAATTGAAAAATCAAAAATAAAAATCAAATTTTAGAACTTCAAGGAGCCTGACGTGGCTCTTCTCGTGGCCAACCACGTCAAAGGAGAGATCCCACCAGAAGAGCAGCTCATCAAGCTCTCCGTTAAAATTGGGAGGACCGTGAAGATGGTAATTTAAAAAAAATATAATTTTTTTTCCATAAAAAAAAAAACATTTTTTCAGATCACGGAGTGGTATAAGTTTAAGAACTCGGATACGCTACTCCGTGGTCGGAAATGGAGGGAGCAATATATCAAAAAGAAATTATTCAATAATAAGGTGGTGACGGAGGAGCAATTTGTGGAATGGGCCCGAATTGCCGGTGTTTTTCCAGTGGAAATGAAAAAGAAACACCAGATGATGTATCCCAATCAAGTTGCTCCTCCTCCCCCAGTTTATCGTCCTCATCCTCCTCCTATTGTAAGTTTTTATCTGTTTAAAAAAAAAGCTAGGGGGCAATGATGTCCACAGTCGTTTGGCAAGAGAATAAAAAAAGGAAAAAAATTGGCCGCCGACCGAGGGAGTCGAACCTGTGACCTCTCGGGCGGCGAGCGAGACACTATCCACTATACCAAACATGCAACCTAAAAGTGGCCGGCACATTTCGTAAATATCTGGGGGCCTACCGCGGGCTGATTAACTTATATTTTCTGTTTCAGCCGAATCTACGCTCGCCTTCTCCAGCTGATCCGCTCGATTCTCTGCCAGACAATTTCCTTGAATGGACGGTAAGTTTTTTTTTTTTTAATTTTTTTTCTCCAACAAAAAATAATTTCAGCACGCCCAAACGCTCGACTTCCTCGCCACAAAAGTGTCGGAGAAAATCCTCGATATTTTTATAAATAATCGAGTCAATGGAGCCATGCTAGCCCATTTCAAAGATGATGAAGAAGGCCGACAATATTTTGAATTTTTAAATAATGGCCGAACCACGCAAGCGAAGCCGAAGCTATGCTATCAAGAGTTTCTCCAAATCGGAATCGATGCACAGAAATTTGGAGATCGAGAAGGGCGCTTGAATGATGTTATCGACGCAGTGGCCGGGGGGACCAATCAGCTTCCACAGGAAGAAGTCGAAAATCCATTGAAAAGGAAGATCAAGGAAGAGATCGATGATGATTTGGTGATGATTTATGCATCGCCAATTTATGCTCCGCAAGATCGCCCTCAGCCACCACCAAAAAAGCGTCGTGAGCCGGTTCCTGAGCAAAACTTTGGGCCCATTGGAGCTCCGTCAGGACCATCCACCTCGGTTCCGCCAGCTCCGCCAGCTCCAATGACTCATGAGGCTAGCTACTCTCCGGAACACGGTCAGTCATCGAGTGGACCAGTTAATGGACCAATCGGAAATCGAGCGATTTTGTTCCCTCCAAATGGATCGATAGTCTTAACTAAACCAACTCTCTATCAATCAATGCGGACAAATGGATCATCGAATCGACCAGCTCAACCTGCCTCAGTTCAAATGGCTCGAAATATTCCGGCACATGTGCCAAATTCATTGGCTCCAACTTTGACTAATCCATCAGCTCAACCGACGTCAACGCTTCAAAATAGAAATGTGGACTATCGAATCCCTGGATACGGTAGCTCAAGCCAACCCATTCAAAATGGGCAAAATGGAAATGGTCAAAACTCATTCAACCATCAAGTTCAAGGGGCACATGTGCCGACCCCTCAAGCTCCTCAAGTTGCTCAAGAACCCCTGATTCAACCGGTCTCAATTCAGTCGATTCAAAGTAGGACAAGACTTGGACACGGTCCTTCAAGTCAGCCTAGTCAAAATGGAATCGGACACGTATTGAATCAGTCCTCGTCTTCCAGCCATCCAGTTCAAGGGGCACATGTGCCAGTCAATCAAACTGAAGTCGTTCAAAAAGCCATGATTCAACCGGCCTCAATTCAATCGATTCGAAATAGGACAAGACCTGAACACGGTCCTTCAAGTCAGCCTAGTCAAAATGGAATCGGACACGTATCGAATCAGCCCTCGTCTTCCAGCCATCCAGTTCAAGGGGCACATGTGCCAGTCAATCAAGCTCCTCAAGTTGCTCATAAAGCCATGATTCAACCGGTCTCAATTCAGTCGATTCAAAGTAGGACAAGACCTGGTTACGGTAGCTCAAGCCAACAAATTCAAAATGGAATCGGACACGTATTGAATCAGTCCTCGTCTTCCAGCCATCCAGTTCAAGGGGCACATGTGCCAGTCAATCAAACTGAAGTCGTTCAAAAAGCCATGATTCAACCGGCCTCAATTCAATCGATTCGAAATAGGACAAGACCTGAGCACGGTCCTTCAAGTCAGCCTAGTCAAAATGGTCAAAGCTCATCCAGCCATCCAGTTCAAGGGGCACATGTGCCAGTCAATCAAACTAAAGTCGTTCAAAAAGCCATGATTCAGAATAGGACAAGACCTGGATACGGTAGCTCAAGCCAGCCCGATCAAAATGGTCAAATTGAAAATGGTCAAAACTCATCTAACCAACCTGTTCAAGCGGCACATGTGCCATCCCCTCAAGCTCCTCAAGTTGCTCGCGAGCCTAGTCAAAATGGCCACTATGAAAATGGTCAAAACTCGTCTAACCATCAAGTTGAAGCGGCACATGTGCCATCTCCTCAAGCTGAAGGTGCTCAAAATGTTGAAGAAGACCGTGTTGACGAAATGCCGATTCAAGAACAGTCTGGACCATTGCTGCGTATCGAAGATGATGAAGAGATGACAGACATTGAAATCGATGAATCAGAAACGGATATTTCGGAAGAGCCAGGAGAGAGGAGATCAGTGGAAGCGAATGAAGATGCTCGTGCTCCAGAAGAAAGGGAAAAAGCTCCAGAAGCTAAAGAAAGAGAAAATAAAGAAGAACGTGTGAATGAGCATGCTTCAGAAGAAAGAGAAAATGCTCCAGAATCGGAAAAATTGGACACTGATATCAATGACGGAGCTAATGATGATGTTCCAGAAGAAAGAGAAAATGAAGGAGAACGTGTGGATGCTCCAGAAGCTGAAAAATTAGACGCTGGTATCAATGAGGAAGCTAATGATGATACTCCAGAAGCTGAAGATAGAGAAAAATCTCCAGAAACTGAAAAATTGGATAATGGTATCCAAAAGCCAAGACAGGAGGAAGTGGCTTCAGAACCTAAGGGTCAAGGAAATGATATGGAGGATTTGGAAGAAGAAGAAGAAGAAGAAGAAGAAGTCGACTACGATTATAACTCATGGACGGTAAGTATTATTCTTATATAATAAAATGCTAGGGGGCGATATCCGCAGTCGTTTGGCAAAAAAAAAAGAAAAAAAGAAAAAAATAACTCGCCACCCGAGGGGTCGAACCAGGGACCTCTCGGGCGACGAACAAAGACACTATCCACTATACCAAACATGCAAATTAAACGTAGCCGGCGCATTCCGTAGATATCTGGGGGCCTGCAGGTTACCTGGCTGCTTTTACTATAGTCGCCAAACCAAGAAAACCTTTTTTTCAGCTGGAAGAAGTGGGCAATTGGCTGCTTCAAATTCTCCTTCAACCAGCAGTCGACTTGATTCTGAAAGAGGAAATCGATGGAAGCGTCCTTGACAAATTCTTAGAGGAAACCGATGAGTATTATGATACGATTATCAATCGAGATCCGAATGGAGAACAGATATTCAGTTACAATGAATTTGTGACAGTTCGCGAGGAAATGAAGAATCTGAAACGGAATAGGGAAACTCATCTAAACTCTAAGGAATAGGGAAATTCATCTAAACTTGTTATGTCGTTGATTTTTTTTAAATATGTATTGATTTTTCAATTTTTTTTTTAAATTTATTTATTTTACCAATTTTTATTGTTTGCTTTTGTTTTTAATTTTTTTTCTAAGTCAAATAAAATTTTTAAAATCAAAAAATCCCCTTTTTCTTCCTCAAAACTACCTTTTTTCCCTCTAAACACAACGCCTCCCGCCAGTGTCCAATGCAATCGCGCTCCACGGACACGCATTGAAGATAAGAGACGCAGACAGAGGGCGGGAAGTGTCTCTTGTGTTCTTTTTTCATTTTTTATCCTTTTTCTTCGGGATTTTTTGCTAAAATTTATATTTTAAGGTGAAAATAGATTTAGAATTAAAAAATTTATTTTAAAAAATCTTATTTTTTGCCTCAATTTAATTTTAAAGGCCATTTTCATTTTACCCATTAAACCCCCTGCTGCCAATATCTTGACCTTCCTCTCTGCGTCTCCTCGATTCCCATAGTCTCTCGCTAGTTGTCTCACGTTTCCCACTCCAATTACTCCTCCCGAGATTAGATAAGAAACAAGTGCGCTCTATTGAGACGCGCGAAAACCCACGTCGATATAATAACGCGTCATTTTGTTTTAGCGGGTCAAAAATGAGCTCTCGAAAATCGACGAGAGTCCGACAGAAGCGAAGTTTGGGAGATGACTTCATCGATCCGAGCAATGTGGATCCTGCGGAATTCCGTGCCAAAGTTACCAGAAAAGTGAGTTTCTCTTTATCTTGCCGACTTTTGACCTACCTGCAGCACTCTTCTTTTCTTGGGGCGCGTGGCGCAGGGGGTAGTATGTTTGGTTGACAAGAAAAGAGGGTCAGGTTCGACTCCCACTGGTGTTCTTTCTTTTTTCTTTTTTTGGAAATTTGATTTTTCAGAATTCCTCATCACCTAGTCTACCTCAAGCCTCCAACAATATTCCGGGTACATCAACAGATCAATTTATAGGTTCCAGTGATAGAAATGATATTGTAAGTTATTTTTCAGAAAACCTCTATTAGAAGGGCACTTATTTTTTAAATTTTCTAGAGTGCCATAGACGAATCAAACATTCCAACGACATCCGACTCATCCAGTCTTCTACAAAATATTGCCGATTCAGTTAGCGACGGGATTCTTCATAATATCAAAATGGAGATTAAGGAAGAGGAATTCGAGAAGGAGGAGGCTGAGAGGAAGAGATTGGAGAAGCTAATGGAGCTCGTAAAGCCAAGGAATTCTTATGCGGAATACGGTAGGTCATATTTTCTTTATTAGAGGAGTATCTTGTCTTTGAAGCGTTATAACTTTGTTGGGAGGAGATATATCAAAAAATTCTTAACTAATGAAATGTAGCTTATAATAAGGGCTGTATTTTGTTAGTTGACAGTTTTTCGATAGCTATTACAGGAACCGAGATATAAGCGCTTGAAGTTGCTGGCCAGCTGACGCCGACCGCTGGCCGCGCTTTCTCTGCGTCTCTCTGTCTCTGCGTCTCTCTATCCCGCACTGAAGAGGCGGTTGACTTTAAACGCCTATAACTCGCTAACCGTTACAGCTATCAAAAAACTGTCAACTAACAAAATATAGCCCTTATCAAGAGCTAAATTTCATTAGTTGACTACTTTTTGATAGCTCTTACGGGAACCGAGTTATGGGCGTTTAAAGTATAGCGTCGCTCCCGTGAGACACAGAGAAATGGAGGGGTCAGAGTGTCTAACCGTCTGCGTCTCATTTTCAACAGCTTATTTTGTTTTCGCAAAAATACTATTTTTAACAGAAAGCGAGTCATTAGGAATATAAAAGTTAGAGATTGCAAGACGCAGATGGTTAAATCCTCGCTTTCTCTGCGTCTCTGTGTCTCTCGGGAGCGGCGCCCTACTTTAAACGCTCATATCTCGCTAACCGTTACAGCTATCAAAAAACTGTCAACTAACAAAATATAGCCCTTATCAAGAGCTAAATTTCATTAGTTGACTACTTTTTGATAACTATTGTGAGAACCGAGTTATCAGCGTTTAAAGTATAGCGCCCCGAGAGACGCAGAGAAATTGTGGGGTCAGAGTGTCTAACCGTCTGCCTCTCGTTTTCAAAAATTTATTTTGTTTTCGCAAAAATACTACTTTTAGCAAAAAGTGAGTCATTAGGAATATGAAAGTTAGAGATTGCAAGACGCAGACGGTTAGGTCCTCGATTTCTGCGTCTCTCCGTCTCTCGGGAGCGGCGCCCTACTTTAAACGCTCATATCTCGCTAACCGTTACAGCTATCAAAAAACTGTCAACTAACAAAATATAGCGCTTATGAAGAGCTACAATTCGTTAGTTGACAGTTTTTTGATAGCTTTTCTCATAAAAAAGTTATGACGGTTTAAAGTTCAGATACATTTTTTTAAAAATTGAAAAATTATTTTTTTTTCCTTTTTTCAGCCCGAGAAATCGTGAAAAAACCGCGCCGCCGAGATTCCGAAAAAGAGATGTATCTAGAAGAAGCCACTGCCAACGCCGTCGCAAGAATTCGAGAGGCCAACGCGAGAAAAATCCTCGAAAAGCGATCCATGGGAAAGCTAGCAAAAGCGAATCAAGTGGCTTGTCAAGACGCGGAGCTTAAGAATTTCTTATCAGCTACCACAAACGCAGCTATTCAAAACAACGTAGATCCACTGGACGCCATTCGGGACAAATTGGCGCCGAAGAGATTAACGGAAAATAGTAATATTTGTGTCGGCCATTTTTTGAAGATCAAAATGGCTAATGAGGCTAAGAAGAGATTGCCTCCGGAACCACCTAGGATGATGAAGAGGGTGCCGGTGGTTAGACCAAGGTTATTGACTCCTGAGCCACTCCCGGAACCGATTTTGGGACCACCAATAAAGCAGATCAAGCAAGAAGTGGAAGAAGAAACTAAGCCGCCGCTAATCGAACCACCCAAAAAAGTGGTCCGATTCATTGTCACCCGTGGTCCCAACGGGGAAATAATTCCGAAAGGAAGAATATTCGTTAGGCCACCGGCTTCATCCACTCAAATCAGAAAAGTTGTCCTAGCCCCGCCCCCAGGGGTCCGACCACCCATGGTCAATGGTCAACCAATGGCTAGACTACAGTATGGAAGGAAGCCGGAGCCATCTCCAGTTAGAAATCCCACTATGGAAGTGAGACCGACGATGACCCATCCGGGAAGTTTGGCCGATATTCAGCAGGTGAAAATGGAGGTTAAGGAGGAGGAGGAGGATTTGGAGACAAGGAATGATGGGCCACCGCAATATTTTGCGAGAGGGGTTAGTTTGGATTTTTTTGGTTTTTGAGGGTGAGTGGTCCGAAAAAGTCCCAAAAAAATGAAAATGTGGGACCATGCCGGTCCAAAAAAAAGAAGGTTGGTCCCAACTAATGGAACCCTTTTTTTACAATTGGGGCCAGCTAACCCCAAAACAGCCATTTTTTGGTTAAGTGGTCCCAAATGGTAGGGAGAGTGGTCCCAACAAGAAGAATGGTCCCAAAAGAAAAAATGTTCAAAAATGTTAAAAATGGTCCCAACAAGATAAAAATTAAAAAAAAACTATGATGGTCCCAAGCTAAAAAAAATATAAGACCAGTTTCCTTGGGACCATTTTTTTTTCTATTTTTGACCACCTAACTTTTTGGAAGCATTGTGTTCTGCTTGGGACCATCTAATACCAAAACAACCATTTTTTCTGGTTAAGTGGTCCCAAATGACGGAGAGTGTGGTACCAATAAAAATAAATTTTACAGAAATTGAAAACTTTGGGAATGGTCTGAAACGGAAAAAAATTGCGGATTATTTTTGTTGGTGTCAGCTTTTTTGGTTGGGACCACCTAACCCCAAAACAACTATTTATCTGGTCAAGTGGTCCCAAATGACGGAAAGAGTGATTCCAAAAAAAAAAGTAGTTCCAGTTGAACATAATGGTCCCAATAATTTTTTTTACCCATGATGGTCCCGAACGAAAAATAATATGGGACCATTTTTCTATTGATCATCACTTTTTCCACTTGAGACCACTGTATCCTGCTTGGGACCACCTAACCCCAAAACCGACTATTTTCCTGGTTAATGGGTCCCAAATGATGGAAAGGATGATCCCAAAAAATTAGCTCCAAGGTGATAATTATGGCCCCGAATGTTGCCAATGGTCCCCATAAAAATTGAAAATAAATTTGATGGTCCCAAAAAAAAAGGGGCCATTTTTCCATTCGGGACCATTTAACCTTACAACTGCCTTTTCCCTCTACCTCTAATATAAGTACACTTTCCAGAACCGCCCCTACCAATTCCCCGTGATCCGCCCAAAGCTTCCACCATCTCCACTCCAGGACCATCCTAAAAAATTCCCACCGCAAGTTGTCATCTCTCATGAAGCCCAAAAGAAGGCGGATATCTATGATATGGTTGTAAAAGGAAACCGAAGCTCATCCCCTCATAGACTATTCCTTGGCGCCGAGGAACCAATCAAGGATATTGGGTCCTATGGGAAATTGACGATTCGAAAAGTCAAATCGCTTAGCTTTAATCAAAAACACACGAATTTCAAGCTGGAGAAATCATGGAATAATGAAGATGATTCGGAATTAAGGATGAAGAAGCACCAGGAATATATAAGACAGCAGAGAGCAAAAGCTCAGAAATTGGTGACAAATGAGATCCAAGTCTGGGAATATATACAATCTGGGAAATTCAAGGACTCACTGAAACCGGGAATTTCAGAATTTGAAAAAATGGTCAATAAGCCGAATCCATTGGCAGAGATCCCTCAATTCAGTGACTCGTTGAGCCACACGAATCCGGAACTTTTCCAGAATCTTTTGGATATTTATCAGATGAAACATGGAAAAAAATTTAGGAAAGAATATGAAATTATGAGTGAGCAGGTAAGCCAAATTTTACAGTTTTAGGTATCCTATAAATTTGAACTTTTTAGGGACCAATTAGACTATCCGGACCTGTCCAAATCGACCACCCGCCAATATTGGCTCGTGGAGCAAATCATCGAGTTTTGGAGCAAGGAGAGCCGGAACTTGTGGAAGTGAAATGGATGGGAATACGGACGATGGTCCCGGAAATGGTTTTGTGTCATTTGTGTATGGATGTGATGAGATTGTGTATTCGGAAGACGTATTATAGAGGAAGAATGAAGGCATATCCGGCTTATAGGTTGGTGGGGGGTTTTTGGGGGTTACTGTAGGGGAAGGGGTATTGTAGCTTTTGGATTACTGTAGTTTTGGGTTCTTTTAGATTGTAGGTTATTGTAGCTTTTGGATCATTGTACTTCAAGGTCTACTGTATTGTATAAGTTGTAGCTTCCCAGATTACTGTAGAATTTTTGATTACGGTAGCTTAGTAACTACTGTATCACTAAGGGTAAGACTATTGTAGTTTTTAGAGCCAATGGGCTATTTTTGAGGATTACTGTAATTCAAAAGTTGCTATAATTGAGGGATTACTGTAAGCTTTCGAATTTTTGTGTTTTAAGGATTACGGTAGCTTCCTGGGTTACTGTAGCTTCCTACTGTAAGGTTTCAAGTCGCTATATCTGTTGGATTACTGTAATTTAAAAATTACTGTTTCTTATCGTTCAAATTAAAATTATTGTGTCGGCTTCAAAACTAATCGGCTTATTGGGTTACTGTAGCTTTCGGACTACTTAGGGATTACTGTAGCCAGGGAGAACTGTAGTTTCGCTTACTGTACTTTTTTAATGGATTACTCTGTTAAAAAAATTACAGTTTCTCATAGCTAAGTTAAGATCTAGTCTTAGTTTTTGGGTTACTTGCCGAAACATGTAATGTAGGTTTCTGAAGTTTTATTTTCGGGATTACTGTATCTTTCAAACCGCTGTAGTTTAGGGATTACTGTAGTCTGGAAGGACTGTAGTTTGGGTTACTGTACTTTTTTAATGGATTACTGTGTTTAAAAAAAATTGCCGTTTCTCATAGCCACCTTAAGATCTTGTCTTTGTTTCTCGGTTACTAGGAGAGTCATACGTTTTGAAAGTTATAATTTTTTGGATTACTGTACCTCCTTCACTTCTAATATTTTTCCAGATGCCTCCGAAAAGGATGTCAAACATTCCGATCGATCAAAAAACAATTTCAACACAATATTCAACAATCGTATTCATTCAACCGGAATCTAAAAAGCTACGATTTGAAATCGGAAGAGAAATCCAATGAATTCCATTTGGATTACTGTAATGAATCGCTTAATGATGATGATTCGATGCCGGGAGCTTCAGAATTATTAGAAGAGAAGAGAAATTTGGAGCAGTTATCTTCAGAAGAGATTGAAAGAGAAGATGAGGGAGAAGATGAGGGAGAAGATGAGAGAGAGGATGAGGGAGAAGATGAGGAAGAAGGATTAACAGTAGGATACGAATATTGGAATTCAAAGGAGGAAGACGAATTCGAAGATGGCCAGGAATACGGTGGACTTGAAGAAGGAGAAGAATTGGAAGATGTTGTGGTGGTGGAGGATCCGGATGATTATCCTGTGGAAGATTACTAAGTTTTTTTTGTTAAGAGTTGTTTTTCTAATGAATTTTTTCGGAAAAATTAGTGTTTTTATGATAGCTTAAGGTACCATAATTCTGAAAAAAATTCTGAAAAAAAATTTTTTTTTTTGAAATTTAATGCTCAACTTTATTTTCAGCAACTCAGTTACAGTACTTAGATCCATCGTAATCCCAGCTGACAGGCTTCTTAAAAGACCATAACATATAACTGAAATAAGCATCCGAAGCGGCTTTCCCAGCTTGATACAAGCTCATGATTTGATCCAAGGAACACTTTTCGTAGATTTTCTTAGCAATACAATCTTCTTCTTTGGTTATGAATTTCTTGAAAGCTTGAATTGATTTATCTGGGCTCATGGGATTTGGATTAGGAAGGCAGGAAATGGCGGTTTCGATTAGCTTGGTCTGGAAAAAAATCTGTTTCAACATTATCAAAAAATTAGTTACATTTTTGTTTCATAATGGTACCTTTAATATTTCTTTGAATTTTCAAAAAAAAATCTGTTTCAGAACAATAAAAAATATAATCAAAAAAATTATTTTCCACTAATCTGGGAAAATTTCCGAATTAGAAAAAAACGGTTTTACTTTTTTAAACTGGTTACCGATAGAGCAAACTTACATCAATAAAACAGCCAAGACCATCTTCATAAACCTTCTTCCCAATATAATCCACATAACTCAAGAAATAAATTGTCATTTTAGGAGTTTGACAAGTGAGATTTAGGGGTCTTAAGCAGCCCAAAATGTTTCTTGAAACTCTTAACCCTTTATTCATTAACCCAATATTGTAAAGAGTTTCCGGCTTGAAATTGGTGAAGACTTCGGAGATGGTGGTCTGCAAAACTAAAGTTTGAGGCTTGCATAAGAGCAGAAAATATTGAAATACTCCCAAAATTCAGTGTTTCATGAAACAGCAAAATTATTGTGATTTTCGGGGTTAGGTGGTACAGATTTGGAAATACTTGACCCGAGAATCCGAAAAAATTAAAATGAAATTATGATCCTTAAATTTCTTATAATATTAAAAAAAATATGAAATATTCCCAAATTTTACAGTTTCAAGAAACCGGAAAAAAAGTTTGCTTCTTCTGGTTAAATGATTCGGATATTTTGGTAACAAGTTTGAAAAAAATGGTCCTTGTGATAGGATAACTTTTATTTTTTTTCTCTTATCTAAAAAAAAACGAATCATTATCTAAGCTGAAAATAAGAAAAACAACTAAATTTTACTGTTTCAAAAACCAGCAAAATATTAATTATTTTCCGGTTTTTTTAGTGTCTTTGGAAAATAATTTGTTTTTGAAAATATAGGTCCTTGGGGCCACCAAGGCCACATTATCCAAAAAAGCAAAATTACCTGATATGGCTCCACACATCCCGTGAACTTCTTATGCTCCTCAACACACTTTTCTCCTTCTCCAGTCCCCATTTTCGACATAAAACCCATGAAATCAAAGGAAAAAGCCAGTGGGAAAAGGAAAAGAAGAAAGAGAAAATTCATGTTTCAGAATGGGAATAAAGGGAGAAATTTCGCATTTTTATAGAGTTTCTTTGAAAGAAGTATAAAGAATAAAAATTTCCATTTTCTGGGGGGTGAATCGAATGATTTTGAAAAAAAAATGTTTTTCTTCTTGTATATATTAACAATGAATCTCTTAATTTCAGCATGTCTCGATAAATTTTGAATTTGAAACAGGAATTTTAAAAAGTTTTTTTGGATTGACTTTTGGTTTAAGATCACAAAGCTTAATTTTTGGAAATTTTCAATTTTTTTTACGGTTTCGAATTTTTGTTAATTTTCGTTAATTTTCGTTAGTTTTCGATCGCTAACATTTTTCATTACCATACAGATATTTAATATTTGAACACTGTTTCAACAATATTTTAATTATAAACATTCATTTTAAAAACGCTTAAAAATTCTTCAAAGTATCGAAAAAATGAATCACTGCCAATCAGGAAATTGCTTCACAAATTCCCAAAAAGCGTCACCAAACGCCTTTCCAGCCTCGTACAAATCCACAATTCTCTCCAACGAGCAAGAAGGTGTGACGTACAATTTCTTAGCGACACACTCGATCATTATAGTTGTAAAGTTACTGTAGCTATTCTCATTTTCAAGGAATCGAGTCATCCAAACTTTGTTATCTTCTTCGCCACATTTTACAGTTGTTTCGATGGTTTTGGCCTTAAAAAAGGAAAGAAGACTAAATTAAGTAATTAAAAAATTGTTTTTGAAATCTTAACTCACATTAATGAAACAGTGAAAAGCGTCTCCATAGACCCTGGTTCCAATATAATCAGAATAAGTTAATATCATTTGAACGGTTCCTGGAACTCCACAGCTAACGGGACCCATGCACTCCGAGATATTCCTTGCGATTTGAAGAGCCTTATTGGCAAATCCAATATTATAAATCAAATCAAAAATATTTGATTGAGGAGAATTCAATTCTTTCATAACGCTATCAATCAGCTTCTGAAATTCACCTAGATTACTGTAGCTATTCCCCTAACATTACCTCATGAGGCTGGACACACATAAGCATCTTAAACCTTCCTTGAACGCAACTGTCTCCATCACGAGAACTTAGGTCCCAGAGCTCTGAGATGATCCCAGTGGAAGCGATTGTCGGGAAGAGAAGGAGAAGGAGAAAGGAGTTCATGGTTGGTGAAGATAGGGGGAGGAGGGGCTTTTTTATAGTGGGTAGACCGAAGAGATTGTTTTTTGTTATAGTATGACTCAGGTTATACATCATGTTTAGGAAAAGAAAATATTATAAACACAAAAAAAAAAGAAAATCTATTTCTGTTTCAGGAAGATGACAAATCAGGGGGGATAGTTTTAAGAATGATAGGCATATTTTTTTGACACTTATATCTCGGTTCTTTTAAGAGATATCAAAAAGTTGTCAACTAATGAAATATTGCTCATAATAAAGACTATATTTTGTTAGTTGATAGCTTTTTGATAGCTCTTATGGTTAGCGAGATATGAGCGTTTGTAGTTGCGGGCAGCAAGGCGCAGACGGCCTAGCCCCTCCCTCTGCGTCTCTCTGTCTCTCAGAATCGACACGCGCTACTTTAAACGCCTATAACTCGCTAACCGTGAGAGATATCAAAAAGTTGTCAACTAACAAAATAAAGCTCTTAATAAGAGCAATATTTCATTAGTTGATCATTTTTTGATATCTTTCACAGGAAGCGAGATAAATTGCCTTCAAAAATTTATATCTTAACATTAGTGGTATCAATGATAGCGAACCTTATTTTTAAAAAAATTCTGTTTTAAGGACGTCATAAGTATCATTAAAAAGTCCTGGAAAGTAATTTGCAAATATTTGTAAAATACTTTTAAAAACAATTCTTTTCTTTTGAATCAAAAAGCATCTAAAATTATGACTAACCATAAAAATAACTTTTCTGAAACATTTGATTTAATTTAATAGAAAAAAAAATTACTGTTTCCAAATTATTTTATTTAATCCAGATTTCCGGATCAGAAAGGGCAATGCTGTTCCATCTTAGTAACCTCTAATAGAAGATCACTTCAGGACCAGTTTTCGGTGTGTTTTTTGATTAATGAACAAAGGAGTGCTCATATAAATAACTTTATTGCACTGAAAATAAACCAAACTTGATATTTCTAAGAAAAATCTACACTGAAGCGGTCCATGGGGTATAGGTGCCTTCTTCAGGAAGTGGTGGAACATAAGAAGTGACAAAGTCTTCACAAGCCATTCGAATCCGTTCTGGAGATGCTGGGGAGTGGAACGCGAAGTAGTCCTGTAATAAAAGAAGGCTCTGATTATGAAAATCTGATGAAACAGAAAATCTTACCGAATTTCCATTTTGAATTCTGTACGCTCTCACAGCTTCTCGGATAGCGAAGAACGCGCAACTTCCCAAAAACAATGGAGGCTCCCCGATAGCCTTCGACGAGAAAATGCCCATTTTATTGCTACTATTTCCCAAAAGCGATACATTAAAATGTCTCGGAGCATCATCAGCAGAAGGGATCTTATAATTTCCAGGACCACGAGTCAATCTAATCCCATCCGGTCGAATTTTGATTTCTTCCATGGTAAATAGCCCATATCCTTGGACAAAGGCTCCCTCGATCTGGCCAATGTCGATGGCTGGGTTAAGAGATTCGCCGACATCCATGACAATGTCAGTGCGAAGAAGGTGATGGTCACCGGTGAGGCAATCGACTTCGACTTCGCAGCAAGCTGTTCCATAGACTGAGTAGCCGAATAGTTCTGCTCCTTTTCCGTTGAAAAAGTCGACGGGTTCGTGGTGGATTCTAAGAAAAAAAGAAAAATTTTATGACACTCCAATCATTCTTATCAAATAAAACGCTAGGTCCGGATGTCCGCAGTTGTTTGGCAAGAGAATAAAAAAAGAATAAAAATAGGCCGCCGCTCGAGGGGTCGAACCTGTGACCTCTCGCACAGGTGAATCGCGTTATGCATAATATACATGAAACACCTACAAATGACATATCATTCTTATATATAAAACGCAAGTGGACTTTGTACGTTTGTTTGTAATTCCGCATTTTTCCTTGCCACGGGAAAAATTGAACCTGTGACCTTTGGGACAGCGTGCAAGAACGCTACCACCTGCGACAGACGTGCAAACGTGACCAGCATAAAAATAGTTGTAGATATCTGACGTGAGGACTATTTATTGAGTGGCGAAGCCACGAACAGTTAAGCCTGCGGCCCCGCCGGAGGTGGGGAAGTAGGCTGGTTTTACATAAATCGCGACTAAATCAAGAAAATTTCATGTATCGCGAACGAAAATCGGCTAATTTTCGGGTTATGCATATTGCACACATATTATACGCGTATCGCGACTCCGTTACGAAAAACATTTTCTTTTTTTTTTCGAAATCATTTTTTTTCTAATTTTTTGCCTATTTTCTGTCGTTTTTCATAGAATTCATCATGAAAATTGCAAAATTTCTTAATTTTCTATGAGTGGGAATTCAATTTTTTCAATATCTTCTACTTTTGTAGTGCCAACCACGCTTTCCTTATAATTTTCGTCAAATCTCGTAATTTTTTTGAGGAATTCTCAAATTTCTCATATTTTATGGGTTTCCTAGCTCAAAAAACTAAATTAAATCGACCTCATGGTATAAATTTCAGATTCGATGTCACGGAATAGCCGGTATGGAGCTAACCGTCCTCATGGGACTCAGGGGGGAAAGAGAAAGTCGAAATTTTTTCAAGTTTTCGACTGCCAGGAAGTGTCAAAAAAGTCAAGAAACCTATCAAATCAAATACATGAGAATTTGGAGAAGATTATCGCCAGTTTGGATTTAGTGGTAATTTTAAAAAAGATAATTTTCTTACAAAATAGTAGAATTTCAGAACAGATCTTCGGGCTTCTCCCTCTTCACCACCAACTCGGATCACTGCAAGGCTAATTGACGGATCTCAAATTCAAAATAATTCACTCCGTTTTCTCCTGCTCTCATTGAGAATGTCTTCGTTCGACGATTAGGAAGTCAAGGAAAGAAGAAATAATCTGCTAACTCAATTACTTGAGAACATCGGAAGGACATTTGTCAATTTGACCGAAATTTGAAGTGGTAAGAACAAAATATAGTGTTCGGAACATAAAAAAAATTATTCCAGATCTGATAGTTTTCTGGAGAACTGGTTTCTCCGCTGGCACATACTCAAGAACGTCTTCCTTCACTGTGCTAATGACAATTGATGGAAACGAACAGATTGTGGCAATAATTGATCTCCATCTCCACTTTTATTTCGTAGAAGTTTGTTTGGATCGAATTGACTAGATCCTAGTCACTAGGATATAATTAATTTTAATTTTTTTTGTTTCAATAAATTTATTTTTTTACCTCACTTTTGAAAAACAGATAACAGATACAATATACAAATCGCAAAGCCCTGGTATTATCAGTCGCGATACGCATAATATGCATGCTCCACTCCCGTTCCTAGGTTTCGCGATACATGTACAATACGCATATTATACGCTTGAGTTTTTGTACGCATTTCACGCAGCCGCGACCAATATTTCATGTATATTATGCATAACACACTTCACCTGTGCGGGCGGCGAACAAAGGCACTATCCACTATGACAAACATGCAAACTAAACGAGCGCGGCACTTTCCGTAGATATCTGGGGGCCTGCCGGAGGCCGGTTAACTGGCTGATAATATATATTTTTTCTAAAGTCTAGCTATCACTATGAAACCGAATAAAAAACTTACATTCCAAATCCGGAAGCCGCCAAAGAAACTCTCTCCACATATGCCGCCTTCACCCAATCATCCCATTTTCCATCTGGATTCAACTTCTTAAATGGAGCCAGCCTCTCCATAATCTGTCGACAAGCATCTTGGACAGCTAACCCATTCATATCACTTCCAACCGAAGCGGCTGTGGCGGAGGCGTTGGGGACTTTGTCGGTTGATGTGTCATGGATATGCACTTTTTCAATGGGGATTTCAAGACAGCGAGCGGCGATCTGAAAGAGGTTACTATAGTTTGCCTAGTAGAAAAATGTGCCAAAAACGTGCCGGTCTTTAACTTTCTTCAAAATTGATATTTTTAGATGATCAAAACATGTGAACTATAGCTCTTGGCAAGGTCTACATGATAAGCAAGCTATGAAAGAGCTAGATTCAGTTTGAACAAAGTTACAAGGCTCTAAAGTTTTTAAAGCTCTCTAACTTTGTTTAAACTGAACCAATCGCTTAGTAAAACTTGGCGTGCCGGCACATTTTCGGCACGCCAAGTTACTTACCTGCAAAATCTTAGTATGCAACCCTTGACCCATTTCCATGCCACCATGAGAAACCAAAACACTTCCATCGGTATAAACCAATACCAACGCTCCAGCTTGATTCAACTGTTTCAATCCGAAGCCAATTCCAAATCTAGTCGGAGTCAAGTAGATTCCACGTTTCCGGAATTTATTGTTTCTTAAATTTTTAATTTTAGATCTTAGTTGTTAGCCGAAACTCACTCATTAAACTTTTTAACCTGTTCCAGCCTCTTATCATAATCACTATTCACTCGACACTCCTCCCAAGTCCTTGTAACATTACACTGATTCAAATGCATCCCAAATGGGGTACAATCTCCTTCCTGATAGAAATTCTTTTCTCGAATTTCATCATGGTCCCATCCGAATTGCTCTGCCACGTGTTTCACCATTATCTCCGTTCCAAACATTCCCTGGGGTCCTCCGAATCCACGGAAGGCGGTGTTCGACGCAAGGTTCGTCTTGCACATTTTACCGGTGATGTCGGCGTTGGCGAATTTGTAGACGTTGTCGGCGTGGACCATGGCGCGTTCTGAATGAGTAAGTTGTTTGAGCCCTCATAACTTCGTTCCCAGAAGATATATCAAAAAGTTGCCAACTGATGAAATATAGCCCTTGCTATGAGCAACATTTCATTAGTTGACAACTTTTTGATATCTCTTACGGGAAGCGAGATATAAGCCTTTGAAGTTGGAGTAAGAGAGATGCAGAGAAAATCGAGATCTAAATGTCTGCGTCTCTCCTTTCTAAGTTTTGAGAACGAATATCTTGCTTTGATAACTTTAAAGAAAACCGAAAAAAAGAAAGCACTGAAGAGAGACGCAGAGAAAAATATGGGCTCTAACTGTCTGCGTCTCTCAGAAGCGGCGCCCTTTTTTAAACGCTCATATCTCGATAACCGTTAGAGATATCGGAAAATTGTTAACTAGTGAATTGTAGTTCTTAATAAGATCAACATTCCATTAGTTGACAACTTTTTGATATCTCTTACGGGAAGTGAGATATGAGCGTTTGAAGTTGTAGTAAGAGTGACACAGAGAAAATCAAGATCTAGATGTCTGCGTCTCTCCGTTCTAAGGACGCATGTCTCGTTTTTGATTATTTTAAAGGAACTTTTAAAAAACACGTTTTGAAGAGCAGAGAAAAACAAAGGCTAGAGCGTCTGACTGCCTGCGTCTCAAAAAACCGACGCGCACATTTAAACGCTTATAACTCAGTAACCGTCAGAGCTATCAAAAAGTTGTTAACTAACGAAATATTGCTCATTTTAAGGGCTATATTTCATTAGTTGACAACTTTTTGACATCTCTCACGGGAAGCGAGTTATAAGTGTTTAAAGTTTCCCTCACTTTCTCTGCGCCTCCATCTCTACTTACGCATGACACCCATAGACAGATCAAGAGTATGTCCACTGTTGGAGAGAGCGGTGTAGTCCAGGTCGATGAACTTTCCATTTTCGTCAACAGCGAGCTAAAATTTTTCAGTTTCAGTTAAATTCAAAAAAAAATTGTTTACCTTATACTGCAAAGTGAATGGATGTCTTGTCCCGGTAATCGCCATATCATCAAATCTTTCAAACTTGATCTTCATCGGCTTTCCGAACTTCTTAGCTGCCAAACTAGCTGGCACCGCAAGAATACACCCTGTACTCTCTTTTCCACCAAATCCTCCTCCAATTCTCTTCACTTTAGTTTGTATTTTATGCTGAGCCATTCCAAGACATTTGGCGACCTCTATTTGAACATCATTGATACATTGATTACTTATGATGATCTCTAGCTCATCATCTTCATGAGGGATAACAATGCATTGTTGGGTTTCAAGATAGAAGTGCTCTTGACCGCCCATTTCGATGGATCCTTCAACGATACGGTCGTACTTGGACCAATCGTTTTGGATGACTTTTTCGTTATCGTTTAGGGAGGAATGGATGACAAAGTGTTTGAAGACGAAGGATTCTGCTTCGAGGGCTTGCTGGAATCGAGAACAATTTTGAAGAAAAATTACTGTTTCGGAAAATTTTTTTTAAATTGTCTGTCATAATTATCCGTAATACTTATAAGCTTTACCTTTATCGTCACAATTGGTTTCTCCACTGAATAATCCAACTTGACTAGGCTCGCAGCTTTCCTCGCAATTTCATGATCCGTTGCCACAATCGCCGCCACTGGCTGCCCATGAAACGTAATCTTCTCCTTAACAAACACCGGAGTATCACTATGATGTCCCATTTGAGCGCCAGTGGTTACATCCTCCGCATCCAAGTACCCAACCACCCCATCCACATCCAAAGCTGCCGAATAATCAATAGAGTTAAGGGTACCATGAGCAATTGGGGAGAGGACAAGGGCAATGTGAAGGCAATCGGCGACGTTGATATCGTCGCAGTAGACGGCTTCTCCCGTGGTGTGTTTGTCGCCCGAGACGTGTTTGATGGGGCGGCCAAGGGGGTCGTGAGCTGGTTGGGAGGGGTTTACTTCCTGGAAGATAGTTTATTTGTGACCTTAAGATTTTAGCGAAATATAAAATTAAGAATTCTGTTTCAGGTAGTTTTGAAACGGTGATAAAATTAACTTTTACAATGAACTATCAATTTTTTACCAGCCAGTTTACTTCCCTCCGGCAGGCCCCCGACATCTAGGGAGCGCGCCGGCAAGGTTTGGTTTGCAGGTTTGGCATAGTGGATAGTGTCGTTGTTCGCCGCTCGAGAGGTCTCAGGTTCGACCCCTCGGGAGGCGGACTATTTTTATTCTTTTTTAAATTCTCTTTGCCAAACGACTGTGCTGTTTTGGTCCCTATCCCACCCCAACCTACCTGATACAACTGTGTTGCATACAATGTCTCTGGCACTTCCTCCATCATCACCTCACTATCAACATGCTTAATCTCAGTCAAATTCAATTTCTTAGAAACCTCCAAAAAGAATTTGAAGAAGAATGAGAGAGCAAGAGACAATCGATATTGACTCATTCCTCCTGGAACTCCTGCAGGGAGCTTCATCTCTGCACTAATCAGCGATAAAGCTTTATCCAAAAATTCTTGATTCCATTTGCCTCCCTTTAATTCCTTCATGGTGTCCAAAGCGAGTTTAGTGGTTGGTGCCATTCCTCCATAGGAGATTCGGATATTCTCAACTATGAGGGTTTTTGGATCCAGTTTAACCAAAAATGCGCCGGTTACAATTGCAATATCATCTTCTCTTCGCTGAGCTTGCTTATAAGCGGCGAAATGCTCGTTATCTCCGGTCAGGGGGACTATAACTGCTTTGATGATCTCATCCTGTTGAATAACGGTTTTTCTGTAGCCAAGGAAGAATTTCTCGTCGATGTGAACTCTTTTTTCTCCGCGAGAGTCGGAATCCAGGATCACTTGGGCGTTGGAAGCCATCCAAATTGGGTTGAGATCGGAGATGGGCGAGGCGGTGGCGATGTTACCGGCGACGGACTGAAAAATATCTACTCCGACATCTACTAAGAATGGATCATTATTTTACTGTTTCGATAGTTTTTTATAGAGCGAGAGAAACGGTAATTTTTTAGTGATAGTCTTCTTTTGGTATTAGGGTCAGATTCGAGCTGTAACTCGCTTCAAAATCGATATTTTTGAATGATCAAAAAATGAAAATGATAGCTCTTGATGAGCTCTACATAATGGATTAGTTTTTAAAGTTATTGGTTTAGTCGGGACCAAGTTAGAAGACTTAGTTAGAAAGCCTATGAAAGTATTAGTGATCTACTGTTTTGATAGGTTTTTATAAAACCAATGAATCGGTAATAATTTAGTTATTCGTAATTACCCCTTTTCTGGCATTCGCGCCTAATTCAAACTATAACTCGGGGAAGCTAGACGACGGCACCGGTCGGCACAATTTCCGCACACACCAAAAATGGTCCAGACTATAACTCCCTTTAAAAACGATATTTTCAGACGATCAAAAAATGAAAATGATAGATCTCGACAAGCTCTACACAATGGACTAGTTTGCAAAACGATTGGTTTAGTCTGACTAGAGTTATAATGCTTTTAGTCTAAGAATACTAATTTTAAAGGAAGTTAGGTGAAGCTATTCCTACAGTAAGGGACTTACCGCCACATTTCTCACGTGAATCCCGGCGAACCAATGGAGCATCTCATGGACATGTTTCAAGACTTGAGTCTTTTCTAAAAAAAAATTTTTTTAAATAAAAATTTACTGTTTTTTTTTCTTACCATGAGGAAGCTCATTCATCAATTGCAAAGAATAATTATCCATATCGGTCAACGACATTCCGGTTCCCATATAAACCCCCTGATCCTCCAAATGTCTCTCATGAAGTTCTCTAACCTGACGTGGATTAATGACAGCTGGAAGGTCAATGAACCGAAATTTCAGTTCGATAGCCAATTCGGAATTTCCCGAGATTAAACGGGCGTGTGGAAGATCCCGTTTCAGTGAGAGAAGATCTCTGGAACAGGATTTTAAGCTATATCTTATTCTGATAAACTAACTCATATTCCACTGGTTGATACCATTTGGTATGATGGTGGTCATAAGCAAAGGATTTGGTCTCGTATCCATGTAATTTGAGTTCCGGGGGAAAGATTAGTTCTTGAGTTGGATCGTATGGTTTGCAGTCGGATAGATCGCTTAGTTGAACTTTCTGGAAGACGGGGGTACTGTAGATCCTGGGGTACTGTACTTACTCTCTTCCTTTCTCCTCCAGTGTAGCCTGGAGTTTCCTTCTTCTTCAACTTACAACAATTCTCCCCCATTCCACATCCATTTTCCTCGGAAACCTTAAACTACCTCTAATTAACGGGCACCCTTTGAATTCTCACTTTTAAAGTGCCAGATTCATCAACAGCAAAACTATAAAAAGCTTCAAGAATCGGACGGTAGCCAGTACAACGACAGAGATTTCCTTGAAGACCCAAATTAATATCGGCTATGGTAGGTGTCGGATTGTTTCTCAATAGAGCGTACATGGCCATAACGAATCCGGGGGTACAGAAACCGCATTGGGAACCATGGGCTCTGGAATTAAAAAAACAATTTTTGAAAAAAAAAAAATTACGATTTCAAATTTTTGTTAAAATATGTATCTGGTTTAGGCGTAACTCAATTCTGTAGTTCAAACTGACTTAGCCAATCTCTCCTGCACGGGATGAAGTCGGTTCTTAGCCACACTCCCGATCCCCTCTACAGTAGTCACCGCTTTTCCGAACACACCACAAACTGGCATCAAACAGGAATTTGCGGAGAAGTGTCTGAAAATACCTATTTTATAAGGGCATAGGGGGTTTTGGTTTACCTGATTTCACCGTTTTCGATGTGACTTATCATAACGGTACACGCACCACATCCTCCCTCGTTGCATCCGATTTTTGTGCCGGTTAGTTTTACTGGAATGATAAGGGGTTTTCGAATTGGTATATCTCAGCTGGTGTTATAGCAAAAAGTGGTTAACTAATGAATTGTAGCTTTTATCAAGGGCTACAATTCATCAGTTGACAACTTTTTGATATCTCTTACGGTTAGCTAGTTATGAAAGTTTGAAAAAGACCCAAAGAGTGTGTCTGCATCTCCGACTTCAACGTTTGAAGGCGCATATCTCGCTTGTCTCAAGAGCTATCAAAAAATGACCAACTAACAAATTATATGAGACATAGACAATTAGACCCTCTCGCTTTCTCTGCGTCTCTCTCTCTCTCTCTCTCCCCTCGGTCTATCAAAAGTTCACTTACACTTATCCCTTAAATAAGTAGCCAGCGTCATTTTCGGATCCACATCCTTTTCCTCAACACGCTTTCCATTCACATAAAAAACCAAGTTTGTGGCGTCGTAACAAGAAATATCGGTTACGTCTTTCATTATTTTTCTGGAATTATCTATATAAATATTCTCGTAGAACAAAAAAATTAGATTGAAGAAAAATACAAAGTTTGAGAAACAGGAATTTTTTTCATTTTCAAAAATGTTTTTTTTTCTGAATAAGTGAGATTTTTGAAAAGTTTGTGGTTTTGATCAATGTAAAAATTTTCGTTGAATTAGCTCAAAAATTTTTAAAAATTATAAAAATGGAGTGATTGAAATAGTAAAAAAATATATAAATTTCCATTTTCAATCTTAAAAATTTTAGTTTGAAAAAATGTATTTTTTTCAGTTTGGAGAAGTCAAAAATCACAAAAATGATAAAAACAATTCACTTCATCACATTTTCTTCTAGAAATTCCATTAAACAAGGATTACGAAACCGAAAAGTTTTTTTCTCCAAAATTCCAAAAATCATCTCATGATCCATATTTACTAGTCCATTGAGTACGAAAAACGTGGTCATGCATATCAATATGGCAATTGACCACGTGATTGAAATGTAGGGTAATCGGAAGAGAGAGAGAGAGGGTGGGTATTAAATAATGACAGTTTCATATGTAGACAATTTATTTCGAGATGATTCTATGGCTTATATGGGTTTGGAAAAAAAATTGATAATTGGATTTCTGATATTTAATGGTGAAATTTTTTTCCAATTTAAAAATATAATATCAATGAAACAGTAAAAAAATTTTTAAAATCTGATTTCAAAATTGGTTCAAAATGTTAAATTTTAACCTAGACCATAACAAACATAAAAATACTAAGTATTCATTCAAAATATTATTGAAACAGTGAAAAAATTTCAGTTTCAAAACCCTATTTTTTAAGATTTTGTACGTTTTTTTAATGCATTTACGGCAAAACCCTGGAAACTGATCATTTCTCCTTCTCACTATCTCCATTTTTCATTAAAAAATCAAATCACGTTGTCATCTGCGTCTCCTCTTTTCCCACACTCTCTCTCACGCACTCAACCTTTTTAATCTCTATCGTTTTCTGTTATCTTATCACATTTTTTTTGTAACGTGCAGTTTTGTTATCATTGGGAAAGGGGAAAGAGGAAAAGAAAGCTCTTTAAGGGAGATGATGACTGGAAATATTGGAAAAAAGAAGGAAGAACGTTTGATCAATGAATTTCGATGAAATGAAATGTGAATGAAACTGTGAAAAAAAGTGCGAAATGTTTACTGGATTATGGAAAACGAGTTATAGAAGAGGGATGAGAGAGTGCAGAGAAAAAAGGGAAATTTGAAAAAAAAAATTATTGTTTCAGAGTAGTCATATTTCGGAACTCTTATGAATTTAACAATGGAGTACGTATATTTCATGATTCTATAAAATTTTGAAAAAAAATTCATTCTGTTTACGTTTTAAGATAGTGCAAACATTGTTTCTCTTATAAAAACAATTTTCAACTTTAAGACCTTATAACTTTCTTCGCAAAAGAGATATCAAAAAATTGTCAACTAATGAAATATTCCTTATAATAAGGGCTACATTTTGTTAGTTGACAGCTTTTTGATATCTCTAACCAGGAGCGAGTTATAAGCCTTTGAAGTTGAGAGCAACAAGGCGCAGACGGCCCCTCTCTGCGTCTCTCTGTCTCTCAATATCGGCGCTTTACTTCAAACGCCTATAACTAGCTAACTGTAATAGCTATCAAAAAGTTGTCAAGCCCTTACTAAGCGCTATATTTTGTCTGTTGATGACTTTCCAGTAGCATTTATGCGAACTGAGATATATCGGTTTGAAAAAAAGTTAGTTTCAGACCTAATTTTTAAAAAAATTTACAGTTTGACCTACCTACCAAAATGACACAAGGGGAACACAATGTAGTGATGAATCTTAAATATCGATTGATTTTTCCCCTCTTCACCCATTACCCAATTTTTCACCACATACAAAAATGCTTCCATCAACGAGCACCCCACAAGTCTCCCCCTACGCCATGGTCCCATTCCAACCGATGATGCCAAATCCATGGATGTACATGATGCCACCACCATTCTGGAATCCGCAGATAGCTGCTGCTCACCACGCGGCTCAGATGAATTATCAAGTGGCTCGAATGGTAAGCGATTTGAGAATTATTAATACAATCAGCCAGTTAACCACAGGCCTCCAGGTATCTAGGGAAAGTGCAGGCAACGTTTGGTTTGCATGTTTGGCATGGTGGATAGTGCCTTTGTCCGCTGTCCGAGAGGTCCCAGGTTCGACTCCTCGGACGGCGGCCTATTTTAATTATTTTTTTATTCTCTTGCCAAACGACTGTGGACATCCGGACATCGACCCCTACCGTTTTATTACAAAATAATGACTTTTTTCCAGAATCCACCACCAACACCACCGTTCTACCACTCTCTTCCACAAGTCAAAGCTTACCTCGACACCAAACTAATAATCTATCCGGATCTCCAAAAAATCTCGGCTGATATGAAGCAATGGCTTCAGGTGTCCGGAACAAGTCATGAGAAATTCTCGGAAGTGATCCTTAATCTCTCTCCAATGTCTTTTCAACATATTCTAAGCAATACGGGTGCATGGGGATGGCTTAAACCGGTTGGGAAGTCTGCTTATACTCGAATGTATAATTGGTTGAATTTTCAAGAAAGTATTAAAGTTCATGTGATGGCTTTATTGGAGAATGAGAAGAATTTAACGATTCCGGAACAGTTGGGGACGTCGAAGGGTACAGTTCCGATTGCTATGCCATCTGCAGAAATGTTAATGAGAGATGTTCCTCAAGAATCATCGGAAATCTCCACTCCCGTTGAGAGAGTTACAAAAAGAAGTGGGTGCTCTTATAATAGAGGTAAAAATTAAAATTTTCTGTTTCAGAAGCTCCACCAGAGGAAACGCCCACCAAAAAGGCTCGATCTGTTGAAGAGACTGATCATTGAATTTTTTTATTGCATTTTTTTTATAAATATAGTTCGTTTTATAATACAGTTATTAATAAATTGGTTTTAATAGAAATCGACACTTTTTTTGGGGTTAGTGGTCCCAAGGATTTCGTTTTGTTACAAAGGTTTTGAATGGAACCGATTAACCTAGAAAAGCTGGAAATTATATGAAAACAGTGAAACCGATTTTTGAATGAATACAGTAATCACGGTTCTGCTAAGCCCGGTTTTCTATAGAATACAGTAATCTAAGTTCTAAATATTATAGCTACAGTAATCCCAGTAATCCTCGCTTCACAATGTCAATAAAAATCCCGGTTATCCTATGACTATATGTAGTGGTCCAGTTACTGTAGTTAACAAATTAGTCCTGGGCCCATGGCTAAAGGAAATCCGATTCTTAAATGGATACAGTAATCGTCATACTACAGTAATCAAGGGTATCCAATGGCTACAGTAATCCATCTTAAAATTTTTACTGTTTCAAAATCAGGATATTTAAACTTGCTTTAAGGAGTAAACTGGTTCTTCGAACTTGTCATCAGAAAAATTTTTTATTGAAATAAAAAATTTCTACAGTAATCCTAAAAATTTCTAGACCCACTTTCCCACTTTTTTTTTCGAAAATTTCGATTAATTTTTTTTTATCTACTTTTCCCCGCCCAAATTAATTTTTTTCTTGCTATTTCAAATTTTTTTCTTTTTTTTTTCTTTTTTCAAATTCAATTTTTTTCATTTTTCCTTGCTCATTATTTAAAGAAAAACTCTGAATTTTCAGAAATGCAATCCAATCCAAACGACTTCCAACCCAACCCACTGTACTTGGATTTGTCGAGTTGCGCGGTGCAAACGCCGACGCTCGTGGCTCCGCCCACTTTTGAGTATTATCCGATGGAGAGTACGCATTGGGATCCGGATAGACGAGAGGATTGGTTTGATCAAATGGATGATAATGAAATTGTTCGTTTTGAAATGGAAAAATTGAATTTTTAAAAAATAATTTCAGAATCAATTAACATCTTATGGAAACAGTTTTAATAATAACTTGGCTCAAAATACATTGACAAGTGGGTGCTCTTATATTAGAGAGAAAAAAAAACATTTTTTTTAGATCAAGAAACTCAATATTATGAGCAACAAGAGAAAATAACTCTCGATCAAGCTCTGGAACAACTGAGACGTCCATTCCCTCATGGACTGACTTTGAATACTCAATCACTCGTTGAAAACTTCAAAAACGATCTTGAACGAAGAGATATTTGTATTGGTAATTTCTGCGTTGTGATAATGGATAGGAAGCCGAGTTCAATGCCACGAATTCTAAATTATCCGGTGCCATGGGAGATGATGAGATCGAAGGATTCGAAAAAGTGTTATGGGATTATGGATAATTGGTTGAAGATGTCCGAGGAGGCGAAGAATATGGTTGAGGAGTTTTTGAAGAAAAAATATCGGAATATGTGAGTTTAAGTTTTTTTTTGCGAGGGTGCCGCCTTTGAAGCTTTGAGAATCGCCATAACTTTGTTCGCAGAGAAGCTATCAAAAAGTGGTCAACTAACAAAATGTAGCCCTTAATAAGAGCAATATTTCATTAGTTGAAAGTTTTTTGATAGCTCTAACGGTTAGCGAGATATAGACGTTCAAAGAAATGGGCGGCTTCTTAGAGATAGAGAGATGCAGAGGAGGAAACTGTCTGCGTCTCTTCCTGCGACTTCAAAGGCTTTTGTCACTTTTTTTGCTAGAAATTCTCTATAAGCGGTTTAAGTTGTAAACCTAGAGACGCAGGCGGTTAGACAGATTGTTTTCTCTGCGTCTCCCTCTCCCTCTCTCGCTCTCGCTCTCGCTCTCTCTGGTGAAGCAAGCTACTTCGAACGCCTGTATCTCACTTCCCGTTAGAGATATCAAAAAATTGTCAACTAATGAATTGTAGCCCTTATTATAAGCTATGATTCATTAGTTGACAGTTTTTCAATATCTCTTCTCCCAACAAAGTTATGACCTCTCAAAATACCCAACCCTTCAAAACCCATTTTTCTAGTTCCAGACCGGGCTACCGAAACGCCGCCAACCGCAAATCGCCACTCACCGAACAACACACTGAAATACTGAAGAAAATCTTTGCCGAAACAAAATACCCAAAAAAAGAGCTCATTCGACATCTCTCAACGGAATGGCGTGTTCCACAACGAAGTATCAATTACTGGTTCCAAACGAGACGATATGAACGGGAGAAGGCTAAGCGTGAGGATATTCTCTCGACGTTTTGTAAGCCGGAGATTCAATGGGAGGTACCAGTGGCTCCGAGCTACACTGGATACTATTATGCTCCACTTCCACCCATGATGCAACCGGTCTATCCAATGTATACGTACCCGCCACTTCCGGATTATTCTCCGATTCCACAAATGCCTTGTGAAATTGAGAATCATGATATTTCAAGGGAATTGGAGAATCCAATGAATATCTCGTTGATTAGTGTTGATAAAATGTGGACTCTTTTGGATGAGCAAGAGAAAATCGATGAGAAGGAATTGAAGGATCCACCGAAACCCAATGATCACTCGTATTTTTCAATTGAGCCGGAAAGAGTGGAAGAGACGGAAGACAAGAAGCCATTGGATCCCATCAAAAAGGTGTCGTCTCGCAGAAAACAACCGAAAATGAGCAATCTGGAATCGACGAAGAAAATTATGAAGTTGCTTGAAAAAGCGAAAGCGTCGATTGATTTGCAGGAGAATTCGGGGATAGTTTGAACAATTGTAACAATCTATTAATCTAGTTTTAATAATGTATGTTTTATCTGAAATGAAGATTTTTATTAATGGAACCAGCCAGTTTAGCTGCCTCTGGCAGGCCCCCAGATATCTAGGGAATGTGCCGGCCGCGTTTGGGTGGCATGTTTGGCATAGTGGATAGTGTCTTTGTTCGCCGCCCGAGAGGTCTCAGGTTCGAACCCTCGGGCGGCGTCCTATTTTTATTTTTTTTTGCCAAACGACTGCGGACATCGATGTTTTTTTAGATGCAGTAGAGCGTGATTGCATCGTTGGTAAATAATTTTTTTGATCTACCAAACTCCACTAATCTTCTTGTTTTTCATTGACTAATTATATTTTAAAAAACAATATTTTTTTTCGGTTTCAAAATATTTCAATAAATTTATCGATTTTTTTTTCAGTAATGTCAACTCCACTAGTCCCCAGAGCATCACGACATGATCCACCCAATAGACAACACCTAAGCTTACGACTCAAACCTCCACCTCCCACTTTTCCATTCCATGAACGTTATCCAAAAGGGACAGCGCAAACTCCTCAAAATATGCATCCAGTGAGTCTAAACTAAAATTTAAAATTTTTCAAAATAATTTTTTTTCAGAATCCAAATCCTCTATCCTCTTCCCATCAAGAACCCGCTCCAAAAAATCTCTACTGGATCCCGAAAATTCCCCAAAAAATATACGGTCCGAACCAAAAATCCCAAAAAAATCAGCGACGAAACACATCGATAAATATTCTGTCGTTTCTCGGAGGACTTAATTTGTTCAATGTTTCGGGGAATGCTCATTTTCAGGAGGGTTCTCCAAAGAAAAAAAGTCCAAGTGGTGGACCATCGACTCCATCTCGGAAATCGAATAAGTCACCGAATAGTTGATCTGAATTTAAGAATCAATAAGATTTTTTTTTTGAAAAAAATAATGTTACAGTTAATAATTATTATGATCTCCTCATTATGAAATTTTTGATTATATCGTTACATACAGTCGAATTTTTTTTGTTTATATCGAGTTATCTTTGCTTTTTTTTTCGAATAAATTTTGACCTTTTTTGTGAAAACTATTCTCAAAGGGTTTTGATCTACCCATCTGTTCCAAAAATACTTAAAATTGTTATATTTTTTGGTGGGTTTTGCTTAAGAAATTGAATTTTTTCAAAATTTTTTTTTCGCGGTTTCAACCACATTTGATCTATTTTCGGTTTTCATTCGGAATTATTATTTTTCCATGTTTTATTCTCATTTTCAGTCCCCTTTAGCCATGTCGACTCCCAATGAAAAACCAACATTGACTTCATTGACTCCAGTCTCCTCCACCCAACCTCGAGCTTTGGTCCCTGAATCAGGGAAAACGTCTCCGGTGGTCCCACGGTCGGCGTTAGATGTTATGTACTCGCGTCCCTTGGATCAAGGTAAGTTAAAATCAAAATAAGGAAAAATGTATTCTGATTTTAGGGACATCAAGGGATCCGGAAGCCTCTCAGGAAGCCTACCCGGATTCATCACAATTTGAACCAACTGCTGGCCAAGACAATTGGGAAGAAGGACCATCTACATCTGAATACGATCCAGATGATTCATTTGTGAGTTTAATTACAAAAATTATGATAAATTGCTCAATTTTAGAATGCAAAACGTGCTCGGATGAGTTTAGATCGAGATGAGTCAAGGGATGATGAGTTGAGGCCGCAAGATTATGAAGAAGGTGGGTAACCTAACTTCTAGCGGCCATAACTTTCTTAGAAATAGAGATATCAAAAAGTTGTCAACAAACGAAATGTAGCTCGTAATAAGGGCTACATTTCATTAGTTGACCACTTTTTTATATATTTTACAGGAAGCGAGTTATAAGCGTTTGAAGTGGGAGACCAAAAATGCTCAAGCACCCGTTTATCTCTGCGTCTCTCTGTCTCGTCTCTCTGGTGTGGCGCCTATACTTTAAACGCTCGTATCTCGTTAGCCATAAGAGTTTTCAAAAAATGGTCAACTAACAAAATAATGCCCTTACTAAGAGCAACATTTCATTAGTTGACAACTTTTTGATATCTTCAACGGGAAGCGAGTTATAAGCGTTTTAATAGCAGTGCTCCTAAACAAATTACGAGACTCAGAGAAAGCGAGGAGTCTAACCGTCTGCGTATCTTATTTTGCGATTCGAAATGTTTTTGATTGCCGACACACTAAATAGATTTAAAATTACATGCTTCGAGACGCAGACCGTTAGACACTCTCATTCTCTGCGTCTCTCTATCTCTCAGGAGTGGCGCCCTACTTTAAACGCGTGTATCTCGCTAGCCGTAAAAGCTATCAAAAAGCTGTCAACTAACAAAATGTAGCCCTTATTATAAGGAATATTTCATTAGTTGACAACTTTTTGATATCTCCAAGCACAACCGAGTTATAGGACCTTAAAAAACTTTATTTCAGAAACAAGCGGCTCCATTCAAGACCTCTTTCCCACAGAATTCCCATTCACCGAAGCACAAATCGCAATAATGACAGAGATGCTCAAAAACCGCACACTAAAAGGAAGAGAAAAAATCGATGATCTTGCCAAAGAATTCACCGAATCCAACATTTCCACTGGAATCATAGTGACGTCGAAACAAATTTATAGTTGGAGAAAAAGGAAATTAGAGGAAATGGATGAGGATAAGCCAAAAAGGAACACTTCGAGATGGACATACAGATACTGTCCTAAGCAAGTTGAAGAATTGATGAGAATTTCTGAATTGGAGGGACCGGAAAGGGATAGAGAACGGAGGAAGTTTCAAGAGGAAAATGGTTTGACATCGAGACAAATTACTCAGTGGATGCAAAAACATAAAAAGAAATAGTTTGGAATATTTAAATTTTTTTTTATAATTTATGGTGGTTTATATTAGTTTTTGGAGGGTTTTGTTTAATGAATTTATTTTTGAATTTATTTTTGAAAATTTTTTTGAAATTTTTTTTCGCGGTTTCAACCACATTTGATCTATATTTTTGGTTTTTATTGGAATTTTTTCTAAAGAATTTCAATTTTTTCAGATTCTTATTTTCAACTTACTGCAGCCATGTCCACCCCTGACGAAGAATCAACATGGACTCCACTGACTTCAGTCCCTTCCACCCAAGATCGATCTAAATTCACATCTAATAATCTAGCTACGGAATCCGAGTATCCCTCAGAAAATCCATTGGGTCAAAGTCAATGGTCTGAAACGTTATGGTATCAAGCGATGGGAAAATGGGATTCGTTTACTGGTGGAGGTACTTTTCTTGATTTTTACTTGATTTATGGTACTAACCTGATTTCAGAAGCACCACTCGATGGGACCACTTACCCGGAAATCGTTAATCCACAAGTGGAACCACCGGTGGCCCATGACGCTTGGGAAGAGGAAAAATCAGCTTCACCTATACCTGAATTCGACCCAGATGATCCAGATGTGAGTTTTATGAGAAAATGTTTGATGAATTAGTTTGTTTTAGAATATAGAGCGTGCTCGAATCATTTTCGATGGAATTCCTTGGATGGAAACGCCAAGGGATGATGAGTTGAGGCCGCAAGTTTGTGAAGAAGGTTAGTAGGCTCCTTGCTATTATAACTCTGTTGGGAAAAGAGATATCAAAAAACTGTTAACTAATGAAATGTAGCTCTTGTTTAGAGCAGTATTTTGTTAATTGATCATTTTTCGATAGCTCTTATGGAAAGCGAGATATAAGCGTTTAAAGTTGTAGCCTGAAAGACGCAGTCGCACGTGCCGTCTCCGTGCTCTCACAAGTGGCGCGCCACTTCAAACGCTTATATCTCGTTAACCGTAAGAGCTACAAAAAAGTGGCCAACTAAAAAAATATAGCCCTTATCAAGGGCTACAATTCATTAGTTGACAATTTTTTGATATTTCTAACAAGAAGCGAGTTAAAGGTCCTTGAACGTTTTCATTTCAGAACAGAGTATCGAAACCCCCAAAGCCAAGTTACAAACTCCGATCCCCAAAAGGTTCCGATTCACGGAAGAGCAAACGGCAATGTTGAAAAAGATGTTTGATAGACGCTGCCTAACAAGAAATACATACCAACGGATCGCCGAGGAATTCACCAATTCCAACGCGTTAACAACGGGTTTCAAAGTGTCAAAGGATCAAGTTGAGAATTGGAGAAAAACGATAAAAGCGAAGATTAAGAGGGAGCAAGAGCGCAACGAATACGATGATCATCGAGTTTATCAGCAGATAGCAGAGCGTGTTGAATCGGGAAGAATCAGATTCACTCAGGAACATGTGAAAATATTGCAGAGAATTAGTGAAATGGGAGGAGAGAAACGGTCAAAAGCAAAGGAACATTTTGCAAGAAAATATGGGTTTACTGTAAAACAAGTAACCCAGTGGCTCTCGAATTATAAGAAAAGAAGAAAGTATTGATTATTTTTTTGAATATTTTTGAATTTATTTTTTAACCTATTTTGCCCTATTTTGCCCTATTTTGGCTATTCTGAAGTTGCTTTTTTGTGGGTTTTGGATTAATAAATTTTTAATTAAAAAATTTAAAAAAAATTTTTTTTCGCGGTTTCAAAAACATTTGATCTGCCTGTCGATTTCACTTTTTTCGTTTGAATTCGCGCATTAAGTTTTTGCATTTTGATACAATTTTTTATGCTGAACATTTTTTTTAGTTTTAACTTTTTCTCGAAATTGGCCGCTAGTTCTGTGTACTCCTCGCGGACAAGTCAATTTCTAAAATTAGCATCGTCTTGTCCGTGAGGAGTACATGGGACTAGAAGTCAACATTTTAACTTTTCACAATTTCAGCAATGTCAGCTCCTAAAAAGAAAGCCCCCGACGATGATCCAGATGACGATTTCTGGAATAATCCGGATAATTTTCGTGATCCGCCGGGAGGCATGGATGCTACTAACTTGGATCAAGGAGCCGCTTATCCGATTCAAACTGCCAACCCTGGACAAGCAAACCCAAATTTTGAGATGCCACCGGAGAGTCTATATCAAGGAATTCCTCAGAATTATCAAATGGGACCACCGGTGAGTTGATAGGATTTTTTGAAAGACAATTATTTTTTTTTGAATTTCAGAATCCAAATCCAGTTCGACCTCAAAATCAAACAGGAACGAGCCAAATGTCAAGATTTCGTCCGCCTCCAGATGCTTATTTATTCACTTCTGACCTTTATACCATAGATAATACCAATTATAATGAGCTGCTTCAAATGGTTCGTTTTAGCAATAATTGGAATGCTTAGCTAATTGTTTGCAGTATCAAGGAGGGCCTGGAGCATCCCAACGTCAAGGGCAACCCGTGCACCCGTATGCCTATGATCCAAATTTTGCACAGCAACGAGTGAGTTTTATTCATTGAATTTAAAGAGTCATAACTTAGTTTTACTGAAAGCTAGCAAAAAGTTGTCAACTAATAAAATGCAGCCCTTATTAAGAGCAATATTTCATTAGTTGACAACTTTTTGATAGCTTGGACGTTAAGCGAGATATAAGCGTTTGAAGTTGCAGCTTGAGAGACGTAGATGGTTAGGCTCTATCTTTCCCTGCGTCTCTCTTGAGTATTATTTTTAAATTTTTGATCAGGGAGGGCCTGGACCAATGCGGACCCAACAACAGCAAAGACAATTCAATTGGCCGTATCAGATACCAGAGAATCGAAGCTCTCAAGGGAATTTTTCGTTTGATGCACCTGATGATATAATATGTGTCTATGATGGTCGATTTCAAACTGGTCAAATAGGATTACGACAACAAGTGAGTATTATTCAAGGAAAATATAGAACTTTTTGTTTCAGGCTCCTCAGAACTATCCACCCAATGTTAACCAACAAGGGAGATATGATCAGCCGTCTAGCAATTATAACCAGAATACTGGCACACAATCGAATCCACAGAATACGCGAAATCGAGGACACCCCCAGAATCCGTATCCAGTAATTCAGAATCAACAATACGGAGCTAGGCTATCTTTTGCACCGTCTGACGGTGCCCCTAATCTTCCGCGATTCCCACAGCCTATAGAAACACACGGGTAAGTCTTCATGTAGTTTGAGCCATCATAACTTTGTTGGGAAAAGAAATATCAAGAAATGGTAAACTAATGAAATGTTGCTTGTAATTAGGGCTACATTTTGTTAGTTGACCAGTTTTTTGTACCTTGCACGAGTAGCGAGATATAAGCGTTGGAAGTGGCAAGCCGTGTTAGGCGCGGGCCTAACCGTCTGCGTCTAGTGGCCTGCAACTTCAGACGCCTATAACTCGCTTCTTGTTAGAGATATCAAAAAATGGTTGACTAATGAAATGTAGCTTAAATTAAGGGCTACATATTGTTAGTTGACACTTTTTTGATAGCTCTAAGAGCTAGCGAGATATAGGCCACCTAGAGACGTCTCATTGGCTCTATAATTCAGGTATCACTTGAAATTCACATTTCAGTCTCTCAAAACGACGTCCAATTACCGAAAAGGAAGTTGAACTGCTCAGAGACCGTATCAAAAATAATCGGTGGCTGAACGCCAAAGCAAAAGCACAAATTGCCAAGCAACTTGGCCTCGACCAGGACATTGTTGACACCTGGTATAAGGAGGAGCGAGAACGACTAGCAAAGCAAAACCGGGAAAAAAAGGTTCAGATTAGACTGCAAAGGTTTGAGGAGGAAGAAGAAAGATACAGACAGAACCAAAGACTTGTGCAACGGTTAGTTTACAGGGACTTTGGCTTTGAACTTTCATAACTTTGTTGAGAAAAGTGATATCAAAAAGTTGTCAACTAATGAAATGTAGTTTATAACAAGGACTATATTTTGTTAGTTGACAGATTTTTGGTAGCTTTAATGGTTAGCGAGATATAAGCATTTTAAGTGTTCACAACCCTCGAGAGACGCAAAGAAAGCGAAGAGCTAGAGCGCCTAACCGTCTGCCTCTCGCCAATTTCCTAGTCTAGTGTCTTTTAGACTTGAGCTCGCCTTAAATTCCCTTTTTTCAGAGCCGTACCTACATATGTGTTAACCAATCAGGTGCAAATATTACTCCTTGTATATTACCATTATAATCCACGACCGAGTGATGCTGAAATTGCAGCACTTGCCGGTCGGTGTAAAATCCCACAGGAAGCAATCAGACACTTTTTTCACAATCAATACCTGGCAAGTATTGGACAGTATCATCAAATGTCTGGACCACAGCGGTTAGTTTTACGGTTATTTTCATTTTGAGTCTTCATAACTTTGTGAGGAAAAGAGATATCAAAATATGGGCAACTAATGAAATATTCCTCGTAATTAGGGCTACATGTTGTTAGTTGACAGTTTTTTGATAGCTCTCACGGATAGCTAGATATAGGCATTTAAAGTGTTCACCACTCTCGAGAGACGCAGAGAAAGCAAAGGGCTAGAGCGTCTAACCGTCTGCCTCTCGTCAACGACCAAGTCTAGTGTCTTTTAGATTCAAGTTTGAGCTCACTTTAAATTCTCTTTTTTTCAGAGCCATACCTAGATATGAGTTCACCGATGAGATGCAAATGTTACTAATTGTTCCGAATAATGGACAACAGGTTTGTATAATTTTTGAAAAAAAAAATAATAATTGGTGATTTTAGGTTTCTTATCAAAATCCTTATGAAACTCGAAGATTCAGCCAACCTTCTATTCAAAATATCGGATCTGAATGGAATGTTACTCAGCAAGGTCAACCTTCATCGTCTAATCAGCCGAACCCATCGAATACAAGTTCTGGAAACGGTTCAACTGCTCATAGAACAGTAGAGTTAGTTTTAGAGTAACATTGACTTTAAAACCATTATAATCACGTTTAGAGACGCAACAAGGGAAAGGCTCAGAGCCCGTTTATCGTTGAACGAAGAACAAAGAAATGGGCAACAAATTCCTCCAAAAAGTTATCCGCAACCAAAGAACAAGGACAATACGAATACTGAAGATTCTTCTAAAGATGAGAAAAATCCGGATTCTGATAAAGAAAAAGAAACGAAAAATTCGAAGGAAAGAAAGTGAAGCTACTTAACTTTGAGCCCTTGTAACTTTTTTGAGAAAAGAGATATCGACAGAGTGTCTACTAATGAAATATTGCTCATAAAAAGGGCTATATTTTGTCAGTTGACAACTTTTTGATATATTTTCTATCAACAAAGTTATGAAGGTTAAAATACAAGTTGATTTTTTATTAAATTAAATTTTGTTATTTTTCGAATATCTCAATGTTATTTGTTATTTTTGGTTATCTCAATTCTATTTTTTATTGATTTTTCTTAATAAATTATTTTTTAATCAAAATTAATTTTTTATGCGGTTTCAAACCTATTTTATCTACCGATCCTCATAAATTTATCGATATTAATTTGAAAAGTTCGAAATATTTTTTCAACTAATTTCTCCTTAATCTTTGAGCGAAAAAAAAAATCAAATTTTCAATAATTACCCAGACGCATTTTAATTGGACACTGTTTCAAGTATTACACATTTGATCTACTAAACTTTAGTTTTTAATGTTTAGTGAAAAACAGGTGTTTATTTTTTTTCCGAGTTTCTAAATTCAATTATTTTTGTGTTTTCTTCCAGAGATGTCATCTCCGAATAAGCCTGGGGACCAGTCGCCACAACGCAATCCACCTAATCCTGAATCCACTGGTATCATGTATCAACCATGGATGGCTGCTTTTCTGAACCGGCGTCCTCCATCGAATGTTGTCCCTGCAGAGGATACTGTAGCTGATCAATCTGAGGCGACGCCAGAACCAGATGTGGATAGATTGGACCGATCCCGACATCGAAAGGAATCCCAGATTCCGTATCGGAGACCAGAACAGAATCGAAGACGCAGTTCTCGAGATCGACGTGAAATTGATGCATTGAGTCAAAGAGTGAGTTTTGGTTTTTGAACCTTCATAACTTTGTTGGCAGAGGAGATATCAAAAAATAGTCAACTAATGAAATATTGCTTATGATAAGGGCTATATTTTGTTAGTTGACCACTTTTTTGTAGCTCTTGCGGTTAGCGAGATATAAGCGTTTGAAGTAAAGCTCCCTGGAGGCAGAGAGGCGCAGAGAAAGAGAGCGTCTAGCCGTCTGCATCTCCCGATCTCTATCGCTAATAATTTCAGATTTAAAATTCATTTATCAAATTCAGAATCCTCTTGATCATCTAGATGAAGATTATCAATACGGAAGTCCAAGGGAAGAAAAATCTGCTAATCGACAAAGTTCAGCTGTTAGTTTTTTTCTGTTTCATAAAAAAAATTTTAAAAAATCAAAATTTCCAATTTCAGAATTGGAATTCTTCTCGAATGATGCACGGAGCCGCTAGCCAAGCATTCTTTGGGAATCGATCTGAAGTCCAGGGAACTCCGGAGCCTTCTGAAAAGTTAGTCGAAGGGTTAGTTGGAATAAAAATAGTGTAATTTCTGTTTCAATTTAAAAATTTTAAGGGAAAAACAAGAAATGAGAACATTGACTACCGAGGAAAAGACTATAATCGAGAAACATTTTGAACAAGATCCGAAGCCGAATTCAAGAATAATTGAAAAGATAGCATTATCGCTTGGAGTTAATGAACACAGAGTTCATTGCTATTTTAGTTTTTTGCGATTTCAAAAAAAGGAGAAAGATTGTGCTGCGGAACCACCAAGAAAAGAAGAACGATTCGAGTTAACTAGTCAACAAGAACAAATGTTGTTAGATAGAATTCTTATGGGACCAATTGACACTTACGATAGTTACTACTACGCTGAACTCTTCACTATTCAAAATGAGATTGGAAATGGTTTGGTGATTGAGGAGATTAAAATGAGGAGATGGTTCAGATTTCGATTAAGGCTACCCAGAGAGACGTCGGATGATAGGAAGTGTTAATATTAATTGAATTTGAATATTTTGATTTAAATGTATTGATTTTGTATCATTCTTATGTAATAAAAAGGCTATGGGGCGATGTCCGGATGTCCACAGTTGTTTGGCAAGAGAATAAAAAAAGAAAAAAAATAGGCCGCCGCCCGGGGGGTCGAACCTGTGACCTCTCGGGCGGCGGACAAGAACACTATCCACTATACCAAACATGCAAACCAAACGTGGGCAGCACACTCTGTAGATATCTGGGGGCTTGCCGGAGGCAGGTAAACTGGCTGGTTCGGAATAAAATTCTCTTTTTTTTTCTCTAGACTTGTAAATCCGTAGAAAGCGGGGATTATTTGATCTACCTGATTTATCGATTTTTTTTTGAATTTTATTTTTATTTCTTGAATTCTTGTTATGATAGATTTTGTCTCTTTTTAAAATAATTTTTCTTTCTCAGTTATGTCAAGCCCCAATGAATGGATCCCTGAAACTTCTGAAGATGACCTCCCAGAACCCCCAAGCTACCAAGAATGGATCAATCAAATGTCGAATCCATTTCCACCATTGGAAGAGGATATTATACCCAATCCACCAGTCCAAAATCAATACATGGCTAGATCAGTAGATCAATCTTCGAATTTTGGAGAAAATCCATCTTCTAGCGGTCGCGAGAGCCAAGAGCCTGATCAACTTGGGAGCGTTAATTGGGGGTATCAAGAATATTCACAGGATGGTTCGAGGAGCCAACCAATCCGGTCCCAACATCGAAGAGAATTCCAGAGTCCGTATAAGAGACCAGAGGGTCGAAGGAGGGGTTCTCAAGGGACTTCATCACAAGATTATGGTTCGGAATTGGGACCACAAGTGAGTCTTATCTTTTCAAAAAAAAAATTAAAGTTTTTGGTTTTAGGTTGCTGATCAAGGTTCTCATGGTTATGAAGATTATCAATATGGACAGAGTAATCAGCCGTCTTCTTCCAATCAAATTGTAAGCTATACTAAGCTCGCTGACCCAAAAAAAATCCGGTTTCAGGAAGATTATCAATTTAGAAGACCCAACCAACCTTCGTCGTCAACTCAACCTGAAAGTTCTATTCAGAATACTAGCTGCGATCAACAATGTTCATCGGTAAGTACTTTTTATTTTAAAAAAAAAATAAAAAATTTCAATTTTTCTAGAAAGACGCTAGCGAATTCTTGGATCAAACTGATTTGGAAGTCCAAGCAATTCTGGAGAATTCTGGAGAGTTATGGGAAGAGGAAGCCGGTGTTAGTCGTGAAGACGAAAGGTTAGCTTTGAAAAGTTATCATAAAATTAAACGCTTGGGGCGATATCCGGATGTCCGCAGTCATTTGGCAAGAGAATAAAAAAAAATAAAAATAGGCCGCCGCCCGAGGGGTCGAACCTGTGACCTCTCGGGCGGCGAACAAAGACACTATCCACTATCCCAAACCTGCAAACCAGACGCTGCCGGCGCGCTCCCTAGATATCTGGGGGCCTGAAAAAAACTGGCTGGTACAAAATAAAATTACAGCGAAGAAGGCCAACCAAGGACTCACTTCACCAGAAAACAAACGACAGTACTCAAAAAACAATTTGAACAAAACCCGAACGCGGAGAGTATTTCTAAAATAGCCACGATTTTTGGAGTAACAGAATTCGTTATCCAAAGCTATTTTAGCTATTTGCGACTTGAAAAGAAGAAGAAAGAACGAGCAAAGAAAAAATTAGAATCGGATCGAGATCCGAAATCAAGAGAACGAGGATATTTTACCTGTGAACAGGAGGATATGATGAAGGAAAGGCTTCCTAAAGGGCCTTTGGATCTATATGAAGCTCACTACTACGCGGATTTGTTTAATCAACAAAATGAGAGAGGATCGAAGCATTTTGTTGATGATATGCATATTAAGCGATGGTTTAAGTCTCCGTTGCGTCGTTTGTGAGATTTAGACGGATAATTTTAAAATGAGGTATTATTTGAATATGTATTTTTTATCGATTTTCTCGATTTTTTTCTTCTTGTAACTTAATTTTTTCCAGTTGTGGCTAATAAACCGGTATTTAATTTTTTTTTTCGAAATTTTTTTTTCAAAGTTTCAACCACATTTGATCTACTTAAAGATTTTACTAGATCTATTAAGATGGGTACATATTTTTGTTGTTTGAGTTTTCTGTACTCCTCACGGACAAGCCAAAGATAATTTTAACAGAATCGAAGACGCCGTTCTCGAGATCAACGTGAGATTGATTCATTGAGTCAAAGAGTGAGTTTTGATCATTGACTTTGACCCCTTATAACTTTGTTAAGAAAAGAGATATCGAAAAATTGTTAACTAATGAAATGTAGCCCTTATTACAAGCAATATTTCATTAGTTAACAACTTTTTGATACCTCAAACGGGAAGCGAGATACAAGCGTTTGAAGTTGCAGCATGAGAGAAACAGATGGTTCTAGCTTTCTCTGCGTCTCTCGTCACGTGTTTTGAAATTTTGAAAATTACTGTTTCCAGTTTGACTATCTACAAGAAGATTATCAATATCCAAGACTTGATCAGCCATCTTCCAGTCAACAAAGAATGAAAAAAGCTGCCATCCGAAAAAACCCGAAGCCTAAGTTCACATGATAATAATTCTTCTAAGCCAAATAAAAAAGAGCTAAAACTATTCACTCTTGAACAAAGGATATTTCTCAATGAACATTATGCAGAGGAGTCAAAACCAAGCGAAGAGAGAATCAGAAAACTAACAGATAAATTAGAAGTTGAAGCATACAGAATCAAAAGGTATTTTGCGAGTAAACGATATAAGGAAGCAATGTATGAAAAAATAAGAGAAAACGAGAAAAAGAAAAAATGAATGTTAATTTTATTTTGATTGATTTGTTAATATTTCGAATTGATTTTTTGTATGTTTTTTTTGTTCGAATAAATTTTTCTTAATATTTTTATCGTGTACTTCTTTCTAATAAATTTTAAAAACTACAAGAAATAAAGCGGGGTCGAACCCCAGTAGATCAAAATGCAACCCGCTTACCGACTGCGCTACGCGGACGAAGTGCAGCGCCGACTACGAGGGCCTAGATGAAAGTGTCTGACTATCTGTGACCTGAAACTTTTTTAGACATCCTTTTTAAATTGAATTTTTTTTGACCTACCATCACTTTCATATTTTTAAAATTTATTTTAATTTTTGATCCCGTTTCCAAAAAAAAAAAACGATTTTTTTTATTTTGAAAAAAAATTATTTTGATAATTTCTTTCTTTCTCTTTCAGCCCATCTAATAGTGTTGCTCCCCAAAAAAAGCTATTTCAGAATGCTACCATCTAACAATCCGTCTAGACAACCGCCCTTCAAGCCAACGATGTCGCAACTTCGACGCCAACAAAAAATGTTAAGTCAGAATGAGCCGGGAATCAAGAAGGAAGAGAATAAGGTATTCTTAACATGAAAATGACATTTAACCCCTATTAGAACTGCATGCAATACTATTTATTTTTTATGGCAATTTTAATATAAGTCTTAATTTAAAATCTTAAATTTTAGGCTCCAACCACCCTCAAAACCCCCGAGAAACCCTCAAAGATCCCTGTCATTCCATCAATCCAACAAGACATGTCACCAGCGGATCCACGTTTGACCAGATCGAAACTAGGGTTGGCTCAGTGCCAAGTGGAGAATCTGAATCCTTGGATCGTTTTGAAAGTGAAGATTCCATTTTTGACTTCTCCAGAGCCTTCAAAAGAAATCAAGGAAGCGAAGCAGGAGCCAAGGGACCCTTCTACTTCTCCCGGGGAGCCAAGGCTTGGAAATTCTGTGACAATGACGCCGAGCAGTCCGTCGGTTCCTTTGGTAGTGAGGAATCCGTTGAGGTTGAAGATATCGCCGTTGACTGAGGTGCCGGTGGTCCCGCTTACTCAAGCAGCGAATAAGGTACTGTAGATTACTGTAGCTTATGTTACACTTTAGGTTACACTAAATTATCACAGTTTATTAAGATGCTTTGATCTCGAATACGGTAATTAGCCTATTGTAACCTACTGTAGCTTATCAAGTATTTTAGGTTACTGTAGATTACTGTAGCCACCATAATCTCTATAATTCCAGACCAACCCCTCTCCTCCACCCACCATCGACCCGAGAGCCTCAAGGGCCTCCTTCAAACCACCAAGCTTCAATCAACTACGAAAAATCCTCAACGAGAACCAAACTAAAACCCAAAATATCCAAAAACCTTCTGTTCTGCTACCGGCGAAGTTGGCTTCACCAGCTATGGCCAGGAAGACGGTACCGTAACCTTTTTTTCAAAAAAAAAAAAAATTTTTTCAGATGCCTTTGAAGCCAATCCGGTTAGATGAGGCGCCCTTAGCTACAGTAACCTCCCCGATCTTCTCGTCACGCTCATCACAAAATCCGCTTTTCTTCCCAGATGAATCTGGAGATATTGCGGATCTAGTGACTCGTCCACCACCGCCAATATTAAGAGGACAGCCTCGGGGGACCGTCCCGATGACTATGTATCCAACTTCAACTTCAAGGATTAATGGATCTGAGAAGAGGGTGATCAAGGTACCAAAACGTTATTTTATGGATGTGAATGGACTGCCTAAGCCAATGGACCCATCGAGAGTAAGGACACCCTTACGAGGGAATGCTCCGGTTAATTCGTTGAATTGTCGTTTGCAATTGGGACCATCGATGGATCCAAGTGTCCTCCCAGAGATTAAGGACCCTGCTAGCTACAGTAACCCAATTCAAACTGAGCCAGCAGCTACAGTAGTTCAAGATAGTACCCAAGAGGCGCAGACATCCAATCCTCGGACTATAGCTACCCCGGTGACTCCTAAATCTTCAAGATTCTATGTTGGAAAGCTAAAGGCTTCAGGATTACGGTTAGCAGAGACGGGACCATCTGCTCCAGTAGCTATTCTGGATAGAAGATGTGAATTGACTCCGATAAGGCCAATATCCCAGAGATTAGAAGAAGATGGAATAGAAAATCAGGTTAGCAATGACTAAGATGAAAAAAAATTGATGATAGAGTTTTCAGGAAGCTCCAGAGGATAAGGACGCTAGATCAGTAGCTTTAGACACGGCTCCAGATGATGATTCGGTGCCGGTACTAACGAAAAAAGTCAAAAAACAAGACTCATCTACAATTCAAATGGTCCCAAGTCCAGGACCATCTGGTATAAATATTCTAGAACAGATAGTTTATCTGCTTCCGGCAGGCTCATTAGTTACGGCTGAAACATCTACGCAAGGTATACCCTTGCCGGCTGTCGCGCGAGTGGCCGCGGCGGTTGTGCCCTTGTCCGGTAATCTGAGGGCGAGGGTTCGGTTTTGGCCGCGGCCATTTTATTTTTTCTTGCCTAAAACTGCGGACATCCTGACCAACGGACATCGCCCTTTAGGATTTTATTACATAAGAAGGTACTAGGCATCGAATTTTTTTTCAGGAAGACCACAAAGATCAAAAATGGAGCAGGCGAGCCCTGAGCAAGCTAAACTAGATATTAACTTAGAAGGGGAACCAGAAACAGTAATCAAACGATCCAAGGATCCGGTTCAATCAATAACACTAAGCGATCGACAAATAAAAAGAGCATTTCGAAGATCAAATCGAGATGACGAGTTTACTGTAGAAGGTCAGCCCCGCCCAATTCGAATCCCGAATATTCAATTCACGAGAGTTTATTACTTGAAATTGGCACGTTCATCGGAAGAACCAAGGACTTCGGAATCTTCGGTTATGGTGGATAACGGATACTACAGTAACCATGAATGTCACCTAATGGAAGATGAGATTGTGGAAATGATTTATGCGGATCGAGTTTATGAAGTGGCTAATGTCAGCTATACTTTGAAATTTTTGGTTCCAAATGAGGAATTGTCAGTGAAGGAGTGTCTGGAGAAAGTTGGTTTGAGGCTTAAAGGTAAGTGGTTGGCTAGGTGGTCCCAAAAATTTTTTTTAAAATCGAATATAATTTTTGATTTCTAGAACACGGAACAAAACGCCCACACGAGCAAGTACCATCGGAAATTTATAATGAGACACCCCTGAAACAGCTGAAATTAGCCCAACCTGACCACCCGGAAATCGAACTTATTGACCTGACTTTGGATGATTCGGATGAGGAGTATTTGGAAGCTGTGCCACGAAAAAACCCAAATTCGATATTTGATTTGTGTGAGGGGCAATTGGAGGAGCTGTGGAAAGGATTTGAGGAAAATGAGAATCCAAGAAGCGATTTTATTGAAAATCTAGCGACTAAGCTGAATCTCACAGAAAAAATGGTCACGAGATGGTTCAAAACGGAGAGGATGAAGAAACGTGAGAAATTTTGGGTTCCTGGGCTTTGAGATGACTTATCTCGGTTCCCTTTATAGATAGAAAGAAGTTGTCAACTAATGAAATGTAGCTTAGATTAAGGGCTACATTTTGTTAGTTGACAATTTTTCGATAGCTCTTATGGGAGCTGAGTTATAAGCGTTTGAAGTAGGAAGTCACGAGGCGCAGGCTGTTAGCCCCGCGCTTTCTCTGCGTCTCTTCATTCGAGAGAGACGCAAAGAAAAAGAAGAGCTCTTACTGTCTGCGTCTCCACTTATCTCATTCACTTTTTTTTCAGAAAAAATACTCCAAGCGGAAGCGAGAAGAAGTCCTCCAGCTAGCCGAACCAGAGCTAAGACTAACTCTCCAATGGGGATTCAGAGGATGATAGAAGAAAATGAAATGATTGAAAAAAGAGGATTCAAAATGGCTAATATTTCAAACAAGAAGTCTGAAAAATTGATTCCGACTATGACTGAAGCGGAAATGATCAAGGAATTGTTAGAGGGTGCTGCCAAGCCACGGGAGGAGGAGGTAGCTGAATTGGAATTGCATTTTTTTTTTGAATTTTGAGTTTTGAATTGCAGGTGGCTCCGGAACCAGATATTTTGGTGGAGGAACCCGTAGAGGAGGCTTGTCAAGAAACGGATGTGGTTCAAATGGAGGAAATGGTCCCAATCGCCGTAGAGGACCCAGTGGTCCCAATAGAAACAATCATCCAAATGGACCCAGCTATCAAAATGAATTGGGTCCCAACCGTTCAATTGGACTCAGTGGTCCCAACGGCTTACACTGCTCCAGAAGTCGAGGACCCTCCTCCAGCCTCTACCGTAACCAATGCTGACTCAAATTCAAATCCATATAACCCAATTGAATCTAACGATATAAACAATGGAGAACTTATATTTTCCAAAGAGTAAGCTAACTACAGTAACCTACAGTAACCCTTTTATTTCCAGACAATTAAACGAAATGGTGAAAGATCACACAACAAGAATCGCCATTGCACAAGTACTGATTTATTGTTTAGGAAATGGAGGAGAACAGTTTGATATGGAGAATCCGCTTCTTGCTCCATTGAAGAACATTGACTTGGCTCAGTTTAAGGAGTCACAGGAGCCAATGGAAGTTGATGAATTCACTATTAACAAGGGATTTTAATATAGAAGGCCATGGATTTTATAAAATGGCTTAATAATGAAAAAATAACGTTTTAATTGACTTTTTGTTTTGATAAATATCTTGGTATTTTCAGTGTATTGTTTTATATATGGAGTTTTGATAAATTGATTCTGTAATTTTTTACTTTTTATTTGATCATTTTTTTCCTACTATCTATTTTAGAGAAGTCACTATATATGGAATTTCGAAATCGGTAATTTTTTTTGCAGTTTCAAAAAGTTTAGAAAAATTTTTGATTTTAATTATAGAATTAATTCTCTGTTCTTTCAATTGCATGTCATGACAGTTGTGACAGTGTTGCTCACCTGCGAACTGAATAGCCTATTTTAGGTTAACTTAATAGGAAATGGTCAGAACAGGGGGTGTGGAGTTGGGTTACAATACTATATCAGTAGAAAGCTAATGTGATGGTGAACCCAAAACTGAAATCAGTTTTTGCCGAACACTTTTCATTTTCGAGAAATTTCAGTTTTTGTACCTTTTCAGTACTAAATTAGCATTTTTTGACAAGTCATAAGTCTCGTGAAACTGAATTTTTTGGGCTAAAATTTCGTGTGGGTACTTTTTGGATGCTTATAATCATTCTTACAAAGTTTGGAGAAAAATTTTTTTTTCGAAAAATTTTGAAAAATTTCCTGACCAAGTCCATGGAAAATTTTTTCCCTCAAAAATTTTTTTCCAAAATTTTTCGATGAAAGTTCCTATAACTTATGGATTACGGTAGAAGAAGTCTTGGGAAACCGTTTCATACTTTTTTATTCATAATTTGATAAGATTTTCCACTATTAGAAGGCTCAAATAGAATAAAATACAGTGAATATTTGGTGACAAAAACTCTTGAGATTTTCAGAATAATTTTTTTCTCATTTCTTTTAAAACAGTTAATTATGTCTCAATAAAGTAGAAAAATTCATTGAAAGCTCAAAAACATGCAAAAGTTCGGTTTTTCGAACTTTGCACAAAAATCAAAAAGAAAAAACAGGTGCGGGAATAGAACCCACAGCATTATGAACACCAGTCATAACCGTTAACCCCTCGACCACTGTTTTGAAATCGGGATGACCTCAGCTTTCTACTCATATATTATTGTCACCCAACTCCACACCCCTTATTCTGACCATTTCCTATTTAGCGTAGTTGGCGTTGCTTAGCATAGCTTGGTCAGCACACTCCGAATAGCTCAGCCTAACTTAACGTAGCTAGCTTAGCTCAACTTAGCTTTTATCTCAGCGTAGTTGACGTAGCTTAGCTCGTGAGCACCCTACTTTTGCGTGAGATCAAGTTCATCAGAGGCTTCTGGAACGACTTTGTCAGAATTGGGACTAAAAATAAAAAACCGATTTCAAAAATTCACTGATTCAAAAAGTTGCTAAAACGACGTTTTTTCCTAATCCTTGGTAACTCGTTTATTGCATTTCGGATCAAGTTCCAAAAATTTTTGAAATTCTGTTTCAGAACTTTATCATAAATTTCTAATTAAAAAAGTTTAGCAGCCTAACTTAGCTAGCTTAGCTTACCTTAGCTAATCTCAACTTATCATAAAGTAGTTAGCGTAGCATAAGCGAAATAGCTAGCACCCTACTTAGCACCCTACTTGTAAGTAAAGTTGAGTTCATCAGAATAATTAATGAAACAACTTTGCCAGAATTAGGACGAAAAATTAAAAAAAAAACCGATTTCAAAAATTCACTGATTCAAAAAGTTGCTAAAGTTTTTTCCAAATCCTTGGTAACTCGTTTATTGCATTTCGGATCAAGATCCAAAAAATTTTGAAATTCTGTTTCAGAACTTTATCATACATTTCTAATTAAAAAGGTTGAGCTAGTGATTACTCAAATTAATGAATATATCAAAAAGCGCATTAAAACTGATCGAATAAACAATTTCTGTAAATATTTCCCAAAAATAAGTATTCAAGGGTACCTAGACATACCTCTTCTTCCCCCTTTCGTTGCAAGACCCATTTGATCTACACTCCCGGCGGGTGACTTGGTAAGACATGTACATCGATTGAGTTGGTACTACATCTATCCATTTTTCCCTTCTATGTTTCTAACTCTATCCTAATTTCAGAAATGTCGTCTGAAGACGATTTTCTGGCTTATATAGCAAAGCATCACTTAGACAATCCAAATTGGTTTGCCGAACAACAAAAGGAGCCGTGGGATGGGACATGGGAGAATAATCCGTATAGGACTTTGGTTCAGAGTGGAGAATGGGTAAGGACCCTTAAGGAAATAATTAATTTTGAATTGGTTTTTTAGCAACGGAATAGTGATCCGCCTGGGATTACTGTACCAAGTTCTTCAATTCCTGCACTCAAATCACCGCCTGCTCCATTGGCTCTTCTACCATCTGCGTCTCCATCTGCGTCTCCATCCGAAGCACTATCTCGTCTGCTAACTGGTCGCCCAATGGCTCCGCTGGCTTCAGAAAATCCTTTTTCTTTTTTGAATTTTCTTAGGTTAATGCCTGGATCTCCCGTTTTAACCAATAATCTTGGCCTTGGGACCATCACACCTACACCACGATCCCCTCGCTCACCGTACCTTTTTGCTCCATATGAGAAGCGCAAACCGGTTTCTGCTGGTCCCAAATCTCCTCTGAGCATTGGATCCAGTAAAGCTCTATTCGATGACATGCCAACTCTATTTGGACCATTCCCAAAGTATGGGGAGACCGTGGTCCAAGAGGAGGAGACGAGTCGAAAGAGAAGTAGGTGCCCTTTTAATGGAGTAATTTGGGAAAGGGGTTTTTCTAGGCCATCTTAACTTCTAGGCCACCTTAAGTTCTAGGCCATCTCAATTTCTAGGCCACCTTAATTCTTAGGCCATCTTAATTTCTAGGCCACATTGACTTCTAGGCCATCTTAATTTCTAGGCTATCCTAATTTCTAGGCCATCTTAATTTCTAGACCACCTTAATTTCTAGGCCATCTTAATTTCTAGGCCACCTTGAGTTCCAGGCCAATTTAATTTCTAGGCCACCTAAAAATGGCTAGTTGGCCTAGAAAAACACATCGGCCGCCACCCCAATTCTTAGCCACAATATTCTAACTTTCTTTCCAGAAGGATCCATGGAAAGCAACCCGACCCCACCCAAGCAACACAAGTCATCAGAAGAGACGGAAGATGGTTGCTCAGATGAATACGCAAAATATCTCCAAAACATGATGATGGTCCCAACGGCTGCAACTAACATTCCGATGACACGGGATCGTGTGAGACGTCTTCTGAACTCACCGATCATCGGAGCACTCAAACCGGATACAGTGAAACTTGCTCTGGATGTGAAGATTTGGTTATTGTCCAGGAAAGTTAAAAAGGACGAATTTTCAAGATTCATTTTGAAGCAGCCAGTGGAAAATCTGAATTTGTGCTTGGATAATCCGAAATCATGGGAGTCATTGAAACCAAATGACACTATCTATTTACATTTGTATAATTGGAACAATCTCCCGGAAAGCACAAAACATCAGATGTTAGAATTGTTGGATAAGGAGAGAGTGTGAGTTTACCTGCCCCCAGATATCTACGGAAAGTGCCGCCTACGTTTCCCTTGCATATTTGGCATAGTGGATAGTGTCTTTGTTCGCCGCCCGAGAGGTCCCAGGTTCGCCCCCTCGGGTGGCGACCTGTTTTTTAATTCTTTTTTTTATTATCTTTCCAAACGACTGCGGACATCCGGACATCGCCATCTAGTTTTTTTTTATTATATATAGAACGATTTACAGCATTGAAAAGAACTACGTGATGAAGCAATGGACAACATTTTGTGAGAAACATCGAAATTTGCCTGAATGGCAAATGATCTCGATTTCATTTGGAATGAAAATTCCCGAGGAGTACGTCCGTTGCTACCTGGAAAATCGTCGTCTCCGGAATTTGGTAGATAATCAGGCAAAGACGACGGGACCAGCTCCTCGGAATCGAGATGTTGAGACGATGGAGGATGATGTCTTCGTCGAGGAGTCGCCGATCAAGTGAGTTCATTTTGGGACCATGGAGGTAGGGACCACTTGGTCTGGAGATGGGGCCAGTGGGAGGAAGGACCACTAGGAACGGATCAAGTCTAGAAATAATAGGTTAGGCCTAGGAATGGGACCAGGTTTAGGAATAAATGAAGCCGAGAAGGGACCAGCGGAGTTTTTTTTTTGTGATTTTTTTGGGACCAGTATAGGTTGTTTGGGACCATCTACCCCTACCCCGCCACTACAGCCGCACTCAACCCCTCCTAATCATCTCTCTTTTTTCCAGGAAACCTCCACCTGACGCTCAAGCTATGGCCCTCAAGAAGAAAAAATTGGAGCAACGTGCTCGACTCACGGAGCTCTCGAAAATGTACGAAGAAAATGGGGAGACAAATTTCCAAAATCCAAATTCAACCCTGAAATATCGTCGGAAGTCGTCGGCAGTGGTTCGATATGAATCTGACAACAGGAAGAATAGGAAAGGATCCGCTTCTCAATTCATTCGTTAATTTTATCCGATAATTTATAGTTTGTAGCTAGAAAATTCTTGACTAGAATTGTTTTATAATTAATTTTTATTTGCCCCTCGTTTTATAATTGTTAACATTAATTATTAATTAATAGATTTTTCTAATGAACCCCTGACCCCCTGTTGCTCATAATATTGCACTAATAGACATTTAATTTTTTGAATTTTGTGTCGAAATCCCCATTTACATAGCTACTTGCCCCCTTTATATTTCCTTTACAATAAAAAGATTCACACACACAGATTTCTGAAAAAAAAGTTTTCTTCAATTAAGATTCAGCTTAACTTCAAGCCTTCATAACTCGGTTCGCATGAGAGATATCCGAAAGTGATTAACTAATGAAATGTAGTCCTTGACATGAGCAATATTTTGTTAGCTGACAACTTTTTGATAGCTCTTATGGGAGCCGAGATATAAGCATTTGAAGTGGCGAGAGGCGCACACTGTTAGACGCTTCCTGCCTCTCTCATTGCTTACCACTTCAAAGGCTCATATCACGCTTCCCGTTAGAGATATCAAAAAGTGGTCAACTAATGAAATGTAGCTTATAATAAAGGCTACATTTTATTAGTTGACAGTTTTTTGATAACTCTAACGAGAAGCGAGATATAAGCGTTTGAAGTAATGAGAGGTGCAGATGGTCAGACGCTCTAACCCCTCTCTTTCTCTACGTCTCTCCTTCCCTCTTTGTCTCACTTTCAGCTTTTTTTCCAACGAATTTCAGAGTCAAAGTTTAATTTTTTTCAAAATTCAAAATTGATCTACCTGACGCGTCGAGACCCATTTTGATCTACCCCACCGGGTATATTTTTTTTGATGTCAAAATTTTCTTCTGTTTCTATAACATTTTTTCTCGGAATTGCTTAACCCCGACAATACTCAATTTGCCGTATTCGATTGTTGTTAAGTTTCAGAGATGATGCTCCCCTGCGACCCACCCGACGATTCACTTCCATACCTACCCACAAATCAACCGTGGCCTCATACTTTCGTTAACTACGCGACTAACTCGAGAACTTTGTTGTTGCCTGAAGTCGCTTCCAGTTGGTCATGCTATCAGAAACCGATACCGTAAGCATGTTTTTTGTTGTTTTTGGAATTTCCGAAGGGGGCTGAGAGCGAGAGAAAACGAGACGCAGAGAAAGCAATAGTCGGCGTCTCTTTCCACTTCAAACGCTCATATCTCGGCTCTCATAAGAGCAATCAAGAAACTTTCAACTAATAAAATATTCCCCTTAACAAGGACTACATTTCATTAGTTAGTCATTTTTTGATATCTCTAACGGTTAGCTAGATATAAGCGTTTGAAGTGGCAAGCCATGGGAGACGCAGAGAAAGCGCGAGGCTAGCGCGCCTAACCGCCTGCGCCTTGTGACTTGCTACTTCAAACGCTTATATCTCGGCTCTCATAAGAGCTATCAAAAAGTTGTCAACTAACAAAATATAGGGCTTATCAAGAGCTATATTTCATTAGTTGACCACTTTTTGGTATCTCTAATAAGAACAGAGTTATGAAGGTTTGAAGTTACGGTGTGCCTTAATAATTTTTTTCATAATTTTTTTGGAACAAATATTATATATTATTCTAACTAAATTCTTGTAAATAATTATGATTAACGTACTTTAAAAAACAGTAAAAAATCTAAAAATCTTAACCAAAAAAAAAATAATTTTTCCAGAAAATTCCTAACCGGCGTCGACGATGGAACCCAATTGGAGCCGGATCGATTCGAGGCGCAATACACGAATTACTGGCAAAAACTTCTGCCCGATCCGGATCCACCAGCCGAAAAATATGCACCCAATGACCTCGTCCATGAACTTTTGAAATGTGTCACCCGAATTGATAGATATTGTGCTGAGAACAATGTTAATGAGAAGGATTTTCAAAAATTGATTATTCAACTTTCGTGGACTTACCCATTACGTCTGTTACTTTGTGATTGTGATAATCATACAATGAGTGATGCACTTATCAAATCAGCTAGTATTTTGGATTTGAAAGGGGAATTAAAGGATTATTATCTGGCGAAATTTAATACGGAAAAGAAGATTCGCGAGTTTTGTGCTAAACTTACTTCTTTGCCAAAAGTAGATGAGAATTTTAGTTCTCTTCAGAATCTTACTGTACAATGCACGAAGATCCCAAAGTTTATACCGCCTGTAGCTGATGAATTGACTAGATTGCTCTCTTTATTAAATGAAAACGAGCCAATTGACTTACCGGATTTGGAATTGTATAGAAGTGTGCATCTAATGAAGAAATGGGTTCAACCGAGAGAAATATTCTGGAAAGTCTTCTTCAACTACGTCTTTAATCATGAGAAAATTCGAAGCGCTTTTGATGATTTTACGTTGTGTCATAAGATGGGCGAAGTGTCGGCGAGACGATTTTTATATGTGAGAGTATGGAATTTTATGGATTTGAGTGAAGTCGAACGAGAAAAGATTTGGGAGTTGGTTGAGGCGAAGAAGGATCGAGATGAGGAGGAAGTCTTGGTAGGGTGCCGAAACTGTGCCGTATTTTTTTTTAGTGGTCCCAAGTAGAAAAAATGGTCCTAACTAGGAAAAAAAAGCAAAAAAGGCCCAAATTGGTCCCGATTACCGATGAAGATGGTCCCAAAAAATAAAAGACCACATTTCTATACTTGGTACCATTTTTTTCCATTTGGGACCATTTTCTTCTACTTGGGATCATTTTTTCCATTTGAGACCACTTTTTTTTTAAAATTAGGGCCTTTTTTTTAACTTGGGATCATTTTTTTCAATAATTCGGATCTTTTTTCTTAGTTGGGGCCGTTTTTTTCAATAATTAGGACCATTTTTTTCTACTTGTGACCATGTTTTTCTACTTGGGACCACTTCTTTCCATTTGGAATAATTTTTTTCTTGGGACCACTTTTTCCATTTGGGGACCATTTTTTCTACTTGGGACCATTTTTTGGTTTGGGACCATTTTTTTATTCGGGACCTTTTTTCTCTTGGGACCACTTTTTTCTGCTTGGGACCATTTTTTTACTTGGGAGAATTTTTCCATTTGAGACCATTTACTTTTATTAACTTGGGACCATTTTTATATAGTTGGGACCACTTTTTTCAGATTAGGATCATTTTTTTCCGATTTGGGACCACTTTTTCAGTTTAGGACCATTTTTTCCATTTGGAACCATTTTTTCTATATTTTTTTCCTATACGGGACCGTACTGTCTAGAAATTTATTTTCTGCGGCACGGACCGGCACATTATTTTCGCATAAAAAATATTTTTTTTCAGAAACGAGATCTTCGCACAGCTGGTACCACTCTAACCCCAAAACGAGTAATGTCATTTGTGTATTTGAGAGCTCTCAAAAAGCTAAACAAGGCAGTGACAAGACAGCGACCAGTGAAAGAGTTATTGGAAGAATTGAGAGAATGGAGACGGAATTATAAGAATAATTGGGAGAAGCGGTTATTTAAAAAGAGAGAATTCGAGAGACGTCTTCTTGGAGCAGAATTCCGTCGGGCGTTTGTGAACAATGAGCAATCTTGGGAAATTCAATTTCAGAATTTTACCAAAATTCAGAATTTTCTGGAATTAGAGGAACCCGTGAAACAACAAATTTTGTTTGAATTGAGATATGTACTTCCCGCATCGAGATTGGATTTTTGGGTCGATTTGTAATGATGGATCGTAATAATTTTTGATAATTTCAAATTATGGTGAAATATTTTTTACTGTGTAAAACACTGTTGATATTTATACTTATTTCGATTATATTGAATTTATATGTTTTGAATGGTAATATGAATAAAATTTTCTGTTTGACCCGATTTATCTCGGCTCCCGTAAGAGCTATCAAAAAATGATTAACTAGTGTATTGTAGCTTATGATAAGGGCTACATTTTGTTAGTTGACAACTTTTTGATAACTCCCCCAGGAAGCGAGATATAAGCGTTTGAAGTTGCAAGGCATGTGACGACGGTAAGCTCTCTTTTCTCTGCGCCTCTTCACAGCGCTTGTATCTCGCTTCCCGTTAGAGATATCAAAAAATGGTCAACTAACGAAATGTAGCTCTTATTATAAGTTTTTTTTCTTTACTTTTTGATAACTGCAATGCGAATCGAGATAAACCCAGTTAAAGTCTAGACTAACAAAAAATTAAGGTCTAAAATATAATATGAAAAATCAAAAAATTACTGTTGCATTGTCAGCATAAAATGGAAAAAAATTGTAATTTTCAATTATATGATATTTCCCGGACCCATTTGATCTACCCGCTAGCCAGAAAAATTATTTTAAAAATAATTTTTTTTGTTTCACTAATTCCTCATTTTTCGTTGTTTTCTGTCTTTTTCAGTTAATAATCCCCTCTCGTAAATCAAATTTTAACTAAACTTTTTCCAGTAAAAATGAGCAGCGAGCCAGATGAGATACCAACTCCCGAAACTCCAACTGAAACTCCTGAAAACTCTGGTCCATCCTTGTTCTTGACCGCGATGGCCGTGGTCAATACTGTCATGCTGCCCCGGATCCAGGCTCGGAATCCATCAGAGGATGCGGAAGCTGTAGAGGCGAATCGAAAGGCTGTTCAGGATTTTTTGACGGGACCACTTTTAGATGCGATGAGAACACAGGAGGTAAGCCAAGTCTTGTCCGAGAGGAGTACACGGGACACATAAAAATCGGAAAAAAACTGCTAGTCCCGTGTACTCCTCGTGGACAAGTCAATATTTCATTTCCAAGACAATTGACTTGTCCGCGAGGACTACACAGGACATAAAAATCATTTTCATGAAAATTTTCAACTGAGAAAACGCTCACTGTATCAAAAAATTAATTTAATTGAAAATAAAAAAAAATTTTTTTTCAGTATGTCATATCGATATTGAAGAAAATCGAGAAATGGTGTAGTCATCATTTCATCGCGATGAACGATTTCTCGCAAGCTGTACTCGGCCGATCTTGGACAGCTACAATGAAAAATAATATTGTTGAAATGACACCAAATGGAAGTTTTTTGTTTTGTATCCTCCATAATTTCCATCAAATTGAAAGTAACGATGTTAAAATTGCGTTTTTTCTAGTGAAAATGAAGAAAGAAGACGAATTTCAGTTATATAAAGAAGCTTATTCTACAATTGATTCGACAGAAGTTCTCAATTCTGGAGCAACTGGATCGGAGCTACTTCAGAAGTTATTATCGCTTTTGAACAAGGAAAAGTTTCCAGCCAAACGTTGAAATAATGCTTCATAAAATGAATATTTGGGTTAAGAAGAGGAATGTGAAATGGACGAGATTCTCGGATGCATTGTTGAATCATGAGAATCAAGGGAATTTTCTGATGGATATGAAATGGAGGAGTAGATGGAATCGAATGAAAACGAATCGAATTCATTTTGTGAGATTGTATAATTGGTTTAGATTAAGGAAGAAGGATAGAGAATTGATATTGAAATTAGTGCAAGCTCAACAGAGGAAGAGAGAGGAGGAAATTCCGTTATGGGTGAGAAATGCGCCAGAGATGCTACCTGGATCACCAATGCCGCAAGATGGTCGACAATAATATTTCATTTTTTTTAATTATCTTTAATTTTGCTATTTTTTTGCTATTATTTTGTAATTTTTTCTTTCAAATTGAATATAATTTTTGATAAACTTAAAGTTTACTTGAAGTTGATTTTTTTTTTTGAAGGACTCATATCTCGGTTGCATTAAGAGATATCAAAAAATGATCAACTAGTGAAATGTGTAAAATTCCACGCTGAACATTTCATTGGTTGACCATTTTTTGATAGCTCTCATGGGAAGCGAGTTATAAGAGTTTAAAGTTGACTCACTCTTTCCTCTGCGTCCTCAAAGGTGCACACTTTGAAGGCTGCTATCTCGCTAACCGTAAGAGCTATCAAAAAGTAGTCAACTAATGAAATGTAGCCCTTATTATGAGAAATATTTCATTAGTTATCAACTTTTTGAGAGGATTTAAGGGAATTGAGATATAAGTTTTTGAAGTTTGAGAAGTTTTTCTCCAATGTTATAGTGTGAAGCTTTTTTGGTATTTTTACCGTTTCGATAAGTTTTTATTAGCATTAAAATACGGTTTCAGCTTTGATGGGACTATTTGACAGTTCTATGCATTTTTTGTGTTATCAAATTTAAGCATAAGTAAATTTTTTGCGGATTAGACCCGCCATCCAAAAATTTTTTTTTTAATTTTATTACTTTTTTTTTTTGATATTTTGTAATTATGAATGTAATTTTGATAAACTTGAAGTTTACTGGAGGATCTTTTTTTTTGAAAGACTTATAACTCGATTGCGGTGAGAGATATCTGAAAATGATTAACTAGTAAAATGTGTAAAATTCCACGGTAGACATTTCATTAGTTGACATCTTTTTGATAGCTCTTATGGGAATCAAGTTATAAGCGTTTGAAGTTGACGCCCCCTTTTCTCTGCGTCCCCAAAGGCGCGCCACTTTGAAGGCCGCTATCTCACTAACCGTAAGAGCTATCAAAAAGTTGTCAAATAATGAAATGTAGCCCTTATTATGAGAAATATTTCATTAGTTATCAACTTTTTGATAGGATTTAAGGGAATTGAGATATAAGCATTTGAATTTTGAGAAGTATTTTTTCCAATATTTCAGACATTTTTACTGTTTCGAAAAGTTTTTATTAGGATCAAAAACTGCTTCAGCTTTGATAGGGAGTATGTTTTTTCGGATTAGACCCAAAAATTTAGAAAAAATTGTTTTGACCCCCATTTGATCTACATTTTTTTCTGATCCAAAAAATAAACAAAATCGATTTTTTTCGAAATTAATTCATTCTGGCATTTTGAAATTATTTTTTTCCTCTTCAATAAAAAAATTTTTTTTTTCATTTTCAAAAATTCCAGAAAACCATGGACGACGACCAGAAACCGGAACGAGACTTCAATCTAAATTTGCTCCCGACCATTGCAAATTCTGAATTCGCCAGTATGATTCCTTATGAGATCCTCCTAGCGATTACGGAAATCCCACCAGCTAATCAAATTCCAAGTGCAACACTTGACGCCTTGTTGCCGGGTACCAAAAAAGGGGCGAATGTTGTCGAACCGGATCCGAAGAAAATGAATATGGTTATGGATTGGTTGAAGACTCCGGATGGGATTAATTTGATTGTAAGTGGATAATGAGGAGGTGGAATTGAAAAATGAATTGGAATTTTCAGAGAAAAGTCAGAGCGCGTGGATTAGCGACTGGTACTTCGAAGGTGACTGCCAATGTTGGAAATGATTTTGTGAATACGGTGAATAAAAGAAGTGAGTTATTGAAAGCTTGGAGCAAGTTGAATTTAAGATATTCAGATTCCTCGTGAAATTTGGGTCTAGAAAGTTTTGTTGGGTTACGGTGGTTTGGGAAGTACGTAAACACTACAAACACCAAATTTTACGACACTTTAAGCTAGTGGGCTAAAAAAAGAGAATTAGGGGTAAAAAGACATGAGGAATCTGAATATTGCTTTGAAAATTCATAAAAATCAATAAAAACTCCAAAAACAAATATTTTTTTCGAAAACTATGTTTAGCTTAGAAAAACGCTTATATCTCGGCTCCCGTGAGAGCTATCAAAGAGTTGTCAACTAACAAAATGTAGCCCCTGTTAAGAGCTACATTTCATTAGTTGACCACTTTTTGATAGATTCAACGGGAGCCGAGATATAGGAGATTTAAAAAGGCGTTAGTGGGAAACTCGATCTATCTTCTCTGCGCTCTCTCTGTATTGATAAATGTTGACGAAGATTAAGAGAAAATTCGGGTTAGGGGTAAAAAGACACGGCGAATCCAAGTATAGTATTGAAAATTCATAAAAATCTATAATTTTCAGAATCCCTTGGCGGAGGACCATCTACAAAAATGCCGAAAGTCCATATTTCAAATCCAACCAGATTTGATTTCTTGAAGGAAAAAGTTTCACAAATGGTCGAAGATATGGATCAATCTGCGGGACCATCAACATCAGCAGCTTCAGCTCCTCGACGAGCCCATGTTGAGCCTAGCAACGCCGCGGAGGCACTTGCATTGTTGGACGAGCCAGTCGATGTTATATGGCGAGAGACTCCGAATAGTTTGTTGGATCAATTGGAGTTTTGGGCCAAGAATTATGATATGGGAGGAGAAACGCATTGGCTTTTGATGTTGTTGCTGGGTCTCGATTTACCGACTTGTGAAGTAATTTTAGAAGAAGGGATGGAATGGGATAACTATCCGGATCATTTGACACGCGTCCAGAATTTTCTCGAATTCTCTGATGATAGCAAGATTAACATTTTGATTGCGTTGAGAACCTAATTCAACAATAATGATAATAATTTTTTTTTGTATTTCAAAATATCTATGTAATAGAATATGTTTTATCATTATGATTATCATTGTATTGATTCGATTATGTTTAAGGCGATTTTTGAAGTAATTTGAATAAATATGAAATAAGTCCTTAAAATTGTTTTTTACTAGAAAACTAGTGTTCCATACCTATTTCCTGATTGGGACCATTGAAAGAGCTTTAAAGAGCATTGTAGTCCTCTCGAACCTCCCCCAGCTTTTTCTACGCCCCCGCACTCCTCACAAAAAATTGAGGAAAGTGGCGCAGTGGTAGCGCTCTTGTTTTTGAAACTTTTCGTATGAAGGGGTGTGGTTCGGATCCTAGTGGCGCACAATTTTTTTTTTTTTTTGGTGATTGATTTGTTAAAAGTCAATAATCCAATTGACTATTTTTTGAAAATTTTGGAAAAAATAAAATAAATTTCAAAAAAAAAATAAATAAATTTTTTTTCGCTTCGAGACCCATTTGATCTACTTTTTTTTGACTTTCTCAATTTTTGTTTTTTTGTTTTGCTTTCTGTTTTTTTCTGTTTTCTCGAAGGTTTTCATTCATTCTTTTTTTAATTTTTTGCTAATCTGTCTCAAATTTTTTTCTTCCAGAATGTCCGACAGGCCAAATCCATTGGAACTCTACGAGAACTTGCTACCAATTCTCCAAATCCCGGAATACCGTAATCTGATTCCCCGACAAATTCTCGAAGCTATTTCCGACATTAATCCGGCTAATCGTGGAACTGGAATTCCCGATGAGCAATTGGACGCGTTGTTGCCCGGCACGGTGCGGCGATCGATGCGGAGCTCGGCGCAGATGGACTTGGTGCTTAATTGGTTGAGATCGGATGAAGGCGTGGAAGTTATCGTAAGTTAGTGTGGAAAGGAGGAGTTTTAATTTAATGGTTTCAGAATAAGATTATGGCTTCCCAAGCAACACCAACTCCAGTGAGTCCAAGGGGAGTGAAGAGAAGTGAGTTGGATAATTAAAAAAAAAATTTTTTAATTAATCATAAATTAATTTCAGAGAGATCAGCATCTGAAATCCAATCACCTACGAGCGCTTTCTCTAGATACCAACCACGTGACCCGGGACCACGCAACCCAGTTGACCTTTCTCAATTACAACAGTTTCTAACAAGGACCGTTGGCCAAGCTAGCTCATCTGGAAGTGGTCCATCCGCCCACGCAAGCTCTTCCGGATTTGTCCCAATAGCGGGCCCATCCGCCCACGCAAGCTCATCTGAAAGTGACCCATCACCCCACCCAGACTATTTGGGATTTGTCCCAATAGGGGGACCACACGCCCACGCAAGCCCACCCGGAGGTGTCCCAGCCGAACCCCCAATAGCCGGAGATCTAACCATCGCAAATATCAAGCAATACTTGAATCGTGGAGTGGTCAATCCAATGAAGCCAAAGGATCTGGCAACGTGGGCTACCAAGTGGAAAAAGGACAGGTCCGAGCATCGAGATGTCGAATTTTGTAGAATTTTGGAGAGTAAGTCAAAATTCTTCATACCGTAGGATGAAAAATAAAACAAGTTTTAGTCAAAATCATAAGTAAGAATGTTGAAACATTGTTTTTTTGGGCCGAAATGGGCCGGGCTATAACTCCCTTTAAAATTCAAAATTTCAGGTGATCTAGGGGTGAAAATGATAGCTCTCAATAAGCTCTACACGATAGACCTATTTTCGAATGGCTTGGTTTAGTCTGAACGAAGATCTATAGCTTTTTAGGTGGTTTACTTATTCAGAGCCTTCTAACTCGGTTCAGACTTAACCAGTAGCTTAGAAAGCTAGTCCATTGTGTAGATCTCGTCGAGAGCTATCATTTTCTTTTTTTAATCGTCTAAAAATGTAGAATTTAGAGGGAGTTATGGCCCGGCGCGTTTTCGGCACGGCTAGTCCGCAGCTTCTAGTAACTTACTTGAAAATCAATGTTTCAACTTTTTTTTAGTTATTCCAATTAACCAGATTTTGACTTTGATTTACCCTAATTAACTATCTTAGAGGGTGCCGTTCAATTAGAGGTACCTTACACCCTAACCCTTCTCTCTTTTTCAGTTTCAATCTACATGCTCAGAAATATGAAACAATTCAATGGCGATTTCGACGAGATGGTTAATACCAAATCAAGGGACATGGTCGATTGCTTCCGTGTCTTGCACAACTTTTGGGCATTGTCCTCCGACCAAGTTCGACTTCAAATTTTGGAAACTCTTCGATCGGAACGCAGATTTGATTTGAATAATCCACCGGCACGATTCAATATCGGAGATTTGTTATCATTCTTGAACGATCCATTTGAACGCGGACTCGGCAGACAGGAGTATTTGGAACTTGTTGAGAAAACGAAGGAATGGTGTGATGAAAGAGGAATTGATGAGACGGAGTTTTTGAATAAGATCTTGAAATATGATAATCCGAATCCGACGGGTAAATTTGATGATCTGATTGGAATGAAGGATCAGGTGGAGAAGAGAATGAGGAATTGGATGAAGACGTCGGAAGAGGATCGGATGAAGATTATTGATATTTTGAGAGTTCAAAGGGGAGAAGCGGTGAGTCTTGAGGAAGGAGTCGTGCCGAAAATGTGCCGAAAACGTGCCGGGCTATAACTCCCTTTAAAATTGAGATTTAGAAACGATCAAAAAAAGAAAATGATAGATCTTGACGAGCTCTACACAATGGACTAGTTTTCAAAGCTATTGGTTCAGCCTTAGCAGAGTTACAGGGCCTGGAAACTCGTCTAATTCGCTTTAAACTGAACCAAATGCTTTGTAAAATATCCCATTTTGTAGAGCTCGTCGAAAGCTACCATTTTCATTTTTTGATCCTCTAAAAAATAGAATTTAATAGGAGTTATAGCCCGGCACGTTTTCGGCACGGAATTTTTTTTTTCTAAAATCCAATCCCCTTCAAAATCCGTTTTTCAGGAACAAGGCACCTCAGGAGCCCCTCCAAACGCCCCGAGTACCTCGAATCCTTGATTTTGGGAATTTGGAAATTCTCTACTAAAATTCAATGTTTCACAAAATTAATTTCTTATTATTTTTTATCTATTTTGTCAGTCGAGAAACCTAACGTATTTGTATTTTTTCGATTATATAAGTCAGTTGACATTAATCTCGCTTATCTCGCTTATAAAGTTTACTTTTCTGTAATAATTCTCGAAATTGTTTAATGAAGCTTTGAATAGCTTGAAAATACTTTTTGCAGGGTTACTGTAGCTTTTTTGGTTAGGCCACGCCCCTTTTAAATTAAATTTTCCGGATTTTCGCGTCGAGACCCATTTGATCTACTTTTTAGCTACGACATCGATATTTTATGAAATTTTCTGTTTCTTGTTAGTCATTTTATCACAATTTTTCTTTTTTCATTATTCCAGTTTTCCGCGTGACGCAATATTTAAAATTTGCAGAGGCAATGATGCCGAACAACAACAACGACCCGCCACCACCAAATCTAAATCTTCCGGAAAATATAACGGAAGCCGTCGAACTCCTTGACCGATTAGGTTTACCGGGAAGTCGATTCCGCCCGCGACCGGGTATCTTTCATACCACGGAAGATCTCAATGTGTCCCCGGTGAGGATCCCCACACCGCCAAGACCCGTGCCGAATGTGCCGACGACAGCGAGTAATGCTTTTGTGAGTCGTAACTTTTTTGAGGGGAGAGATATCGAAAAATTGTTAACTAGAGAAGTATTGCTTGTGTTAAGGGCTATATTTTGTTAGTTGACAGTTTTTTGATATCTCTGACGGGAAGCGAGTTATAGGCATTTTTCTCTGCGTCTCCTATTTTCTTTAGAAACGCCGCGCTACTTTGAACGCCTGTAACTCGATAACCTTTAGAGATATCAAAAAACTGTCAACTAACAAAATGTAGCCATGATTAAGAGCTATATTTCATTAGTTAATTATTTTTTGATAGCTCTTACAGAAATCGAGTTACAAGCGTTTGAAGTTGCAGACAACATCGCGCGCACTTTCTCTGCGTCTTTCAGGTTCGGGGCGCTACTTTCAACGGCTATAACTCGCTTCTCGTTAGAGATATCAAAAAAATTGTCAACTAACAAAATATAGCCCTGATTAAGAGCTATATTTCATTAGTTGATACTTTTTCAATATCTTTTTTCCCAACAAAGTTATAACGTTCCAAATTTAAGGTATATTTCTTTTAGATACAACTCATCGCCGTTTCATCCTCTCAAAACAATCCACTCCCCTTCCCATTTCTAAGAAGCGCATTTTTCACTTATCGGTCGATTTTGAAACGAGGTCAGCCTAATTTGAATACTTATTCAATAATATTGTTTTAGATAGCCAAGAAACAGACGAAGTGGTGCCGAAGAAACATGTAAGATTTGATTTGACACCTGGATCAGCTAGAGTTGGATATTCAGTTCCGAATCCATTGGAAGACCCATCGAGTCCGGATTTGTTACCCGGACCAAGTTATACTTCTATAGCTGGGACTAGTGGATCGAATCAGCCGGGTCCGTCTAATTTGTATCGATATCGAGAAGAACCACGGAAGAAGCCAACTGATATTCCACCAAGATCTAAATTATAAAATGATTTGGATCTGAAATTCTAAATGGTTAGCTTGGAATCGAAGTTAAAAAAAATAATTATTACTGTTTTCAGATCAAGGTGAAACAGGATACTCAATTATTATTATTTTTATGGTTTTTTGTATTCGAAGGAAATAAATCTGGAATTTTTATTTTTAATTTGATCTACTATCAGAACACTTTTACGTAAAAATGCACAGACGAGCAAATGCACACATTACAGTTTAGAGTATCTACAGTACCCAACAGTCCTAACTAAAATATTTTATGTTTCAAAATCAACATTTTAAATATATTTTTACCATTTTGTTAATAAATACATAATTCTCAATTCGCTTTAAGACCCATTTGACCTACCTAACTGAAATATTTTTTTTCGAATGAAAAAATACAATTTTCTCTAGAAAAAAAAACTTTTTTTTCCTGTTTCAAAATCTTATTTTTTGACAGCCTTTCTTTTATCATAATTTTTTTACAGAAAAAAATGCAACCGAACAATAGCAACAACAATCCGGCGCCATCAACATCAAATCCGAATCCGAATCTCCCGGAATTCAATTTCGGAATCGATCCTGGAGAAGTTCTTGAAAATTATCGATTAACATCGAGAATCTTTGTTCCGGAATATCTGGCTTATGTTCAACCGGTTAGAGAGTTACTGTACGGTCAGTCAAGGGCCCCTGCTTCAGCTGGTCAGGCTAATCCTGGTACTTCATCTATGGCTTCATCATCATCAACTTCCCTAGCTACCTTCCCATCAGCTCCAGTTGACTCGACTTTTCTGGATCGGTTTAACTTGCCGTTTCCCCCAGGGCATCCAAGAGCCCCTGCTTCATCGGGAGCTGCTAATTCGGGTACTTCATCAAGTTCTGTGGCTTCTACGTCATCAAATCGGTCAAATTCTTTAGCTACCTTCTTATCAGCTCCAGTTGACTCAGCTTTTCTCGATCGGTTTAATTTGCCATTTCCCCCAGGTCATCCAAGAGCTCCTACTTCAGCGGCTAATCCAGCTCCTACAGCATCGAATCCTCCACCAATTTCGATAAACTACACTCCTCTCTTAACTGCTGTTAACCCACCGATCCCTACAATCACAATCATCCCGGCTACCCCTCCACCCCCGCAATCTCCAGTTCCACAAATTGATAACGCATTGCTCAGGCCTAGAAGATCGCCGAAACGGAAAAATAATTCTCCGTCAACTGAACCAAGTACCAGCGATCCGGGACCATCATCAATTAAACCTAAGCGCTCCCCAAAACGAATCAAGATCGTTCACGCAACTTCTCTTCGCCCTCCCATCGATCCTTTTGCCCCACAGCCAAACAATCCTGTTCATCCGCCCACGCTCGAATCGCTCTATCCGAATCGAGAAGTCACCTCGCCACCGCCATCTCCCGTCGAACCATATCACCCGAAATTTCTATGGAATATCCCCGGAGTCGAGAAGAAAATGGTGAGGAAATCGATAGTAATTATGGTAGAATGAATTTTGATTTTCAGAGAGAAATGTTTCCAGTTTATCCTCCACCTGAATATAATCCATATCCGATGCCAAGTGAGACATCAGCGTTTGAGAGAGTTGAGCCGGATATCGTTGAAGTTGGAGTGGTGGAGGGAAGGGGAAGGGGTAAGACGCTTTCATGTACGCCCTACGGGTGACGGCTGTCAGGTGTGCTTGTGGCGCAGCTGGTAACTTTTTCGACTTTGGTTCCAGGTGTACCAAGTTCGACTCCACCAGTGGCAATTTTTTTTTGTTTTTTTTTTTAAATAAATATTTTTCAGCTAACCCAGCAGAGGAAGTGCTCCGTCGAAGAAACCTCCGATTCGATTTGGCTCCGGAAGCAGGAATAGGGCTAACCGCGGAATATCAACGAGTTGCCAACCCATTGGGAAGAAACTTTATTCCATCTTCCCAAGGTCTTTTGGCAGCGTTACTGAACCTTTTGGTAAGAGCTCAAACGCCGTCTAGCTCAGCGACGAGTCAAGCTAGGGAAGAATTAACAGTCAGTGATATCCTTCGCGTTCTTCACAATCAAAATAATCCGGCACCCGAAACAACTCAAGAACTAATGACTGAGCTAGAGAAATGGAGAAAAGAAAAGAGAGAAAAACGAAAAGTGATCACACAAGAACGAATAGCAAAGGCGTTACTTAACGAGAATGCTGCTTACTATAGAACATTAAAAGAGAAGGATTATGAATGGAATGCGATTCCCCTTAATAGAAGAGCACATTTCGAATTACTAAATAATTTCGCCAAACTAGAGGATCAAGGCAGACGAGCTGTTTTGAACTTTTTGGATCAACAACCAATTTTTGATTTTAATTTTAGAAGACCAGACACTTCGGATGAGAATCTGTTGTATTCTCTTGATAGATTGAATGTGAATCAATTTGTGGATGAAGATGTGAGCGATTTATTTGGGAGGATGAGGGAATGGTGTGATAGAAGAGGAATCGATTGTGAAGATTTTGTAAGGAAGATATTGAAATTTGATGATAAAGATGCTCAGTTTAATTTGGAGAATCCTGTTAAACCATACAACCCGTTGTATGAAGTGAGAATTCTTAATTGGTTGTCACTTTTAGATTTTCGACAGGACGCGTTTCTGAAGTATTTTAAGGTGAAGAGAAGGGTAAGCTAAGCAAAATTTTAAAATCTTATGATGAGCAATTTTTCAGGGAGAAGAGAATCCTGAGAATCCTGAAAACCCACCCGATGCCTGAATTTGAATTTTTTTTTGTTATCTGATACTATTTTATTTATTTATTTTTTGTTTTTTTTCCTGTTTCAATTTTTTAAAAAAAGTATTTATTTTCCGAGTGCTCCTTGTTTGACGCGATTTATCTCGGCTCCCGTAAGAGCTAGCGAGAAATGGCTAACTAATGAAATGTAGCTCTTAACATGGGCTATATTTTGTTAGTTGACAGCTTTTTGATATCTCTAACGACTAACGAGTTATAGCCGTTGAAAGTAGCGCCCCGATCCCGAGAGTCGCAGAGAAAGCGCCTACTAGAGCGTCTGCAACTTCAAACGCCTGTAACTCGATTCCTGTCAGAGCTATCAAAAAATGGTCAACTAGTGAAATATAGCTCATAACAAGTGCTATATTTCATTAGTTGATCATTTTTCTGTAGCTTTATTGGGAACTGAGGTAAATCGGTTTTAATTGAGGTTATCATAATTTTAAGAATTTCTAATTTTCTGGAAAATCTAAAATTTCAAATTAATTTTTTTCTAAAAAAAGAAAATTCCTGGAAATTAAAACTAAAAACCTACAGTAGACCTCTCAATCTAATCTGTTTTATCGGAATTCGTGTCGAGACCCATTTGACCTACCAACTGGAAGACTTCCTTCTTCCCTCTAACATGGAAATCCAAGCATTTCCTTTTTTAATTATTGATTTTTTTTATTGATTTTATTGATTTTTTCAACTTCTCCAACTTCTAAAAATTCCAGAAATGCAGCCATACAATAGAAAAAGAAAATTAACAATAGACACCAATTTACACTTGGCATCGTCTTTAAGTGGCTCCTACTCAACAACACCAAGCAGAACATATAGCCTTGATCAATACATAGCTATGTCAACTTCTGGATTCACTAATTTTTCCCCGTTAAGGACCATTCCGACATCAACCAATCCGATTTTTGATATTAGGACATCGAGCTCTCAATTGACCCTCCCACCTCTCACTTCCATGTCTACGTATGAATTGGGATTACCTTTGAACCGGCCAGTCCATTTGGAACCATTGTTACCTCGTCAGCCAATTCCAATAGTATCTAATAATCCATTATTAAGACCACCACAGATGGGCACTTGCTTAACTCCGGAATTTCTTTCTATAATTAATGGTATGTTTCAAATTGTTATATCTTGGTTCAGCTAAGAGCTATCAAAAAATGGTCAACTAATGAAATATTACTCATAAAAAGGGCTACATTTTGTTAGTTGACCACTTTTTGATATCTTTAACGGTTAGCGAGTTAGATGAGTTTAAAGTGAAAGGCGTTGAGACGTAGCGTCTGGTGGCCTGCAACTTCAAAGGCTCATATCTCGGCGCCAGTGAGAGATATCGAAAAATTGTTCACTAATGAAATATTGACCATGATAAGGGCTGTATTTCATTAGTTGACAGTTTCCTGATATCTCTTACTGGTGCCAAGTTATGAGCCTTCAAAGAGAGATCCTCTTTTTTTTTGCGTTTCTCTTGATACCACTTCAGCTTCTTATATCTCGATTACCGTGAGAGCTATCAAAAAGCGGTTAACAAACGAAATGTAGCTCTTATCAAGGGCTACATTTCACTAATTTACCATTTCTCTATAGCTCTCACGAGAGCCGAGATATACCCATTTGAAAATTGCATACTTTTTTCTATATCAACTTTCAGCTTACCGCGCGAATCCTGTTCAAAACGCTTCACAGCTGAATTTACTTCAACAGCGAACAAATATTCTCCCGCCCAATTTGGTTCAACACCGTCCAAACATAATTCATCCAGTGCCTCAACCAATTTATATACCAACCACGAGATTATCTGCGCCAGTGACAACATCAGCGTCCGATTGGTATCACCGAATTCCAGTTATTGGAGGATATCCGGATTTATTGAGGACTTATGGTGCCGGTAGTCTTGTAAGAGATTAAAATTTTGTAGGGATTAAGAAAAAAAGTGTTTCAGGCGCCTATCAAAAATGTGGATGCAGCTGGAGTTGTTCACCTGTCGAATATTCCCGTTTTCGCGCCACCACCTGTCCAGGCCCCTGCTGAGCCGTTACAAGGGATTAGAGAAAGACCTCGATCAAATGTTGACGCAATTTCTTATGAAGAAGCTGTAGAACTAATTGCAAGAGCCAACACCCAGTTAGGTGATAGAAAAGAGCTCCTTAAAGAATTCGATCAATGGCTTCAATCTAAAAACCTAAACAAAAAAACTACTCTTCAAGAATTATTCCACACCAGCATTGAATATCAATTCATGGGTAAATCTATAAAAGAGAGAGCTCAATTGAAGCTGACGAATTTTATGGCGCTAAGCGAGGATCGGAAGATGGCAGTTCTGGAAGCATGTAGAGCAAGACTGGAAAGAGACAAGGGAAAGAATGATTATGGAAATGATAAAATAAAAAAGAGTAAAGTTAAGGAATCGTGATTTTTGATTGAATTTATTATTTTTATTGTTGTTTATCACTTTTAAAGTTGTATTAATAAATTTTGAATTTTTTTTCTTCTGAAACATTATTTTTCTAAGCCTCAGCTCAGGTATATGGTCCCGAAGTTTTAGGATGGTCCTATTTAGGACCAGCAAAACGAAAATGGTCCTAAACAAAAAAATTTTTGGAACCACTAAAGTGCCGATTTTTCTAAGAGAAAATGTTTCAGCATCCCATGAAGGCTTGAAGCCAAAAAAGCCAAAGACAAAAATAAATTATTATTTTTTTGACAATATTTTTGAATAAAATTCATTATTTTTGATCTGCCCGCCAATTTACAAGTTATTGATTTTTCTGAATTTTGAAGAACTTTAGAGAAATTTATTTATTTTTTACAGTTTCAATATTTCCTCTTTTTTTGAAAAAATATATTTTATTATTGTCGTTAACATTTTCAGTGTAATGGACTCAGAACCCATCCAAACCTCACCCCTTGATCTCTCACTCCACACCTCCACTCCGTCCCTGACCGTCACCGCCCCCACACCGACCACCGATGGTCCCGTGTCTCAGACTAGATGCCTAACCAATTTCGAATTATCGCCAACGACGGCTAGCGAGCCACAACTTCCGATCGCCTTGGTCTTGCAGAGAGCTCTCGTTGAAGGTCGAGATTTTTTGGTGAGTTAAGGAAGTTGAAAATTGATTAGGTTTTTTTTCTGATTTTAGGATCGAGATCTAACGGAGATTTTCGCGGGTTTTCCAACACCGAGGAGCCCAATTCCAGATGTGCCAGTGATGGAGGAAGCGATGGGAGAAGGGGAAGAGACGCCGAGATCAAGGAAGAGAAGTGAGTCCGTTAAGCTGTGATGGGAAAATTTTGGTCCCAAAACCCAGATTTTTTGGTTTGGGACCACCCATGATTAAGCCATTCCAACTTGGGACCATCATGAAGCCATAATTAGGATCACGCTCATTTGGGACCGATTTATCTTGGGATTTATTAATTTTCAAGGCCAAAAATATTAGGACCATTTTAATTTGGGACCACCCTAGTCAGGACCATTTCTGTTGAAACCATAAATAATGGGACCACCCTTATTGGTATCAGTTTTTTTAAGGTTAATCTTTGGTCACTGTAGTTAGGACCAATTGAATTCGGGACCACCAATTTTAGTAAGTTTTTAATACAACAAGGATATTTTCGGAATTGTTGAAACCGGATTTTTTTTTGTGAGATTACTGTTTCTGATCTATCATTTTAATGGGACCATTGAGACCACTTTAGTATAGGTCGTGAAAGTACTAAAACTATTATTTTCAGAAATCACGGCGCCCGCTCCAAAACGAACCCGCGAACAAATTCAAAACTCCCGACGAAACCAAAGAATCTACAAAGAAATCGAGAAACAATTAAAGGCGTTGTGCGCGGCATTTAAGCAGGATCCGGAAGAGAAACCTGGTCCCATTACTCCTGGAATGACTGTGGAACAGGCGATGGAGTATTTGGAGTCTTCGGAGCCAGCGATGGGATCAGAGACCCCGGAAAGTGTCATGAAGGATTTCTTAAACTGGCGAAAAAGATTCTGCATTGAACGCCGACAATTTACCAGTATTTTAAGGATTTTATTGAAGATTGGAAAGATGAAATTTGAAAAAATGAGAAAAGTTCCATGGGATTCCTTGAGCGATGAGGAGAAATTGTATTATGAAAAAATAAAAAAATATCTGAGTCTTTCGGAACCATTGAAACAGGAAACATTGAAAAAGATCAAGGAAGAGGCTGGATTAAGGGAAGCTGAGGAGACTAAAGCTGAGCTTAATAGGCTAAGAAGGCAGAAGGATATAGAAAAATATTTGAATTTCTTGAATAATATCGACTCTGTGAATAATCTTAACACTGAAAAAATCTACCAAAATCTAATGGAATATTGTGAACGAGAAGAGATTCAAATGCCAATTTTCATCAAAAATGTGGTCGTCCAAAACGATGATTTTGATTCGGCTATTCTAAGAAGACCAGTGGAATGGAAGGAAATGGATCCATCGATGAAAATGTATTTTTCAAGGATCAACAATTTTTTTAAACTTGGCAGTTTGGATCAGAAGGAGTTCATGATTTCGGTGATTGCCGAAGTTGAGAGGGTTAGATTTTAATTGGATTTAAATTTTTTAAAAAATTAAAAAAAAATGTAATTGCAGAAAGCGAAACGGGAAGCTGAGGGACCATCGATAAGAAGTCAATTATAATGATTTGTTGATTTGTGATTTTGGATATTTTTTGATTTTTTTTATTATGAATATATTTGGTTTTGTGCTTTTTTTGGTTTCAGGGGAGTTTAACCTTTTGCTGGTCCCAAAAACCAAAATTGGTCCCAAATATGGTTAACGTCAAAAGGCTGGTCCCAAAAATTAATGTTTCTACCAGTAGTGATTCAACATGCTAACTGAATTTGCAATTCGGCATACGATGTGAACCTCTAATCTGTTTTAGGACCACTGTTTGGGATCTATCCTGATGAAAATAGATTTTTTCTTTGGGACCAGTCTTCCAGGGGATTCGGGGCTGGTCCCAGACAAGCTACCTACAGTGTTGAGCGGAATTCCATCCGTTTCCTTCAGTCTTCCGTCTTCCGTTTTCAGTGAAAAAAGTTGTGTTCCGTCTTCCTTTTTCCGTGTTCCGTGAAGTATTTTGGTGCCGGCTTCCGTCTTCCGTAAAGTGAAAGTCTATTTCCGCTCAACACTGAAAGCTTCTAGCTGAAAATGGTGAATTTTGGGACCAGTTATTTTTGGCCCCACCACCAAAAGGGGCCTTACTTGGGACCAATGAGGTTAGAAGCACTAGATTATGGGACCAAAAAAGAGCAAATTTTCAATGTGCTTCCAGAAATTGCTCATAATTACAGGTCTCTGGTCCCAAAAATTGCAATTTTACACGCCTGGTGGGAAGATTTTGAACAATAAAAATTTCTAATCACACAAAAATATTTTTCCATTAATAATGAAACTGAAAATTTAGAACCAAAAAAAAATTTTATTTTTGACCTATCTTCCCGCCAAAATTTTTCTGTTTCATGATTATTATTTTTTTTAAACAATATTTTCTTTTGCTGGTTCTATCTTCTTCTTACTTCCAAAATGCCACCACCAGACCTTGAAATTGCATGTGTGGATCCAAGTGTCGATATCTCACAACTCGTTCCCTTCTCATCACTAGAGACGTTTTATTCTACTCAATCATCAACTAACATTTCTCCTACGGTAGGTTGATTTTAAAGGAACATAGCTCCCTATTAAAAAATAATGTTTCAGTCGTGTCCCTTACCTGACCAAAAGACGACGCTCCAAAGCCACTTAATCAAGAAAAATAAGCAATCCGAAAAAGAGAATCTCGATGTGCCACTAAAAAAGAGAAGTGAGGATTAAGCTTAGCCATGCCCTTCTAATAAAACCTGTTTCAGAATTGCAAGAAGAAACCAGATCTCAGGAAACCATGGAATCCAAGATTTCGAAGCCTCCAGTCAGCCAAAGAAGCTAAAACTAATTTTTTTTAATTTACAGTACCCTTTTTTCTTTAATTTTTGATTTTTAATAAATTTTATTATTTTTTTTCCAAAAATTTTTTTTTCAAAAATTTCAAAGTTTCACCAATCTTTGATCTACCTAACCCCCGCCAAAAATATCGATTTTTCCACAAATCCAATATTCCTCATCTCCAATTTCCTTCAAAAAAATGTCCAAGCCAGGCGCCCCAGGCGTCCCCCTAAACCCCGCTGCCTCTGCTCCACCCGTTCCACAACCATTTTTCAATCCAATGATGCATTCGATGATGATGAATCATCAACTTCAAATGGTATTTTGATTTAAAAAATTTCAAAAAAAAAAATTTTTAGTCCCATTTCGTGCAACAAAGAAAGATGTCGATTGATAAGATGTTTCAGCCGGTTCTTTTGGTAAGTCTTAATAAAGCATGCCCTTATAATAGGGGGGGTTTTTTAGAATCCAAAACTGATGCATCAACCGGGAATGAAAAGAAGGCCGGATCAAGTGTTAAGAGATTCGAATGATGGAACAAGGTCGCCGGCTACTAAAAGTAAGTTGAATTGGGACCACCTACTGACGCCCATAATGTCAAGTCCTACTTATCATTCTTGTCTGGATGTCCGCAGTCGTTTGGCAAAAGAATAAAAAAAGAAAAAAAAAAGGCAGCCACCCGAGGGGTCGAACCTTGGACCTCTCGGGCGGCAAACAAAGACACTATCCACTATGCCAAACATGCAAACTAAAAGATGCCGGCGCATTCCCTAGATATCTGGGGCGCCTGCCGGAGGCAGGTAAATTGGTATAATATAACTTTTTCAGGAGGACCAAACCCCAGCGCGACCACCACCCAACCCAACAAATACATTTACACGTAAGTCACCTTCTCCCCCCTTCCAACATAAGCCCCTCCCCTTTTTTACAGACCACCGGACAAATTCTCAACACTAACCGATTTCCAAAAATCGCATCTTTTAATGGTATTCCAAAGCAACGGCTATCCATCAGGACCATTCATGAAAATGTTATCGGATGATATGAATATCGAGTACAATGTGATTGTCGAGTTCTATCAGGATCCAAAGAATTTGAAACTTGAGACATTGTGATTTTTGTGGTTTTTGGATTTTTGATTTTTTTTTTTGTTTTTGAGTGGCTTAATAAAATTATAATAAAATTAATATTACTCACCATTTTATAGGATCCCCTAGTTTAAAAAACCTTAAAATCTGAAAAAACCTTCCCAGACTTATTTTTTCTAGAATAATTCATTTTTGATCTACCTACCCGCCGATTTTTTCCACTAAATTTTTTTGAATTTTTTCTGTTTCATGTTGGTTTTTTTCCCCAATTGCGTGTTTTCCAAACTTTTACAAAATTTTCATAATTTTCAGCTATGACATCCAACGAAGATTTCTCCTACCACCCTTATCCAACCCTGGAAACCAGCCCGATGACGTCACTGTATTTCGAGCCGACTTGGAGCATGGATCCGAATTATCCGAACTATCAGCAATTAATGTATCCAGTTGATATGAGCAATCAGATGTGCTCAATGATGGCCCCGGACCTAGTGGATTGGAATTTGAATGAGGTCAGAGTGAATACAGATGAAGTATGGAAGGATGTTTGGGACCCTTGCCATAGTGGTTCAGAAGGCACCATGAACTCTCAGAGGACACCTGGGTTAGTGGATTTTGAAGGCGAAGATGTTTCAAAAGAGGAAGGAGTTGCAGGAGACGTGGAATATGAGCCATTGATTAAGGAGGAGGTTCCCTATAAAAAAGGTGAGTTTTTTTGGGTTAGGCGGTCCCAAGAGAGAAAATTGGTCTCATCTAGGAAAAGGAGTGGTTCCAAATTATTTTCAACTTGAGACCATTATTTTCTTTTGGGACCACCTATCCCACTCTTAGGACCATGTAGAGTCCATAATAGTTCGATTGGCCCATAAGTAGTCCCCTGGCATTTAGATGATCCCATGATAGTTAAGTGGTTCCATTATAGTCATTGGTCCCAAATAGTCGCATAGGTGGTCCCATAAAGGATTCATTTTTTGCAAAGATGGTCCCCTAGTTGGCCTATAACAGATAGAAGGTCCCATGATATTATTATGAATTTATAAAAATTGGGTGGTCCCTTAGATGGCCCCGGTGGTCCCAAAACTGCTGAAGGTCGCATAATAGTTGGGAAGTCCTATAGATGGTCCCATAGCTCTCATGACATTTTGATGGACCCATGATATTTTGATGCTGCTATAAAAATCAGGTTCCATGTTTTTTGGTTTCCATGAGGGTCCCATAATCACCATGGGAGCATCCAATCTAGTGGTCCCATAAAATCGGGACCACTCTCCTCCGATATCGAACCCTAAACCATTTCCAGACCCCTCTCTCCCCCTCACCCCCGCCGAAGCCGACAAAATCCTAACCACGCCGATCCCCGGCTCCCCGGACACCAAATCGATCGCCATCGCGCTCCAAAAATGGCTAAAAACCACGGAAACAAGCCAAAAAACGTTTGCTGATCGAATCATTGGTCGATCCCAGGGAACCCTTTCGACACTTTTAAATTCTCCGAGACCATGGGGAATGATGTATTCGGGAAGAGAGGTTTTCGTGAGAATTTATAATTTTTTGAGGATTTCCAATGAGGAAAAAGAGGAAATTATGAAATTGAAATTGGAATTGAGGAGGATGACGTGAGTGCGGATTCTATAGAGAAAACAATTTTTTAAAAATCGGTTTCAGATCCAAGCCAAGATCATCGAATAAAAAATTAACCAGTGTCCAGAAAACAGCCCTCGACAAAATGTTCAAAGAAGAAAAGAAGCCAGCAACCGTAATCCAGAAGAAAATGGCTGAAAAACTTAACCTGCCATTTGGAACTGTCCGAAATTATTTTATGAATTCGAGAAGGAAAATGATGTGTTGTTAGGTTCTAGATGAATAATTGTACTAATTAGTTTTATCCGTTTTATATTTATTTTTGAATGTGATTTTGATTATAATAATTAATATGTTTAATGAATAGTTTTATTTATCGAGTTGAATTGATTAAGGTCGAGGTTAGGTGGTACGGTGGCTCAGATGTTTCATAATGTAGTTTTTAGGTACCTCTTTTATATACGCCCTCGCCCCCATCTCTGCCTTGCGGCCGCGTGGCGCAGCCGGTAAAAGGCGCGAGCGTCAAGCCACTGGGGGTCAACCCCCGCTAGCGCTAGAAGTCTAGCAGTTTTTTTAAACTTTCCTTGAAAATTTTGCATAATTTCATTTTCTGTTTCAAAATCAACATTTCATATTTTTGCATCAGCTCGGCCTTGATTATGTTGTGCTAACGTTTTATTAGAATAATCTGGCAAAATAAAAATCTGAGATCACATAGATGAGAAAAAAAATTTCAAAAAATCGAGTACCGGGAATTATACAGTAGTCTCATCCTGGTTTTTGGTATCTTTCATGAACAAATTCAATCGGACTTCTGCGTCTTGTGCGTAGGAAATCGGGGAGTCTTGAACATCATTCTCCAGAATTGTTGAGGAACCCACAGATCGATCCACCTACAGTAATCTATATTCAAAGAAACAGTATTTTAAAATTATTTTACCTCATCCGGCATCACATTCAACAACCTTCGATTAATCAAAGAATGTTGCGAAAGGCTAGTCAATGGGTTCCTCTTATCATTTTTACTAGCACTGGATGAAACCGAAATGAGGGATTCTGGCCTATCGAAGATCTGCTGAGCAGCAGAGATTCCACGGAATGATAAATTGGTTATCGATTTTTGTTTAGTAGCAAAGGTGTTGAGTCCGATTTCAGATGGCGGTGGGGGGAAGTCATCGGAACTGGAAAAAAATTTATTATTTAAAATGGGGAGAAAATAATAATGTTTCAAAAATGTGACTTAAGAAATTGAAATTTTGAAACAGGGATTAGTCGATAAACTTGATCCTTAAAATAAACTTGATCCCGTTGGTTATGATGGTCCCGTTTTTAAGCCTATATTTTCTCATATTTAGATTTAAATCACCCCTTTTTAAGCTAATATGGTCCCATTAGTTTTCATGGTCCCAAAATTTTAAGATTAAATGATCTTATTTTTCTACCAATATGGTCCCATCAATCTAGCTTTAAAAAACAGATTAAGCTTACATTATCCCTATTTTGAACTTATATGGTCCCATTTTCAGGCCCATATCGTCCCCTTTTTTTGACAAATTTTTCCTGTTTCTAAGCTTTCCTAAACCTAGCTCATCTTTCTGTCTTACAATTTTTTTATCTTATTATCATTCTCAACTTACTCATCAAAACACGGATTGTGAATCGCATAACTGCCCTTATCCTCCTGTACTCTCGGTGGCAGCATGGCTCCGCCCCTCTCCTCCACTTTACACGATCCCACGGTCTCTTTCGACAAATCGATCCCAATATCCCTTATACTTTTGGGTTTCACTGGTAGAATCGGGGGTGGAAGCATTGCCGTTTTGATAAACTTTTCTCTTTCTTCTTTTTCTATTCGAGTTCTTTCTCTGATTCTGAACAAGTTAATATCCCTTGGATCATCGTTAAACGAGCTTGGCCGCGGTGCCACGTCATCTATCATAGTCGATTTCTGCTTGACTGGGATCGATTGAGAGGATCCATGGACTGGTGGGAGGGTCTTCTGGAGCATTTTTTGAGTGTGCTCCATATCCGTGGTGCTTAACGTGGAAGTCGATAACCTATTATTCCTAACACTCTTCGGTTCCAAGTAGTCATCTCCTGGGATCGTTTCATAGACCTCATCATAAGCATGATTAGGTCTAGTAGGGGTTCTAGAGCCCAGAAAACTAGATACCCCTATGGTAGAATCACAATATTCATAAGTGTTTACCACGGGCTCCGGGACCTCCCGTCTAGCCTGCGTGGGCGTCTTTAACGCTGACTTTAATGGTTTCCCAGGGGGCACTGGACATGGGACAGCTGCGGGGGCGGTTTGTGTGGTATCCCGTGTCACCTGGGTGTTCATAGTGATATTTGATCCAAAATGCGAGATTTCAGTTATGTTAGAAGTGGATGAGAAGAAGTCTTGACCGGATTGTTGGCGTTGAGACCTCCTGGACTTCCTGTGGTTCTTGGAAAAGTTGGGGACAGAAGCGGTCCGCTTAAAATTCTGTTCCACCTCCCCTTTTTCCATTGCGTTCTTCAAATATGATTTTTCCCATTGCCTTAAAGCACTTGAATCCACTCGATAAACCGCGGAAAATGATCTTTTAAAATTCTGTCCATTATTCGATAAAAGTTCCGATCCATCTCCATTTTCCACTAATTCAATCGATACCAACTCGGACCTCCCTTTGCTAGGACTAATCGAGCATACACAACATCCAAGGAAATTGCAGAATCCTAATAGAAGGGTTCCGAGTAAGTGACAGTAATAGGACCATCCAAGGACTTGCTCATAAGTCTCGTTTTCATCCTCCTCTTTTACCACCTTGTTATCCTGAGTGTTAGCGAAAATGTAGAAGATAAGATTGCCGGCGAGGGATAACCCCACTGAAAAAATTAATTTTAATTTGATCTTGTGAGCATAAAAAAAATTAACTCACTCGCCAAAAACAGTAGTGTTAAGCTGACAGTGAAACAGTTACGATGGCAAAATCCACAGGTGGCGATGAGGACGGCCACTCCGGCGCAGAGGACACCGGCGCCCACGCCAGATAGGGCGGCTATTTTCCAACCTGGAAATAGTAATTTTTTTTTAGCCAGATGGTCCCAAAACGATTATAGAACTACTTGATTGTTTTGGGACCATTGGGACCATCTAACGAGTTCCAATAGGGTTTATCCTGGTCCCATAATGGCTAGGGGCTACTTAAACTAGAAAAATGGTCCTAAGGCTTAGTAAAATAATTATGGGACCATTTAGTCATTTTGGGGCCGTTGGGACCATCTAAATTAGTTTTGCAGGTTTCTGGTGAATCAGCTGGTCCCATAAATGGTCCCATAACATATCATGATATTGGCCTGGCCCCTAAATGACTCCTTCAGGTGGTCCTAGGGCCCTATCAGTCAGTCAACTTAATCAGCAGGATAGTCCCAGATCCATCACAAAATACCTGGTCCCAATGTTAAGTAGGTGGTCCCAAAGCCCCCAGCCATTTTGGGACCATCTAACCCAAAATGTCCTTCTTACCCAAGCAAAAATATTTTTCCTGTTTCAAAATTTTAACTTTTTCATTATTTCTTTTATTTCTCACTAAACATTCATTAATTCTGTTAAAAAAATCCCAACTCTCATACTCAAATTTTTTTTCCTGTTTCAAAACTATAATTTTTCTTGAGCTCAAAATTGTTTTTTGATTTTCTAACTTCCCCAAAAACCGTACCCAAAAAAGTGTGTTGATAAGCGTCATTTTGAATGCGATTCTCGTCATGATTATGATCGTAGAGATCCTCTTGGTCAATATAATAATCGAATTTGTAGACACATTGAAGTTGTGGTAAGAAGAATTCGGCGAACGGAGATCCTTGCATGTCACGTCTGAAAGTTGAAATTTGAATCCTTATTTAAGGTTCCGACTTACCTATATAAAGTCTCATAATACTCCCGGGTCCTTCCATAATCAAATGAATAATCCCTTTTACAATCCATCCACAGACCATGATGATGTTCAGTTCGTCCATTTTCCAGATTCACTAGTTGCCATGAAGGAGAGATCAAGCCGAGGAGGCAGAGAAGAAATGCGATGAGGGATAATGTGAAATGAATGGCTAATGCCGTCTTTCGACTACATTTTGTAGTGGAAGATGATGTTCTCGCATCGATCATCCCATTGGCTCTGGAAGTTTATAAGCGTTCATTGGATATGGAGAACGAGGATCTTAAAATGAGAGAAGTGAAAGGGGAATTTTTAGAAAGTTTTAAAATCAAATTTTAGTGTTTCAAAGACTTATTTGATTTAGCTGTCCAAGCTAAGATTTGATAATCCACGGAAATACAAATCATTTTGGACTAACACAGTATCATGGTTTTTTTTTCAAATTAAATGTTATACATAAACAGTGAAAAACTCCAATTTCACAGTTTCAAAAACTATATTTCTGCCTTAACCAAGTTTTTCACTATTTCCTCCCATTATAGTTTTTCAGTGATTCATATTTTCTATCAAACTCTCAAAGAGAAGGAACAATTAAGAATATTATTTTTCAAAATAACCAGAAAAATAAGCAAACTGAAACAGTGAAATTTTTGAAAAAACCTTTCTTTTTTACATTTCTGTGGCTAATTTAACTGTAAATTGTATTTTTTTTTCTTAAAAATTCATAGAACGACAGGAATATTAATTTTAATATCAAATTTAAGTTTGATGATTCATTGAAACAGAATCAATGTATAATAGAAAAAAAAAAGAAAACATTGATGAAAAAACCAGAAATATGTATAAACAGAGTGAGAGAGAGAGGGAAGAGAGTGCAGAGAAAAAGAGGAAGGCATGATTTCTTGTTTTTTTTTTTTTTTGGAATTTTGCAAAAAAACCATTACAAGAAACATAATTATTTTGCGAAAAAAATAATCAAATCGAATGTTCTCTTAAGTATTAAACCATTGAAAAAAAAGCGTATTAAATTTAAGAATTTTGGAAAAAAGTTATATTATTTTTTCTATCAAGGGCATAGAATTAACTATTAGGAACTTTGAAAATGTCATGAAACCGAGTAAATTTTTTCTGTTTCTTAATTTCAGTAAATTTCATATTTCACAGTTAGCTTAATGAGAGACTAGGTAGGTAAAAGTAGAAAAAATTTTTGATTCAGTAATCAGGAACTTTGAAAATTGAAAATCATTTGAGCAATTACTAAGACTCAACTTATCATACTAATCTATCAATTCTAAAATACGATGAAAATTTGAAACCAAAAATTTTTTGGCAAAAAAATTAAGATATCGTCAATGAAAAATTAAACAAAATTTTTAGATAATCATGAAACCGAAAAAAATTATTGGAAAGCATTTTGAATTTTGTTACTTTCAGTTTCGCAATATCAATAAGACTATAGCCGGTCAATTGGTCTCTTCCCTAATAAGCTAAGAAAATCTGAAATTTTTTCAAAATGACAAGAAACAGTAAAAATAATAAGTGAATTTTAAAACCTTGGTTCCGAAACAGAAAAATACAATTTCAGATTTTTCAGAAATTCACAAAAATTAAATTTCTCAGCTATCAAAAAAATCCACCTCTCACAAAATTCAAATTCCCAGTCAGCTGACCATAAACCTATAGCTAAAACGTTTAAAAGAGGGTGTCATTTGGGGTGTAGGGTCTCTTTCTGTATGTAAGTGTATGGTGTGACTATAGGCGAAAATGGGAGGAGAACGTTTTCAGGGTCATTCACAGAAGAATTGAATTCGGAAAGCCAGCCGAATAGCCTCTCTTCATACAACACACAGAGAAGGGGGAAGCGACCAAAATAGGGTGAAAGTCGGCCATTTGCATAGAACATTGGAGACGCAGACATAGAAAAAGACAATAACGGTTACGGAATATCGGAGACATTGAAATCCACTTGACGTGGCAGAGAGGAAGGCGAAGATGAAAAGTTTTGTTGGACTCTTATGAGAAATTAATGGGGAGAACTAAGGGATGTAGGTTAGTGTTATATGAAGTGGAAAGTTTCGACCTTCAAATGGGCAATAAGGAGATTAAGCTAGTTTACTGTTTCAATGAATTGAGATTAGCACAAAATGGTTTTTGAAATATTAGGAAATGCATATTTGTTGTTCATTTAAAATTGAAAACAAGGAAGATCCAACAATAACATTGTACCAAATTCATTAAAAGCTCATAATGAAACACAAAAAAAAAATATTCATATCAGTCTCAGTAAACCGACTTTGATGACATTTATCTCGGTCCATGATAAGAATGCAAAAAAGTTGTCAACTAATAAGTTATAGCCCTTATCATAAGCAATATTTCAATAGTTGACAATATTTTGATAGCTCATAGAAATCGAGTTATCAGCGCTTGAAGTCAGCGTGGCGCAGAGAAAACTATAACTGCGTCTTTCATTGTTTTCAAAGGCGCATATCTCACTAACCCTTTGAGATATCAGCAAATTGTCAACTAACAAAATATAGCTCTTATTTTGAGCAACATTTCATTAGTTGACAGTTTTTTGATAGCTCTTATAGAAATCGAGGTATACATGGTCAAAGTCAAATCAGATTCATTATATAAAACTTCATTATATGAAACTAGTGAAACTCGTTTTTAATAATATTTTTTTCGAAAAAAAAATCAGTTTCAGAAATTCTGTTTATCAAGTTTTTGTTTTTTGAAACCACCTTTAGGATAGAAATACCAGGTCTTCTCAAAAAATTAATGATTCAAAATTATCACATTACCATGAAGTGTTTATCATTTTTTAATTTCCTTTGAATTGAACAGATTTCAATTTTTTTGAAAAATTTACTAAGAGCAACGAGTCCAGTTTCAATGAAAATCTAGCTAAGAAAGAACTTTTTCAAAACTCCTCGAAACCGACAAAATTTTGAAAACAAAAAGAAAGAGAGAACAATTAAAATTTCTTATTATGAGAGAGAGAGACATGAATCATTGTCCGATTAGCCCCCGTTCCTCCTGTCCTCATCGAACAGAAGGGGTAGTAAACACCATGGAAGAATTGAAGAGGGGAGGGGATGATTCATCGGAAGAAGAGGTAGGTCAACTTGGTGTATTTGTTACGCAATTTCGAATCGCGCGTCTGTTCGAAATGATGGTTATCTTTAAGAGGAATAGGCGGAGAAGATATAGATAATTATAGATAGAGGGAATCAAGGGGGTGTGGGAGGGAACTGTATAGTATCATTTATTTGCGATAAATATTAAAATTTGAATTGAACTAAGCCATGTAATTTGTTTTTTGAAAAATGATCAAAGGAATTTAAAAAAAGTAAAATACTAATAAATTCATTTAAGCAATCTTGGGTTTTGAATAGCCGAAAAAATAGTGGTCAATTTAACCAAATTTATTGAAAAACCAATTTTTGGTTCCATCTCTGCATACTTTAACTACAAAGAAAAACAGTAAAAAAATTAAGTCGGTTTCATGGACCATGGAACTAATAATTTTTGAATCATGGTCCAATGATTGAATTTGATCCAAAAGCACGTAAAAATCAGACAAAAAATGTTTGAATTTTTGAAAAATCCTCAATATTAGTTTCAGAATTTTTTCTTATTTCTGAAACTTTTCTGGAACATATCTGTGTTTGAAATTGAAAAATAACTAAAAAACTAAATATTTTCAAAAAATTATGAAACCGTAAATTTTTAAGGTTTTTTTACAGTTTTTGGAATTTTTAAAATTTTCAGATTGATCAAGAACAAAAAAACTGAGCTACAGATGCTCGGACATGACTAGTTACCGCTTAGTATATAGTGATGATTCTAGCAATTAGATAGTTTTATCACTATTTTGAAACAGGATTTTTTTTTGAAAACATTCAAAATCAATACGAACAATTAAATGCAACTCCTATCCCAAACTATAAAATACCAATATTGAAACAGAAACATTTTCTTTTTCTCGATGGCTAATTCTAATCTTTCTTATCTCCTCCTAACCAATCTATCCAATAAGGTGCATCCAACCGGAATAAAAACCGTCGGAAATCAAAGAAAAGAGATGATAAGAAGGTGTCAGTTAACAAAATATTATGGTGATCAGGCGGAGAGGATGAAGGTCGTTTTGAAGATGAGACAAGGTCGATTATATTGAATGAAACAGATGCGAAAAAAGGTAAGCCGGGTGGGAGAAAAGAAGATAAATGAGGATGGGAAATGGTTTTTTTTACTTGAAGACTTATTGATGAATAGAGGATTGGGTACGAAAAAATGAAACTGATATAGTAATATAAGAAAATTGAAACCATAATTTTTTTAACTTCAAGAAAATTGTCTTAATTTCACTGTTTTTTCAAATTTTTTTCCACAAATTCCTGTGATTCATCATCAAGTAAAGAAAATTAGATTAGTGTTTTATATATAGCCATTTTGAAACATTAAACACCATTTTAAATACTAAATTTATCCGATTCATCAGTTCAGCATTGTTAACGTTCTTATTGGTTTGGAAATAGCTCATGCTAAGTGGTACATTGACTAACAAAAACTGCTATAACCACCACTGTAATGATAGTTTTGAAACTGTAAAAAATCATGTTAAAGTCACAATTCACCTAAATTAAAATTCTCTGAATTCATCATTTATCTCGGCTCCCAAAACAACTATCAAAAAGTCATCAACTAACAAAATATAGCCCTTATTATAAGTAACATTTCATTAGTTGACAACATTTTGCTATTTTTTATGGGAACTAAGATATAAATGGTTAAAGTCGTAGGGGCAGTTCTGTTAGAGTATTCACCCTATATTATATTCGAGCGGTTTTATTTTGCGAACTTTTAATTTGAGACAATCTACAAACAGGAATTTTTGAAAAAATGTTTGTTGAACAAATTCTTCTTTTTGTTTACAAACCCTCTATTAGAACTGCATGCAATAATATTTTTCAGTTTTTTCAGGAAGCAGCTCAAATAGAGGAACACGTGAACACTTCAGTATTACTGAAACCTAAACTTAATTTAAAAAATGTTTGCTGTTTTAGACTTTTGTTAAAATTTCATTTGTTTCATTTTTGATATTGGCATATATTTAAGCAATCAAACCTATTGAGTGATATACTTCAGACCGTATAATTTCCCTGTTCATTATTATAATTACTTCTACCGGAAAGAAAAAATTCCACTGAAACAGAAATTCTATATTAAAAACGTGGTGATTTCGTGGAAATTGGTAATTACGAAATATCTCAATTTTCAAATTGGAAAATTCACGTGGAATCGGATTTGAATTTGAATTTGATTTATTGCTCATAACCGGTAAAATTAATATACATAAAACAGTACTTAGCGCAGTAGAAGAATAAAAAGGGTGAGACAATAAAATTGAAATGACCGTTTTGACCGATAAGAGTCAGGTTGGTCAAGTTGGGGGGAGAAGGGTATCGAGAGGAATAGCGCCTACGCGCGCAGCGAATGCCGGTGGACTTAGATTGATGGATACTAATCTAGATGCTCTGTTCCAGAGGGAAAGGTTATTGTGGAGAAATGACTTAGATGGGGGACCACATACATTGAATGAGCCAGGGAACCGGGAAAGTTGGGATTTTTTTATATACAGGGTTTTTAAGGGAAAGTGATATTGTTCAGTCAGTATTTTATGAAAAGTGCTCAGAATGAGAATGACACGACGATGTAGGCAAGATTTTAAAATGAATTGGTTAAGTCTATCAGTATAGGAATCAAATGGGAGGTTACAACGTTGGAAAACTCGACGGGTATAAAAGCGAAGCGGTGATTCCAGTTTGTTAGCAAGAGCAGCAGATGTTAGTGGAATGACTTCACATCCATATTCAATAGAAGGGCGAACGTAAGTATTGAAGAGTTTAAAATAAAAGTTAGGATTTTTTGAATGAAATACTCGTAACAACTGGCGGCATTTTAAGTTAGCTATTTTAGAGACATTATTTACATGATTTTCAAAGGTAAGGTTCTTATCAATTATAATACCGAGATCACGAATGGAATCTTGTTTTGCTATAATGGTGCCGTTAATAATGTAGACATGATGGGGGTTAAGATGGCCGAAGTGAATTACTGCAGTCTTATGAGCGGCGAGATTCAGGCGCCAGATATTGCACCAATCAGCTACAATATCGACACATTTTTGAAGGGAATCGGGGTTAGAACTTTGGATTTTTAAGTCATCAGCGAAAGCGGTTACGTGGACATCGGGTGGGAAGGTATCGAGTAAATCATTAAGATAGATCAAGAAGAGAAAGGGTCCGGTTACGGAACCTTGAGGAACTCCCGAGACAACATTAAAAGAATTAGTTGAAATATAATCATTGATTTTCAGTTTACAAGTACGGTCAGATAGAAATGAGCTTATCCATTTGCACGTTTTCTCATCCACACCAAGGTTCTGGAGCTTGAGCATCAGTAAATTATGAGGAACAGAGTCGAACGCTTTTTTGAAGTCAAAATATATAGCGTCGACAAATCTGTTCCTCTTCTCTTTACGTGCTAAGACTCTGGAAACCTCTGACGTGGACTCGAGAACGGCTAAGGTGCACGAGCGCGAATCCATAAAACCAAACTGTCTAGGAGAGATTTTAGAAATAATTGATTTTTTGACAGATTCGAGAACTATTCGTTCGAAGAGACGGGAGAGTGGGTGCGTAAGACATATCGGTCTGTAGTTTGATGAGTCAGTGGGGTTTCCCTTTTTAAAGAGAGGAATGATTACGGAACTCTTCCAATCTTTGGGAAAGTGGCCACTGTCAAAATATTCGTAGAAAATAAGTGAGAGGGGAATGGTTAATGAATCCGAGCATTTTTTAATAACAAAAAAGTTGAAGTGAGTTTTGAAATTAACATACTCATTCGAAGAGTAGATGCTCATCCAAAATAGTCGATTAAGATATTTTTGAAACTCTAATAAAAAAATTTTACCGTTCTAATATTTCTAGTTTTAGCAGGAACCGTATCTTCTCTAATAGAAAAATAACAAAACATCACTTTTTAATCAGGGGGCACCTCATTTGTTAGGCCAGGAGTCTCCGATAAGATTTTTTAAAAGTTTTTCGTCAACTTTTAATTAAAAACAGGTTATTTCCTTAAACTACTGTGTCGGAAATCTAAAAACGCCGAGTAGAAAAAAAAATCTGAAAAAGCAAATTTATCCAAATTTATGTTAATCTTGAATCTGTAAAAAAATAATTTTTTCCTGTTTCACTATTTTGATAACTACCAAAACAAATTTTGAAGTGGCTGTGATCTTTCATTAGAACTCTTTTTAAATCCTTGATTTTGTCTCCTTAATTTTTTTGAAAACTTCAAAATTTTCACTGTTTTATAAAATTTGTATAAAAATGACATTTTCAATTTTGACATTCCTCTACTGATTAACGTTGAATGTTCAAAAATTGAAACTTTATGATTTTTTTCTCGTTCCTCCAGTAATATTTTTAAAGTGGGTCACAAAAACTATCAAACGTCTTGTCACAAATCATCAATTCTCTTTCACTTTCTCAAATTCTCAATTTTCATTTAAATTTCGACCTGAATAAACCTTCTCTCGAAAAGAAAAGCTTAAGGAAAAAGTAAAGAGAAAGTATCTAGATTCGCTTCAAATCTTTCGGCAGGATCTCTCTTTCATTCCCTCCTCCTCCTCCTGAAACCAGTTTTTGTATTCATTCGAAGCCATTGAGGGTTCTGTCATAGACCAGACTTTTCTCACTTCTCTGTGTCTCTTTCCGTGAATCCAGTGCTTCTTTTCAATCGTCGTTTTCTTCCATTTTCCATCTCTTTTTTTTTGGGAATAGTTTTGATTTGGAATCGATTTTGATGCAGACATCAAAACTCATCTAATATGATTTTTTTTCTGTTTCATCATATTTTTTTAAAAAATTCGGTTTTGAATTGTAAACTAGTTTTTGGTTGTTGTTGATTTCCTGTTTTTTTTTTAATTTTACAAATTACAGTTTTGAAATCAGTTGGTTTTCAATGTAATTTTCAGTTTCCACTATGTTTTTCTACAACTTAAACCTGAAATTTTCCTTAAATTTTTTTCTGTTTCCCCAAGTCTACTTTATCTATATAATTCATGAAAGATAATACAGCCAGTGTTTTTCATTAAATTAACTAAATTTTAGGAGTCCCTGAAAATTTTTAAAAAATTTTTAGTGTTTCATTTTTTCTAGTTTAGTAGCGACAGCAATTCCCTTATTGATATTTGGCTTTCTTGCTAATTTTTGAAAATGTTGTAAAACAGTAAAATTTATAATTAGTGGGCTAAATTAAAAACCTTACTAAAAATCCATTTTAATTTATCCTGCACTTTCCAAATAAAATAAAACCTCTATTAAAACTGCATGCAATACTTTTTTCTTTTTAGAAGCAACTCTAATAAAGGTTTTACGATTCAGTCTATAAATCGGCGTTATTATTATTGAAATGTTAATTATGTACTTATGAATGTCGTGAATCAGATAAAAATTTTTTTCCAAAAGTTTCGAATACCCTGACATTTTTAATGGAAATTAGAAAATATAATTTTTCTGTTTTAAAAACATGACATTTTCGAAATAATTTTATAAATTCATTGCTTACTTGTTTTCATAAATTTTCCCCCAAAAAGCTTAACTTCAATAGTTGTTCCAAACTCCAAATTTTTACTATTTCAATAACTTTATACTAATGGTCTCGTTAACCCCTAGACATTCGTATTTGAAGATGCTCGTATTTTAAAGTTAAGATAATTAGTTCATTCTCCCCTCTCTTCCTTCCCTTAAACCTTGGATGTAGCCCCCCTGATCAAATCTGTATAGTCTATACCCTTTTTTTGTCAAACTTTCATCCTCCTTCGGAACCTGTTCTCCTTGCTTATCTCTAGCCTAGCGATGAATGTTACGTGGAAATCGAAGCGTTATCATTCAATCCGCTTCATTTCCTTAGCTTTTGAATGAATGACGAAGACTTACGCAACAAACAATAACAATCAAAATGAAATTTATTCACTGTTTCAAATTAGTTTTGAAACTGGTCGTGATTTTTGTGGTTTGATGTGGATACTTTGAAAACGTTAGAATCTTTTATAGAATTGCACCCAATGAACTTTGTTTTTTACTGTTTTTCAGTGCTCCTAAAAACAGCAATTTTAAAAAAAGTTAATCCCATAGACTCATTAGATTCTTCCTAACTCTCTATTTATCTCATGGTTCAAAGCTTACCCCATTAGAACTAATTTTGAATAGATTTCCTTCAATCTTACTGTATTCCAAGATGCCAACCAAAAATCACTGTTTCTTTAAATTTGTTAAAATTCTGATATTTTAATCATCCACTACTTCAGGTCACAAAATGAGAAAACGATGTTTGAAGTGCAATTTAAAGGACGTTTGCCATAATCATGAAAGGTATCGGCTGGTTAGCAAGTGAGTTTTTTGAAGGAGTATTACTGTAACAGAAATATCACATTCTCTTTTCTCTTCGATTCTAGAGAATATGTTTTTCTGTTTCATCTCTCCGAAAAAGGTGGTGAATGGTACAGATTTATTGAATTTTGCTTGGTACGTATGTTACTAAGGTCGTTGTTTTAAAACGGTACAAACCAACAATGAACGAATATCGGTTAATAGAACACAACAAAACTAAAGAAAAACCCATCGGGAGGAGGCAAGAGAAGCTACATTTACAGTGGAAAACAGAGATTGCTTCCGTATAGAAAAAAAAGAAAATTTGGAGAAAAACACAAGCTTAATGAGCGAAAATAATTCACAGATTGATAAGAGGCTTAGGAGTGAAAGGAGTGAAAGGGGAAAAAGGAAAATGAAAATATAAAACACTTATTCTTATTCTTCGTCTTCCGACTCGTCCTTCTCCATTCCTCCGCGACATCCCTGAGCCGTCGGAACGTCCTTAATGTATCGTTGAAGTCCTGCAAGTGATCTCCATCGTCCGCGACATTGAATCTCCTCCATGGACTTTCCTTCTTTTCTCATGTGGTTAGCTCCTTCTCGTCGGAAGGCGTGATGTGTGGCTCCTGGCTTGCCGATTGATTTGAGCATCTTTGTTGCCAAAGCGGAGATTGAAGGTGCCGTCAGCCTTTCTGCAGTGTTCAAATTGGCAAAAACGTACGGGCATTTCTCCTTCGTTCTTAGTCTCCATCTACACATTAGAATGTCGGCGTCGCTTCCCGGCTCGTAGTTGAAAAATGAGGAACGTCCCAGTCTCATCTGATCATTCTTCGCTTTCTCCACTCTGACTTCAATTACGCTTCCTTTCCGAACAACTCCTTCCCATTTTATCTCCGCTGCTTCCGAAGCTCGAAGCATTACGTGAAAAGATAAGATGGCTAGGAGTGCATCGCGATCTTTTGAGGGATCATTTGCCTCTAAAGCCATTTTAGTAATCTTTTCGATGTCTTCTAGCGTTACTTCGACGATCGCTTTCTTTGGCGCTTGGACTTCTTCTCTTCTTTTTGCCTTTATGATGTCCGTCACGAATGATCCGGCCATCGCTGAAATTCCTTCGTTTGCCGTTTTGTAGGCGGCCGCGATTTTGGCTAGAGCACTGCTTCCGACTTTCGTTGTTCTTTCGAGAAGGTACAATAAGAATGAGGATTCACTTTTTGGAAGATTTTTCTCTAAAATCCACGCATTTCTCTTCTGGTTCTCAGTTTTGTATGCTGTCGCGGTTGAGGCGGCTTTTGAGTCGAAAGGCGAGGATTCCAGTTTTGAGATCAGATGATGGAGTTCTGGACCTGCCAGACTTGTTAAGCCGTCCACATATTCACGCTTCCCGCCTTCTGAAAAAATTTTATTTAGCTGTTTGTTCATTTCTCCTTCTTCCCCGGGTGGGCGGGCTGGGAGACTCGTAAACACACGTAGAATGACCCGTATTTTCGAATTTTACGCCGGATGGACGTTCGCGCTGCGAGACCTATCGCTCTGAAAATGAGTTGCGCCTTTAATATCGCGCGTCTTTTTCTCCGTTCTTCAACGAAAAACAATCTATTAAAAAAAATCTGCTTCAAGTAACTTATATTAATCTTGAAACTTCTTTAAAATGTTTTTTTTTATTTTTCTAATTTTCAGACATAAACTTCACAAAACTCTCTGGCAAAACGACTACGTCATCAACCACTATCGCCCTCCCGCCATGACAAAAAGGATGTGTGCAAAAAGCGCATTTCATATCAACAATGAAACCATCAATATCTGGAGTCATCTCCTCGGATTCATCTACTTCACTTATCAACAATATTACACTAATTACGTAGTTCTCCCCTCAGTTGGATCTCATCAAGCCGACCATTTTGTGTTCACTTTATCGATATTCGGAATGCAAATGTGTATGCTTTTGTCAGCCAGTTATCATACTTTCGGGTGTACGAGTATTGAAATGAGGCAGAAATGGTTGAAAATGGATATTTTTGGGATATCGGCGGGGCTTCTTGGAATGTATTTGAATGGGATTTACACGGCGTTCTTTTGTTTTCAGGTAAGACTTTTTTGCCGTTTCAGAATTATTTTTTAAAAAAGAAAAAAAAAACAAAAAAACTATGCATGGCTTGAACCCACGAGTGTTTTGACCACAAACAAGCGCGTACCCACCCACAGGTAGAACGCCACGGACGAACGCCGGCCCGTCGCCGGCTAAACGCAGAACAATCGCCGGTCCGGCGTTCAGCCGTCGACGGGCCGTCTTTCGGCCGTAAACGGACCGGCGTTGGGGAATAAACTGGCCGTCGTTTCTTTCTTTTCTTCCCCTTTCAATTTTTTATACAAAAAATAACACTTTTTCATATAAAACCAAATTTATTAAGGAAAAAAAAACTAAATATTACAAGTCAAGGGGGATACTCAAAAAAGTCACAATCGACATTTTCAAGCAAAAATCTCAACAATTATACTAAATTTCGAAAAAATTATTGAAAATTCGCTCTCATGGAGCTCGTTCCCGGCAGCAAGTTGCCAATCCTATTGATGTTGCTTTTCTCGCCCTTGTAGATTCCATCCGTTGAGCAGCCGTTGAAGTTGGCTCATCTGAATGTATAATTGAATAAATTGCTTGTTAGAGGAGCATAACTCACTTTAAAGTGTCCTTCGGATATCGTCCCAGCTTCCCAGTGATGATATCAGCGTGATCTTAAGTTGTTCATTCCTCGGCGATAAGCTCTGAAACTTCAAGTTTAGATGAATATGCATAACTTTTCGCATACCTGTATCTGATCATTTTGTCCTTTGATGGAAGTTTTGATGACGGCGCGTTTCTCTCCATTTTGAGTCGTGCTTGAGGCCCTGAAAATAAACTATTTTGCCTCTTGTATTTCATTTCCGAAGCTATATTGAAAAAAAACGAATAAGAGAAAAAATCAGTTTTTTCAACCTAACTTTTCTATTCGAACGAAATTCAATGAAATTGTTCTGCACCGGTCCGCCCGCTCGTCCCGATTGGTCAATTTTGACGCTTACCGATGGATTTTAACAACTTGATAACCGAGAAAATGACAATTAATAAAATAATTGTGATCTTTTCCAAAAAATACAAGAAATTTAACAAAAAAGACCAGTTTTTGTTGAAAACTATCGGAAAATTTTTTCAAAAACGGATAGACGAACGGTAGACAGGGCGGACGAATTTGGCTTCGAACGAATGACTAATTTCAAACATTTTTCACATGTTTTTTCGATAAATTGATTGAAAAAAAATAGATTAACCGTTTGAAAAATAATTACTTCTCCGCAGAGCATATTTCTCAAACAAAAACGATGTTTTTTGAATAAAGTTCCAATTCGGCAGTGCGACCTATGTAAACTTTGGGAAATTCGCAATGAAAACAAGTAAAAAGCAGGAAATAAATGGATTTCTGACAAAATAAATTAGATTTTTGTGAATAATCGAAATAATTTTGGTGAAAAATGAGTTTTCGTCGAAAAAATCACTAAAATGATGATTTTTCATCGATTTATCGAGAAAATATGTGAAAAATGTTTGAAATATTTGTCAAACCGAGTTAAACGATATATTCATACGAAAAATTACTGAAAAAGAACAGAAAAACGGGAAAAAAAGAGAAAAAAAGCAGAAAATTGCAAATAAAATTTTTTTTTTGAAGTGCCGCACGCTGGCGGAATTTCGGAGTGTCGTTGTCACTCTCACGCTGACCTGTAGTAAGCGAAGCGCGATACAGCTCTCATATATGAGAAGAACAGCTGAATAATATTAAGAGAAGATACATTTTTTCTAAAAGTATCTAAAAGTATCATCAGTTGATACTTTTTTGAGATATCTAACGGGAAGCGAAATATTATTGGTCAAAGTTGGCGATCGGAGAAATTCTATTAAAGGTGTTTCGGCAGTTCAAATATCACAGTATCATTCCCAAGTAGGATTTTTCACTTTTGTGGAAAATGGTTATACTTAACCTACTGTAGCATATTTTCATCTATTTTCATATTTTTATTTTTCGCCTTTCATCTATCTGTAGGGTATTTTATTTATGTTAGCGGTTGTGCTCATTCGTTTAAGAAATATCAGAATATTCATGCAGAAATCTCATCTGAAGAATGAAAAAGTTCAATAAATGTGATTTTCTAATCAGAAGACTATTTTTCATTCGACCTATTATATCTAACCATAGAGCCGTCATCGAGCCGGAGACGGGCCGGCGTTAGGCCGTCAGCGTTTCTTCATCCGCCTTCCAGCCGTCGTTCAGCCACACACAGCCATAAACGGGCCGTCTAGACGTTTCAGTTTAAAATCATTCCAAAAGCGGGATTTCTCGAATATTTATCAATATTGAGATAAAATATGCTCTAATTTTAACATTTCAATTCATTTCCAATCGCCTAGCCAATTTTTGTTCGGCCGTCGTTTGGCCAGTTTTGGCCCGTTTGCGTTTTTCGGCCGTCATAGGGACGTTATTCGGCCGTTTGCGTTTCTTCAGCCGGCGTTGGGCCGGAGTTTGTACTTTGCGTTCTACCTGTGCCTGCGCCACATGAGCAACAGTTGTAAAAGCTAGCGAGGGGTCATGAGGACACTGACGCTTCCAGATTTTCTTTTTTATTGCGGTTTCAAAAAGCTAATAAAATTTGGTTGTCATTCAAATCACAATCTGTTCGAAATTCCAGGACCACCTAACCTCTTACATCTACATTCTTCTCGGCATATTTGTCATCACTGCTTATGTACCTACTCGACAAGATTTCTTCGAGCGAAAAATTGTTGGTAAGTGTTATGTCCTTAGGTGGCAACGAGAGCGATGTACAATAAGTAGTTTATTTACATAAGAGTAACCGATTAACACTAAGTTCAATTGGCTTCTATAGGCAGTTCTTATCGCCACGTAGATCTGAGGGTTGACGTTCATTAGGACAGTTCACGCCACAACAGTAAGGTTTTCAAATTAGACTAATTTTTTTTTCTGTTTCTGAATTAGTATTTAACAAGAATCTGAAATAGTGAGATTTTAATCGTGCTTTTTTCTTTTACAGTATAACTTTAACTAACTAAGTCAACTTGCTAAAATTTACAGTTTCAGATTACCTTGAAACTTTTATTATTCTTGATGTTACAATATTCGCTCTGGTATTGAGATTAGCTTTTTTCTATGTAGTGTATCTCCATTCTCGTTGAAGATATCAAAAAGTTGTCAACTAACAGAATATTATTCATAAAAAGAGCTACATTTCATCAGTTAATCAATTTTTGATAACTGTTATGGGAAGCGAGATATGAGCGTTTGAAGTTGCAGGCCACTATTTGCACTCTCCGACTTCAAACGCTTCTAACTCGGTTCCCATTGAAGATATCAAAAAACGGTCAACTAAAGAAATATTGGTCTTGATAATGGCTACATTTCATTAGTCAACAACTTTTCAGTATCTCTAACCTAAACTGACATGTAATGCTTCCAAAGTGTTACCCCTGGAATTGGCTGACTATGGGGGCAAAAAGTCGGCCACCATGAAAGAAAAATTTTGTCTTAGGCGATTTATGTCCAAAAATTTTTTACTCGAGTTATTCGGATTTTTCTGATTTTCGAAAAAAAAAGTTTCAAAACGGCATAACTTTGTTCAATTTGAACTTTTTCACACAATCTAAAAACGAAATTAAAGATCATATTGAGGTGCTATTTTTACCTGTTGACAACTTTTTTGTAACTTGATGTCTGACATATGAAAAAAGGGGTCAAATAGGGGGTCAAAAAAAATTTTGAGTACAAAACGAGGGAATCGATCGAGTACATAAGGGTTCGAAGCTGCCACATTTTCTGAAGCTGAATTTGCATCCCATAGTCAATATTTTTGCTGTTTTTATGTTTATCTGTCTGTATTTTGAAAAGTTATCATCGAATATTAGAAAAAATGAAAAAAAAATTGAGAATTTGAAAAAAGTGAAAATCGGCAATATGATCAAAACGTGGAAATCAGTGATTAGCTGCAATTATGGTTCCTGATGAACCGTTTCTTTTTGACATACGTGCTAAGCACCAAAAACAACCCGAAAGAAGTTTCAGCTTTTTCAATTTTCGAGTTACCAAAAATAAAATAAGAAATATAATCACATTTTGTCCGGTACTGTTTTTGACTATTTTCAGAAAAAACTTATCTTGAAAACGTGTTGAAATAGTTTGTGAATACAGTTTCGTGTATGATTCGTACTGTTTCGAACATTTGAACAGGTATATTGCTCAAAAATTCAACAAAAAAGTGGAAAAAACATGAAAAATTGACGATTTTAGTGAAAAAAAATATTTTTCTCAAAATTTGGCGAAGAAACATACCCTGAAAATTTGAGCACCGGAATCATTTTTTACGGCGAATTTTTTAAAAATATAATAAAAAAAATTCGCCTCAAAAAATTTTTTGACCCCTTATTTGACCCCTTTTTTCATATGTCAGACATTAAGTTACAAAAAAGTTGTCAACAGGTAAAAATAGCACCTCAATATGATCTTTAATTTCGTTTTTAGATTGTGTGAAAAAGTTCAAATTGAACAAAGTTATGCCGTTTTGAAACTTTTTTTTTCGAAAATCAGAAAAATCCGAATAACTCGAGTAAAAAATTTTTGGACATAAATCGCCTAAGACAAAATTTTTCTTTCATGGTGGCCGACTTTTTGCCCCCATAGTCAGCCAATTCCAGGGGTAACACTTTGGAAGCATTACATGTGAGTTGTGTCACTTTGAAAATCTGTCTATTTTCAAGGCAAGGAAATTTGAAAAATAAAATACTGTTCCAAAAAGTCCAAAAAAAATTATTGCAACTGTACTTTAATTATATTTTAGGCTCCCGAGTCGGTCTCCTTCACATCATTTATTGTATCATCATAACTTTCGGTATCTGTCCGACAGTTCATTGGGTATTCCTTCATGGCGGTTTCGATAGTGATCATGTTGTGGTAAGTTCCTCTAGGTTTCAATCGAGATTGAAAAAAATATGAATTTGAAAAATTTCCAAGCTTTTTGAAACATGAAAATTTTCTAAATTTTTTTTCTGTTTTCAATATTTTATTAGATCTATAGATTTTTTATTTTTAATATTACGAAATACTCAAAAAGGAATGTTGTATTTTTTTTCAGAAATGGTTCCCAAACGTTGTCGTCTTATATTCCCTTATCGCCGCTGCTTTCATGTTCTACGTGACAATGGTCCCGGAAAGATTATGGCCAGGTAAGCCCTTATCGATCAAAACTATAAAAAAAATATATTCAAGGAAAGTTCGACGTGGTCGGCTGCTCTCATCAATGGTGGCACATTTTCATATTATTAGCAATGATCTATTGGCAACAGTCGGGGAATCAGCTGCTCACTGAATACCGATCGTTTTCCGATAGTTGTCATCGATTCATTCCTCAAAACTTCTCTGATATTTCTCCGATTTCAAATTATTCTAGACCAACTATTTAGTTTTTTTTGCAGTTTCTAGTAGTTTTTAAAAAAGATCTCATTTTTTATTTGAAGTTCATAAAATTTTTTTTTCGCGGTTTCAATTGTTTCAGACTTTGAGAGCCTGTAACTCGGTCATTTTTCAAGATATCAAAAAAGTTCCAATTGATGAAAAGTATAGAATTTCAAGGTGATTACGATGGTACCAAAATTTAAATCTTAAAATAATTGGGCACACGACGGAAACGAATCAAAAAAATCAAAAACGGTTTCATGGGTAACATGAAACAGTTTAATAAACTTCTTCGAAATTAAATTGAAGACTTTAGAAAGTTTTGGCGTAACAAGTTTTTTGGTAAAAGACCAGAATAGCCCCCCACCCCATTATCGCCCCCCACGGACTGGAACAGCCCCCCACCCAGTACATTTTTGACCCAAAAGTAGGGTGGGGGGCTTTACTGGATGGGGGGCTATTCTGGTCACAGGACATACCAGAATAGCCCCCCACCCGTTGTAGTGGGGGACGCTACCTGTCCTCCTGGTAATCGATCAGAAAAGTCCCCCACGCATACCAGTATAGCCCCCCACTGGAAAGGTCGGGTAGAGCCCCCCCCCCCCCCATGCAGCCTCATATCAGCTCAGAAACAGATTTTCAACAGACCAGATAAGCCCCCCACTCAGATCAGATCAGCCCCCCACCTAGTTCAGATGGACCCCCCACCAGATCAGATCAACCCCCCATCCGGTACAGATCAGCCCCCCACTAACTGAGCTCCATGCGTCTAGGGCATTTTGAGGGGCTCGGCTGCGCCTCGCCAGACCCTAAGCCTTTTTTTAGTTGAATATGTGTTAATTTTAATTTATAACCGGAAAAAATAAACAAAAATTGAGAAAAATTGAGAAAAATCAAGGAAAATTGAACAAAATCGATAAAAAGAGAGGATAGAAATAATTTTTGAGTTCTCCAAAAGGACTACACCACGAGTTCAATCGAGCGCATTTGCATCAATGGTGGGGGGCTATTCTGGTCCTCAATGAGGAGGGATGTGGGGGGCTCTCTCGACTTTTCCAGTGCGGGGCTATACTGGTCTGGGGTGGGGGGCTTTCCTGATCTTATACCTAGGCACCGCAATGAAAGGGGGCGGGGCGACGAAATTTTTCTCCCCGCGGTATGTCGCCAACTTTGAGGCTTTATACCTGGAGTTTCGAAAAAATATTGGGATACATTTTCCTTGTCCTTATGTAATCGACTGCGTAGAATTCAATGGAATAATTAGTTTTTTGATTTCTCGAAAGATTTCACCAAAAAAAGTAGAAAAATAGGGGTGCATCATGCAAAATCGATCAAAAAATGTTCAGAAAAGTCCGTTTCGCGTCTATTTTTCAATGATTCTGGTAGTTCTTGGCACGAGGAATCCGATTTTGAAGTCAGATTTCATTTTCCGATTAGCCGAATTCGCCAGTTTTCAGCCGAACTGCCATCGAAAATATAAAAAAAAATTCAGCGATGACCCCCAATTATTTTGACTGAATTTGATAGAAATAGTTATTATGTACACGTGAGACAAGTTTCAGAAAGTTTGGAGGCTTCTAAGTAATTTTCGTACTCGCTTGAAAATGGACATTTTTCTAAAATTCTTGTTTTTCCGGTTTTTAACGGTGATGCAGGTCCGTTTCGGTCGTTTTCTCTTCACCATCGGATTCTACGCGAAATTTGCGACAAAATCCTTTTCAAAGTAAGTGATTTCTGATTAGCCGAAAAAAGTTTGATCTCCTTTAGTTCGTCATTTTCGTGATAAATTGGTAGAAAAAGGCGCGCAGCCGACCCCCTTTCTTATACTTGATCTCGCTCGCGCCGCCAATTTCACCCGTGGCCTAGTGGGTAACGCGCTAGAAAGTCGATCTCGAGGTCGGTGGTTCGACATTTCTAGCCGGTCGGCCGACCCGATTTCGCCGTCGCCGGGGAGAAAATCAGTACATTGAGGTTTCGTACTTAAACGTCTGTAACTCGAGAATGGATCATCAGATTTCTCTAAAATTTTGGGAATGTTCTATTATCATGGAGGTGAACACATTCCAATCAAAAAAGTTGGGAAATTATAAATTTAAAAATTATGTTGCGGTCCCTACTTATACCAGTTTTTTTTTTGAGTTTTTTTTCGAGTTTTTTTTTTGGAGAAAATCCGATTGAAATAGTATCAGAACATACAAATTTTCAGAAATTTCAAACTTTTTGAAACCTGAAAGTTTTGAAATTAAAAAAAAACCATTGATGGCTCAAAAATTATTTATCTCGGTTCCCATGAGAGCTATAAAAAAAACTGCCAACGAACAAAATATAGCCCGTAATTAGAGCTACATTTCATTGTTGACAACTTTTTGATAGCTCTTATGAGAACTGAGTTATGAGCTTTTGAACTTAGAGTGCGCAGACGGTCAGTCTTCTCTGCGTCTGTTAGTAAAACCGCTATATCTCGGTTCTCATAAGAGCTATCAAAAAGTGGTCAACTAATGAAATGTAGCTCATTTTAAGAGCTATATTTCATTAGTTAACAGTTTTTTGATAGCTATTACAGAAACCGAGATATCCCCCTTCAAACAAAGAACATCCCGACATCACTGTTATACAGATAATCAATCAAAGATAAAATCTAACAACACAAACCTGTCACACCATAAACATCTAACAATAACCAATTATTTTCCCTGCCATTTGATCATTATCTTCACCGAAATCTGCTCTCCACCTACGTGTAGATTAGATAAATGGGCGGAGCCTAATCTGTCTCTTGGCCTGGGACCATTCCTCTCCAGTCAGTATACCCAAAATGCGTTGCGTCGTGTACCTCGTTTTACTGTCTTCTGCAATTCTAGTCGATTCTCGTGTTATTTCTCAAAAAAGTATCGATGATTATCAGAAGATTGGATGGTATGACAATGCAAAGTCTGAGTTGGTAATTTAATTTTTAAAGATATTTTTTGAAACCGATTTTTTTTCAGATTCCTGATGACGAGAGAAAGAATGATGTGTATTCTCATTTGAGAAATCAGGAAGAGGAGGATTATGATTCCATGGAAGAGTATGATGATACTTCAGATGAGGAAGATGATCAGGGAGTTGAGGAACCAGAAGACGTTGAAGAAGAAGAGAATGATGGATCTTCTGATGGAAGCGATGATCCTGAAGACACTCCAGAAGACTCCGAAGATTCAGAAGACCCTGATCAAGGCTACGATGAAGAAGACTATCATGAAAATTCTAATGATAATATCTATGAAGGTTCTGAAGAAACCGATGAACAGATCCCAGAAGAATTCCAAGATCAATTCTGGAAGGTTCTTAGCTCCAAGACAATGAAAATCCAGGGTGGAAGAGCGGCGCGGATTGAGATTGTGAAGAAATTTGAGATTTCTATTCATTATGATAATGATCATAAAATGAACCGCTTTTAATTTTTTTTGCTGTTTTTGGATTTTAATAATATAAATAAATTTTCGTGTCAAATTCAATTTTGTTATACATCTTTAAACACATTTTTATTGCTTTGAGGATGTGCAGGGGGGATGGATTCTAGGCGTGATGCTATGGAACAAAAATTTTGAATTTATCAGTTTCAGCAATACCACATATTCAAGAAAAATTTCAATTTTCAATTTGTTTAAATTTATTTCAAAAAAATCGCTTGAAGAATTTGATATATTTTTTGCGCGGATTATTTTATTATAGCTCCTCCCACTTTATTTTTATCGCTGCGATCGAGGAAATTCAGTGGTACGAAAAAAGTGGGAGGAGCTAAATAAAATTGAAAATTCGCGCACAGAATAGATCAAATTCTGCGAGCGATTTTTTGAACCGATAATAGACTTTTTTCTGTTTCTGAATTAGTATTTTACAAGAATCTTAAGTGTTGATTTTTCCAGGAATCTCAATTCTATGAAAATACGTATTTCTAGAGAAGCTGAAACATTTTTTTTACTGTTTCAAGTCGTTTGGTTTGAAGATTCATTTATCGATAATTCAGTCTTCATACAGCATATAAATTTTTCAATTTAAAGGACCACTGATACTTTATGGTCCCTAATCTGTTCATAAGCCGCAGACTGAATTGAAATTTAAAAGAAATGAACTGTGATCCAAAAATGAGGTCCAAAAATTATCGAATAAACCTTTAATAGTAAAGGTGCCACTTTATTAGAGGTCTTATGGTTAAAACAAAAACCAAATAAATTATAATTATCTAGTTCGTGTGATTAATAAGTTCAACCTGAAACTGAAAATTTTTCTGTTTCAATTTTGTATTAACTATTTGAAAATTGAACGACTTTTAATGGTTCTCTATCATTGACTATTACATTCCCATTAATGTTCCAAACAATCAAAATTAAAAAGTATATTGAAAAAGTAACATTTATTAATTCCAAGACAAGATCAATTATCGAGAATTCTCTCTAATCCTTTAAGAATTCTCCTATACCCGGTGGTTGCCACCGAAGTGAAAAAAAAACTTTTTTTGTTGGACACGTAATAAATTATAGTCGATTCAAATGACTTCCAGCCGTTGGGAATGGTGGCACCTGAAAAAAAAATTTTACTGTTTCAAATTTAAAGTTTAATGGTTTCTATGATAAAATTATTTATTAAGTTAAATAAAAACACAAACCTTAGCTATCGTCTCCAGCAACCTTGCAGCCTTACTCGCCACATCTTTATTGGTATGTGCCATCAAGTGCCGAGCCTGTGCCTCCAGCTCCTCTCTCCCCTTTGGACCATATAATGAGAAGTATAAAGTGTGAGATGGGTTGTGGAATGGGTCCTGAAAGGATTACTGTACCAAGTATCTATTATTAAGGGGCTTACCAAGTTATGCTCGGCTATCCGATCATAAGTCAAGTTTAGCGCGTCCACCGCCGAAGTTGTACATAAAATCCATGTCACTGCTCTTATCAAAACCTCCTCTCGATCAGTATCCAGAATTCTTAACAAACCAGACACCGACTTGTTCCCTAGAAGATACGGGACCATGTCCGGACAGCAAGATAGGTTAACAAGGAGTCGCAGAGCATTCAAATTGACTTCCCCCCTTACCCATAACCTGTTAAGGCAATGGGGGATGACTGGAACGAATTTTGGGATTTGTTCCTTCCTAATATTAATTGATAGATTGGTTAGGGCTTGCATCGCGACAACAACTTCCATTTCGTCCTCAGAACCCAATCTTGATACAATATGATTCAATGCCAGTTTCATCACGTCCTAAAAAAAATCATTTTTATATAATAAAACGCTATGGGGCGATGTCAGGATGTCCGCAGTCGTTTGGCAAGAGAATAAAAAAAAGAAAAAAAAATAGGCCGCCGCCCGAGGGGTCGAACCTGTGACCTCTCGGTCGGCGAACGAAGACACTATCCACTATGACAAACATGCGAACTAAACGTTGCCGCCACATTCCGTAGATATCTGAGCGCCTGACGGAATCAGCAGAGCCTCACCATATTATCCGAAGAGACCGCCATATTAGCAATACACTGTAACAGTATTACTCTGGTAGACCTTGGCCAGTGTTTCGAATCGGGTAGCATTTCCACCACTCGATTTGTTAGACGGAATTCTCTCATGAGAAGTTGATTAGATGGATAGGCGGTTGCATTTGAGAGAACTGTGAGGAGTGGGAGAAGAAGTTCCGCCGTTGGGTCCATGCATTGAAGGGCGGATAGGATCTGGAAGAAGTTTATCTCATATATGTATTGGAATTCGTGAAAAGTTGTCAACTAATGAAATGTAGCTTAGATTAAGGGCTACATTTTGTTAGTTGATCATTTTTTGATAGCTATAATGTGAATTGAGTTATAGGCGTTTAAAAGCAAGACCCAGGTATAAAAGTTTGAAAGCGTATATCTCGCTTGTCTTAAAAGCTAGCGAAAAACTGTCAACTAACAAAATGTAGCCCTTATTAGGGGCAATATTTTGTTAGTTGACTATTTTTTGATAACTCTAACGACAGCTGAGATATAAGCGTTCGAAAAGAGACGCAGAGAAAAGTGATAGCTTTTTACTGTCTGCGTCTACTGGAAAAGGGCTTACCTCAATTGTTTTGAGAGATTACAAAAAATTGTCAACTAGCAAAATATAGCCCTTATTATGAGCAATATTTCATTAGTTAACAATTTTTTGATAGCTATAATGAGAATTTAGATTTACGGTTTCAAAATGTTAATTTGTCACTTCGAACTTCGAAGATCACTAATGCTTCAGTCAGATGTTATTTTTGATTTTTTAAAGATTTTTTGTGAAATTGCGCTTTTTACTGTTTCATGATTTTGCTATTTTGGAACATTTTGAAAATCTAATATTATTATAACTAGAATAAAATTGAACCTAAAAACAGATTGCGTTTCAAATTTTCAGCCAAACAACTCTACTCAGGTAAAAAAAGGCAACGATTTGGCAAAGAATCGGGCATTTTGCCTGTAAAAAACCACAGGCAAAGCTCTGGCATCAATTAGGCACTAGTAGCAACAAAATGGCAACGAAATGGCAACAAAAACAGCTATTGCCTTTTAAAATCTTGAGGCGCGAACTCGGCAAGATAATGGCAACTTAGGCAACAGGTCGGCAATGGAAGGCGAACGGTGCCTAAAGCGGGCGGTTCGTTCAATGGAGCGCATCCAAAATTTTGTTTTGTTTTATTTTTTTCATCTAATTTTTCGTTATTTATCTTGTTTTACTCTATTTTTTCATACTTTCACTTGATAATTTATAATTTTAGTGTTTTCAGTGCTCAAGACAGCCACATATCAACAAGCAGATCGTGTTAACATCATATCGATAAATTGTGTCACCGAATGCGTCCGCGAAAATGTGAGTAACGTTCAAAATACTGAACTAAGTTTAAATTCAAAATTTCAGACGTAATTTACGATACTCCACATATTGCTCACCGGCACGAGGTGTCATGTGATTGACAAAAGGCTTCCCGGAGATGGTAAGAAAACAGCCTTTCTATCATTAGTTCTAATTATTTTTTTTCAGTACTCCAAAATTGTCAAACGGAACGGATCATTTCAACAAATTGGAGGATAAATAGATCATTCGCTCGTCATTCAACTTCGATTCAACTTCGAAAGCACACCTCATAAACTCGTAATGCAAGCTAAAGGACAAGTTTTGTGATAACTGTATACAAAAAACTTTCCTATTTTTTTTTCAATTTCTATTAATGATTAATAAATCTTATAATGTTAAAATGATTCGCAATTGCTTATTTTGGGGCCGAACAGCAGCCGATCCTGCGGCCGAAAAAAATCTCGAGGCAACAAATCGGCGAAAAAACGGGCATTTTGCCTTTTGAAAAGGCAACGTTGCCGATCTGCATCGGCAACGTTGCCGTTTGAAAAGGCAAAATGCCCGATTCTTTGCCAAATCGTTGCCTTTTTTTACCTGAGTAGGAAAAAAAATACCTGTTTCGCATCGAAATCCGTTAGTAGTTTTTGATGATGATATAACCTATCGATCAATGCTCTTAACCTTGGCGAGCCAACCAATTCCGCCGCCGGGTTTACAGTAATCCTCCATTCCGGATTCGTTTCGTCCGGATCTTTTTGGGGGACGGCCTGGAAATAGTTAAGCTGCCGGGAGCCGGTTAATGATTATTTTTTAGATTTTATGGAATTTGTGGGATAATTGGAACAGAAATTTTCAAAAAAAAGGTTTTTTTTTCTGTTTTTAAAATGTCTTATAAATACTGCTGATGATATACTTTTGTTGTGGAGATATATTATTTCACCTTGATGAATTGTAGCATATTGAAATTATCTAATTTCTATTTAAAAAAAAACTTAATTTTCACCTAACTAATCTGATTATTGGCCCATTTTTCAACCCCCAAGGCACCATTCCCACGACCCCTTTCATTTCTTTTCATTTCCCTCCAAATATATAAATCTTGCAGTGCTCAATAGAAGAAAATGAAAATCTATTGAGAAGAGAAGAAGAAAAAGGGGAAATGAATGTTTTGAAGAGATGAGATTGGTATTTTTCAATTTTCCCCAGAGAGAGAGCTGGGGAAATTGGTCTTTTCGGAAAATTAGATGGAAAGAGACCATTGGAAGAGATATATAAAAAGTTTTATGGTTCGTAGGCCACCTGAACCCAAGGGGTACTGTAGTTTTAGTCAAACACTGGAAGTAATTGACGATTAAGTTTTTTTTTAATCCAAAAAAATTAAAAATTTTTGGAAACAGTAAACAATTTTTTGAAAATTTACCAGTTTCATCTAGCACACATTAAAAAACCGAATAAATTTAGTACAATCTCGTTGTTTTACTAAATTTATTTAAATACTTACCTGAAATCGTCCAAGCCTTGGACTGGCGATCTCGACAACGAATCCCGAATTTTGTTGTCCCATAGGGTGAGGTTAATGACTGAAGTTTAATATGATGAGAGAATTAGTTAGCCTTGAGCAGGATAATATGAGGATCAGAAAGTTGATTGAATACGAAGACTATTAGTTCTTCAAATTTTTTCATATATCGAAGTTATGAAACAGTAAAAAAAATTTCAAAAAAAAAATACTTGTTTACCTGTTTCGAATGCAACATAAACTATTAATTTTTATGATAAATTCGTTGGACGAGCGAAATTGCACAAGTTAAATCTCTTTTTTGAAACTGTATATCTCAATTTCCGTGATAGCTATCAAAAAACTGTCAACTAATGAAATGTTGCTCATGATAAGGGCTACATTTTGTTAGTTGACAACTTTTTGATAGCTCTTCTAGGAAGCGAGTTACAAGCGTTTGAAGTAAAAAGCCATGCGACGCAGACGGTTAGCCTCTCGCTTTCTCTGCGTCTCTCGTTGGCGCGCTACTATTTTACAGTTTCACAAAGTTAATAAGGCTTGTACGACCAGAAATTAATTGCACAATATAAATTCAAAATTTTTGTTAGTTAACCACTTTCTTGTATCTTTAACCCTAACTGAGTTATACAATTTTTATTCATATCATTGGTTTTATTTCATGAAAATACTGTTTCAAAAATTTTAGATCGTTCTGAACAGAAAATATCTTAATTGAAGAATTGGAGCTGATTATAACCGAATTTTACAAATTGTTAAAGAAAATTAAGACATATTTCGATAGTTTTTTTTTGAAATCCAGAAAAAAATATTTTTAAAAAATTACGAAAAGCACAAAATCTATTAGTGTAAAAAGCTTGTTGAAACTGAAAAATAATCAAAAATTTCGCAAAAAATTCTGTTTCGAAAAGCTTAATTATTACAAAATTAGACATCTACTAATAATTTTCGGTAAAAGACCAGAATAGCCCCCCACCCCATTATCGCCCCCCACGGACTGGAACAGCCCCCCACCCAGTACATTTTTGACCCAAAAGTGGGGTGGGGGGCTTTACTGGATGGGGGGCTATTCTGGTCACAAGACATACCAGAAGAGCCCCCCACCCGTTGTAGTGGGGGACGCTACCTGTCCTCCTGGTAATCGATCAGAAAAGTCCCCCACGCATACCAGTATAGCCCCCCACTGGAAAGGTCGGGTAGAGCCCCCCACGCAGCCTCATATCCGCTCAGAAATAGATTTTCAACAGATCAGATCAGCCCCCCACCTGGTTCAGATGGACCCCCCACCAGATCAGATCAGCCCCCCACCTAGTTCAGATGGACCCCCCACCAGATCAGATCAGCCCCCCACCTAGTTCAGATGGACCCCCCACCAGATCAGATCAGCCCCCCACCTGGTTCAAATGGACCCCCCACTAGATCAGATCAGCCCCCACCAGATCAAATGAGCCCCCCACCCGGTACAGATCAGCCCCCCACCAGATCAGATCAGCCCCCTAGTTCAGATGGACCCCCCACCAGATCAGATCAGCCCCCCACCCGGTACAGAACAGCCCCCCACTAACTGAGCTCCATGCGTCTAGGGCATTTTGAGGGGCTCGGCTGCGCCTCGCCAGACCCTAAGCCTTTTTTTTAATTGAATATGTGTTAAATTAAATTTATAAGGCGAAAAAACAACTAAAAATTGAAAAAAATTGAGAAAAATCAAGGAAAATTGAACAAAATCGATAAAAAAAGAGGGTAAAAATATTTTTTAAGTTCTCCAAAAGGACTACACCACGAGTTCAATCGAGCGCATTTGCATCATTGGTGGGGGGCTATTCTGGTCCTCAATGAGGAGGGATGTGGGGGGCTCTCTCGACTTTTCCAGTGGGGGGCTATACTGGTCTGGGGTGGGGGGCTTTCCTGATCTTATACCTAATTTTCTTTCTAAAATTAACTGCTCAAAAACCAAGCGTCACCTTAAAATCCACTTTTTGAAACAGTTAATTTCACTGTTCCAAATACAATTTAATTTTCCTTGCTATCCTAAAATTTTAATACTTCTTTGCTCCAATTGTAGAAGTGAAAAGTAAAGAAAGAACCCAAAAACTTCTGTGGAACTCAAAAGGGAACAAGGCAAAAAACCAAAAAAAAAAAAGGAAAAATCGACACAAAAGAGAAAAAAGACTCGAAAAGTATGGAAGGAAAAAGAAGAGAAAAACTTCTTTCTCTGCCTCAAATAAATTCTAAATTCAAGCCACACAACTGCTCGGGACGACGTCAGCGTAAAAAGGGGGGAGAAAGAGTGTCTGAATCGATGTGAGAGAGAGAGCCTTCGCATTTTCGCAAAAGAAAAGAAACAGAGACAATTTTGGATGAGGGGAGGAGAAGAGAAAAGGAGGAGACCTCCGCAAATGGTGTTGACATGCAATCTTATGTGAGGAAAACGAGGATGGAGCAGAGAAAATATTGGGGGGAGAGGGAGGGGTGCTGATTGATAGAAATACGTTGTTCGTTTTGGAGTAGGGGGATGACAGATTTTATGTATGTGCATAATTATTGGCTTCGTTACGTCGGGTTAGAGGATAGCTGCACTAAATAGGAAGCTATGTAAACCGAAAATTACTTATTCCTTAATAACTATTTTTTTTTATTTTAACTGTTTCATGGTCAAAATGAAACAGTAAGCTTAATTTAGAAAAGCACTAACTAGGTTCGGCACAAAAAAAAGGTTGCTTACACTTTTGGAGTAAATATTTTTGATGAATAAAATAAAAGCTTTGGAATAATACATTGAAACTTTCATTTAAAAAATTTCAAAAATTTCATTATTTTCTGAAACTTGAAATTTTTGCAATTTGAAAAAAAAATTGGCAGTTTCACACTTATAAAGGTGTCTGAAAAATAAAACTAGTTCATTCAAACTTGTATATCTCGGTTCCTGTGAGAGATACAAAAAAATGGCGAACTAACGAAATGTAGCCCAAATTATGAGCAATATTTCATTAGTTGACATTTTTTGATATCTCTAACGGGAAGCGAGATATAGGCGTTTGGAGTTAGAAGCCAATTTCTCTGCGTCTCTAACTCGAGTTATAAGGGACGCGCCACTTTGAACGCTTATATCTCGCTAACCGTTAGAGATACTAAAATCCGGCCCGGGTTGAGGATGAGAAACGCCTATTCTCCCCTCACTCGCTCCGCTCGTTCGGGTCGAATAGGCTTCAAGATAAGTTTTAAGCTTACTCTGCCCTGACAGGCTCAAAGTGGTGTTAAGCTTTTTAAGATAAAGAGTAGCCGGGCCTCCGGCCCGGACTCGGCAAGGAACGCCTTCGTTTTAAGCTTAATTTGTGGATGGTTGACTTTTAAAGACATTAGAGTAGCCGGGCCTTCGGCCCGGGTTCAGTTGAGGAAACGCCTATTCTCCCCTCACTCGCTACGCTCGCTCGGGTCGAATAGGCTCCTTTATGACATTTCCAGATTGTGGATAATAATTCGCTAATGGGAAGAGGCTGTGGAGGGGTATATAAACGCAGCAGCCGACACCTCCCGGGTTCCGCCGGCCGCTATGGAATTCACGCCTCGGAGAGAGAGACGACCACTTTCCTCCTGGGAAGATGGGTTTTTTGAAAATGACCACTACTAAAAGCAGCGCGCCTCAGTCAGCTTCTTTCAAATTATCACCAAAATTAAATCACAATTTCTCGATACGATTCTGCGTCGATTGGAAAAAAAAACTATCCAAAAAGCTTCACTAAGAGCCGAGTTATTAACCTCCAAAATTTTTTTCCGAAATTTTTTTGACACTTTTTTTTGACGCAGACTCCGCCCACAAAATGTTTTCGCTCATACTTTCCATGTTTTGGGGAATAGGTGGCAGAAACCGAATTTTTTTCAGAAAATCAATTTTAGCATCTAGCGGTCACAAAAAATAGTTTTCAAAATTTCCCAAAAACTCATTACTTATTCGAAGCAACAAAACACTAACAATCCCAACATAAATTACAGTTTCATGAAACCGAGAAATTTAAAGAAAACTTAAAATTTATGTTAACGTGTTTTTCTCGATAATTTTAGAAAAAGCTTTATTAATCACCGAGTTACCAACTCCAAAAAAAAATAATCAAAAATTAATAAAATAAATTACAAAATCACACATTTCGATGGAAAATTGGGGAAGAAGCATAGTTTTTGCGTTCCATAAACATAGAAAATCCCTTTTTCATTGCCTAGTGAGAAGTGCACTTTGCTGATTGGGATCGCGTTCATGTAGTGGCGTTGCTAAAAATTTCAAATTCGTTTCGAAAATAGGGGAAAAAGAAAAAAAATACCCTAATAACTCTGCATACTCCCATGCATTTTTGTAAATGTTGTGCACAGAAAAGTTTCGACATGTTGTTCACGTCTTCTTGTGGATATCGGGATATGGGGATGATCTGGAAGATGATATGATAATGAGTACGAGGAGGTGTTCGTTGTCTAGCGCCTGGCGCGAGTACTGAGAATTTACAAGATGGCGCAACTGGTTAAGCGCTAGGCTGCCGACCAGCCGACCTTCTAGGAGGCCGCTGGTTCGACTCCAACTGGGGTCAGATTAGTTTCACTTGCTTTAAAAACCCTCCTATTAATTTTTTATAATTAGTACTTTCAATATTAGCATCAAACTTACATAATCCTGCTCCTCTTCAAATATCCGTTTACCATCCGCTTGCAACAGTAATTTCTCCGGAATCTCACTTTCTGTATAGTGCTCTGATCTCTCGTTTTTGCTGAAATTTTCTTTTAATTTACTGATTCAAAATCTTCATATTTTCAGTCAAAATTTTTTCAAACATTTCTTCTTCCGTGTATTGAGGACTCACAAGTAAACTTTAATCCTTGTATAACTCCTAACCGATCCTGTTCCAGAGCACGATGTACATGGTTTCTTCCCACCTCCCTTGCAATGATGGCACTCCTTAATTCCCCTTCCATGACACATATAACATAAATCATGGGTCCCTATTCCAGGTGGCGGCACCCCCGTTTTCGACATAAAATGCATTGGGGTACCGAGTCCGTAGGAGCTGCTTCCTTAAATCAAATTTTTTCTGAGAAAATTCTTAAAAAATGGAAAAATGAAACCGAAAATTTACAAAAAGCATAAAACCAAAAATTGCTTACCACTTCCAGACCCACCATGCCTAACCATCGCAGTCGAGGAGGACGCGTAGCCCCTTGACAAGTCGGCATGCGGGAAAGTGGCTATCATTGGGTGAGTGTAGACTGCCGGGTGGGCTACGCCGGATTTCATTCCGGTTCCTCTGAAAGTTGGGGGTTTAGTAAAAGGAAAATTTGCTTAAAAACAATTGAAGTTAAAAAAAAAAGTTTTTTGTGTAGATGGTGAAACTGGAATGTTTCGGATTTCAAAACAAAAAGTTAAAAAAAATCCTTAACATTGAATGCAAAAAGTGGCACCAATATTGTCAATTGGAATAATACCAGAGCCCCCCATGAAAAATTCCACTCAACCAGCCCTTCGGGGGCGATAATTGGCTGGGGTGCTCATCTGGTACTATACCTGTCACTATTGCGAACGAGAAATTATTTTGCATAATAAAACTTATGTTAAAAGTGAAACATTAACTTTTGTTAAAGTTTTTGAACAATTGATCAAACATTTGAAAAGTGTCTTAAAAATTTTTTTTCAGAAAACAACTGAGCTCTCGATCTATCAATCTACCAGTTTGTGATGAAAACCTAAAGTTTTTGGGCGCTTGGTAAAACTGTAATTTTTTGTTTTTTCAAAAAAAGTATCAATTTCATTGAAAATTTAATAAAAAGCGCGGTAGAATCTTGGGAATTAGAGACCCAAAATATAAGGATTATAGCCGAATTAAAGAAATTATGATACAAGAAATAATTAATGTTTCAAGTGAAACATAAAATTTTATTGAATTTTCGAACAATTGATAAATTGACCTTTTTTATTCTTCTATAAAAATTTCTTTCAATTTTTCTCAAGAAAACTACAAAAATTACCATAATCCCCTGTCTAGAGAACATTTACAAAAAGATACCTGAATTATTAAGCAAGCTGCTAATCTAAAACTAGTAACCCATATGAAACAGAAAATATGAAAAACCCCGTTTCACCTATTTTTCAAAATTCAAACTTTTTTCAATTTTTCCAATATTTCTTTGTTTGTCTTATTCAAATTCAATACCGTACCTACAAAACGAGCACTTATCCGTCCCATATCCTCTACAATGAAAACAATGGATGGTTCCTTCCGAAGAGCACGCTGAGCAAGGGTTGATCTGACTTGAACCGGGCATTTCAAACACGCGGACCTTCAATAACAGAATTTTTTGAATCCGGAAAAAATTTTAAGCCTACCTGATCAACAAAAAGTTGATTAGGCATCACTTCAAAATCCCACGGATTCAAATTCCCTCCTCCACTCAAAGAACACGATGCTTCACTCATCGCCGCAAAATTCGCTGCTTCGTTAGCTTCAGAAGTGGATCTAGCTTCCGTAAATGATTCTAAGATGTATTGAATACTTGTAGACGTTTCAATTCGGTCAAAATTCATTTTCTTCACTGTTTTGCTCTTCCAATATCGATGTCGTTTCACTTCTCGTTCCAGGGCTTCTCGACATTCAAATTCACCGAATGGAATGATGTCATCGAAGTAGTGGACTTTGCTGGAAGCCGTAGCTGGAATATTGTTGAGATTTAGGAAAATGAATTTTAGTAGAGATTTTGAAACATGAACTAAGTTTTTTTTTTTCATTTTTTGTATTAATTAACAAATAATTTTTTTTAATGTTTCGAAAAGTCATTGAAACTGCATCTATATATCCATTTTTATATGATTAAAATCTTTAATAGATAATAAAATGAAAATAATGTTTCAAGGAAATTTAAACGGCAAGTGGCTTCCTTTAGTAATATGCTATTGCTCTGTATATCTCATGATCGAAATTTGTAAACTCAGGATTCCTCTAAAAAACAATTAAAGCCTTGAAAATGCCTCAAAATGGGGAATAACAAACCGCTATATATATCAGCTCAGCAAAATTTTTATTGCATTTTCAGCGTTAGATGAAACACGAAACAAATTGAACACAAATGATTAAAAATTTCCTTAGTTTCTTTAAATTCAAAAATTTTTAATAAGGACTTTGGTATCAGCGATGTTTAAAACAGTACATTCACTAAATGATCTTTCAAAAAAACTATGTTTCATGAAATTGATGAAACTGCAAATTGCATCGAGTTGATATTGATACATCAAATTTTTTAAAAATAAATTGTTTAGTTAATTAATTTCTTTAGTTTCACTAGCATACTAAATAAAATGAGCTTAACGATCAGATTGAACAAAAATCGACAAATCATTATTTGTATGAAAAATTTTTCAGTTTCACAAAGCCCATGAAACACTGAAATTTTTAATAAAAAACTATTCAAGGTTTGATTTCTTTTAAAAAAATTTCTTGGTTATTAGAATTTGACAAATTTGACTCGAAAATAGAATATCAGGAAATTAATGAAGTTTGACTTTTAGAAAAAGAAATTTTTTACAATTTCAGTACTACAATAATTATAGTTCTAGTTATCTTATCATAATGCAAAAACAAAGTTTTTGAAAAAAAAAATTCCAGTTTCAGCTATGATTCAATTGAGATGTGTTAAGGAGAAAGTTATTAGATTAGGTATTTATAAGACATGACTTATATTGAGTGAGCTAGATAATTACAAGCTGTAACTAAGCCATAAGCACCATTTTTCCAAAAAATTCAAATTTTCAAAGTTTCAGTTTCACAACTATTATGTGTAGCTGAAGGTTACCGAAACAATAATAATAGACTTTTAACTTAGAAAAAATAATTTCGAAAATTCAAAAAAAAAATCTCAGTTTCATCTATAACTAAATTCCAAACCAACCTCTTGCGCCATTTCTAGGGTCCAAATAGGGAACGAGTTCACTTTTTCGATCACAGAAATGAGTGAACATGATATAAAGTATTATCAAGCTTTGAGAATTGCGACACTTGTCAATTTATCTATTCGTATCATGAGATCAAGGGAGAGAGAAAACGGAGCAGTTGCTCACTCCTTGGACTCTCATCTTCAATGAGAGTTCATTCGTCAAAAATTTTTCTCTTTCTTCTCTTGTTCAAAGAGAATGAGAATCTCCGGGGGATCCCAGTTTTTCTAGTTGCATTGCAACTTGCTGTTTTCTCATGTGTTCTATATATATTTTCTATTTAAGCTAGTTCAACTCACTCGAGAATTTTTTGTGTTTCGCGAGATCTTCATCTGGGGGTAGAAGACTGTTGAAAACGTCTGTCATTGCTGAAAAATGAAATTGGATACGAAGGAAAAAAGGGTTTAGCTGGATAAGAAGAGATCAAAATATATGAAATTGTAGCTTTGGTTAAGGAAAAATAAAAAAAATAAATCGGTTTTTCATGAATCATAAAAAAATTTAGTCGTAGAAATTAAAATGATTGGTTTTTCCAAATTGCAACATGTATTTTCCATGGGTTTATTGGAGATCGAACTATTTAATTTAATTTTTCGAAAAAATCATGACTATCAACTTGACGGAAGACGGAAGACGGAAAACGGAACAAAAATTCAAAAACGGAAGAAGGAAGACGGAAAACGGAATAGGTTTTTTCGCCGGAAGACGGAAGACGGAAGCCCGAAGACGGAATTCCGCGCAACTCTGCTATCAAGGCATACTGTAACAGGAATTAAGAAAAGCTAGCTGTTGGTTACTGTTTCATGATTCAAAAAAATAGCGGTACCATCAGTTGATAGTTGGTTGGGCTTTTACAAACACCAATTTTTACAAAAATTAAAAAAAAAAATCACTGTTTCACGAAGTCAAGTTTTAGAAATGTTAATTTTTAAAAATGATTATTTAGATAATGTTTTGTGGTTCTCCAAAAAAAAATCGGTTTCAGAACATCTAAAAGTGCTCTGCTAGTTTTTATGAATGATTAAATAAGTAAAAGTAAAAGAGAACCAATTCTCAAAGGAGTGCTCATAAAACTTTTTTTCAATTAATTTGAGTAATAAGATGGGGTGGGTAAACTCAGTTTTAATCATGAAATGGATTCCTAAAAAATTTTTTGAAAAATACTGCTACAAATCGTAGATATCTTTGGGGGCTTATTTTTTGATGATTGTTGATTAAGAGGAAGTTGGACAATTTTTCGAATTGTACTAGTCAAAAATATTTCCATGTTTCAGATAAATCTTTTTTACAAATTTGATGACTATTCTTAATTAGAATTTCTAATAAACTAGAGATGATTATTAACTTTCGACACGGAATTAATTGTTTGGAAAAAAAATAAATTGATACAATTTTATAAGTAGAATATAATTTTTGAAAATCATTATTATCAAGGCATAATGTAACCGGAATTTACAACAAATTTGATTTTTTAAGAATGAAACAATTTCAAAATGTTAGAGCACGTTTAGTCAAGTTATCACTTTTTGTTTTGCTTTCTAATCATCGTTAAACCTATATTAACCCATAATAAGTGACAATGAAACTGGAATTTGAATCAAAAACGATGTTAAGATCACTCATTAATTGAAAAAATTAATATAAACTGTGACAATGAAACTGAAAATTAATATTGAAAATTTGCTGATTCATTAACTACCTAAATGAATTGACACTTTCATTACAGTAGTGCCTTTTCTAAAAACTGGTTAAATATCATCAATGTCTTCTCCGTTTCATAAAGTGCAGAAATGTGTACTTTTTGATGGAGGTACTAATACTTTTATGACCGTAGCATTATTTTTCGAAAAATAAAACTTTTCCAGTTTCAAAAACTTTATTTTTTGCACAACTTCTGATTTGGGTAATGTACTGGCAGAATACATTTTTTCATTTATAAACGAAAAAAAACAGTTTCAATTAGGTCTTTTTTAACTAAATGAAACCTTGAAACCAGTAAAACGCAAAAAAATAAAAATTGAAGAAAGAATGAAAAGTGGGCGGACGCATGTCTATACACTTTTTGCTCTTTTCCTTTTTTCTTCTTCTTCAATTGGATTCTCTCGCCTTTCTTTTTCTTTTTTTTTCGAAAAGAGCTCAATGCTCACATGTCCAAAAATTGAGAGAGAAAAAGAATAGTATATCTTTTTTTGAATGCACTACGGAAAGAGAGGGGGATCTATTTTCTCATTTACTACTCACAGCTTAATGAGAAAAAAGGGATGAAGGAGGAGAAGAAAAATGAGAGAAGGGCTTGAAAATGCAAATCAAATCCGGCGCTTTGCATAGAAAATGAATAGAAAATGACTGGAAAAAGGGGGTCACGAGAATTGTTTAAGAGGGATACGGTATATGGGTCAAAAATCAGAATTTTCTTTTAAAAGCGGTATATTTAAGTTATTTTCATAGCTATCAAGAAGTCGCCAACTAGTAAAATATTGGTCATAATAAGGGCTATAATTTGTTAGTTGATCACTTTTTGCTAGCTATTATGAGAACTGAGATATGAAGATTTTCCCGAGAGACCCGAGGATAGAGGAAGCTAGATCTGTGCCGTCCAACTTCAAACGCTCATACATAACTCGGTTCCCATTATAGCTATCAAAAACTTGTTAACTAATGAAATATAGCCCTTGTTAAAAGCTATAATTTACATTTGACAACTTTTTGATTGCTCTAACGGGAAGCGAGATATAGCGATTTGAAAAATTGCATCTCCAGGTTTTCAATACATTTTCAGTTTCACCTTATTTTTATGATAATATACTTGTAATAATATTCGAGCAATGTTTAAAACGATTAAAAATTACTCCGAAAAACAGGAAAATTTTTTTTCGGTTTTGATGTGTATTTTTAAAAATTCATAGAGTCACATATTTGATTATTCGTTGGTATTTAAAATCAAGGGCATCAAAGCATCAATAACATTTCCCATTGCTCATACCTATTCTCCTCGAAGACTCCAAAAAAATAACCAAAAAATAAGATAGCATGTCTATATATTTTGACAGCGAAGAGCCGAATAAATTATGAAAAAATATAATGGTTGGTATTGAGAAGATGGAATATTTTTTTTAAAAAGAAAAAAAAGAGAGAGAGAGAGAGAGAGAGAGAGAGAGAGAGAGAGAGAGAGAGAGAGAGCGAGAGAGAGAGAGAGAGAGAGAGAGAGAGAGAGAGAGAGAGAGAGAGAGAGAGAGAGAGAGAGAGAGAGAGAGAGAGAGAGGAGATAAAACTCAACAGAATAATAAAATTTCGGCATAAAAATGTGCTCATAACGAATAGGTGAAACTGTTGAAAATGTAAATTTTCCGGTTTTAAAGATTCATGAAAAAGTTGGAGAAAAGAATTCAAATTGGAATTTCAACAATCCAGTAAAATAATAAAGAATGCTAAATTTGAATTTCTAGTTTTGAAAAATCAAATTTTACTAAGCGTATCAATGAAATTTTCTAACCTTAACTCGATTCAAGTGAAATTACCTTTTACTATTTTCCCATTGAAATATGGAATTTCAGAAACAGCAAATTTTCGGAAAATTTCCAAAAAATTTTTAAGCAATCAGAAAAAAAAGAAGTTGCTGGAATTTCGTGTGAAATCTAGATCTACTGATCTAAATTTACAACAACTTAGTTTTGATCAGAATCAGAAATATTTACTCAAAACTTAGAAGTTTATCCTTAGAGTTGTTTTCGATTGCAAACGATTAAAAAACTGAGCCTAACTTTCAAATTTTAATCTACTGTTTTTTTGTGATTATTCACAAAGAAAAAAATTATGAATTAAAATAAAATGGCTAAATTTTGCGTTTTTTCCTGAATAATCCAATTATCATGTCATTTAAATCCTTGTGAAATAAATTGCGCTCAAATTTGTAAAAATTTAAGTAAGAATTGAAACTGAAAATCATAATTTTTTCATTGATTCCCGAGTGAAAGCAACTTTTTTCAAAAAAACAGTCTAAAAATATTAATTTTACTGTTTTTCAATTCACAGAATTTTGATTCACCTTGGTAGATATGCTCCTAGAATCGACACAGTCCGGTTTTCCTTAAAGTTACTTTTTCAAGAAACTTGTAAATTGGTTATCTCAAATAGAGAAAACAATCTTTGGGCATAACCGATTGAAAATAAGATACCTAATATTATATATCCTATAATACAGCGTTTATAGTAACTTTCAAAAAACTACTAAAAACTTATAGTGTTACTGAAACCGCTAAGTTAAGTTTTTGGAAATTCATTATTTTAAAAACTAAAAACTGACCCTAAATTAAACTAAAAAAGTTAAAAATCAAAAAAAAAATCCTGTTTCATTTTCGGATCAATTTCAAAACATTTAATGAATATTTCGTTGACATAATTTTTTTTCACAGAAATGTGCTCACTGAAACAGTTTTTAAAAAAACCTGTTTCAATGTATAGTAAATTGCATACTGTTTCTAAACGGCATGATTAATCCTGAGTTTTCAATAAAAATGTTTTTTTTTAACATTCGAACTCTTCTACTAAAAATTAGAAACTGAAATTCCTTATTTGCCAAGACTGAAACAGGAATTTCCCTTCAAAAACTAATAAAAAATTCCCCCCAAACCTGAACATCTCCCCTCAAAAAAAACCGCCGAGTAAACATAAAAAAGAAACAAAAGGCGTTTCGTACCCTTCCAAAAACCAAAAGGGCCCCCTTCCAACAAGGCTCCGCCCCCTTTTTCCCTTTTACGAGTCACAGAGCAAAATAGGAGGAGAAATGAAAAGGGTCCCCTCTCTCACGGGAAAGCGGGCTCAATAAGTTGAGCCATCACACTGTCTGCGTCTCCGCTTCATGTCACACTATCTCGGTTTGCCATTGGCTTTGTGTCTGCGTATCTATGGGAGAGAGAGAGAGAGAGAGAGAGAGAGAGAGAGAGAGAGAGAGAGAGAGAGAGAGAGAGAGAGAGAGAGAGAGAGAGAGAGAGGCACATTGAGAAATGTGCTTTTCGTGTTGGCAGAGAAGAGATGCCTTGGCACCGGAATATTGTCTTTTCAATGTGGTTGTGTGTGTGTATATTGAATTAATTTTCAAGTGGAGAACTTTTTAGTCGATGCCAGATGTTATACATATAGTGTAGTGAAATGAGCAATTTGCAAATCATTGAAAAAATATTTTATTGAGAAAATTCACAGAATTTTGAAACACGATTTTTTATTTTTTTTATTATGGAAGTCGATCAAAACATGGTATTAGTAAAAATACTTCTTGGATATTATTTTTGTGTATTGTGAAACAGAGATAGGCATTTTCTTAAAATGCATAAAATATTTATTGCAGTTTCAAAATATCGAGAAAAATGTTTTATGTCTCGGATACGCATAAGTAATTTTATTTTACTTCCTGTTTTGAATCATTGTTGTTTTAATTTTATTGAGCAGAACATATATTTTTCCTTCAATACTACTTAAAAAATTTATATTAATTTCTTGCAAAGTTATAACAGTAATTTTTTTTAAATTGAAATTCTCCTGTTTCAAGATCATGAGAACTTATGTGTTTCGAAATTGGAAGTACTGTGGCTACGACTTCGTATACTATGTCAACGATTTCTGAATAATATAAGCATCTATTAGTTTTCTTATCTTACTTCATCCGTACAGATAAGCATTAATGAAGAAATTTGAAACAACAAAAGAAAAGCAATTGAAACCGTAACTGAATGATTTGAATTTTTTACAGATAGCATCAGGAAAACTTAGAATCACAATCGATCTACTATCACCATCTCGAAAACAAACTTTTATTTACATGTTGAAACAGTGATGCATACTCGAATATAGAAATACAACTTCTTTGAACAATTATAACTTTGTTGGCAAGTAAGATATTTGAAAACTGTCAATTGATGAAATGTAGCTTTTACAGTGAGCAATATTTCATTAGTTGACAACTTTTCGATAGCTTTTTTCTCAACAAAGTTAGAAAGGTTCAAAGTTGAGATATTATCTTTTAAAATGTTTTTTTTTAATGTTTTTTGCTGTTTCAGGAATTCGCGTTCAAAAAAATTTGCTTTACGAATTATCGGCGAACTGTCAAAAAATATTGCTCAACGAAATATTAAAAAAAATTAATGTTTCAACAATTTGATATTTCGATTCTTGTAGTAGTGTATTGCTGAATCGCTCAAACTACAACTACCTAACACAAATCGATCAGCTTTAAGGTAATCTCGAAAGATCCGATTTTCTATAATTCTCTGTTTCAAATAATTGCTAGCTTTGTTTTTTTCATTCTTTGTCTATTCCAGAAATTTCTGAATTAGCTGCCTAGCCACCGTAACAAAATAATAAAAAAATTAGAAACTTTTTTCCTAAATAAATTGGTTTTTTTTATTAGTCAGTTTCGTTCAATGGCCAATATGACTAAATAGGAAATGGTCAGAATAAGGAGTGTGGAGTTGGGTAACAATAATATATGAGTAGAAAGCTGAGGTCATTCTGATTTCAGAACAAGTTTCAGTTTTTGCAAAACTCTATCTGAAATTGAGAAATTTCGATCTGAAATTTCAGTACTGAAACTGTTGTTTATGCACTAAAATCCTCACTAGCAAGGAATTTGAACTGTCTCATTCGTCTACGCTTGCCGGTTGCCACGAAAAATGTGGTCCGGTCACAGGTGATTCGCCACTTATAAATTGTATCTTTAAGCTATATTAGGAGCCATAATGAACAAATCGCGAACGCAAAAAAAGCAAAAAAGGGGCGAGATCGCTCATTCGCGAGATACCTACAATTGGCACACAATCTATCTCCCGGCGAATATTATCCCCCACTTTTTTTTCTCACCTATTTAGCTTTATTTTCACTGTTTTTCCTATATTTTATTCCTGTTAACTTATAATAAAGAGCTGTAATAATTTTTTGATTTCTTTGTTTATTTTTATTTTAATTTGTTTAGAATTGTGATGTACACAAGTACTGTAATGTACTTTTCACACAATTAAGCAAAAACTGATGGTCAAACAACTGCAAATAGCAATGGACAGTGGCGGATACACGCTCATATTCTACAGGTTAGTTGTTTCAAAAAAACCAAAAACTCAAACTAAATTTTTAGATGGGTTACGGCACACGTTCATCTTGAAATGGCATAACAAGCTGGACCAAACGAATTGGGAAGACTACAAAAGTTCTGATTAAGGTATTAATTAAGAATAATTGTAATGTATCAATAGCTTTTTCTTACAGTATCCGTTCACAAGCACGCACAGCACATTCAACAAACGAACAAGTTCAGTCAACGGATCATCGCCAGCATCTGCACACCAGCGTAAGGGCATTCTACGTCTTCGAGCCATCGCCGACCATAATATTTATAATTTTTGTTTATTCTTTCTATCTTTTTTATTTTAATAAAATTTTTATTGTAGTTTTTAATTTAAAAAATAAATTTTTACTATGAAGACGTTTTCGCTATTTACAAATTATAGGTGATCGCGATTTATAAATTGTACCTACGCCCGATTCGCGATAAGTCCATTATGGATAAATTGTACGTATATTTTCGCGATTTGCCTATTATGTGCAAATTGTATCCATGAATCCCAGTACCCAACCTAGTCCGGCGCGAACAATATTCTACCTATTGTATGCTCGCCGCGAATCACCACAGGTAGAGCGCCACATGCGAACGGTAGGCTACCGGTGGGCCGCTAGTAGCCGAAACGGGAACAAACTGTAGGTCTGCCAGCGGCCCACCGTTAGGCTATCTGCGGCCGATAATTCGCCTGCCGGATACCTATTCGCGCTTTTTTCCCATTTGCATTCCCATACAAAAATAACACTTTTTATATAAAAAGAACCAAATTTATTGAAAAAAAAAATGAAAAAAAGTGAAAAATACAAAAAAAAGGGGAAAACTCCAAAATATCGAAATAGACATTTTTAAGCAAAAAATCTCAACAATAAGACTAAATTTCGAAAAAATTATTAAAATTCACTCCATAGGAGCTCGTTCCCGGCGGTAGCATGTCGATCTGGAGGTAGTCGCTTGTCCTGTAGTTGTAGCCTCGATCCGTGTAATGGTAGGCGCAGAAGTTGGCTGACCTTAAATTAGAAAATTGAATAAATTGAGTGATTGATGAATGTAACTCACATTTCCTGTATCCTTTGCAAATGGTTTCCATTGAGAAGATCATCTTGACATTTTGAAGCACTCCCCTTGATACCGCGCTCTGAAACTTTACGTTTAGATGAATAGGCTTCACTTTCCTCATACCTGTAGTTGATCAGTGTTTTCGGATGGGATGATGGCGGCTTTGTATTCATCCTGATTTGCGCCTGATTGCCTGAAAATCATCTTTTTGTCTGTTTGGTCATTTCATTAGAAGCAATACAAGAAGAAACGAATAGAAAAAAGAGTCTAGCAGTTTTTCGAAGTGTTTTTCACATGTTTCTTCGATGAATCGATATGGAACTAAAAATAGATGAAAATGTTTAAGGAATACATTCTATTTTACAAAGAGAATATTTTAAACTTTAACTTCTTCAATTTTTCGGGGAAATGGTGTCCGCCGCACGTTCGAAAAAACTTTATGTTTGTTGCGACAGATATAAATTTCGAGAAATTAGCAATAGTTATGAGTGAAAAGCAGAGAAAAGATTGTTTTTCGACAAAAAACTACGGTTTCCCTAGAAAACCGAAAATATTCTCATGAAAAATGGCTTTTCGTTGAAAAAATCCCAAAAATGATGATTTTTCATAGATTTATCGAAAAAACATGTGAAAAATACCTGAAATATCTGTCAAGGCGAGTTAAACAATATATTTTTACGAAAAAAGTATGGAAAATAAGCAAAAATCGCGAAAAAATAAGAAAAATCGGTTAAAATTGCAGAAAAAAATATTTTCGAAATGCCGCACGCCGGCGGGATTTCGGAGTGTCGTTGTCGCTATCGCGGCGAACTGTGGGCATGGAAGCGCTGTATGCGAAGAATAGACTAAGAATAGGTTAATGAATTTAATCCCATAGATGAAGGTTTATCACCAAATGTACTTAAAAATATATATATATAAAGATACACTAAGGATAAAAATAGGGCATGCTCCTTTTGAAAATCTGTCAGACTTCATAGGTTACAAAGTGACGACTGATGGGAACAAAGTTCTAAATTCTAGGCTTTATATCTTGGTTCCCGCCAGAGCTATCAAAAAGTGAACAACTAGCAAAATGTAGCACTTATTATGAACAACAATTCATTAGTTGGCAACTTTTTGATATCTCGAATGAAAAATGAGTTATGAACCTTAGAACTTGAAGCTTTTTCTTATAATTGCAGACTGTGATAGATGAATAATGTGAAGCACATGCGAATGAAAATTGTTTTTCTGATTAGAAAAGATCATCAGAAGGGAGATTTTTACCATCAGAATAGGTTTCAGTACAAATCTGTTTCTATTTCTAGAATTAGTGTGCACAAGCGCTAACATGTGTAGAATAGGTTACCGGTAGGTGAACGGTAGGTTACGGTTGGTGAAGTAGGGGGACTATGGACACAAGTCAAGAATCCAATTTTAACTTTATTATTGATAATAGTCTAACTTATTTTTCGATGAGTTTAGAAAGTTATTCTGAAAGAAAGAAGTATAAATAGACGGAAGAATATCAGCTGAGATGGTCCTTGTAATTAAATACAGTAAGTCATTGTTATGTAGTTAGCAAGCAGCGAACGCGGAAAACCAAACCTTTCATTTTCCTCTGATTCTTGTGAGAGTATCGAAAAATAAGATAGAATATTATCAATAATAAAGTTTTGAATTGGATTCTTGACTTATGTTCATAGTCCCTGTACTTCATCATCTGTAGCCTACCGTTCGCCTACCGGTAGCCTATTCTACACATGTTAGCGCTTGTGTACACTATTTTCAGAAATAGAAATAGATTTGCGCTGAAACCTCTTCCGAAGGTTAAAAACTCCTTTCTGATGATTTTTTCCAATCAGGAACGCAATTTTCATTCGCATGTGCTTCACCTATTCTTCGCCTATCCTTCACCTATTTTTCACCTATTTTCAAAATTTCAAATTCAGTTCGCCTATTCTTCACATATAGCGTTTTTTCACCTATTTCTAACATATTCTCAATAAATCAACCTTTTTTGACAAATTTGGTTCCCCTACCATTCGCCTATTTTTCGCATTTTGCGCTTTTTCAAATGTAGTTCGCCTATTTTTCGCCTGTTGGCGGTCGTTCGCCTGCCCTTCACCTATCCTTCGCATGTGCCGTTCTACCTGTGACCTGTGGTGGTCGAGGGGTTAACGGTTATGACTGGCGTTCATAATGCTGTGGGTTCTATTCCCGCACATGTTTTTTCTTTTTGATTTTTGTGCAAAGTCCAGAAAACCGGACTTTTTCATGTTTTTGAGCTTTTAATGTATTTTTCTACTAATTTGACGCATAATTAACTGTTTTGAAAGAAATGAGAAAAAAATTTTTTTCAGAAAATCTCAAGAGTTTTTGTCACCAAATATTCACTGTATTTTGCTCTATTTGAGAATTCAAATAGTCGAAAAGCTTATAAAATAATGGATAAAAAAACATGAAACGGTCTTCCAAGACTTGCTCTACCGTAATCTATAAGTTATAGGAACTTTTATCGAAAAATTTTGGAAAATAATTTTTGAGGGAAAAATTTTTCCAAGGTCTTGGTCATGAAATTTTTCAAAATTTTTCGAAAAACAAATTTTTCTCCAAGTTTTTTCAGGATGATTATACGCATCCAAAAAGTCCCCCCACAAAATTTTAGCCCACAAAATTCAGTTTGACGGGACTTATGGCTTGTCAAAAAATGCCAATTTAGTACTGAAAACTAACAAAAACTGAAATTTTTCGAAAATAAAATGAGTTTTGCAAAAACTGATTTCAGTTTTGGGTTCACCATCACATTAGCTTTTTACTGATATAGTATTGTGACCCAACTCCACACCCCCTGTTCTGACCATTTCCTATTAAAGTCACAAAATTGAAATCAGATATAATAGAATTTATTATTAGGTTGAACCGAAAGTTTCCTTTTATTTTCATGAAAAAAATATCGAAAATTTTTTCAAAGCTGAGAGAGTTAGGTTGATGAAAAAAGTGTCCTAGAGCATTGTTGACGTGCCTACAACAAACTGGTAGTTTCTCGAAAATATCGGTCTATTAGGAAGATAACCACAAATTGAGAAACAAAGTTGACTTTATTTTGATATCATTTTTTATTTGAAATTTCATCTGCCAAGATGCAGTGGAAGCGCCCCGAATAGTTAGTACGAAAATAAGGTAAGGTCTATAGAATACTTTGAGTATGGTAGAATAGTCCAGCTAGAGAAAATAAATTTTTGACTGGTCACTGTCTCAGCGTGTCGTTTAGAGACATAACGTGACAAGAAAACTTAAACTTTTTTGTCTTTTTTTAACTTGACTTCAAGCTTCAATTTTATTATCTGAGCAGTATATGATACGGGCTTCATGAACGCGCATTCGTCTTGGAACTCCCAATATTAAATTCCTTTGACAGAGCACCAAACAAAAGGTACCACTATTTCACGCTTAGTTGAGGTTTTTGAACAACTCTCCTTATTCAATCCATCGGACCTTTTGTATATTATTAGGCTAATGTCTCTACTGCTCAACTACAATAATGAGATCATTCAATCAATTGCACGAGCAGCGGGAAGAAAGAAGAAACAATCTCATGTTCACTTCGCTACATATATCGTTTTCTTCCAAAAAATCACGTAAAGAAAGGCCCAATTTTCTGACTTTGTCAATTGACTTAAATCTATCTACAATACGTGTTTGGTTACCGGACAGTGCCTTAAACATTTCACAAGTAGTTTGGAATGGGTCCTCTTCCTCTATGTTTTGTAATGAATCAAGGTTCAACTCACTCAATCACTCAGAGCGAGTTCTTCATTCTAAACTGAACTCCTCAGCTTCGAATATTTTGAACAAAATTTTATTTGTATGTGAACTAGAGACCCTTCCTTTATTACTTTATATCATATCCTTTTTAATATCGGGAATCCTGAGGTCAGACAGGAATAAAAACGAAACTATGTTTTGTTAATGCGCTTGAGAGTGGACAAAAGAGAGCACTGTTCTCCGACACGGATAGTAGTGAAAACTCAAAATAAAGTGACATGATAGACATTGAATAAGACTACCTAAGGAAGAAAATACAGCTCTCTTAAACATATCTAAGATTCACAAATCTGTGCTTACAAACACACCACCAAAATAAAAAGAAACTTTCGGTTCAACCTAATATATACGAAACATCACATCGAAAAAATTCATCATCAAATATTTCCAATTTGAAACAGTAAATTTTACTGTTTCAAGATAGTCAAATATCTTAATCTTCTTTATTCTATTAGTTCCGTGTTTTCCCTATTATAATAATACGCAATTTTGGTGATTAATTGATAGAAAAAGGCGCGCAGTCGACCACCTTTCTTATACTTGCTCTCGCTCGCGCCGCCAATTTCACCCGTGGCCTAGTGGGTAGCGCGCTTGAAAGTCGATCTCGAGGTCGGTGGTTCGACATTTCTAGTCGGCCGGCCGACCTGATTTTCACCTCCATGAGTAGAAAATCAGTACATTGAGGTTTTGTACTTAAACGTCTGTAACTCGAGAATGGTTCATCAGTTTTGTCCCAAATTTTGGGAATGTTCTATTACAACAGGGGCGAACACATTCCATTCAAAAAAGTTGGGAAATTATAATTTTAAAAGTAATGTTGCGGTCCCTACTATTATTCTTAAAAACCTTTCAGATCAAAGTTTAAACTCAATCGTCACCAACCCCACTTTTTTCATGATGAACTTACCAAATCGAAGGGGGATTAATAATGGATTAAATTTTTGTTCGTGGCAATGACGATTCGATTTTTTCTGTTGTAAATCACTGTTTTTTTCAGAATTTCTAACAAAAATGTTATATTTTCTGATTTTTTCTATATTTTTGATTAGCGGAGCCACTGCGAAGAAAATGGAAGCTGCTGTGATGCCTTCTGAAGATTACTCTACTTCCAGTAAGAAAATTTCTGTTTCAAAATAAGAAAAAAATAAAATTTTTAGCCTCCCCCATAATAGAAACCATGATTGACACCCCCGCATTTCTAAACTCCGCCACCGATAGCCAACGAAAAGAGTACATTGAGCTTGAGGGAAACCCGAATTTAACGATGGAAATGAAACAGAAAGCCCTCTACAATTGGGCACAGCGATGTGGAAATCCTGTTAATGTGAGCCATTTTGTTTCCAAAAAAGGCTATTTTTTTCAATTTCCAGGGTCTTTACACAATGTACATGGCTGAAAAACAAACATTGCAATCGCAGGAGAACGAGCGAATGTCGGTTATTGTGGCGCAATTGTCGCCAGAGGCACAGCAAGCCGATAAGATGTTTCGGGGTTAGTTGGACACTAATTCACTATTAATTGGGGAAAATTTTTAAAAAATTAATGTTTCAAATATTGGTGAAACAGTAAATTTTAAAAACGAAAAGCCATTAGTCTTGCAGCAACAGGAACGTCCATAATGCCTAGTCTAATAGTGCGGCACTCTCTATTTAAACGGAATGTCTTTCTATTAGAGGTAAACACAATAAAATAATTATTCCAGGAATCACAAACAACTTGAATCAAACCAAAAAAGAAATGGATACTAATGTGGCAAAACAACTGAATAAACTACCCAAGAAAGTCTACTATGAGCTCACTTTTGCTACTCAGTAATGATAATTTTTGAGTTTGGGTCTTGTAAGATTTCATAAAATTTTTGCTGTTATCAGTTTGTCCAATCAATACACGGAACAACTTAGGTTTGAACATGAGGAAAAGAAAATCTAGTGAAACAGAAAAAAAAATTACGATTAGTAATTTTCATGGTTTCAATCTCCCAAGTCACGGAAACAGGGGATTGGAATCAGCGGATCGCGGAAAAATTTTAAAATTGGTGTTTCAAATTGTGATGAAACACTGATTTTTTCTTTTTTTCCATTATTGAAAAAATAGATTTCAAAATAATTCTTATAAAGTAAAACGCTAGTGGGCGATGTCTGGATGTCCGCAGTCGTTTGGCAAGAGAATAAAAAAGAATAAAAATGGGCCGCCGCCCGAGGGGTCGAACCTGTGACCTCTCGGGCGGCTGACAAAGTCACTATCCACTACGCCAAGCAGGCAAAATAAACTTGGGCGTCACATTCCCTAGATATCTGGGGCCTGCCGGAGGCAGGTAAACTGGCTAGTATATTATATTTACTCTTAGACACTTCCAAAAAAATTAAGTTCAAGTAGCCATATTTTATCAAACAATCTTTTAATTATTGATTAAAATAAATCTTGTGGTGAATCTCCCTTTGCCCCGATGGGCGTGGGACGATTCGAGGTGCGGTGGACCCTAGGCTATCTGGTGTGGGAACACTAAGAGTATTTAATAACGTTTATTAGTCTCAAAGAATAAGTTCAGAAGGAATACCTTCGGGCGCTGGCGCTCCCGGCACTGGATTTGGTCCGTTGACGTTGACATGTCCGGCTCCCGAATCTCCAGAATTCTCCATGCGCATTGTACTCGATCGTAGGTGTCGGTTCTCCGATATTCAGTAATAGCTTCTTTCTCCTCTCGATTCGCCTTCCTTGACTTTGACCTTTGACCTTCCCAGATTCAAGAATGCGATAAGCGGTGGTCACGTTGGTCTGCCGCGAGTTCCTACTCCCTAAGTATTCCCTTCTTCACGTATTTCCCTGAGCTTATAAACTTCTATAATCAACTAAATTACGATAACTGAGCCGCGAGTCGGCGATTACAAAGCTTAGATTAGAACCCGAGTGGCTCTCTATCACTGCCCCTTTCCTTTAAGTTGAGAAAGGGAATGTCCCTCCATTCCTTTCGCAACACTCCCGGGGACAACAACGAACTTCTAAAGCCGATTCTTTTGAAGTTCGCTCCAATTCCAAGTCTCCAAACCATTCCTCCACTGTCATCACGTATTCTCCCTCTTTTTCCTTGGCTTTCCTGTGCAGGTACGGTCTCGTTCGTAGATTCTTCTTCACCGGCTGCTGATTTTTCTGAAACTTTTCTCTGCTGCCGCTTCTGCTCCTGACTTGTTCCTGAGTGACATCGTTTGGACTCGCACCCTGTTGGTCCCCCTTCGCCGGGACCTCCAGTGGAATAAGATGGTTGACCGATTTTTCCACTGTGTGCTTTCCAACTTTTACTAGTACCGATCGTACTTTTCCTTCTGACGAATAACGTAGTTCCTGAAGGGATGTAAAAGAAAGGGCCTTGATGATCCATATCCTCTGTTACTTTCTCGATAATTCCCGACTCCAGTTGTTGTTTCAGAATCGCGTCATATGACTCCCGTGCCTCGATATCCTTGAGCTTGGTTCTGAATAAACTCGTCATCCTTTTGGCTGCCACCGCCGCGTTGTCTTGAAGATCAACTTCTCTTCCATTGAACGGGAATGACACATAGATTTTATTGTCTTTGTCCTTCACAGCCGATTGCCGGAATTTCTCCACGAGCTCTTGATCGAGCAATTTCTTCTCCGTTCTTTTGTCCGGTGGCTCCAACCCCAGGATTTCCAGATTCCAACTCTTCTCCAACATCTTATCCAATTGCGCATTTGATACTACTCCCGTCTGATTCTCCTTATCCTCTTCCGGTTGCACCTCTTCCTCACCCTCTACTACCGTAGCCCTCAGTGATTCCGGAGAATGGAAACCAATTGTCCCTTTCTGATTCTCTGTTGGTATTAACACTCCTTCAATTAAGGGTGGATAAACCACGATTCCCAACTTTGTCTCTTCCACGATTCGTCCACTGGGAAGGCACCATTGTTGTTTCCTTATGTTTCCCAGGACGTTATTTCCTAAGATAAGGTCCACTGACCTTCCGGAAAACTTATCGAGCTCTCTCAACTGATCAATCTTCACTCCCTTTGTCTCCAGGAAGCTCAAGTCCGATTGCCCGAGTTTATGTGCCACGAATTTGACGTTCATTCGATGATAACTAGCACAAGTTGCCGACCACATTTTCCCATCCTCATCTCTTACTGCCACCTCATAAGATACACAAGATTCTGGTGCACTGTCCGCTACGAATCCCCGAAAATGTAATATCTTCTCTCCAACAGCTGTCATTTGCAAACGCCTTGCTGTTTGAGTCGACACTATTGTTGTTGAAGCACCACAGTCCACCAAAGCCAGCAACACTTCCCCATTTTTTCCTTTCAAAGCCATAAATGGAAGATTCGCATCCGGATCTACTGCTCTGCTGATGAATACCTGGACCGGATCAATCTCTTCCAGATTCCCGTTTTCCAACTGATTATTGGATTTCCCTGACGATAACTGAACACCAACCGTGTTCTCCTTCTTATCCGCCGACGATTTATTCCTCTCAGTGACTACCTCACTACTATGTGCCCTTTCTGGTGACGAATTCACCACCAATTCCCCGAGTGGGATTTTTTCTAAACCTTGAGTCCGATGAGTGACTATTTCACTCTTCCCTCCTGAGTGGTGGGTTGCCGATTGCAACCCGTTGTCCCCGACCGGGACCTCACTTGGACTCGGAGGCGTCAGCCCCCGCTCCTCGAAAAAACGGTTTCTTCTCAGGCTCTTCTGATCCCTTTCGTGATCCTCCGTCTTTCGTTGAGCGCTCCTTTCTACAGAGTAGAGAATGATGACGTTTAGAGCAGAAGGCACAATTTGCCTGAGAGGTGCATTCCGATTTGCGATGCATCGGCGAGAAGCAGTTGAAACATCTACCAGCCTTCATTATCACTTCATCCCTTTCTTCTGGTGAAAGGGGACAATTCCCACTCCTGTGGTCCTCCGCATTGCAAAACCAGCAACCTTTCCGTCCCTTCCTTGCCCCTGCTCCTGGCTTCTCCTTCTGACTTGATGACTTCTGGAACGCACGAGTAACGTTGACATCCACTTTCATCACTTCATCCACTCTTGTCGACCTCTTCTGCGAATCCCGTTTTCGCTCCAACGCCTTCTTCTCCAAAATGGTTTCGTAGGCCACATGAGCTAGATCTTGAAACTTCTTTATTCCTTTCCGTAGTTTTTTAAACACCGGACCCATGATCTTCTCCGGTAGCCGATCTACAAAATTATCCAGAAACATTGGATCATCCGGGTTGATTCCATTGTTCTTCAAGACGTTGGTGATTGCGCAGAATTTGTTGAGCTCTTTCTCTATTTCATCTAGATCGTCGTGGGAAAAGGTATGCGCCTTCAGTACATCCATGTAATGAGTATGCGAATCCTTTTCTTTAGCGTACTGCCGATCCAGATTTTCTCTCAGTACCACGTAATCCTCATCCGATATTTTCGGAGTCTGCATCATTTCCAACACATCATCATTTAACAACTTCATCAGCAACGACTGTTTCATCGGGACTGGCACTTCCTTATTTTGATGAACCATCATATCGAACATCTGACGAAACAGCGCATACTTTTCTGGATTACCATCGAAACGAGTAATTGTTGAGATTATGCTGTTAACCAAATTCGTAGCCAACATCGGTGTTGCAGCTGCGTCTGACACTTTCTCCGGAGACGATTTCTCCGATACCTCTACAATCCCAGACCTACGCGGAGACAAGCTCTCCGCACCCCGTGGAGGCGACTTCTCTGATTTAAGGCTCTCCGACTTCACCGAATCCTCCTCTTTCCATTCCTTTTTCGTCTCAATAGACGCCACATGATCTTTTTCTTCTTTTATCCCGGTCTTCTCCTTGCGACTAGGTGCAATTTCCTCCTTCGCTGGATTCTTTAGCAGGTGCAATATTTCCAGCATATTGGTTTCCATTCCCTTCATGTTACTTTCCATTCCCTGCAGACGACTCTCCATCTTTTCCACGGTTTGGATCCTGCTCTCGAGTTTCTCCACGATTTGGATTCTGCTCACGAGTTGCTCCTTCTCTTTTCTGTCGTTAGTTATCTTGTCCAAGATTATACTTTGCGTTGTTTGCATTTCCGCCAATTTGCGCGACAGTATCTCCGCCAATTCCACAGACTCATCTGTCGACGTTGACGACTGGTGATGTCCTCCTCCGCCGCGAGATCCTTGATCGGAAAAAGAGGTCCGACTGACCCCTCCCTCTTGCTCCAGTACTGGCTGATTCTTCCCAAGTGGAAGTCCTTCTTCACTGATCGACGAACCTAGCTCCGCGAATCGGTTCCCCTTTCGAGCTGGCATTTCCTTATCCTGTGACGCCCTTTCTTCCGAATTCGCGGGCACAAGCTTCTCAATCCGCTCCACCAATTCCTGCCAACCACGTTCTTCCAAATGCTTCTCCATTGCTCCTTTATTGGCTGCCATCAGTTCTTCCGATCCACTCAGTAGATTAAATCCTCTCAAGTAGTCTCCGATGACTTCTGGTAGCTGTTTCATACTCCCCAAGTGGGAGCGCAGCTCTTCCACATACTCCGCTCTCTCCTCCATAGCCATCCGATCACCTTTTCTCTTCAGTGCCTCCTCCATGGCATTCGCCTTCTCCCGAGCCTTGGTGATGATACGAGTCGCTGACGACTTCAGCGATCTCAGCGATGGACGCCCTTGATCTTGGCCACGGGGTGACTTCTTTCCAGCTTTCCTTCCCATGATGGTTCCGCTTCGAATCTGATTGATTTTCGAACTGATTTGTCGGCGCCCCTCTTTTCCTCGAAATTTTTGTCCCTGACCTCTCTTGACCTTTGTTCACGTTTTTTTTTATAATTTTAATAATTTTTTATCCGCGTTCCAGTTTCTTCTATATGTTCTAATTTCCGCTCCTTGGCCACGTATGCCACCACTATCTCCACGTTCCTTTTGTTTTGGATTGTACTTTATTGTTCCTCATACTTCTGTCACTCGTGATTCCTCTGGTTCCTATCCAAATGTATACGCTGCACTCGCTCGACTTCCATTTGGATCCCTGTCGTAATATCTTCATCTTCATCAGGTAGATGAGTTATTCCCTTCTGAGCCCCCCTTTTCAGGTGCTTAACGCGAATGCGTCGACACATTCTGGCCTGCGTTAAGCAGATACTCTTCCGGCTTGGCTTTTTTTTCCAATACTGTATCATGGGCCCATACAGGTATGAAACGTTAAACCGATCCTGAAGAGTACCCTCAGCTGTATTTCCAGGCTGGTGAGTATGAAGAGAAGCTCCCGGTGCAGCACCAGTCGATCCCCTGCTACTGATCGTTCGGTTCCAGGATCTCCTTCCTCTTCAACTGTACTGCTACAAACACCAGCCCCCTAGCCATCCGCTGTTTCCTTAATTCCCCTTTTTTTTTTATATTCATACAGATTCAATGTCTCATAACCACTTTATTGATTTTCTGATCAGTTCAAGTAACCGCATCTTCTCTTCAGGTTTTCTTAGCGACCTCACGAATTGAGTCTGCTTCCATTATCTCAGCCCAACTTGCTTCCAAACGCTCCACTGGACTCATTTCCACCATTTCAGCGATCGGTTCCTCTACTTCCATTTTCTGATCCGCTCCCGATTCCAGATGATCTTCTCCCGAATCCTTATGCTCCACCATATCATAGATTGGGTGAACTGGTAACTGCTCCTCCTCATCAATCATCGGCTCCTCCTCCACCATTTTTTGCACTTCGACCACCCGAGTCCCAATTGGGCCTTCGGCTTCTTGACGGTGAGCTTCTACCACGACGAGGATTTCTTCCGGAATATCACTGCAGAGGGCGGCGACATGCCACCCTCCGCAGTAACGACATTCCTTCCGTTTACCGTTTCGGAGCCGGCATAGGGCGAGTGAATGCGAGGATACCATGCATATTGCGCACCATCTTCTCCGTCTTGCTTCCGCCTGACGAGCATCCGGGGTAGGGAAGACATGGCAGAAGAGTGCCGCGTGGCTACCTCCACAAAGGAGGCAGCCACGGATGCCAAGATGACGCGCGGGGCGTCTTCTTGGCCCTCTTCTGCCCTGCACCTCCCTAACATCCTCCTCGGACCACACGATTCGCGGGTGCACCATCTTCTGCCTATCAACCTCCTCCTGCATCCGCAATCCTTCTTCATCCATCGCCGCCACCGGTGCCGCAACTCGGCCCTCTTTCATCTCCGCTTCCTCAAGAAGCTCCTCCTCCTGAATCACCGACTTCGGTGCCTCCGAAGCTAGAGCCGCGATTCGGCTAACATCTCCTTCCGCTGTTTCTTCCCCCATCATCGGAGTCACAATTTGACTCGTCAACAAATCTTCTGTAATAACTTTTTAGAAATCCTCCCTGTCCTCTCCATCGATTATGGACGGGACAGAGTACCTAGGAGGCGATTCCTCCTTTACATTTTCCCTAACTGAATTACTAATTTGTTAGAGTGGCCCTAGGTTTTACAGATACAAGGCGTTGCCACCCACTCGTCTACGAGTTCGCCTGTATATACCTCTACCACCCCAGCTCATTGAACTCAGTGATTACTGAATACCGGACACCCAATCACCCGATCTGCGCCTACCATCTGACTTCCTAATACGAATATCCTTAGGTCCTACACCCGACAACCTATCCACCGACCTCTGGGTTCTTTTGGGAACTGTCAATTACAGTTATAATAAAAGTCGATGCACCATGTGGTGAATCTCCCTTTGCCCCGATGGGCGTGGGACGATTCGAGGTGCGGTGGACCCTAGGCTATCTGGTGTGGGAACACTAAGAGTATTTAATAACGTTTATTAGTCTCAAAGAATAAGTTCAGAAGGAATACCTTCGGGCGCTGGCGCTCCCGGCACTGGATTTGGTCCGTTGACGTTGACATGTCCGGCTCCCGAATCTCCAGAATTCTCCATGCTCATTGTACTCGATCGTAGGTGTCGGTTCTCCGATATTCAGTAATAGCTTCTTTCTCCTCTCGATTCGCCTTCCTTGACTTTGACCTTTGACCTTCCCAGATTCAAGAATGCGATAAGCGGTGGTCACGTTGGTCTGCCGCGAGTTCCTACTCCCTAAGTATTCCCTTCTTCACGTATTTCCCTGAGCTTATAAACTTCTATAATCAACTAAATTACGATAACTGAGCCGCGAGTCGGCGATTACAAAGCTTAGATTAGAACCCGAGTGGCTCTCTATCACTGCCCCTTTCCTTTAAGTTGAGAAAGGGAATGTCCCTCCATTCCTTTCGCAACAAATCTACTGAAACTGCAAATTTCTTCATTCAACTCAAATCAATAATACTGCGCAAAAGACACCAAATTAGTCATTTTGACGCCTTCGATCTCCCCTTCAAAATACAGCGTGTCCAAATTACAATTCAGATAGTACTTAAAGAACTGTCCACTGCTTCCCAACACAGTCGCATCCTTATACGATATCTTCTTCTGTTGACAGACTCCAGTAGTGTCAAACCAACCAATGGATCCATCATACCAAGTATCTGCTCCTTGTCGTACTGTATAGAAGTCATTTCGGAAGCTTGATGCTTCAATTACAACGAGAGTTTGGCATTGGGAGGAGAGGAAGACTGGAGTGCGGACGGACCATGGATTGGTATGATCTGCGTCGTCAGCGCAGGTGTTTGTGTCGGCGGTGATTACGGAGATTGGGCGGCATGGGCAGGCTAAAAAAAGTAGATGGGATACTGTAGATAGTTAGGGGGGACCTACATGTAATAATCTCTTCTAGGTCTCCTTTACAAGGGCAGCTGTAGCCACCGGATAAGCAGGTTCGGGTTCGGCGCCACTGAAAAACGAAGTTTTTTTTAAAGGTGCGTGCCGGTGCGTGCCAAAAAAGTGCCAAATTTCTTCAACCTCTCCACGAAACTAGCAACTTTCAAATGATCAGTTTGAAACAGAATTTTATTTTTTTTTATTTTTGGAATTTTTTGAAAAAATCTTCACAAATAAGTCAATTTCGTTCAAATTAACTTTTTAGGGTGCTCATTGTAAAAAGCTCGTTAAAATCAATTTTTTCATTTTTTGACCTACTAAAAATATTAATTTTAAAAGGAGTTATGATCCGGCACGTTTTCGGCACTCTCCGGCACGCCACGGCTTAACTTCAGCGTGAGTATAACCTATTTAAAGGAAGTTATGCTCTGGCACGCTCTGGCACGATTACGGCACCCCATCCTTACCGCTGCCTGATTAGCGACTTTACTCCATCCAGTCCATTTCGAAAAGTACCCCGTATCCGGACAACAAGCAAACCCATTCTCCGCAATAACCGGCGCACAATGAACCCAATTCTTGACGGTTACTGTAGCCGCATTGTTACAACAATTGGTCGCATTAGCATTTGTCCGAGGCCAATTACAAGCTTGCGTTCCACATGGCATAGTAGTCTGAGTTAGTCCTCTGTAACATGCCCTTCTATTAGAAACTAAGCTAGATCACTTACACACAAGGACAATTATCCATTGCAGTCGAGAGACAAGTTCTCGAATAAGTGATACGAGAGCATGCACCACAAGTAGTTGGGCAAGGAGTATCTGGAACCCAATCGGACCATATCCCACCGGTTGGACATGCTGGACAAGTTGCAGCGAGAGCTGTTAAGGGAAGAAGGAAGAAGATGAGCCAGGACATTTTTTTGTGAATTGAAAAAAAAAATTTTTTTTGAGATGATATTTTTTATGAATAATGGTGATTTGAATATGAAAAGAAGGGGTTTTTTGAATTGATGTTTTTATGATTTTTTTTTTTTTTGATGAAAGATCAATGACAATGACTTTTGATCTTGAAAATCAAGTGACTTTTTTAAAATGAGAAATGGAGATTTTGAAACTGGGGAAAAAATGAAGTCGAGGTAGCAATGATTGAGAAATTATTTTTCAGTTTCATGATGATTATGAAACCGTTGTATTTTTTGATTAAAACCGTTAACTTCCAAATAAGTGACTTTTCAATTCGCAAATAAGAATTGGAGCCGGAAGGTTATAATATATGCAGTACATATTAATTTCAAAAAATTTATCGTGTTTCAAGAAACGCATGAAACAGTTTTTGTCAACTTAGAGGACCTTGTGGACAACTTGGGATCACTTCGAGCTACCATACTCGATAAACGGACAGCTACATGGATTTAACAAGTTTTTCAGAATCTTCGTTTACTTTTTGATGTCAATATACTTTCGAGATGAATCATGATCCTAAATTACCTCTCAGTTTCAAAACGAGCATAAAACAGTAATTATTTATTTCAGATCTAATGCTTTCGGTCTTCGATAGTGTAATTAGCTATTCACTTTCAATCTTAATTTTCTTTCCTTTGATTTCAGTTTCAATGGCACCAAATTAATTCAAAAATTTTTTTTTTCGATTATTAAAAAATCTGATGGTTCAATAGGATGGAATAAAACTTACAATTAAAATTAGTTGATCACATTGAAGCTTGAATTAAAAAAAAACAAATATTTTTTTTTGAAAAAAAGTGTTTCGAATTGTTTCTGAAATCCATGCATCGTTACACTCCATTCAATAAAAACTGTTACAAAAATGTTATATTTCTGATTTGAATCGGTATAAATGGTAATGTAAATTTATAATTCCCCATAATTTAACCTCTAGTTTAACTTCCAGTTTCAAAATACTCATAAAACAGTAATTATTGGTTTCTGATCTAATACAAACACTATATTTTCATCTATCAAGTCATGTTAGCCACCTAATCCCCTTTCGATGTAACTTACTCGACTAGGCTAGGTCGCTCACAATAGTCTAGTTGGCCGGGTACCAATCTTAATTTTCTGCATTTGCGCGTCAATTCCTGTCCATTTACAGACCAATGCGTTGCGTACAGGACTACCACGTCCCCTGTCTTCTCACCATCCTCCCATTTTCAGTCTTTTTCTGTTCTGCCCTTTTTCTTTTGGACCGGCAGATGTGCGGCCTTTATAGTCACCGTCTGGAAAGGTCATCCCTTATTGATTCTTTTCCTCTTATTGATTTTCTTTTCTTCTTCTGGAACTCTTTTTTTCAGAAAACAAACCGTTTGTCTACAAATATGGTCAACAACGTAACCTCAAAAGTTGGACGGCTTAATGGGAGCCGTGCAGCGGCTGCTAAGCCACGTCGCGTTCAAGCTAGACGACTTGGTAAGTGATTCTTGAAAGTTTGAAAAAAAAAACTGTTTCAACAGCATTTTTTTATTATTTCTGGATCAACATACTAATGGATTTATATCAATATGCTGCTCCATTTTTCAAAAATATGTTCATTACAGGCTCCGCGTCATCACCAGCTCGCCGCTCCGCCATCCCAGTCTCTAGAAAACCAATTTCCGAGTATGTTAGTTCAGCATTCAAGTTCTTTAAAAAGAACATGAAATTAGTTAAATTGGCTAACTTGGTTGTTGGATTGAAGAGTTTGAAGGTCGAGGCGAAGGATAATTATGAGGATTCTGCCGACAAAAAATTTCCGGTTTCACCCAAGAAAGGTAAGAGGCCGTTGTGGTAGTTACAATGGTGAACTGTGGATTTCAGAAATCAATATTTCTTCATTGAATGAAATGTTCTCGGAAGTTGACATTGGCGAGAAAACGGAAGATATTGCTATGGACATCGATGAGAAGGATCTTCTTGACTTCTTTTTCGAAGATTTGAATCTGTCAAGCTTTCAGCCACCAGTCAATGACAAAAAATTTCCGGTTTCACCCAAGAAAGGTAATAGAACTTTTTTATACCTACAAAGATTGGAGTTAATTTCAGAAATCAACATTTCTTCATTGAATGAAATGTTCTCGGAAGTTGACATTGGCGAGAAAACGGAAGATATTGCTATGGACATCGATGAGAAGGATCTTCTTGACTTCTTTTTCGAAGATTTGAATCTTCCAAGCTTTCAGCCGCCAGCCAATGAGAAGAAGTTCTAAGAAAGTTCAGCCTGAAATTTGGTCAGCCCCGATATCATCTATCCAGTTTCCAGTTTTATTTTTCCAAAGATCTCCGACCCAATGCTCGAGTATTTATATAATTGTAATGTTTTATATATGATTTATGGAATAAAAGTTTTATATGTATCCAACCAAGTTTTTAAATTTTTTTTTTTCAGTTTCATGGATACCTAATCATTTTAGAATTTTTTCAGTTCCAATAATTCTTTAATATGGATTAATATGAAATTTAGATTTAGTTCCTTATTTAAATCCTCTCCAGAAAAAAAAATTACGACTCAATTTGGTAAAAAACAGCTTCAGAAATGTTGTATATCTAGGAAAAATTGGTTAGAACCCTCTCTCTCTCTCAACTAGTTATTAGTATCTCAACTTTGAGCCTTCATAACTTTGTAGGGATAAGAGATATCAAAATGTTGTCAACTAACACAATGTTGCTTATAATAAGCGCTATATTTTGTTAGTTGACAACTTTTTGATAGCTGTAACTCTAACCGAGTTATAGTTGTTAGAAGCATACCCTCACTGAGACACTCACTTTCTCTGTTTCTCTAAGGAACTAAATTAAACACTTATAAAAATTATTTGTTCATAGAGTTTATTTTTCTTAAAAATCAATAAAACTGAGCAATTTCAGCCAGGTCAACCATATTGACTCCGCCCAACACTCCTCCAAATCTTCCAGTACTCAAATCACAAGGGAAATTGATCTTGTAGAATGTTCCAGCAGTACCATTCCCACCAATACTAACATCTCTCGCCTGACAAGTTCCAGTACTATCAATCCATCCAACAGTTGTCAAATAATTCGTTCCATTGAATGAATAAAAATCTTGTCGAAAATTGGACGCTTCAAAGAGGATACTAGCGAAGCACCGGCTTCCCAAGAAGTAAGGAGTTCTAACGGTGAATGGTTGCTTGCCGTTGGCTGCCGGGCAAGCCGTGGTGTTTTGAATGGTGAGGACAGGAGCGCAGGGACAAGCTGGAAAGAAAATCGGTTTCAAGGGTTTTATATTTTCAATACATTTTTTTTTTTGATTAGTTTGATAATTGTTCTAAATTCAACTTCGAGCCGTCATAACTTGGTTCGCAGAAGAGATATCAAAATGTGGTCGACTAATGAAATGTAGCTCTTGTTAAGAACTACAATTCCTTAGTTAACAACTTTTTGATATCTCTTACAGTTAGCGAGTTATAAGCTCTGGAAAGTTGGGACCAGACGCAGACAGTTAGACGCTCTCGCTTTCTCCGCGTCTCTTAGAAACGATGCTTTTAGAAGCTGATATCTCGGTGACAGGTTCTCTATCGTTTGATATTTGCGTATTCTGGGAGACGCAGAGAAGCCGAAGGGCTAGAGTGTCTAGCCGTCTGCGTCTAGCTTGAAGTTTTTTCAAGGTGAAACTTCAAACGCTTATATCTCGGCTCCCATAACCGCTATCAAAAAACTGTCAACTAACAAAATGTTGCTCATAACAAGAGCTACATTTCACTAGTTGACAACTTTTTGATAGCTATTACGGTAACCAAGTTATGACAGCTAGAACCAAAGGTACCCCACAATTAGGTGTAACTCACTATACAAAGACTCCACGGTGTCCCCATCGCATGGACAATTGAGATCTCCACCCAAACAAGTCCTCGTCCTTGTCCACTGAATCTTATCTGCCAGCTTCGTCCACCCACTCCACGCCGACCAATACCCTCCATCAGGACAACAAGCCAGGGTATTGGTGGACGCTAATGGCCCACAATGGTACCAATTATTGGAAATCATCGGGGTTCCAATACAGCAAGTTTTACCGGACCCATTCGTCCTTGGGTAGTTACAGGCTTGCGTAGCACAAGGCATACTGATAGAGTTGGAGCCACTGAAAATTTGAAATTTTTACTTTTTCAGGCTTATAACTTACGTGCAAGTACAAGAAGCGCTAATCTGCGTCGAGAGACATGTTCGGGTGTAAGTCAGATTTTGACAAGCTCCACAAGTCTCCCTGCATGTCTCCGTGGTGGTCCATTGTCCCCAGATTCCTCCAGTTGGACACCCGTTACTGCATGCCGCGTTGGCAAGTGATATAATAATAAAAGGGAATAAGATCAGGAACCAAGACATTTTTTTCTTTGAATAGATGTTTTTCTCGAGAAGGCTTTTATATAAAGAAAGGCTATAGATTGAATGGAATTGATGTTTGTATTGTTGCTTTTTCAAAAAAAAAATTTTTGAGAAAAAAAAGGGATTTACATTTTTTGAATGTTTCAAAAAAGTGATGTAAAGAGAAGAATTATCAAGCGAAATTAATATATAAGTTTGATCATTTATATCTCAGTCCCTGTTTTAGCTATCAAAAAGTTGTCAACTGATAAAATGTTGCTCATGATAAGGGCTACATTTTGTTAATTGACAATTTTTTGATAGCTCTTATGGGAACCGAGATATGAGCGTTTGAAGTTTCCCGCCTCTCTCGACGCGCTTTTTAATTTTTCAGTTTCACAAACTATTAGGTTGTTCCATAAGTATCCGTTATTTTTCGAAGGTCATCTTTCAAGACTTTTTTTCCAATGATGGTAAGAGTGAACTGGCTATCATTCAACCAGTATGTTGGGTGGATGTTGTAGTTTCAACACCGCAATTCATAGCATTTCTCACTTCTTCAGTGGAAAGATATGGTAACTTTTTCCCACCTATCCAACTAAGACTTTTGGCATGCAATTAAAAAACAATTATGATCTTCCTTGAAAACTATTGAAATCGTTTGTTTTTTGGGGGGATTAACAACACAGGATTACAGTTTTGACTGCCCGTGATAGATGATTTTATTTTATTGAAATAGAGGAATTTTCGATGAATGATAATTCTTGTTCTTGAAGACGTATAGGTTTATACTTGAATGCATAGTACACGGGATTGAAAATTATTCTTTCCAATTCTTTCATGACTTAACAACGACACATAAGGCATGTCTACCAACAATTTACCATTCATTGAAAACGTTTGGCAGAGCCGAAAATACGGAAGAAATAATATTGGCATTTCAAGTCAATTCACTGTTTTTCAACTGTCAGGATAGTTTTACTCAGCATGAGAACTAAGAGTCATTTGATCAAATCATTATAATAGATTAATAATGGGTCATGTGTGAAAACAATACACTAGATATCAAGTTAATTAATAAAGGACTAAAGCCAGCTGATGTGTTTAAAGCGAAATTTCTTATATAATTTAACTTTTTTCGTTCTGTCGAGAGGTTGAATAATAGGAGATGCTAGATGATAAGATCATTGTTAAGGCCAGTAAATGTGCTTGTCAGAAAAGAAAACTTGCCTACTTCGTAATTCTCCATCAGGAAAAAATCCAGATTTTAGTGACCAACGTGATATCATATTATAACTTGTTGAGAAACAGACCTCACGGTAACTCGCCGAATATTGTTTATATTCTACATTTTACCCATTGTGAAGCCTCGTCTGAGTACTCTATAATTAGCAACTTTTCACTCATTTCAAACATTGTTTATGCGGGAAAAAGCTCCACTGGAAAATGATATCAAAAATTAGTTGACTTTATATTTAAGCTTCGAGCTCCAAGAGTTGTTGAAGGGAGAAATCCCCAAATTGGGCACGTGTTGGGAGACAATTACCCATTCCTTTGGACAGAAAAGTTATTTGATCGGATGATTTTCCTATTTGTTTTGTGATGGAATTTGATGAAATAAAAAATAACGGATACTTATGGAACAACCTAATAGGTAAATCTTGAACTCCAAAAATTAATTAATTTATTTTCATTTGACCGAATTTTGTTAGTTTTCCACTTTTTGTATCTCTAACTCAATCCAAGTTATGACAGGGTTGGTCTGCTAAAAAAAACTTGCGATTACTGTTTCAATTATTTTTTTTACTGTTAGCAAGCACATTAAATAATGTAATTGATTCCAACAAATTTTTAAAAATTGCTGTTTTGCTTTGTCGGAAAAACTTAGTTTTTTGAATTTAATTTAATTCTGGAATATATTAAAAAGTTACCACTTCATGCCAAACGGGACTAAATAAAGAATTGTCTAAAAATATAACCATGAAACATTAAAATTTTCAAACCTAAATCCTATGGTCAGAAGATAAAAAGTCGGAAGTATTATGTAAAACGTCTTAAATCGTAGATTAAGAGAAAAACTGAAAAAAAATAATTGGTTTGGAGACACTTTCTTTCTGAAACATAAAAAAAAACTTTTAAATTAATTGAAATTTAAATAAAAGTAAGTTTGTAATAACATTTTTAGATTCATTCAAGATTATAGATAATATATAAAAACAGAAAAAAATATATATACAAAAAATTACATTTTCTCAAAGGTGATCTGATTAGGTAATTTATTTTTCATGATTACTCTTAAAATTGTTTCGAATCGCAAGATCCTTCAAAAATTCACTCAAAATAAAAAGTTTCAAGTTGGATTTCGACACGACCATCCCATTCTCTTTCAGTAACCCAATTGCGAACACGAATCCCTTGGTTCTTGAACAGATTACGGTAGTAGTCGATGAGACAAGCCAGGAAGGCGATGAGAGAAGCAGTTGTGATGAGGAAGACGATGGTACGGATCAAGAAGAAATCATTGTTGGTTTGTGCCGTCGAGGAACCGCATGGGATAGCCGTGGAGATATGAACGAAAAAGATAAGGATGAGCACTTGCCATTTGATCTTCATCTGAAAAGATAATGTTGAAACGGTTATTTTGATGAAAAAAATTTCCATTCATCATAATGAATTTTAGTTGGGATGTTAGTAAAGTGCTTGAAACATTGAATTTTGTTAATCTGGTGTTAATAAGACTTGAAAGTTTAGATTACGAAGTATGAATCAAAATCTTGAAACACTAAAAATTAATATGCGTTAAAATTCATTTTTTTTTTCAAGAACTTAAAAACTCTGTTTCGACTATTTTTGAAAAAAAAAAGTTTCGGAAAAAAATTACGTTAATCTAGTCTTTCAGCATAAGCACACCGCACACCACTGACTGTCTACTTTGGAAATTTCGAAATTTTTTAAAACTTCAAAAACAGTAAAATTTTATTATGAAAAATTTTTTTGGGAAGCCTATTATAACCGAAAAATGTAGATGAATCGTTTACCTTATGATTAAGTTTTCTTAAAAAACAACAAAATAATAAAAATGAATCAGAAACAGTGAAAAAATGTTGAAATTTATGTGAATACGAGAAAAACAAAAAGGTTAAAGATCAGCAATCATGAGTCACTGTTCTAGAAAAATCCAAAAAAAAATTGATTTTTCATTGAGACCATATCAGAGACACTTGGTTTTCAGTATTAGTTTGTATTGAATTGATTAATGAACAAAATACTGCTTCCACATTTCTATCGGTCGGTTCAAGTCGTTGTGTGAATCTGAAAATTAGAGTTTTGGCAATTTTGAAATCTAAACAATAATTTTTTGATTTTCATTGTTCTTAAAGGCAAATAATATAATAATATTTATTTCCAGCACTTTAAATAAAATGTTTATGAAACATTAAAAAACATTTTTTTTTCTGAAATTCTGAAAAAAATTCTGTTTCAAAATTGTGATTTTTTCAAGTTAATAAACATTCACCACTTTTTGTACGATAATTTGTACTTCAACTCAAAATTTCCAGAATTTCCATTTATTTTTCAGCCCTTCACATAACTTCGATTCCGTTTGTTTGCCTTCTTCAAATAGTTCCAAAAGAGCAACACTCCCCCGCCTTCCACATGGAAGGAAATGTGCAAAAAAAGATGGAAGAGGAAGGAACACAATTTGCATAATACCATCAATTTTGGGAAGAAAGGGGGAGATGAACGCGTGTGTTCAATTTGACAATATGAAAATTGGGTTTTTGAAAGAAAAGTGAAATAAAGAGAGGAAGATGGATCGGTGACAGTAATAATGAAGGGATTCGCTCTGGTCTTACTAGATTAACTATTTCTGGTCTTACAAGTCTTACTAATTTTGTGAAACTGTGAAATATGTAGTGAAAAACATTGTTTAAAACAGTTCAAAATATCACGGCACTGAGAGACGAAGAGAAAGAGAGGGTCTAGCCCTCGCCGCCTCGTAGCTTTTAACTTCAAACGCCTATAACTAGCTTCTCGTTAAAGCTATCAAAAAGTTGTTAACTAACAAAATATAGACCTTTCTATAAGCAATATTTCATTAGTTGTTAGTTTTTTGAATGCTTGCACGACAGCCGAGTTATGAGCGTTTGAAATTAAGACGGATAAAAAAGAGGGTTTGACTCTCTGCGTCTCTTAGAGCGCATATCTCGCTTGTCTTAGGAGCTATCAAAAAGTTGTCTACTAATAAAATATAGCTCTTATAATGAGCAATATTTCATTAATTAACGACTTTTTGATATATTTTTTGCCAACTTAGTTATGACAGTTTTAAACCAAAATCCCACTAGAACCTGAAATTCAAATTCTGCAAAAATTCCCAGTTTCAACTTCATGATAACAAAATTTTCATTTTCACGAATCAATGCTGCTTTATTGTATATCGCTCACTTTCAAAAAAAAATTCATAAGAAATTCAACCTTATACCGGTTGGCATTTCAATCCGTTCTTTCTTCCAAAAAAAAAAAAGTTCTTTTGTTGTCGACGGTGTGGGTATGACGGATATAACTTTTTTACGGATAGGAAAAAAAGGGACGCTCGAACAATGTTGAACACAAACAGTCATGAATACAGTAGGTTGGAACAGTATTTTTTTTTGGAAATCAAGATAATAAAATTATTTTATTAACAAAGTATAACCTATCGGATCCAGCTCTTCATACTTAGAATTTTAAAAATCATGAAAAAAAGTGATTCCGGGAAAAAAAATTCAGAAATAAAAATCTGTTTCAGTAAGTTTTTTTTTTTGTAATTTTGAGTTTCATCAATTTGGTATCGTTTTGCCTTATTATGAATTTTATAGAATATACAGAAAAAATAGATCATAAGTTGATCATAATGAAGATTGTATATGAAGCAGTGTTGCACGGCAGTCGATTTTTGAAAATCTCGGAACGCGGAACGAAGTGAAAGTAAAAAAGAATTCGCGGAACTCGGAAACGGAAGTGTATTCTCCTTTCTAGGAACCCGGAACCCGGAACTCGGAAACGGAACTAGGAATTCCGTGTAACACTGATATACAGTAGACCTCTCTGAAAACTACTTTACAACAAAAACACTTTCAAAATTCTCCATTAACTTCATATCTAACATCGAGTATTATTGCTCAATTCAAATATACAGTTTTGGAAACAGTAATAATACTTTAAGCAGGAATGAACCTGACATTTCAAAATTGGTTCAGCACTTCATATTTCGTTTGTTTTACTGATTCCAAAACTGTATATTTTACTGGTGTGGACAAAATGTGGTACTTGATAAAATTCATGGTGTTAATTTTTCAAAATGCTTAATTAAATGCACTTTCTAAGTATAAGCTGTACACTCCAAAAAATGAACCTTTCTACAAAAAATACAGTTTTTCGGGGTTTTAAAATAATTTTTTAAAAAAAATCCAAATTTATTTGAATCCAAAAGAATCTAATTAATTGACAAAACTTGCGAGCCGATTGTAATACTAAAGAAAAATTACCTAAATCCATAATTTGAAACAGTCAACCTCCGTTCCCCTTCCATTTGTCACCTGTACATTCTCCCCTCCAACTTGCTAGCCGAAGCCGACATTTGTTTCAACACAAAAAAGAAACCTCAGCCATTGTTCTCCTGGCAACTATGAGTCATTTGAGAACCGATACAAAAAAAAGGGTATATGGTAACAATCACCCAAGTCCCAAGTCAATCATAGTCACTCTCCTTCCCCCCTCTCAAACCAACAAACACCGCATCTTTATGGTTTGGTCACTCAAGCGCACGTCCTCCTCCTCTTTCTTCTCCGTCTTTTCACTCCTCCTCCTCTATTCGGATCAGGCCACGCCTACTAAAGAGTCACAAATGTGTTGGAGGGGAAGGGACGTGCGTTTTTACCTCGCTTTTTGGATTTGGATTGCTGGGAATTTTTTTTTACTGTTTCAATAGTTTTTTTTTAGAATTCGTTGTTATTTGGAGTTTTTTATGTTTTACGAATAGCTGAAAGATATAGCAAAAAAAATTAATTTTTTTTTCAAATCAGTGTTACTTATTCCTGCAGCAAAAAATTAATTGCAAGAAATTTGAAAAGTTAGTCAAGAAACCGTTTTTTTTTTTTAATTTTTTTCAATTTGAGTTTAAATTTCTCAAATCTTAATTTTTTGGCAACGTAATTTCAAAATTGATAGAAAAAAAGAAACCGGAAACTATTTATTTTTTTTTTGAAATTTTCTGTTTCAAAACATTTATTCTTGAAGTTTTCAAGCTAAGAATTGATTGAGCTCCTCCGGATTTCAATTAAATTTAAAGAGTTGAATTTTTAAATCTTGGTAACACCAAAAAAAATGTTTTTTTCCTTTGAATAAGTTACTTTTATTCAGAAAACATTAAGTTGTATCTATTGGCTGAAGGTAACCCTTTTAAAAGTTACATGAACCATGAAACACGAAAATTTTCTTTTTTTTTTTTGAAAATCTCCGTTTCAAAACATTAATTTCAAGATCAAGTTCATTTTCCTTTATTACGATTTCCTTTAATTTTCAAAAAAAAATTTCCAGATCATCCTTCTCATGGATTTGAATTCCTTAATCTAAACCTCCTATCAAAAAATATGAAAATTCTTCTCCTCCCCCTCCTCCTCCTCCTTATCCAGAACACCACTGGCGGTGAACTAGTCGACGTTCAATTACAGGAACTTCGTCTTGGACAGTAAGTACTTTCTTTCTCGAAAAAGAAAAACAATTGGCGCCCTACTTTCTGATGATTTGATTGGTTTCTTGCGGGAAGATCCTCTTGAGTCTTGAAGAAATTGAAATTGGTTTTTTTGTGTGTGCTCAGTCAAGTGTTACAATGAATATTTTAGAAATTTTTGGAGGATCGAAAAAAAATTTCGGTTTCAAAAATGATTTTAGTCATTGAATATCGAAATAAATTTTCGAAATTGAAAGAAAAAAAAATTATGAAACAGAATTTTTTTAGGTTAACGACTTTAACAATAACTTGCCATTTCATATGAACGACTTAAAATATTTTCTTGAAACAAAATTTTTTTTACTGTTTCAACATTTTCTGGATTAATTCTAAAAATTCTATTCCAAATCTTACCCAAACTATACACTTTTCCTAATAAAAATCTCACTAGTTGAGAGAAAGCCATATAAATTTCTTTTTAATCCCCAAAAGAGTACTCTTTCTTCTATACACCCCCAAGAGTGACCCTCTGATTATTCATAACCAGAAACATCAAACTGCAATTTCACAAAAGTGCTTCCCTTCCCCTTTTTAAAAAGGGACCGCCTGCTGTGACTGGCTACCTAGGTAGTTATTATATAATCCCCCCTCATGCCACACCTTCCCCTCAAAACTATCCTGTACAGAAGGACGTATTGTTAGGGTCGGAGGAGAAGGAAAAACCACATTTCGAATTTGCATGCACAATATGATGTCGCGAAGAAATTGAAAGTTTTCGGACGTTTTCTTCTTCGAGAAAACCACGATTTGATGGGGTTTAGCGTGTCGGTTGTTTGTTGGGAAGGGGGAAATGGTTTGTATATATTAAAGGTGGAATAATAAAGAGATATAGGGAGGGAGGTATATTTGAAAAAACTAAGAAAAAAAACTGCTGTTTCATTTTGGGATTAAATTTAAACTGAGATTGGAAGTTTATTATAAATTTTTGTGTGTCATAGGATTGAGTTAGCACCAGCATTCCAAATTTGATGGTATCAAGCTGAAACTGAAATTTTTTAGTATATTTATTTTTCTTGAAAGGCTCAGCAATCAAGAAAGTGTCAACTAATGAAATGTTGCTCATGATAAGGGCTACATTTTGTTAGTTAATCACTTTTTCGTATTTCGATCCTGAGCTGAGATATGGAGCTTTGAAATTTTAGAGACGCAGAGAAAGCTAGAGTGTCTGGCTGTCTGCGCTCTCTCCGATGAGAAGATGGATATTATCAGTTAGCAATCTTTTTATTTTGGTTTCATAAAAAAGTTAAAACGCTCAAAATTCCACGCGGTTAAGAAGAGACGCAGAGAAAACGAGGGTCTACCCGTCTGAGTCTCAAAGCTTTCTACTCAAACGCCAATAAAAAGGGCTACATTTCATTAGTTGACAACTTTTTGATAGCTTTAACCAGAACGGAGATATACTTGATTTAGCTAGGTTAGTTTTTTGCAGTTTCAAAAAGTTTTTGAAAAGTAAACTTTTTCAAACTATTCTGTTCCGATATCTACCTTATTATTTTAAAATTTTTAGCAATTTCCAAAAAAAAATTATATTTCTTTCAATTTTCGGTTCAGCCCATGATCCTTCACACCCTTCTCATAACAACAAATAACATACGGTTTCTTCATGTTTACCCCCCGCGTCTTCCCCCTTATTTTGACATGTTTGTGAAAGGGAAACCAAAGGGTAATATGTAATACGAGACCATCTTGATTCGAGCTTAGATGAGGAGCAGGTGCTCTTGCTGGCGTGGGATCTGATGCAATGTGTTTGTTTAGTGTTACTGACAACTTTTGATTGACTCTCCCTTCCATATGTGCCTTCTGATTTATGAGAAGAGAGAAACAGTAAAGGGATTTTGGTTTAGAAGGAGGGATTAAATGACCGAAGATGGAGTAGTTTATGAGCTCCTGGAGAAATACGTCAAAAAACTCTCCCTTTCTGTTTCCCCTTTTTTTTGACAAACATAGACATAATGAGGGAAAGAGGAGGTATTTAATGATTTCCTGAGAGACGGGCCCTTCTCTCTCTTTTTTTTTTTGACAGGCTGTTAACTTTGAGAGATGGGAATGGATGGGATGGGGAATAATTCATCGCTTTGTTCTTTTACCTATGGCCCCAGAGGCTATGGGGATGGGAGAGTAATGAAATTTGAGGTCACAAATTGAGGGTTGGTAACAGTGAAAAAGAATATAAGAATCTCGTAACCGAATTTGATAAGCACAACAAGCAAAAATGTTTAGCCTTATTGGGTGAGTGAAACAGTAAAAAAAAAGTATGTTTCAAGTTTGAAATTCAGGCAATAGCAACTATTTTTAAATTAAAAAAAAAAGAAGACTGCAATAGCACTGAGATTCCATGACCAATTTAAAAATTGATGTGAAACAGTGAAAATTGACCAATTTTCTTTTTCAGAATGATTTTTTTTTAATTAAAGAAATATATATGCGGTATCCTAATAACTGAGTAAAAACGATTCCTAGTTAACCCTCCTCAAGGGCACATTTCCAACGGTAAAGATGCACCTAAACTTTAAACCGTTATAACTTTCTTAGCTGAAAATCTATCAAAAAGTGGTCAACTAACAAACTGTAGCCCTTATTATAAGCTATATTTCATTAGTTGATAGTTATTTGAAAGCTTGCACGACAGCCGAGCTATGAACGTTTGAAGTTAAGACGGAGAAAAAAAGAGGGCTTGACTCTCTGCGTCTTTTAGGGCGCATATCTCGCTTGTCTTAAGAGCTATCAAAAAGTTGTTAACTAACAAAATGTAGCCCTTTTTATAGGCTATATTTCATTAGTCGACAGTTTTTTGATAGCGGCAACGGGAGCCAAGTTATGAGAGTTTGAAATAGGAAAGCATGAGACGCAGACTGTTAGACAATCGTTTTCTCTGCCCCGTATTTTTCTCGAGTTTTAGATTTATAATAGTAATTTCATATGAATGCATAGAAAATTATTTTCTATTCTTTATCAGATTTCGAAAACAACATTTTTAATTTTTTTTTTAGAATCCTAACAGTCATCTTAATCATTAACAAAAAAACCTTCAAATTTTCTCAAATTTATGAAACTGAAATTTTTCAAACAGAACCAAAAAATAACCCATACTTCAAATCTAACCATTCCGTTTAAACCGTTTATCGAAACAGTATCCCCCTGTGCGTTAACAATAAACAAACAATGATATGTAACTACTCTACCTATATGCATCACCCCCCTCCATTCTAACAATGTGCTAGTTGAGTACTTATTGAAAAACAAACATTCACAAATACATATAATAGAAATGCATAATATTGGTTTGTTGGTTACGGTGCACAAACATTTTGAAACCACGGGGGGACACTAAACTTTTAATTTTCAGAAGAAACGTGTGTCCTCATGAAGAGGTGGAGATTGTCACTTTGAAAGAGCCGTGTGTTCAAGCATACACGAAATATGTGCGAAGTCGAAAACCCGGATGTAATGGAAAGTTTCAGAGTTGTGCGGTCAGGCAGCCGAAGTGAGTTTCCGATACTAAACTTAGTGTTTCAAAATATACATATTTGAGGGGTTTTTGAAACAGCGCAATGTGTGGATTGGCTTTTGATGTCTATAACTTCCTTATACTTTGAGCTACTAAAAAGTTGTCAACTAATGAAATGTAGCCTTTATTATGGGCAATATTTTGTTAGTTGACAACTTTTTGATAGCTCTAACGGTTCGCGAAATATAAGCGTTTAAAGTATCGCGCCATGAGAGACGCAGAGAAATAGAGAATCTAACCGTATGCGTCTCGTAACTGCAACATATAAATCCAAATTTTTTCTCCCCGAAACTGAATTATCACTGATCACTGATAACTTATCATTTAAAGTTGCAGACTGCGAGACGCAGACGGTTAGACACTCTCTTTCTCTGCGTCTCCCTAGCCTACCTATTTTAAACGCTTATATCTCGCTAACCGTTAGAGATATCAAAAAATTGTCAACTAACATAATGTAGCCCTTAACAAGAGCTACATTTTACTTGTTGACCATTTTTTGATAGCTTTACTCATAATCGAGTTATAACATTTTTAACAAACTATATAATGAAAAAAAAAAGTTTTTTATGTTTCAAGACCAAAGTACATAGCTATGATGGCTAACTCATCATTAGAATAGAATCGAAGAGTCCCAGACAGCTTGCGTAATCCCATCACTCAATGACACGCGCGTGGCGATAGCCTCTCTCTCTCTCTCTCTCGCCTAACAAGATTAGATTGAGTGTCCATGACCTTTTGACACCTATAATTATTACGTAATCCTCCCATTTTTATTCCAGGACAATCTACTTTCATACCTACAAAAAAGTGAATCGAACGAGGAGGCACACTGTGGCGGAGTGTTGTCCCGGATGGGTTCATCGGCCGGGAGAAGCTGGTTGTCAACGAGGTGACCATCTGGGGCTATGATTATGTTAATAGGACCTTTAAAGAGGGGTTAATCTGCTGGTGACAGTTGTTCATTTGTTTTATTACTTCTTTTGAAGTGGTCCCGTCTTGGTTAGGAGAGAGAAGATGGGAGATAAGGGACCTTTTTCGGTTTCAAATGGGTATTTTAGCGTAAAAATGTTTTATTAATTTTAATTTTCTGGAATTGATCGAAAAAATCATTCTTATCTAATAAAACGCTAGGGGTGATGTCCGGATGTCCGCAGTCGTTTGGCAAGAGAATAAAAAAGAAAAAAAATAGGCCGCCGTCCGAGGGGTCGAACCTGTGACCTCTTGACGGCGAACAAAGACACTATCCACTACGCCAAGCATGCAAAGTAAACGTTACCGGCGCACTCCCTAGATATCTGGGGGCCTGCCGGAGGCAGGTGAACCGGCTGACTGTTTTATTAAATCCATAAAACAGTGAATTTTTTTAGAATACTGTTCCAATAGCTCTTCGAAAATCCCAACCAGTAAAATTTCCCCATTCCTATTTGACTTATGAATTATTAATTTCTACCCATTTTGTCTCCCTATGACAATGAACAATTGAATACAGGGGGATGCCTAATTATTTCTTGGTGCATCGTCCATATGCCCTTTCCTCCCAGTGTAACTCTTTTGTTCGAAATAAGTAGAATGACGACAGATGGATTCACGGGTGGAGGTGAATTGGTTGGGGGATGATGGGGATAGTTGGTTGCGGGAAAAAAATCTGTTTCATAGGGGTCAGATAAGATTTTTTTTTTCTTTGACATAGGTACTGATTGTTAAAAATAATTTTTCACAAATTTTTTGAAAAGCAGAGAAAAATGAGAGCTGATCTCTATGTTAAAAGTCGCTCATCTTGCTTCCTGACAGAGATATCAAAAAGTTGTCAACTAACAAAATATAGCCCTTATCATAAGCAATATTTTACTAGTTGACAGCCTTTTGATATCACTAACGGTTAACGAGATATAAGCGTTTGAAATTTCTAATGAGGTCGAGAGCAAGAGAGCGCAGACAGTGAGACACTCTAACTTTCTCTGCGTTTTTTTTTAATTTTTAAATATAATTTGTTACCATTATAATCAGGAATAGGGATTCACTGTTAACAATTTTTCGAAACAGTGAAAAAAAATCTCTGCAAGTTAGAAATAAATTTGATGAAGTGTTTTCCGAATTTGACCAAGAAAATTCCGATTAAAAAAAAGCATGAACTAACTCAAAAAACAGTTGTTCAAATTTAGAAAACACTTGGTCAAATTTGGAAAATGCTTCGTCAAATTTGGAAAACACGTTTCTCGATACAGCGCTTTTCTGAATTTCACCAAATTTCGTCAAATTTCACTGATAAAGCCCTTCCCTTCCCATTGCAGTAATAAAACCATAACAAAAATTAGAAACAGTGAATTTATTTTCAAAATAACAAGTTTTTAATTAAACATAACAAGAAAAAGTTTTAAGAGAGAGATAGAGAATATATGGGAGAGGTAGAGAAGGGTCAAGGGAAAGCTGGACTATTTTAGATTTAGAATTAGATGTTTATCTTCTAAACCATTTCTTTCATAAGGATCGCTTGCGTAAGAATCATTCACGGGGTAATTGGACGCGGTTGAGCTTGTTGATGGCTGTGTTGAGTGACGTTTGGCTTCTTTTTTCTTCGTGGCACGTGATTGATGACTGAAAGATGGAAAATTATAGTTTGCCTTGACGTTTTCAAACTTACAAAATGTAATTTTATTGCTTTTCAAAAGCATCGCCGATGACAAACGGTAGGCGACTCGGATCGATACGGTCCTCCGTTGGTGCAACAGAAATTGTTGAAACTAGCCATTCTGGAAAAAATTAATGTATTTTTAATTGCTGTACCCTTTGATTACTTTTAACAGGTGTGATTCTATCGGCAGGAAGTGTATGATAGCCATGTGGATTAATTGAAGTTGTATAGAGCGGGACGTCTTCTTCATAGAGAACAGCTCGAATCCATGCTTTCGCAACTCTGTTGATAATAATTTTCAAGGAACAAGAAGTTTTCGCAACTGTTCTTAGTGCATCGGATACGTTGATCTTCCCTGTGAAAAAAAATTTAAATTATTATTATGAAAATTCCGATGTTACCTTTTCCGGTATAGATCGAGTCTACCGATACTTCAACATCGCCCAGTTCTGGGGAGAAATCGATAATGCTAGCAAAAGCTAGCTGGCGGAAGACTTGATCCGTGCTATTTTCGATTATTTGCAATCGCTTTTCGACTTTTTTTTTATCCACTTCGCTCTGAAAATTATCATTTATCAATCATTTTGTGTAACATGAAATTACTTTAATCAATGCTCCCAAGCAAATGGTCCAGACGTCGCTGTCACTTGTGTTTCCTTCTGCTTTTGCAATTTTGTATCCATCGATAAACTCATTCAGAATAGACGTGGAATCGAACTTTGAGAACTTTTTTTTCTGAAATATAGATGTTTCGGGGTGTGGGTGGGATTCTGACTCATACTATTATTAGTTCGCGGGATTCTGGTGACGCTTCTATGAACTGCTCGACCGTTGTGAAGAATGATTCTTCTTTAGAGTCATTTTCGATAGAAAGTTGTTGAATATTTCCCTCTAATTCGTCATCTTCATCAATATCACTATTTGACTCAACTGAAGATAAATCCAAATCATCAATTTTCTGGAAAATAATCAATCAACTTTAATATTCTTTTAAATTTCACTTGCTTCTTTTTTCGATCCACGCGATTTTCCAGCATCTCTTGAAACTTTACACATTGGTTTGGTGCGCTTTTCGATGAATTCATCTTGTTTATCTGCTTCATCATCTGATACAAAAGGTTCTTTCGGTATAAATGGAAGTCTTGTTTTCTGAAACTTTATTGAATGTCACAAATGGTTCGAAGGCAAACTAACCGTTTCTACTTTTTTATCGATTTTTTTCACTTTGACGGTTTTGTTGTCTGGTGGAGGCCACTCTAACTTGCCTCTTTTTGATTCCAACATCTTTCCGAGAGAATGACGTCTTTTGGGAGGCATGTCAATGAATTTTACTCTGAAAATCAGAATTACATGACCAAATAAAAAAAACTCTGCAAGAAAGTAAAAATGCAGTGTATTAAAGTATTAAAGTTTTGTATTCTCGGGGAAACTATTCCGAGGCAATTTAAAAAAAAGTCGTAAAAAATCGTTACGAGCAGAACATTAAAGCTGAGCAATGATTACGGTTTGCTGCGAATCATCATGTCGGTGCGAGACCCACGATTTTTCTTTAGTATTCCGCAAATTTAAAAACTCACTTTTTGAATGCTTAAGAGCAAATAGCACGATTAACATGTGGAACTATAAATGTGAGATTGTCGATGGAGATAACTGAAGCATATCCAATAATATTTTCCGCGGGGATGGCTATTGTTCTTCGACATTTTTTCACTATAATTCCTCCGAAGTCAGGTGTTCTAATATTTTGCAAAATTGGAAAGCAGTATTCGGTTTCACTACTGAAAATTTTCAAATTTTCCCATAGAGTCCTGACGTGACCGTCTCCAATTTCAAATTCAGAAATGATAACTCTTTTTCTCGAACCAATCAAAATGAGCTTGACTTGACCGTATTTTGTTTTTCCTTCCCAAAAAAAAATAACCGTGCTGTTGTCATTATATTTATCACATTCCGATTTATACAATCGGCCATTCAAGCGCATTGTTTTGAATGGGGTTTCTCCAGTTTCAACAAATCTTTGAAGATGGGGAGGAACTTCGACACTTTTGGCTCTTGAAAAAGCGGGAGCATTCATGTTCAGTTTCCTTGTAAGCTTCGTTAAATCCTCTGATAGACTTTCAGACGTTTCGTCGGCATTTTCAATTCTTCTTCTAACTTCAGCTCTTAATTCGACACCAACACAAGCCCTGAAATTAATTTTTACCTAAGGCGTTTTATAAAACGTTAGAATGTTCTTACGACCGGAGTAGGTTTTGAGCAATATTTCTGGAGACTTCCGGAAGAAATGTTCTTTTCATGAAATGGTAAGATGATTCACTGTATTTGGTTGACAAAGGGTATATTGTTCCATAGATCTTCAGTACATATTCCAAATGAAACAATAAATCCTGAAAAAATAGGTGAATGAAATAGAAAGCAAACATTCACTTACATGCATTTTAATTCCATTCAAAAAATTGTCGAAGTTTCGCTGAATTAGCATATTTAATGCTTTGCACAGTGAAGAAATCTACAAGTTAATATCATTCCATACAGAATTTATATTTAAGTACCTCTTTTTCGACTTCTTTTTTTTCAAAATGAATGCAGTTTGTGATTTGGTAAATTTGATATAAACCAATGATAAGAGTGCTCGCAAGAGGATGAATTTTTCCAGAGAATGCAAGTGGAAAAATAATCACAAGAAACATCTGAAAATTTGAAGTAATGCCCTTAATGCTAAGCGGTTATTCAAGTACCACAGATCTTTCATTTCCAGTGATTTTTGTGAACTGCGGTTCTAGTTTTCGGAAGGATGACGGAAGTTTTGTATCAAACGTTTTTCGAACGATTTCATCAGTTATTTTAAGCAGTTTAAAGTGATGGAATTTATCCTTGGAAACGAACAATGCTGCAAGTCTTGATCGTTACAAAGCTCTATCATTAATTAATACCGTCAATTAATTTAGCAAAAATTCCGCATTCGAATGTATGGAATATATCGATTCCTGATAAATACATTGGACAAATTGAATGAGCAACGGAATATTCTCCTCTTCTTTTCAATCCATCCTGAATTTGTGGGGGAATATTTTCTTTTTCTTTGTATCTCACTGTAAAACAAAGGAACGTTCAAATTCAAAACAAATAACCGCCTACTCGGAGTATTTTTATTGACGACTTTCCGTAAGGTGTCTTGTGATAAACAGTAGAAACATGCTCCTGGAGAGCTGAACTGCTTCACTCCGTAGACCTTCCTCCGAGCCTTAAAGTGAAGTACGTATATGTGAGGCAACGATTCTCTATCTTACTGGATCATCTGCTGAAATCGAAATCAACTGGATGAGAAGATTTTTAGATTTCCATGGTGGAATTGAAGATAATGAAATCGTCATCCATTTGAAGATTCTATCAAAAACTTTCACAGTTGGATCTTCGATTCCCGTGAAAATTGCAACAAAGGATACTGCTGAAGCTTTTGAGCGATGGACGTCTTCTAAATCCATCGAAATAAATGTTATTGGCCAACAGTGAATCCTGGAAAAGTAGAAGATTATATATTTGCATAGTTATTAGAATAAAAAATTTCTCACATACCGATTATTACTGGTAAGAGCCACTCCGTCAACGCCCACACTGAAATGCAATCGAATTTCATTGGGCCAATCTTCTTCCGAAATTCGTTTTTTGAATCGATCATTGGATAATATTGATGTAACTTTTTCATTCTTTCTAATTTTATTATGCGTTTCCACAATTGGCTCATAGAACTCAGTCAAAAACGTATGCAAAGTGTTGTGAAGATCTCGAAACGCAAGTTGACCCTTTTTAAATTCAGAACAATCACATCTGTAAACATTTCCTTTGTTTTTTTTCAGTATTCCTTTAATGCTTACTTTTCATTTGATGATGCACAAACACAACAACATTCATAAACTTGTACGTGTTTTTTGTTGGAGAGAAGATATTTCATTTCCTCCGAATGAGATGTATTGTGAATATCAAAATACTCATCCAAACCTAAATGTTTTTAATGAAAAGAAAGCTCTGCACGTTCCCCGAACCTGTTTTAGTGTGAACTCGACGTACTAAGTACGACAATCGATGAAGCTCCTTGTCGCTTAATTTTTCCCACACTTTCAATCGAGAAACATGACTATTGTCATCATCATCAAGATCACTAAACGAAAAATATGGTAATTCTGATCCAGAATTATCAATTTCTTCTTCTTCTGAATCTTCTGCGGAATCTTCTTCTGAATCTTCTTCGGAATCTTCTTCTGAATCTTCTTGATTATCGCTAGTTTCACTTGAATAACCTGAAAAATTAATAAATTCTAGTGGCGGAGCAGTCAAACGATCCAAAATTTCAAATGCCTTGTTGAAAAGTTCTTCCACAACTATACGGTAATGTAAAGATTTTTAGCTAGAAAATTGTTTGATTCTTGTAATTTTTGATAAAAATAGTGAAAAAAAAATCACCAATTTCTTCCTTTCGAAATCGCTTCCGTTTGACGGCATTTGCATAAATCGACTTCATCGTCCTTCTCGAATGATGCATCCTTAAATGACAACAAAAATGGCATTAAAAATAATAATAATGAAATATAAAAACATATATAATAAAAAAAATTATTAAACAAACAATGTTGTTTTGCTTGGAGCGCGTTTGCATTATTCCTAACAGACGCGTCTAGACGCCAGAATTTAAAGATATTTGGAGAAATTTGGTGAAATTTCGATTTTTTGGTTATGCGACACAATAAGGGGAACAAATTTGATCAAATTTAGATTTTTGAGTCATGTAATCAACGATATTACGAAATTTTATCAAATTTGGTCAAATTTGGAAAAACTTGGTGAAATTTCGCTAATTTGGTCAAATATGGGGAAAATTGGTGAAATTCCGAAAATCCGGGTTTTTTCATCAAATTCAGAAAATACTCAGTCAAATTCGGAAAACACTTCATCAAATTTATTTCTAACTAGCAGAGATGTCACTTAAAATCTGTTTTGACTCTAAAAATGACAATATCTCAGTTCCCGTTAAAGATACAAAAAAGTTGTCAACTAACAAAATAAAGCGCTTACAATAAGCTATATTTTGTTAGCTGACCATTTTTTGATAGCTCGGCTAGGAGCCGAGTTATAGCAATTTGAAGATTTGACCAGAGAGAGAGAGAGAGAGAGAGAGAGAGAGAGAGAGAGAGAGAGAGAGAGAGAGAGAGAGAGAGAGAGAGAGAGAGAGAGAGAGAGAGAGAGAGAGAGAGAGAGAGAGAGAGAGAGAGAAAGAGAGAGAGAGAGAAAGAGAGAGAGAGAGAGAGAGAGAGAGAGAGAGAGAGAGAGAGAGAAAGAGAGAGAGAGAGAGAGAGAGAGAGAGAAAGAGAGAGCGCAGACAACTAGACACTCTAGCTTTCTCTGCGTCTCCCCCGAAATCTCATCTCTAAACTTTAATTCGAATTTCCCCTAATTCTATTTACCTTCTTACCTAGATCAAATTAGTATTCAAAAGTGTGTGAACCTTTCGTAATTCAATCCGTTTGCAGCCAATTGTTCATCGGACCTATGTCATAACGGCGGAACGTGTGTTCCATCGGAAAGCAACGACAATGAGCAAGTCTGCGAGTGTCCACAGGGATTTACTGGTGCCAAGTGTCAATATGGTAAGGAATACGGTTTCACAAAGTTTTTTAATAGTTTTTGGAATTATGATTTTTATTTTGCCAAAAACAACTTGTAGATGTCAATGAATGTATGGCTAACAATGGCGGATGTGAACATGAATGTGTTAACACTATTGGGACCTTCTACTGTAGATGTTGGCCTGGTTTCGAGCTAGCTGGCGATGGTAACACTTGTTCTGATATTGATGAGTGTGCTACTGCTAACGGAGGGTGTTCTGATCGATGTGTTAACACTGCCGGGGGTTTTCGATGTGATTGTCCATCGGATTTATATCTTCATTCGGATGGGAGGACTTGTGGAAGTAGGATACCCTAGGAATCTTTTAAAAACTAAAAATTGATTTTTAGAAGTAACATCATGCTCAGTCGACAACGGAGGATGTGACCATGAATGTGAAGACGATTCGAATGGAGAATTCTATCGATGTAGATGTCGATCTGGATTCAAGTTATCTGAAAATAAGAGATCTTGTCAAGCTATCGATCCTTGTTTGGAAAATAATGGGGGTTGTCAGCATCATTGCACGAATAATCATGGAAGAGCACAGTGTCAATGTTATCCAGGATTTCATTTGTCTTATGATAGAAGATCTTGTGTTGGTATGTTGGTATTATTGTGTTGGTACTTATTAGAAAAACGCTTGAACAGAATATGTACATTGTGAAACAGAAATTTTGAAAAAAAAAATTCAGTTTCACAAGGTATATTAATTGCTCTTATTTACAAGCAACTGCTTGAATTTTATCAATCATCAATTTCCAAAAATTTTATGAATTTTTCTAGTGTCTAACAGTGAATTTCGGACAAAAATTTGTGTTTCATGGGTAGAGTAAAATTAACTAGAAAACTGTTATCTAATTGTTGTGTACAAAAAGATATAAGCAGGCTGAGCGCAACTTCAAATCGTTTTATCTCAGTTCTCATAAGAGCTAACGAAAAACTGTCAACTAATGAAATACTACTCGTAATAAAAGGTACATTTTGTTAGTTGACAACTTTTTGATAGCTTTTTCAGCAACCAAGTTATGACGATTTGAAGTTTTCCGACAGAGTTGTTAATTAAAACGCTTATATCTCGGCTCTCATGAGAGCTATCAAAAAGTAGTCAACTAATCAAATATTGCTCGTGACAAGGGCTACATTTCATTAGTTAACTGTTTTTTGATATCTCTAGAGACAAGCGAGATAATACAATCAGAAGTTTGAGCCTTTTTTTTTTTTTGAAGAAAAAAAATTCAGTTTCAAGTTTTTCACAAAATCTGATTATCTTAGAAATTACTTTCATTTCTCGAATTTCAGACATTGACGAATGCTCAAAAAACAATGGTTGTGAGCATTTCTGCGAGAATATTAAAGGGACATACCGTTGTAAATGTCGTGAAGGATATCAACTCGGGCGGGATGGTCGGACTTGCGAAGAGCTTTTAGGAGGATGTCAAGTAGGAAATGGAGGATGTCAGCATGATTGTTATGATCAACCGGATGGAGGTCATATATGTAAATGTCGAAATGGGTATATTTTGGCAGAGGATCAGAAGTTATGTCATGGTGAGTCAAGTTACAGTATCCCAAACCTTAACTACCGTAATACCTCTATTAGTATTGCAATTCTAATAGAGGTTCCACAATAAAAATACATTTTTGGCTCCTTATTTAAGACAAGCCCTTCCCGGTACCTCCCCGAGTTCCTCGGCTCTGGGACGCGTACGAGACGGTGACGTGTGTGACGCCCACTGATTTGACATGTCACAAACTGTGCATGCATCTCGATTCGGGTCACGTCCAATGTTTCTGCGACGACGGTTATGAGTTGGTTGATTCGAAATTTTGTCAGGGTAAATGGACCCGGATAGGGGTGCACTAATTAGCGATTTTTTTTTTCGGCACTCATTTAAATTTTATAGTGTCAATTTTGGTTCGAGGATTTTTAGATTTTTTGGGGATTTTGAAACTGGAAAAAAATTTTTGAAACTTTTTTTTGAAAAATGTTGATGTTAATTTTTCAAATTAGTATATCTCCGTTCCCATAAGAGCTATCAAAAAATGGTCAACTAACAAAATGTAGCCCTTAATTAGAGCTACATTTTATTAGTTGACAACGTTTTTATAGCTCCACTGGTTCCCGAGATACACTCATCTTTTCCATTCTTATCATTTAATAGCTCTTATCATTTTTAGTTGTTGTAGTTTTACTAAGTGGACCAGGATAGGGGTGCACTAATTAGCTATTTTTGGCACTATTATAAATTGTAGAATGTTAATTTTGGTTCAAGAATTTTTAGGCTTTTTGGGGATTTTGAAACTGAAAAAAAAATTTTTTTTTTTAATTTTTGCTCTTTTTTTTCAAATTAGTATATCTCTGTTCCCATGAGAGCTATCAAAAAGTTGTCAACTAACAAAATGTAGCCCGTAATTAGAGCTATATTTTAGTAGTTGACAATTTTTTTATAGCTCCACTGGTTCTTGAGATACACCCTCAATTCTATTCTTATCAGTTTCCTAGCTCTTATCATTTTTAGTTGTTGTGGTTTCACTGGCTTTTATTGGTTTTTCATAGTTTCATAATCGGATTACCTCCTTTCCCTAGCTAAAAACAATGCAAATTTTCAGATGTAAACGAGTGCAATCAGAGTAATGGGGACTGCGATCAGATTTGTGTTAACCTGGCTGGTTCAAGTGAATGTCAGTGTAAACCTGGATTTAGGTTGATGCCGGATGGAAGGAGTTGTGAAGGTAAGAAAGTTTCCAATTGGTTCATTATTTGTGTATAATAAAAAAATACAGTTTATGAAACAGTTTATTTCATAAGTTAAAATTTTTATGCTGGTTCTGAAACATTAACGGCAAGAAATTTTAAAATACTCATATCTCAGTTATATGAAAAGATATCAAAAAGTGGTCAACTAGTAAAATGTAGCCCTTAACACAAGGAACATTTCATTAGTTGATAACTTTTCGATATCTCTAACCGGAAGCAAGTTATAAGCATTTGAAGTGACAGCATGACGGAGACAGTTAGACACTCTCATTCTCTGGGTCTCTCTTGATTACTTCATACTGTCATTTTTTGGTTTACAGTGAAGAAATGGTCAGCACTATTACTGACAAAAAAGATATAGAAAATGAGAGACGCAGAGAAAGCTAGAGTGTCTAATCGTCGGCGTCTATTAGCCAGCAACTTCAAACGCATATAACTCGCTTCCCGTTAGAGATATCAAAAAAGTGTTAACTAATGAATTATTGCTTATGATAAGGGCTATATTTTGTTAGTTGACATCTTTTTGATAGCTTTTAAGACAAACGAGATATGGAGCTTTGAGCATTTCGTATGTAAATTACCAGAAATTTGATCTTGTTTTTTCTACTACGATGAAAGCCTAAAAGCATTGCCTGAAATAACATTTCTAAATTTTTTAAAACATCCAAAAACAGTAAAAATATTTTTAGACATCTCGGAATGCTCCACAAACAACGGTGGTTGCGAACAAATCTGCAAAAATCAAGAAGGAGGATACATGTGTTCCTGCGATCCAGGATTCGAATTATCCGAAGACGGACACAGTTGTCATGATATAAATGAGTGTTTGATTAATAATGGAGGATGTGCTCAGTTATGCAAGAATCGAAAAGGAAGTCGAAGATGCCAATGTTTCGCTGGTTACGTCTTGGCTCACGATGAGAAATCTTGTATTGCCGCTTCAGAGAGTGTTGATATTTTGAGTAATGGTAAGAAAATGTTTATAGTTTTTTAATATTAAGTGGAGCTTGCTTTCGCTTTCTGTATCGCTTTTCTTCCCTTTTCAGAACTTAATCTAGACGATGATGAAGGGTTCACGAAACAGTTCGATTCAATTGACGAGGTGATATCTTCCATCGAAAATTATCCGGCTGATGAGAGATACACTAAACCATTAGTTTTCGGGAGACGCAGGCATGTTACTGGTAGGTTTGGATCCCCCGTGAATGTGTAGCTAAGTGGTTTGAGTTTGGCTTTTTTCTGTTGGGACGAGTTAATCCTATAATAAAAGAACAAAAAAGTTGGAAGATAGCATAAAAAAATGTTTCAATGAATTTTTATAATATTGTTGAAACATTAAAAAAGTTAATTTGGTGTTCATTTCCGTTCAATTAAGTATGCAATCGCGCCCTACTGTAGAGTAAAATTTGCCTGCTTACTTTGAATTGACTGAGTAACAAACGTGAAAAATTTTAAATTTTGTGAGCCAAACTGGAGAAAATAGGAAAATTTGTAAATGCAGCCAATTTACGTTTGATACTCAGTCAACCAAAAAATATAAGGCAAATTTCGCGATAGAGCGCGATTGCATACCTAATTGAGTGCATTGTTAATCCATCATATTTCTGATGTTTTGCTGAGCTTTTAGTGATGGTCTCAGTATTCAGCTAATATCGTAACAGTAATATTTTTGAAGTTTCTTTGGATGAGCGCCGTGCCAATACCGTGCCGTGAAAATTTAAAACTTAAAAATCCTTATTCAGAATGCCCAAACGGTCTCTTCGGCTCCCACTGCCAACTCTCCTGCTCAGACTGTCAAAACGGTGGAAAATGCTCTCTCCGTGGTTCTGGACTCCTTTCGAAATGCGATTGTCCCTCAGGCTACACCGGAGAAAAATGTGAATCGATTTGTCCAAATGGGTTCTGGGGAGTCGACTGTGCTCATAAATGTTCCTGTAAGACTTGTGATCCATCGACGGGATCTTGTCGATGCGAGGATAAGGAAAAGTGTTCCGATGGTCCCTGTCCTGATGGTTTGTCTTTTTTTCATGTTTCACCTGACTAACTTTAAAATTTTTTTTCAGGATACTACGGCTCCCAATGCAATCTAAAATGTCGCATGGACTGTCCCAATGGTCGATGTGACCCTATATTTGGTTACTGTACCTGCCCAGATGGTCTCTACGGACAAAACTGCGAAAAACCGTGTCCCAATTTCACTTTTGGCAAGAATTGTCGATTCCCGTGTAAATGTGCCAGAGAGCATTCTGAAGGGTGTGATGAGATAGTGAGTTTATTGTGGATTACGGTTTCTAGTTGATATTTTTTTTAATTTTGTCAAAAATGTGCAAGATTAGGACAAAATTATGAAAAAAACATGTTCATGAACAACCACAACAACGAACACCTAACTCGGAACCCGTCTGGGGTTAACTTGAGCTTTCGAAACGGCAAATATATGGTTCGATAGCTAAAAATAGGGGCTTTCAGAATATGCATTCAAATTTTGCTAAACTTAAAAATATTCAGATATTTTTATCTGAAAATCATCTGAAATGCCTGAAAATCGAAAAAAAACAAACTTCAGAAGTCTGGAAAGTGACATCTGATGCATCTAATAATATTCTGAATTCAAATCGCTCATTAATTTTAGCTTTTTTAAAATTTTAGAATTTTGAAGTTGAAGAAAAATCCCGATATTTCAGAAAAGTCTGAAATTTCCCTCAGTTTTAAATTTAGTTTTAAAAAAACTAAATACCAGCCAGTTTACCTGCCTTCAGCAGGCCCCCAGATATCTATGGAATGTGTCGCCCACGTTTAGTTTGCATGTTTGGCATAGTGGATAGTGTCCTTGTTCGCCGCTCGAGAGGTCCCAGGTTCGACCCATCGGGCGGCGGCTTATTTTTATTTTTTTGCCAAACGACTGCGGACATCCGGACTCCCTAGCGTTTTTAGTTGATTTTCTCAAAGTTTTTATAAAATGTTCAAAAAACCGTAATTTTTGATTCCAGACTGGAAAATGCCGGTGCAAACCCGGCTACTACGGTCATCACTGCAAACGAATTTGCTCTCCGGGCCTCTTCGGCCCGGGCTGCGCTCGTAAATGTTCTTGTCCTTCTGGCGTTCGTTGTGACCCGGTAACGGGAGATTGTACAAAGAAATGTCCAGCAGGGTATCAAGGAAACCTTTGTGATCAACGTAAGTTCTTTGGGTTACTGTACCCTGGACTAGGATGCACATTAGAAAACCGTGTTAGCCCGTAATGGAGTGGGATCTTTTTTTGAAAGACATCCACTCCAAGCACCTTATTTCAGCATGTCCAGCCGGCTATTTCGGATACGATTGTGAACGGAAATGCGATTGTGATGATGTTGAGTCGCGTCACAAGACTAAAGTCTGTCATCATGTCACCGGAACGTGCACTTGTCTTCCCGGAAAGACCGGACCACTTTGTGATCAATGTTTGTGTTCTTTATTTTAGATTTCTTTTATATTGTCTAGATTTCTTAATTTTTTTGGGCTAACTTGAAAAAATTGAAATTCCAGCTTGCTCCTTGAACACTTATGGTCCCAACTGTGCTCACACTTGTTCGTGTGTTAATGGTGCCAAGTGTGACGAGAGGGATGGATCCTGTCATTGTACACCTGGTTTTTATGGGGCAACTTGTAGTGAAGGTAGGTTACATGGTCCCAAATGAAAAAGTGGTCCCAAGCAAAAAAAGTGGTCCCGACTTCAAGGTCCCAAAAGAAAAATCCTTGGGACCAGACTAGTCCAAAAAACTTGTCCGGTCCAATGGTCCCAAGCAGATGGTCCCAACCAAAAGTAGTGGTCCCGACCTCATGGTCCCAAGCTAAAAAAAATTGGTCCCGAACTGATGGTCTCAAATGAAAAAATTAGTGGAAAAAAATGAACCCAAAAAGAAAACATTCAGTGGCACCATCCAAATCCTAAAAAACAGTAAATGGTCCCAGCCAAAAAAAATTCGGGAGCATGATGGCCTCGTTTTTTGTTGGGACCAGTTTTTCCATCATTGGGACCATTTTTAACTTGGGACCAGTATTTCTAATTGGGACCATTCACTTAATTGGGACCACTTTTCAGAAAAACCACACTGAAACACAAAATTTCCAAAAAAGAGTTGTCCGATGTAATGGTCCCAAATGAAATAAGTGGTCCGAAGCTAAAAAAAATGGTCCCAATTGTGAATGAAAAAAGTCAAAAAAGTGGTCCCGACTTCATGGTCCCTAGTGTGAAAAAATGGTCCCAAAAGCACAGTCCTTGAAAAAAAAAACAAAAAAAAAAACAAAAAAATTGGGACCATGATGGACCCATTTTTGTTGGGACCATTTTTAACTTAGGACCATCGTTTCGAATTGGGACCACTTTTATCTAATTGGGACCACTATTTTTAAAACCCGTATTCCAATAGGAACCACTAAACCTTCTCCCTTAACCTACCACTCTGAAACACGAAATTTCCAAAAAAGAGTTGTCCGACCTAATGGTCCCAAGCAAAAGTAGTAGTCCCAATAGTAAAAAAGACTTTGCAAAAAAACTGGTCCCAAGTGAAAAAAAAACATATAAGAGAGTCCAAATTTCAAAATATTTAGTTTTTGGAATGAATTTGAGAAAAATTGAAATATTTTGTACTTGATACGGAAAGTTTTATTGGAGCCGTTAAAATGCCGATTTCGTATAAAAAGTACAGTAGAGAAGCTTTACAGCGCGGAGATTCATTTTTTTGTATCCAAAATACACATTTTATCATGTTTATTTGTTTCTCTCCTCAAAAAATTTCCATTTTATCATTGGCATTATATTCGATAAAAAAACAGTGAGAACAGGGAATATACAGAAAAAGCAATTGGATTATTCTGGATTATCACGTGGGAAGTACAATAAAGACAATTGGCTTTTTCTGGATTTTCACAATCCCGTGGTAAGTACAATAAAGACAATTGGATTATTCTGGGTTTTTGGAGAGCAATCATTCTTGGACTCTGTAATTCCGCATTTTTTGTAGCCACAGGAAAAATTGAACCTTTGACCTTTTTGACACCGTTCAACAACACTACCCCCTTTGACAAACGTGCAAACGTGAACAGCAGATAAATAGTTTTAGATATAAAAAAAAACTATTTCTGACGTGAGGACTATTGAGTAGCGAAGCCACGAACAGTTAAGCCTGTGGCCACGTTTTTTTATATCTAAAACTATTTATCTGCTGTTCACGTTTGCACGTTTGTCAAAGGTGGTAGTGTTGTTGAACGGTGTCAAAAAGGTCAAAGGTTCAATTTTTCCTGTGGCTACAAAAAATGCGGAATTACAGAGTCCAAGAATGATTTCTCTCCAAAAACCCAGAATAATCCAATTGTCTTTATTGTACTTACCACGGGATTGTGAAAATCCAGAAAAAGCCAATTGTCTTTATTGTTCTTTCCACGTGATAATCCAGAATAATCCAATTGCTTTTTCTGTATATGTTTGGAAAAAATGATTGGAAAACGCAATAAAACTCTTTAAAACAAGAATAAGAAAAACACGTATAATAAATCCGCTTCATGTTGCTTTCGCGGTTCAGTTGCATTAAAAGGGACTTTTATACTGCAATTCATCAATTTAAGAAATCGATTGTAAATAACGTATAACTAATACGAAATTTCTTGATTTTTAAATAAATCAGTTCAAAAACTAAATATTTTGAAATTTGAACTCTCTTATATTTCCAATAAAAGCCACTACCCCTTCTCCCTTAACCAACCCCACTGAAACACAAAAATTTCCAGTCTGCCCAACTGGCCGCTTCGGAATCGATTGCATGCAACTCTGCAAATGTCAAAACGGTGCCATCTGTGATCCAAAAGACGGTTCCTGTGAGTGTTCCCCTGGTTGGAGTGGAAAGAAATGCGATAAAGCTTGTGCTCCGGGGACCTTCGGAAAGGACTGTCTTAAGAAATGTGATTGTGCTGATGGAATGCACTGTGATCCATCGGACGGAGAGTGTATTTGTCCTCCAGGGAAGAAAGGACACAAATGCGAAGAAACTTGTGAAAATGGGTTATTTGGCGCTGGTTGTAAAGGAATTTGTTCTTGTCAGAATGGAGGGATTTGTGATTCGATAACGGGATCATGTGAATGTCGAGCTGGATGGAGGGGAAAGAAATGTGATAGGCCTTGTCCGGATGGAAGATTTGGAGAGGGTTGTAATGCGATTTGTGATTGTACTACTTCTAGTGAGTTTTTTATTGTTTTTTAAAATTTGATTAGCAAATTAGGGATTTTCTAAATCTAGAGAGACGCAGAGAAAAAAAAACGAGCTAGCTGTCTGCGTCTCTTTCCTAAAAGTTGAAACTTTTACACTGAATAAGATGAGAAAACTTTAAAACTTATTGTGATAGCATTGAAACTGATTTTGTTTTTTGAAAAGTTTAGAACCAATGTTTTCGTTTTCTCAGAATCAATCTAAAAATCTATCTAACCAAAAATGGAATTTTTGAAACCGATTTTTTTTTCATTGAAAAAACGCCTTTTTTAAATAAGAATTCGAAAAAAAATTAGGTTTCATAAATTTCATATGAGGAGCAATTTTTATATTTAATCGATTCTTCTCACGACACAATCAATTTTTGTTAAGTTTCAGATAGAACTATCTCCTCTCTAACAGTGTATATCTCACTAACCGTTGGAGCTATCAAAAAGTGGTCGACTAACAAAATGTTGTTCTCATTAAGGGCTACATTTTGTTAGTTGACCACTTTTTGATAGCTATAACGGTTAGCGAGTTATAGCCGCGCAAAGTTGTGCGCTGTTTCTATGAGGCACTACCGTCGTCGAGCGCTTATATCTCGCTAACTGTTAGAGCTATCAAAAAGTGGTTAGCTAACGAAATGTAGCCCTTATCATGAGCATTATTCCGTTAGTTGACAACTTTTCAACAGCTATAACAGTTAGCGAGTTATAGCTGCCCAAAAGTTGCGCGCTTTTTCTGAGACGCCCAGAGAACGCAAGGACAAGAAGGCTACCAACTTCGAGCGCTTATATCTCGCTAACCGTTAGAGCTATCAAAAAGTTTTCAACTGACGAAATGTTGCTCATTTTAAGGGCTACAATTTTTTTAGTTAACCATTTTTTGATAGCTCTAATGGAAATCGAGATACGCAAGCTTTAAAAAAATTTCAAAAAAAAAAATTTTTTTTCAGTTTCAGAATTTTGAGAAATATCTCTTTTCTTAATTAACGAAGTTGTTCGTTGGAATCCAATTAGTTTAAAAAACCTGTTCCAGATGACACATCAATCTACAATCCATTTGTCGCCCGTTGCGACCATGTCACTGGAGAATGTCGTTGTCCAGCGGGATGGACAGGTCCCGATTGTCAAACATCTTGTCCCTTCGGAAGACATGGCGAAGGATGCCGTCATTCTTGTCAATGTTCGAATGGAGCGTCCTGTGATCGTGTAACAGGATTCTGCGATTGTCCATCAGGATTTATGGGAAAGAATTGTGAGAGCGAGTGTCCGGCGGGGTTATGGGGATCGAACTGTATGAAGCATTGTCTGTGTATGCATGGAGGAGAGTGTAATAAGGAGAATGGAAATTGCGAGTGTGTCGATGGATGGACGGGACCCTCTTGTGAATTTTGTAAGTTCTTGGAAGATTTAAAAAAAAACATTTTAAAAATAGCTTTAAGATAAATCAGCGGTAGAAACGGTTAAAATATTACTTCTGATATTTTTGAAACAAAAAAAAAGTTTTTAATTTTTTTTTCTGTTTCACTTCTTTATTTTCAACAAGCCAGTTTACCAGTTTCATTTTATAACCAAATCATTTTGTGATGTTATTTTTACAGTATGCCCATTCGGTCAATTCGGTCGTAACTGCGCTCAACGATGCAACTGCAAGAACGGCGCTAGCTGTGACCGTAAGACAGGTCGTTGCGAATGTCTCCCTGGCTGGAGCGGAGAACATTGCGAGAAGCCTTGCGCCAGTGGACACTATGGTTCGAAGTGTGAGGAGACTTGTGAATGTGAGAATGGAGCGATTTGTGATGCGATTAGTGGACATTGTTCTTGTCAACCTGGATGGAGGGGGAAGAAGTGTAATCGAGGTGGGTCTTGTTAAAATAGGTTAAAATTGAGACAAGAGTAGCCATGCACCTTTAAATTTAGAGTCAATATTCAAAAAAAAATTTAAATTTTTTGTATTATAAGTGGACTAATCACGAAATATTTTTCTTAATTTTCCCTATCAAAAAGCAGCAAAAAAATTTTTTCAATTTTGTATTAATTTAAAGACCGTGGCCTAACTTTTCAAATTCTAGGCCACCAATAACACACCCTCATCTTACCAATTTCAGCTTGTCTCAAAGGCTACTACGGTAAACACTGTTCTCAAAGTTGCCGTTGCGCCAACAGCAAATCCTGTGACCACATCTCCGGACGTTGCCAATGTCCCAAAGGCTATGCTGGTCACTCTTGCACGGAACTTTGTCCAGACGGAACCTACGGCGAATCGTGCTCCCATAAATGCGATTGTGGCGAGAACTCCCTTTGCGACGCGATCACGGGAAAATGCTTCTGTAAACCGGGACATTCGGGACCTGATTGTAAGAGTGGATGTGTTCAAGGGAGATTTGGTCCGGATTGTAATCAACTTTGTTCTTGTGAGAATGGAGGGGTTTGTGATTCGTCGAGTGGATCGTGTGTATGTCCGCCAGGGTATATTGGAACGAAATGTGAGATTGCGTGTCAAGCGGATCGGTATGGGCCAACGTGAGTTTCTTTAAATGTTAATAAGCCACATTAATAAAATTTAAAGTTTCATGAACATTTTGAAACAGTAAAAAATTTCAGAAGTTTAGTATTGTATTCCCCCATATAACTCCTTTCAATTCCAGTCTTTAGAGACGATCTAGGAGTGAAAATGATAGGTCTCGACGAGCTCTACACAATGGACTAGTTTTCTTAGCTACTGGTTAATCCTGAACAGAGTTACAGGACATTAAAAAATTAATTCATTTAAACTCTTGTAACTCGGTTCAGGATTAACCAGTAGCTTAGAAAACTAGTCCATCATGTAGATCTCGCGAGATCTATCATTTTCGTTTTTTGATCTTCTAAAAATCCCGAATTTGAAGGGAGTTATGGCCCGGCCCATTTTGGGCCCGCTAGACCGAAAAACACACATTTACAAAACAGACTAAATTTTGAAAAAATTCACTTTTTACAATTGTTCTCAATTGATTTACAATAAAATTTTGCAATTGCCAGATCGGTAACTCAATTGTAGAAAGGGGATTTTTCAAAATTTTGTCTGTTTTATAAAACAGAAGTTTTTTTGGTTCCTAGTTAGCGGGCTCAAAACGGGCCGGGCTATAACTCCCTTCAAATTTAAGCTTTGAAGACGATAAAGGAGTGAAAATGATAGATCTCAACGAGATCTACACAATGGACTAGGCTAGGAAAATATTGGTTCAGTATGAACAGAGTTATATGGGCTAGAGTGCGGGCCCTCTCATTTAGAGCGCTCTAACCTTGTTCTTTTTTAACCAACGGCTTCCAAATCTACCATCGTGTAGAGCTCGTCAAGATCTATCAATTTCACTCCTCGGTCATCAAAAAATTTCGAATTTGACGGGAGTTATAGCCCGGCCCGTTTTGGGCCCGCTCTGACCCCTTTTCAAAAAATTACTGTTTTACAAAACAGACAAAATTTTTCAAAAATTTATTCTTCACTGTCGGCTTTTTTCAGTTGCGAAAAAATCTGCAATTGCGAAAACGGCGGGTCCTGTGACCGTCTAACGGGACAATGTCGCTGCCTACCCGGCTTCACTGGAATGACCTGTAACCAAGTGTGCCCCGATGGAAAATACGGTGCCGGTTGCAAGGAAAAATGTCGATGCGCCAATGGACACTGTAATCCGACCAATGGAGAATGCAAATGTAACTTAGGATTCACTGGTCCAAGTTGTGAACAGACGTGTCCATCGGGGAAGTATGGCCTAAACTGCACATTGGATTGCGAATGTCATGGCCAAGCCAGGTGTGACCCTGTCCAAGGATGCTGTGATTGCCCGCCCGGGAGATACGGTAGCAGATGTCAATTCGCTTGTCCCAATGGCTTCTACGGTTGGTATTGCTCCCAGTCATGCTCCTGTCAAAACGGCGCCTATTGCGATGGCGCAGATGGACGGTGCTTATGTCCAGCAGGATTCCAAGGGGATAAATGTGAACAGAAATGTGCGGAGGGGACTTTTGGTCCGGCATGTAGTCAGAATTGCAATTGTGGAAAGTTTAAATGTGATCCGACGGATGGAAAATGTATATGTCCGGTTGGAAGACATGGAGCGTTGTGTGAGGAGGAGTGTAGAGCTGGAAGATATGGGGAGTCGTGTATGAATAAGTGTCAATGTTTTAATGGAGCATCGTGTGATCCGAAGACGTAAGTTTTTTTTTGGGGTTAAGTGGTCCCAAATGGAAAATTAATCTGCGGCGCTATGCCGAACTTAAGCTATTTTTTTAAATAATTTCCTTGGGACCACTTTTCCACTTGGGACCACCTACTAATTTATTCCTAACACCCCCTTTTTCCAGTGGCCAATGCAGTTGCTCCCCTGGCTGGCTCGGTCCAACATGCCAAATCGAAATGCTCGATCCGAACAACATAGCGAATCGTGGAGATCTACCAGAAGACTGGGAATGGAGAATTAAACGATGAGCAGTTTCCGTGGCTTTCTTAGCTTTCTTGCCTTTTCTCTCTCAAAAATTCCGAAAAAATCTCATAGTTGCATAATTATTTTTAGTATTATTGTTCCCTTTGTTATCCGAGTGTACTTTTATTTATGATTTTTTTAAAACATTGCTTTGCCATAATTTTTTAAAACTTTTTTTTGAACACTGGTTTTATGTGTCTAATTTTTGCCCCTTTTTTTTAAATGTTTCACATTCGAAATATAATAAAAATTGTAATCAAAAAATTCACTTTTTTTTTACAAAACATGAGCCTAAAATGAAACAGTAATTTTCAGAAAATTCATAAGTTTCCATCTGAACAATTTCCATGACAACCGATACTGTTTCAAGATTCCCATCTATACAGATTCTGCGAAACTGATTTCATTGGTTTGTCACAAAATGTAACCAAAAAAAAAACATATTCCCTTTTTCAACTACTAGTTGGGATGGAGGAAACCGGAAGACGGAACTCGGAATTCGGATGTCGGAAGGTGGAAGTAGGAAGGCGGTTGGGGGTTCCTAATCCCGAGTTCCCAGTTCCGACATCCAAATTCCGACTTCCGCCTGCCGAGTTCCCCCTTCCCAGTTCCGCATTCCGAATTCCACCTTCTTCCGCCTTCCGCCTATCGCATGCCGACTTCCGTCTTCCGAGTTCCACCTGCCGACTTCCTAGTTCCGCATTCCGACTTCCTTCTTCCGAGTTCCGCCTACCTTAACATTGGCTACTCAATTTTTTATATTACGGTTTTTTCAAGTTTGGGAAAATTGGCACTGTGCCAAGGATTTGATGGAAAATGAAAAATTTTAAAGTATTGAACTTTAACTAAAAATCAAAGATCACACTATTTTAAATTTTTCCTACCTAGGTATACCTGATAACATTTTCATTGATAAGAATTTTTCTTCCTTTCCTCTCTCTTAATTTCCCCTTCTAATTCCCCAAAATGTCCGAAATAAGCATCCCCGAAATGCTTTCGGCCCACCGCCGAACCGCCCCTTTTCTCCACAACACCCCAATTATGAAAAGTGAAAAAATCGATGAAATTCTTGGAATTCCCGTGCTTTTCAAATGTGAACATTTACAAAAAACCGGTAGTTTTAAAGTGAGAGGAGCGTTGAATTCGGCGATTTTGGCTAAGGAGCAAGGGGCGAATGGGGTGGTGAGTTTTTGAATTTTGTATATTAGTAAGCAGCCAGTTTGACTGTTTCTGGCAGGCCCCCAGATATCTAGGTAACGTGCCGGCCTTGTTTGGTTTGCATGTTTGGCATAGTGGATAGTGTCTTTGTTCGCCGCCCGACAGGTCACAGGTTCGACCGCCCGGGCGGCGGCCCAATTTTGTTTTTTTTGCCAAACGACTGCGGACATCCGGACATCGCCCCTACCGTTTTTTTTAAATATAAAATTGATTTTCGAAGACCTATAGGAGCATCTTCAAATTTTAAATTTTAGAAAATTTTTGAATTTTTTCTCAGATCGCCCATTCCTCTGGTAACCATGGCCAAGCGCTCGCTTGGGCCGCCCAAAAAATCAGCCTTCCCTGCACCATAGTGGTCCCCAAAAACGCGCCCATCTCGAAAATCGACGGGATGAAAGAATATGGAGCTGATCTGGTTTTCTGTGATGACTCGGTGATTAGCAGGTGGGATTCTCAATAGGGCGAGCTTAGAGAACTTTTTTAAAGGGAGACAGTGTGCGGTGAGGAAGCCGAGAAGCTACAGTACTATTTCGTGAACCCTTATGATTGCGCGTCGATGATCAATGGTCATGTAAGTTTTTTTTTCAGTATAAAAAATTACCTGTTTCAGGCTTCGATAGCTATTGAAATTTTGGAGCAAGTTGGTGGCAATATTGATTCTATATTCTTAGCTGTTGGCGGCGGTGGCTTTGCTTCTTCGGTGGCGTTTTTGGTGGGCAAATCGAGACCGGATATTGAAGGTAGATCAAAACTGTTTTATGGATGCAATCGCGCTCTACTGAACTGCTGAATATGGCTGCTTGACTGAGTATCAAACGTAAATTTCTATATCAATCTGTTAATCAAGTTTGCCGCGCTAAATTAATTTTTTTTTGCGTTTGATACTCAGTCAACGAAATTGAATTAAGCAGCGAAATTTCAAAGTGCAATACAGCGCGATTACTTAATCATTTTTTCCAGTTTTCCTGGTAGAACCCAAGCAAAAACAGCTATCCAACCTGCTTCAAAACGGGGTCCCTTGCCCCGTGGATACCCTTAATACAATGGCAGATGGGGTGAGAGTAGCCCATGTTGGAAGACTATGCGAACCGATTTTAAAGAAGTACTGTAGCGGAAAAGTTATTGGCGTGGTAAGTGCGCTCTATTGAGACATTTTTGAATATTTGGTAAGTTAAGGAAGAAAATGAGATAAAGGAGGCGTTGAAATTGGTATGGACGCGGATGAAGGTTAGCATTTTTTAAAAAATGAAAATAAATTTTTTAATAAATATTTTTTAGCAGAGAATCGAGCCAAGTGCAGCGCTAGCCTTCGCTGGAGTTCTCTACCATAAACCGGATCATGTTATGAATCCATTGGTGATTCTTTGCGGTGGAAATGTTGACCTTGATTATATTGTTAACTGATATTTTATTTTTTATTTTTGAAATTGTAAAATAAATTTTCTCCTTATTATTTTTCAAATTCCCTCTTCAAAAAACCCAAAATTTCGCTTCGCTGGCCTAGAAACCCTCCTCTCTTTCTCTGCGTCTCCTTGTTTTCAATTGTCTCTCCTCTCACCGCGGCCGACTTTTCTCTCCTCGGCCGCCGAATAAAATTTTTCATTTTTTGATTTTCCTCGTTTTTCCTTGTTTTTTCTCGTTTTTTCTTGATTTTTCTTGTAAAATTAGGTATTTAATCCTTAAAAAATAAATTTTCTTTCAGAAATGAGTCAAATTTCTCTAGAAGAAAGCAATTCAATCAAGCAAGAAGATTTTATTTTCCGGGAGGTAAAATCGGAATTAGAAGAGACAAGTGAGTTCTGTAATTTAAATAAAAATCAATAATCAAAATTCTCTAGATTATTCCCAGCCGTCAACCAGCGAAAAAGTCAATTTCAACGAGCCAGAAGACGAAAAACCGGAGAGGAAGTTCAGCGAGTATGGGTAAGAAATTTAGTTAACTATGCATCTGCGCTCTATTGCCAAAATTGTAATTTTATTTTTTTTTTAATTAGCGATAGAGCGCGATTGCATACTTAATTCTAATAAGTTCAAAAAAAATTTTTATTCAGAATCACCTCTGAAATCCCAGTGACAATGGATCAGAAAGAAATCATCACCGCCTTCCCCGGATGCCTCGCCCACATTTCCCTGCCCACCGAATCCCAAAAATCAGTCATCAGAATCAAATCCCCACTCAAAATCTCAACTCTAAAATCGCGGGAGGAGCTCTTAAAATACACGGAAGCTGAAGACAAGACAATTTGGGAATATATTCTGAAACGGAGTCTATTGGAACCGAATGGTCATCGAATTACGCATAAAATGAGTGAATGTGAGTTCTGGAAGCAATTTATCAAGGATCGAAGGAGTCGGCGGACGTGGGAGAGTCTTAGCGATCAGTGAGTTGATTTTTTTTATCTTGCTTAAATTAATTAGGTATGCAATTGCGCTCTAATGTGAAAATTGTATTTTGTTGGCTTAGCTGAGCTTAGCTGAGCTTAGCTGAGTATCAAGTTTGTGCGTCAATTACTAGACATTTATTTTATTTTCTTTTTGTTGCGTGTTTTCAGAAAATACAATAAGATTAACGCACAAATGCAGAATAATTACGTTTGATACTCAGTCAACGGAATTAAAGGTACACAGGCAATTTCGCGGTAGAGCGCGATTGCATATCGAGGAGATTTTTCGAACTTTTTTTTTATAATTCTTTGTTTATTTTTTATCGAAAAAAAGTTAATTTTTAAGCTATTTTATCACCAAAAATCGATTAAATTTAGGAAAAATAGCTTAAAATCAAGTTTTTCTATTAAAAACTAGAGAAAAAATCGAAAAAACGAGCAAAAACGAAGAAAATTAAAGATTAAAGGCGCCTGATTACTGTAATTTCGATTTTAAAAGCGTGGCCGAGCTTGTCGGATCCTCGGCCGCCACGCTCGAATCGCGAAGACAACTGTAATATGTAATCGCGCCCTACCGCGAAGTTAGCCTGCTAATTTTTAATCCCGTTGACTGAGTATCAAACGTGAATTGTCTGCAGTTGCGCGTCAATTACCAATCATTTACTGTATTTTCTGCAAACACGAAAATACAGTAAATGTCTAGAAATTGACGCGAAAATGCAGAAACTTCACGTTTGATAATCAGTCAACGGAATTCAAGATAAGCAGGCGAATTTCGCGATAGCATACTTAATCCATAAAAATCGATTTTTCCAGCTTCATCGGCGATCTCCGTGACACAATCATGGATCTCAACTACAGTATGAAGACAAAAATGAAGCTCTACTACACCCTATCGATTCCCGTCGGAAGAGAAGCGTTGGCGGAATTCCGAAAAGTGGCGGAAGTGTTTCTTAAAAAAGGAAATATTATTCAATACGCTGCCAGTGCCGATTTCGTGATTGGTCGTCGAGAAGAGGGATCCGAGAATTTCAATGATCAAAATGATAAGAATTTTATGAGGAAATTAGAAGAGAATCGGGGTGTTCCTTGGTTCCCGAATTCTAAAAAGTATCCGTATGGGTAAGTGGAATCGGAATTTGGAATTTTTTTTCAAATTTGATTTTTCAGACCAGTGAAATCAAGAATTAGACGATTGTTTAAGGTTGAAGGGGAGAAGCCGGTGAATTCTGAATTTTCTAGGCCATCCTTCCCAGTTTTGGATGAGAAAAAGCCGGAATCCCTTCTTCTAGCGGAGCAAATTAAGCTGGAGCCGGAGGAAGAGCCTATGGATCCATATTCCATGGAAAAAATGATCAAGGAGGAGTCTTCAGAGGATTTTAAGGAGGAAATCCCCAATTCCATTCCAAATCCATTGGATCCCGCTAGAAGAATCTCTGGATCATTCCGTGTTCCTCACTCCTATCCTCCAATGATTCCACCGCATCGAAGACCGATTCCGAAGGATTTGATGCCGCCGGTGGTGCCACGTGGAGGTAGAATGGAAGTGAAGAAGAATCCAGAAGATCCAGAGACAATTCAAAAGATAGTGGAAGAGAGAAAGAGGAAGATTGAGGAGGAGAAGAAAATGGATTATCAAGGATTAGCGGAGAAAGAAATGGAAGAGGCGTTCGATGAAGTCGTTGGTCATCTGAAGGAGTTCACGAGTCAGCTGGATGAGTTGAGACCATTTTTGACTGATGAGCAACTAGATGCGTGCTTGCTTAGGTTATCGGTAAGGGATTACGGTAGTTTCTGGTGGCCTAGGATCCGACTAGGTCGGCCATGCTCTCAAAGTCTACAGTAATCATGCGCCTTTAATCTTTTTGTTTTTTTTTCAAAAATTCTATTTTTATCGTTTTTCGAACATTTTTGATTACCGATTTTTAAAGGCAAATAGGTACTGTGGCCTAGAAAAAAGTTCGGCCAGTGGCCTAGGAAACCAAGAATCTAGAAAAACTAGGCCATGACCTAGAAACTCCTTGAAGGACTAACTTTTCCGCATCCTAGGCCACCACTATAATACAGTAATCCTACTGTAACCATTTCTTTTTTCAGGCGATCGCGACAGATTTCAAGTCAGAATCCAAGCATATTCTATACAAACGAATCGAGCAAAGAGCCGAAAGATATCCGTTTTTGAAGAAGAGAAAGTTTTAGAATTTTTAATGAATTTTAATAGTTTTATATGAAAAATGTTGAAAATTTCAGGATAAAAAAGCATTTTTTTAGGTTTTAGAATTTTTTAAAAAAAGGAGGAACAACTGGAACAATAAAATGACAAATTGACTTTTTGATATAGTAATCAAAGTTGAATCAAAATATTCATAGACTGAATGGGATAAATTATTAACATGAAACTGAAAATATATATTCCTATGCAAATGCGCCCTAATGTACCCGCCAACATTTGACTGCTTACTTTTAATTCCGTTGACTGAGAATCAAATGTTAGAACAGTAAAAAGTGGGAAGATCACATTTTGTTCAAAAATAGGGAAAAACATTTGTTCGGTATAGTAGCGCACGGGAAATTTTCAGAGTTTTACAACATTTTTGAAAAAGTAAATTTTCTAAACTTTTTTGAAATTTCCCGGTTTCAAAAAGATTGTAATTTAGATGAATTGCAGTTTTCATTGATGTTTGGGATTTACTGTATTGACTGAACAAGATTGAGAAGGCTTACTGTAGATAGCTGACCAAAAAAAAGAGCGAAGTGATTTTTTTGGAGTTTCAGTCTGTCTAGAGGGTCGACACAATTAGAGAAAGAGATGCCGTACTATTAGAGTAACTACGGTAATTTATTTTTTTGTGTTTCAGAGGACTTTTTGAGATAAACTACTTTCCTAGAAAAGACAGTAATCAGGCTAAAGTAATATATGAAAACTATCATCTAGATCTCGAAAACTAAGAATTACAAACTGTAAAGTTTGAAATTGAAAGCACGACATAAAAAAATGTTTTGTGTTTCGGGAACTTTTTTTAAAACTTTTCTTTTTTTACGATGTACTAGGTATCCTAAGAATAGCTAATCTTTCAACATTTAAAAAATTTACAGACGATATGTAGATTCAAAATTATTTGTGCAGCAATTGAACAATCTGGTATCTACAGTACCGTTCAAAAGTTTATAGAGAAAAAATTATTTTTCAGTTGATTTTCGGCCATTTTGACCATTTTCAGGGGTCTGGAGCTCGGCTCTCAAGTTTCCGATCACTCTGAAAATTTTTGGGGGTATAAAAAAACCTAGATTAACAACTTTGCATTCACAGAATTTTTTGAAAATTCCTGGTTTTTCAGCTATCTGCCGATTTATGAAAGACACCCCTTTTTTGACCGTTTTCGGTGCAAAAACGGGCCAAAAGGGGATACTTCAGAAATAGGAAAATAGCTGAAAAATTAGGGATTTTCAAAAATTTCTGTGAATGCAAAGTTGTTAATTTAGGTTTGTTTTATGACCCCAAAAATTTTCAGAATGATCGGAAACTGAAAATGGTCAAAATGGCCTAAAATCAACTAAAAAACACTTTTTTCTTTAAACTTTTGAACGGTACTGTAGCTTCTTATCTTATTATTCAATTAATTTCCCTGAAATCTAATAATCTAGAGGCTTCGATCTCGCACTATTTTTGCAAATTTTTGCCTATTTTAATTCTTTCATGAAACACTAAAAATCCTATTAAATTTTTCCCGTTTCGTAGTTTCATTATTTTACCTCTCTTGGGAAACTTGCCAATAGATCAATGTGGCGACTGCCTTATTAGGAGAAGAACAAGTGGAACGAAGATGATGGTGAAAATTTATAATAATAAACTGTAATACAAATATTGAAAACAGTACCAGAATAAAGGAGATTTGAAACCGAAAAAAATCTTAAAAATGGAAGAGAAACTGATAAGTAATTATTTAGACTGAAAAAGAGGAAAAGTCGGAAAATTCTTTGATATGCATAGGAATACAAAATATTTGGGTTTCATGAGTTGTTAAAAAAAATCACAGTAGAAAATGAAAAGCCTCACATATTAGATGTTTGAAGTTTCCGTAGCTTTAACACTATTTTGAAAAAGTGAAATTTCTTGGTTTTAACAGTAATTTATGTTTTTTTTAGTTGGTTTTCTTGAAATTCTTTTTCTACCAAAAAGAAGTTTCAGCCAAATTCCTGTTTCAAACTGTTCATAAAAAAGAAGATTCCATGTTTCTGAAATTAGTTAGTGAGTATATTTTAAATCTACCAGGAAAGCCCTTATTTACAAAATAATAATAATTCTTCTTCACTAAATACTATGACTTCAATGTTTTTGAACCATGATCAATTGGAGCAAATATAATCGTTTTCCAAGATAATTCATGAAAATTATCATTGGTTTCTGAGAAGGTAAATATTATTTTAATTTTTTTTGTGTTTCAAAAGTATGATATAAGGAGTTCTGAATTTTTGGTTTTTGTTTAATAACGTAAACAAAAATAAATTTATCATAAATTTGTCCTTTTTTGGGGCAATTCTAATAGAGGGAGCAAACAAAAAGCGAAACTCTCTCATAAATCATTAAAAAAAGCTTTTATCGAGGGAGTATTAGAGGGACAATTATATCATTTAATACCGCTCAAAAGTTTAGAAAAAAGTGTTTTTCAGTTGATTTTCGGCCATTTTGACCATTTTCAGGGGTCTGGAGCTCGGCTCTCATGTTTCCGATCTCTCTGAAAATTTTTGTGGGTATAAAAAAAACCTAGATTAACAACTTTACAATTACAGAATTTTTTGAAAATTCCTGGTTTTTCAGCTATCTGCCGATTTCTGAAGCATACCCTTTTTCTGTTTTTGGCAGTTTTTGCACTGAAAACGTGGAAAATAGGTATGTTTCAAAAATCGAAAAATAGCTGAAAAACTAGTCATTTTCAAAAAATTCTGTGAATGCAAAATTGTTAATTTAGGTTTGTTTTGTACCCTCAAAAATTTTCAGAGTGATCGGGAACACGAGAGCCGAGCTCCAGTACCTGAAAATGGGCGAATTGCCCGAAAATAAACAAAAAAACACTTCTTACTGTGCCTTATGGTAACTTTTTTTGAATTGAATAAAAAAAACAATATTTTTGTTCTGTTTAACTTTTTTGGACAGACTGCAAGGTTAGCAAGAAAACTAAGACAACCAACTCGGTATATTCCGCCTGTCATTAGGCGAAGAGTGGTCAGACTTTGGGCGAATATCTAGCTCATACAGACTCTCGGCGAAGGCTAGCCAGATTTTGGGCGAAGATATAGCGCTTACAGACTTTGGGCGAAGGTTGGACAGACTCAAGGCGAAAGTCATGCTCTGTCAGACTTTGTGCGGAGATTAGACAGACTCTGGGCGAAGGTTGCGCGAACTTTCTGCGGATCTTGGTTTCCCATACCCCTATTTCGAAGCGCGAACTTTTGGCGAACTTTGGGCGGACTATGGGCGAACCTTGGGCGAACTTTAAGCGAACTTTAGGTGCGTTGCGTGCCGCGTAGCGTGCTAATTTATTTTTCATTTTCGTGCAATTCGAACTCATTTTTTGATTTTTTTCAGCTGTTTTAACTCATTTCAAGAACGGTTTTTTACAGAGTTGATGGTTCTCAACGGACGGAACTCGAAAATCAAGAAAATCAGAACCGAAAAGAAGACTTGGTAAGTGAAAACTTTTGAAAAATCCAAAAATTGATGGTTTCTCAGAATTTTCAACGAGCAGTGAACGAACTCAACGACCATGTTTCCGATGCTTCAAATGGATAACTGTCAGAAGCTGCCTATCCAGAAACCATCAAAGTGTTTTCAATGAATTTGTCAGGACATTGGATTCACTGGAAAAACCGATTGCGTCTGAGTTCGATCCAGGCAAAGATGAACCAATTTTAGAAGCGACGTTCACAGGTTTATTCATTTTCATATAAAACTGTGTCAAACTATAATAATTTACAGCTCGTTTATGAATTCTTCCTGAGATTACTCGAATGTCCGGATTTTCTGTGGTAAATCGTCAAGAAATACATTCATCAGAACTTCATTTTTCGTTTCATTCTGATCTCAAAATGTATGGAAATGAGTTAAAAATTGTTTGATGAATGCTGGCAAGTCTATCAGAAGACGAAGTATTGAATAATGCTGCAGGAATGGTTCGTGGAAGATGTCTTCAATATCAGTTATTAATTTTGATTTTGCAGGATTCACTGAGAAGGCTGTGAATTTAGGCCGAATCATAAACAATCGGATTCACCTCCAGATGAGCAGACTTCAATAACTCTCGGAGAACATAAAAGACACGATCCATACATTGGACCTTTTTCAGTTGTAAGTTTAATTATTCGAAGATCAATAAAGCGGTTTCAAAGAAGTTTTTCAGAGCTTCCAACCACCAAAACACTCAACACAAATTAATGGATCGGAAGATGGATCGGAAGTGAAGATAATAGCGAACTCTATAATATCTTGTTTTAATGTACTTCTATTGTTTAGTGATTGTTGTTTTTTTCTTTTTGTTGTAATTTTTTTTTTCAAATTAATAAAGTTTGTTTTTTTTACCGATCACTATTTTTTTTAAAGAGAAAAATGAAGCGAGGTTTGGGCGAACTATGGGCGAACCTTGCGCGGACATTAGGCGAAGGTTGGTCAGACTCTCGGCGAAGGTTGGTCGGACTTCGCCCGTGTCTTAAGCGGACTCTGACCAACCTTCGCCGAGAGTCTGGCCAACCTTCGCCTAAAGGCAGGCGGAATATACCGAGAAGCTAATAAGAAGACTTTTTGAAACAGCAAAAAAAAAATTTCCAGTTTCAATATTTTCATATTAATTCTCTTTTTCTTTTTGAAATCATTAGCTTGTAGCAATACAGTTCTTTTTCACTTTTAACCCCTTAACACCAACATTCCTAGTATATCCCTTGCCTCAAACTAAAGAAAGTTCATACAATGGGACCACTTGTTCTCTCTCTCTCTATTTTTCTCTCTCTTGCTGTCCCTGGAGACCTTTCAACAAGTATTTGTGTCTAGTGTGTATTCAGCTCGTTTTTCAACTTTTCAAAGTTCAAAAATTGTCTTTTTTGTTCACTTTGTGTCTTGGTTTCGAAAGTTTTTTCTGTTTCAAAGGCATTCTTAATACAGTAGTCTTATTGCAGCTAAGTTAGTCATGAATGATACTAAAACTCAAATTTTTTGGAAACAAGCTCCGCCCACTTTTCTTAACAATTTTCATTTTTTTTACAGTTTCATTGAAAACTCAACATTTCCAAAAAAAAAAAAATCATTCTTGGTGTCTGATCTTCTGTAGAAATTCCCTGATTACTATAATTTGAATTTCTAATTGTTTCCCATGATGTACCTCTTCTTTTGTTATTCAATCAGAATTCTCTCTTCCTTTTTTCCCTGTTTCCCACAGTTGATTTATTCTGTTTTGAATCGAAGGACACGTTAGATTAGGTCGATTATAATTTTTGGTTTCTTGTTAAGCAGAAGATATTGTTTACTTTTATTAAACATATTAAGTATGAAAGCAGTAAATTTTTCGTACTGTAGCTAAGATAATTAGATTGAGAAACTGTAAATTTTAGTTTGAATTTAAAAAAAAACAAATCTACTGAATCATTTTTTTCTACAGTTTCAGATTTTTTATTTATTTTACTCGGCTCTACAAAATTATTCACGGTATTACTATAAACTTGAAAACCTAAAAAAAAATTGCCAAAAACATCTTTCCCAGATCAAAAATTGTTATTCTAACGTGATATTTCGAATAATAACGAGATTAATATAAGGAGAAGGAAAAGAAGAAATTTTAATGGAACCGGAAATCAGAATGCGTACGAAATGTCCTCGACTACATTTCAATAGATCAACGGTCATTTCTCATCGTCTAGCCATTTCTTTTTGAACTTTTATGATTTTTTGATTAGAAAAAAATTAAAAATGATTACGATAGACTATCACTGGTTCGTTATAACGGGGTTTTGTAACATTAATAAAATTTCTGTTTCAATATGGTTTTTTGTGGAGATCATTTCGGGGATTTACGTTCCATTTTGACATTTGTGGCGATTGAGGAAAAAAGCTGTTTTAGTAAATTTGTATTAATAGAAAAATTACCATAGTTCAATCCGAGAGGTGAAAAATACTGCAGCTCTGAAATATTTTTTTTTGAAAAATATTGCGTTTCACATTCTCTTCTTAAAAGTAGTAGACACTACAAACCTATTATTTGCTGCGTGATCACTTAAAACCATAAATTAGAAAATTTCAGTTTTGGATTCTAAACAATTTTTACCAAAAATTTATTTGACCGTTTCTGAATAGTTATTTAAGATGTCACTCATATTTAAGAAGGTACTAAAATAAGTCATTTTTAATTTATCGAAACTGAAAGTAATTAGACGGGCACTGGTTGAAACTGGGTTTTGTAACATTAATAAAATTGCTGCTTCAATATGGTTTTTTGGGAAGACTATTTTGAATATTAATGTTCAACATACAAATAAATTTATTGAAACTAAAAATAATTCTCAAAACAGTTTTTAATTTTTTTTTTTGCAAAAAACAACCCAATTATCAAAACTAACCTAGATCTGAAGAAACATTTTCATCGAAAGGTCAAGAAACAGCCCACCAATAAAACAACATTTCTGAACTTTTGCTCTTTATCTTCTCTTTTCCTCAATTCACTTCCTCTCTCTCTTTTCTTAATTCTTCAATTCCGGAGTTTTTTTCCAAAGGAATAATTTTTATTAAAAAGTTTTCTGAAAAAAAAAACTGTCTGAAACCGAAAATTTTTTAAATTAATCTTTGGATTTAACAAAAGAAAAAACTGTTTCACTCAGTTGCTTAGTTGGTAGATCATACCGTTAGATAAAAAAGTTGACCAAAAATCCAATACAAAAATTCAGTTTTATGATTATCATAAAATGATGAACTTCAAATTTTTAATGCTCTGGCAAACTTGCTAAATCACAAGAAAATCAAAAAAAAATCTTCGAAGATTGCTCTCCTATCTCTCTTCTCTCTTTTCATTTTGTTCTCTTGGTTCTCTCTTCCAAAGATTTCTTTTGATTTCATTTTTTTTTGCTGTTCATATATTTCCCTGTTTCATATTGCTAAGAAGTTGATATATCTGAGACTATCGATAGTAATAATATTTACTTGTCAAAAAAAAAAATTTGTTTCATCAAAATGATTTATTTCCTAGTGATGTACTTTGGCTTGTTTCGTTGAAAATTAAATTTTTACTGTTTTAATTTTGACACTTATTTTCACTGTAACTGATCATTTTAATATGAACAAATAACTTACCATTCAATAAATTTCTAGAAATCATATAGGAATGGTCCCCAACAGAATTTACTCAGCCAGGCCCCACTCCCTTTCTACAGTTTTTATATGGCCTAGAAACCCCCCCCCCCCCCCCCCAATTTAAGGTTCTTAGGCCACTCTAAAAAAACAAAAAAGTTCAGCGACTAACAAAAATCTCTGAACTCTTCATCTCCCCTCCCCCCGAAAAAACTCTCGTGGATCTCACAGCCGAACCCAAAAACTCATTAATTGTGCTCTCGTCAAGATATCTTCTCTCTCTTTTTCTCTTTCTTTTCATCAAAGTTCTTCTTCTTCTTCTTCATCAATTTATCAAGAATTCATGTGTGTGTGAGCAAAGGACATTGACAAGTAGAGAGAGAGAGAGAGAGACGGAGAGAAAGAGAGAAAGAGATCGCATAAATATAGACTAGATGTAGAAAAATGGAGAAAAAAGAAGAAGACGTTGAATCTATATGTATAAGAAAAGAAGAAAAGATGACGAAAGAAAAGGAGGAGGAGAAGGTCTCTGAGAGTCTTGAAGAAAACTCGTGCATGTTCCCTCTCTCTCTCTTTCTCTCTCTCTTCTTCGGGAGCTAAGGAGCAGGCACATCGATTTGCTTCTAGATGGAAAAGGAGAGAAGATGACGTTAACAAGAATGTTTTTCTCTTTTTTTTTCCTTGGAGATAATTAGAAAACTGTGATTTTTAGATGTAGAGATTTTGAAACGGTTTATTTTAAAAAAAGTTTAATGTTTCAAATTTCTCGGATATTCGAAAATTACTTCATTTAATAATCCTCTGTCTTCTTTTTGAATCGTTAGAATTTTATTTCCATTGTAACCGCAAAATTGAAATGGTTAAGTTAAGATTTTGAAAAAGTATTTTTTTTTTTGAAACTTCTAGAATTTCTCCTTAAATTACAGTCTTCGGTCTCATTTTTCTAAAATAATTCAATTTCTTATAGAAATTTTTTTCGTTAAACACCGCAAGGAAAACAAATTGATCAACATACTGTTAATATTAGTTCTTAGAAATCAAAGTTTTGAAACAGGAATTTTTGGAAAAATTATTCTGATTCAGAATGTTCATATAAATACATAAATGTGCTACGTAGAATCGTTTTGAATGTATAAATTTTTAAAAATGTTGAAAGGCAAATTATTAAAAAAAATTGTTGTTTTTTTTTTTCAAATTAGACTCCGCCCACATTTGAAAAGAACTCCGTAAACATCGAAAAATTGAGAATTTCTTCTTTAAATTATAGTTTTGAAATAGTTTTTTTTTCAATTTTTTTTCAATTTTCCAAAATCCACTAATTTCTCTATTAAAAAAAAATGTTTCAAAAAGTTCCTAAATTCTGTCTCTCTCATTCCATTTCTATTGCTTTCCTTCGCTGTGAATTCTCTCAATATTTTTTCTCATGCTTATTTTTCTATTTTCCTGTTGGATTTTGAGTTCTTACTCTAAATAATTTGTATTTTTTGAGATCAAAACAGCACTAGAAATACTGAAAGAAAACAACAAAATTTCGCGGTTTCGTCTTTTTTACTTTTTGGGAATTTTAAATAATAAGTCGTTCCTTCATTCCAATACACTGGTTGTTTCTTCTTATACTAATTTCCTCTCAAAAAAGTTGAACCAAAATTCTTCATCGAAACTGAGATCTAAACCATGAAACAGTATTTTGGAATTTGTGTTTCACAAAATTCATAAGATATGAATTTAATTTGGAGATAACTTCAATTGGAAAATTTCTTTGAAATTATTTTCAAAATTTTTAAAAATGTTATTTTTTGGTCCTCATGGTATCCCCGTTGATCGTCTATGAGAGGCATATTTTCACTTCATAACTTTTTTAGGAAAAGAGTTATCAAGTAATTGTTAACTAATGAAATGTAGCCCTTATTTTGAGCAACATTTCATTGGTTGCCAGTTTTTTGATAACTCTTATGGGAATCCAGATATGAGCGTTCTAAGACCAGGTACCATTTTGTCTAATTTGCTGCCCGGTACGCCAAAAATTTTATCAGTTTCAAATTTCCTACTTTTAGGAGTAAATACATTGAACTTCTACTGGTGTTGTTAATTGTCAGAAAACTATTGAAAAACTTGAATTTTTCCGATTCAAATTATGAATTTAAGGACAGGGAATTGAACATTGAATAATAATGAGATGGATGAATATCAAAAGATCTCCCAATTGCGACAGAAAAAAAATAATTTTACCAGTTTCAATAACTATTTTAAAAAGCAAAAAAATTGAAGCTTGATTGAGTGATGTCGAAAATAGAAAATTCTAGAAAAAAGTTCATTTAGACAAAAACGATGGAAAAAAGTAATGATGCACATTTAAAATGGTAATTTAAAAAAAGTTTCGAAACTGTAACTTTTTCCTGTTTCAATAATATTTTAGTTTTTCTTCACCACATCAAAAAACTTTAATTTATTTCAGATAAAATCATAATTTCGAATTGAAAAAAAAAACAATTTTTGAACCCTCTCTTAAATTTCTCTACCCACTCTCCTCATTTCCCCTTATCTCTCGCCCTCCCCCCCCACTAATACTCAGCAGTGTTTTTCGTTCGTTCGCTTTTTTTTCTAATGTTATTGTTTTGTTTTTTCTCTCTTTCGTCATTTTCATATCTCTACATCACTGCGTCTCTCCGTCTCATATACCCTCTCGTTAAGTCATGTTCTCTTTTTCAGACCCTCGTCTCGATGAAGAGAGAGAGAGAGACTACTTCTGAAAATATTTCGAGTTTTTTCTATACTTTTTTTTCTTTTTTTTTTTAAATTAAACTATCAAGTTTAGAAGATAAGACAATGATTTACTGATTTTGTGTAGATTTACGAGAATTGGATACGAAGAAATGAGTGTAAAAATGGAAACGTCAGTGATCAGAAACAACGGTCTTTTTGATTGTTTTCTTTTTTGGAACGAATTGATTTTCTCTTTTTTTTTTGAAAAAAAACCTCTGTTTCAAAAATTAAAAAAAAATTGGGTAAAAATGGGCGGAGCCTAAATTCAATTTTTCAAAAAAAATTGGGAATTACTGTTTTAACAATGTTTAATTGTGAGAAAATTATGATTTTTGGGATTCTATAAGTTTCAAAAATTCGCTGTTGCATCGTGATCTAAAATTTGCAGAATTTTGAGCAAAGCAATTGATTCAATCAACTTATAAAATGAAAAAAAAAAGAAGTTTTTTGTAAAATTCCATGTTTCAAATTCTTAGTATCATACTAACTAAAACTTGGAAGGTATTAAATTTTGACCGCTTGTTTCTCGGTTCCCAGTTGAGATATCAAAAAACTCTCAATTAATGAAAAATTGCTTATATCAAGGCCTATAATTCGTTAGTTGACCACTTTTTCATATCTTTTAAAACAACCGAGATATGTCCCCTCAAACTAAGTTTATTTTTTCTCCACGTCTCTCTTGAAGCAACTTCAAACGCTCATAACTCGGCTCTCGTAACAGCTATCAAAAAGTTGTCAACTAATGAAATATTGCTCTTGATAAGGGCTACATTTCATTAGTTGACAACTTTTTTATATCTTCAATGTGAACCGAGATAAATGAGCTTGAATCAGGGCATATACTTACTGTTTCAACACTTTTTAAAATTTGGTTTTTGAAATTTTTTAATTTTTGGTCTTCTAGACTAGAAGCCTTCTAGTTTTCCCCGTTTCAAGGATACTGTAATTCAGAAAATTAAAGTTTTTGAACAATAATAGGTGAATTAGAAAATCAAAAAAAATTTAAAAATTCTGTTTCAAATTTCTTATAAAATTTTCTTGAAATTTTTCTATCTGATATGTAGTTGCTCATGATCATTTGAATTTTTGAAAAAATTTCTCAAGAACTCCCCCAAAACTAGTAGTAGTTTTTTTTCGCCGCCGCGAGAACTCTTTTCCCCTGTATATTTACCCAGGAAGACTCCCTTATTCAATAGACAGTTTGTGTGTGTGGCCGATCGGTCAAACTGTTTGTGGGGGGCTCTGATGCTTCCTCTCTCTCTCTTTCTCTCTCTCTATCCACTTGCCACAGAGTGTCACCGCGCACCTTTTTCTCGATTACGAGGTGAGCTTTCGGCATTCCCTTTTTTCTTACATTGTTCTCGCCACGTTCTTTTTTTCTTGTTGCCAACTCAATTTTTATTACTGTTTCGTGATTTTAGGAAAAAAGGTTTTTAATTTAATTGTTCGATTCGTAAAACATTTACAGTTGGAATCGCTATGAAAAAAAATATTTTTTTCCTTATTTAACTGTTACTCTTAAAAATTTTGGTACTTTTTGAATCCGAAAAATTTGGGTTAAAATAATTTTACTGTTTCATAATCTGCTAATCAACTTACAACTTAACTCAATAAATATTCAGACTTTAACTAGCTGTTAAAAAAATCAAACTTTTTAGTAACAGATCTCATGAAACAGAATTTTTTTTACACTGTTTTCTGACTAGCCCATCAAAAATTTCTATTATTAATTTTTCATAAAGTAATTTTTTAAAGGAATACTGAAACTGTTGAAAAATTGTTAATTTTGAGAGGAAAATAATTTTCATAATGTGTATAATTTTATTTTAGAGTATCTAATACTTTTTTGAACGGTAAAATATGAAAAAAAAATCAATCTCAAACAATCAGAGCCATTATCTTAGTTTTCTCACTTCACATCTTAGATACCGTATTTTAACGTCGTTGTAATAAAAAAGGTATTTTTTAAAGAGTATTCACCAGTGTTGCCCGGAATTCCGTGTTCCGCGTTCCGTGAAGTTTTTTTTTACTTCCACTTCCGAGTTACGTGTTCCGAGACTTTCAAAATTCGACTTCCGTGTAACACTAGTATTACAAACAACGAATATTGAAATTTTCAAAAAAAAAAAAAAATAATTCTAGACATTTTGAAACAGTAAAATTTTTCACTGTTTCCAATTTTTTAAAAATTTGGGTGTGAAACAATTTTGTAATACACCAATATTTGATGACTATCTGGAAAAAAGTAGACCGATTTTAATGAATTTTGTAAAAAAATTTTCAAATTTCAAAAATTTATGAAACTTAAAAAAAAATTCTGTTTCCTCAATCCTTTAATCTGAATTTTTTTTTAATGGAACCATTAATGAATGAGTCGAAAATAAAAACTCTCATTTTTTTGTCCCCCAAAAACCAATAAGATCTCAATATTTTTCATCTGTCTCCCTTCCTCTCCCCCTCCACATTTTCTGATCCAACAAAAACTTTAGAGAAACTATAAGGAATCATAGATTGCAATGTTGTCTCGAGACACACACACCAATACACGCACATATATAGGTCGGTCACTTCGTTTCGCATAATTCAAGCTAATAAACATTGCATGTCATCTCGAGTGGTTTCTTAATGTTTCATCAATGGAATTTTAGCAAAACTGGGGTAGGGGTGGCCTAGAAAAATAGTTAGGTCAGCTGTGAAAGATTAGTGTTTCAATTAAATGTTAAAATATTTTTTTTTCAATTCCACAATCCGCCTTTTGTTCGTTTTTGCTCTTTCTCTTGCTTCAACACAAAAAAAAACACATTCGTGTGTTTTGTCGCCTTTTTTCATACGTGATTTTCGATTTTTTTTTTGAATCCTCTCTTTGTTGAGAGAGGTAGACCACACTTGAATTCCGGAAGAAATGGTGATGTTTCAAAAAAAAATTTTTTTTTTGCTGTTTCAAAAATAGGTTTTTTAGACTATTTCTTTGTAAATCGGTGGTAGAAATTGTGATATTATTTTTAGGGTTATCTGAGATTGAAAAAATTTGTTATTCAAAAAAAAAATTTTTTTCCCAACAATTTCTGTTTCTCCATTTTCAGAAATTTTCCTAAACCTTCATCGTTCTATTGCAATTTTGGTTTTGATTTAATATTTAAATTTCAGTTCCAATTGAAACATAAAAAAATGAAGTAATAATTTGTTTCCATTAGTATCTTGAACATCGCTTCAAACACTATTTGAAACTCTGCTTTAAAATCAAGAAGCAAGGTAGACAACTAGAGAAGCACTTGACATGGTTGCGCCTGGAAACCAGAAAAAATCAAAAATTATATTTATTTCTGTTTCAAAAAGAACAGAAAAGTTATGTTAGCTTTTTTCAATGCTTCGCGGGACTCTAATTTTTTGCTAATTTTCAGTAGCACTGAATTGATTGAATTTGTTTTGCTTGTCACATTCATTCTGAATTTTCGAAAAAGAAATAAAAATCAGTTTCACAATACCTTAATTTGAATTTGAATTTGATTTATTGCTCATAACCGGTAAAATTACCTTAATCACTATTAAAGAAAACCTGTAGCTGCTGATTGCAATCATGACTTTCCAAATTTTTAAAGTTAATTCGTTATCGTTTCTCGCATTTAATTTTTTTCTGTTTTACGTGGTACTTTTCTAAATATTTAAACAAATTAAATTAAGTTAATTAAATTCGTTATTACTGCGTATACTTTTGGTCTATATTTTCAATTAGTGAAACTGAAATTTTTTTTTACTGTTCAGTAATTGAATTTTTTTGGAAAAACCGAGACTTAAAATCTTGTTTTAAAAAATTAGGAAGGAGCTAAAATCGCTAATCCTCCCAAAAAAGAAGACATTTTTTTGAACCCACAGAAAATTTTTCCAAAAATTTTTTTCTGTTCTCCAGGTGATGAACACTACCATTGTTCATTTAACTCCACTTATATCTTCTCCTTGAAACTGTAAAAATTTTACTTTTTCAACAAAAAAAAATCAATTTCATAGGTAACTCCTTAATAGATACTATTAGCAAATCTTTTATGATGAAAAAGTTATGTTGAGCCTTTAAAAGAACTAAAATGCATTTTTTGAAACATTGAAAAAATAATAGGACTATCTATCTACAGTATCCCCTTTTCTTCTTCCCCCTCAAAAAAAAAATGTTCTAGTCATCCATCTGGTGTCATAAACTGCATAAACTGCTCATCATCACTAATCCGAATTTCCGAAATCCTTTATATCATCTTTTCCAGCATCTCTTTCTCTCTCTCTCATGTTAATATTCCTCTACACACATACACATCGATACTTCTTCTCCCTCCAACCACTCAATTTTTTTTCTGGCTGTGTGCATTGGTTCGTCTTTCTCTTCCTCTCTCTCTCTTCTTCAACCACTTGCTCCTAGAGTCTCCTCTCTAGTTTTTTTCCCCTTGATTTCATGCCCAGAATCGGAGAGAGAGAGAAAACTTTCTCTTTTTTTGCTACTACTCCTTTTTCTTAAAAAAGGGACTCTTTTTGCTCACTGCTCCCCTCCTTTTTTCTCTTCTTTTTTTCTCTTTTTTTTCTTGAGCTCTCAAAGACGAAAGAGAGGAGGAGGAGGAGGCTAAGAAGAAGCTGAATAAGGAGCCAAAGAGCCAAAGAGTGTCGACACGTGAGAACAACTTTTCTCTCTTTTTTTTCTTGTTGGTTTCTGGATTTTTTCGGAGAAAGTTCAAATTTTGTGGATTTTCGAATTTTTGAAAAAAAAAAAAATTTTTCGGTTTCACATTTTTGATAAACTTTTTGAAAAATGTTAAAAATTTCGATGCAAAAGGCGCACTTTAAGAAAAAATTCAAATTATTTTTGGTTCGATTGCCCTTGAGAGAATAGACGAACCACTAAAAAACTGAACTTGAAAAAAAATGCAAATTTTGAAACAGTTAATTTTTTTGCTGATTTAGAGAATTATTATATTAATTATATTAATGATATCATTTTTCCCAATTTTGAAAAGCTTTGAAACAGTACCTGTCGTCAAACTCTAACTCCCTTTAAGTTTGAGAGACGAAAATGTGCCGAAAACGTGCCGGGGCCATAAAATCCTTTAAAATCGATATTTTCGATCTATCAAGGAGTGGAAATGATAGATCTAGACAAGATCTCAACGATGATCTAGTTTAGGAAGCGATTGGTCAAACTTGGACCGAGCTACATGGCTTATAAAAACCAGATCAAAAAATCTTAGTTTCAAAGTCATGTAACTCGGTTCAGAGTGAATAGCTTCAAAAACTAGTCCATCTTGTAGAACTCGTTGAGAGCTATCATTTTCACCTCTTGATCGTCTAAAAACTTCAATTTTAAAGGGAGTTATAACCTCGGCACGTTTACGGCTCATTTTCAGACTATTCGTGTCTTATCAAATTACTGTTACACTATTTTAATATCTTAACCTAATACTGAAACATAAATTATTTTCAATAAATGAGTTGATCTTATCCTTATCCATTTCCTCCCACCCTGAAGCCATTCCTAAATATTACGTGAGAAACCGAAATTTGGTTCGATTCGAAAAACAACATGTTCTTGAAAGTCTGTGATCTTACATACATTTTCGTGTCTTATTCAAAACTACAATAAGCTAGTAACTAAGCAAAAATTATTTTTTTTCATGTTTTCATTGAACTAATTTTTTCTGTTTCAACGAATTTTCATTGGGGACAATTTTTTTTATCTACGTTGTTCTCATGGTCTTTTTCTGAAAAATTCAATTTTTATAAAAATTTGCAAAAAATGCCTACATGAAATACCTAAAGTTCTCATTTCCGGCTAGAACGTCTCCATACGCGTTTCCTGTTTCAAGCAGAAAGTAAAAAAAATGATATTTAGAATTAAAATAGTGATTCAAAACAAAAAAAAATTTATTTTGAATTTTTTGTCAAATACTAAATTTTGGTTTAAAATTTTCTGTTTCAAAATTGTTATTTTTCAGTTTTTTTCATTTTTATTTAGTATCGATTTGCAGAAACAAACTGACAACATTTATCTCGATTCCCATAGAACCTACAAAAAAGTTGTCAACTAACAAAATGTAGCCCATATTTTCAGCAATATTTCATTAGTTGACCACTTTTTGATAGCTGTAACAGGAGCCGAGTTATAGCCGGTTGAAATTGAATCGCATAGAAAAGCACGCCTATCTCGCTTGTCTTAAAAGATATCAAAAAGTGGTCAACTAACAAATTATAGGGCGTGTTAAGAGCTATATTTTGTTAGTGGACAACTTTTTGATAGCTCTTACGGGAACCGAGATACGAAAAATTAAAGTTGCAAACATTTTTTTACTGTTTCAAAAACTCCAAAAATTCGATTTCGGGGATTTTCGAACAATAATTTTTGTAAAGCCATCAATATCCAAACTTTCAACTTTCCATTTCTAAGATCACATTTTCCTAATTCACCTGCCGGATATCCATTGAAAATTCTCTCATTTCAAATGAGCTCTTCTGAGCAAGACGGAACCAAAAAGAGAAGGAATTTGCATGATCTCTGAATGAACTCTAATCCTCTTTTCTCGAAAAAAATTCAATTTGTGCACTTTTTTTCCTGCAAATCTCGATAAAAGGTAGCGATGTCATCATTATTTTCTGATCAGTTTCACATAGACCACTTCCTCGTCAGAGTTCGAAATCATGTTTACCGCGTGGGTTGTGCGTTGATCCTTCTAGAAATATAATGAGCAAGGCGGTCTTAATAAGAATATTATTTCTAGACGTAATAAGTCTCGTTTCTCTCTTTCTATCTCTCTTATTATTGAGAGAGAGAGAGAGTGTCTAGCTTCTCTGCGCTCTCTAACTCTCTTATTCGGGATAATAGTTTTTAGAAGAGAGCGCAGGGAAACGAGAGTGTCTAGCTTCTCTGTACTCTCTCTATCCCTTATCTTCTAGAAAATCGTTTATCTAGCTTCTCTGCGCTCTCTGATTCTCTCCCAAATGTACTTTTCTCGATTTCTAACTTCTCTGCACTCTCTCAATCCCTCTTCCCCTAGCAAAATTTCTTTCTAGATTCTCTGCGCTCTCTCCCGCTCCCTCAACTTTACTTTTCTCGCTCTCTAGCTTCTCTGCACTCTCTTTCTCTCCTTTGAATCCAAAAACCACATCCATTAACCCTAAGAAAATCACAATACGAAAACTTCTCATATTTTATTACTTAACAACTTTTTCTATCTTAAAAACTGATATCTAATCGATAAACCGTGTGACAGAGCCACATGTGGTCTCGGTTCCCACGGTCGATTTATGACAACGCGGTTTGACATGACCATTGTATATAAATACGTTTCAGTTCCGGGTTTTTTTGCTTTTTTTTAATTTTTAAACGTCATAGAAAGAGGAGGGAGAGAGAGGGAGAGTGCAGAGAAGCTAGAGTGTATGGCTTCTCTGCGTTCTCTCTCTCTCTCTCTCTCTCTCTCTCTCTCTTTGCCTTAGCTAACCTTCAATTACTGCTTAACCCTTCAATTATAATATCATGAAATATTTTTCAGAAACCAAGACAACCATCACAATTATCTCCCTTCCTTCCTCTCCCCCTCCTCCGACTACTAGCCCCCAAAAATTATGCCCTCCACGACTTCATAGCCACAGAATGTTTCCTCCTCCTCCCCTCCTCATCTGGCTCGTTTTGTTCTGCTTGGCTGGCCCGCAAGCGGTACTCACCGAGCCGTACAATTCGACAACATTGACATCTCGCGATGACGTCACCACCGATGTGTTGGTGTTGGCGTCGGAGGAGACGCCGACGCGGGCGCCACGATTAGTGACGAAGCAGGGGAAGGTGGAGAAGGTGGCACCATCGGATGATCCGTTATGGGTCACGGATTGTTCGGAGCCATTGAATAAGGATATTTCGTGTTCGGTTAATATTGGTGAGCTACAGTAATCCTTACAAAATTAAAATCACTGTTTTAGTTGGTTGCTCGGACAACGTGTTCAAGTACGTGGAGCCGGGTGCGGAACCCCCTAGAGCTCATGACGTCAGAATCGCGTCCACTATAAAGGTGATGGGCGCGAATCGAATTGACAAGAGGAAGCATCGACTGCATGTCGACGTGTCATGGCAGATACCTCAATTGAACTCGTCAAGTGCGTTGAAGGCTTTCAAGTTGATTGTGAATGGGCCGGATGGGAGGAACACGTGTTTCGTGTTTAATGTTACGCAGCAACATTTGCATACAGAGGAGGATAATGTTTCGGTGGGTGAGGGGGACCATGTGTGGAAAAAAAAAGCTAAAACGGGTTGGAACCCTTTGAGACCCTTTGGAACCCTATGGAACCCTTCAGGACCATGTATGGACCAAACCAAAATGGGGTTGAAATCTATAGCTTCCCAATGGTTAGAACACCATTATTAGCTTCCCCAATAGCCAAAATTTAGTGTTTTCCTCTAATAACAAAAACATGAAACACAATTTTTTTTTCTTCTAAAATCGCAAATTTCAGCCACGCTACCGTTTCTCCTCGAACACGCTCTTCGAATTCGCCAACACCTACACCGTCACCATCGTCTCGCTACCAATATCCAGAAAACGTGCTCCGAAAATATCAACGACTAGTCTAATGCCCGATGATCCGGATCAAGCACCCGCGAAACTCGTCAAAACACCCGAGGAGATTTGTGCGGGGAAATGTAAGCGATCGTAGAGGATTAAGAAAAAAAAGTCATTCTTAAATTATAAAACGCTATCCGCAGTCGTTTGGCAAGAGAATAAAAATAAGCAGCCGGCCGAGGGGTCGAACCTGTGACCTCTCGGGCGTCGAACAAATCCACTATCCACTGTACCATACACGCAAACCAAACATGTCCGGCACATTCCCTGGATATCTGGGGGCCTGCTGGCAAACTCTGATTAAAAAATAAGAAAATTTCAGCAAATCCACAAGCATCAAAATGGGCAGCAAGCTTCCGGAAAATATTCTTATTCAGTGCGATTCGAATGATCCAAATCGAATTTCTAGCCGCCCCACCACAATATTGTTTCGAAGAATACGAAATCCGTCTTCTAGATAGCTCAGGGATAGTCATGCTTCAATCAGCTATCATCTCCAAGTCAGATCTCAAAACAGAGGTCATAAACGGGCGGCCGGTTCAATTTGGCGAGTACAATTTCACTGACATCGAATTAGACACGTTGCTAATCCCATCAGTGATACCGATTGAGACGGCGCATGATGGGCGGTGCTTGTGTGAAACGGAGAATGGTTGCAGCTGTCTGGCAGCTGATTGGAAGCCAGTTAAACTTGCTAGTGAGTCATAATTTTTGAAAAATTACTAAATTTAAGATTCAGAAATCGAAAAACCGCCTGCTGGGACAAATGATACGGTAGCTAGTGATGGGAAGACTGAGGCTGATAAAACTACAGTTGGGACTTGGGATTGGTAGGCTCTAATATAAGTGCACCCTATCAAAAATATTTTTAGGCATTCCTACGCAATCATTGGAGGTATCCTCATCGGTCTTGGCTTCGGAATTAGTATTTGTTGTTGCTTGAAGTGTTATAAGAGATTCCAAAAGACTAAAAAAGCATCAAATGTTCATCTTCTAAACGAAAACCCCGCTTTTTCACATTCAGGATCCATTCCATTGATTATGAAGCGTAAGTTTAAAAAAATGCTGTTTCAAAATCAAGCTTTTTTTTCCTTTTCAGAATCCACATCGGTCCTTATCATCTATAGTCATGACTCAGCGCAACATGAAGCGGCGGTGGTGGCGTTTGCTGAGTTGTTGCGGGATGTGTTCCATTTGAGTGTCCATGTAAGTTTTAGGATTGGGCTAATGGTAGGGGCCATAGTGGTCCCAAGCTAGGGATGGTCCCAACATTAGTTAGAATACTGACTATATTATTAATCACCAATCTGTCTAAGCCACCGTACTAGTCCCACTGGTCTCAATATTGGTCCCCATAGTGTTCGCAATTTTTTTGGTTGTCCTGATCCTAATATAGTACCTCCTTTTTAACCTTAATGGTCCCAAATTAGGGTCGGCCATGGTCCCAATATTGGCATAATTATTAGTCACCGTACTAATTCCACTGGTCCCAATTTTAGGTCCCACTGGTTCCAATATTGATCATCGTAATGGTCCCAATTTTTTTGTCCCAGCCCATATATTGGTCTCTTTTAATTTGGCGAACCTTTTTTAGTCCTGTCTTAACCCCAATTATAACTAAATTTTCACCCTTTCCCTGAACTATACCAGCCGAATGAAACATTAAATTATTATTATTTTCCAGCTCGATACCTGGGACGAAGAGGACATCGAAGCGAACCGTGCCGAGTACATCAACTCGAGCATTGTCCGCGCTGACAAACTCATCATCATAAACTCAATCGGGGCTTACTATCGCACTCTTTTCCGTTATAAACGGGAACCGGCTATTGAGAGAATTGTTAGAGGAAGAAATGATGGACTTTTTAATTTGCAATCGGATTTAGCGTTACAGTAAGACACCCGGGAATTTGAAATTTTTATAAAATAATTTTTTAGGCACCCTAGTGTGATCTCATGCCACTTCAGCTACACAAACCCAAAATTCGTCCTTTTCCCCCTCTCCCGTCTTCTACAGTACTCCATTCCCGATAACCTCATGACAATGACCACTTCATTAACTGGCCAACCTGCCCGGCAAGAGCAGCTTGCCGGATTCAATCAGACATTCGCGCGGCTTCAAGCAGCAGTCTCCCGAAAAGCTCATTATATCGAAAGTGATCCGCAGTGGTTTGAGAATACACATCATAGAGTGGCAGAGACTGCTGAACTAGCTGAGCTAGAAGAGATTCCATTGCCTCCTAGTCTTCGAATGGAGATCAAGGATGAAGTGGAAGATATTCAGGAGATGGAGACAATGCCAATGGACGTTTTGGAGAAGAAATTCGAGAGATTTGTTCCAGAAGACATCCACGATGAAATTGAAATTCCACTTGAAATATCTCAGAAAGTGGTTCCAAAAGAAATGCTCCCTGATTCCCCGACTTCTCAGGATCCTGAAGAGGATGAGGAAGAGGATGATGACGTGGATTCTCTGGAGAATGCTAGTCCATCAGCTCGGATAGAGGAATTGCAACGGTTGATAGTGAATAAGGATATGAATCATGATTCAGGGAATTTGGATTCGGCTTATGTCAGTGGATCCGATTTTTCGGCGGATATTCATACAGATGTAAGTGATATAAAGAGGGAGAGAGTGCAGAGAAGCTAGAGAGTCTATAGAGAGGGCGCCCTCTCATTTTCCTCACCTAACTTTAAACGACTATAACTCGGGAACCAGCAGAGCTAGAAAAAAGTTGTCAACTAAGAAAACACTCAAAATTTTATCCTCTATATTTTATTCTCTTGAACCAACTATCTAGCTCTATTGGTTCGCAAGTTACAAGCGTTCAAAGTTACCTAGATTGGATTTCTCTGCAGAGAAGTGAGGATGTCTATAGAGAGAGCGCAGAGAAGCTAGGGTGCTGGTTGAGAGCGTGCAGAGAAGCTAGAGTGTTCATAGAGGGAGCGCAGAGAAGCTAGAGAGTTCTCTTGCGAGGAAGAGAGCGCAGAGAGAGCGCAGAGAAGCTAGAGTGTCTGCGCCCTCTCATTTTCCTCACCTAACTTTAAACCACTATAACTCGGGAACCAGCAGAGCTAGAGAAAAGTTGTCAACTAAGAAAATACTCAAAATTTAATTTTCTATATTTTATTCTCTTGAACCAACCCTCTGGCTCTACTGGTTCAGGAGTTATAAGCGTTCAAACTACCCTAGATATTTCTCTGCACTCTCTCCAACCCATTTTTTCCAGATTATCGACAAACCTCGGTTAAACGCAGAAGTGGATCGTCGAAAAGCCAACCGTGAAGATTCGGCGTTCCACGATGACGTCATCGGTGTACATTAACCATTTTTTGCCCACTTTAACCTCATCTCGATCTCATTTCCCTTTTCCTCCTCCTCCCTTAAATTCTCTTCCACCCGGGTTCCGATTTCTCCTTCCGAAAAAAAGTATCTGCAAAACCAAAAATTCTTCGTCCTCCTCCATTTAATTATTGATTTTTACGGGTTTTTTGAATCAGTGTTTTTTGATGAGTAGATGATTCACCTTAATTTTTTTTTCTTTTTTTCACCCGGTGTCCCATTTTTTTTTGAAAATTGTGTGACTAATTGAATTGTGTAAATTGAAACATATTGTGTAAATGTTTATTTATTTTTTTGAAAAATTAATTAATGAATATTTTATTTTTGAAAATCATTAAAAGTTTGTTCTAGGACCTGAAATAGCGGAAATCAAAAATTTTTAAAAAATAAGTCAAGAGACCGAAACAGTAATTTTTTTTTCTAAATTTTTGATCTACGCTAAAAAGATCAAATTCAAATTCCCGATCCATTTTCTCTTTTTTAATCAATACCTCACTTTTTCTAAAAATTTCCTTTTGCTTATCCTTAATTTCCGTCATGAAAAGATCAAAGAAAACTAAGAGACGCAGAGAAAGACCACCGGTGAGTCGACGTTCTCTACCAACTAATTTTATTCCATCTACTGCTTCATTTTCATTATTTTGTCTTCCGTTAGTCGCATTTCGAAATGTGGTCGAGTGTATGGATATTGTTGAACTGTAAGTTTTTTTGCTTTCTTTATTTTTATGAGAACTAAAAAAAACTGTGAAATAATGAAATATTGCTAATAATAAAGGCTATATTTTTTCCCCAAAGGTCATCAAACTAACATTCAAAAGCTACTCTATAATGCGAGTTGTGAAACAGTTAAAATTTTAAAAAAAATTGAAAAAAATTACCAGTTTCCAAATTATATTTTAAAGTTAGAATGTTTTTGTTAGGTTAATTCATGAGGAGAATTAATTTTTGATTTCTCAGTTTCCATGATAGCTATCAAAAAGTGATCAACTAATGAAATATTGCGCTTAATAAGGGCTACATTTTGTTAGTTGACCATTTTTTGATAGCTAACACAGGAACGGAGATATGCGCCCAGACGCAGACAGTCTAGTTCTAGTTTTTCTTTAATAAAACGCTTATAACTCGGCTCCCGTCATAGCTATCAAAAAAGTGTCAACTAATGAATTATTGCTCTTAATAAGGGCTACATTTTGTTAGTTGACAATTTTCCGATAGCTCTCAAGGGAACTGAGATATCGATTTTCATCTTAATTTTTTCAGATACGAATTATCCCAACTATCTGAAAGGATGTTTTCTCGATTGAAACACTGCAACCTTAAAATTGAACCGATCCATGTTGAATTCCGGAATGAAATGAGAATTGATATTTATGAAACCATCCACGGAAATCAAAGAATTATCTCGTTCGGAGAACCTCTAAAATCATCAAAAAATGTTTTGGTATTTTGGAGTGATCCAAGTGAAATTAACATGGATTTCATTGAATTTTTGACTGAATTCAAAGATCTATTCCCTCGTGTCCAATTCAATGTTACAATTGGAAATTTCCATGGATTCATGTCATCATGGTCCCATAAACTGTTCAAAAATTGTTTGTCTTTGATGATTCCGGAAAATGTGGTTTTGTGTGCAAGCGAGTTGGCGTTTGTGGTGGGGAAGACGCAGCCGAGTAGAGGAATTCAAATTGATAGTTATATGCCAAGGATTATCTTTTCGGAAACTGTAAGTTAAATTTTTTTTCTGTTTCTGAAAGTTTGTTAGTAGATTTTCAGATGGAGTTAGTTGGTAAAGCCTTTGGAAACCATGGAAATTCTTAGCTTGGAACCTCACCTTTGGGGACCATATGGGTCCAAAAAAAACAGTTGAAACCCACATTGTCCCTAAACCAAAGGGAAGTAGCTATTTAGATGGTCCCAAGAGTTATGGTGTCCAAACTAGCTTTAAAGGATCATTTAAAAGTGGTCCCTAGACTGAGGGGCTTATTAAAGTGGTCCCGAAAAAGTATGGTCCCATAAACTGAAATTATTTTCAGATCCTCACCCAACCATTCATAAAATGCCGTGACGCCAAATGGCTAACCCTAACTGACCTCAAAACAATGAAATGCGAGTTTGCCTCATTTGACTTCAACTCAATCACTACAATGGAAGTTAAAGATTTTATTTATCATTGGATGGACGGAGGGAACCCGAATCTTCAAAGACTTCAATTGGGTTTTAGTGATGAGCTATCGGAAATTATGGAAGAATTGGGATATTTGGATTGGGATAAGAAGAAGACGTTTTATGGAGGATTAGGTGAAGATAGAGAGGAGAGAATTGAGATTCAAAGAGGTGATGGAGTAGTTGCGACTATTTTTAAATTCCAGAATTGGCTGGAATTTTTGGTTTCGGATACGTTTTAATATTTTTGATTTTTTGGTTTTTTTTTGGAATTATTTGCTGTTTCTGATACATTTTTTTATAAATGCCTGTTTAATAAATGCGCTCACATTTATTTTTTTATTAACTTAAGAATTGCAGACTCCACCCAGTAGAGCATAGACAACTAGAGACTCTGTCTTCTCTGCGCTCTCTTGGCATTTGAAATTGGAAAAAAAAACTAGAATCAACTGAAAAACGAACTAGAAAACCTAAAATTAGGCATTCTGAAACAGATAAATTTAATTTTTTTTTCCAAAAAATTTTTTCCCGATCATGGATAAAACCTAGAGAATAGACTGAAAACTCCTAAAATTGCAAAATTCAAAATCATAATGAAACTGAAATTTTTTTACATTTTCGGGTACTGTAGTTATAGTTTGATGAATTAATAAATCTCAATGAATTCGAATTTTCCTTTGTTTTAAAAGTAGAAGAAAAAACTGAAAATCATAATCTTTGGAATCGTCCCATTGAAAAAAAAAATCAAAATCGGACTTCAAGATGACCAGTCGAAACAGGAAATTTTTGGATAGTAATTTTGACTTTTTTGTGTTATTACTTATTCCATGCTCAATTTATCCTAATTTACTTTACATATGCAATCGCGCTCCAAAAAAATAAATTTGGCTGCTTACCTTCAATTCCGATGGCTGAGTATCAAACGTCAATTGACTTTATTTGAAGCGTATAATTAACATTTAATCCTCAGCCAATGGATTTTAAAGTAAGCAATAAAATATCATAATACAGTGGGGCGCGATTGCGAATGTAACTACAGTACCGTCCAAAAGGTTGTTGACTTTTAATCTTCCAGCCATAAAATTTTTTCTAGAATGGGTATCAACTAGAAATTTTTTTCTTAGGTGTTTGAAAGAATTTTACATATTTCGGCCAAGTTTTAGCCAACATTATCGAAAATGTTCCAGTTGGGTGTCAAAATATCGGAATTTGCAAAATGTCGATTTTTCAAAATTTTTCATCTTTGGTCCTTTCGCTGACCTCCGTTTAAATTTAGCTTTATTGTGTTATTAGGGAAGATTTTGAGCTGAAAGTTGCCAAGAAATCAACAAAAATATTCATTGAATGTGGTTTTTTGGAAAAATTCTGATAAGTAGGAACATGGAACAAATGGAATATCTGAATACTTGGATACCCCAAAAAAGGTCTATGGTACGCCTGAAGTATGAATTTCGACAATCCGAAATAATTTCCAATTGATCTTTTCAGTTTTTGTTGGTGTATGACAAAGGAATATAAAAGTCAACAACCTTTTGGACGGTACTGTATGCGTATTGTAGTGTGAATATCGTATTTAAAAATTTTCCTGTTTCACAAAGTTTTCTTCAGCCATGAATGTGAAAAACAATAATTCAGTTCATAGTCTCTATTCGTCTGCGAAATAAATTAAATATTACTGTTGCTAATTTGAGATAATAAACCGTCATCATGAATTTACTGATATTGATTTCATCTTTTTCCTAGAATTCCCCAAATCCAGTGCTAAAACCACCAACATTTAAAAAAATATTTCGAAATTTCTAGAAATTATCAATGGAGCGCACTTGCCAATTCTTCTAGAAATTTCAAAAAATTCAAAAAAAAATTTTTTTTAATAAGCCCATAGAAATTCCGGCTTTAGACTCACTAAGAAAACTACGAGAATTAATTTGATCTACATTTTTTTAAATCAAAGATCAAGGAAACAGAAAAATAAAAAACATTAGATTTCATTTTTTTTCTCATCATTTTCCTATTTTTTCCCTGTTTCAATTTCATTTTTTTTTGATTTTTCAGAAACTTTTTCTGATTCCCCAGACGCAAATTTAGTTTTCAGCCAAATGGTTCCTCACCAACTACTCATTCTCCTAACCCTTCTCTTCACTTCTTCCAACGCTCTCATCGATTGCTCCTTGAAAGATTCGTGTTTCGGAGAGCCACCAAGCTGTGATCCGAACACCGAATGCGACTCGCTTCTTCATTTTGATCCTCATGGAAATTTGCACATGTTCCTTCGAAATTTCACGGATCCCGTTGGGTATGCGGCGTTTGCTGTGGATCGGAAGCCAAGGGAGGCTATTGAGTACTTTATGTGTCTTCCACATCAAGGACAGCGTCTTCGTGCCGTTGCTTTGCTTGGTGGTAGTGCAGTGGTTACTGAGCAGGTTAGTGAGGTGGTGGGGGTGCCGGGAACGTGCCGGAAGTGTGCCGAAAATGCGCATGGCTCTAACTCCCTTCAAAATCGATATTTCCAAACAATTAAAAAATGAAAATGGAAGACCTCAACGAGATCTACACAATGGACCAGGTCGAACCTATTGGTTGATCCTGAACCGAGTGACCACTGAAAAATATTTTTTACCAGAATTTTTTTAAGCGGTGTAACTCGGCCCAGGATCATCCAGTATCTTCAAAAACTAGCTCATTGTCTAGATCTCATCGAGAGCTATTATTTTCATACCTTGATCGTCGAAAAATATTGATTTTAAATGGAGTTAGAGGTTCCCAAATTTTGGCACACTTTCGGCACACTTTTGCCACGTTTTTAACTTTCTATAGTATTTGGCACATTTTCGGCACACTTTCGGCACAGAAAATTCATTTCCATGTTCCAGGCCCGCCTTGGAGTCGTTCAAAAGATCTCGCGCAACTATTTCCGATGTGTCTTCAACAACGTCGCAGACCTCCGATCGAAATTCCAAAAACAACAAATCCTAATCTCAAAAGGAACATTCAACGGAAATCTTGATTTTCAAGAAGGAATGAATGTGCTTAGTGTGGATTCAAAAAAGGATTTTGAAGAGGAAGAAGTGATTCCGATTATTCATCAAATCCGTGCTCGTCTTGACCCATTGGAAGAGGATGTTTATGGTGTGGATGAGAGTGAACTGATTTCAAATGCTATTGATAATCTTCCAAAGGGATCGATAAGTGAGGATGAGAAGGAATTGGCTAGATATCTTTCGAAGAAGACGAGAAGTCGTCCGGATAGGTATGAGGAGGAGGATTCTAGAAGAAGTTCATCGAGAGATGAGGACGAGCAGGATCAGGAGGAGGATCAGGAGGAGGAAAAGGAGAAGAAGACTTCTAGAAAACATCCATCTAGAAAGGAAGAAGATGAGCAAGAGGAGGAGAAGAAGGAAAAGAAGAAACCAGTAAGTCACAGATTTTTTGCAGTTTCAGATGTAGTTTTTTAAGCTGAGCAATTTTTCAGTTGAGATTTTTTCATGAAAATTCCTTTGAAAGGATGAAAAATTGATTTTTTTTTTTTGGAGCAACTTCTGTGTACTCCTCGCGAACAAGTCGTAGCTAAATGACTTGTCCGTGAGGAGTACACGGAGCTAGATGCCAAAAAATTTAAACTTGATACTATTTTAGAAATTAAAATAAGTCGAAGATCAAAAAAATTTATTTCAGCCCCCCTTTTACAATCCATTGAAACAATATTCTTAATTTCAGAATTCTAAAAAACGCCCATCTCGAGACGAAGAGGATTCAGAAGATGAGAAAAAGTCAAAAAAGAAATCGATGAGAGATGAATCGGATGAAGAGGAGAAGAAGCCAAAAGGGAAGAAGGATTCACCGAAGCCAAAAAAGAAGGAGGATCCAGAAGATTCTGAAGAGGATGAAGATGAGGAAGACGATGAGGAGAACTCTGGATCAATTGGCTGGACAACCAAATCGATTTTGGCCATTGCCATTGCTCATCTTATTCTTTGAATTCCTCTACTAACTATCAAATGTAAATATCTATTGCTTGTTTTATAATCTTTTTTTTTTGGTTTTTAGATGAATTTGTGTTTAGTATGGGGTTTGGTTTTTTTGTAGAAACTCAGGAAAAGTATTAGAAAATGAGAAAAAACTGTTTCAGATGTTTAGTTTATGAAACAGGTTACGAGATTTATGATCACCTTATTGTGTGTATAGAAAAAAAGTTTATATTTGAACAAGGCGGGGCCTCTTATGACAAAAAGCTAAAATTTAGGAGAAGCTAACATAAATAAAATTGAAGACAATGTCCGGGTGGAGAACATAATTTTTGAAGTGATCCCCGTCTAATTTGGCTGGCTTTAGTAGGAAATTCAGTTTCAGAAAGAAAGTGTATTTTCAATATTTATCAAAATTTTCAATCGAAACGATTAAGAACAATTGGGTAATTTGAAAATTCTTGACAATGTGTATTGCTAGCAATAAGTTCGACATTAGATTTTTATGTTTGTTTCAAGAACTTTGAGATCTAGTAGAGATTACTGTAGCAAGGAAGCAGTATATATTCATGAGTTCAAGTTTAGTATTATCAATATATTTCTTTTAGAAATTGTAAATAGGTCGGCAATTTTATTAATGGTTTTACGGTACATAGCTTTTATGCTACTTCAGATACAGAAATTTAAGCAACTGAATCCAGCAATCAGAAAACAATTTCCCGTTTCAGGTCATTTTCATTGTTATCTTCATATCGGCTAAAATATTGGTGTGCTATTGGGCCCTTTTCAAGACATCAAATATCATCCGGTAACACTACAGTAGGCCATCTTCTATCAACTTAAAAATTTCGATTTTTCCTATCATAAGTTCATAACACAAGAAGATGAATATCTAGGGAAAAAAGTGAATTATGAAACAGTGAACTTTTATAGTGTAACATGAACTTCCCGTTTTTAAAAGTTCTCAAATTTTGAGATGAGACCGAATTAATAATAATCGTGATTTTTGCAACCAAAACAAAAAATAGTAATTTTCAGCCTTATTTAGCTCTTTTTATTGTGGATTTGCTTTTCGGTTACTGTATTTTACAGTTCTTACTACGATGTATATGTTAACTTTCATAAATACAGTAGTTCATATTTGTTCTGATATCTTCATTTTCCTCCAAGTTTTCTTTGAAATCTAAGAAATTATTGATGATTTCCGCTAGAATGATAGGAATCACATACATCACTTACGATTAGATAATAATTTTAAACCAATGAAATTCGAAATTTGTCAAATCTGAAACAGAATTTTTTTTCTTTTTTCTCGAAATTCTCATTTTTATTTTTCCGTCTCAATCCTTCACCAAAAATCTAGTTCCCCTTTGAAAAAAAAGAGGAGTTACGTCTATAATTAATGCACCCAGTCTTCGTCTAATTGCACGTCAGGGGATTGTCTAGAACCACTGAAGTGCGTCAACGGTTATCTCTTTTCTTTTCTAGGAGACGCCCCTGAGATAAAGTTCCTCAGTCGTCACAATTTTTTTTTCTGTTTTTGGAATACAAGATAGTTTTAGTTTAATAATAATTATCCACTGTCATGTTTTTATTTCTTTTTAAGATTTTGATGTTAGTCATTTTAAAATAGTCTGTTTTAAAATAATGTTTTTCATTCAAGTACTGGGAACAGTTAAAAATTGTAAACTGAAAAAATATTTCTGTAACCGAAAAAAAGGTGTTATGTGATAGTCACTCTTATCCGAAATCACTGATTCAGCAGGTTGTTAAATATTTTTTAAGCCATGGAACAGTCAATACTCTTTCAAAACATAATAATGTTTTTTTTTTAAATTTCTGTTACATCGCCTTTTTATAAATTGTCTTTACTGCTGTTCTTGCTGGGGTGATGACTCAACAACGGATATTCTTGAAATACCTAATATAATAATATTGAACACCTTCAACTTCAATTAATTCCCTGAACGCAAAAACAAGCTAGCCAGAATTCCGTCTTCCGTTTTCCGTCTTCCGAATTCCGTCTTTCGTTATTCAATTTTTGTTCCGACTTCCGTCTTCCGTCTTCCGTTTTCAAAATTTTCAACTCCGCGCAACTCTGGTACGGAGCTATAAAAGTAAATCATCTTACTAATAACAAACGCGGTTTTCTGTGTGTGTGTTTGGGTGTGGATCGCCGATGCTACCGCTCCTCCCATAGATCCAAATTTTTTGGGACAAGGACAGGTCGATTCAGAATTCCAGAGCGATGATGCAGGTCTTTTCCGTTTTTGATTCTGATAAGGGAGAAGCTCTGTATACCTATAGCACTTCCCAGGAGCAAGTTGGGATCTCCCAAACAGGTGGTTCTCTCAAAATTACCTCCTGGGAAGGTAGATCAAATGCGGGAGAAGGCGCGAAGCGTCGTCAGCAAGCTTGTAAATAATCAATGATTGCTTTAAACTTTGCAGTTTCATTTGGACGATGAAAAACATTTTTTTGAACACATTGGAGTTTCGGCCCCATCAATAATTTTTTACATGTTTCATGAGGTTTTTAAAACAAATTAAAATAACTCAATTTTATTTTCCAAGCAATTTAACCATGCTAATTTTAAACTTTAGTCTTACTTCTCCGTCCAAAGTCCAAAAAGTCCGCATTTTCCAAATAGGAGGATCAAAAACTACAAATCCTTATGATCAAAATATCCCTACTATAAACTATTCCTCATTCAAAAAAAAAAGAAATTTCCCGGATGAATCAACCCAATTAAGGGTCACCTAGCACTTTCACTTAATCAGCTGTCTATTGTGAACCGAGTCATAGGGGGTTTATGCTCGTAACGAGGTTAGTCTGACACCTTGCTCCCCTAAATTTTTTTTTTCTTCGTTTCTGTTTCAACTTGATCTCAAAAAAGAAAAAAATTTTTTTTTTAGAATTATAATATTTGTTTTTCCAGAATGTCTACCGTAATCTCAAATTGTGATTTAATGAAAGACATTGCCACTTTTCCCCCTTTATCAGCTCTCCTGCTATCTTTCCTTGTTATGTCCATATTTTTGCTACCTTTAATGGGTTGGTTGATTGTGAGAATTGCTAAGAATCAGCTGTATCACTTGAATACGAGAATATTGCTCATTGTTCATTGTTCAGGGATTTTTGTGCATTGTTTGGATAGGCAAGTTTGAATTCTATATAATTGAGGAAAAAAGTTAATCAAATTTTTTTACGGTTTCATTGAAACATTATTTTCTGTTAAATTTAGTTTGACTATTAAATTATTTGTCAAAAATTAAAAAAAAAGAAAAAAAAGAATCTTCCAGATTATTCCTTCACTCATCTGACCTCTATAATTGGCATGTTGCAATGTACGAAACCTCCTCTTGTGATATTATTTCTACCAGTGAACGGTAATTAAAAAAAATTTACTACTATTTTTTTTTCAAAAAAAAAAAATTCCAGATGCTTCAGTCTCCGTCTTTTCCTTAACATCGGCATGTTCATTGCTATTTACACCATGCCAACTTTAGTTGTAGAGAGATTTATAGCTACTAGCAGAGTATCTACTTATCAGACGAATAGGAGTGCTTGGACGTGGTTGTTGATGATTCAGGTAAGCAATGGAGAACTAAAATTTTCCATTTTTTTATGAAAGAAATGTGTCAGTTGAAACTGAATATTTTTTTAAAGTTTTCATCTAAATTTCGACTGTTCAAGTTTTAATATATACGCACGGCGAAATTTTTAGTACGAAAATTTGAAAATGTTTCTCGCGTGTTACAGGTAATACATGACCGCATTATATTTAAGTGAGTAGCGACCCAGCTTAACTGTGCGAAAATTAGAAACTCGATACGTAGTTTAGCGAGACCCAAGGTACCGTAAATAGAGCGCATTTTCTCTTTCACCGCGTGTATGAGCGTCTTTACCATTCACTAAATCCAAGATACACATCAATTGAAACGGGAAAAAAAGAAAAAGTTTTTTTTAATCTTCAAATTTCCAGCTATGCCTCTCCACTTGGTTCTTGGGACTAATTTACTCGCAGACGACATTCGGGGGAACCGCTATTTATTGTATTGCGGCGAGGGAAGGTAAGGAATGTAGTATTAAAATGAGAACCTTTGATATATTTTTTGATGTAAATAATTTTTTACTGAAACCGAAAAAATTTATCAAATTTTTGAATTTTCAATTTTTAGTGGAAATAAGCTAAAACCAATATAGTAAACCGAGGACACATCATATTGACCAATATGAACAAAAAAAATTTTATATCCTCTACTTGAAACATTAAATCAATTTTAAATTTCAGCTATCCCATTCAACATGATTCTCGCGTTCACCATGTCAATTATAGTGCAGACTATTTCATATTCCGGATTTCGATATTTGGTTTATAAGAATAAGGTATGGATAAAGTTTATTTTCTTTTTATGAACCATTCTAGTATAAGCTTACAAATAAGAAACTTTATTGAAACATTGTAAAATTTGTATTTGAAAAAAGATATCTTAAAAAAGTAAGGGCTATGAAAAAATTTCTGTTTTGGGAATTAGGTAAAACAGATTTGTTTTTTCGGCATTTTTAGTCCCACGCGTGTGTTTTCAAACCTTCATAACTCGTTAGTCATTAGAGATATCAAAAAGTTGTCAACTAATAAATTGTAGCTTTTGATAAGAGCTATTTTCTGTTAGTTGACGACTTTTTGATAACTCTAACAGGAAGCGAGTTATAAGCGTTTGAATTAGAGACGCAGACGGCTAGTTTCTCTGCGTCTCCATAGGCGCGCTGTTTTAAACGCTGGTATCTCGCTAACCGTAAGAGATATCAAAAAGTTGTCAACTAACAAAATGTAGCGCTTACAATAAGCTATAATTCATTAGTTGACAACTTTTCAGAATAATTTTTCCTAACAAAGTTATGACGGTTTAAAGTTTAGATTCGAAAAAAAAATGAAAACTGTTTCAAAACCTAGTTACTATGACAACCTATTATAAAACTATAGTAAATAAATCATCATAATTATTTAGAAGCTAAAAATCTCTCTGCAACGCCGTGGCTCAGCGCTCATCAAGCGATATCAAGTGGAAGAATCCCTTCGTTCGTTGGAAACAATCTCTCTTCCAATCCATATGATGTACTTTTTCGAAGTATTTCATAGTCTTTCATCTGCACTTTTTCTCAATTTTAACTCTCATTTTCCACGTCATTGGTATTATTTTTGGATGGAATTATCAGCATGTTTACCTGAATATGCTATCGCCTTTTTCATTGCATTTGTGGTACAGGAGAAGAAATTGGAGAGAAAAGTAAGGAGAAGAACTTAAGAATAAAGAAATAATGGTAATTTTTCAGGGCAAAAGCTCATTGAGACGAGAGATGGAAGTGAATCCGGATAAGTATTTCGATCATTACAAGACTGTGTGGACTTCTGGACGAGATTAATAATTACTGTTTTGCAATGAACATTTTTTTGATTTTTTTGGATTAATTGTATTAAGTTAAAATGACAAGGATAATTTGGGTTTGCAAAAAAAAATCAGAAAATTTGCATTTGATACTCAGTCAACTAAACTGAACAGGGGAATTTTGCAGTGCAGTATTTAGGACGCTAATACTTGCGTTAGATGTGTTTTATTTTTTTGAATTTTTAAATTGAACTGATAAAAAAGATATACTTGAAACAGCAATTTTCAAAGTTTCCCGTTTCAAAATTAACATTTCGCTTTCTTTTTTTTCAGGTTTTAATTTGTCAAACAAAAATAATTTTTTTGCGGATTCAACTATTTTCGAAAAGAGCAGTTTGAAGAAATTCTGTAACTGGTTACAAAGTTGGTGCTTCTTAAAAATCCTTCTTCAGTAATAACATTATTGGAAAATTTTTTTTTTTCAAAGAACTAATGAAACCGTGTGTTGCACGGAATTCCGAGTTCCGTTTCCAAGTTATTCACTTTGTTTTATAAGATCTGAAACAGTGTACTCTGAAACAGATCTGAAACAGTGTACTCAACAGATCTGAAACAGTGTACTCTGAAACATGTACTTTATTTTCATTAAAAGTCTAATCATCTTATCATCTCCTGACGTCTTCATTCTTAATCAGTTAATCAAAAATTTAAAAATAGCCATGATCTGTTCATCTTTATTAGCCACAATCACTTCCAATCCTTATTATAATTCTCAAAATAAACCGCCGTATCAACCTCAATACTCTTTCTCAACCCTTTCGAACTAGAATCACTCACTTGATTCTCCATTCGAATGAAAGTGTAAACGAATGCTAACGAATATTCGGGAAGATAGATGTTAGCCTCCATAAGAAAGAAATAAAGGGGACGGGAGAAGTAAGGATTGAAGAAAAGAACAAAAAAAGAGATAAAAGAATAGAAAAATTGGAAGATGAACATGAGATGAACTGGCTGGGAAAGAATACGAAATGCGCGGAGGGTTTCTTCAACTTGGTATTTTCGGATTAAGTCACCACCGGTTTTTTGGAGTTTTTCTCGAAGTTTCTGGAAATTTTTACTGTTTCAAAGCATAAAATTTAACTACCAACCTCATTTTTCTTGATCAAACGTCGATAGAACCCAATTGAAACAATCTGGACCAGGATAGTTAACACAAACGCTGTCAAGACATGAAACGGGAAAGTGGAACTTGCCGCCATACAGTAATACGTGGTCCCACCGAAAGTTTGCTCAGCATAAACGAATACGAGTAACCCAGAAGCTATCATGACTTGAAAAGCCATTACCAAGAGCCAGGAGCACTTGTCGGATTGATAAGTCCTAATCTTCCTCGTAGCCAGGTATCGTTCCAGGGTTAATGCTGGTGTAGTCGATACACAGAACCACATTGCGCAGTTAAACGCGATACGAAGGCCGAAACATCTTTCCGAAGAAGAAATTATGTCACAGGGGGAGGGAGTGTTTGGGAGGATGATAAAGTAACGGTAGAGATCCCATCCATGGAACATTAATCTGTAATTTGAGACCTATAAGAGTAACGAGAAATCTAGAAAAAAGAAAATAATTTAGAGAGTTGGTGAAACTTTTTTTTTCAAAAAAAAAAATACTGTAAAAAAAAATATTTTTTGAAAAAAATAATACTGTCTCAAGTAATTAATATTAGCTGTGGATAAGTACATTTTGTTTCAGAAACAGCATTTTTAAACTTTTTTCAAACCTATCAAAAATTTACTGTTTCAAAATTCTCATTTCAGAATAGATGAGCTTAAGGAACAGTCCTCCTTTTTTCTGCATCTCTCCCTAGAAACGAGCAAAAGTTGACAACTTTAATATCCCTAACTGAAAACGAGTTATAGAAAAGTCAAGTTAAGAGACGCAGACATTTTCTTTCTCTGCGTCTCCCAAGGTGCCCTTTTCAACCGGCGATATCTCGCTAACCGTTAGAGATATTAAAAAATGCTCAACTAACAAAATGTAGCCCTTATCATCAGCTACATTTTATCAGTTGACAACTTTTTTGTATCTCTACTCACAAAAAAGTTATAAACATTTTAGTACTCACCTATCCGAATGATGAACAATCAACGCGATCGCATGAGCCACCAACACCACTTTTGTATTCAAATGATACAATGGGTTCCTGATGATTCTCCGAATGACATTAATGATCAGTGGAATAGCCAGAAGTGCAATTATACCTCCCCATTCGAGTCGGAATAATAAGTTTTCCCGTTTCTGTATCTTTCGAGTAACAAGGGAAATACTAACGATATGTGCAATATTACAGAGTTTATTGATTGTTTCATGGCTTTGTGACGTGTATACGTGTTTTGGTAGAATGGATGGGTAGGAAAAATTTCGGAAAAATTAGTGTTTTTAAGCTAAGGTGACACAATTCTAAAAAAAAATTTTTTTTTGAAATTGAATGCTCAACTTTATTCTTAGCAAATCCCATATCAATTACAGTACTTAGATCCATCGTAATCCCAGCTGACAGGCTTCTTAAAAGACCATAACATATAACTGAAATAAGCATCCGAAACGGCTTTCCCAGCTTCATACAAGCTCATGATTTGATCCAAGGAACACTTTTCGCAGATTTTCTTAGCAATACAATCTTCTTCTTTGGTTATGAATTTCTTGAAAGCTTGAATTGATTTATCTGGGCTCATGGGAGTTGGATTAGGAAGGCAGGAAATGGCGGTTTCGATTAGCTTGGTCTGGAAAAAAATCTGTTTCAACATTATCAAAAAATTAGTTACATTTTTGTTTCATAATGGTACCTTTAATATTTCTTTGAATTTTCAAAAAAAAATCTGTTTCAGAACAATAAAAAATATAATCAAAAAAATTATTTTCCACTAATCTGGGAAAATTTCCGAATTAGAAAAAAACGGTTTTACTTTTTTAAACTGGTTACCGATAGAGCAAACTTACATCAATAAAACAGCCAAGACCATCTTCATAAACCTTCTTCCCAATATAATCCACATAACTCAAGAAATAAATTGTCATTTTAGGAGTTTGACAAGTGAGATTTAGGGGTCTTAAGCAGCCCAAAATGTTTCTTGAAACTCTTAACCCTTTGTTCATTAACCCAATGTTGTAAAGAGTTTCCGGCTTGAAATTGGTGAAGACTTCGGAGACGGTGGTCTGCAAAACTAAAGTTTGAGGCTTGCATAAGAGCAGAAAATATTGAAATACTCCCAAAGTTCAGTGTTTCATGAAACAGCAAAATTATTGTGATTTTCGGGGTTAGGTGTTACAGAATTCGAAATACTTGATCCGAGAATCCGAGAAAATTAAAATAAAATTATGATCCTTAAATTTCTTATAATATTAAAAAAAATATGAAATATTCCCAAATTTTACAGTTTCAAGAAACCGAAAAAAAGTTTGCTTCTTCTGGTTAAATGATTCGGATATTTTGGTAACAAGTTTGAAAAAAATGGTCCTTGTGATAGGATAACTTTTATTTTTTTTCTCTTATCTAAAAAAAAACGAATCATTATCTAAGCTGAAAATAAGAAAAACAACTAAATTTTAAAAAAAAACCAGCAAAATATTAATTATTTTCCGGTTTTTTTAGTGTCTTTGGAAAATAATTTGTTTTTGAAAATATAGGTCCTTGGGGCCACCAAGGCCACATTATCCAAAAAAGCAAAATTACCTGATATGGCTCCACACATCCCGTGAACTTTTTATGCTCCTCAACACACTTTTCTCCTTCTCCAGGCCCCATTTTTGACATAAAACCCATAAAATCGAAGGAGAAAACCAGTGGGAAAAGGAAAAGAAGAAAGAGAAAATTCATGTTTCAGAATGGGAATAAAGGCAGAAATTTTGCATTTTTATAGTGTTTGAAAGACATGTAAAAATTTCCATTTTCACAAGTCAGGGGGGGGGGGGGGTGAATCGAATGATTTTGAAAAAAAAATGTTTCTCTTTTTGTATATATTAACAATGAATCTCATAATTTCAGTATGTCTCGATAAATTTTGAATTTGAAACAGGAATTTAAAAAAAAATTTTCAAATTGACTTTTGGTTTAAGATCACAAAGCTTAATTTTTGGAAATTTTCAATTTTTTTTTACGGTTTCAAATTTTTGTTATACCTCCCCATTCGAGTCGGAATAATAAGTTTTCCCGTTTCTGTATCTTTCGAGTAACAAGGGAAATACTAACGATATGTGCAATATTTATTTATTGAGTTTATTGATTGTTTCATGGCTTTGTGACGTGTATACGTGTTTTGGTAGAATGGATGGGTAGAGGTGGTGTTTCCGCGAACCGCGGAAACACCATTAACACGAATGGAACATGATGATTGTGTGAAGTGAGTGAAACAATGTGGGTGTATGTTAGAAAAAACAAACGAGAATCAATGTGACATGTAGAGAGAAAAGTGATAGGGGAGAGTGTTGAAAGAAAAACCAAAACATTTAGATTCCAAGATTGAAAGCGTATGAGTGATCGGTGTCTGTGTTCTTCGTGACGTCCACTTTATCTTCTTTCTTGAATCCTTGGGCTTCCGGGCTGTCGCGTAGATACCTGGCCAGTCCTTGATCGCTTCTCCATCTCCCTCTGTTCTTAATTTCTTCTGGACGGACGCCCATTTCCTGAAGATCGTTGGCGGCGGCTCTTCTGAAATCGTGATGAGATCCTTGGAGTCCGGCTTTTTGCAGCATCCTCTTGGCAATCGAAGAGACCGCAGATGGTGACAACCTTAATCCATTATTCAAGTTCGGAAAAACGTACTCGCTTTTGTTGTTGACTTTCCACCTTAACAACAGCAAATCCAGCGCGCTTCCTGGCGTGCATTGTACAAATGTGTCCCTTCCAAGAGCTTGTTGATCGTTTTTCGCTCGACGTACTGTTACTTTTAGCATCTGACCTTCTTTTTCGATGTCGGACCACTTGAGTTCAGCGACTTCAGAGGCTCTGAGCAACGCGGCGTAGGAGAGAAGAGCTAACAGAGTGTCCCTTTCTGTTTTCGCGTCTCCCAATACGAGATTCGTCTCGATGATCTTCTTAACATCATCCAGTTGCAATCTCTTTGGTGTCTTCTTTGCTCGAATTTCTTCCCGTCTCCTCGCCGTAATCAGATCGGCTATCAGTGTCTTCCGATCCGGCTCAATTTGTCCATTCTCGGTTTCAAAAGCTGCCGACGCGATCGCCAGTGAACTACTGCTCCTCTCTCTAGCTTGATCGGCCAGAAACAGCACGAGAGTCTCCGCGTCGTTCGTCAGTTGATTAGACGCTAACCAGCGTTTTCTTCTTTCGTTTGCTGCTCTGTACGATGTGCATGTCGTAATTGCTTTTGATCTCCAAGGTGCCTCGGCAATTCTTCCCAGAAGAACTTCCAGTTGTGGACTTTGTCGACATTTCTTGGCTAGAATATTCAGAAGCTGCAGCTTGGAACCGCCTGAAAAGTGGTTTTTTTCACTGTCTCGTCTTTTTCTCTCCTTTCGGAGTGCGTTTTGAGGGCTGGGACTCTAGGGTGGGTAACGAAAACGCACGTAGAATGATTCGAAAACTCTCGTTCGCCGCTCTGCGAGATGATTTTCGTGGTAAGACCTTCGGTCGCTATACAGTGTCCCTTTAACTCTCGCTCTCTGCGTCTCTCACTTTCACTCAATCTCTTTCTCTCTTACCATCACGGGAAAACATATATTATACCTCCCCATTCGAGTCGGAATAATAAGTTTTCCCGTTTCTGTATCTTTCGAGTAACAAGGGAAATACTAACGATATGTGCAATATTACAGAGTTTATTGATTGTTTCATGGCTTTGTGACGTGTATACGTGTTTTGGTTGCTAGAATTGAAAAGGCGTATATTTACTTCGAGAAGTCTAACAAAGCCATTAAGAAGGGAGTTGCGCATGTAGGAGTGTTCATCCTCCCGCAGTGTACTGACCCATTTCCCGGGATAATGATTCTCGATCTTTCGGCGTAAACTCTCAGATCAACTAGCTGCTTAATCCAGTTTCCCCTACTGTCTAGAATAGATTGGAACGAGACATGATTTTCCCATATTGGCATAGCTAATACTCCTCTGATTTTTATCTTTTTACATTCGGCTATCAGCCGTGGTACTAAGTTTGGAGGGGGTACCCACCAAGGAAATCCGAGTGATGTTGCTCTGGTGATGTGTTCGAAGACATTTGCTCCTTGAGAGCTTCTGCATGGGTCTCTGGAAAAAAACAAAGGAGTTTTGGCATTTTTCTCGTCTGCGAACCAATCACACTCAAACTTTCCCCATCTTGACTGTGCCCACAAAAACACCTGTTGTTCAACCCCCCAGTCATCAAAATCAAAATCTCTACTTGCAAAATCTGCCTCCATATTCATTCCCCTCGGGATCCAGAGGAATCTGACGGGTCCTACTCGCTGGAAAGCGCTCCATATCTGTTCTGCTATCTCATGCAATTTCAGGTTAATAGACCCTTTCCGTAAAATGGCTACTGCTGCTTGACTGTCTATGTGGCAAACTACAGAACCTTCAATCCAATTCTCTATTTGTCTCGCTAACATTCTCATGGCTTTCAGCTCTCTCATTGCGCTCGACTCTTTCTTGAACTCTTCCGTTCCCACTTCTGACATTCTACATATTACTTCTCCTGCGCGATTTTTCAAAATCGCCCCCATACCATCTGCTGAAGCATCAGTGTGGACTATCCAGTCCGCTCTAAATCTGTCTTCCATACTCGTTATGCTCATTTTTCTCAAGTTTCTCAGCCAAAACTGAATCTCTTCGTTCTCACCTCCATTTTTCTCGATCCCAGTATTTTCCGGAAGGCCCGATTTTCTTGCTTCCGCAACCACCATTTGCATTCGTTTTGATCTCGCCAGCGCTTCCTCTCCTGTAACGAGCAACATTGAACTTAACGATCCCAGGAATCGTTCACGGTCCAGGACCGATGGAGCCAGGCTCTCTTTCAACACATTCAAACGGTGCAGCACCGCTTCAAACCTCTTTTCAGACAATCTGACTGTTTTCTCCTTTAAGTCTCCCACAAATCCTAACCAAGTGAACTCTGCGCTTGGCTCCCACTTGCATTTTTCATCTGCTAATGCTACCCCTAAGTTTTCTAAATCGCGCTTCACTACGAAAACTGCTCTCCGCAATTCTTCTTCACTCTGCGCCACTATCAAACCGTCGTCTATGTATAGCCAGATTTTGATGCCCTCTCTTCTCCATTTTCCCACTATAGGCCGGAAAATCTTTGTGAACAGCCATGGGGCTGTTGACAGTCCGAAAGGCAGTGCTCTAAATTTGAAAAATGGTGCGGAGGGGGGATCGGTTAAGGAGAAAGCTAAGAAATCAGATGAGCTCTCCTCAATCTTTACGTGATGATATCCCGACTTAAAATCAAAGGTTGCTGCAACCGCCATCTCTGTCAATTCTGGACGCGCATGTTTCCAAGTTTCTAGGGTAAACTTGGGTGGTATCAGGTTCTTATTGAATTCACTCAAGTCTAAAATAAGTCTCTTTTTCTCACCTTGTTGCACGACGTGCAGGGGTGAAATTACCACTGGAGAAGTGGCCACCGTCACCGCTCCCTTCTCCACCAGATTGTAGACCTCTGAAACAATAAAATTTAAGTGTCGTTGTGCGGATTTCCGCATGCCAACCGGCTCTGGAAATATTGAATCTGGATTAGGTTGAATCACATAACCTTTCTCTATCACGCTAATAATCCATTCATTTTTCACAATTTCTTTCCAAAACCTACTTGAGCGAGTTAACCTCTCCGGAAACTCCTCACTTCTGTTGACATTGGTTAGCGAAGTGACCTGGTTGGTGGCACTTGTAGCAAGTTGGATGATTTGTTCTTGGAATCGTCGAATAAACTGGCTTCGTGAATCCATATGGATTGAAGGAGTTTGGATAACGGGTGTTCCCCTCTCCTCGCGGAACACCCGATCCTCGAAACCACTGATTAGATCTCCGCGGTAGTTCTTCTCTCCTTCTCTTTGATGGTCCAGGACCTGCGTTGCCGGGGAGCAGTGATGCCAGCATAACCAATTGCGCCGGATCCGCCGAGCTTCCACTTCCATTATTTGACAAATTCGCCAAAGCCGTCGCTTTCTCAATCATCGCCGCCGCTTTCGGATCTTTATCAACCAGCTCCAACTCTGCATTTCTGGCCTTGATCATCTCAAAAATCTGCTTCAAGTCTTGATCCTCTGGGTAGTCGTCGATCTTCCTTCCCAGTAAGTTTGCCACCTTCGTGTTGAAGTCAGCTTGCCTTTGAAGTCCTTTTGCATTCAGTTTCGGGGCTATTTCCGGTTGTCTCATGGCCGCCAAAACTGGCGCCATTATCTCATTCACACGTTCCTTGATTAGAGCTTGAATTTGCTCTTGAGCACGAGCTGCCTCATCCGTCATTGTAAGTCTTAACTTACCTAAAAGAGTATTTTCGAACTAATTTAGCTGCTTTTGTGCTAAATTTCCTTAACCTTCTTCTACTCAAACTCCTATACACACAATTTACCTTATTCGCCTATCTCACGATCTGAATTTTCACTCAAAAACAATAAAAATAAACAAATTTCTACCAAAACAAACGAAAACGCACGTAGAATGATTCGAAAACTCTCGTTCGCCGCTCTGCGAGATGATTTTCGTGGTAAGACCTTCGGTCGCTATACAGTGTCCCTTTAACTCTCGCTCTCTGCGTCTCTCACTTTCACTCAATCTCTTTCTCTCTTACCATCACGGGAAAACATATATTATAATAAAGGTAGAAAGTAGAACTCGAAGTGGGGTATAGGTGGCAATTGACTCCATAGTGGAGCACGAGTCCGTCGAGGAATTCATTATGATGAATGAAAATTAAGGAGGGGAAAGCAGGAAAAAAAAATTTAATTTATATTTTCGAAAATATTCGGAGTGTCACCTGACATGAAGATGATTCCGAGAATCAGAAGATTATCATGACTCTAATTAAGGAAAAAAAGAAATCTCTGGGGAATATCTAGACTAAAGGCATGTTATAGCAAAGATTTTGTTATGATTGTCATGTAATAAAATAAAAGTGGAATTCTATTTTTCTTTTTTTTTCTTCTGGCGAGGGAAAATAGGAGAAGGTGTTTTTTGAAGGGGTGACACATCTGAAAAAAATTAGATTTGAACAGCTAACTTGAACTTTTTTTCAGTTTCGGGGACTTGGTTTTTGAAATTTTTTTTGTGCATTTTCAGTATTTGTGGGTCGATCGTTTTAAAATTGAGATTTTTCGACTATCAAGGAGTGAAATTGATAGATTTTAAAGAGCTCTACACGATGGATTATCTTAGAAAGCTGTTGGATTAGTCTAAACAAAGTTACATGGCTTGAAAAAGTCAAAAAGTTTATCCCGGCTACTTGAAGCTCTACCGGCCTATAACATCCTTTAAAATTGAGATTTTTAGACAATCAAGGAGAGAAAATGATAGCTCTCGATTAGCTCTACACGATAAGCTAGCTTTGGATTACCTTGGTTCTGTTTGAACGGAGTTAGATAGCTCAAAACTTCAAACTGAACCAGTATCTTTGAAAACTATTCCATCGTGCAGAACTCGTGGAAAACTGCTTTTTCAATTTTCAGGGAGTCTAAAAATATCAAAGTTAAAGAGAGTTATAACACTGCAACCAACAAGGCAAGGACATATTAATTCAAGTTCATAATGTTCAAAAATAATTGTTCTAAATATTTTTTCTAAATGAAAAAAAAATGTGGTAAAATACCAGATGAGTGGTGTTGAACCATGAGAACCCATGAGGGACTATCCTTACAAATTGAGCCCCCATGAAAAATTCCACCATCTGGTACCACATTTTTTCGGTTTCATTTAGAACAATTATGAGCTTGAATTAATTATGTGCTTTCGTTAAAATATCCTTACCTTGTTGGTTCCAGTGTTATAACCCTGAACTGGTATTGGACTGAGAAGAGCCGCAGTTGTCGCCACTTCACAGAGGAAGCGAAGAAGAAATCGATTGGAGGTTCAATGAATACAACTGTTCCTTAATCTAGCCTGAAATGAGAATTTTGAAACGCTAAATTTTTGATAGGTTTGAAATTTTTTTTTTAATTCTGACACAAGCTGTACTTATTTTTTAATCGGGTTGAACATCAAACAGCAATATTCACAAATGTTTTATTAAGTATCTGAGACCATATTATTTTCAAAAACGATCAAGCTGAAAGTGTAAAATAATGTTTCACCAACTCTTTGAATTATTTTTTAAAATTTTTCTTCATTAGTGCGATAGGTCCGTAAATACAGATTAGTGTTCCATGGATGGGATCTCTATCGCTACTTTATCATTCTTCCCAACACTCCCTCTCCTTGCGACATCATTTCTTCTTCGGAAAGTTTTCGGCCTTCGTATCGCGTTTAACTGCGCAATGTGGTTCTGCGTATCAACTACACCAGCGTTAACCCTGGAACGATACCTAGCTACGAGGAAGATTGGGACTTATCAATCCGACAAGTGCTCCTGGCTCTTGGTAATGGGATTCCAGGTCATGATAGCTTATTTTTTATGCTATTATGCTATATTTTATATTTTATAAAATTTTTATTCATGGAATTGAAAATGTTAGTTAGTGTTTGAGTTCTTCTTTCCGTGTTTAACTTTTTAAATTTTGTAACTTAAAATTAAAATGAAACATTGGATTATTCCCGAACCATTATCATGTGCAACTTCAATTATAAAAATTTTTTGTAACATTAAAATTTCAAAAATATCTTTTACGCTATTTCCATTGAAAATCCCTTTCAATTTCTTATTTTTCCCAACTCTTTGAAACGTTATTTTATGTAATGTTTGACTTTTTCAAAAAAGAAAAAAAAATATTTTTTTGCCAACAACAATCAGACAAAAAAGATAACAACAAAGAAAATTTGAATATGAATACAGTTTCAAATAAATCCTTCAACATCATTTCATTTTTCTTTCACTCAACAATTTTTTTTCCCTGAAAAAAATGAGATTTGACCTAATTCTGGTCCTCTTTCTTATCAATTTCCTTTGCTGTGTAAGTTCTAATGAATTATCACCAAGTCAAGAGGTAATTATAAAAATGATGAATCTGTAAATTTAATTGTTCTAGGTAATCCCCCAGGACCCGGATTGTGCTAACAATACTGTTGACCCGGAGCTTCTTGATAATCCAGATCTGGGAATTGGTGGATTAGTGGTGGAGGATACTGTAGAGAGTACAGAGAAGCCGCAGACTACTATAGAAGGTGGGCTGAACAGTAAAAATAGAGTTTCACTAAATTTAAAAAATATCGGAAACCGGAATTAACCTTTTTCGAGTTCAAATTTATTATAGGTTCAAGGAAAACATAGATTTTTTCGAAAAAAATATGTTTCAATTAGTAATTAATTTTTTCAAAATCAATCATTTTCAGTTATTCCGACTACCGTAACCTATCATGGAAGCCCTGATACAACCACTATCCCATCGGAAACCAACACTAATCTTCCTAGTTCTCCAGCTCAAGGAGGGGATCAGGGATCAACGTATGAAGGTAATTTTAAAATATGATTTTTCTGGATTTCGTCGAATGTCTAACAACTAACTGTCTTAATTTATTAACAATTTGAAACAGTGAAAAAAAATAAACAATTCAGATCCATCAACATTAACCTCTACCATCTCTCTCACTTCCTCTACCACCATCCCTTGCAACGACGCTTTGTGCTCTCTTCAACAGGCTCTCCAGGAGATCTTCGCTCAATTCTTCGCTTTTCTTCAAGAACTTTTTGGTCCCTTTTTGGAAATGCTTGGGATTTCTATTCCGAGATAATTTTTGAATTTTTTGGAAATTTGAATAAAGTTTGAGAGCATTTACAAGAGTTTGAAGATTAAGAAAGAAAAATTATGTTTTAGAAAAGTGTCAATTAGCTAACAAAAAATCTAGCATATTTCGAAATAGAAGTGGTGATCGTGAAACCGTATTTTTTACAGATTCACCCATTTATTCTCACCTTGCTCTTTTCGCAGCGTGTTAGGCAGAGTTGTACGGAATTCCAACTTCCGCCTTTCGACTTCCCACTTCCGTTCAAAAAAAATTCACTTTCATACAACTCTGGTTTTAGATATACCGAGTTTTAAAAAAATTACTGTTACTCATCTTAGATCTTTATGTGGATTCTTAAAATTTTGAATTCCATTTGAAAAGGTATTGTAGACAATTATCCCAAAGTTTTACTTATTACCTGCTAGCACAAAAATAAATTTTCAGTTAAGTTTTCTTCGATTGAGTAATCTGTACCAAAAAAGGAAAACAGAAAATATTTTTCCGAAAATCGAAACGCCATTAATATTTTAAAAACTCATCAAAGTTCAAATAAGTTAACTGAAACCGCGGTTAAACCTATAAAATAATTTCTGTTTCACTTTTAAAATTTCAAGATCAAATTTAAATTTCTACAATGATATTGTTTGGTTGATTGCGTTGAATTTTTGATATTGTTTTATATTTTTAGTTCTTTCTTAAAATATAATATAACCAAAGAAAAATAGTAAAAAAATTCGGTTTCAAATTCTTGTTATCTATATACTTCATTCAATCCAATTGTGAAAATTTTTTGAAAATTCAGCACGGACTACTGGAGATTGAGAAACAGAATTTTTTTTGGAAATAGTGACTACTAGCCTAACAACAAGTATTCCCACGTTGTTTTTACCGTTTCACTTTTATCATAAAACTAGCCAGTTTACTTCCCTCCGGCAGGCCCCCAGATATCTAGGGAATGTGCCGACAACGCTTGGTTTGCATGTCTGGTATAGTGGATAGTGTCTGTGTTTGCCGCCCGAGAGGTCCCAGGTTCGACCCCTCGGGCGGCGGCCTGTTTTTATTCTTTTGCAAAACGATTGCGGACATCCGGACATCGCTCCCTAGCGTTTTATTATATAAGGATGATTTCAAGATCAATTTCAACTTTCTACAATATCAATGTACCTCATTTTGCAAAATCAACTTTTGGTCTCTCCCTCCCCATTCTTCTCAATATTCTCACCCATTGTATTTTTCCCCTATTCTTATTCTTAAACACATAAAAACCAAATCTCCCCCACAAAACCATTCTACATTCATGCTGAATCTTCTCCTCTTTTTCCTCCCCATCGCCTACGTCACCGCCTGCGAACCATGTCCGACAGGTGGGATTTGGTCGGCATGGACTACAAATGAGCAGTGTAAAACGACTTGTGGAGCATGTACTTATCTGAATTACACGAGAACATGTCTATCGAGTCAGATGAAGAATTGTCCGTGTAGGTCAGTCTTATCTGAAAAAAAACTATTTGAAACAGTGAAAAAATTTTTTCCAGCGGAATAACAAAAACCATTAAACCATGTAACACGCAGGCTTGCAATTACCCAAGAGCAAATGGTCCCACCCCGCCTTGTTGCTTCGGATTAACCCCTTCAATCATCAATAACTGGTACTACTGTGTCAATAGCTCGGAGCCAAACGTGCCAACTCCTACGTGTTGTCCAGCTGGAGGGATTTGGGGAGAATGGACGGATTGGGTTAGGACCACTGGGAAAGTTGAAGTTAGTTGCAAACAATTGAATTAATATTTTCTGTTTTACGAGATTGGTTTAGTATCTTTGGTGAACCTGAAATTTTTTCCTAATTTTTTCGGTTATTGGTAAAGGAAATAATCCCAAAAAGTGATCCAAAATGGTCCCAAAGTTGAAAAAATGGTCACAAAAATCATACTGGTCCCAACCAAAAAATACTGTTCTTTAATCAGGTTAAGTGGTCCCAACTTTAATAAAAAAGTGGTTCCAATGAAAAATGATTAAAAAAACTTTTGGGACCATCTAAGCCCACTAACCAACAGTATTTTTCAGTGGACCCGATCCCGAACCTGCGTCTCAAATGGCTACAATTGCGCCTGTACCGGGGACCACGAACAAATCAAAAATGGTAAAGACCCTTTAACTCTCCTTCCTACAGTAACCCATTTCCAGATTGCCCATGCGCTCCAATGAAATCCCTTCGAGACAGCTTCAACCCATGCGCCTCGTTAACTACTAAAAAACTCTATTACGATCGTGAACCAGTGTACTTCCCTTCAACTTGCTCGACAAGAATCGCATTGGAATCTACAAATTTCCGGGCGAAGTTCTACTCTGCCGGACCAGTTCGACCATACTGTACCACTGGATATATAGATCATACTGGACAGTGTAAGCTGGAAGAATTTGAGACCGGAGGGATGAATACGAATGGAGCATATTGGTATTTTACGTTTAGCTGTAATACGACTTCTGGAGAATGGAATAGAAATTTGATCAAGAATAATACTGGGACCACTGTGCAGTTGATTGGTGTCACTCATATTGGACAGTTTTATGAGCCTTGAAGTTTTTTTTTGGGAAATTAATAAATTTTGCATTTTCAATTTCTCTTTTTTTGCGGGTAAGTGGTCCCAAAAGGAAACACTGGTCCCAACCATATGATAGGATGTCAGCAGTCGTTTGGCAAGAGAATAAAAAAAAGGCCGCCGCCCGAGGGGTCGAACATGGGACTTCTCGGGCGGCGAACAAAGCCACTATCCACTATACCACACCTGCAAACCATACATTGCCGACACATTCCCTAGATATCTGGGGGCATGTCGGAGACAGTTAAACTGGCTGATTTGAAATAAAATTAAACAAATTATTTATAAAACAAAAAAAATTAATTTAAAACAGAAACAATTTCATGCAAGTCAACGGATTAACAGATACATCCTCCAATAATCGACGAACATTGATAATGCTAGACACACATTCGCCACTTTTCCATCGGATCGTTTGATCTCATAGACATCAGTCACGTTATCACAAGAAAAACATCTGAAATGAAAGATTATTTACTGTTTTGACATTCAACGAAATAGAATTCAACTCACTCTTGGCACAAGTTAAGAACATTGGCAACCACATCTGGATCCGATATCTTCTCATGTGGTAGATCCAAAATCTCCGTCATCGCTTCTCGACTGCTTATACTAACTTCAAAAGTCTCCAGATTCAAATGTGATTCACACGACATCCAACTTTTGAGGAACATGTTTAACTCGTGACTTGTCAATCTTGATTTCGACAGCTCAATTTCTCTGCTTTTAAATTTCAGTAAATGCTCTAAAGTTAAGAAATTCGAATGATATATGTGCAAGCTTTCAACGTTTTCAGATAAACCGAATTGAAAATCAATTCCATTAGAAATATATAAGTCCATGAACAATTCTTTCGTGACTTTAATATTGTTCAAAATGTATTTGGCATCATCTTCCCTTTCACTGAATAAATCTGAGATAATCACTTTCTCAGTTGTTTCTTGTTGCTTTATCAACCAATCAATGATTGGCCGATTTTCAAAAAGGGCCGTATGTATATCGAGGGTGCGGATTTTACATTCAAAAACTTTCTTCAAATACTCATAGCATCTCAATAAACCTTGAATCACATCTTCCGAATATTTATACAGATCATGATTACATAATTCGAAATCGTCATCGGAAATCTCCTCAAAACCGTCCATTGATTTATCTGATGTCAATTGTAAAAAGTATGATATTCTCCATCAAGTCACTCTAAATTTCTCATGAACTCGGAATTTGTAAAAATAGGAAACCAATTTTCTGGCTTTTGTGGATGTCAACGATAGATCGATTCTGAAATGAACAGTAATGAGATGAAGAAAGACAAAAGAAACTTACAATTCAAAGGGATTCAACATACGTAGAACATGTTCCGTTGCAATTAAAGGCAGTTTGAAGAGAGAGAGAATTTACTTGGATTTTCCATTCTGGATACCAATGGGATGAGAATGGGGATGAGAATGAATGAATGAGGAGTGTCTGTCGAAGAGCAGACAGATGATCCCAAAAGGGTCAATATAGATATAATCGAACAAAGAAAGTGCTAATAGGGGCCTTAATGAGGGCTATTATCGTTCTCTCATCAATCATTCTTATATAATAAAATCCTAAAGGGCGATGTCCCTTGTTCAGGATGTCCGCAGTTTTTAGGCAAGAAGAAATAAAGTGGACTCGGCCAAAATCGGTTTTAAAGTCCTGTCATTTTTTAAATTCTTGTTATTTATGTACAAGAAGATTTAAAAAATGATCTTCATAATTTAGTCATCATCATCTTTTTGTAATTCTCTCTCATTTCGAGCTTTAGCGGACAGTTTGAAATAATTTTCACTAGGAAATTCCTTTTCAATCTGGGAAATGAAATACTGAATTGTTCCTAATGAAATCGAGAATATTGTACTGATATAACCTACATTCTATTTCAATTAATATCCAATATCATTGAATCTATGTCAGTTTTGTCATATCTACCGTACTTGGTCAATGGTTTAGAAAACGAATTGAATCGTTTCTAATAATGCCAACAATTTTACATTCAATACTAAGCTTCCATCATTTGCTTTTTTCTCCTTCATTAATTTTTCGAAAAACCAGACAGAATTGCGGAAAATGTTTTATTTATTTGCTTATGAAGATTATTAAAAAATGCATTAATTAAAAACAGGAACAACTGATACAATATTCATGCAAGTCAACGGATTATCAGATACATTCTCCAAGAATTGATATAATTTGATAATACTAGACACACATTCGCCACGTTGCCATCGGATCGTTTGATCTCATAGACATCAGTCACGTCTTCTTCCCAATAACAACGTCTGAAATAAGAGATTATTTACTGTTTTGACATTCAAAGTAATAATAGAATTCAACTCACTTTTGGCACAAGTTCCGAACATTGGCAATTACATCTGGATCCGATATCTTCTCATGAGGCAATTCCAAAATCTCTGTCATCGCTTCTCGATCGCTTATACTAACTTGAAGAGTCTCCAGATTCAAATGTGATTCACACGACATCCAACTTTTGAGGAACGTGTTTAACTCGCGACTTGTCAAGCTTGACTCGATTAGTTTAATTCTACGGCTTTTTAATTTCAGTAAATTCTCTAAAGTTAAGAAATTTGAATCCCATATGTTCAAGACTTCAACGTTTTCAGATAAATCGAATTGAAAACCAATTCCACGAGCACTATATAGGTCCATGGCCAATTCTTTGGTGACTTTAATATTGTTCAAAATGTATTTGACATCATCTTCCCTTTCATTTATGTAATTTAAGATAATCACTTCATCAATCGTTTCTTGTTGCTTTTTCAGCCAATCAATGATTAGTCGATTTTCAAAAAGGGATGTATTTATATCGAAGGTGCCGATTTTACATTCAAAAACTTTGTTCAAATACTCATAGCATCTCAATAATCCTTGAATCACATCTTCCGAATATTTATACAGATCATGATTACATAATTCGAAATCGTCATCGGAAATCTCCTCAAAACCTTCCATTGATTTATCTGATGTCAATTTTAAAAAGTATGATGTTCTCCATCCGTATAATGTAACGTGGGGCGTATCAGTTATTCTTAAACATACTCTAAATTTCTCATGAACTCGGAATTTGTAAAAATAGGAAACGAATTTTTTGGCTTTTGTGGACGTCAACGATAGATCGATTCTGAAATGAACAGTAATCAGATGAAGATAAACGAAAAAAACTTACAATTCAAATGGGTTCAACATACGTAGAACATGTTCTGTTGCAATTAAAGGCAGTTTGAAGAGAGAGAATTTACATGGATTTTCCATTCTGAATACGAATGGGATGAGAATGGGGATGAGAATGAATGAATGAGGAGTGTCTGTCGAAGAGCAGACAGATGATCCCAGAAGGATCAATATAGATAAAATCGAACAAAGAAAGTGCTAATAGGGGTCTTAATGAGGGCTATTATCGTTCTCTCATCAATCATTATATAATTACATTGAATTCTCTAGGATTTTTGATTTTGTTTATATTTGTTGGTTTTCAATAATAAGTTAGTTAAAATATAATATAATTATTTCATGTATTTATCCATTTTCTCCTGTTACATTTTTTGAATAATCAATTTCTATTTAGGCTACCTCTTCGTCTTTTTCGCCTTACTTATGTTAAAATGTGTACTCTATTACCCCAATATCTTCAGAAAAATACTTCTATTATTCATTGTTAATTGTATTGACTTGGAACTATAAATAATAAAAAGTATATATAAAGAATATTATAAATATTGTTTTTCTGAAAGAATTTTTAGAAATCCCTTATTCCAGGTTCTTCATAATTTAGTCATCATCATCTTTTTGTAATTCTCTCTCATTTCGAGCTTTAGCGGACAGTTTGAAATAATCTTCACTCAGAAAAGCTTTCGTTCAAAGATCAAAATAGTCCCGATATCGATAAATTTATGTAGATAAAATAGATTTGAAACCGCAGAAAAATTTTTTAAAAAATGAATTAATTTATTACGAAAAATCAATAAAAAATAGAATTGATATAAACAAAAATACCAAATAACATCGAGATATTCGAAAAATAACAAAATTTAATTTAATAAAAAAGCAACTTGTATTTTAACCTTCATAACTTTGTTGATAGAAAAGATATCAAAAAGTTGCCAACTAATAAAATGTAGCCCTTTGTAAGAGCAATATTTCATTAGTTGACCACTTTTTGATATCTTCTTCCCTAACATAGTTACAAGGGCTCAAAGTTAGGTTCACTTTCTTTCCTTTGAATTTTTCGTTTCTTTTGTTTCATCAGACTCCGAATTTTTCTCATCTTTGGAAGAATCTTTAGTAGTCGTATTGTCCTTGTTCTTTGGTTTCGGATAACTTTTTGGAGGAATTTGTCGCCCATTTCTTTGTTCTTCGTTCAACGATAAACGGGCTCTGAGCCTTTCCCTTGTTGCGTCTCTAGACGTGATTATAATGGTTTAAAGTCTAAGTTACTCTAAAACTAACTCTACTGTTCTATGAGGAGTTGAACCGTTTCCAGAACTTGTAATCGATGGGTTCGGCTGATTAGACGGTGAAGGTTGACCTTGCTGAGAAACATTCCATTCTGATTCGGTATTTTGAATAGAAGGTTGGCTGGGTCTTCGAGTTTCATGAGGATTTTGATAAAGAACCTAAAATCACCAATTTTAATTTTTTTATTACAAAAATTATACAAACCTGTTGTCCATTATTCGGAACAATATCAGCCGGATTCTCTACTTGATATGGATTTAAAGGTTGTCTGTGATGTTGGGGTGGCTCTGGCCCTGGAACTTGCTGATTCGTATTCCTTCTCTCCTGCGATCTGAAATGTTAGTTACATTTTTCTTTTTTTTTTCTTTTTTTCTAGAGAGCTATTTAAAATGCTTATATCTCGCTAACCATTAAAGCTACCAAAAAACTATCAACTAACAAAATGTAGCTCTTATTGTAAGCAATATTTTATTAGTTGACGACTTTTTGATATCACTTTTCTCAACAAAGTTATGAAAGTTCAAAGTCAAAGTCTCTGTAAACTAACCGTTGCACAAGTCCTTGGTTCTGTCTGTATCTTTCTTCTTCCTCATCAAACCTTTGCTTTCTAAGGCGCTCTTCTACCAGTTTTTGCTCTGCTACTCGTCCTCGCTCCTCTTCAAACCAGGTCTTAATAATGTCTCTGTCGAAGCCAAGATCCTTGAAAATTTGTGTTATTGCTCTGGCATTCGGATTCGGATCACTATTGAAGCGTCTTCTGAGCCGTTTAAAATCCAATTCTGTACTTGGATGTCGTTTTGGGGGACTGAAATGTGAATTTGAAGTGATACCCGACTTATAGAGCCAATGTGACGTTTCTAGGTGACATATAACTCGCTAACACTTAGAGCTATCAAAAAACTGTCAACTAACAAAATGTAGCCCTTATTACAAGCTGCATTTCATTAGTTGACGACTTTTTGATATCACTTTTCTCAACAAAGTTATGAAAGTTCAAAGTCAAAGTCTCTGTAAAACTAACCGTTGTGCAAGTCTTTGGTTCTGTCTGTTTCTTCCTTGTTCCTCATCAAACCTTTGCTCTATAAACTGACGCTTTTCTTTCAATTCTTGCTCTGCTACTCGTTTTCGCTCCTCTTTAAACCAGTTGTTGATAATTTGCTTGTCGACGCCAAGTTCCTTGGCAGTTTGTTCTATTACATTGATGTTCGGACGCCGATTTTTTTGAAAACATCTTCTGAGCAGTCCATCTTCTTTTTCGGTAATTAGACGTTTTGGGGGACTGAAATGTGAATTTCAAATGATACCTGACTTATAGAGGTAATGAGACGTCTCTAGGTGGCCTATATCTCGATAACCGTCAGAGCTATCAAAAAAGTGTCAACTAAAAAAATGTAGCCCTTATTACAAGGAACATTCCATTAGTTGAACAATTTTCGATATATCTAACAGGAAGCGAGTTATAGGCGTCTCAAGTTGCAGGCCACGAGACGCAGACGGTTACGCCCGCGCCTAACACGCCGTGTTAAACACGGCTTGCCACTTCCAACGCTTATATTTCAGTTTCCTTGAGAGCTATCAAAAAACTATCAACTAACAAAAGTAGCCCTTATTACAAGCAATATTTCATTAGTTAACCATTTTTTGATATCTCTTTTCCCAAAAAAGTTATAATGGCTCAAACTACATAAAAACTTACCCGTGTGTTTCTACAGGCTGTGGGAATCTCGGAAGATTAGGGGCACCGTCAGACGGTGCAAAAGATAGCCTAGTTCCGTATTGTTGATTCTGAGTGATCGGATACGGATTCTGAAATTGTCCTTGACGTTGTGGATTCTGTGGATTCGATTGTGCAGTGCTGTACTGGTTATAATTGCTAGACGGCTGATCATATCTTCCTTGTTGGTTAATATTGGGTGGATAGTTCTGAGGGTTCTGAGGAGCCTAAAACAAAAAAAAAATTCTAAATTTTCCTTGAATAATACTCACTTGTTGTCGTAATCCTATTTGACCAGTTTGAAATCGACCACCATCGACACATGTTATATCATCAGGTGCATCAAAAGAAAAATTCCCTTGAGAGCTTCGATTCTCTGGTACATGATACGGCCAATTGGATTGTCTTTGATGTTGTTGGGTCCGCATTGGTCGAGGATCTCCCTGATCAAAAATTTGAAAATAATACTCAAGAGAGACGCAGAGAAAGATAGGGTTTAACCATCTATGTCCCTCAAGCGGCACCTTCAAACGCTTAAATCTCGCTTCTCGTTGGAGTTATCAAAAAGTTGTTAGCTAATGAAATATTGCTCTTAATAAGGGCTACATTTCATTAGTTGACAACTTTTTGATATCTCTCATGCGAACATAGTTATAAAAGTTTGAAGTCAAAAAACAAGGCTCACTTGTTGCTGTGCAAAATTTGGATCATAGGCATACGGGTGCAGGGGTTGCCCTTGACGTTGAGATGGTCCAGTCCATCTCTGATTTTGTTGCTGCAAAGAATTAGTTAAACATTTCAATTATTGCTAAAACTAACCATTTGAGACGGCTCATAAAGGTCAGAAGTGAATAAATAAGCATCTGGAGGCGGACGAAATCTTGACCTTTGGCTCGTTCCTGTTTGATTTTGAGGTCGAACTGGATTTGGATTCTGAAATTCGAAAAAAAAATTAATTTACTTTCAAAAAATCCTATCAACTCACCGGTGGTCCCAGTTGATAATTCTGAGGAACTCCTTGATATAGACTCTCCGGTGGCATCTCAAAAATTGGGTTAGCTTGTCCAGGGTTGGCAGTTTGAATCGGATAAGCGGATCCTTGATCCAAGTTAGTAGCATCCATGCCTCCCGGCGGATCACGAAAATTGTCAGGGTTATTCCAGAATTCGTCATCTGGATCATCGTCGGGGGCTTTCTTATCAGGATCTGTCATTGCTGAAATTGTGTAAAGCTAAAAAAGTTTAATTCTAGTCCCGTGTACTCCTCACGGACAAGACGATAAAAAAAATTTAAAAATTGACTTGTCCATGTGGAGTACACAGAAGAATTTAAAGAAATTTTCGAAAAAAAAATTAAAACTAAAAAATGTTCAGTGTTGTGTCCTTAACAGGTATAAGTAACACGTGTTTTACTGAACTACTAATTTATTACAATCAGTAGAGAATATAACAGGGGTGAAGTTTTCGCTTGTGAGGCTACTCACTTGGTTGGGTAGAACGGGAACTGACTTATGCGGCAAGGGAACGAGAGGGTGAGAGAAAAAAACAATAACAAACTTGCCGCCTCGATAATTATACAAATGATCTACTGATAGAAAAAAAGGTAGATCAAAATCTTTGTGTGTCTAGAAACATGACCACATAACATTCAGTATGAAAAAAAAAAATTAGAATTCAAACGAAAAAAGTGAAATCAACAGGTAGATCAAATGTTTTTGAAACCGCGAAAAAAAATTTTTTTTTTATTATTTAATTAAAAATTTATTAATCCAAAATTAAAAAAATCTTATTGAAATAAGCCAAAATAGGGCAAAATAAGTTAAAAAATAAATTCAAAAATATTAAAAAAAATAATCAATACTTTCTTCTTTTCTTATAATTCGAGAGCCACTGGGTTACTTGTTTTACAGTAAAGCCATATTTTCTTGCAAAATGTTCCTTTGCTTTTGACCGTTTCTCTCCTCCCATTTCACTAATTCTCTTCAATATTTTCACATGTTCCTGAGTGTCTGATTCTTCCCGATTCAACACGCTCTGCTATCTGCTGATAAACTCGATGATCATCGTATTCGTTGCGCTCTTGCTCCCTCTTAATCTTCGCTTTTATCGTTTTTCTCCAATTCTCAACTTGATCCTTTGATACTTTGAAACCCGTTGTTAACGCGTTGGATTTGGTGAATTCGTCGGCGATCCGTTGGTAGGTATTTCTTGTTAGGCAGCGTCTATCAAACATCTTTTTCAACATTGCCGTTTGATCTTCCGTGAATCAGAACCTTTTGGGAATCGGATTTTGATAAATGACTGGGAGTTTCGATACTCTGTTCTAAAAATAAAAAAATATAGTTCTTCTAAGGCTCATAACTCGCTTGTGCTTAGAGATATCAAAAAATTGTCAACTAACAAAATGTAGCCCTTATAAGGAGCTACATTTTCTTAGTTGACCACTTTTTGATAGCTCGTACGGTTAGCGAGATATAAGCGTTTGAAGTGGCGCGCCGACTGTGAGAGCGCGAAGAAAGCACATGCGACTGCGCCTGGCGGCTTACAACTTCAAACGCCTATATCTCGCTTCCCGTTAGATATATCAAAAAGTTGTCAACTAACAAAATATAGCCCTTATTAAGAGCAATATTTCATTAGTTCACAATTTTTTGATATCTCTACTGAGAACCAACTTATGACGGCTCAAAGTTAAGGTACCAACCTTCTTCACAAACTTGTGGCCTCAACTTATCATCCGTTGGCTTTTCCATCCAAGAAATTCCATCGAAAATTCTTCGAGCACGCTCTATATTCTAAAATAAAGAAATTTATAAATCATTTTCTCATAAAACTCACATCTGGATCATCTGGATCGTATTCAGGTATAGGTGAAACTGATTTTTCCTCTTCCCAAGCGTCATGGGCTACCGGTGGTTCAACTTGTGGATTAACGATTTCCGGGAAAGTGGTCCCATCGACTAGTGGTTCTGGAATCAGGTTAGTACCTTAAGTCAAGTAAAAATCAAGAAAAATACCTCCACCAGTAAACGAATCCCATTTTCCCATCGCTTGATACCATAACGTTTCAGACCATTGACTTTGACCCAGTGGATTTTCTGAGGGATACCCGGATTCCGTATCTAGATTATTAGATGTGAATTTAGATCGATCTTGGGTGGAAGGGACTGAAGTCAGTGGAGTCCATGTTGATTCTTCGTCAGGGGTGATCATGGCTGCAGTAAGTTGAAAATAAGAATCTGAAAAAATTTAAATTCTTTAGAAAAAATCTCAATAAAAACCAAAAATATAGATCAAATGTGGTTGAAACCGGGAAAAAAAAATTCAAAAAAATTTTTAAAAAATTAAATTTATTAAACAAAACCCTCCAAAAATAATATAAATCACCATAAATTATAAAAAAATTTAAATATTTTAACTATTTCTTCTTATGTTTTTGCATCCACTGAGTAATTTGTCTCGATGACAAACCATTTTCCTCTTGAAACTTCCTCCTTTCTCTATCCCTTTCCGGTCCCTCCAATTCAGAAATTCTCATCAATTCTTCAACTTGCTTAGGACAGTATCTGTATGACCATCTCGTAGTGTTCCTTTTTGGCTTATCCTCATCCATTTCCTCTAATTTCCTTTTTCTCCAACTATAAATTAGTTTCGACGTCACTATGATTCCAGTGGAAATGTTGGATTCGGTGAATTCTTTGGCAAGATCATCGATTTTTTCTCTTCCTTTTAGAGTGCGGTTTTCAAGCATCTCTGTCATTATTGCGATTTGTGCTTCGGTGAATGGGAATTCTGTGGGAAAGAGATCTTGACTGGAGCCCCTTGTTTCTGAAATAAAGTTCTTTAAGGTCCTATAACTCGGTTGTGCTTGGAGGTATTAAACAGTTGTCAACTAATGAAATATTCCTTATAATAAGGGCTACATTTTGTTAGTTGACAGCTTTTTGATAGCTTTTACGGCTAGCGAGATACACGCGTTTAAAGTAGGGCACCACTCCTGAGAGATTGAGAGACGCAGAGAATGAGAGCGTCTAACCGTCTACGTCTCGTAGCCTGCATGTTCAAATCCTTTTTTGTTTAGTGTTTGCGATCAATTTAAAAAATTTGGAGTCGCAAGGTAAGATACGCAGACGGTTAGACACTCTCTGCGTCTCACACACAAGTTAGGGGCATTATGCGTTTTTAAACGTTTATAACTCGCTTCCCATTAGAGATGTCAAAAAACTGCCAACTAATAAAATATTTATCATAATAAGGGCTATAATGTGTTAGTTGACAACTTTTAGATAGCTCTTACGGTTAGCGAGATATAAGCGTTTAAAGTATGCCGCCTTTCCAGAGAGACGAGACAGATAGACGCAGAGATAAACGGGCGCTTGAGCATTTTTGGTATCCTAGTTCAAACGCTTATATCTCGCTTCCTGTTATAGCTATCAGTAAATGATCAACTAACAAAATGTAGCTCTTATCACAAGCAATATTTCATTAGTTAACAATTTTTTAATATCTCTATTTCCAACAAAGTTATGGCCGCTAGAAGTTATGTTACTCACCTTCTTCATAATCTTGCGGTCTCAATTCATCATCCTTTGACTCATCTCGATCTAAACTCATTCGAACACGTTTTGCATTCTAAAATTGAGCAATACTTAAATAATGTGTTAAATTACTCACAAATGAATCATCTGGGTTGTATTCAGATGTAGATCGTCTTTCTTCCCAAGTGTCATGAACAGCAGTTGGTTGCGATGAATAAAATGTTGCTGGGTAGGTTTTCGACGTGGCTTTCATAGCTTCCGAATCCCTTGATGTCCCTAAAATCAGAATAAATTTCTCCTAATTTGATTTAAACTTACCTTGATCCAAGGGACGCGAGTCAATAACATCTAACGCCGACCGTGGGACCACCGGAGACGTTTTCCTTGATTCAGGGGCCAAGGTTGGAGGTTGGGTGGAGGAGACTGGTGTCAATGAAGTCAATGTTGGTTTTTTATTTCGAGTCGACATGGCTAAAGGGGACTGGAAATGAGAATAAAAGTTTTGAGATTTATTTTTAAAAAAGCACTTCACTTTTTTGGCCATAACTTTGTTGTTTATTGGAAATTCAACAAACAAACCGAGAAAAACATACACCATACGATTCCCAATTGAATGAAAAAAAAATTGTTCAAAAATATTAAGTTTGGGCCGAGTTACGGCTTCCCAAGCAAAGGCCTTTTCGCTGCCGACCGCGCACCCTCCAAAGCTGCCGACCGCGCACCCTCGTTTTTCCGGGAAATGACCCCTACTTAAACTGTCACCCCTCGGAAATGGTACATCAAAACACCACCAAATGTAAAACACAAATTCTCCATACGATTCTACGTCGATTGGAAAAAAAAATCGTCCAAAAAGCTCCACAAATCACCGAGTTATTAACGCTCAAACTTTTTTTGACACTTTTTTGTTACAAATAGGCCCCGCCCACTTTCCATTTATAGCGTTTCTCATACTTTCCATGTTTTCGGAAAAAATAATATCTTTCTGTATTGTTGACAATAGAAGTCCTGGATGTTGTTCTTTTTTATATATAGATAGGCACCACAACAAATTTTTCAAACATGATTTTGGGCATTGTCTTTGATATCAATCTGTTCGCAGATCTTATTGAAGCATTCTCAAAAAATTTCAGCCAAAAATGTTCATCCGTTCCGGAGTTATAGCGCTTTTAGTACCTTTCCGCTCACTACTGATTTTCTGTTCGGCATCACTTGCTGCCGGCAAAGCGGCAGCCCGGAGGTTCGAGCTCGCCGCCATCAGATTGTCTGACAGCCACGTTAACCACTTGACCACGCGGGCAAAATCGACGCAGACCGAAAATTAATATACGAAGTCGGCCGACCCGATTGCTTGTTGCACTATTTTTTACGGACTATTATGGTATAGACGTTTAAGAAAAAGTTGTTTTTTTGAAAAAGAAGAATTTTTAAAAAATGTTCTTAAACGAAATCGATCAGAAATTTTATGAAGTTTCCAAATCTGTAATCAGAACTAGCGTTCCTCGCCTGCATCACCTCGATAATCACGGAAAACCTCGAAATTAGGGAATACCTCCTGGTTTAGGATAGACTAAATCTACGTAAAACTGGTCAAACCTTTCTGAAAATGAGCATAGGTCATCTTAACATGTATTACTATCGATTCCAATGATAAAAACTATGGGTCAACGCTGAAATTTTCCTACAATTTTCTGTTGAACTTTGAGCATGAATAACAAAAAAGGAGAATTTAAAATCTAATTCTAACTTCAAAAACGGATTCAGCATGTCAAAATCTACCGGAATCAACATTAAAAACCAGCGTTCCTCCCTCAGAATAACCCAAAATTTTATTTTTCTGACTTCTTTTCCCATTTTCCTATTTTTTCAGACTGAAATATATGATTTCAGCCAAATTGGACCTCACCAGTCGATTCCTTGGGATCGATTTAGGGTGGACAAGTTTTGACATAGGTGAATATTAGGTTTATACCAGCGCTACAGGTCCAGAAACATCCAAAACCGTACCGGTCAGAAGAATTCGCGCGCCCCGCCTACCGTTTGCTGCGCTGCCTATATATATAGAAAACTCTTCGTTGACAGGATGAAAGGTTAAATTGATGCCGTCCGGATAGAGATTTCATTTCTTATTCGGAGCGTAAACCAGAAAGAATTGGGAAAATGTTTTATTTATTTGCTTATGAAGATTATTAAAAAATGTTTTAATTTAAAACAGGAACAACTGATACAGTATTCATGCAAGTCAACGGATTATCAGATACATTCTCCAATAATCGATGTAATTTGATAATACTAGACACACATTCGCCACGTTGCCATCGGATCGTTTGATCTCATAGACATCAGTCACGTCTTCTTCCCAATAACAACGTCTGAAATGAGAGATTATTTACTGTTTTGACATTCAACAAAATAGGATTTAACTCACTTGTGGCACAAGTTCCGAACATTGGTGACCAGATCTGGATCCGATATCTTCTCATGTGGTAGATCCAAAATCTCCTTCATCGCTTCTCGATCGCTTATACCAACTTGAAAAGTCTCCAGATTCAAATGTGATTCACACGACATCCAACTTTTGAGGAACGTGTTTAACTCGCGACTTGTCAATCTTGATTCCGACAGATCAATTTTTCGGCTTTTTAATTTCAGTAAATTCTCTAAAGTTAAGAAATTTGAATCCCATATGTTCAAGACTTCAACGTTTTCAGATAAATCGAATTGAAAACCAATTCCACGAGCATTATATAGGTCCAAGACCAATTCTTTGGTGACTTTAATATTGTTCAAAATGTATTTGACATCATCTTCCCTTTCATTTATGTAATTTAAGATAATCACTTCATCAATCGTTTCTTGTTGCTTTTTCAACCAAACAATGATTGGCCGATTTTCAAAAAAGCCCGTATTTATATCGAAGGTGCCGATTTTACATTCAAAAACTTTCTTCAAATACTCATAGCATCTCAATAATCCTGCAATCACATCTTCCGAATATTTATATAGATTATGAGAAAAGAATTCACTCTTATCATTAATCTTTTCAAAACCTTCTTTTGTTTTATCTGATGTCAAGGTAAATACATATCTTGTTTTCGGTTTAGTTAACGATATGGAAGGAGTCTTAACTATTCTTAAATTTACTGTAAATTTCTCATGAACCCTGCATTTGTAAAAATAGGAAACAAATTTTCTGGCTCTAGTGGACGTCAACGATAGATCGATTCTGAAATGAACAGTAATCAGATGAAGAAAGACAAAAAAAAACTTACAATTCAAATGGGTTCAACATACGTAGAACATGTTCCGTTGCAATTAAAGGCAGTTTGAAGAGAGAGAATTTACTTGGATTTTCCATTCTGGATACGAATGGGATGAGAATGGGAAGGTGAATGAGGTTGGACAGGATGAGAATGAATGAATGAGGAGTGTCTGTCGAAGAGCAGACAGATGATCCCAGAAGGGTCAATATAGATAAAATCGAACAAAGAAAGTGCTAATAGGGGTCTTAATGAGGGCTATTATCGTTCTCTCACCAAATATTACAACAGTTGAGATAATATCTTTCTGTATTGTTGACTAGGGTTTCCATTTGGGGAAAATTTTAACCGCCCGTGAAAACGTGGGCGGGCGGCCCCCCCGCCCTCATCCGCCCGTCTGTAATTTTGCGTGAGCGTGTTTGCACAGAAACGTCGAACAATACGACAATTTTCAAACAATTTCTGACAAAATTAAAGAAATGTCACGTTTTGTTGAAATATTATAATTTATAATTAGTTCTCTAGAACACGCGGGTAAAAAGGGCGGCGGCGGACAACCCACCACACGGGTGGGCGTAGGGTACCCAAAAAATTATTCCCCAAATGGAAACCCTATTGTTGACAATAGAAGTTCTGGATGTTGTTCGTTTTTTTATATATAGAAAACTCTTCGTTGACAGGATGAAAGGTTAAATACAGTAGGCCAATGAAATATCCCCTTTTTGTTTTTCGGCTATAACTTTTTTCAAAGAACAGCTAGCAAGTCGAGGTAAATTAAGAAAATGTTGCTAATTTAATAAGAAATACGATGCTATTTTAGTTTTTTTCGAAAAAAGTTTTTTCTATGAAAAATTCTTGAGAAGAAAATTGAAAATTAATTTCGAGAATTGAGAAGAAAAAGAGAAAAACTGCTGATTAGGGGATTAAATCTATGCTTCCATTAGTTCTGGTAGCTTTCTGAGTTGAAAAATATCAAAGACCATCAAAAACGAAGAAGCTTAAACTTCCAAAAAAAATTTTGAAAAAATGGTAAAAATTGAGAACATTGAAAAAAAAAAAATAGAAAAATTTTTATTTCACAGCACCACGACGAAACTTTGCAAAAAGGTTATTATATATGTCGGGAACATGTATAAAAAATTTTGACCCGATTGCTTCTCTCAGAAAAAAGTTATGTATGAAAAACCAAAAGGGGATATTTCATTGGCCGCTACTGTAGATGCCGTCCGGATATACAGGGTGGCCGACAATCATAGGACGTTTTTTGTGAGCATCCTGGCACTTTGCCAAAAGATATTTTCCAAATGTATTGAGTGTTTTTAATAGTTGGAGGCATGTATAAGTAAAAAACAGTATCACTTGGAATATTTTCGTTTTTGGTTCCAAGCTACGAGACCCACCACACACATCTAGGAGATTGGCTTCTTTCCGCGGAGGGTTTACAAGAAAAGGGTGCTTCGGAAAGACATTTTGGTTCATTCCCAACTATCAGAAATAGATTTATCGTGTTTACTAAACACCAAAGAAGCCTCAAAAATTAAGTGGTTGACTCCCATTCATTGTAAGAACCATTGGATCTCCCAGAATCAGAAAGTACCAAATTACTCAAAAATGAGCATTCGGCCCTAGAATTTTGAAATTTTGTATTGAGTCTGCTTCAAATGTTAATTGAAGTGTTTAAAATAACAAGATGTTTTGTTAAAAGTGAAATCCCGGGTCATTTGTACTTGATCAATTCGAAAAATCTCAGAAATTTGTGAAACCCAACCCAGTGCGGCGAGTGTAAGACGTTTTCTGGCTTGACGATGGTTATTTCATCACACGCCCTAATTGAAAGAATGAAACTTTGTAAAAACTTTTGAAAAAGGTTTGAAATACGTACTCAGACGTTTTTCAACTCTGGGTAAGGACTTTCCTAAAGAATTTCATCCCTTGAAACAGTGTGATGAACAGTTGATGAATTCTCTATGTAAAAGTTGATTATCAACAAGGAAGTCTACTAAACATCAGTTCAAACGAATTCTTTGGTACCAAACATTATTGGGCACACAACTGGTTATTGTTTTCAACTTCAGAACGATTTGGTTCTGTCTAATTGCTGTGAATTGACAAAAACGACAATTAGGCTTCATTTAGCCGAAAAATTTGACATGGGATCTGAGCATTCTAGCCCTTCGAATTTTCATCAGATAATCTTGAGTCCAACAGAACTTTTGTAGAGCAAGACCAAAAGAAGCTCCATCAGCTATGTGTTCAATTCTAAATTTGTATTTCAAAAGATATGAGCTGATATCGTCGCTCTTAATGGCCGCCGCAGAGTGAACTTTTTTTCCTGCTTCCTGGAGTTCTAGGTCAAACGGAAAGGTTCAAGACTCGAAATTCTCTTGTGAAACTAAAATCTACGATTTTCTACGATTTTATGAAGCTAACCCGGTCAAATAATTTTTCTTCGAAAAGTAATAAGAGAGTAGAAACGGTTATGATTGTCGGCCACCCTGTAGAGATTTCATTTCTTATTCGGAGCGTAAACCAGAAAGAATTGGGAGAATGCTTCAATTTATTTGCTTATGAAGATTATTAAAAAATGCATTAATTAAAAACAGGAACAATATTCATGCAAGTCAACGGATTATCAGATGCATTCTCCAATAATAGGTGGAATTTGATAACACTAGACACACATTCGCCACTTTTCCATCGGATCGTTTGATCTCATAGACATCAGTCACGTTTTCTTCCCAATAAGAACGTCTGAAATAAGAGATTATTTACTGTTTTGACATTCAAAGTAATAATAGAATTCAACTCACTTGCGGCACAAGTTGCGAACATTGGCAATTACATCTGGATCCGATATCTTCTCATGTGGTAGATCCAAAATCTCCTTCATCGCTTCTCGATCGTTTATAGTAACTTGAAAAGTCTCCAGATTCAAATGTGATTCACACGACATCCAACTTTTGAGGAACATGTTTAACTCGCGACTTGTCAAGCTTGATTCATACAGATCAATTTGTCTGCTTTTTAATTTCAGTAAACTCTCTAAAGTTAAGAAAAACGATTGAAATATGCGCAAGATTTCAACGTTTTCAGATAAATCGAATTGAAAACCAGTTCCATGAACACTAGATAGGTCCAGGAACAATTCTTTCGTGACTTTAATATTGTTCAAAATGTATTTGACATCATCTTCCTTTTCATTTATGAAATTTGAGATAAGCACTTCATCAATCGTTTCTTGTTGCTTTTTCAACCAATCAATGATTAGTCGATTTTCAAAAAGGGACGTATTTATATCGAAGGTGCCGATTTTACATTCAAAAACTTTGTTCAAATACTCATAGCATCTCAATAATCCTTGAATCACATCTTCCGAATATTTATTCAAATGTTGACAATAGTATGCGCTCGAATCATAAATATTTTTAAGACCTTCCTTTGATTTATCTGATGTCAATTTAAAAAAGTATGATGTTCTCGGTCCGTAAAGTGTAACGTGAGGCGTACCAGTTATTCTTAAAGTTACTCTAAATTTCTCATGAACTCGGAATTTGTAAAAATAAGAAACCAATTTTCTGGCTCTAGTGGACGTCAACGATAGATCGATTCTGAAATGAACAGTAATCAGATGAAGATAAACGAAAAAAACTTACAATTCAAATGGGTTCAACATACGTAGAACATGTTCTGTTGCAATTAAAGGCAGTTTGAAGAGAGAGAATTTACTTGGATATTCCATTCTGAGTACGAATGGGAATGAGAATGGGAAGGTGAATGAGGTTGGACAGGATGAGAATGAATGAATGAGGATTGTCTGTCGAAGAGCAGACAGATGATCCCAAAAGGGTCAAATCGAACAAAGAAAGTGCTAATAGGGGTCTTAATGAGGGCTATTATCGTTCTCTCATCAATCATTCTTATATAACAAACTCTTAAAGGGCGATGTCCGATGTGATACTGTACCACTGGATATATAGGGACCACCACTCAAATTTCAAACTCGTTTTTACTGATATTCATTGTTATAGACATGTGAAGGATTGGAGAGTACGCTCAAAATTTTTTTTTTCAAAAATGTTCACTAGTTCCGGAGATATTGTCAATTTTGCGCCATTTCCAATGCACTGAATTTCGGACAGGGGGCGGAGTCGGCGACTTTGAGTTGGTTCGAACTCGGGTATATCGATTATCGATCGCGCCCTTTACCACTACACCACCCAAACGTGAACGCGGCCGACCGCCAAGGATGGTGATAAAGCAGGGCATTACGGTAGCTACAATAGTAACCCGTAGATCAAACTTCAGAATCTCTCGGATCGTCCACCAACTCCACCGGTGGATCAACAAGCGTTGACATATGTAACCCATTGATTCAAAGTTATTCTTTACGGTTTCATGAAATTCTTTAGTTTCACACAAGTAATGTAGATGACATTAAATTCAAGTTGCAGAAATAGTGAAACTTCGAAAAAATTTTTTTTCTAGAGTTGCATTAACTTTGAAAAATCCCAAAGTTCTGTTTCAAAAAATTGTTAAATTTAAGATTGGTTTCTAATCTTCAATTGACCATCGATTGAATTCTTTTCTAGCAAAACCAATTTATTTCAAAATCTTCAAAATATCCAAAAAAAAATCCAAAAAAAAAATCTACTTCGACTTGACTAATCGACTACAATTTCTAATCGTCGCCGGCCCATTCCAATATCCTTTTATCAATCCATTCCAATACAGCACCGGCATAAAATATCGTTTCATCAGGTACGCCCAGTAGCTCGGTTTAGTCTGATCGAACGGAGTGGTCTCCAGAGCACCCTTCGGATTGAATTCGGCAAGGATTACTCGATTCGTGCTGACTACCAAAGGACAGGAGGCGTAGCCATCGTACTAAAAAAAATAAATTTCGAAACAGTCGGCACATGTGCCGTACCTCCATACACGGCGTCTTTCCCTGCATAACTTGGGATAGATTCTGTTCAATTGTCTTGAGATGAGATGAAACTGAAGCGGCGGTTTTCGCATTTGGCGTGTTCATACAGTCACCGACTCCGAACACGTTCGGGAAGTTTTTGGACTGAAATAAAGATTTAAAATGGGAATTTTGATATAAATTTTATAATGTCACACCAAATTCTAAGACGAAATTAAAAGTAAAAAATTATAAACTAAAAATTTTAAATCAGGTTTTTAAAACAGTATTTTTAAATTAGAGCTTACCTGTAGTGAAGACGCATCAACATCCATGAATCCATTTTTATCGGCGAATGGGGAATCTCTTAAGGCTTTCGGTGCGGCGCATGGTGGTCCGATATGGAGAAGGGAGTACTGTAGAAAAAATTTACTGTTTCAATTTTTTTTTAAATGTCGATTTTCAGAGACAACTGATATGTGAAGCAGTAGAAAAAAATTTTGGAACAGTAATTTTTTTAAATCAATTTTCAATCAAATTTTGAAATTATTGTCTGCAATTTATCAGCTTCGAGCAATCCTAAGTAAAACTTTTTCATAATAACAATTTCCTGAAACTTTGATTTTTTTTTGAAAATTCAAATTTCCCTCGGGATTACTGTAACCCACTACTACTATGCCAAAAAAAAAATCAATGTTTCAACTAATCCAAAAATTTTGTTCTAATCTCCCAAAACTACTAAGATCTTAGCAAAACCGACCTCAATTTTCTCCGTCTTCCCAGTCCCCTTTGAATCCTCATCGAGCAATTCGAAAATCGCCATTTTATTTTTTGAATCCACTTCGATCAAACTTCTTTTTGTCTTTATCTCGATATCCTTTTCCTGAGCAACTTTTTCCAGCGGTTTTAGGTATCTTTCGACTCCAAATAGCTGAAACAGATGATGACATCTAATATACCATAAGTGAAACATGATTTTTTTTTTCAAAGCTTGATATTAACGTAATACCAATTTTTTAATTTTTGGCACGACTAACTCCTACCCCAAAAAAAGTCACTCACCCTCTTCAAACTAGTCGCATAAATAATATGCGCCTTATCCCGGACTCCTCGTTTTCGGAGGATTGAATCAGTGATATAACACGCTTTTTGGGGTGCTCCTGCACATTTTATCGGGGCATTTGGGAAGGTATAAATTGCATTTCCGCCCTGAAAGCCATATTTCTTGATGGTAGGTTTTGAGCGCTTATAACTTTGTTGGGAAAGGAGATATCAAAAAAGTGTCAACTAATGAATTGTTGCCCATAATAAAGGCTACATTTTGTTAGTTGACAACTTTTTTATAGCTCTTAAGACAAGCGAGATACGCGTTTTCAAAGTTTTAACCTAGTTTTTCTCTGCGTCTCTCTTTAAACGCCCATATCTCGGTTCCCGTTAGAGCTATCCAAAAGTTTTCAACTAATAAATTGTTGCCCTTAATAAGGGCTACATTTTGTTAGTTGACAACTTTTCTGTAGCTCTTTTCCCATTAAAGTTATAACGGTTTCAAAAAAAAATTCAAAAAAAAAAAATGTTTTTTGAATGTTTTTCTTACGATAAGAATCTCACCTTAAACTTCATAACCTCCTCATAATGTTTTTCCACATGAAACGGTGAATAATTTGAGCAAACTCCAGGTGTCTCCAACGCCTCTTTCGCCCCTTTTATCATATCAAATCTCAACTGAACACCCATAGCAATCACCATATAATCATAACTAATCTCATCTCCATTCCTCAATCTAACTGAATTCCGTGTCGGCGTAAAAATATCCACTTTATCCTGAATCCACGTGGAATTCTTCGGAATCAGGTCTTCTTGTTTTCTCTTATTTGCTTCCAAGGTCATCAACCCGCCGCCGACCAAAGTGAACCCTGGCTGATAATAATGATCAACACGTGGTTCCACTATTCCAACACTTCCACGGGGTAACTTTCGAGCGAATTTGCTCGCCGTGCCAAGCCCTCCGGCACCACCACCGACTACCAGGAGCTTGAAATGTTTTGCTGCTGGAATTAAGGAAAAAAAAGTTTTTTTTTTGGAAAATTTTTACTAAAAATTACTTACCATAAACCACCGTAGTCCTCCGCATAATCAAAAAACTGATAAATATTTTTTTTTCTCAAATTTAAATAAATAGTCACCAAGAGAGAGAGAGAGACCAGTCACCAAGAAACAGTGAAAAACACCTTAAAAACAAGTTTTGCAACGGGGTGCCGAGAGATAAAGAGACGCAGACAGTGTAGGGAATCGTATTTAGAAAACATACACAAGAGGAAGAGAGATAAGGTGTCTAGAGGGAGGTTAATTGGGGGATGAGAAGAGTCACGTAGGATGCTAGAAGAGGAAAAGATCAAAATATTTTTTTGTCGGGTGTTGGTTGACTGAATTGCTCATACGTGAGTCTAGCTTTTTTTTTACTGTTTCATTGACTAGACAATTTTTCATCGTGTTCTTTTAAATTTCAGTGAGGTGATTGTGTTGTTTAGATATAATTTGATTAGCCAGGTTTTTGAAACTTTAAATTATTTTTTTTTTTTGGAAATAATTTTTTTTTTGAAAACACTGTTTCAATCTATTTTCATGAGACTTACTAAATTTGAAACAAAGTTTAAATATTAACATTAATTTTGGTTTCTTGTTTTTTTTTTTTGATTTTGGATCTTGATGTGTTGTTTCATTAATCGTTGGTTATTAAGAAAACCATTTTAAAAGTTTCATGAAACTTTCATTTTTTTTTGTTTTTGCAAAAAATTATTTAACTGTTTCAAACTATTTTTATCATCAGAAGTTTAAAAAAATAATAGTGCTGAGGGAAAATTTGCAAATTAGTCTGACTCACTTTGAATCAAACGGTTACGTCTGCAAACCCGCCACGGCGCGGCGAACTCGACGCGTGGCCTAGAAAATTTTGCATTTGATACTCAGTCGAAAAAAATGAAAATGTTTCAATCAACACCAAAATTTTTGAGCGTATAGTTCAGATCATTTAAAACACTCTGCCAAAATTTCAGAAAAAACAGCGGTTCAGTTTTCGAGAAATTCAGTTTCAAAGTCAGCAAAAAACGGCTGTTTTCGGTGTTTTTAGGCGTTTTTTCACTGTTTTTTCGCACATTTGGCCATTGTTGGCCAGGTTAGAGGATTTCGATCAACTTGAAACTTTCTGGGAATGTTTACCAAGTCTATCGGAATATTCCAGCCAATTTTTAGAAAAAACAGCGGTTCAGTTTTCGAGATGCCACTTTTCAGCCCTTTTTGAATTTGGCTGCCGCGGCCACGCGTCGAGTTCGCCGCGCCGTGTCGCCCTAGCGAAACGTGAAAACTCGCTGCTTACCTTCTATTCTGTTGACTGAGTATCAAATGTTTAAACGTTAAAAAATTTCGCGCCAAACGTGAAAAACAAATTTTTTGGGGCGCAGTTGTACCGTAACTGATTGATTCCTAGTGGCTGACTGTTTCATCAAAGTACCTTAAGCGAATAAAATTTCACCAAGCGATAAAAATTAATTTTTTTTCTAATTTTACTGTTTCATAGCGTCATTTTTTCTTCTCGAATCTGGATTCCTGTAGTAAAGAGAATATCGCTCCATAAATTTTGAAATTTGAAATCGCTTATCCTTCGCCCTAAAACCTCTATTAGAAGTTCACTATTTTTCAATTTTCAGTGAATTTTTTCGGAGATAATTCTAATAGATTATATCTTTTTATATCAAAAGTTTCCGAAAGAAAAATCAATTTATCAGATTTTCGGAACAGTAATATTTATTTTTGAAAAAAACCCTGTTTCGTTTACTTTTTATTGTCCTCAGACTTTTTAATTTATTGCTATTTTCGAGAAATTTTGCGTAAAAAATTTTTAAAAAAAGCTGACCAAAAATACAGTTTCAAAATTTAGATTTTTTCGATTTGAATTTTAAAGCCCCGCTGTATCAAATGAAAAAAGAATACAAAATCAGTTTATTTCATTCTTGAAACAGAATACAAAAAAAAATCCCTGAAACAAAAAGAAAAATTTTCAGAAAACAAAAAAAAATTACAAAGTTGGCTTATTTCCAAAAGTGAAAGTACCCTCTCCGGCACCAATTGTCTTCCCATTCACAATCACTTTTCTCCCTTTCCAATCCACATTCGATTTTGATCCACTAACAGTTCCCGCCTTCATTTTATGGGATCCATCCATTTTTTGATCGTTTCTCTGGTTTAAATCGACTAGATCCGAGTCGTGTTTATCTCCGGATTTGAGGGTGTGGAGGGTGGCACCGACGGTTTGGGTTCCGATGATTTTTGATGAAGGGGAGGAGTGGGCGGAGCTTGAAGACGATGAAGATGAGGTTAATCCTTTGGAGGAAAGTGGCTTTCCGATTTGATCAGCAGGCATGGATTCGACTGAAATTCAATTTTTTTCGATTTTTTTGGATTTTCGTAACTACAGTAATCTCTTTTTTTAATTAGGTTTTTAAGATTTAGGGTTACAGTAACTTTTCCAAAAAATCATCTTTCAATTGTCTCAGAGTTGGAATTATCTCACTATCAAGTCAGAAATTTAATTTTGTGATTATAATAGCCAGTAGCTACAGTAATCTTTTCAAAAATAAATTTTCCGCATTTAACTGAATTTTTTTGAAAATCAAGTTTTTAGGATTACTGTAGGGTTACCGTATCCTTTAAATTAATATTTTCAGGGTTTTTGAGATAAGAAATTACATTAACGCTTGAAGTGTGCAAATAACAAAAATAATAACTATCTGCAACAGTAATCTTTTTCTCTGGATTTTTTTTTAGGATTACTGTAGGATTACTGTACCTACTAGCTACAGTAATCTTTGTTCTGGGTTCTGAGGATTACTGTAGGATTACTGTAGCTACAAATTAAACCTGCTCACCTCCAACAACACTTCCAACCCCGGAACCCTTAAATCCATCCCTTTTAACCCTCGATTGAGTGGGGTTAAACATCAAAATATGAGTGACAACAGACGCATTTGTTCCAGTTATTGCCTTCTTTCCACCATCAACTAGGGACCATCCTTTGGGGAGATTTACTCCGTCGACGCTAGTTTTTCCCTGGAAATAATGAATTAGTATTACAATAGAGGTTATGAATTAAGGTAGATATTGTGATAATGTTGAAACGGGAAATTTTGCAAATCAAGATAATTGGATATCGTTAAGTGAAAAAGAATTTCAAGTTGAAACAGTGAAACTTACAGATTCCTCATTTTTCCCTTCCTTTTTCTTCATTGCCTCCTCGAATCCCTTTGGCAATGGAATCTTATCACATTCTGGTTGCCCCATTACTCCACAAGTCTGAAAAAAAAAAATTGTTTCAGGTAGCATAGTAATTTAGCGATATTTATTGTCTTGGTGTTAGAGTTAAAACTCTTGTATCTCGGCACTAGTAAAAGCTATCAAGAAATGGTCAACTAATGAAATATAGCTCTTATTAAAAGCAATATTTCATTAGTTGACAGTTTTTGATAACTTTAATGGGAGACGAGATATAACAGTTTGAAAAAATAATAAAAAATGTTTCAAAAAAAAAAATTGTTTTTTGGTTGTCATTTTCAAACTTCTATAACACTGTTCCTATTGGAGCTATCAAGAAATGATCAACTAATGAAATATAGCTCTTATTATAAGCAATATTTCATTAGTTGACAGTTTTTTGATAGCTTTTATGGAAAGCGAGTTATGAGCGTTTGAAGTTGCGCGAGGAAAAAACACGTGGCAGCGTCTTGGCGGGTTCAGTTAAACACTCATAACTTGGTTCTCATAAGAGCTATCAAAAAATGGTCAATTAACAAAATGTTGCTCTTATTATGAGCAATATTTCACTAGTTGATTACTTTTTGATATCTTTTATGAGAACCGAGATATACTATTACAAATATTTTTCAAAAAAATAATTTTTTTAAATTTTTTTTCACTGTTTCAAAAACCCTGTATTTAGTCATCCACTTCTCGAGCAATACTCTTTTAAGCTTTCCATTAAAAAAAACTTACAGTCTCCTTATAATAAACCGAGCTTCCAACCCCTAAACATTGATGTTTTACATTGTCAACAACCACCGATTCGCCTAATTTCATCTCGGTTCCATCTTTTCTTTTGCATCCTTCAATCGTATAAACCCCATATTTTTGACATTTATATCTTAAATTTCCAATTTCAAAGGACTCGTCAGGTTGGTATTTTTTGCCATTTTTTGAGCATTCCTGGAAAAATAAGAGGAGTTTTAAAACTGAAAAAAAAGGTCGAGTGTTAAAAAAATAACGTTTCAGCATCACTAAATATCTTGATTCTGAAACTGAATTGTTGATAAGTGGAGAAAACAAATTTGAAATTTTTTTTAATCACTGTTCCAGTAAATTGTCTTTAGCCATGAGTAAAGTTTAATTTCACTAACTTTAAAAAAAAAAACAAAAATTCCTACCTTGGGTAACATATCCAACGCTGCCATCACTCCAGCCGAGTTATTCAATTGGAATTCATGAAGTTGTGACGTCATGGTTTTTGTGGTGTCAAGGCAGGAGACAGTGACCCCAAGGGCAAGGAGAATGAGAAGCATTTCTGAAAATTTCAGTATTTCGAAAAGTGAATTCTTTTGGGATTGAAAAGCCTCTAGCTTAATTACAGTAATAAAAGTTTAGATTATTAAAAACTGAAAACTTTGAAACCGAAAAAAATTTTCTTGTTTCAAAAGACCATTAATTTTCAAAGTAATCTTCTCCTAACTAAAGGAATAGTTCTGTCTGTGTGTCCGTCTGTCCCGCATTGTCCCTCGAATAACTTTTTTCCTAATTGACCGTATGTTCTCATATTTGGGGATCACCCATGAACACCCGAGCGCTTCAATACCATACACTTAGTTTCCCAGATTACTGTAGGATTACGGTAGCTACAGTAACCGAAAAATTCGATTTTAGCCAGGAGGGGACGGGATGGGTGGAGATTTCTATGGGAGCACCCTTGGGACACCTACAGTATGCAAACAAAAATTCAGAATCTGAAGTCAAGGATTACTGTAGCTACAGTAACCGGAAATTTGAAAAACGCCATCTCATTACGGCACAGAAGGATGCCCTTTTGGGATGGAACTTTTTCTAAGATATTCAGATGGTATTGGGAAGCTGCCCTGGATATGGTAGGATTACTGTAGTTTAGTTTGGAACCCAAATTTGGGAGATTGAAAGTGGAAGGAAATTATCAAATTTGAATTCCCGCCGGAAAAGTTCGAGAAGATTCTAGAATGTTCCTGAATGTTCCAGCCAGACAGATTCAAGAATCTTCCAGAATATTCCAGAATATAAATCATTTTGGCTGAACTTTAAAAAAGTTTTGGCGGGAACTTAAAAACGTTTTGGCGGGAATTCAAATATGTTTTGGCGGGAATTTAAAAATGTTTTGGCGGGAATTCAAAAAAGTTTTGGCGGGAATTCAAAAAAGTTTTGGCGGGAATTCAAAAATGTTTTGGCGGGAATTCAAATATGTTTTGGCGGGAATTTAAAAACGTTTTGGCGGGAACTTTAAAATGTTTTGGCGGGAATTCAAAAAAGTTTTGGCGGGAACTTTAAAATGTTTTGGCGGGAATTCAAAAAAGTTTTGGCGGGAATACAAAACGTTTTGGCGGGAACTTTAAAATGTTTTGGCGGGAATTCAAAAAAGTTTTGGCGGGAATTCAAAAAAGTTTTGGCGGGAATACAAAAACGTTCTGGCGGGAATTCAAAAATGTTTTGGCGGGAATTCAAATATGTTTTGGCGGGAATTTAAAAACGTTTTGGCGGGAACTTTAAAATGTTTTGGCGGGAATTCAAAAAAGTTTTGGCGGGAATTCAAAAAAGTTTTGGCGGGAATACAAAAACGTTTTGGCGGGAATTCAAAAATGTTTTGGCGGGAATTCAAAAATGTTTTGGCGGGAATTCAAATATGTTTTGGCGGGAATTTAAAAACGTTTTGGCGGGAACTTTAAAATGTTTTGGCGGGAATTTAAAAAAGTTTTGGCGGGAATTCAAAAAAGTTTTGGCGGGAATACAAAAACGTTTTGGCGGGAATTCAAAAATGTTTTGGCGGGAATTCAAATATGTTTTGGCGGGAATTTAAAAACGTTTTGGCGGGAACTTTAAAATGTTTTGGCGGGAATTCAAAAAAGTTTTGGCGGGAATTTAAAAATGTTTTGGCGGGAATTCAAAAAAGTTTTGGCGGGAATTAAAAAAAGTTTTGGCGGGAACTTTAAAATGTTTTGGCGGGAATTCAAAAAAGTTTTGGCGGGAATTCAAAAAAGTTTTGGCGGGAATACAAAAACGTTTTGGCGGGAATTCAAAAATGTTTTGGCGGGAATTCAAAAATGTTTTGGCGGGAATTCAAATATGTTTTGGCGGGAATTTAAAAACGTTTTGGCGGGAACTTTAAAATGTTTTGGCGGGAATTTAAAAAAGTTTTGGCGGGAATTCAAAAAAGTTTTGGCGGGAATACAAAAACGTTTTGGCGGGAATTCAAAAATGTTTTGGCGGGAATTCAAATATGTTTTGGCGGGAATTTAAAAACGTTTTGGCGGGAACTTTAAAATGTTTTGGCGGGAATTCAAAAAAGTTTTGGCGGGAATTTAAAAATGTTTTGGCGGGAATTCAAAAATGTTTTGGCGGGAATTAAAAAAAGTTTTGGCGGGAACTTTAAAATGTTTTGGCGGGAATTCAAATATGTTTTGGCGGGAATTTAAAAACGTTTTGGCGGGAACTTTAAAATGTTTTGGCGGGAATTTAAAAAAGTTTTGGCGGGAATTCAAAAAAGTTTTGGCGGGAATACAAAAACGTTTTGGCGGGAATTCAAAAATGTTTTGGCGGGAATTCAAATATGTTTTGGCGGGAATTTAAAAACGTTTTGGCGGGAACTTTAAAATGTTTTGGCGGGAATTCAAAAAAGTTTTGGCGGGAATTTAAAAATGTTTTGGCGGGAATTCAAAAAAGTTTTGGCGGGAATTAAAAAAAGTTTTGGCGGGAACTTTAAAATGTTTTGGCGGGAATTCAAAAAAGTTTTGGCGGGAATTCAAAAAAGTTTTGGCGGGAATACAAAAACGTTTTGGCGGGAATTCAAAAATGTTTTGGCGGGAATTCAAAAATGTTTTGGCGGGAATTCAAATATGTTTTGGCGGGAATTTAAAAACGTTTTGGCGGGAACTTTAAAATGTTTTGGCGGGAATTTAAAAAAGTTTTGGCGGGAATTCAAAAAAGTTTTGGCGGGAATACAAAAACGTTTTGGCGGGAATTCAAAAATGTTTTGGCGGGAATTCAAATATGTTTTGGCGGGAATTTAAAAACGTTTTGGCGGGAACTTTAAAATGTTTTGGCGGGAATTCAAAAAAGTTTTGGCGGGAATTTAAAAATGTTTTGGCGGGAATTCAAAAATGTTTTGGCGGGAATTAAAAAAAGTTTTGGCGGGAACTTTAAAATGTTTCGGCGGGAATTCAAAAATGTTTTGGCGGGACTTCAAAAATGTTTTGGCGGGAATTTAAAAAAGTTTTAGCGGGAATTTGAAAAAGTTTTGGCGGGAATTTAAAAAAAGTGAGATAGAAAAGTCTCCTTTCACTCTATATCTCCCAGAATTGGATTCTAAAGTAAACTACAGTAATCCTACTGTACCCCGGGCGGTTCCCCCAATATCATCTTAGAAAAAGTTTCATCTAAAAAGGTCAACCCCCTACGACGTAGTGAGATACTGTTTTTAATTATTCGGGTTGCTGCAACTACAGTAATCCTTGACGACAAATTCTGAGTTTATGTTGGCGTACTCCAAAAATCAAAGTTTGAATTGTGGGAATTTAAAAAAAGGTTTCCCCGAAGTCTCATATTTCCGGGTTAAAGCGAAAACCCAAATTTTGATTTTACACCAATAGAACAATGTCTACATAAAAAGGCTTAGGAAGTGTGTATATAATAAATCTTAATCCAAAGTGAAATTTAGTTTTAATATATTTACTCTTTTTTAAGAGTTTGTTGAATTACCAGTGGAAATCGCGGCGTAGCCGCGAATTTTCCGCTGGTATGCTACTATACTGAACGCCTTAAAACGCAATGAACCAAAAAATAAAAAGTCACTTATAACCAAATATATATTTTTTGGGGGTGTGGTTTCTAAATAGTAAACTCGTTTTTCACACATTGTTTTGACTTTTTTCTCTTTGACCAACCACACCTTGTCCATCAATCAAAGTTGGCAACTGTCACTTAAGTCCTTGAGAAATAAGTTTTACACAGCGGGTGGTGGTGAAATTTGGGTTTTGATTTTGAAAAAAAAGTTTCGTACCTGAAGTGAGAAATAGTTCATTTACAGTTAAAATGTGGATTTTGAAATCGAGAAAAAACATTTTCGGTTTTGCTGGTTTTAGATTAGAAGTAAAGGTTAGCAATTTTTGATGGTTGAATGTCGAATCTTTGAAACCAAAAAAATTGTGGCCATATACATTATCAAAAAAAACAAGTTGCCACAGTCATCAAACTTCTACAAAACAATAATTTGTTGTTGTTATGACATTAACAAAGTTCATGTTTCGAAGTCCACATTTCTTTACTTTACACACTTTCTTTTTGATTAATTGATCAAAATTTTGCAACTATTATCGAGCCTGTAAGTTGTAAAAACCTGGCCACAGTAAATATCAAAAAAAATTACTGGAAAATGAGGAAAATGTGAAACGGAACAAAAATCTATTGTCCATACACTATTTATTATGAACAAAACGATATTAATCTAAGACTAGCGAGGCTCTGCCTCGCTATGTGTTAAGCTTCTCGGGCCAGTCACAGTAGCCTGACGCGGCCAAGCCGCGCCCGGACTCGGTTCAGTTGGTTGACTTGGGGGCCAAAATTCGGACTTGTAGGACAAACTTTGAGCTTTTTAGGTTAAGTTTGAAACGTAAACATTCTCTCTAAGGCAAGAGGAGTAGCCGGGCCTCCGGCCCGGTTCGAGGCCCAGCAACCGCCTATTCTCCCCTCACTCGCTCCGCTCGCTCGGGTCGAATAGGCTTCGTGATAAAAGCAAGGAGTAGCCAGGCCTCCGGCCTGGACTCAGCACAGATGCGCCTATTCTCCCCTCACTCGCTCCGCTCGTTCGGGTCGAATAGGCTACGTGATAAGATAAAAGAGTAGCCGGGCCTCCGGCCCGGTTCGAAGCCCATCAACCGCCTATTCTCCCCTCACTCGCTTCGCTCGTTCGGGTCGAATAGGCTTCGAAATAAGTTTTGCGCTCGTTCGAGAGCACTATTTAGTAGAAATGAAAACAAACTCATTAAAACGATTTCCCATCCCCTCCATAGTTCACCACGCAAAAAAACGTGTATTTTTTTCCGAGTTTTATTATCGAAAAACGGGCGAAAAAAGTGTATGTCACTGGAATCAACTTAGCGTCTCCAGTTTTATCACAATCAATACAGAAATCTCAAACGAAAATGTTGATACGATCCGTGAGCGACTAAAAAAAAGAGCATCAAAAAATATGCAGTTTGAGCCGAGTTATAACACGGCGAAATCATGGGACAAAAATTTTTGACAAAATTTTGGGACAAAAAATTTTGACAAAAATCGTGGGACAAAAATTTTTGACATTATCGATTGATTTTTGGGCAACATTTTTGGAAAACTCATACTTTCCATATTTTAAGAGAAAGGAAGCAGACTAGCTTTTGAACCCTAACGGGTTCAAAAGCTAGACGCGGCGATGCCGCGTGCGTGGTGCTAAGCTTTCTAAGTTAGAGAGTAGCCGGGCCTCCGGCCCGGACTCAGCAAAGATGCGCCTATTCTCCCCTCACTCGCTCCGCTCGCTCGGGTCGAATAGGCTTCAAAATAAGTTTTAAGATTATTTTGTGTATAGTTAAATTTTCAATGCGTTAAGAGTAGCCGGGCCTCCGGCCCGGGCTAAAGATGAAGAACGCCTATTCTCCCCTCACTCGCTCCGCTCGTTCGGGTCGAATAGGCTTCGTGATAAGTTTTAGGCTTATTTCAGAATTTGTAGACTTTAAGGCAATAAGTAGCCGGGCCTTCGGCCCGGGTTTAGTTGAGAAAACGCCTGGGTTTGCTAAACTTTTTTGTCAAGCAGTGGCCGGGCCTCCGGCCCGGGCTAAACATAGGTAACGCCTATTCTCCCCTCACTCGCTTCGCTCGTTCGGGTCGAATAGGCTCCTTTATGTCATTTTTAGATTGTAAATCATAATTTGCCTTTGGGAAGAAGTTGTTTCTACTAATATAGCCTCTCACCCCACACACAGTCATAAAAGCGCGAAGAGGTTACTGCAAAAACTTTGCGGCCGTTTTGCGCCTTCATTTCGCCAGAAAACTATATTGAATCTTATATATTCAGAAAGAGGAGAAAAAACTCTATCGATTCATATTTTGAAACATTCAAAAAGTCGAAAAATGAAGAAAATAATTTTTTTAATTTTACGATTTTTCACGAAATTACTGTAACTCGGCGGGGAGTGGTCGGATCGGGCTGAAACTTTTTTTTCCTTTTCGTATCAATGATAGAAGATATTTGAATATAGATTCAGGAGAATTTTAGTGGAAAAATTTTTCAGGAATCGAAGGAAACCCAAAACCTCAGTACTAAATTTTCGTTTTTCGGCTCTCCTGAGAAATTTTTCCACTAAAACATGGCTAAAACTTATATCAATCGACGCAGATTTTTTTTCTCTACAAAAAAATGTCCTTGTATCCATCGATTTTTCGAATCTGGGACCGCGCCAGGGTCCGAAAGTTTTGAAATTTATTTAAAAAACGCACTTCACTTTTTTGGCCATAACTTTGTTATTTTTGGGAAATTCAATGAACAAACCGAAAAAAAATATACACCATACAATTCCCTATTGAATGAAAAAAAAATTGTCCAAAAATATTAAGTTTGGGCCGAGTTACGGCCTCCCAAGCAAACCCCTTTTCGCCGCCGACCGCGCACCCCCCAAAAACGGAAGTGACCCCTACTTAAACTGTCACCCCTCGGAAATGGTACATCAAAACACCACCAAAATTGAATCACAAATTCCCAATACGATTCTGCGTCGAGTCGTAAAAAAACCGTCCAAAAAGCTTCACAAATAACCGAGTTATTAAGCTTCAAACTTTTTTTTGACGTTTTTTTCCACACTTTTTTTCGCCTCAAAAACTTAATCACGCTATACTTTCCATGTTTTCGGGAAAAAGGTGGCAGACTAGCTTTTGAACCCTAACGGGTTCAAAAGCTAGACGCGGCGATGCCGCGTGCGTGGTGCTAAGCTTTCTTTATCAAGTAGTAGCCGGGCCTGCGGCCCGGACTCGGCAAGAAACGCCTATTCTCCCCTCACTCGCTCCGCTCGTTCGGGTCGAATAGGCTTCGAGATAAATTTTAGGCTTATTTAATATCAGGCTCTCTAAGGCATAAGGAGTAGCCGGGCCTCCGGCCCGGACTCAGCAGGGTGCGCCTATTCTCCCCTCACTCGCTTCGCTCGTTCGGGTCGAATAGGCTTCGAGATAAGTTTTAAGCTTTCTTTAGAATTTGTAAGTTTTAAAATAATTAGAGTAGCCGGGCCTTCGGCCCGGGTTTAGTTAGGCTTACATTGTGGATAGTTTACTTTTTATTGCATTAGGAGTAGCCGGGCCTCCGGCCCGGGTTCAGATTAAGAAACGCCTATTCTCCCCTCACTCGCTCCGCTCGTTCGGGTCGAATAGGCTCCTTTATGACATTTTTAGATTGTAAATCACAATTTGCCTTTGGGAAGAGTTTTTGTACACTAATATAGCCTCTCCCCCCACACACAACCATAAAAGGGGGAAGAGGTTGCTGTAGAAACTTTGCGGCCGTTTCGCGCCTCCATTCCGGAAGAAAAGTATATTGAATCTTGTATATTCGGAAAGAGGAGAAAAAACTCTATCGAATCATATTTTGAAACATTCAAAAAGTCAAAAAATGAAAAAAATAATTTTTTTAATTTTTCGATTTTTCACGAAATTACTGTAACTCGGCGGGGAGTGGTCGGATCGGGCTGAAACTTTTTTTCCTTTTTGTATCAAAGATAGAAGATATTTGAATATAGTTTCAGGAAAATTGTAGTGGAAAAATTTTTCAGGAATCGAAGGAAACCCAAAACCTCAGTACTAAATTTTCGTTTTTTCGCTCTCCTGAGAAATTTTTCCACTAAAACCTGGCTAAAACTTATATCAATCGACGCAGATTTTTTTTCTCTACAAAAAAATGTCCTTGTATCCATCGATTTTTCGAATCTGGGACCGCGCCAGGGTCCGAAAGTTTTGAGATTTATTTAAAAAACGCACTTCACTTTTTTGGGCATAACTTTGTTATTTTTGGGAAATTCAATGAACAAACCGAAAAAAAATATACACCATACAATTCCCTATTGAATGAAAAAAAAATTGTCCAAAAATATTAAGTTTGGGCCGAGTTACGGCCTCCCAAGCAAAGGCCTTTTCGCCGCCGACCGCGCACCCCCTAAAAACGGAAGTGACCCCTACTAAAACTGTCACCCCTCGGACATGGTACATTAAAACACCACCAAAATTGAATCCCTTATTCCCGATACGATTCTGCGTCGATTGAAAAAAAAATCGTCCAAAAAGCTTCACAAATAAGCGAGTTATTAAGCTCCAAAGTTTTTTTTGACGTTTTTTATTACACATTTTGTTCATCTTAGCCCCGCCCACAAAATGTTTTCGCTCATACTTTCCATGTTTTCGGAAAAAAGGTGGCAGACTAGCTTTTGAACCCTAACGGGTTCAAAAGCTAGACGCGGCGATGCCGCGTGCGTGGTGCTAAGCTTTCTAAGTTAGGGAGTAGCCGGGCCTCCGGCCCGGACTCAGCAAAGATGCGCCTATTCTCCCCTCGCTCGCTCCGCTCGCTCGGGTCGAATAGGCTTCGAAATAAGCTTTAAGCTTACTTTGGGGGGTAGTTTACTTTTTAATGCATTAAGAGTAGCCGGGCCTCCGGCCCGGGCTAAGGATGAAGAGCGCCTATTCTCCCCTCACTCGCTCCGCTCGTTCGGGTCGAATAGGCTTCGTGGTAAGTTTTAAGCTTATTTCAGAATTTGTAGACTTTAAGGCAATAAGTAGCCGGGCCTTCGGCCCGGGCTTAGTTGAGGAACCCCCTGGTGTGATAAGCTTTCTTTGTCAAGTAGTGGCCGGGCCTCCGGCCCGGGCTATACATGGGGAGCGCCTATTCTCCCCTCACTCGCTACGCTCGCTCGGGTCGAATAGGCTCCTTTATGACATTTTTAGAACAATAAATCATAATTTGCCTTTGGGAAGAGGTTGTTTCCACTAATATAGCCTCTTCCCCCCACACACAGCCATAAAAGGGGGAAGAGGTTACTGCAAAAACTTTGCGGTCGTTTTGAGGTCCGATTTCGGAAGAAAACTATATTGAATCTTATATATTCAGAAAGAGGAGAAAAAACTCTATCGATTCATATCTTGTTACATGCAAAAAGTCGAAAAATGAAAAAAATAATTTTTTTAATTTTTCGATTTTTCACGAAATTACTGTAACTCGGCGGGGAGTGGTCGGATCGGGCTGAAACTTTTTTTTTCCTTTTCGTATCAAAGATAGAAGATATTTGAATATAGTTTCAGGAAAATTTTAGTGGAAAAAGTTTTCAGGAATCGAAGGAAACACAAAACGTCAGTACTAAATTTTCGTTTTTCGGCTCTCCTGAGAAATTTTTCCACTAAAACCTGGCTAAAATTTATATCAATCGACGCAGAATTTTTTTCTCTACAAAAAAATGTCCTTGTATCCATTGATTTTCCGAATCTGGGACCGCGCCAAGGTCCGAAAGTTTTGAGATTTATTTAAAAAACGCACTTCACTTTTTTGGGCATAACTTTGTTATTTTTGGGAAATTCAATGAACAAACCGAAAAAAACAATACACCATACGATTTCCTATTGAATGAAAAAAAAATTGTCCAAAAATATTAAGTTTGGGCCGAGTTACGGCCTCCCAAGCAAAGGCCTTTTCGCCGCCGACCGCGCACCCCCCAAAAACGGAAGTGACCCCTACTAAAACTGTCACCCCTCGGAGATGGTACATCAAAACACCACCAAATTTAAAACACACATTCTCGATACGATTCTGCGTCGATTGAAAAAAAAATCGTCCAAAAAGCTTCACTAATCACCGAGTTATTAAGTTCCAAAGTTTTTTTTGACGTTTTTTATTACACATTTTGTTCATCTTAGCCCCGCCCACAAAATGTTTTCGCTCATACTTTCCATGTTTTCGGAAAAAAGGCGGCAGAACAGTAAAACAGAAAAAAAACAAATGACAGATTAAAAAATAATTCAAGAAAGACTAGGAAACTCGTTGTCATCCACCATTCCTTCCCTGCAAGTAGGACAAGTCCTCTTCACTTTAAACCATTCTCTTGCACACTCTACATGATATTTCTTTGTGCATCTACCACATTTTACTGTTTCATCTTTTTCTAAGATATCGATTAAACAAATCAGGCATTCTGGGTCTTCAATGACTAGAAGAGATTCACAGATTGGAGGGCATTCAGAACCAATAGTCATTTTGAAAACATGTTGGAATTTCTTAGAGAATGTTGGGAATTCTGGGATTGGTTTAGGGATGGTGGATGGATTAGAGATAAGTTGGTTGATTCGAGAGTTAACAGCTTCGATGAATGAGTTGCATGACTTCTGGAAGGCTGTTTTCTCTTCTTCAGCGATATTCTTGACGCTTCCTATCTTGACAGCTCCAGACAATTGATTAACAAGATCTTCCGACTTTTGGATAGGCTTTTCGATTTGAAGAGTGTTCCGGATAGTCAAAAGTTTGAAGATTGTATCCTTGACTTCCTCTGGCACAGTTTCCGAAGAAAATGAAGAAGAACAGATTGGAGTAGTTTGAGTCGATGTTGATTGAGATTCCACGTTGACATCCACAGTAGTAGTCGCTTGAACACATTCCTTCTCCGCTTCCATTACTTCAATTGTTACTTTTTTCTCTTCTAGTTCCTTCTTAATTTCCTCTTTTTCTTCTTTCACTTTTTGCAGTTTCATCTCCTGCTCTTCTAGTTTCCTGAAAAATTAAAAATATTATTTTAAAAGATATTTAAAAAAAACTAACTCTTTCAACATCCGAATCGTCTCCTCCTTCTCCTCATTTTCCAATTGAATCTTTGTCAATTCCTTCTTCAATTGCTTATTTTCTATTTTCGATAATCTTAATTTCTCATTTGTCTTTCGAGTAAATTCACTGGATCTGTAGCATTTTGGGCAGGTATTTGATTCGGTTGGCTTTTGGATTTCAGGTTCCAGAACTTTCTTGGTCTTTTTAGCCTTCTTCTTCTTTTTCGGAACAATTTTAGATGAATCTGTGGAATCCATTTGATTGGAGGATTCAGTAGATTCCTGAGTTGATTGCCCAGATTCCAAAGTTCCGTCATTGAATTGAGATGTAATTTCAGATGACTTTGTAGATCCTTCTGGAGTAGCTGATGACGGAGATTGTTCCGATATCGAGGGTGTAGCAGATCCTGATGGAGACATTGTGGCTCCTGATTCAGAATTTACATCAGTTTCTTGTTGGGTCGACTTCTCAGCTACCCTACCAGACTTAGTTCCAACAGAAAGCTCTTGTTCAAAAGAAACTTTAACAAACTGAAAAAACAGTAATTTAATAATACAACTAAATTTCTAGACTAACCTCAATTTGTTTCATCACTTCCTTATCCAATTTCCCAAATAATTCCTTGAAATCAAAAGTTCCTTCTTCTGTCATTTGGTTGACTTCCTCTTCAATCCCACTTGCATCCATCTTGTGTTTCTTCAATGTCTTTAGAAGCTCCAATCCATTAACTTTATAATTTTTTCCTTCACAACGCAGGTTGACTATTGAAATCGAGTTGAGATTACGGTAGAGATAATTGATCCGAAACAGCAAAAAAGCAAAGATGCTAAATATCGAAACATAAAAATATTCGTTTCCTTTCATTGGAACAACTTCAACCGATTTTTGCATGATCTTTCGAATCCTGTCAATATCATATGCAACTCCGACATCCTCAAATGCCTTTTTCACGGCGAAACAGGAATTTTCAATATTGAATTTTGGCACATTTTTGATATCGAATCCTGATTCAAAGAGCCCAATTTTTTGCGCCAATTGAGAAAACGCTTCGGCTGGATACTCAATTAGATCGGAAGGGTCCGTTAACTTGGATTCAATGCAATCCACATAATAATAGAGGAGGTCCTTGACAAACGTTGAGTCATTATTAGATGATATCAGATCGTTGATATTCCATCGAAGTAATTTCATCAAATCTTTTTTAGAAGTGTAGATTTTGTTTTGAAGACTTCGATAGACAGTACAGTTGAGGAAATTGTCCATGATGGCAGAAGTTGTAATATCAGAAAAAAAAACTTTGAGAACAAGAATTATAGAAGAAACGGTAAAAAATCAGAGACATTAGACAGGATAGAGCAAAGTTACAGTAAGAATGACTAACTGTAACAGAACAGACTGAATCTCCACCTCTCAGTCGGCCGCTTTGAGCACCACCTGCAACAGATGGCGATACATCGAGATAACGAATTTTGGTAGTGATGTTCCATTTTTAAGGGTGCACTAATTGGGATAGGGTTGTAAAAGAACAATAGAACAATGACAGGTGTTATGTTTTTTTTTCCTGTTACAAGTATCGTTTAAGGATCTTCTTTTGTTTGGCTACAATTCATTAAACGACCAATTATGGACCGCCACAAAACAAATTTACTTCATACATGAAACAGTAAATGGAATGGTATAATAAAATTTTCGAAAAAAACATTTTTTAGCTTTTCAAGAAAAATCTAAATTCAATGTTTTTTGCTAAAATCTAAAATAGCAAGAAAGTCGTTTTCAATTCACAGTTCATATCATTGTTCTATTGTTGCACAACATTTAATATTAGCTATACTTTAAAGATAGTGAATTAGTATTGTGTAAGACAATTTAATTTAAATATGAAACTGAAAATTTTCAGAAAGTTTTAGAGGCAAGCTTCCTAATTCAATATCAAAATTTTAAACTAATAAAATTTTCAGTTTTAAATTTTAACTAAATTGACTCAAGGACTAAAAAAAAATATCCTGGAGCAATTAGAAAATGTTGTGCAACAGGAAGATAATGTTTCATAACAATCATAAAATAGCGATCATCTATGGTTTTTCAGTAGAATTCCCAGGGAAGCTGCCTAAACCGGAAATAAAATGTTAATAAATCATTGTTTGTAATTTCTATTGTTCTTTTACAACCCTATCCCAAGGACCCTTGAAAGTGGAACATCAATACCAAAATTCGTTATCTTGATGTACCATCTTTCTACCATCTGTTGCAGGTGCGTAAAGGGGCGGGACTTAGTCTGTTCTGTTACAGTAGTCCTCGATAAGTCATTCTTACACAACTGCTCTGTTCTGTTCACTCGTCTTTAATACCGTTTCCTCTATAATTTTTCTTCTTCTCAACGATTTTTTTTCAGATTCTGTAACAATGTCGACCGAAAACGTTCTCCTTAACACCACCTTCTATCTCAGCCTAAAAAACAAAAACTACACTTCCAAGAAGGATTTCATGAATATTCTTAGAGAAAATATCAAAGATAGCGTACCACTTGAAAACAATTCCACTTGCTTGAGAGATCTTCTCACCTACTACGTGGATTGTATTGAATCGAAAGTAGCTGACCTTTCCGGCCTAATTGAATTCCCCAGAGACGCTTTTAGCGGTTTCGTGGATGAACAAGTCGATTCTTTTGGAGATTTTGATTCCGATTTGGATCCTGAAGAAGTCGCAAATTATGATTTCGAAAGTTACTGTTTAGCTTTGAAAATGGCATTCGAGAAGATCAATGTTGAATGTGATATTGAGAAGATTCGAGAAATCATGAAAAAATCATTTGATGCTGTTCCAATGAGAGAAAACGAATTTTTCTATGTTCTAATGTGTATGACATTCGATTTTGTGCTCCCTCGACTCAATGATTTCTACCGTAATCTCAATTCTATTCCAATAGTCAAACTATTCTGTGAAGGGAAGAATTATAAAGTTAATGGATCGGAGCTTCTAAAGACATTGAAGAAATACAATATGGATGCAAATGGGATTGAAGAGGAAGTCAACCAAATGACAAAAGAAGGAACGTTTGATTTCAAGGAATTATTTGGGAAATTGGATAAGGAAGTGATGAAACAAATTGAGGTTAGTTTAGAAATTTAGTTTTATAATTAAATTATTGTTTTTTCAGTTTGTTAAGATTCCGGAATCTTCTTCACCAGCTACTTCCAAAACGGCCGTTCCAGGAGCAAAGTATGCTCAATCTTGTTCTGAATCAACTACTCAATTCAATGACGCCACCTCGGAATCTGAGCGATCAACAATTCCAGAAGAATCTTCTGAATCCTCTAATCAAATGGAATCCACAGAATCAAGTATCCCGGAAAAGAAGAAGAAAGCTAAAAAGACCAAGAAACTTCCGGAACCTAAAATCGAGAAGCAAGTCGAATCAAAAACCTGTCCAAAATGCTATCGGTCCAGTGAATTTACTCGGAAAACCAATGAGAAATTGAGATTATCAAAAATAGAAAATAAGCAATTGAAGAAGGAATTGACAAAGATTCAATTGGAAAATGAGGAGAAGGAGGAGACGATTCGGATGTTGAAAGCGTTAGTTTTTTTTTTCATATAACTTTTAAAACAATATTTTAAACTTTTCAGAAAACTAGAAGAGCAGGAGATGAAACTGCAAAAAGTGAAAGAAGAAAAAGAGGAAATTAAGAAGGAACTAGAAGAGAAAAAAGTAACAATTGAAGTAATGGAAGCGGAGAAGGAATGTGTGCAAGCGACTAATTCTGTGGATGTCAACGTGGAATCTCAATCAACATCGACTCAAACTACTCCAATCTGTTCTTCTTCATTTTCTTCTGGAACTGTCTCAGAGGAAGCTAAGGACGCTATCTTCAATTTTCTCACTATCCGGAACACTCTTCAATCCGAAAATCCTATCCAAAAGTCAGAGGAACTCATTAATCAACTGTCTGAAACTGTCAAGATTGGAAGCGTCAAGCAATTAGCTGAAGAAGAGAAAACGGCCTTCCAGAAGTCATGCAATCTCTACGTCGAAGCTGTTAACTCCGGAATCAATCAACTTATCTCTAATCTATCCACCATCCCTAAACCACTTCCAGAATTCCCAACATTCTCTAAGAAATTCCAACATGTTTTCAAAATGACTATTGGTTCTGAATGCCCTCCAATCTGTGAATCTCTTCTAGTCGTTGAGGATCCAGAATGTCTGATTTGTCTTATCGATATCTCAGAAAAAGATGAAACAGTAAAATGTGGTAGATGCACAAAGAAATATCATGTAGAGTGTGCAAGAGAATGGTTTAAAGTGAAGAGGACTTGTCCTACTTGCAGGGAAGGAATGGTAGATGATAAGGAGTTTCCAAGTCTTTCTTGAATTATTTTTTATCTGTCATTTGTTTTTTTTTCTGTTTTACTGTTCTTAGATTAATTTTCTTCTGTTCTAAATAAATATTAATCTTGAACTAATGACGTTTTCAGTTTAGCAACCATAACTTAAAATTCCATCGAAATACCGACCAACAAATTTCTGTCTCAGTGCGAAACATTAATTTTGTTAATTCGATGCTAAGAGCTCTTCGTAAGTGTTTTGCGATTAAGCAGGATAAAAATATAAGTTTTTTTAGAATTTCATCGTTTCTTAGACTAAAGAAACCCCCCTTTCTTCTTGATAAAAATATTTTATGTATTTCATAAAATCCAATTGAAAGTGTAAAATGAACCAAAAAATTAATCCCATTCAAAAATTAAAAAAAATAATTAAATTCCCTGTGCACCAAAAGTGTCAATTCCAAGAACAGTTTCATTATTCTTTTGTGATTCCTCATCCGAATCCATCGTCTTATTGAATTGATCCATCATTGTCATATCGTCTTCGGTTAGCTGAAAGAAAAAATCAGATTGACCATTTCCGAGTCATCAACTTAGGATAAAATAGGATTATTGAAACACATTTTTTTTTTCTAGGAAAAATCGATTTTTTTCAAAAATAGCAAAAAAAAATTTTTAATGTTTCACTAAGTTCTTGTTAACAGAATATTTTTTGTACTTCAATAAATATGAATTGAGATACTTACATGTTCCTCTGTAGAATTCTTTGGCGAATGCTCAACTTCTGCTCTTTTCTGAACATATTCCTTTTTATCTGATTCCAATCCTTCATCGAACTTCTCCAAATTCGTCTTTACAGCTCCTTTTTCGATTTCAGCCTCCCCAGATTTATTTTTTTCGGCGGTTTCGGTGTCTTTCACTTCCTCGGCTGTGGAATTCTAGAATTTTTTTATTGTTTCAATATGTATTTATAAAGATAACGCTGAATTTCCACCTAATCTGTCTTAAGGCCGAATCTAAACAGTAAATTTAATAATTGAGAATTTAGGTCATTTTGAAGGCTTATAACTTTTTTCTCATTGAATGTATCAAACATCTGTTAACTAATGAAATGTAGCTCATGAAACGGGCTATATTTTGTTAGTTGACAGTTTTTTGATATCTCTAACGGTTAGCGAGATATAGACGCTCAAAGTTTCGCTCCGGTTTAGAGAGACTCAGAGAAAGGGAGAGGCTAGAGCGTCTAACAGTCTGCGTCTCCTCGCCGGCAACGTCACGTTTCAAGAAGTTTCAAACCTTAATAAAACTGTTAGTTCTTCAATCAAAAAAACTAAATTACAATTTGGGAGACGCAGAGAAAAAGAATGTCTAACAGTCTGCGTCTACCTACTTCCTAACTTCAAACGCTCATATCTCGGTTCTCGTAGCAGCTATCAAAAAATTGTCAACAAATAAAATATTGCTTATGATAAGGGCTACAAATTGTTAGTTAACCACTTTTTGATAGCTCTAACGGGAACTGAGATAAATCGCTTTTAAATTTTCTCTGTTTCAAATTCTTCAGAATGCTTGGAAATTTTACATTCCTTTAATCGTAGATGCAAAACTTTAATGTTCAATTTGAAACGGAACAAATAAAAAAATACTATTCCAGAAGTAAAGTTTATAATCTAGTTTTATAAAAAAAACTCACCCCATCAACTTTCATCAACTCCTCCACATTATCATTATAAGGAAGCTCTTCTGAAGACGAAGATCTCGATGAATCGACCGATTCGGATTCCGATGAGTCAGTGGCGCGAGCCAAGACAAGGAAGGAGATGGAAAGGAGGAATAGGAAATGGATATATTTCATCATCTGTAACTGAAACTGAATAATAATAATAATAATAACTGGACTAGACTAGATAAATGGAGGTATTACTAGTCATATGGAAGAGTGGAATGGGGAGGAGGAGGGGATAAAAAATGAGGAATGACTGGTTTTTTGGGGAAAAAGAGGGGAAGAGTTGTACTTTTGAATGTAATCGCTTTGTTTTCGGAGGAGGTCTAAATGATCGGGGGTGTGATGCTACACAATAATAAACTGGTGTATGAAATTTATTTACTAGCAATTTGAAACTTTAAAAAATTTAATAATTTACTGTTTCAAATAACTAAAAAATTTTTATGAAATTGTCTTGATTATTCGTCTGGTTACTATCGCTTCAAAAAAATCGCTCGCAGAATTTGATCTACTCTGTGCGCTAATTTTTGATTTTAGCTCCTCCCACTTTTTGCGTACTACTGAATTTTCTCGATCGCAGCGGTAAAAATAAAATGGGAGGAGCTAAATTAAACAATCCGCGCAAAAAGTAGATCAAATTCTTTGAGCGATCTTTTTGAAGCGATAATACTTTTATTACCGATTCAAAATTTTCATAAAAAGCTTAACTTTTTTTGGAATGGTACTATTTTGAATGACCAATTGTTATTTCATAAAATTTCGGGGAACAGTATGTTGGGGCACCCGTGCCGGTTTTACTTGTCCAGGTTTGTTTAAACAAATTTTGTGATAAGCGATTCTTCGTTAGAAGGATCATTGAAATAAACCAGAACTCAGGAAACATGCTAAACTTGAAACAGAAAAATTTCACTTCAAATTTTTTAAAAATTCCTATTTCAGAAAGTCCTCAAATTGACTACATTTTTTGGATTTCGTTAAGCGATCAAAAAAAAATATTAAAAAAATCTTATTAAAAACCAATCATGAGCTGAATAAGAAATCAGAGAAACAGTAAAAAACGGTACTATCAGAAAATAAAACTACCGTTTTTACTCTAATACAGTGCTCCACAAAATGATACGATCACCCTGCCATTTTCCAGTAACTCGGAAACGGGCTAAAATGAGGTAATGGTGTCTTTTGCGAAAATACGCAGAATCAGTGCCCAAATAATGTTCGAAAATGAAAATTGGATGAAAAAGTCCAAGAAAAAAGAAAATCAATTTTTTTCAAAAAATGAGTAAATTTCAATCCACAAAATGATACGATCACCATGCCAAAATGACGACCAAGTGAACAAAGTGGGGTCTAAAGGGCATGAGTAATCTTTGGGGAGTCACAGTATGCACTTTCACTTTAAAAATTGAGTATCCGTGAGAAATGGGTCATTACCGGACCACCACTGATCAAGATTATGACAATTGGCAGTGACAGGTATCTTCGAGTTTTGGACACTTTAATAACTTCATTATTTTATTGAATTACATTACAAATGTTTCAAATAATGCATCCACTGTCAATCCAGGCCACTTTGACCCCTCTATGACACCAACAACTCTCCAAGTTAAGAGTTTCGAGGATCCTTTCAATCGTTATTTTGATAATTTTGTTGTTATGGACAGCCTAATCTTTCTAAAACATCAAGTTTCTTAATGGCTGTTGTTAAATCATTAGTGTTTCGCATGTTTCAATATAAATCGGTCATAAGTCTTTAAAAAAATCCAGTAAAATTAATGAGAAACATGCCAAACCCAAACAGAGATGATATTGAATTCATGACAGTTACGGTTGAAACCTAAGGTTTGGTTTCTGAACTTCTTTTATCAAAATAAACCAAAAGCTATGAATTCTTATGATTTTCATGCTAACTGGACCAAGTTTGAAGTAAAATTATGTTATTTTCCTTTTCATGGTTCGCCTAGCTAAAAGAGCTCAGTTTCATCTTGCTAGTTGACCGATTTTCGCGCACTTACAGGGAAAATTAATGGTTCCGATGAAATATTTGGTACGAAATGTTGTAATGTTTGATTAATATGAAATTAATTCATAAGAAACTTGATGTTTTAGAAAGATTAGGCTGTCCATAACAACAAAATTATCAAGATAACGGTTGAAAGGATCCTCGAAACTCTTAACTTGGAGAGTTGTCTATGTCATAGAGAGTTCAAAGTGGCCTGGATTGACAGCGGATGCATTATGTAAAACATTTGTAATGTAATTCAATAAAATAAGAAAGTTATTGAAGTGTCCAAAACTTCAAGATACCTGTCGCTGCCAATTGTCACAATCTTGACCAGTAGCGGTCTGGTAGTGACCCATTTCCTACGGATACTCAATTTTTGAAGTGAAAGTGCATACTGTGACTCCCCAAAGATTACTCATGCCCTTTAGACCCCACTTTGTTCACTTGGTCGTCATTTTGGCATGGTGATCGTATCATTTTGTGGATTGAAATTTACTCATTTTTCGAAAAAAATTAATTTTCTTTTTTCTTGGACTTTTTCATCCAATTTTCATTTTCGAACATTATTTGGGCACTGATTCTGCGTATTTTCGCAAAAGACACCATTACCTCATTTTGGCCCGTTTCCGAGTTACTGGAAAATGGCATGGTGATCGTATCATTTTGTGGATTGAAATTTACTCATTTTTCGAAAAAAATTAATTTTCTTTTTTCTTGGACTTTTTCATCCAATTTTCATTTTCGAACATTATTTGGGCACTGATTCTGCGTATTTTCGCAAAAGACACCATTACCTCATTTTGGCCCGTTTCCGAGTTACTGGAAAATGGCAGGGTGATCGTATCATTTTGTGGAGCACTGTAGTCACTAATGAAACATTAAATTTGAAACAGTTAAAACTGCTTGAAAAAGTAGAAAATCATTGAAACAAAAAAAACATCGCGAGTGAGTGGAACAGTAAAAAAACCTCTAAAACAGAAATTTCTGTTTGAAACAGTAGAAAAAAGTGTAGAACAATAAAAACTTGCTGTAACTAAAAATTTAGCCCGAGGCCTTATTTTTCAAATCATCTTTTCGGAAAATTTTCTTGTAATTTTCATCAAAAATTGTATAATATTGAACGAGAAACGAACAAATTTGTTTTTGTCATTTTTCTTCTAAAATGGGCCGAAATCCTGAAATTTAGGAGAATAATCTATTAGGTTGAACCGAAAGTTTCTTTTTATTTTCATGAAAATAACATCGAGAATTTTCTCGAAGCTGAGAAGGTTAGGTTGATGATAAAAGTGTCCTAGAGCATTGTTGACGTACCCACAACAAACTGGTAGTTTCTCGAATATATCGGTCTATTAGGAAGATGGACGCGAATTGAGAAACATAGTTGACTTTAGTATGATATCATTTTTTATTTGAAATTTCATCTGCCAATGCAGTGGAAGAGTCCCGAATAGTCAGTGCGCAGATAAGGTAAGGTCTATACAATACTTTAAGTGTGGTAGAATAGTCCAGCTAAAGAAAATAAAATTTTGACTGGTCACCCTCTCAACATATCGTCTAGACACATAACGTAAACAGAAAGCTAAAACTTTTTTGTCTCTTTTCGACTTGACTTCAAGCTTCAATCTTATTATCTGAGCAGTATATGGTATGGGCTTCATGAACGCGCATTCGTCTTGGAGCTCCCAATAATCAATTAATTTCACAAATCACCGAACAAAAGGTATCACTATTTCACGCTTAGTTTAGGTTTTTGAACATCTAGAGCTAGCTCTTCTTATTCAATCCATCGGAACTTTTGTTTAATGCTAGGTCAATGCCTCTATTGTTCAACTACAATGATTAGATCATTCAATCAATTGCACGAGAAGCGAGAAGAAAGAAGAAACATTGTCATGTTCACTTCGCTCCATATATCGTTTTCTTTCAAAACATGACGTATTCAAAGCCTGAATTCTCTGACTTTGTCAATTGACTTCAATCTATCTACAATACGTGTTTGGCTACGGGTCAGTGTCTTAAACATTTCACAAGTAGTTTGGAATGGGTCCGCTTCCTCAACGGTTTGTAATGAATCAAGGTTCAACGCACTCAATCACTCAGAGCGAGTTTTTTATTCTAAACTGAACTCCTCCGCTTCGAATATTTTGAACAAATTTTTTTTTGTGTGTACTAGAGACCCTTCCTTTATTAGTTTATATCATATCCTTTTTAATATCGGGAATCCTGAGGTCAGACAGGAATGAAAACAAAAGTGTGTTATGCTTACGCACTTGACAGTGAACAAACGAGAGCACTGTTCTCCGACACTGATAGTGGTAAGAACCCAATAAAAAGTGACATGATAGACATTGATTTAGACTACCTAAGGGAGAAGACACAGCTCTCTTAAACATCGCTAAGCTTAAGAAATCTGTGCTTACCATAGTTGTCGGTGGCCGGGCCGGGCCCAGATGAAAAATATTACGGCCCGGCCCGGCCACAAGGGCCCGGATTCACAAAGTTGCAATTTTTGACTCGAAAAATTGCAACTTTTATTTTGAAATTATTGCTTTAGATAGTGAAATTTGGTGAACAAATGATTAATTTTTCCGAAATGAAACCTTTTGGACAGTTTCCAAAAAATTTTGAGAAAAAACCTATATTTATTTTTTAAAAAATCGAGTACCCGGGCCGGTGGCCCAACATTTTTCGGGCCGGGCCGGGCCTTGAGCGTGTTTCGACAACTATGGTGCTTACAAAAAGACCACCAGAATAAAAGGAAACTTTCGGTTCAACCTAATATTTTTAGTAGCAAAAGTAAAATACTGTATTGAAAGGGGATGCCGTACAATTAGAGGAAAACTTTGCATTTGCCTGCCGGTTTATTAAAGGCTGCCAAACAATTAGAGGCGCCGTACTATTAGAGTTAATACGGTAAGTAACATAAGATTTGCTTAATTGAATGGTTATTGAAACTGTGGAAAAATAAGAAAAAAAAATACTGTTTTGAATGAGTCATAAAATTTTAGTAATTTCAAAATCGGCTAGTTATCCTTTTTTATTTTTTTGTAGAATCATCATTCTAACTTCTTGAAAAATTCCTCATGGAGATTGAAGAAGAAGCTTTCAAAATTATTAAACATACTTTTTGAAACATTGAAAAATACTTGTTATTGTAAAGAAACCAAATTAACTCATTATAAAAATAAGATCATGAATATGGTATCAGAGAAACAGTAAAAAAATAATGGAATAGATTTGTGAAAAATATAGGGCTATATAGGAATCACTGATCAAAAAATGTAACTGAAATAATGATCTTGAAACCGTAATAGCCAACAGGATGATAAACAATTTTTTTTGACATCAAGGAAGGAGATTCATTAGAATAAAATCAGGTAGTGTTACACCAAAAAGTCACATTTAAGAAACTGAAATTAATTTTTTTTTTCATTTCACAGCGTCTTAAAAAAGTTATGGTTGTGTTAAGTGGTGCCAACTAAAATGAAATGATCTTTGGGTCCAAAGTGGTCCGAATTTATTGATCCCACGTGGTAATATTGGTCCCCAATGAATTTTTTTGGTTGGGGCCAGTTTTTTTCTATTGGGACCATTCTCTCCCCTTGGGACCAGCTAACCCAGAATTTGCCTAATTTTTAAGTTTTAGAAGTTTAGCTTAAATTCATAACGGAATAACCTCAAGAAAAAGTCCGTCACTATTCATCTCACCTACAAAACCGCAAAAAAATTTATTTCAAAAAAAAAAAAAAAAACTAAAAACCATTTTGTTACCACTAACCCCCCGAAAATCTCCCCATTTTAAATCTCGTATTTAACAGGTTAGTCCCTGCCCGAAACAAAAAAAAACCCCGTTAATCCCCACATAAATCCCCATCGATTTTTATTCCCTCTGGTTAAAATTTATTGAAAAATTTTTCCCATTTTTTTTTGAATGTGGACTTATTTTTTATTGTTATTGGTGTTTTCCGGATGTGGATTGGCGGATTTTAATGGTGAGCAATAAAAAATTAAAAAATTTTTTTTTTTTTGATTCTAGAAGGTTCTGGAGATGACGCGTTTTTTGAGGGTTCCGGGATGCCCCCTAAAAACTTGTCTACAGTAATGGAGGGTCCTAATCCGGAAGATGAAGTTCAAGGGTCTGGTGGTCCCATGATACCTCCCTACACAGATGGTTCCGGAGACTATGGCTTCTCCGATGGTTCCGGAGAGGCACCCAAAACCGCTAAGCCCCTTCCCCCTGTCATGGAAGACTTGAAAACCGGGTCCCCGGAGGAATCAACGATGCCACCCAAGGATCCAGCAGAATTTCAGACTCACGAACCAGAAATCATCGACGAGGAACCTACGGGACCAACTACCCCATTCAATATCGATAACCTTGAGACAGGTGTCCCAGAAGGTTCCACAAAGGAACCATACATGCCAAAACCCGTCACTAAACCCAAGCCAGGCCATCAAAATGGGTCCATTGACTATACTGATGGGTACTCAGGGGGTACTGATTTTACGGATGGTCCCGGAGGATCTAGCGAGTTACCAATGGAGAGTATTCCACCGGTTCATTGGACAAAATCTACTCCAAGAGATTTTACGATTAGTCAGAAGATTGATCAGAATAGTCCCGGGTATCAACAGTTGTTGCACATGTTAGAGGTTAGTTTAGATATTGAAATATTGAAACGGTAGAATTTTTTTTTGAAAAAAAAATTTGAAAAAAATTAATATTTCATAAATTAGATTTATAGAATAGAATTTTTTAGTTAGTTTATTGATGTTGTGATTGTTACCCTATTTACTCTAATAGTAGGGCACGCTATCATAAGGTGCTGTACAATTAGAGGTGCCATTATTTCGAGAATTAGTTATTGAACCAATCAAAATTAAAAAAATATATAATTGAAACCGCAAAAAAAAAACTAAAACCATGGGTGTGTGTACTTTTCGTCTTATTCTCGTGGAGTTCATGTTTACTTGATGTTTTCTGTAGGAATCAAGATCTATAAATGACCACGAAATTAGAAATTGCAAAGTTATGGTTTAGGTGAAACTGCTAAACTTTTTTTTTCAAAAGTTTTTTTTAAGTTTCAAAATTTTGATATCAGGTGATAAATTTCAGTCCAAAATAATATCTGAGATAATATATTTTTACACCGTTTTTTAGGATCTAAATAATCGTCGCAAGGAGGAAATAATTCAAAAGCAGCAAACTGAATTCTATATGAGCAGAGCTTCCAGTTTGATGGACACTATTGAAACGGTGAGCTTTATTTTTTATTATTTAGTCTACTCGTTAATTCAGACCTTCACAAACAAAGCAATATCCAATATTACAATGGCTCAGGAGTATATTAAAGGACTTCTGGCAGATGCTTCTCTATCGGTGAGTTTTAGAGGGAAAAACAAAAAAGAAACTGCCAACTTGGATACGAACCCGCGAGCTTCGGATCCCCAGCCAAGTGTTTTCCCGCCTGCGCCATCGGTGCAACAGTCGACGTTCCCTATTTTCCTATACAAAGCGCACTTCAGGTCCGTCAAGCCTACGCCGATATCGTATCCCTTACCAGTCAACCAAGTTTCTACTACATCCCAAAACGACAACGTTACATGATGGTGAATAAAATAGTGACTGATATGAGTTCAGACGGACAGTTGGAGATGATGTCATTGAATAAGCAAGCAAAAACATACTGTCGAAATGCGAATGTGGACACTCCACCATATGCATTGGGTAATTTATATGGTAATATGTTGGGTAACGGGGCTGTTATCACTAAATAAATCGGTTTCTGATCTTCTTTATTTTTTTGGATTTTTTATAGTCGGTTCGAAATCATCCTAAACTTGGAAATAGAAAAATTGTTCAACAGTAAAGGTAGTCAGAAACAGTGTGCGTTGTCGACAAAAAATTTGTCGACAAATGCCTCTTTCGACAAATTTGTCGACAAATTTTCGACAAAAATTTGTCGGAAATTTGTCGACAAAAAATTTGTCGATAACTTCGGCAAATTTGTCGACAAATTTGTCGACAAATTTCCGACAAATTTTTTGTCGTGAGAATTCATCGACAAAAATTAAACAACGCGCGTTGCGTAATTTCGGAGCATCGTTGTCACTTGAAATGCGGGCGTGTAATTTCGGAGCATCGTAATAATGTTTTTGTCGACAAATTTCCGACAAATTCTCTTTCAACAAATTTGTTGACAGATTTTTGCCGACAAATTTGTCGACAAATTTCCGACAAATTTGTCGGCAAATTTGTCGACAAATTTGTCGAAGGAGATTTTGTCGGAAATTTGTCGGAAAATTTGTCGACAAAAATTTGCCGGATTTTGTCGACAAATTTGTCGACAAATTTGCCGGCAAATCTTCCGAAATTTTGTCGACAACGCACACTGGTCAGAAATAAGTATATTTCAATTTAGATTGATTACTGATTAAGCGTATTTCTCTAAAAAAGAAGGACTTTTATTTTGGAATTGAATCTGTAAATTTTTTCAAAAATCACAGTTTCAAAATCTTGATTAATTTTTGCTTTCCTTTGTTAACCGCTCTTCCGAATGCTTCTGTTAATAAAGTCCGTAAATTATAATAGTTCCAATTAAAAAAATTCAATAAAAACTAACACTTAATTTTTCCAATTTTGAAACAGCATAATAAACTGAAACTTAGTTTATATTTTACAGAATTTAATTATTTTAGTAACAAAAATAATTTATTTATTGCAACTTTGAGCGATCTTTAATATAAAATTGAAAGAAAATTGAAATAAATGACAATTTGACCAACTCTGATAGTATTGAATACTCTCGAAATTATAAATTTGAAACAGTAATTTTATTACCACCAAACCAGAATAATTATACCCCTAGAACACCAAAAAATCAATAAATCAGTTCCTTGGAACAATAATATCGACTGAAACAACTTCAAATTGTTCCATACAATTCTCATTAATCATACTGTATTCACTACAATGTGGACACGTCGGATTAGGGTCTACATTGAAAATTCGGAAGTTGTATTTGGCAATCTTCTGAAGCATTTCAAGATGTTTCGCTGGAGTTCCATGAATTTCAATTAGTATCTGGAATTTAATCCTTAGTTACATATGAAGCTATGAATAAAGGAATACCTGACAAACGGAATATTCTCTGATAAATGGTTCCAAAGCAGTGTGTTCCCCTTCTTCTATATCTATTTTCATCAGTTCCACGTGTCTCTTCCCAGATTTCTCCATCATTTCCGAAATCTTCAGTTGATCCGGGATTCTTCCAGAAAACAATTGACCATTCATTCGGGAATACTTTTCCTTAGTGTTTTGGTGTTGCTCATTCTAAAATTACAGCGTAAAAAGGGGAAAAAGTACAGTAATCTTAAGGCCCTTAAGTTAAGGGAACTTACCAAATCCGCTCCAAGAAGAATACAATGTCCCCCTGTTTCTTTATAAATCTCTTCATCGAATCCAATTTGATTGTTAAGACCAAGAGAGATTATTCTAGAAATTACTGTATCAAGGAACTATGAAAAATGTTTAGGACTACAATTAGAGGATTCTAAGTAGAAAAAAATTTATGTTTCCATTATCTTTCTTAAAGTTTAACAATGACTATATTCTTCATTAAATTAGCTTTTTCACATTACAAGGATCACAATTTCAAAAATTTTAGCTAGAAAAAAAATTGATGTTTCAACTTATTATCTTAAAATGGACACAACTGCTTAACTTACGTGCAATCATCCTTCCTAACTTTCCCTGGACTACAAACAATTTTTCCACCATCTCCACTTCCACCAATTCTCACTTTATTCTTACAAATCGCTTCCTCCTTCACTTTCTCATAGAACCCCCGATTATCCATGGATTTTGATGCTTCCAAAAGAGCTTTTTGGTTTTGGATAGCTGATTCTGATGGTTTAGAAAGGACTTCGAGTAGTTTGTTGAGTTCGGTTTGGGTTTTGGAGGATTTGATTTCTAGAAGAAGGGAAAAAATCTGTTTCGGAGAGTTGGTTTTATGCTGGGGGATACTACAATTTTCGTTTATTCCCCCTTATTCAATTTTTACTGTTTTAAAAAGTTAGTATATGAATTTTGGTTAAAATTCGATAATTTATCTATGACGATTGTTCAAATTGTTCATTACTGATAAATTGATTTTTAGTTAGCATTATCCTTTTTTATGTAATTAAAGTAACCACTCTAGTTAGCAAAGATTATCTCAATTGTGGTTACCTGTTTCAAAAAATGCTTAATTGGAAGACTGTTTTCAAAATTTTAGTAGATAAACTTGAACCAATAGGATGCCGTTTTATTAAAGTGCTTACAGTGTCCTCAAAAAAGGCCCTTAGCTCAACGTACAGCCAACCCATTAGCTTTATTTTTTTCAGTCTCAAAATATACATAAAAATTTAAAAAAAACTTTTCCAATTTGATCGTAATTTATTAGTTCACGTACCTGTTCTATGAACTGTAAAAAAATTAGATAGCGTTATCAAAAGAACCAAAAGAATAATAGTAAGACTCAGCGGGCTAGGTAGGTTCCTCATCTCTATTTTTTGGTGAAGTGTTTGGAAATGGAAAGTGAAGAAGAATGATCTTTTCTCTCTCTTTTTTCATCCCTTTCATACCATTTTTATTGTTATGTGGATGATTTCTTTGTGATGGAAATTGAGTAAATATTACAGATAAAGAATTTTTTTCATGTTTCCAAAAGCTTATAAAAACTAACTTTTTATTCAAAGAAAATCAATACATCAGTTCCTTGGAACAATAATATCGAGTGGAACAACTTCAAATTGTTCCATACAATTCTCATTAATCATACTGTATTCACTACAATGTGGACACGTCGGATTAGGGTCTACATTGAACATTCGGAAGTTGTATTTGGCAATCTTCTGAAGCATTTCAAGATGTTTCGCTGGAGTTCCATGAATTTCAATTAGTATCTGGAATTTAATCCTTAGTTACATATGAAGCTATGAATAAAGGAATACCTGACAAACGGAATATTCTCTGATAAATGGTTCCAAAGCAGTGTGTTCTCTTTTTTTTTTCCTTTTTTTCTGCTCATTTTTGAAGATTTTCGATTAGAACTGGATTTTGATCGGGGAGGAGACAAAAAGAAGAGTGGAAAACGGGGAAGGATCAACGTGGATGGGGAAGAAACAAGTAGAAAAAAAGATGAATCGTTTAGAAATTAATGTGAATTTATTTTACTAGAGTTAATGGAGTTATGAAACAGTGGGAAATTCGAAGAAAACTGGAAAAACAAATCATGTGAAACATAATTTTTTCTAGAATTTCCGAAGATATAGTGCTCTCACATAATTTTGTGATTATTTATCGCTGATATTGAGTCAAAAAAAAAACACTTTTTATTTGGTAACAAAAAAAACAGGAAAAAAACGAATGACAAGAAAATGAAGACAGGGAAACATTCAAAAATACGTCAACAACAATAGGTTGAGCAAAACTTATTAAAACAAATAAAGATTACAAAACAGCAAAAAAATTAACTCAGACTAGGAAACTCCTTATCATCCACCATTCCTTCCCTGCAAGTAGGACAAGTCCTCTTCACTTTAAACCATTCTCTTGCACACTCTACATGATATTTGATCTTTTTCTGAGATATCAATCAAACAGATGAGACATTCTGGGTCTTCAATGACTAGAAGAGATTCACAGATTAGAGGGCATTCAGAACCAATAGTCATTTTGAAAACATGTTGGAATTTCTTAGAGAATGTTGGGAAGTCTGAAAGTGGTTTAGGGATGGTGGAGGAGGATGTCTACATGAAATTGGTTCCAAGAGGGATCTTCATTTTCATCAGCATTCGATTGTGATTCGGCAGGTGTTGACCAATCCTATCCTTTCGACAATTTCGCGTGACTTGACCAGCATTTGAGGCCTGTCCAATTATAATTTAGTGTAAGTTCCTCATCTTTTCCAATTGGAATTCCTTGCCATTCCCAAAATCGAACAATTCCTTTTTAATCATGCAATTAGGAACGCAAGACGAATTTATTAAACTGAAAAAAAAAACTTTTTTTGTATCCATATTATTTTTAAATATTACCTCATCTCGTTTTGATGTTTTGCTCCATCAATTTCTCCATCGATTTCCGTTTGATACGAATAAAACTTTTGTTCGTTATCATGAACGTCAGCTCCTAATTTCTCCCGGCGTTCGGATTCTTTTTTGCTATCATCTCACCAATATATTCGCCCACAATAGATCCTGAATCCGATTTTTTCTTGGCAAACACTCCGTATCCTTTTCCTTCGATGAATCTTGGTTCCACATCTGATCCATTGATTAGCTCCCTCTCCGGAAGTGACCGTCGTGCAATTCGGCCATTTTCCTTATGAATATCCTGGCCAAGTTTCTTCAAGGATCCTCATCGTGTGGTAGAAAGTGGCGGAAAGGGATGGGTAGGGATGAAATACAGCTTGGATGGAATGCACTAATGCATTTGAAGCACTCGATCAATTTCTCTCTTCTATTATTCTTAGAGCCACAACCACAACAGATTCCCATATTCTTTCTTTTAAATGCCATCTTCTCTGGCAAACGAATCATATTGTTTCCTGCATCGGATGCCAGAGCTGGAGAGCAATTTATGAGGTTGTCCCGACCAGCTGACTTCATATTGCTCTCGGAGAAACATGTATGACAGAAATGGTCGGGACATTTGACACATCCGAATGTCTTCTCAAGGCTTAGGTAGAGGGGGCGAAATTGGTAGATCGGCTGATAATTCTGTGAAGCATACCAGTTGCTACAATCCTTTTTGGTGACGTAGGTCTTGTTTTTGAGACTTTTGTAGAAGATAGTGGTAGACGAAGCCATATTTTGTGGTATGAGAATCTGAGAAAAAAATTCTTGAAGAAACAGTAAAAAATTAACTAAAAAAAAGAGAAAATCGATAAAGATGAAGAAAACGAGTGAGCAGGACCAAGCAGATGTTTATGAATGACTAATGGAGACCTATAACAGGGCGCACTAAGCTCCGCCACTTTTATGGTTCAATAGCAGGTGGCACAAAGATGGTACATGAAGATAAAGATTACTGTTTCCGTTAGTAGATGATGTTTTTGAAGGCGTATGTTCGAATTGAATGAGAAAAAAAATGTTCTTAATATAATAAAAATGAAACTGAAAATTTTATTTTTTTTTTAATGCAATGTTCTGAAAAAGTTTAAAAAACTATCGATCGTGATTAGACAGGTTAAAAAACGCCAGGCAAACACTCAACTAAAAGTGAAAATAATGCAAAAATAAATGTTCTATTATAATAGAAACAGTAAGACAGTGGAAAAAGAAAAAGTAAAAAAAAGATTCAGAATCCTCAATCAGAGAAAAGGAGTGAATACGAGCAGATCTGTATGAATGACTAGTCGAGGGACACTCTGACAGGATACACTAAGCTCCGCCCCTTTTATGGTTCAATAGCAGATGGTACAAAGATGGTACATATCGATAAAGGTTACCACGATGTAAAAATGTTACAAATTGGAAGAAGAAACTATTTGATTGATTATTATCAGAGGGTGCAGTAAACTAATAAATGTTTTTTTTAGAAAACAGTGGGAGATTTATCCTCAATTTTTTTTGAAGGAAAATCTAGAATTCATTAAAATAAAAAATAATTAGAAAATCAATAGAGGGGGATTCCGGAAGTGAAAAAAAAACAGCTGAACAATACCAAATTACAGTATGAAAAAGGTATCTCAGGTGGCTCGTCAATACATTTGACCATTCCATAAAAACTACACATTTTCAGATGTTATCTTCACAGCTGTCTTTGCTCTGTGAATGAAACTTTTTATTTGAATTAAACTACTGAAGCTATAATATGATTCCAATTTTTATTTCTTAATTATGCTAACAGTTATGGTATTTTTTTTTGAAACCTTTTCGAAACATTGAATTTTTAATAAAATGTTTCGGTTTCATTTTCCTATGAAACTCTCTTTAAACTCACACTGGTCACTAACTACATAAGAGTAAGACAATAACTCCAGATACAAAGATTACAAATTCGGTTCGTTCTTCAAGTACAGAAGAATTGCGAATCCCGGTTTTCATTACACACTTAAGTGCCCCTGGTGATAAGCCGGCTTTTTAAAAAAATAAAATTTTCCAGTTTCATTTTTTCTATGAATCAAGTTGTATTTAGCAGCAAACGTTGTATAAAATTTTTTATTCATATCAATTTTTATTTATTTACTTATTTTTTATAAAAAATACAATGTGAATGGTCATGAGCTCCTGGAGAAATTGAAGAAATATTGTTGGGATGTAAATGAGATCGAGGAGGGAGTCAACTAGATGGCAGAAGGTTTCAATTTTGACTATGAACTTGGAAAAGGAAGTGATGAAAAAGATAGAGATTAGGCAAAACTGTAATCTATTATTTTGAAATGAAGTGCGCTCTAGCAAGCCTAAACTCAACTATGATAATTTAAAATTTAAAGTTCTGTTCCCGCTAATCAGAAATCGAATTTTCGTACAACTCATATAACTTATAGGGTTCTCACGGGCCGGCCGAGTCAGGGATCTCACGCGCCGGGCCGGGCCAAGTGAGTCATTCTCACCGGCCCGGCCCGGCCCGGCCCGGCCCGGCCCGTCTTGGCCCGGGCCGGCCCATGATGGGAAATTTGACTTAAAAAAAAACAAAATTTCATATAAAAGCCGACACCCCTATTGAAATTTGTCTTTTTCATCACTTTTTTCCGACATTTTCACGAATTTCACTCGAAAACAATTAAGAATATTTTTTTTCGATGAAAAAATTGGAATTTTAAAAAATTTCTCTCAAAATAATGTCGATTTTTGAGAACACGGGCCGCACGGGCCGGTCCGGGCCGGAATGAAATTTCATCGGCCCGGGACGGGCCAAAAAATCAGCTCCACGAGCCGACCCGGCCCGGCCCGGGCCGGCACGTGGTTTTTGAGAACCCTGCATATAAGAATCACAGAACCAATTTTCAAGAAAAAAAAATAGTTTAACCATATTTAAGAAACCGTAATATTCTTAACATTGCATCAATACAAACAAAAAATAAATTCTACAGTTTCAATACAAAGATATTATTAATTCAAGACCTAGCTTCCTCAATCAATTTCAGTTTTAATTCAAGACCTAGCTTCCTCAATCAATTTCAGTTTCTAAGTTTATAGTTTTTTTTTTAATTGTAGTTCGTCCAACTCAATAACTATTGATTTCCTCGGAATCTGAGATTTTATCAACACTGGAAATGACTATATCGGAATCTGAAAAGCAATTGACAACTGAAACAGTGTCATCGATTACGGTAGCTGAAGATTCAATTTCTGACCAGGAGTATCTCAGTCTTTGTTAATTTTTTTGCTGTTTTGTAATCTTTATTTGTTTTAATAATTTTTTCTCAACTTTAGTTATTTTAAGAACTTTAGATTTTCTCTGTAACCACTAAATAAATCATTCTCTTAAATTTTTCTGTTTCAGACTTCCCTAATACCTTAAAATGAGCTACGCGCCAAATCACAATTTTTGATCTACTCCCCCATTCTGCACCCCTTTTTCTTTATCTGAACACTTTTCCCCCATTTTTTTCTGTTTCTCTCCCATTTTATCGATTTTTTTCCCGAAAAAAAATGCAGTTTTGCTCCTCAATTACCACCGAAAAAATAATCCGAAGCTATATTCCACCTGAATTTATCCCGTCCAATTGGAAATTTGATGAAAAAAATGGGATTGAGAATGTCAAAAAACTGTATTCGATGTCGAATGGATTAAGAAGTCATTATAAAAGTTACTTTGGTTTAGTCGATGAACTCGAAACTTATGTTTCTGGTCCCGGAAGCGAGAGATTAATAAATTTTGAAACCGAGGATTGGTTTTTTGTGAGTTGGGATTTTGGAATGGGTATAACTTTTGTTAAAATTGAGGGTTTTAGACGATCAAGGAGTGAAAATGATAGGTCTTGACGAGAACTACATGATAAACTAGTTCTGGAACATTTTGGTCCAGGTTGAACGAAGTTACATGGCCTAGAAAATCGGGCAGCTTTTTTGAGACCTGTAGCTTTCTTACGGCTGAACCAACAGCTCTCAAAGCAAGTCTATCGTGTAGATCCTGTCAATAGCTATCATTTTCGTTTTTTAAGCGTCTAAAAAGCTCATGCTTAAGGATAGTTATGGCCCGGCACGTTTTCGGCAAGGCGGCAACTTTGTCACTGGCTATAACTCCCTCCAAAATTAATATTTTTGGACGGTTAAGGGGCGAAAATGATAGCTCTCGACGAGAACTACACGATGGACTAGTTTTCAAAGCTGAAGGCTAAGACTAGACAAAGTTAGAGGGCTTAGAAAAGCATTTTTCTATTTAGAGTCTTCTAACGCTGTTTAGACTGAACTAATAGCTTTCTAAGCTAGTCTATTGTGTAGATCTCGTCAAAAACTATCATTTTCGTTTTTTGAGTGTCTAAAAATCTCAATTTAAAAGGGAGTTGTGGCCCGGCACGATTTCGGCACAATAACCTAAAATTGTTTTTTTTTTTTTTCAGAAAAAAGTAAATATCTATAAAAGTTTGAAAAACAAGAAATACGTTTATAAAACGGATTTTCTCCCACTAATTTATCATGAGATAATGGAACAATTCTCGAAATGGAATGAAGCCAACGAATCAGAATTACCACTGGAAACTTTAAATTTATTTATGAGAAAGACAAAATTAAAATTTGGATCCAATGAAATGATGGAATATCCTGAGAGACAATTAATACGGATCGGAGTTAAATTAACGATTTGTCTTGGAAATTTAACGGAATACGTGAAAATTTTTACAAAAGATTCTGGAGTTGGTATGAAGAATTTGGAGGCAGTTATGGCTAAATGGAATTTTATATTTGAGGAAATGGATTGTGAAGGTTATGAAGAAGAATTAATGGAATTATTGAAGAAATCAAATGAGAAATTTCCAATTCAAAAGAACAAATGGGTTTATAGTGACTTTCACGCGGTCTCATTCCTATTCACTCAATTATTCTATCAAGCAATAACTGAAATGAACGAAAAACCAAATGTTCGAATGTTTAATGATGGATCTAATTATAAAATTCTTGGAAATGAATTAATCGATATTTTGAAAGAGATTAATGTGTCAAGGAAAGGGATAGAGGAGAAATCGGAATTGGGTGTAATCGAGTTTAAGGATTTGTATGGGATATTGGGAAACGATGTGATGAATATGATTGAGGTGAGGGTTTTTTGGGTTACTGTTTCAGAGAGATGGTTAAAGATGGCCTTCAGTAGAAAGATTGTTATGTTCCGGGTAAATAATTGAAAATGTGCAATGGTTCCAAAATAAATTTTAAGTGAATTTAGCATAACAGGTAATTTTATTTGGAAAACCAAAAATGTCGATACTTTTTCTTTGAGCAGCCATATCTCTGCTCCTGTTAGAGATACCAAAAAACTGTCAACTAGTAAAATATGCGAAATTTTATGAAGAACAATTTGTCTGTTGGAAGTTTTTTGCTATCTCTAACCGGAAAGGAGATATGGCTTTTTAAAGAGCTGCGAAAATGACACTTGGTACTTTAAATTTATCTAGGTACCACTGTATGCTTCTAAATCTGTGAATTAAGTGAATTAAGGATAGCGGGTAATTTTTTGAAAGACAAGATTTCCATTAACTACAAAAAAAATTACTGTTATGCTTCTTCACAAAAATTTCGAGCATTTCTATAGTTTTTGTTTGGTGGTATCACGCATTAGAACTGTCCACATTAGAACTGTCCGCATTAGAACTCCTGTAAGATTCAGCGTTAGCTCTCTAACTTCGGGATAAAAACTCATTTTTTGTGCTCATTATTTCATTGTCCTCATTGTGACTCGGAAAATGAACACAAAACAGCAGTTTTCGTTAGAGTAAAATTTAGTAACCATTTTCAAAATCCGCCTAGATTTACGTTTCGCTCATATTTTTTGCATGATATTGGCTGATAAATGTGTTTAGATGATGATGAGCACATTACTAAACAATTTAATTTTGATTTTCAGTCGCCCTTCAATGATTGATGTGTAACACTTGAAAAGGGTAGCTGTGGTACAGAATTAAGGTTTAGTTCATCTAAAATATTCCAGACGTGTTTATTTCATATAATTTTTGTTATTTTTGTAAAATTTCAGCATTTCGTTGCTGTTTTATCAATGTGTTCGACCCAAACAATTTAATGGGAAAATGTCAAAATTGTATATGGCCTTATTTCAGGCTCTAGTTGTTGTATTTTCAATGTTTGAAGCCGTTTCGGTAAATATTTATCATAATTCACTATTATCTGCACATTTACGCAGAAAATTCTAGTTTTGTTTCAACTTTGCACAATTTCAGTATTTTTATTATCAAATTCAACAAAAAATACCTCAAATTATTGAAGCGGACATGTTTCTTTATCGCGGTGCTCGAAATTACTGAAAACAACTTGAAAAATTTTAGAATTATGCGCTCAGTTTGAAGTAACAAGCGCAGCAGCAGCAGTGATAATAGTTCTAATGCGGCGCGGTTCTAATGCGGCCCGGTTCTAATGTGGACAGTTCTAATGCGTTATACCACCTTTTGTTTTAATGATTTTCCTTAACTTTTTTTTTGAGCAGCCATATCTCTGCTCCGGTTAGAGATACCAAAAAACTGTCAACTAATAAAAAGCGCAAAATTTTATGAGGAACAATTTGTCTGTTGAAAGTTTTTTGCTATCTCTGACCTGGGAAGAGATATGGCTGCTTGAAGAGGACTAAACTAAAGTCGCGAAAACGGCAACTTTACCTGTAGTTAGGGGTCATTGTACGCTGCTGAATCTGCAAACCCAAGTTTGAAATGTAGGTAGTATCTAGCCTCTTCTGAAAAATCATTTATCTTGTTTCTGAAATAGAAAATATTTTCCTACTATCATCATCACCAATTTTCTTTTCAGTTCATCAAAATCCCCATCGACACGCTGAAATTCTCCACAATTCCAATCCCACTGAAAACCGGTTACTGTATTCCATCTACCGAAGCAATCCAAGTACTCTACACTAATATTATCTCAGTCAAAAAAGTCCTTCAATTCCTCACACCAGATCAATTATCGCCGGTTTTTAATTTTTTGAAAAAGATTCAATTGTCCATGGAAAATGAGTATTTTATGAAGTCAGAAGAAGCTGAGGATATAATGGAGCAATGGGAAAAATTATATGAAGAAAAGTTGAAACGGTACGCAAAAAACGTAAAAGAAGTCCGAGAATACACTAAATTCACAATTGATGACGTCAAAAAAGAGTTGGATTATCTAAATGTGACTAAACATTTTCCATCAATTCCCTTTTATATTGGCCCTTATTTTTGTCAACTTGGAAATGGAATTAAAATGGCTGAATTGATTGAAAAATGTCAGGAAAGTTTTATTCGAAAGGCTGTCGAAGAAGATTCAGAGCCCAAGGAAGCTTCAAAAATTGATGTGGAGAGAATAAGAAATGAGTTATGTTCTGTAATGGTTGCCATGTTTAATGATTCGAAAATGTCTTCTTTATCAAAGCCGAAAATTCTGGAAAGGTTGGGAACATCAGAAGAGGGTTCAGAGAAAGGGATGATGGTTTTAGTGGAGGCAACTGCAGAGGCTTTAAAGAAGAAATCGATGGATCCAGTGGAATCAACAGAAGAGGCTTCAGAGAAAGTAGAAAAGGCTTCTAGTCCAGTGGAAACAACCAAGGTGGTCCCAAAGAAAAAATCCAAAAAAGCTAAGAAAAATAGTCCGGAAACCCTTGAAACAGAGAAAAAGTCCGAAGTGATTATGAAAGTGGAACCACTGGAAGTCCCGACGAAAAAAGCAAAAATCTTGGAAACATCAAAATCGGAACAAGTTGAAACAGAGAAAAAATCAGATCCAGAAATTTCGACGAAAATCATGGAAGCAGTGAAGAAGCCAGAAATTGTGAAACCGGGGACCTTGGAACCATCAAAATCTAAAAAACTTGAAACAGAGAAAACATCGGAAGATTTGAAGTTAGAAGTCACTGCCAAGAAGCCGGAAATTTTGGAATCACAAAAGTCTCAAAAATTAGTAACAGTGAAAAGGCTAAAAGTTGACAACCTGAAAAACTTGGATAAGCCAGAAGCCTCTACCAAAAAGTCAAAATCTTCAGAACAGGAAAAAACGGAAGTTGCTAAGCCAACCGAATCAAAAACGTGTCCGAAATGCTACCGATCCAGTGAATTCACTCGACAAACCAACGAGAAATTGAGACTATCGAAAATTGAATGTAAGCATTTGAAGAAGGAGTTGGCGCAGGTTCAGATGGAGAATGAGGAGCAAAAGGAGACGATTCAGATGTTGAAGGGGTGAGTAGTCGTGCCGAAAACGTGCCGGATTAATTAAACAATTTTTTAAAATCTAATTGGTTCTAAAAACCTAAAAACTGAAAAAAAATTCAAAAATCGTGCCGAAAGCGTGCCGGCTTATAACATCCGTTAAAAATGAGATTTTGAGACGATCAAAAATAGAAATGATAGATTTAGACTAGTTCTACACGATGAACTATGTCAGAAATGTTTTGGCTTAGCTCGAACTAAGTTAAAGGGCTTAGAAGGGCTCGCTAACTTCTCTAAGACGTAACTCTGTCAAGACTGAACCAATTTTTTCCTGCCTAGTCCATTGTGTAGAGCTCGTCGAGAGCTATCATTTTCATTTTTTGATCGTCTAAAAATCTCAATTTCAAAAAAAGTTACAATTTGGCACGGTTTCAGGAAACTATCAAAAGTGAATAATTTTATTTTTGATGTTCAAGATTTCCGATCACGTGTTTGATGCTGAGCATAATTTCAGCCGTTACATTATTCACGAAATAATTTGTTCGACTTGAAAAACTTTATTATAATAAAAACAGATTTTTCATTCTATTATATAATAATTTATATTTTAGTTCGCAAGCACTGTATGTTTTTTTCCAGAAAACTTGAAGAAAAGGAGACGAAACTGCGAACATTTGTTGAAGGAACCATCACTTTTCCGGAAGAATCTAAGAATATCCTCTTCCAACTTTTAACAATCAGAAACGTTCTTCAACTAGAGAAACCTATCAAAAATGCTGAGGAAATATTTGAGAAATTATCGAAATTTAAAAACGAAAATCTCCGGAAAATTCTAGTAAAAGAGAAGAAGCGATTCCTTGATTCATGCAATTCTTATATTGAAGAGGTTAACAGCCAGATTAATCTGATCCTTTCTGATCCATTTACGAGTCTACCATCTCTCCCAGCATTTCCATTTTTCTCCAAACAATTCCGAGATATTTCCAAGAAATTTTTGAATTCAGAAGTTGATTTCATTTGTGAAACTCTGCTAAAACCACAAAAATGTGTAATTTGTCTGAATAAAGTGAAAGAAAGGAAGAATGCAAGTGAATGTCAGAAATGTTACTGTCAATTGCATGTAGAATGTGCAAAGAAGTGGTTGAAGGAGAATAGAACGTGTCCGTTGTGTAGGGATTTGATGTTGGATGATGATGAGTTTCCAAGACTTTTTTAATATTTTTAAAACATTATTTTGGTATCAATTTTTATTATATTTGTTGGATTTGAAAAATCAATTGAAGTATGAATATTTTTGGAAATTTTTTTTTCTGTTTTTCAACATTATTATATTCTTTGAGGAGTTTTTAGTGGAATCTCGGGAAGTAATAAATTCGAAAGTAGTAGTGTAGCATTGAAGTATGTAATCACGCTCTACCGAAAAAAATTTGGCTGCCTACTTTTAGCTTCAGTTTTATTGACTGAGTATCAAATGTAAATTTTTATCATTTACGCCCCTACAAAACCAAAATATTCAGATTTTTCGTCTCTGTTTTCGCAGAGAATACAGTAAATGTCTAGATAGTTTACGTTTGATACTCAGTCAACGAAATTGAAATTGAGCAGCGAAACATAATAGTGCAGTAGAGCGTGATTGCACTGTTCTGATTCGTTTTTCAGGGAAAATAGGAAATGATTTCCAAAATAATATAGTAATTCGAAGTTTAAAATCGAGTTTAGATATAAAAAATTCGGAAGAATTTAAAAAACGGAAGGCGGAATTAGGAATTTTTTGAAAATTATCGGAATTCCGATTCCTAAAAAACAACCAAAAAAAATATTTGATTTTCTAAAAATATTTTTAAAATCGAATGTCGGAAACAGGAAATTTTTTTAAAAGTGAAAAAGCAAATCTCAATTTTTAAAAAATTTTGGAATTCCGATTCACCAAAAAAAAATCGGAAATTGGAATAAAAAATTCCGGTTTCCGATAAAAGGAGAATTTCGGCTTTTCCGGAGAATTTTGTTATTTCGTTGCCAAAATTTATAATTCAGAATTTAAGTTTTTTTAATAAAAAAAACTATTTCCTTCTTAAAATGCCATCTAAACCTAATCCAAACAACGAAAAAAAAAAGAGCAAGACAAAACGCCGAATTCATTTCCTCGTTTTCCTCTTCTCATTGCCATTCATCCTCCTCCCCCCTTCTCTCTGCTCCAGCTTCTTCTTCCAACCAACAACACATTTTGACCACCAGCTGCCCTCTGTCTGCGTCTCCTCGGCTCCCACACACTATTTCTCTTAAATGCTCTCTCTTTACCAGTCTGCGGTGTCAATGTCTAAAGAAGAGAGAGAGAGAGAGAGAGAGCTTATTTTCTGGTTGATGTTATCTGCAAGAAATATCACACCAATCAAGGAGAGTTTAGACAAGTGTTAACCCTTTTTCTTATCTTTTTTTGGGTGTTCTTTATTAGAACACTTTTTATGATGTTCACACTAATTTTTATTCCGGTTTCCCTAATTTTTCTTAAATTGTTGATTAAATTAGCTTTTAGTTATAATTGGGTTCGTCAATTTTTATAAAAAAAATTTATTTTTTTCCCGATTCAAATTTTCCAGAAGTAGGGCTCACCCAAATACGCATAATGGAGAATTCGGTGCGCGTATAAGAATCATTACCTCTATTTGAACTGCCCCTCTAATAGTATTGCATGCAGATCTAAAAAACGGGTTACGGTAATTTTTTCCTGTTTCATTGAACTCAAAAAATTTCTATTTGAATATGAGAAATTATTTCTTCAAACACATTTAACCTTTTCTAAAATTTTTACTGCCTTACCTTCAAACTGTTATAACTTTGTTGGGAAGAAAGATATCAAAAAGTAGTCAACTAACAAAATGTAGCCCTTAACAAGAGCTACATTTCATTAGTTGACAACTTTTTGATATCACTTATCTCGAAAAAGTTATGACAGCTTAAAGTGAATATAACAGTAAGAGCGTTGTATTTTTTTTTGACAAAAAATCGTGTTTTCAAAAATTGATACAAGTTTTCAAAATCATTGGATAGACAGTATTCTATTTTTCAATGACAGAATATTTAGTTTAGAATAGAAATTACTTCCCAACAACGGTTTAATATAGTTTCTATCTACAACATCAATAATACCGTTTCTTAAAAACAGTAATTTCTGTGAATTCTGTTAAAAATAATCGTGTAATGGATCATCCTATTGATAAACATTTTTTCACTGAAACATGGAAAAATATAGTTTTCTATTAAATTTATGACTTGCCTCTATCCTATCGTTACCAAAAATCTCCGTTTCATTAAGGAAGTATATAACTTTCCTGAAACCTTTTTGATTAATCATTTGAATAAATTTAAAAAAAAAATACCGTTCCAAATACTACATATTTAACTGGATACGCCAATTAAGAGCTTGTTGGATTTCTCCGTTTTACCCTAATCCAAAATAGTTTGGCGCCAATTTACTCATCTTCACGTTTGATACTCAGTCTAACCGAATTAAAAGTAACCAGTGAAAGTGCAGTAGGGCGCGTTTACAGCCTTAGTTTTGCTAATGGTAATTCAAAAGGTGACACTTTTCAAAAGTCATTGTCCTATTCTCCGAATAAATTTATTGTTATTTTTCTCTCTCTCTCTCTCTCTCTCTCATTCCATTCAACACGTTTTGCTCTTTCCGATTTTTCGCGCCTCCTCCTCCCCTTCACACTTCGTTCCTCCCTCTTTTTCTCTTCCATACTAAATGAAATATTAGATGGGTGGGTTGTGAAGACAACTCAAATAGACACATCCTCACTTCGTTCCGTTTTTATTTATTTTTTTGGGAGGGGGGAATAATGAAGTTTTTTGGGATTTTAAGGGAACAATAATTAATTGAGAATTTTCAAAAAATGTGGATTTTGAAACTGTATTTTAAAAAAGTTTCAAAGCAACTATTTTGAAAACGTTTTTTCGAAATACGCTTACTTGCTACGTTCATAACAATATTAACCATCTTTCCCTAATTTTTTAAAAACATTTTGAAACAGTAACCCCTTCCCTATCCAACCTTTCAAAATCATCCGTCAACCATATGTAGTCCTTATGTATGTCAGATTAAATCTAGCCCCGTTTGTTCATCTTCCGGGAATCTTGAAGAATATTCTATTTATGACATTATCCAATGGTTTGGGTGATGATAGATCATTATATATTAAGAATTTGTGAATCTGGGAAAAAAAATTATCTGTTTCACAATGGAAGTTTATTATTGTTTTTAATTGATAATCCAGTATTTATTCTTTTTATCTGTGTCCTAAAAAAGCCAATGGTCTCAAAAAGTCCGCTATTTTTAAATGGATTTTTACATCGATCCAAAATTTGTTCTTTTTTAAAATAATATCTACCGTCAATCTTATATATAGTTCGAGTCGCTAATTTTCTGTTCTTTGAAAATTATTAGGAGCACTCTGCTAGTTCGAATTAAATTAGATCAAGAGTTTTCCAATATAAACAGAGCACTATCAAAGTTTGACCAAGAGTTTTCCAAATTTGACCTAAAATCTCGAGTTTTCGGAGTTTGACCTAGGAAATTCTTAATTTGATCAAAATTTGAACAAATTTCGAAAAAAATCGAGTTTGATCAAAAGTATTCAAAATTTGGTCGAATTTGATCAAATTCTGTTTTTTATAACTTAATTAGATCAAGAATTTTTCAAATTTAATGAAGAGTTTTCCTAATTTGAACTAAAATCTTGAGCTTTTAGAATTTGGCCAAGTATAATCCAAATTTGACCAAGAGCTTTTTGAGTTAGATCATGTCGTGTTTTGATCGAAAATCTTTTGATCTAATTTAATTCGAACTAGCAGAGCATGTGGTTTTTTGAAATCGTTAATTTTATTTTAAGACGTTCTCATATAGAACGTTTGAAACCGGAATTTCCAAGAAAATTCATCATTTTGAATTTTTTTTTTTTGTAGACTCAGAATTGATTCAAAAATCGATTAATGAGTTTTTAAGGAAATGTGAAACACCTAAAGTTTTTTTGTTGGTTTACTGTTTCCAAAACTCGTTATATTTGATTAGAATTTGACATTAGGGTTCTACCGTGAATTCAAACTTTTCAAAAAAAAAATGATTCTCTAACTATTTAAAACGTCTCTACGTCAGGGGCATTGAATAACCTTAAAAGCATGAAAATCCTACCTTAAAAACCTAAGTGAGTTAAATGTTACAGTAATTTTTTTTCTCGAAATTCACAAGAAAAACTTTTTTCACATTTTTACTACCTCAAAATATCTAAATTAGGTGATTTTTAAATTGTAGCTAAAAAAAAAGATAAATAAGAATTCTATTTAAATAAGCACTTTAAGATTTTTTTAAATGAGTTCAACCGAAAAACTAACCAACTATTTTAACAGTTTTTCCATCAAATTTTATTTCTATAGTAAAACAGAAAAAAAATTCTCTGAAAAAAGAGAGCCAAAACTAAAAAAAAGAAAACAAACTTTAATGCCATTGACTCTTTTGTTACTACATTTCTTCTTCTTCTTCTATTCTTCCATCAACTTGTCAGTGTATCTCTTACTACTATCCCCTCCTCCTCCCTTCACAACCAAACAACTTAATCCTTTCTTCTATTCATTGTTAGACCTCATTACAATGTCAATCTCTAATCTTTCGTTTTTCGTGGTTTTATTCGTTTTTGGATGCTCTTGGGAAGACTTTTGATCTTGATTTTTTAGAAAAAAAAAGTTTCTGTTTCTTTTGGGACACTTTCTTAAATTTATTAGTAAACTTTCAATCTTCAATGTAATTATTGAAACTTGAAAAAATACATTTTTAAGACTAATTAGAGTTGCTTATAATTCTCACGAAGTATCGGTGATATCTCTCCAACTATTTTTACCTAATTTTTAAAACAGTAACTTTTTTTAAAAGGTGTTTCTATTTTGATATTCTGGTCCCAATTTTGAAAAAAAAATGTTTCAAATATTTTATGCACTATTTTCCCGGTATCTACTTTTTATTAAATTGCCACATGCATGCGTCATATAGTAAAAATTTAAGAACGTACTGTCATTTTAAGCTGAAGCTGTAACTTAAATTTTTATAAATTGATTTATTTTTTTATTCTACGTTGCTAATGATTTTATTTCGAAAAGATTAGAAAAGTTCCGTCAATAACAGATTCTTAACTTTTTTCATAATCTAGGTATAAGTTTCTTTAAAAATACTGTTTCAAAATATTAATGTATGATGTCAGTAACTTTTTTAGTACTATAGGTTCTAAATCAAACTGAATTTTAAAAAAAACAGTAAAAAATCTTTTTTTTAAGGGAAAGATTTTTGTAATTTTCACTGTTTCAGTTTTTTCATATTACCTTAATATTTTCGATGGCTAACCTAATCGTGCATTTTTGAACGAACTTTTAAAAGTCATTTTTAAAATTGTATTGTTATTTTTTAGCTAGCTGCAACTTAATTTTTTCACAGTTTCTTGAATTCTATGTTGCTAATAATTTTACCTTGATTAGATTCGAAGTAATTCCGGTTAAGTTCAAAGTGCAAATATTTCAATTTTCTCCTGAACTAGTTACTACCGGAATGAAAATTACACCTCGCTCCATTGCTAATTGGCTCAGGGACTAGAAAATTACACTGGTGAAAAGTTAGTCCAGGTGGAAGAATTTTTTTTTGAATTTTTATTCCACTAATATCAGTTCCTTAAAAAAATACTGTTTCAAAATTTTCATTTTATTGGAGTTTCTTTTTTTTTTTGGTATCAACTTGAAAGTAACAGATAGATTTTCAGTTAGTCCGCTTGTGAATTAATATGAAATTTTAATAACTGCAAGATTAAGCTAAATGAGAAACAGTTTTTTTTTAAATCAATGTTTTAAGTAAGCTATATTTTCAAAGCTATATAGATTTTTTAATTCAAGAAGGATGATTTTTTGACACATCTGTAAAATAATTTTTTTTTTAATTTTTTAAAAATTTCTCTGCTTCAGTTTCTCTAAATTACCTTTTTCATTAGTAACTATTTTTGATGTCTAAGAAAATTGACCACTGCAAACCCATTTTTCTTCACACAATAGCCACATCAAAATATCCCTCCCTCCTCCCTCCTCTCTCTTTTCTCCGTTTCTAGCTCCCTCCAATTGTTCTCTGTTTCTCCCTCCAAGAAAGAAACTCCCTTGGATACGCTTCCGTGTGTCTCTTGTTTTTTCCGGTCTTCCCCCTTTTTTGTATTTGTAGTCAATTGATTTTAAAGAAGAAAATTCGGAAAAAAGTGACACTTAGAGTGGAACAGAGAGGGGAAGAAGACGACGAAAAAAAAAATTTATTGTTTCCTGATGGAAGGGACTTTTTTCTTTTGCTCCCAAGAGATTTCTTTGAAGCAGAACTTTTTTTTTCGTGGAAAAAGTTGGTTCCTGTTTTACCGTTTTTTCTTAGTTTTAGAATACCTTGGTGTGCCGATACGTGCCGATGCGTGCCGGTATTTTTTTTTATCGGAATAGACAATTGTCTAAATGAAGCTTCCAGTAATTTTTTTTAACTATTTGAAACAGGAAATTTATGAAAACCTATTTTTTTCTAATTTTCTCTGCCAAGCCATTTTTAATAAGCTAACGTATCATTTTTCAAAAAAAAAATTACTGTTCCACCCTCACCCTAACTTTTTTTTTCAAAAACCCTTCTCTGCTAAAATTCTATCCTTTCCAATTCTTCAAAGAACACCAAAATGTCCTTAAGATACGCATCATTAACTGGGGAGGGTCTCTAAGGAAAATGATGATTTGAGGGAAAAAAAGAAAAAAAAAGTACAATTATCTTGACCTTGTCGATTTTATGTAAATAAGAAGGAGATGATGATGGAATGGATGATTGTACATTTGCTATGGAATTTTTTTTTTTGGTTTTTGGTTTCATAGAAAAATTTCACATCCAATTATTACCGAATTATCAACGGTCGAGCTTAAGATTCCAAGTTGAAAAAGAAAAAAAACATGAGCTTGGCTAAGCTGATATGTATGTTGAATACCACATTCAATGATTACTGATATATTTCCCTCATACCCAATAAAAATTTCATTCAATTTTCGAATAAAAATTGTATTCTTGAAACAGAGAACTAAAATTGTAATTTAGGCAGGTTTGCCGAAACTGTGAAGTAGTTGTTGATAATCCTTTACTTTCAAGAATTAATTTTTAAAGTAACCCTCAAGATAAAAGATTCATGAAACTTACTTTTTTTTTCAAAATATTATTTTTTATCAAAAATTTTCCGTATTTTTGTGTAACGTTTATTATCGAGTCGCACCTTAGATTTAGCAACTTAGAACTTATCTAGAACAGGAATGTTGATTTTTTCAAAAAATTTCTTAAAAGTAACAGTTTCAGAATTATCATGAATTCACCGATTACTTATCACGCCATTGATCACACAGTATCGTCCAAAAGGTTGTTGACTTTTGTCTTCCTCTGTCATATATCAACAAAAGCTGAAAAGATCAATTGGAAATTACTTTGGATTGTCGAAATTCATACTTTAGGCGTACCATAGACCTATATTTGGAATATCCAAACATTCACACTTCCCATTTCTTCCATGTTGCTTATTTTCAGAAAATTTCCAAAAAATCACATTCAATGAATATGTTTGTTGATTTTAAAGCAACTTTCAGCTTAAAAGTGTCCTTACTAGTCCAGTAAAGCCTAATTTGAACGGAGGTCAGCGAAAGAACTTAAAATGAAAAGTTTTGAAAAATCGACATTTTGCAAATTCCGATATTTTCACACCCAACTTGAACATTTTCGATAATTTTGGCTGAAACTTGGCTGAAATATATCAAATCCTTTCAAAAACCTAAGAAAAAAAGTTCTAACCCTTCCCCGAAAAAATTTTATGGGTGGATAATCAAAAGTCAACAACCTTTTGGACGGTACTGTACGTTCTTACTTCCCTTTGCCCCAAATTATTTTATTTCCAACTTCTCATTTTTCTAAAAAAAAAAATCGCAGTTTCAAAAATGGCATACAGTTGTGATTGGTTCATACCGTTTTGCTATAGTAACCGTAACATGTTCTTTTTTTGGACAGCGCCATCTTGCAGGGATTATGGATTAACCAATGATCGAGGTTAAGATTCCTAGATGAAAAAGAAAAAAACTACTGTTTAACTGTCTTAACATGACCTTGGCTAAGCTGATGTCTTGCTAAGCTGGTATCTATGTCGCATAATCTTAATTACCATTAATCCCGTTGGTAGTCAAAAATCTTGAGGCAGCCATTAATCATTGGCCAAGTATTTTCAGTCAAAATCCTTATTTTTCCAAAAAAAATCAAATTTTTTCAGTTTCAAAAATGTCATAGAAACTAGTTCAGACTATTTTGCTCAACGTGCAGCTAAGTTATCTTATACAGCAAACCAACAAGAAAGATTAACTTTACCAGGACCCCTTGAAACAGCAAAATATATTTTTAGAGTGCAACTAGCCCAATAAAAAAAAACCTGTCCCAAATTCCAGATTAATTCCACCCAAATTTGTCCTCCTAATCCCCCATCTCTCTCTCATTTTCTCTCTCTCCATCTTCAAAAGCTTTTCCCTCCCTAAAATCAGAGTCAATATTTGTCTGTCCGTTGTGTGGACGTCTCATCCTTTTCACCCCCTTCTCCTCCTCTACACACCTCTTTTGTGTCATTAGGGATGAGAAAATGAAACATTCTCGATTCGTATAGTCTCATGATATACGTACATATGTTTCTTTTTTTTTTGGAAAGTTTGTTGTCGTAAGAATTTTTTTCTCACACATATCATATCATATCATTTTTTTATTGTGAGCCCTGGGAAGCGCTTGTGACAGGTTTTTGTTGTTTTTTGTCATTTTTTTTCACTAAGTTTGGAGAAAAGATCATTGAAAAAATATTGGAAAAAAATTCCAGTTTCATTAAATTTTGATTTGCTTATAGTTTTAGGTGTCTAAGCTATTTCTATATCTTCAGAATTACCCCCTAATAATACTGCCATCCAAAACACGGCGCGGCGAACTCGACGCGTGGCCGCGGCAGCCAAATTCAAAAACCGCTGAAAAGTGGTATCTCGAAAACTGAACCGCTGTTTTTTCTAAAAATTCGCTGGAATATTCCGATAGACCTGTTAAACATTCCCAGAAAGTTTCAATTTGATCGAAATCCTCTAACCTGATCAACAATGGACAAATGTGCGAAAAAACAGTGAAAAAACGCTGAAAAACACCGAAAACAGCCGTTTTTCGCTTACTTTGAACCTAAATTTCTCGAAAACTGAACCGCTGTTTTTCCTGAAATTTTGTCAGAGTGTTTTAAATGATCTCAACTATACGCTCAAAAATTTTGATGTCGATTGAAACATTTTCATTTTTTTCGACTGAACAGGGAGTGTTGTAAAGCGGCCGTGGAGTTGGTAGATGACATTTGTCAATCCGGTTAATTAAATTGCGCTCTTTCCGAATCAATTGAGAGAATTTGCTGCGGACATCTCTGAATCGAGATATTTCGGTCTGAAATTTCAGCACCAAATCCCGTTGATTTCTACTGTCCCAGTACTAATTTCCTACTGTCAACCGCGCGAGAACGACCGGACAGCTGAACGCTCACTTTTCGACCTGAAAATTGTGGTTCGGTGGCCGAGTGGTGAGCGTTCAGGAGTTATAAACGAAGGGTGTGGGTTCGGTCCCTATACTGGTTTTTGTTTTTTACATCTTTTTGGTTGTTCGCTTAACACTTTTTGGAACTTCTATGGGTCTGCTAAATTACTCTTTTCATTGGCGAATTGGTCAATGCCATTCAGAGGAAATTTTTGGAAAAATAATTTTTTGAGGTTTTTTCCATTTTCCTCGGATGGATTTTGGACCCACTGGGGTTAGTTTATTTTTCTTCATTTTCCAAGATGGAAACTGTTAGAAACAACTGGATATGTGAATATTTAACAGTACAATGAAGTTTAATCCATTTTCTTGCTGATTTTATGGAGAAATCAGGGTTTAAAGTAGATAAACTTTTACACAAAAATTGGTTCTCGATTAAAATTTCGGTTCGAACATGGCTGAAATGACGCTAAAAACGCTCCAATAACTCATTTTGATGTCACTGGTGATTTCAGAAAGTTTGGAGAAGTTTTTCAAAAAAAAAAATTTTTCGACCATTTTTTCGCCATGGGTTTGGTCACCAAAATCTGAAATTTTTCGAAAAAAATTTTTTTTGCTCGAAACTCTCTGAATATGTTCCTGTGACCAATAGGAGCCATTCCACGAAATATGACGCTCAGAAAACGCGTTTTAAGAGTTTTATGATTGGTGAAAGATTGAGCTATTTAGTACTGAAAATCAACTTTTTCTGAAATATCTCGAAACTGAGAGGCCCGCAGCAAATTCTGACTTCAGATTCGGAACCAGCGCGGTCTAATCTACCAAAAAACTTATATCCTGGCCTCCAACTCCACGGTCGGTTCAAAGCACTCCCTATTGAGTATCAAATGCAAAATTTTCTAGGCCACGCGTCGAGTTCGCCGCGCAGTGAAAAATTAATGCAATTCTAATAAAGAAAATGATTAGCTTTTTAAGAATTCAAAATTGAGTACCTCTAGAAACGATTTTTTTTTTTAAATTTTCGGTTTCAGTGTGTAGCAGAGTTGTGCGGAATTCCGGATTCCGGCCTTTTTCCAATTCCGGATTCCGATTTCCATAATCCGGGAAAAAAATTTTTATTCCGGATTCCAGTTTCCAGATTCCGGAAAAAAATTGATTTTCCGTTTTCCGGATTCTATTTCCCGAGATTTTTATTGATATAAAAGTTATTGTTTATGAATATTTTCCAATATATTAATGGTGTTTTCTTCCGTTTTCCGGGTTCCAAATTCCGGATTCCGCGTTTTTTCGCATTCCGGATTCCGAATTCCATACTCCGGGAAAAAATATTTTTCCGGATTCCAGATTCCATATTCTGGGAAATTTTTTATTCTTCGGATTCCATATTCCAGATTCCGACTTCCGAAAATCTCATTCCGCACAACTCTGGTGTGTAGTTTTGAATTTTTCCATTTTGTTGCTGCTTTGCTCAATTTGACATATTTTTTGAATGTCTTCGAAGATACAACCACCGTAGTCTAGAGCTAACCATTCCTAAAAAAAAATTAGATCCATGAAACTGGATTTTTTCTAGGTTCAAGCTTTACATTTTCAAAATAGGCTTCAAGCAAAAAAGTTTACAGTTTCAGTAACTCAAGATAAACTTGAAGTAAAAATAAGTTTTAATAATCTGAATGCTACGGTATCCTGTAAATGATTACATTAATAAAAGTGCAGCAGTCTTCGCATTACAAAAGAAAAATAAGCACCTAAAAAAGGCTATTTTGAAACTGAATTTTTTATTTTTATTTTTTGCTTTATAATGTAGAGCTGAAGCGAAATCAAATAAGCAATTAGGCCCCTAAAATGCCATTTTTGTAACAGTAATCCACAGAAAAACTAGTGATTACCAAAGAAAAATTTTCGGTTTCTCAAAATTCAAAAATTCTCTTGTGATGATCTTACTATATTGCAAATGTCATAAGCCGACACGAATCATTACTAGGAATTAATACAAAAATTTTTGTTAACCATTGAACTGTTTTTGGGGAAACATTCATTACAGAAACAAAGTCTCAAGTTCCAAGGCTCATAACTCCGTTCCCGTGAGAGCTATCAAAAAAGTGTCAACTAATGAAATATTGCTCACAATAAGGGCTACATTTTGTTAGTTGACAACTTTTTTGTAGCTTTTATGGGAACCAAGATATAGGGGTTTGAAAAATTTTTTATATATTTTTTTGGTTCCCTTTTTCAAATTCTTTTAACTCGGTTGCTGTTAGAGCTACAAAGATATTGTCAACTAACAAAATGTAGCCCTTATCATGAGCAATATTTCATTAGTTGACACTTTTTTGATATCTCTAACGGGAAGAGAGTTATGAGCCCTAGAACTTGGAACTTTGTTTCCATCCTCAATAATAGTTTTGAGTTCCAATTCAAAATATACCTACTAAATCGAATATTAAAGTGGAGCATTTCTCTTTTTTAAAAAATCTATTTCTCGAAACCGTAATTTTATTTTTTCGATCTTTCTCCTTCCTAAAACTTTTTGTAATGCGTCACAATGATACTTTTGGTAAACCTGTCTTTTTTATATTTTTTTTTCGGGGGAAAAAAAGCACAAAGAATTGAACCCTATAGTTTGATCGGGGGGATACGGTAGCTTAAATGCGCCTGGTTACATTGCTCCTCTCGTCTTTAATTGACCGATAGTGAATTTTTCAAAACTTGAACCCTTTTATGAAAATTTTGAAACAGTATTTTTTATTCTCAATGGAGCGTACTTTCATCATTTCGTGTAAAATTATCAATAGAGCGCACTTACATCTAATCAATCACCAGGGTACACCACACCTTATGATTTCAAGTGGAGGGCGGCCACTTGACCCTGGAACAGTTAGTTTTCACGTCATAAGTGCGTAGACTAAGGGGGAGAGGAGTTGAAATGGTAAATAGTGCAAGGGTGCTCTATTGGACTAGACTAGCTAGAAATACAAATGCGCTCTATTGGACTAAGTTCAAGTGCGCTCTATTAAGCTATCTTAGGATGCAAATCTGCTCTACTAGACTAGATCAAAATGCGCTCTTCTAGACTAGCTGTTAGGGTGATCTACTAAACTAGCTAAGAATGTAATTACGCTCCGCTAGACTAGCTTTAAGCGCGCTCTACTAATCTAATCTATAATGCAAGAGTGCTCCACCAGACTAAATGCAAATGCGCCCTTGCAGACCAGTAGTAAGTGCGCTCTACTAAACTAGCTAAGAATGTCATTACGCTCCACTAGACCATCTGTAAATGCGCTCTATTGACAACCCCCCATTCAAAACACGAATTCGTCACTTTTCTACCCAATTTCCCACGCTTTTTGTCACATTTTCAAACTTATTTTTCTTGCCCATTTGATCTATGTAATTTTCCCACCTTGAGTACGTCAGAGCGTACTGACATCACTAGAAAACACTGTCCAGTAGCCCCCGCCCACACTGATAAGGAAATTTCCGGTCATTCAAAAATTTTTTTTCTTTATCAAAAAGTTTTGTTGTGTCAACGAATATTTTTGAAAAGTTTGCTTGTTATCATTTTTCTTCTTTTATTCAAATTTTTTTGACAAAAAAAAATTTCATTCCAATGAATCAGCCCTTCCCCACCCAGGTGAACCCATATAAAATCTGCGTCATAACCCAATTTTTTCCATTTTTTTTTCTTTTTTCTTTAGAATTTCTTAGCTTTTTTCGAAACTTTTCCCCCCTCAAGTTTCCCACGACTGAAATCTGATCTCTCATGTAATTTTTTTCTTCCAGTAGAAGGCGTCAGCCCTCCTCCAGATGAATGGAAATGGAGAGAATGGGACAGACGAGACACAGAAACTTTTGTCCGTCCATCTCACCACGGCTACTACGGTTGAAGGCAACTCCGACGACGGAGTTGAAATGAATCGCGTCTCGTCGGCTAGGTTTCAGGTGAGAATTTTTGAAAAATAATTTTTTTTTTCAATTTCAATTTTTTTCGTTAAAATATTATTTTTTGGTTCAAAAATGTGTCTCTAAAAATATGTCATTTGCAGTTTTCTAGTATTTTTTTTCTTTTTTCCACTGTGTTTTGAAAATTCTGAGTTTTTTTGTTGTTTTCATGAGATTTTTTTCGAAATTTCAGCAATATTCAACTTTATCAAAATTTTATTTATCAGAAAAATCTGATTTTTCAAAAAAATTCTCTAGAAAATACGGTTTTTGGGCGAAATTTTGAAAAAAATCGGAAAAAATTTAAAAATTTAATTCAGGATTACTGTATTTTTAAAGGCGCATGCCCAATTTTGTCATTGGGTTTCGCAACGAAATCCAATTTTTACCGGGTTTTTCAACTTTTTTAAAAAGTTTGAATCCAAAATTCTGAAAATTGTAACTAAAAATCGGTGCAAAATACGATTTCAAATATATCCGCTCTATTTGAGGTAATTTATCAACAATTTTCCCACAAAAAGCCATGTTTTGAGCAAAATTCTTTTTTTTCAACTTGATTACTGTAATTTTAAAGGCGCACACCCATTTTTGTCTCCGGGTCTCACCACGAATACCTTTTTTCGCAAAATTCTATTTTTTTCGAAACTTTTTCAACCAATTTTTGTCAAACAAAAACCCAAATTAATCAAGAATTCCGACTAAAAATCGATGCAAAACACGACTTCAGATATAAACGGCCGGTTTGAGGTAATAATTAGTCAGTTTTATCGGGAAAAATCGAGAAAAAAATGGGCAAAACCAAAAAAATAAGATAAAAATAAAAAATCCCCGCAAAAAAAGAGATCAAATCGTTTTTTTTTTGTAGGTGAGCAAAACCGGCGAAGAGAATGGCGAGGAAATTCGAAAATTGAAAAGTGGCAGCGAGCCGCCCCAGCCTATTCAGAATCACGAAGCGGTGACGTTGGTGACGAGGAAGATGAGTGCGACGGGCAGGTTTATGGTAAGAAAAAATTTTTTGAATTGGATTTTGGGGATAAAAAAGCTAAGAAAATCGATAAAAATCGATAAAAATCGATAAAAATCGAAGAAAAATTTTTTTTTTCTTTTTGAAAAAAAAAAATTTTAAATTTAAAAAAAAAGAAAATATTTTTTTTGTGGGATTTTTAAGCTGAAAAGCATTTTAAAAAATCGATAAAAATCACGAAAAAAAAATTTTTTTTTTCGAAAAAAATTAAAAAAATATTTTCCAGGTAACCTCAGACACCCACCCCGGCCAATTGGTCACTGAAGTCACCGAAGATCTCGAATTATCGATGGAAATCCCGCCAGCAGCTCCAGAACGTTCTCCGGCTTCTCGTGCCAAGGGAGTCCATTTCTCGGTTGGCGATAAGGATTCTGGGAGTGTTTCCGATGATGGAGATGAGAAAAAAAAGGATGCGTCGCATGAGAATCAGACGACGTTTAATATGAAAAGTTGGAGGAATATGAAGACGATCGAGCATCCACCGATTATCGATTTTTATCGGAATTCCATTGATACGGATGGCGTTTTTAATCGACCGTCGATGGCTCAGTTAATTCATGGAAAACAGCATAAGGAGGAGGATTTGGGTTTCGAGGAGTTGAATGTGAGATTTGAGTTGATGATGAAAATGTGCTCCACTGCTAAAATTGTTATAAGCGGGAGGTTCTAGGCCCTTGAATTAAGTATGCAGATGCGCTCTATCGCGATTAATCCCTCAAACCTGAAATTAATGATGCAATCACGCTCTACTGTACTGCCTGCTTATCATCGAAATCTCGTTAATTAGGATTGGTGGCCTAGGATCCGAACTCGGCCACTTTTGAAATTTAAAATCGACACTACAGTAATCATGCGCCTTTAAACTTTCCTCAAGAAAATGCTTAACTTTCCTCATTTTTTCCGGTTATTTTGCTTATTTTTGGAAAAAAAATTGAAAAAAAAAGTTTTTTTTTATTCCTGAAACATCGATTTTTATGAAAAAATAGCTCTAAAATAATTTTTTTTTTCGATCAAAAAATTTGAAAAGTGAGAAAAAAAAAGAAAATTGATGATTTTTGAAAAAAAAGTTTAAAGGCGCATGGTTACTGTAGTGTTGATTTTAAGACCGTGGACTAGCTTATCGGATTCTAGGCCAAAATTGTTTTGGGCTATGTAATCGCGCTCTATCGCTAATTTTTACTTTGATTCGAAGTTGACTAAGCTTAGCTGAATATCAAATCTGCATTTGCGCGTCAATTCCTACGCATTACTTTATTTTTTTTGTTGCAAATCTGCGTGTTTACAGAAAATACAGTAAGATTGACGCAGAAATGGAGAAAAAAAAAATCAGATTTGATACTCAGTCAACAGAACTGAAAGTAAGCAGTCAAGTTTTCCAAAATTAGCGATAGGGCGCGATTGCATACCTAATTCTACCTAATTCTAGAAAATGAGAAAAACTTTGAAAAATCGAAAAAATTCCAAAAAGCTTACCTAATTCTATAAAATGAGAAAAATCCAAAAATTAAAAAAAAATTCCAGAAACCCCCCGAAAACCCTGAAAATCCCGAAATCACGGAAAATACTGAGATCCTTGAAAATCCTGAAAATCCAGAATTTTCTGAAAATCCAGAATTTTCTGAAAACCTTGAAATCCCAGAATCACCAGAATTAGGAGAAACCAGTGAACCCCTTGAGGAACCAGAAATGACTGATTCCATAAAATCAGTCTTTTTCGAAGAGCCTTCCTCAGAAGATCTCCCCTTGGAAGAGTTTTCCTCCTCAGAAGATGAGGAAGAGAAGGAGATAATCCTCTTTGAGGAAAAAGAGCTTCCGGAAGAAAATGAGAATGATTTTCTGGATGAGATATTAGATGAGATGGAGGAAGAATTATTTTTGAGAGGAACAGAAGTTCTCATTGAACTTATTGAGGAGATGGAAATGGAGGAAATGGAGGAAATGGTTTATTTTTGAGAAATAACTGATTTTTTTCTTTTCTCATCTGATTCGGTCCAAAAATAAACAAAACCGTGCCGAAACCGTGCCGAGAACTATAACTTTCCTTTAAAATTGATTTTTAAACTATGAAAAAAGGAAATGATATATTTTGATGAGTTCTACACGATGGACTAGGTTTGGAAGCTATTGGTTTAGTTTGAATGGAGTTACTTATTTTCCAAGCAGCCTAACTCCTTTCAGACTGATCCAATCCGCTCCAAAGCTAGTCCATCGTGTAGAACTCGTTGAAATCTATCATTTTCATTTTTGATCGTTGAAAAATCTCCATTTTAAAGGGAGTTATAGACCGGCACGTTTTCGGCACACTTTAGGCTCGATTCAGGGAAAAACTGATTTTTCTTGATTTTTTTTTAAATCTAAAATCCTCATAATTCTAACACAAATCAGGGAAAAAAATCATTATCCTCGTGTCAAAAAAAAAAACGTGATTCGTGTCTAAAACTGGGGGAAACTGTGCCGAAACCGTGCCAGGCTGTAACTCCCTTCAAAATTGAGATTTTTAGAGGATCACAAATGGAAATGATAGATTTGGAAGAGATCTACATAACGGACTAGGTTTTGAGCATTTTGGCTTAGTTTCAACGGAGTTACTTGGCTCTAAAAGCTGGAAAATGGCGATTTGGCTAGTTTAAGCCATGTAACTCCGTTCAGACTGATCAAATAGCTTCCAAGTATATTCCGTTGTGTAGATCTCATCGAAATCTATCTTTTTCATTTTTCGATCGTTTAAAAATCTTGATTTTAAAGGGGGTTATTATCCGGCACGTTTTCGGCACATTTTCGGCTCGATTAGAGGAAAAACTGATTTTTCATCGATTTTTTAAAATCTCACATCCTCCTAACTCTAACTAAAAACTGGGGAAAAACCTATTGTCTCCTAGTCAAAAACGTGATTCGGGTCTAAAACTGGGGGAAACTGTGCCGAAATCGTGCCAGGCTGTAAATTTATTTGAAATAGAGTTTTTTAAAGGATCAAGATAGGAGATGATAGATTTTGACGAGTTCTACACGATGCGCTTGGTTTCGAGAATTTTGGTTTAGCCTAAACGGAATTACATGACTCTAAAGGCTAGAAAATTCAAATCTAGTTAGTTTAAGCCATGTAACTCCGTTCAGACTGATCAAATATCTTCCAAAGCTAGTCCATTGTGTAGATCTCATCGAAATCTATCATTTTCATTTTTTAATCGTCGGAAAATATCAATTTTAAAAGGAGTTAGAGTCTGGCACGGTTTCGGCACCTTTTCGGCTCGATTAAGGGAAAAAACTGATTTTTCTTAGGTTATCCTGAGGATAATATCCTCCATTCTTTAAAAAGAAAATAACAAACCTGGGGCACGATTCCGGCACCTTTCCTTAAACTCCCCAACTCCCAATAATAATTCCAGGCGCAACACCATCATCTCGACGACTCGCCCGTTCGCGAAACCAAAAATGACTATCGAATGGAGAAGATGAACGCCCCGCCCTCCTCCCAGAATCGTATCAAATTCGGTTGGATCCAAGGCGTTTTCGTCCGTTGTCTTTTGAATATTTTCGGTGTAATGCTCTATTTACGTGTCAGTTGGGTATCGGGACAAGCCGGCGTTGGTCTTGGATCGTGTATTGTTCTGTTGGCTAGTCTTGTCACTACGATTACGGCTCTTTCGACGTGTGCGATTTGTACGAATGGAGATGTCAAAGGGGGCGGAGCCTATTTTTTGGTGAGTGGCCTAGAAAACCAAAATTAGTCCGCTACTTTAGGGGCCTAGAAATTCATTTTTGAGGAAAACTAGGCCATGACCTAATTTTTCCCACAAACAGGTCTAATGGCCTAGAAATCCATTTTTAAAAAAGTTAGGCCACAACCTAGTTTTGCCCTTGACACCTAGTTTTCTCCTCCTAAGTTAGGTGGCCTAGAAAACTAATATAAGGAAAAAGTAGGCCAGGGCTTGAGTTCTCCCGTAATTCGATGGGATGGCCTCGAAATCCATATTTAGAAAAACTAGGCCATGACCTAATTTTCCCTACAAATAGGTTTAGTGGCCTAGAAATTCGGTTCTAATAAAAACTAGGCCACCATGGAATTCCTAGTCCCCCTACAAATGAGTGGGACTAGAAATCCATTTTTTAAAAAACTAGGCCACCACATTTTTTTTCGTCAATTTTGTTCGGTGGCCTAGAAAAATAGTATAAGCAAAATCTAGGCCACGACCTAATTTTCCCTACAAATAGGTTGAGTGGCCTAGAAACCAATATTTAGAAAAAACTAGGCCATGACCTGATTTTTTCCAAAAAATAGGTTGGGTGGCCTAGAAGTCCGGATAAAGAAAAACTAGGCCACCACGTTATTTTTGCATCAAATTTGGATTTGATGGCCTAGAAATCCATTTTTAGGAAAAACTAGGCCACCATGTTATTTTTGCGTCAAATTAGGAATTGGTGGCCTAGAAATCCATTTTTAAGAAAACTAGGCCACCTCCTAATTTCTAGCCCTATTCGGATTGCTGGCCTAGAAAAAGATTAAAAAAAAACAAAACTAGGCCATCAAATATTCCGTGGCCTAGAAAACCAACCTAATCAAAACTAGGTCACAAATTATTTTTAGCATTAAAATCGAAATTTCTAGATTTGAAGTTAGGTGACCCAGAAATCCGGTTCTTGTAAAAACTAGACCATCAAACCGATTTCTAGTCTAGGTGGCCTAGAACCACACTTTCAAAAATTCTAGGCCACCTAACCAACTCCTAGTCCTCCTTAAACTAGGGCCTAGAAAACCTTGAAAAACTAGTCCCCCCATTCCCTCTAAAACTCGTCTTCCAGATCTCCCGTTCCCTCGGCCCAGAATTCGGTGGCTCCATCGGAATCATCTTCTCCATTGCCAACGCAGTCGGCGCCGCAATGTACATTGTCGGTTTCGCCGAATCGTTTCGTGACGTTCTCCAAGATTATGCATCAATGTCACTCATTGACGGCGGTCTTTGGGATGTTCGAATCATTGGATTCAGTGAGTTCTAATATAAGGGCATGCCCTTTAAATAGAGGTTTTTTTTCAGTTACCTGCGTATTACTCATGGGAATCGTATTCATCGGATCGGAATTCGAATCAAAAATGCAATTGGGTCTTCTGGTGATTCTCTTGGCTTCCATTGCCAATTACGTCTTCGGATCGTTCTTCCCGCCCGGAGAGCTAGCCGTTAATCGTGGAGCCACCGGCTACAGTTTCGATACGCTCCAATCAAACTTCCTCCCCCATTTCACCGAAAACAACACGTTTTTCTCAGTTTTCTCTGTCTATTTCCCTGCTGCCACGGGTATTATGGCTGGTGCGAACATCTCTGGTGACCTAGCCAACCCCCAGAAAGCTATCCCGTTGGGTACTCTTTTGGCGATTCTGGTGACAACGATTGTGTATTTGTTGACGGTTTGGATGACTGGGAGTACGGTAGTCGCGTTTTCGAACGGCACGGAACCGGCACTATTCAATAATTCGTATTTTGTGCCGCCCGAGTGTACGCCCGATTGTCCGTATGGTTTGGTTTCTTATTATCAGGTTAGTGGGGGACTAGAAAACTCTTACTGGAGAAAAGTTAGGCCATGGAAGAACTTTTAGGCCACTAAAAATGTTAGGCCGCGGGAAAAAGTTAGGCCATGGAAGAACATTTAAGCCATTCAAAAAGTTAGGCCACGAAAGATAAATTAGGTCACTAAAAAAATTAGAAATTGGAAGAACTTTTAGGTCACTTAAGAAAGTTAGGCCATGGAAGAATTTTCAGGCCGCTTAAAAAGTTAGGTCATGGAAGAACATTTAAGCCATTCAAAAAGTTAGGCCGTGGAAAAAAGTTAACGGAAGAATTTTCAGGCTATTCAAAAAAGTTAGGCCATGGAAGAACTTTTTCGAGGATATTAGGCCATGGAAGAACTTTTAGATCACTAAAAAAGTTAGGCCACGGCCGTGGAATAACTTTTTCCAGGTCTTGATTGGTATGGCAGGCCGGGGACTAAAAACTCATACTAGAGAAAATTAGGCCATGGAAGAATTTTTCTACAATTTAAAAATTAGGCCACGGAAAAAAATTAGGCCATGGAAGAATTTTTACCCATTATAAAAATTAGGCCACTGAAAAAAATTAGGCCGCTAGGAAAGTTAGGCCATGAAGAACTTTCAAGTTTTACTGTAATTTTTAGGTCACTAAAAAAAGTTAGGCCGCGGAAAAAAATTAGGCCATGGAAGAACTTTTAGCTTAATCAAAAAGTTAGGCCATTCAAAAAGTTAGGCCACTATAAAAATTAGGCCACGACCCTAACTTCCAAATTTCCAGGTCGTGGAAATGTCATCATTCTGGGGACCCCTTATCACTGCCGGAATCTTCGCCGCCACACTCTCCTCAGCTCTTGCTAGTCTTGTGAGCGCTCCAAAAGTGTTTCAAGCGGTTTGCAAGGATCGTCTATTCCCGAGAATCGACTATTTCGCCAAGACTTATGGAAAGAATGAGGAACCGAAGAGAGCTTATGTTCTTGGATTCTTTTTGGCTCTGGGAATTGTGGCCATTGGTAAGGAATAGGAAAAATCGGAAAATGCGTGCCGTAATCGTGCCGGGCTCGAATAATTAAGATTTTTTCATTTTCTAGTACGCGGCACGGTGGGGGCACGCTTAGTTTTTTTTAAAAAAAGTTGTAAAATGCGTGCCGTAACCGTGCCAGAATAAAATTCTAAGCTTTTTGGTTTTTCACGGCACGAAACGGCACTCAAATCTTGAAAAATGGCTCACTTTTTTTTTAATTTAAAAAAGCGTGCCGTAACTGTGCCTTTGACTAATTCCAGGCGACCTAAACGTGATCGCTCCAATCATCTCGAACTTCTTCCTCGGCTCATACGCTCTCATAAACTACGCGTGTTTCGATCAATCGTTCGCCGACTCACCCGGCTTCCGTCCCGGATTCAAATACTACAATATGTGGATTTCACTAATCGGAGCGATTCTCTGCGTCTTTGTCATGTTCATCATTGATTGGTTCTCGGCTCTCGTCACTTTTTTCTGTTTTGGAGCCATTTTTATGTATTTGCTCCACAGGAAACCCGATGTGAATTGGGGATCATCTACACAAGCTCATAGCTATAAGAACGCTCTATCCGCCATGATTAAGCTATCGACAACGGAGGAACACGTTAAGAATTATAGGCCACAAGTGCTCGTTTTAAGTGGAAATCCCGCGTCGAGATCGTGTTTGGTTGATTTTGCTAACAATATTACGAAGGGAAGTAGTCTGTTGGTTTGTGGACAAGTCGTGCCGGTGAGTGCCGAAAAATAAGGTTATGGGGGTGGCCTAGGATCCGACAAAACTCGGCCACGCTCTTAAAATCGATTTTGAGAGCGTGACCGAGTTTTCGCGGATCCTAGGCCACTAAAACTACCGTAATCTCGAAAAACTAATATTAGTATGGAAGTGGCCGAGGATCCGACAAAACTCGGCCACGCCCTTAAAACCGAGACTACAGTAACTATAAGCTTCAATAAAAGTTTAAAGGTTACGGTAGTCTCGGTTTTAAGGACGTGACCGAGTTTTGTCGGATCCTAGGCCACTGCCAGACTACCAATAGTCTTTGGGGATTACGGTAGTTTTAGCGGCCTAGGATCCGACAAAACTCGGCCACGCTCTTAAAATCGATTTTAATTACGTGGCCGGGTTTTGTCTGATCCTAGGCCGCCAACGGCTACCGTAACCTCCACCCCAACCAAAAACTATTAGTAGTCTCGAAGTGGCCTAGAATCCGAAAAAACTCGGACACGTTCTTGAAATCGATTTTTAAAACGTGGCTGAGTTTTGTCGGATCCTAGTCCCCTAAAACTACCGTAATCCCCAAAGACTATTGGTAGCCTGGAAATGACCTAGGATCCGACAAACTCGGCCACACTCTCAAACTGTTTTTTGGCCTAGCTCGAATCCTAGGCCGCCTTCCAGACTACAGTAATCCCCAACCTACAGTAACCCTTTTCCAGTACGACCCCTCGGACCGCGTGCATACCGTAATCCGCCGCCTCGACGACGTTGTCGGCATCTGGATGCGTAAACGTCATCTCAAAGCCTTCTACCGTGCCGTCGCCAACTCAAGCTTCCGAAAAGGCGCTCAGTCCTTGATCCAACTCACCGGAATCGCTAAAATGAAACCGAATATAGTTCTGATGGGATTCAAATCCAATTGGTATCGAGCCGGACCAACGGAGGCGAATTTAAACGAGATGAATGAGTATTTTGGAACAATTCAGTAGGGCTAAGCTCCTCGGGGTGCCCTTATAATAAATAATTATTTTTTAGGGACGTTTTCGATTGGAATATGGCAATGTGTGTACTTCGAAATGGCGGACAAGTCGGTCTGGACTTTTCAGAAGCAATGAGAAATTTGAATTTGGTCGAACCGAATCGATTGAATGTTCCGAATATGGAGGAGAAGGAACCGACGAAGAATAGCTCACCGGAAACGGTTCATTTGATTGAGAAGGATGAGACGGCGAGGACGGATAAGTCGGGTGATGATGCTAGTTGTAAGTGGATTGATCGAGGTTTTTGGGGTTCTAGGCCATGGAACTAGGATGGCCGAGTTTTGGGTTTCTAGGCCACCGAAATTGGAAACCTAGGTCGCGGTGATTCTAGGCCACCGAAGCCAGTATGGCCTAGTTTTGGTTTCCTATGCCATAGAGTCAGGATGGCCTAGAAATAGGTTCTAGGTCATCAAATAGGGAAGTTAGGTCATGAAGCCAGCATGACCTAGTCCTGGGATTCTAGGCCACTTATCTCAAATGGCGGAGTTTTTGTGATCCTAGGCCACTAAGCCAAGATGGCCTAGTTTTGGGATCCTAGGCCACTGGAATTGGAAATATAGGCCACGGATCCAGGATTCCCGAGTTTTTGGGATTCTAGGCCATCGAATTCGGAAACCGAGGTCATGGTGATTCTATGTCGCCAAATTTGGAAAAAACTAGGCCATTCAGTTCAAATGGCCTAGTTTTGTGGTTCTAGGCCATCCAATGTGGAAACCTTGGCCACGGCATTAGGATGGTCTAGATTCGGGATTTTAGGGCGCCGAAATTGGGAATCTAGGCCACGAAACCAGGATGGCCTAGTTTTGTGATTCTAGGCCACCGAAATGGGAAACCTAGGCCACGAAGCCAGAATGGTCTGGTTCTGGGTTCCTAGGCCACTAGACTTAGAAAACTCGGCCATTAAGTTCAGATGGCCTAGTTTTGGGTTTCTAGGCCATCAATCTAAAATGCCCTAGTTTTACAATTCTAGGCCACGGGGCCAGGATAGTTACTAGACTGCCAAATGTGAAAAATTAGGCCGAGCTCAGATGGCCTAGTTTTGGGCTTCTAGGCCACCACCGAAATTTAAATCCTCCGCTTCAGCTCGTCTTTCCTACCGTGGCAGTTGTCGAAGTGTTGAAATGTTCCAGCGGATTAACAATTTCTATATTAATGGTTCGCCACACAAAAAATGTAGTGATTGTCTCAATATTGTGATCGTATTTTTTGTAGAAGCATGTTCTTAGGCCACGCCCATTTTTCCCAATCTAATCGACTTTTTGCAGCGTCCATATCGATAAACGAGACGTATGGATCCGATGAGAATCACGAGGATCAGGATGATGATGAGAATGATGATGATGGAGAGGAATCGGGTGGAGATGATGATCAGAATAAGGAGGATGATGTGGAATTGGGTGTGATTGATGATCAGGAGAAGAGGCATTTCTCGTTGAGACGAAGAGGGTGAGTTTGGAGGTTTCTAGGCCATGGGATAGGGAAAACTAGGTCATGGAATTAAAATGGCCTAATTTTGAGTTTCTAGGCCATTAGATGGGGGAAAACTAGGCCATGGAAATTGGATGGCCTAGTTTTGGAGTTCTAGGCCACCAGGTATGGAAAACTAGGCCACGAAGTTAGTATGACCCAGTTTTAGAGATCCTAGGCCACCATATGTGGAAAGGTAGGCCGCGAAGTTAGGATAGCCGAACATTGAGATTCTAGTCCATTAATCAAAAGAACTAGGCCACTGTATTGATATGGCTTAGATTTGGAGTTCTACGCCGTAAAATAGGGAAAACTAGGCCACAATGTTACGATAGCTGGTTTCGAAATTCTAGCCCATCAGGTTTGGAAACCAAGGCCACTGAACTCTGATGGCCTAGTTTTGGGATTCTAGGCCACGAGGATCATGTGGCCAAATTTTGGGTTTCTAGGCCATCAGGTATCTAAAGCTAGACCGCCAACCTGTAATAGTCTAGTTTTATGTTCCTAGGCCATCAAACTTGGAATCCTAGGCCACCAAAAATCTAAAAATTCCTATTCCAGATCCCGCCGACATACTGTAGAACAAAAGGCGCTCCTCTCCTCGATCCAACGTTTCCAGCGAAAAATTAAAAAGGTAAGCCAAACTACCGTACCCCCTCCTTATCCTACAGTATGCTATCTTTCTCTAATCCCTTGACTTGCAGGGAGTCGTCGACGTTTGGTGGCTCTACGACGACGGTGGCCTAACTCTCCTCATCCCTCATCTTCTCTCTATCCCGAAAAGTTATCTGGAAGGATCTCGCCTCCGAATCTTCACAATTTCCACTTCATCCCGTACCATGGAACAAGAGCAACGTGGAATGGCGGCGCTCCTTTCGAAATTCCGAATCGATTATTCAGATGTTTATGTGATTGCGGATATTGGAAAGAAGCCACGTCAGGATACGATGAACACGTGGCAGACGGTCATTGATCCGTTCATTGCACAGGATGGAAGTTGTCCGATTGGAATGACGACGAAATCAGAGCTGAGTGCTCAGAGAGATAAGACGTATCGACAGTTGAGAGCTGGAGAATTGCTTCAAGAGCACTCGAATAAGGCGGATTTGATTGTGATGTTAGTTTTAAGAGAGAGAGAGAGGGGGACTAGGAAATGGGAAAGTTAGGACATGTCGGAAAAGTTGTAGGATTTTAGCTGGCCTAGAAAAAAGTTAGGCTTAGGTCATGACCTAGAAAACTCCCTGGGGGACTAACTTTCTCATTAAATAGTCTACATGGCCTAGAAAATCTAGAAAATTTAGGTCATAGTCTAGAAAACAAAATTTTGCAAAAAACTAGGCCGCCGATACAAATGGCCTAGTTTTCTCCTGACTCTGAAAACTAGGCCACGAAACCAAAAATCGAGATAATGAAGAACAGATGGCCTAGAACTCCAAAAAAGTTCGACCATCAATTTCAGTGGCCTAGAAAAATGCCCTAGGGGACTAACTTTTTTCATAAATGGCCTAAAATCTCAGGAACGTTATGTCATGGCCTAGAAACTCGAACTTGGGAAAACTAGGTCACCGATCAAAACTATCCTAAAAATTTAAATAATGTGGCCTAGAAAATCGAAAACAATTAGGTCATAGCCTAGAAACCCCAATCTAGAAAAACTAGGTGATGACCTAAAATTCCAAAAAAAAAAATTTAGGCCACCAAATTCAATGTTCTAACTTTACACTTCGCGGACTAACTTTGCAATAAATGGCCTAACAAAAATCTTTTTAAAAAATTAGGCCATGACCTAGAAATCCAAAAAAATTGGGCCACTTCATGGCCTAGTTTTTCTTCTCAGCGACTAACTTTATCATTTTCCAGGACCCTCCCGGTACCACGAAAAGGAATGGTCTCCTCATCCCTCTACCTATCATGGTTGGAAGTAATGACCCAAAATCTGCCGCCAATTCTTCTCGTCCGCGGAAATCAACAATCCGTTTTGACTTTCTATTCTTAAATTTTTCTGTTTTTCTCAAAAAACTCTTTCTCCCGCATAATCTCTATTTTCTGCCCGCCCGGTTCTGTTTTTTAAACTTTTTTTTTTTTGAAATTAATTTAATTTTTTTTTTCTAGGAAAAACTTCTTTTTTTTTATATAAATTACCGCCTGTTTCTTATTAACCCCCCTATCCCGAAAAAAAATCAAATTTTCCTAGCTTTACAATGCACTTAAAAGTGTCTTTTCCCTTCCACATATCCCCTCTTTTTTTAAAAATGCAAATGTGCTCTACTGGACTCTGTTCAATAGAGCGCAATTGCATTCTGATGTTGTTCCTTTAAGAAAGGCTTTACCCATTAAAAAAAAACAAAATTTTTGTGTTATAAAAGTTACGGATCTTCTTCCCTCTATGATGAATAGTTTTTTTTTTTGCTCTCTTATGAATAATAAATCACTTTGATTGGTTTTTTAAATGCAATAAACGTAGCTACAGTAATCCCCAATTGAAACTGGATGTAGTAGAATAGGATTACTGTAGTTACAGTAGGACGAATTTAAGTTTGTAGAAAAATAATGACTTTTCTCGACAATTTGAAAATAATTTTGTTGTTTTCGTTCAAAAAAATTACTGTTTTAGAATTGAGTTTAATTTTTCACGACATTTTTGAAATAATTTTTTCGCATTCTCATTTATGTCAAGGGCTAAAAACTCAAAATCGCATAGAACTTTTTGAGAAGAACAAATTGAGCGCAATTTATTATCAAAAGAGGATCTATAAAATACGGAAGTTCAGAATTTAGTGAAACTGTAAATTTATTGAGAGTATTATTTTTTCTCATGTAGATAAGTACCAAAGTACCGTTCAGAATTCTTCTAAAAACTGTGTTTTAATCAAAATTCGCATTTGATACTCAGCCAGCCGAGTCTAACATGAGCAGCGAAATCCAAGAGTCCAATACCGTTCAAAGTATCAAGAAAAAAGTATTTTTCAGTTGGTTTTCGGTCATTTTGCCCATTTTCAGGCAGGTGGAGCTCGACTCTCAAGTTGCCGATCATTCTGAAAATTTTTTGGGGTATAAAACAAACCTAAATTAACAACTTTGCTATCACAGAATTTTTTGAAAATCTCTAGTTTTTCAGCTATTTCTTTTTTCTGAAACATCCCTTCCCCCTTTCCGCCGTTTTTTGCTGTTTTTGCACTGAAAACGTGAAAAAACGGCTCCGCGACGTTTCGAAACTTACATGTTTCGCAACTAAGACGTTTCGCAACTAGGACACGTTTCGCAATTACCACGCTTAGAAACACACACATGCTTCGCAACCAGGGATGTTCGGAACGGAATTCGGAATTCCGAAAATTCCGAAAATTCCGACCATTTTCGGAATGAAATTCCGACCGGAATAATTCCGAGAAAAAAATTCGGAATGAAATTCCGGTCGGAATAATTCCGAAAGATTTTTTCGGAATGAAGTTCCGATCGGAATATTTCCGAATTTTTTTTTCGGAATGAAATTCCGAAACGAAATATTTTCAAAGCTTTTTTTTGGAATTAGAGCTTCTTGGACTACAGTATGTCAAAGCGGAATTACTGTTAACTTTGTTTTTTTCGTTTTCGAAATCTTTTTGTCAATTTTCCACTAATTTTCGAGATTTCGTAATGGGGAAGTATGATTTATATCTAAAAAGCAGTCCGATGGATCGAATTCCGAATATTCCGAAATTCCGAACTTTTGAAAACCGGAATATTCCGAAATTCCGAAATTCCGAAATTTTAAAAACCGGAATATTCCGAAATTCCGAAATTCCGAAATTTTGAAAACCGGAATATTCCGAAATTCCGAAAATTCCGAAAAAGGCCATTCCGAACATCCCTGCTTCGCAACTAAGACGTTTCGAAACTATGAAAACGCGCGCAACGTGGCTAATAAAGATTTTTTAATTCAGTTTGGACCGTTCACGTCCAACAGAATGGTAATAGGCAAAAGAAAATAAATTTTGGGTCACGGAATACTACATGACAGCAGATACCGTGTCCTGGTTGCGAAACGTCTTAGTTGCGAAACTTGTAAGTTTCGAAACGTCGCGGAGCCGAAAAAACAGGTGTGTTTCAGAAATCGGCAAATAACTGAAAAACTAGGCATTTTCAAAAAATTCTGTGAATGCAAAGTTGTTAATTTAGGTTTGTTTTATACCCTCAAAAACTTTCAGAGTGATCGAAAACTTGAGAGCCGAGCTACAGTAACCTGAAAATTGTCAAAATGGCCTAAAATCAACTGAAAAAACGATTTTTCTATATACTTTTTGAACGGTACTGTAGATACCATTTTCTGCAGTCTCTTCTAATTCTGAAATAAAAGACTTGCTGACAAAAAGTTCGTTAGATCGTTTTCATAAAAGGATTAGATCACAAACTTTGAACGGTTCTCCCTAATGATCTTTGTGATAGCATTGCAACAGAAATTTAAAAAAAAAATGGTACCAAAGAGTAGTTTTCAAAGAAAAAAACATTCTCTCGGATTTATATTGTTTTGAAATCGACCGACTTCGAGTGATTCCTTGTGTAGAATTATTTCTTCAAAAACTTTGAGAAATACATTTGTGTTTAATTGTCCTAATCATTTTTCACAAAACTCGTTCCATTTTCAAAATATTAACGTAACAGAAAATTTATAAATTAGATAGAACTTCGTTATAGTGTTAGGTTTGTCCTTTCATTTTTTGCATTTTCTTAGGCCCCCGAAGTACGTGTTGTGAACTCTTCATCATCTGAATTGAAGGTCGTTCATAGATCATTCGTATCATTTCTCGCTAAAATCACGCAGCAGTCATCTCAACTATATATAGATAAGAAGAAACAGAGAATGACTATCTTATCAAATACTGTTTCGTCGTTTCCATTTTTCGATTTTTTGTTCGTTTTTTTCTGTTCTTCTGAAGAAAATTGAATGCTTTGTTTTCTCATTTTTAACCTAATCTGCCAAGATTAGTTCAATTCCACTGATTTTTAGCGGAATCAAAATTCGCAACACCTCGCTGCTAACTGGCGGACTAGAAAATTACACTGGAAAAAGTTAGTCCATGGTTGTCCTCAAATGGAGCGAGGTAAAGCGGATTTTTATTCCACTAATAACATAGTTTTTTGGATTCCTTTAAAAACATTTCAAGAGCTTTGCGTCAGTAATGCTCTGCATGTTATGCCATGTTTGAAACAGCAATTTTCTATCTTTTTTTAAACTATTTTCTCCCAGAAATTTCCTACTGTTTCATCAGTTTGATATTTACGGTTTATAATTTCGACTGTATTGTTTCTGTTAACGTTTCTTGTTATTCTTGAACCGTTCTTTATTTAACTGTGATTTTGACGGTATTAGAATACTTTTAGTAGATAACGGTAAATCTGAACCAAGTTTTTATTTAAGCGGAAGATCCAATTATTAGATTTGAACTTAATTTTAATTTCTGTTTTACAAAATTGATATAAAAATTGATTTTTCTTTCCAAATCGTTCCTTTATTCGTTTGTCCATCCAGTCTTTAAATAAGTTCCGATTAAGAAAAAGAAAAATATTTTTTTCTGTTTCTTATAACTCTCAATTCATGTTCATCCGTATTACTACTCGCTCATCTCCCTTTTCATAGATCCATTTTTCCAGAATGCCGTGCCCTTCTAAATGCCACGGTGGTCCCGGCTACGCATCACCCCAAGACGCCATTAAGGCACCAAGAGAAGAGGTTCTTTTCGTGACTGCTCCACATGCTTCTGATGGTCCTGATGCCATTTTTACAGTTGATGTTAATCCAGAAAGTGACAGGTTTTGTCAGGTAAGTCTTGCTTAACTTTGAACGAGCATAACTCGATTCCTATGACAGCTATCAAAAAGTTGTCAACTAATGAAATATTGCTCATTGTAAGGGCTATATTTTGTTAGTTGACAGTTTTTTGTTATCTTCAACGGTTAGCGAGATACAGCCGCTTGAAGTAGCTCACGCCTGTAAACTTTAAGGAGAGAGACGCAGACAGTCAGACACTCCGGCACTTTAATCCTGCAACTTCAAACGCTCATATCTCAGTTCCCATGAGAGCTATCAAAAAGTGGTCAACTAATAAAATATAGCGCTTATCAAGAGGAATATTTCACTAGTTGACAGTTTTTTAATAGCTCTTATGGTTAGCGAGAAAAATGACATTGAAAAAAAATAAAATAAAATAATAATTTTTTACCGTTTCAAAGAACTATCAAAGCCAACCACCCCTGACTTGCTACACTCTATTCAAGGAAATGAAATTGCATCAGCCAAGTTAAATTTTGCAGGTGATTAGTCGAGTTGACGTCCCAAATATCGGTGATGAGGTTCATCATACTGGATGGAATGCGTGCTCTTCTTGTCATGATAAGCCGACTGAGAAGAGGTAAAGGGTTACTGTAGCTCTCACTAATTTCCTGTTTTAGATCTCATTTAATCGTTCCCTGCCTGAATTCCGATCGAATTTATGTGATTAACGTGGAAGACGAGAAGAATATTTATCTTCAACACACCATCGAACCATCTAAACTCCATTCTCTAAACCTCTCCTTCCCACATACCTCTCATTGCTTAGCCGATGGAAATATCATGATAAGCACGTTGGGAGAAGCCGATGGAAAACCATCCGGCAATTTCTTGCTTCTGGATGGAAAGACATTTGAGCCGAAGGGAACTTGGCCTGCAGATGGGAAAGTGGTGTCGTTTAATTATGATTTTTGGTACCAGCCTAGACGGAATATCATGATTTCTACTGAGTGGGGATCACCGAATCATATTAAGGAAGGGTTTAATCCAGGTAACCATAACAATTATAAAGGGATGGTCGATAACTAGTTATGAGTTTTCTGAAACATTGAAAGTTTTTTAGTCGAAATATGATAAAAATTTAACCGTTTCATAAAATTATTAAGGTCGCTTCGAGATAGCTAAACTATTTATAATCGGTAACGAAAATTGATGAAAAATCGGGTCTAGAAAAGATTTTTACTTGTTTGTGGTATTACGGTATATACAGTACCACTATCCAATTTATAACTGTTTTAATACCAACGTTGCTAACTCGGAACCCTCCTTGGGTTAACTAGAGCTTTCCAAAAAATGGTTCGATAGCTAAAAATAGGGGCTTTCAGAATATGCATTCCAACTTTGCTAAACTATTTAAAAATTTCAGATTTTATGTCTGAAAATTAAAAAAAATCGAAAAAACTTCAGAAGTCTAATAACATTCGAAATTCAAACCTCTCACTAATTTTGACTTTTTTCAAATTTTAGGATTTCGAATTTTAGCAAAATCTGAATACATATTCCGAAAGTCCTTATTTTAAGCTATCGAACCATATACTCACCATTCCGAAAGCTCAAGTTAACCCCAGGTGGGTTCCGACTAAACTGAGCTTACTCGGAACTTCCGAGTAAGCTCAGTTTATTTTTTTCAAAAAAAAAAAATTTCCCGTTTCCAAAACTTAACAAAATCTGATAATTTTTTCCAAAACCTTGAATATCCCAGCTGATGTACCAGAAGGACTCTATGGTAACAGTATCCATATATTCGAATGGGATTCCAAAAAACATCTCCAAACTATCGATTTGCCACTTCCCCATGGAGCTCTCCCACTGGAAGTTCGATTCCTTCATGAGCCAACGAGCCCGAACGCGTTTGTCGGATGCGCACTTGGATCCGCTATTTATAGAATTCATCCGGATGAGAAAGTGAGAATACTGACAAATTACTTCAGAAATTTGAAAAAAAAATTAATTAGATTTTGAAACAGGAAAAAAATCCAATTTTCAGAATCCATCTACCCAAACAGCTACCCTTGTATCCGCTATTCCATCGAAGAAAGTTAGTGGTTGGGCACTTCCAGAGATGCCTGCTCTTATCACTGATATTCTAATTTCCATGGATGACCGCTTCTTATATGTTTCTTGTTGGCTTCATGGCGATATCCGACAATATGATATTTCTGATCCACAGAATCCAAAATTAAATTATCAAGTCTACATCGGCGGAAGTATTCATTCAGAATCCCCGGTTAAAGTCTTAGACGCAGATCATACCGTAATCCCCGCGCTCTACGTCAAAGGAAGAAAAATCGAAGGTGGACCACAAATGCTACAGTTATCATTAGACGGAAAGAGACTATACGTGACCACATCTCTTTATAAAAAATGGGATGATCAATTCTATCCGGATCATGTCAAGTAAGTGCCCTTATAAAAGAGGCAATTCATTTTTCTCGTCAGATCCGGTGCCACAATGCTCCAAGTCAATGTGGATTCTGAAACAGGAAAAATGGAATTGAATCCGGAATTCCTAGTTGATTTCGGGAGAATCTCGGGTGGACCGTATTTGGCTCATGAGATGAGATATCCCGGTGGCGATTGTACTTCGGATATTTGGATTTAAAAAAATAGATTTATAAAACAAGTGTTAATTTTTCTTTCATTTTTGAAAATATGATGTAACTGAGAATAAATAAAATTTGGAATATTAGAGATCTTCTCTTGGAGCTAAAGGGGCGGAGCAAAAAAATGACATGTAAAACTTTGAAAAAATTGGAAAAACTTCTAGAAATTAAAATAAGCTAATCAAACTAAAAAACGGTTTCAGTATAAACATAAAAGAAAGAAAGAAATCGAAACTTAATGCTACATATAGTTGTCCATGTGAAAAAAATTCGAATGTATCGACACATCGATAGGGACATTTCTTGGCTTTTGTTAATCTTGAAGCGTAGTACATTCAGACGGGGCCCTCAAAAATTCTCGGAAGATTTCCAAAAATATCCGGTGAATTGGAAAAAATTACTGTTGAAGTAGATGACCTAAATACACAAAAATTACTGTTACACGTTCAAAAATATCACTTACATAGTTTTCGAACGACGATTTATTGGTCACAATATGTCATTCTGGAGAAGTTTTGGTTTTGGCCTGAAATTACCAAATATATAAGTTTTCTCTGAATATTTTCATGAACTACCATCATCAGTGAACTTCAGAAATTTCATCATCCCATTCATCTTCTCCATTCATCAATGTAAAATTTCTCAATGTCGTTCCATAACTTATTTTCAGAGTGTATTTCAACGATACCGGAGCCTGGAACTCCCTCCATAATCGGAAGGATCTGCCTCCAGTCGCCATCCATGATCACCATCGTACCACCAAACGGATGTTCTATTTTTTTTTTGAAATTATCAAAAAATAAGTTTTTTGAAACATATTCGCGAATTACCATCATAAGTGAATGGGGGCACTTCTGCATGTCATTTGGTCGCTGACTTCCAAAGGAATCGAGAATTTTCGATGAGAAGCGCATCCGAATGGCAAGAGGGATGCAGCTTGACCGGTATGAGCAACGCAAATCACATTCCTTTTTCGGGCTTTGAAAAAATGGTACAGAGCAGTGTAGACGAAGGTTTTTCCGGTTCCACCAGGCCCATAGACAAACATCATCCGTGACTTTCCATTTTCAGAATCCATTTGCAATGCTCTCTCCACCACTGTCTTCTAGTCCATGTTCATTCTAGCAAACATTTGATTTGAAATTCTTTCATGCTCAGACTGAGGAACCACGACAGCTTCTGGATTGTCGACATCGTCGATTGGATCCATTCGTGGCAGGTCATCAGGAAAGTAATGCTCATCGAGCTCAAAGTCATGAAGATTCATTCCATGGTTGGCCAGCAAAAAACGAATATGACGAAGAGCATGTGCTTTTTTCTGTTCATCAGACCACGAATTCCTGTTTTCTACCAATTCTATCCAATGCCTGTTCCAAAGATCTTCGGCATTCCACTGGAGACTCCGTTTTGGCGACTTCAGAAATCGCATCATCCCATTCATCCTCCCCATTCATCAACCTTCTGGCTCTGGCAGCTTCCAATCACGTGTTGTGGACGACTCCATTGTAAGTCTTTAAGTCGTTCCAGCTTTTCAGGTCTGTCACATTTTGAGCAAGGATTCTTGTTGCTGTCAGCTCGAGCCATCTCGTTTGAGTAATTCTTTTTGCGGAGGACGAATTTTTGCCGTTTCGTGTCGAATTTGAAGAAAGAGAACATTTCGGTGAGCGTCAGATCATTGGTTGTCAAGTTTCTGGATCCGGGAAGCTTCTGAGGTTTCTGGTTGGATTCAAACCACGCCTCCATCATCCCTTTGCATTTCCTTGACAACATTTCTTCCGCTTGAGCCTCCGAAACTCCACGCCTGACGTAGAATACATCGTTTCCTTCTTCATGAATATACCCTCGATGGACGATGTGACTGGATCCATGCATCGGGAGCAGTGTGTCGTCTCGAGGAAAATTCCTCGAGAAATCCTGTAACGAGGAATTCCTCGAGAAATTTCTCGAAAAATGTCTCGAATAATTCCTCGAGAAATGTCTCGTTTAAGATTCGAGACGTTTCTCGAGGAATTTCTCGAAAAATTCCTCGAGGAATGTCTCGAGGCAAAAAAGTGTTTCGAGGAATTCCTCCAGGAATCCTCGAGACATTCCTCGAGACACTCCTCGAGGATTCGCTAAACTTGCACTTTAGCGGAGTGTCGTTGTTTTTGAGCGGAACATCGTTGTTTTCTTTTTTTTGTATTTCAAACGTCCTTTAAAATGTTTTTTCTCCATTTCCGGTGAAAAATACGGTGAAAAAATCCCGTTTTAGACAGAAATTTTTTTTTTCGATGTTGTCTCGAGGATTCCTCGAGGAATCCTCGAAAATTCCTCGAGACGGTCTCGAGGAATCCTCGAAAATTCCTCGAGACGGTCTCGAGGAATCCTCGAGGAATCCTCGAGAAATTCCTCGTTAATTCCTCGAGGAATGTCTCGAGAAATCCTCGAGACATTCCTCGAGATGTGTTTCGAGAATTCCTCGAAAACTTTCTCGAAAAATTCCTCGAGGAATTTCTCGAATCGTCCTCGAATCGACACACTGATCGGGAGACCAGCGATCCTCCAAACGGCTTCACATGCTGTCATTGCAGACATGTCCATGATGTAGGACGTTTCATTGAGGGCAACGTACTCCTCCTTCTCCACATCCAATCTAGCTGCTTTCATCATCTTTTCAGCTTCCTTTTTTCGATGATAAAGTTTTCCAGGATTCAGATTGGCTGGAGCGAAGACATTTCCTCTCAATGTCACAGAATCCGGAACCGCATTCGATTTGTTGAGAAGCTTCCAGGAGGACACAATATGCACCGTTGAAGATGTACTTGAACATGTATTTCATGGTTTTGATCGAGGAAACTATCTCAACATTAATATGGCATCCAAATTCCATGAGAAGTAACGGATTGTGTGCCACCACGTATTCACTTCCAGTTGTGTGAAATAATCCTTTTCTTTTTAGGGTGAACACATTCGTGGAGTTCCTTTTGTACTTTGGATAATGGTTGTCACACATCACCGTGTCCGGGCTCATCTCTTGAGGAAATCCTTTACAGCACTTCTTCCAGTTGGACTTCTTCCCTTCGTTACAGTAAGCAGTTGGATCTCCTTGGCAAGGAAAATGAGTCATCAATCCCTTAACCAAGTTGTAGTAACGAAGTCGATGATCGAATTCCGGGCCGTGTGGATGGCCAGCTGACATCGAGCAGAGTCTTGACAGATAATCCACGGGTTTCCATGAATCGCTCCACGAATTTGTCTACAGTACATAACTGTCCATTCTCCCATTTCCTAAGATTCTCTGAGTGACTGGTAAGTCGAAGCACTCCTAAAAAATCAATTAATTCTAATATAATTTTAGGCCAAAATCTTACTGTTTCTTAACTGTGATATCCAGTTTCAATTTCCCTCCTCTTGGATACATCTTTGCTATACGACTTGATTCTTGAGAGCAACATTTTCATGATTCCCAACATCTTTAAGCTTCTTTCTCCCATCAGTGAAGCTTTCCAAGAGGTTGGCTGAAGCAAAGTTTTCTCTGGATATACCGTATTTACTCTAATAGTACGGCATGCCGTGCTATTTTTCGTGACTTTTGTTTCTCTGCCGTAAATGTCAAACAATTAGTGGCTCTTATTTTCCAAGTCATCTTTTGGGGAAATTTTCTTTCAATTTTCATTAAAAATTGTCAAATATTGAACGAAAAACGAACAAATTTGTACTAATTTTCGTCATTTTTCAAGAAAGTTATTAGAATGATCAATTTTTAGTCACAAAAGTATGAAAATAAGTTGAAAAAGCTTAGAAACTGCTGGTTTGGAAAGTTCCCTTCCGGAAACGGGTGCCGTACAATTAGAGGTTGCCGCGCTATTTTTCAAACTTCTCATTTGCCTGCCGGCGTATCAGAGGTGCCGTATCATTAGAGTAAATACAGTAATCCATAGATAGCGTTTTTCAAGCAAAGAAAGTTAACATCAACACTACAGAATTATTTAAAATACTAAAAAAAAATAATGATAAAATTTACTAGAGAAATTGGCAATAAAAGATCACGTAATTAATATTTTTAAAAAATATTAAAAATTTCAGAACTCTCTGAAACAGTGAATACTAAAATTTTGATTCCATTAAAAATACTTTTTCCGAAAAAATTAAGAGCATAAAAATAATCCCAAGTCTTCATAGAAAACGATAATAACATCACCATTAAAAAAAGAGAAAGACACAAAAAAAAGCAACCAAATGATAAAAATGAATAAATAAATAAATAATTCTCCAACAACCAAAGAATTAATGATTCTTCAACAAATCCTCGACTTGCTTTCGAGTATCCTCTGGTCCCTCGACAGTGTGTCCAATGGTTCTTTCATCAGCAAAGATCTCATGATCATTGCCACCAGGAGCAGTTTTATCACCGAAGAAATGAATCGTATCAAAATCATTTTCAAAGTATTGAAGACAGAATGTCTTATCCCATCCAGTCGGGAACACATCCACACTAATCTGTCCTCCAATTGCGAATTGAAGTCCGTATTTTCCGAAATTCTTCTGGAGTTCCTCAGTAAATTTCTTTCGAATTCCGTGTTCCTTGTCGAACAAAACAAATTGATTTCGTTCTTCTTGAGAACAAGATCTTCCAATTGGGGACAAATTGATCATTCCATTTCTGAATTCCACGAAATTTCCACGTTTGACGGGGAGTTGAATTTCCGACATGTAACGGAGGGCGAAGTTGATGAGCTCTTGGAGTTTATCGTCTCCAATCGCTTTTTGGATGGACTGAAGAAAAATTTGTTTTGTTTTAAGATAGGCCCCCGAAAGTGGGCGGGGTCTAATTCAAGATTATTAAATTTTAAAAAATTATTAAAATGTGAATTTTAATTAGACTCCGCCCATTTTTCAGTTTTTTGAAGGCTATTTTAGACCCCGCCCCCCAACAATAACCCACCTGAACCGGATACGGATCGGTTCCCTTAAACCCAAGAAGTCCATTCTCCGAAAACACGTAGTCAAACAGCGATAACACTGCAAATTCATTAGCTTACAATAACGTTCAAAAGTTTATAAAAAAAAGTGTTTTTCAGTTGGTTTTCGGCCATTTTGACCATTTTCAGGGGTCTGGAGCTCGGATCTCGTGTTTCCGATCATTCTGAAATTTTTGGGGGTATAAAACAAACTTAAATTAACAACTTTGCATTCACAGAATTTTTTTGAAAATTCCTAGTTTTTCAGCTATTTGTCGATTTCTGAAGGACATCTTTTTTTCGCGTTTTCAGTGTTAAAACGGCCAAAAACGGACGAAAGTATATATCAGAACTCGCCGCATAGCTGAAAAACTAGGAATTTTCAAAAAATTCTGTGAATGCAAAGTTGTTAATTTAGGTTTGTTTTATACCCCCAATAGTTTTCAGAGTGATCGGAAACTTGAGAGCCGAGATCCAGACCCCTGAAAATGGTAAAAATCACTGAAAATCCACTGAAAACCCCTTTTTTCTAAAAAAAAAAAAACTTTTGAACGGTACTATATCTTGTCCTCTCGGACTTCAAAACTCACACAAGTCCTTATCATGTCCAGCTAGTTGCTCCGTAATTTTCTTGAAATCCGATCCGCCGACGACGGCCAACGGAACCCGTTTTCGGGTTTCCACGAGGAATTCTCGCATTTCCGGGGTGATTTGCTGGAAAATAAAAAAAATAAGTCAGGGATATATTAGTGAATGGGGACTAGAAAACTACACTGGAAAAAGTTAGTCCACGGCCGTGGAAGAACTTTTTCCAGTGTAATTTTTTAGTCCTCGCGCCAAAATTTTCTTCAGTCATACCTGTCTAGCAGCGGTGAGGGTCCCATCGACATCGAATACCAGGATAGTTTTTGATGACGTCATCTGGAGTAAATAATCTAAACTAGGCTCCGCCCACTTTTCAAGAAAAGGGGCGGGGCCTAAAAGTGTAGGCCCCGCCCCTCGGTCAGAAAGTTCGCCCTATTGAGAATTTCCAAGAAAGAATATGAATCAGAAAATTAGGCTCCGCCCATTTAAAGGGGCGAGGCCTAAATAGGTATTTCAGAATTTAAAAAAACCGCTAGATCCGCAAGTTCGCCCTATTGATAATTTCCAAAAATAATAAGATATAACCAAAATTGACTCAAAAACAAAAAAAAAATTATTTAAAAATCAGAAAAAAATCATAAAATTTATTTTTTGGCCAATTTTTTTTGCAAAAATAAAAGTAAATAAAAAACGGCAAATCAGCTACAAGTGAATTTTGTTGAGGATCATACAGAAGAAAAAAACGGAAAATGTTTGAGGTGGATTAGGAGAGAAATGAAAAAACACGGTGAAGTTTGAGTCCCGAATAGTTTTGAAAATTTGAAAATCAAAAAAAAAAAATCAAATTTAAGAAAAAAAAAGAAAAAAGTGTGTAAATATATATAATGAATTGATCATCGTTTTTAAATTCAAATAGTTAGGAAAGTGGGGAGGGACAAGCATACAACGCAATGCAACGTGTCGTTAGAGTCGGAAAAGAGAAATCGTGTGTCTGCGTCTCTCCGTCTCTATTCAAACAGAATGAAACGTGGCAGTGAGAATGGAATGGAGGGAAATTGTGGTGTTGTTTAACTCCCTTTAAATTCAAGATTAAGAGATAAAAATGAAATGAAAATGAATGGGGCAGGAGTGTGCCGAAAACGTGCCGGGCTCAATTTGGATTTTTTCAGGATAAAAGTAAGTGCCAAAAACGTGCCGGTTGGGTTTTTTTTTGAAGAGATCGTCAAAAATCCCTGATTTTCTTAACCAGCGTGCCGAAAACGTGCCGGGCTCCTTTTATCTTGGGGGTTTTTTCAGCTTGAAAAATAAATTGCCGAAAATGTGCCGGGCTCATTTACTTTGGATTTCTTCAAATTATCAAAAAAGAAGTGCCAAAAACGTGCCGATTTAGGTTTTGTGAAAAAATCGTCCAAAAACCTCGGATTTTCATAGCTATCGTGCCGAAAATATGCCGAAAACGTGCCAATCTATAACTCCCTTTAAAATTGATATTTTTAGATGATTAAAAAATGAAAATGATATATCTCGACGAGTTCTACACAATGAACTAGGTTTGGAAGCTATTGGATTAGTCTAAACGAAGCTAGCCGGCTTGAATTGACTGAAAATACTTTTAGCCTACAGTAAGCCATTTAACTCCGTCCAAACTAATCCAAATCTCTCCAAAGCTAGTCCATCGCGTAGAACTTGTCGAAATCTATCATTTCCATTTTTTTAATCGTCTAAAAATTCCAATTTAAAAAAAGTTATGAACCGGCACGGTTTCGGCACTTTTAAATTTAAAGGGAGGCGTCAATTATTGCAAAAAGTGATAAAACATTCAAAAAAAAATTATTCCAACAGTCGATCGACACTAAAATTGGAGGATCGTCGTGAGGATGCGGGTGACATGAGTGATTGTGGAATTGATGGTAGATCGTCAGTGTTAACGGTTGAGACGTCTCCTGGAATCATGCTAACAACAGAAATGGGCTTAACTGGGATAAATAGGGAAGGGTACTGTAGCTAAGAGATTACTGTAGCTAAGGCTACTGTAGCCAATATATTACAATAGAAAAGGATAATGTATCATTAGATTCCTGTAACCAATAGATTACTGTAGCTAAGAGATTACTGTAACCAATAGATTACTGTCGGTTACCTTCGTCCATCCTCTCCTCCTCCTCCTCATCCTCATCCTCCTCCTCTTCCACTTCCATCGCCTCATCCTCCTCATCCGCTTCTTCCTCTCTATTCTCGGCCATTCTAGCCAAGAATTCTACCGTATCCATATCCTCTTCTGTGGGATCTCTGGAATTTGGCAAAGAAATGTGTTCTGGATTAGTTTTCGCGGCTTGCATTCGTCGAACGAACGTTCTGTAGGCGGCCTTGTCGATGATTTTGACAGCTGTAAAAAAGGAAAAAATTGTTTTTTTAGATCTACAGTAATCCTTACAATCTCTTTTATTGGTAAGAATCATAAGGGCGTTGCAACTCCAATCGGAATATTCTTGAAGGCGATTGGCTTCTGCGCATAGTTCGTAGACTTTTTGGAAGAGACATGCTTGTTCCAGTTCGATGGTTCCGCGGAGAGATGGAATCCATTTGAGATGGGTTGAGCAGACGTCTTTTTTGGTACGGCAACCGAGTTCGCCGAATGGGCTGGAAAGAGTTGGGTTACGGTAGTCCTACAGTAATCTAATTCAGCTAGAAAAGTCTAAAGGGAGTAAGAAATTATAGTAATTTTCCATGAGGATTTCAGAACGACAGTAATCCATCTACAGTAGTCTAGAAGTGCTGAAAAGCTACAGTAATTCATCTTCAGTAGTGTAAAATACTTTTTAAAAAAAGCTACAGTAAACTCAAAACTACAGTGATCCATCTACAGTAGCCCATAGAACTCAAACTACAGTAACCTGGCTACGCTAGTCTAGTAAAGCATAAAAGTTACAGTTACCCTTAAATTACAGTAACCCTTACACTACAGTATTTAAAACAGAGCTACAGTAATCTTGATACAGTAATCTAGAGATTTTCAAAGTACAGTACCTCTGAAACAAAAGTAATTTAAACACAGTAGCCCTAGAACTACAGTAATCCATCTACAGTAGTCTTGTAGATCCTGGAAGCTACAGTAACCCTTCAACTACAGTAACCAAGAACTACAGTAATCTTGATACCAAGAGAAAGTTTCGAAATAGCTACAATAGTAAGAAAAAGCCTGAAAGCTACAGTATTTCAGCTACCGTGATGCAAAGACCGTGGAAACTACAGTAGTCCTAGAACATGCATGTTGAGCTACCTAGAACTACAGTACCCTAGCTACAGTAATCCAAGGGATCCTAAAATCTACAGTAATCTAGATACAGTAACCCTAGCTACAGTAATCCAACAGATTCTAAAAACTACAGTAACCCATCAAAACCAAAAAAACTCACTCATCCAAAGCAATCAACTCCGACAGTGTATTCGTATAATTTCCGGATCCTTCTGTCCATTTTTTCGGATATCCACACACTTTCAAGTCAGATTCATATGATGGTTTCCGGTGTTCAGGACACAGAGATTTCAGCCTTTTACAGTAGGCACCAGTCCTTGGTTCCTGTACTTCACAGTAGATTTTAACGTTGTTAATCTCCGGAGCACCGAATGACATTGACTTTTCGCTTCGGGACCAGCACAATTCGATGTGTTTCGTGTATTTTCGAATGGGGATGTCGTGGAGACCACAGACTACACAGCCTTCGTACTAGAAAAAGGGATTGGTTGGTTTGGTGTGCCGGAAGTGTGCCGAAACCGTGCCGGGAATGAAGACTTGCATTTTATTAGTTTTTCATTCGGAACTTCGGAAAAACCGTGCCAGAATCGTGCCGAAAACGTGCCTCTTTGTAAAATTGAAATTTCTCAATTTTAAAGGGAGCTATAGTCACGGCACATTTTTCGCACGGTGACTAAGGATATCAGTGTTTTTTAATGATTTTTAACGGCACGATTTGGGCACTTTTTCGGCTAAAAAACTCCAATTTCAGGGTAATCCAAGTTCGGCACACTTTCGGCACATTTCCGGCACGATGGTCATGAAAATCCGAACTTATTGATGATTTCTTTACAAAAAATAACTGAAAGGAACGATTTCGGCACGTTTTTGACACAAAATTTTCAACTAAAACGGAGTTTTATATCGGCACATTTTCGGCACATTTCCGGCACGGTGCCCATGGAAGTGAGGGACTTTTGGTTATTTTCTTACAAAACTCATCAAAAAAGCACGATTCCGACACGTTTCCGGCTAAAAACTTTTAATATTACAGTAAATTACGTCCGGCGCGCTTTCGGCACATTTCTGGCACGATGGTTATGAAAATGAGGGTTAAAAAAATTTCTTTACAAAACCTAATTAAAAGGCACGGTTTCGGCATCAAACCTTCAATTTTAAAAAAGGGCACGTTTCCGGCACACGTCCAAAACCCAAAAAACCAAGAAAACCCTCACCACATTATCATCGAATCTCTCCTCAATCCCAAGTGGCTTCAGCTCAACCTGCGACATCACAAACGCTTTCAACTTATCCAAAAACGTGGTGAGCACCTTCTCTTGCTCATTGGCCGCATCGAATTCTCTCTTCACCCTCGCCATCTTCTCATCAACATCTTTATCAATGGTTCTCGGTCCCGCGGGTCCATCTGCGTAGTATTCCTTGACACGCATAGGGAGGAGTCCTTGGAGACGCATTCTAGCGAGGATCTTTCCGCATTCATGGGAACAGTATTTGCTGTTGGGACGGGCTTCGTAGATGCAATCGGGTTGGAGGCATTGGCGGGGTTCTTCTTCTGGTTCCAACTGAATTTCTCATTTTAGGGCTTAGTTAGCCTAACTAAGTTAAGTATGCAAGTGCGCTCTATTGGACTTTTTAGTTTTGCTTGATTCTGTTGGCTGAGTATCAAATGTGACTTTTAATTCAAAAAAAAAAAAAACTTTTTTTGAACATTTGATACTCAGCCAAACTTTCTAGTTTCGCTGCTTATATTTGATTTGGTTGGCTGAGTATCAAATGCGATTTAAAAAACTTTTCAAACATTTGATACTCAGTCAAAGCAGCCAAATCTCCATTCCATGGGGCTAGTAAGTTAGGTATGCAATCGCGCTCTATTGGACTCTCGAATTTCGCTGTTTATATTGGATTTGGTTGACTGAGTATCAAATGCAAGCATTAATAAAAAAACTTTTTTTGTGAACATTTGATACTCAGCCAACAGAACTAGAATTTGGCTGCTTATATTTGTTTTGGTTGGCTGAGTATCAAATGTGAATTTTATATTCAATTTTTTTGAACATTTGATACTCAGCCAAAACAGCCAAATCCTCACCTTATTCTGTTTCCTTGTCTTCCGCATATCCGCCGATTGCTGACGCGTCGGCCGATGCGGTACATAATCCTGTTCATTAATCCTTTTCTGCTCCTTTTCCTTCTCCACCACCTCCTTCTTCTTCCTTCCACGCTTCTTCTTCTCAACGGGCTCCGGTGGCTCGACGAACATCGCCGCTGATGAGGAGGTGGACGCCATTTCGGCTTGGCGAGCCGCTGTTTTCGCCTTTATCGCTCGGAGATTGTCATCCGTTTGTTGGGCTACTGTAAGATTACGGTAATGATTACGGTTTTTGGGGACTTGCGGAGATTTTGTAGTTCTCTTGGACAAGTTTTTTCTAAAACTTGAAAAAAAAAACGATTTTTAGTATGAAAACAGGGAAAATCTGAATTTTTCTAGTAAAAACAGGTGAAAAATAGAATTTTCATTCAAAAAAAATTAATTTTGGCCTAAAAATTGAAAAAAGTACAAAAAACTGAGTTTTTCCCCGTGTACTCCTCTCGGACAAGACAAACAGAATTAACTAAATTTTTTCTGCAATCACGCTCTACTGCACTGCCACTTTCCCTGCTTACATACGATTTTGTTGACTGAGTATCAAACGTCAAAAAACAGCCTAATTCGGATATTTTTTGAAACGTTTGATACTCAGCCACCAAAATCGAATGTAAGCAGCGGAACATGGCAGTTCAGTAGGGCGAGATTACAGACGTAATTTCGTTAATCCTATTTTCGTCTTGTCCGAGAGGAGTACACAAGAGGAAAATCTTGGTTTTTGTTATTTTTTCAATTTTTAGGCCAAACTTTTTTTTTTCTATTTTTTGAATTATTTTTTGAAACGATTTTAGCCAATTTCAGCCTAATTTATCACTAGAAAAATTCAATTTTTCCCTATTTTTCCGTCCTAAAAATCGTTTTCTTTTCCAAATTTCAAAATAGTTTTTTGGCCAAAATTAGCTTTTTTTCTAGACTTTTTGTGATAAAAATTGAAAATTTGTTTTTTTTTTAATTCAACGGTTTCGGCTAATTTTAACTTTTTTTACTAAAAAAAAATCCAAAATTTCCCTACTTTTCAGTCCTAAAAATCGTTATTTTCTTTAATTTTTATTCAAAAAATATATTTAAAAAATCCTATTTTTGAATAATTTTTCTACATTTTCAGCCAATTTCCATAATTTAAAATCATTTTTCATTAAAGTTAAAAAAAAAACAGAAAAAAATTCAAAAAACTCCCTATTTTCCCCATTTTCCCTAAATTTTAGGCCAATTTAAAAATCCCAAAAATCCCAAGAAAAACCCACATTCTTCCTCTGTCAACGGCATACTGTCAATAATATTATAATCTTATTTTCAATAGAAAAAATAAGAAAAAATTCAAAAAAAAATGTCTTCCAATTCGAAAGAAGCGGTCTCCGCTTCTTTCTCTCTCTCTCCTTGGTGTCGAAAAGAAAGAGAGAGAATGGCTACTAGAGAGACGCAGATGTGAAGAGAGAGAGACGGGGAAAGAGGCGAGGCGAGTTTCAAATGGTGAATAGTGCAAAAGCCGAGAGAGTGTGTGATTTGGAGAGACGGCGAGAGAAAGGTCGTCTAGAGAGAATGGAGTGTCCGCTCTCTGGCTTGATTCATTTCTATTCTCTTTTGCAGGTGACCCAGGGCCTTGTGTCGCTTTTTGTTGAATGCTTTTGGGGAAAAAGAGGGAGAGAGAGAGAGAGATTAGCATCTAGCCTTCTCTAGTTACCTTGGTTGCCGGCTGTTTTCTCCTTCCCTTTTAAAATGAGCTATGATTCTTCGAGATCATTAGAGGGCTAGAACAGCCTTGCGATCAAACTCAGCTCGAAAAAAGTGATCTTGAAACTGTATATTTTTTATTTAATTTTCTAATTCAAAAACCCACTTAAGGAGCATTTTACGGCCATTTTTTATTTTTCTCCATAAAAGTAGGCGGAACCTAACTTCAGTTTTTTTCGAAAATATTGTTATTAAAATATTATTTTTACACAATTTTTTTCCCGAAATTTCTTATAAAAAAGGGCGGGGCCTAAATTAAAAAAAAAACAACCCATTTTCTTCCAAAAATCGTCTATAAATCCATGGTTTTCCGTTTTTAAATCTGAAATTTTCAGTAAAAATCCATGAATTTCCACCAATTTTTTTTTGAAATTTTAAGCGCTGCCCTCAGTCTACTTAGTTGGAAAAACGTGGTTTTCAGTCATGTTTTATTCTGAAAAATTCCAACTTTCATGCTTTTCCATCGACTTTTCTCGAATTTTTTCAGAGAATTTCAAATTGAAAAGAAAAGAAAACCTCTAATTTTCCATGATTTTTCATCAGTTTTTTTTTGTGATTTTTCCATATTTTGAAGTTTTCAAGCTCCACCCCTTTCTCAAAAAGTGGGCGGAGCTTAATTCTCTTGAAAAACTCCTTATCTTTAAAAATCAAATTTAGCTTGGAAAAAGTGTTTTTAAAGCGATTTTCTATCTAAAAATAGTTATTTTCTTTTGAAAAACCGATTTTCCGTGGTTTTTTTTAGAGAATTTCAAATTTAGCACCCCAAAAAGTGATTTTCTACCGATTTTCTATATAAAAATAGCTATTTTCTTCAAAAAAAAAACCCTGATTTTTCATCGATTTTTCACCAGTTTTTCCCGAATTTTTTCAGTGAATTTCAAACTTAACAGACCCAAAAAGTGGGCGGAGCCTATTTCCCTTTTAATTTATCTCAAAAAATGTGATTTTTAAAGCGATTTTTCATCTGAAAATTGCTACTTTCACTGAAAAAAAAACCCGATTTTTCTCAAAACTTTCTGGCATAAAAATCAGCAATTTTAACAAAAAAAACCGATTTTCCTTGATTTGTCATCAGTTTTTCGCCAATTTTCCCCGTTTTTTTTCAAATTCAAAACCACCAAAAAGTGCGCAGAACCCAATTCAACTAACCACTTTCCTGATACAATTTCCTCGCCATAAAACACCGTCTCTTCTCACAAGTTTTCTTGGCACGACACGGCACACACGTGCCACAATTGGCCTTCTCATTGCAACGTATACAATTCATACATCTCATCTTCCACACATCCTCCGAATCCATTTCTAGCTCCTTGTTTCCACTCATCTAGAATTAAAAAAAAACTGGAATTCCTAGAAAAAATAGAAAAAATCCCCTCCAATGGAACAAATAAATGGATTCAGATGACCAGAGGAGAAGAAGAAAAATAGAAAGGGAACGGTGGAGGGGATCCCTTTATTTTTCCATCATCAAGACAAAAAACACAAGATAACATCAGAAGAAATGAAGAAAAAAAAAGATGAGATAGAACAGAGCAAAACTACAGAAAAAAAAGCATTTTTCTCAAAATTGAAAAAAAAATTTAAAGGAGATACAATTTGTTCTTTTAAGAATACAGATAAATAAAATTCAAAGAAGAAAAAAACAAAAAAATTTAAATTTTCGACTCCTCCTCCTCCTTCACCTCCTCCACCTCATCGGATCCCTCCTCTACAGTAACCTCACTGGCTTCTGGCTCTTCTGTCTTCTCGACGACCTTTTCGGCCTCTTTCGGCTTCTCCTCCTTCTTTTTCTCCTCCTTTTTCGGCGGTGGTGGCATCGTTTTCTCGACTAGTGAGAAGATTCGATCCGCGTGTCTTTTACAGTCTTGGAGTGCTTGTTTCAGATTGGAATTGTCGTCTTGAGTGGATTTGAGTTGAACGGAGGTCTCGTTCAACTTCTTGTTCGCCTTGTGATAGTGAGAATCAATGTCCTTCTTCTTCTTTTCAATGTCCGATTTGGCTTCGCGGAGTTGTTCTGGAAATTGAAATTTTTAAAATTCATTTTATGGTGGCCTAGGAAAAACACGTTTTTTTCTAGGCCATCAGAAGAAAAATATGGTTTTTAGTGGTTTTTTAAAGAGGTTTCAGTTAAATTTCTCTAAAATAATGGCGGCTGGGGATTCGAACTCGACCACGTTCTTGAAATCGAAGCTACAGTAATCATGCGCCTTTAAACTGTGAAAAAAGAGAAAAAAAAATTGAAAAACGGGGAAAACTGAGCATTTTTGAATTAAAAAAGGTAAATTTCCTATGAAAAAAAGCTCAATTTTCATCGTTTTTCGATTTTTTTTTGCATTTTTCAAATTTTAAAGACGCATGGTTTCCGTATCAAAAATTCAAAAAACGAGGAAAATTGAGTATTTTTGATAGAAAAGTGACTTTTTTTGACACATAAAATTGATTTTTCTATCAAAAAAGCTCAATTTTCCTCGATTTTCGAAATTTTTTTTTGCTTTTTTTTTCAGGTTTTAAAGGCGCATGATTACTGTAGCAAAAATTCAAAAAACGAGAAAAATTGAGAATTTTTGATAGAAAAATGATATTTGTGGCAATTCAAAATTCATTTTTCTATCAAAAAAGCTCAATTTTTTGCATTTTTCGATTTTTCTTTGTCTTTTTCAGGATTTAAAGGCACATGATTACTGTAATCTCGATTTAAAGATCATGGCCGAGTTTATCGGATCCTAGGCCACCAAAATCCCTTACCAATCAACGAAATCTGTTCATTAACCGTCGCCTTCGCCTCATCCCTCTCCTTCTCCATCTGCTTCAACAATTTCAACTTTTGAGCGACGTTAACAGCACTTCCATTGATAATCACAACTCCATCAGAAGAAGCCGTCACTTCTGATGTCTTCTCCCCGGGATTCTCCACACTTTTCGCCAAACTCATTCCAAATCCACGGATCAAATCATCCGTCTCCACCACATCGTCAGCCCCTCCAGGAGTGTGCCGAACGTTGCCGTCGAGATCGGTGAGCACGTCAGTGAGGTGTCTGTAGTTGATCTTCTCGCGAATTGACAATTTCTTGGCGAGTTTCTGAATTTGTCCCCTGGATATTCCAAATTCTCCGTTATGAAGAATCTCCTCGATATCTCGCTCGCAAAGATATCCACAAAGATTCGCGTCGAATAGGGAGAACGCCTCGTAGACGGTGCGATTAGCGACCACCGATTTCACCTCGATCCTCTCCTTTTTCTCCTCTTTTTTCTCCTCCTTCTTCTCCTCTTTCTTCTCCTCCTCCTTCTTTTCCTCTCCCTCAACTATCGGCTTCTCTGGAGCTTCCACAACAACTTCCACGGTCTTCTCTCTCGCCTCATCCCGTCGCTTCTTCTCCGCATCTCGATCTCCACAATTAACGAGCGTCTCGTAGATGGTAAACGCGGCATTTCTCTCGATCATCTCCTTGAACGCCTCGGCGAATAGGGAAACTTCGAATTGATTCTCCTTGTTATCATCGTGACGATAGTCGAGAAGAGAGCTCAAACTGAGCACTTTACAGTCGAATTTGCCGGATTTGAAGGTTTTCGATGGATAGACAAGGATCTTCTTCTCTTTTGGAAGCTGATAATGCTTCTCCAAGGATTCCCGTTTATCCTTCTTCTCCTTCTCCAATTGCTCTTCCTTTTTCTTCCGTTTATCCGCCTCCTCTTGCTCTTTCTTCGCTTCTGCGTCAGTCTTCGCCTTCGTCTCTTCTATTGGAGGGGCTATGAAAGCTGCCTGAAAAAAATCAAGGATAAGATCATCTAGATCTATGAAGATGGGTCCAATAAGATGTACAAAAACTGTCTTTTCAGTTGATTTTCGGCCATTTTGGTCATTTTCAGGGGTCTGAAGCTCGAATCGGCGCAACCACAAATGCCTATCGGGTCTCGTTAGGTAAAAATAAAGTTGAAAAATCGTTTTTGACCCGAAAAATCGGCGCTTTTCTCATTTTTTCACGAAAATTAGCTTAACACACATGTTTTAGGTCAAAAATAGCATCGAAAAACATTTTTTGACCAAATTTTCGCGAAAAAAAAAAGAGAAAAGCGCCGATTTTTCGGGTCAAAAACGACCAATTTGTGGTTGCTCCTTTGAAGAAGGTCTCATGTCCTGGCGAAACTTTAGATCCTAGCTTCAGACCCCTGAAAATGGTCAAAATTCCCAAAAATCAACTGAAATACACTTTTTTTCTATAAACTTTCAAACGATACAGTATTCCCTACCGGATTCTCCTCGCCAGCCTCCGCCTTCACTTCAGCGATATCCTTCATCTCCACATCCTTCGCCGCCGCCGCCTCCGTGCTCTTCTCCCCATCCAACGCCGTCTGAAGACGTTGAACCAGCAGAGTCTTTATCCCTTTCGTCTCCAATCCTCTCAACTCAAGCTCAACACGAAGCTCCGCCACTTTCATCGATTTCGGATCCAGCTTAGCCCAATTCGTTGGCCCTTGACCAGCCTCGACGGCCGTCTTCTCGTCGGAAGTCTCACTTGTCATACTGACATCCGCCGCGTCTTCCGCCTAAAAAATTGCGATTATTACGGGGAAAATAGTACTAAAATCGTCCGATTTTCAGAGTTTCGTGAGATCGAAGACTCCAAAAATGACATGGAAGAAAAAGAGAGTAGAATAGTCATAAAGTACCTAAAAAGTGTAGATTTTTCGGGTTTTTTTCAGTGAATTTTCTCCATTTTCTGTGGGGAAAAACCTGGTTTTTGGGCGATTTTTGACATGCGATTTGGATTATTCTGGGGGGAAAAGCAAGGAGACACACAGCACAGCACATTAAATCAAAAAATAAACTTAGAACGTCACGTGGCAAATCATAATAATAATAAAAACCCGATTACAGGACGATACTTTCCTTGACATCATCCTTCGTCTCTTCCTCCTGGACCTCCTCCTTCTTTTCCTCCGTGGCACCAGCATCCTCCATCATCTCGACCTGATTCTCTTGTGTTGGCACCGCTTCTTCCTGAACCTCCTCCTCTTCAATCTTCATCGCCTCCACTTCCGCCAATTTCGCCTTCAATTGCTCGCCAATCACCGTCTCAGCCGCCTGCCACGTCGCATCGTCTAGAGCCAATGATTGAGTGTCGGGCAGCAGTAGATTGACGTGATCTATACGTTGCTTATCGGCACGGTAGTAGCGCACTTGGACCATCGTGAACCTGTTGATGATGAGTTGGCAAAAAAATGAGAGAGAGAGAGAGAGAGAGAGAGAAATAGAGAAAGAGAGAGATGTGTTGTGATGAAGGACGTCAGCAGATTTTCGGCTCTCGGGTAATTTTTTTGGCGATTTTCGACAAGAGAGAGAGAGAGAGAGAGTGAGAGATATGAACACATAACTTTTAGATCTGGGGACCTACAGTAACCAATCAAAAAAACGCTTACCACTGAGAAACCGACGAGAGATCGATGCCGGTGAGAGCGCGAGTCGTGCGAACCGCCGTGCGGATCATTGTCGTTGGCGAGTTCGGATCGGCGCCGTCGAGTGATGGAGACCAGCTACCGCCGATTCCCATCGTTTCTTTGCCACGGGCTCCTGGAAGAAATTGAAAAAGTTATGACATTTTTTGTAGTTTTTCAAGGTTTGAATTGGTTCAGAATTAAAAAAATGGCTTAGAAAGTACACGTTTTTCTAGGCTATTTTCAGTCAAATTCCGCTAATTTAGGTGGCCGAGGATCCGACTCGTCCACGCTCTAAAAACCGACAATATAGTAACCGTGCGCCTTTAAAAATGGAATTTTTGCTCAAAAATGTCCGATTTTCCTCCTTTTTCGAACTTTTTCCCTCGATTTTAATAGGAAAAATTGAATTTTTAGCTATTTTAAAACTAAAAATCGGCAAAATCTTCGAAAAATAGCTTAGAAATGCCAAAAATGTGATAAAAACTCACATTTTTAAGATCATTTCTAGGATTTTCAGATTTAAATTCTCCTCTAATTTAGGTCATTTTTGTTCAAAATTGCTCATTTTTCTAACTTTTAAAGCTTGTTTTTCATTGAAAAATCAAGTTTTTAAGCTATTTATGTTTGCTCAATTTTATATGATTTTTCATCGAAAAATATGAATTTTACAGCTATTTCATCACCAAAATGACCTAGAAAACCCCTTTTACAACATACCAACTAAGAAATGAAGATTCTTGAGAAGACTCTGTGGCTCCTGATGATCATCGGTAGTTCCATCGGCCATCAAACAAAACGATTTCTTGACGACCTCCGATTTTCCAGCATGAGACAACAAAAGCACTTTGACCTGATGACGATGATCGGCGTCTTCTGGCTCTAAATCGGGAAGTGGCTCGCCGAAATAATCCACGTCTTTATTGAAAACATGGAATTGAATGGGATTGTTCAGATCCAGAGACATATCCAATTGAATAGATCGGATCCATTCAAACGAGAGATCAACGCAATCGGATGGAAGATAGAGTTTCGAATAACGATGACGGAGAATGGATCCCGAGATGATCGGAGCGAGAAGTGCCGGCTTCTGAATGCGACATTCGTAACGTGGAATGATTCTGGCACGTCGGCGCGGTGGACTCGCGCTATCCCGACGAATCGACGGGGCTACACTTCCACTTGGACTTCTTTCCCGTTTCCTATCATTTTTGGCGGGCGATGCTCGTCTCGGTGAAGCTCTTCGTGGCGGTGGTGATCTTCTAGCCTCCCTGGGCTCTCGGGAGTCTCTCGCCGGCCGCGCATCTCGTTTCGGGCTGCTCCGACGTGGCGGAGACGCGCGACGTGGCGGTGGAGAATGACGACGAGCCGGAGCGGAGCGATGAAGTGGGCTATCTCCACGATTACGATCCCGGTCGTTGGAGCCGCTGGCTCCCCATCTTTGTGAATCCTGATTGCCACGTTGCGGAGCCTGTTGTTGTTGGGGCTGAGCTCTGACCGCTTCCTGTTGAGTCGCCGCGTTCAGCAATTGAATTCGATAGGCATTCCATTTGAATGGCATCGACGGGTTATAGTTTGCTTCCACCATAACCTTATCGCCGACACGTGGATGAGAGCCGCGTATAACACTAAAATTAAATTCAAATTCCCCCTTTTTTAATTTAATTTCAGACAGCACCTGTGCTGGAAGAACACGTCATCGTCGACAAATCCATATGTATCCAACATTTTCGTGACGACACCGACAAAAGTCCGTTGATTTTTGGCGCCAGCGTTTTGTTGCATGTTGGCGCCCTGCTGAAGACCGTTTTGCTGTTGGAAACTCTGAAATTTTGGGCGGTGCGAAACATTTTTTCTATTTTTTTTTTGTTTTTTCCCTGAAAAAAAAAAGCAATTTTTACCGGTTGCTGTTGAGTCAGAGATTGTTGCGGGACGGCGCCCATGATTCCCTGCATGCCGAGCACATTCGTCGACGAGAACGCCGCCTGATTGACCATTCCCATCGGAACGCCCATGCCGACCATCGGAACACCGCCAAAATTGACCGTCGGGAAGCCGGAGAGTTGGGGAGCGCCTCCTGGAGCCGCCGGACGATGCCATTGCGCTGGAGGTTTTCCGCCTCCGAATTGTGACATTCTGAAACGTTAGGAAAATGTGGGGATTTTTTGGTTGGGGTGCCGTGGGAGGAGAATCCAGAAGAAAGAAGAATTGCCAACGAACGGGGGAAACCAACAAGAACAGCCGCCGAAATGCGTTTTAGACGACAAACACACACGAAAATTAATTTAAATCAATTTAAATCATGATTTTAACATTTTTAGGTGAAATAATCGATAATTTTCCCGAGATTTTCGCCGAAAAAACCGAAAGAATCCATGAAAAACCACCTGCAAATTGGCCATATTCATTTCGAATCGAAAAAACCGCGTCGCGCGGAGAGAGCGTAATAGTGGAGAGTGCGTGCAGACGCGAAAGTCCACGCGAGACCCTCCAACGATTTTAATGCCCCCTCCTTTAAACTCTGCGTCTCTCTCGCCTCGAAAAAATAGCGCGAAAAGCAGGGAAAACGCGCGAATCGCGAAAGAATTTGAAAAAGTCAACACAGCGAAACATGAAAATAGTGTGCGATCGAGAGAGACGGAGAGAAAAAGAGAGGGGGAAACCGGTTTTACGATCCGTTCGCTTTTTCTCTCTGCTTCTCTGCGCTTCCGATTCTGGATGATTCGGGATGATTTGTGATGGAAAACACGGGGAAAAAGCCGCGTTTTCACTGTATTTGTCTCGTTTTTTCCTTGTTTCGGGGTTGCGAAACGTTTAGATTTCGTAACGGAGGCCTGGAATCGAGAAAAAATCGAAAAATTTTCCAGAAATCATCGAAGAATTACTTCAATGATAAGAAATTCGCTGATAAAAAAAAAACGACCCCAAACTTTCAACTTTTCTAAATAAATTTTCAGCTAAAAAAATGGAAATTTGACACCATTTCTCCCCCCTTTCATCATCGTCATCATCACGAGTTTCTCCCCCTTTCTCTCCTATTTAATATATGAATGAGTCATTGTTTATTTTCATTGATTTCCATTCGATCATTCCCTTTTTTTCTATATTGCCAATAAATATTTCTTCCTTTTTTATTAAAAAAACATTATTTTTCATTTTTTCAAACAAGATAAATTCCAGAAATGGCTCAGGTGCGAGCGGAATATGATTTCGAGGCGCAGCCAAATTCCGGTGAAATGACGATAGCGGCCGGCGAGATTTTGACGGTGATCAGAGAGGTTAGTCGATTGAAATCTTGAAATTTTAAAATAAAACCCCTTTATTAAAAGGGCATGCAGTTTTAATGGAGGGGGAAAAATTGAAAAAAAAAAAAAAACTTAAAAAAGGAAAATCGAACCGAAATTTGTCCGTGTCAAAACTAAAAAATTAGTCAAAATCAGTCGTTTTTTGTTAATTTTTTGATTTTTATTGAAAAATAGGTTTATTATTCAATAAAAATTCACTCTTTCTGCAAAAAATCGAGAAAAATTGACTGAAAATGGTCGAAAAGCGGAAAAACATCTCTTTTTGAAGAAAAAAAAAAATATATTCCTCAGATTCCATTCGACCAAAATTCGTCAAAATAGGCCGGTTTTCGCCAATTTTCTCGAATTTTTCTTCAAAAATTGGGTGATTGTTCAGTAAAAATTCACTTTTTCCCTGAAAAACCCCAAAAAAATCGGCTGAAAACTGTCGAAATTTCGACCATTTCAAAATCTGCTTTTTGAGAAAAAAAAGGGAAATTCCGAAACTTCCATTCGGCCGAATTCAGTCAAAATCGGTATTTTTCATAGTTGTCGAGTGCCGTGCCGTGCCCGGCACGACACGGCCCGTTTTTGAATTTTCTTGGGCACGGCACGGCACTGGCACGGCACGGCAAGGCACGCGTGCCGTGCCCGGCACGGCACTAGGGCACGGGTAAAAATTTTAAAATTTTAAATTTCGTCAAAAAGTTCAAATTTTCGTGGAATTTCGAAATTTTCTTGATTTCTCGGCCCTGTCTGGCATTTCTTGGCACTGCGAGTTAGCTGAATAGAATAAAGATGCGAAAAAGAACGAAAAAATTTTAATCAAGCCGAAAAAAGTTTGTATAAAGAATAGCTCAATGACTTTTGTTTGAATAAAACGTCTAGAATTTTTTCATAGCTTGTGTAGGTCCGAATTGAGTTTTCGAGTACCTAACTGTTTGGAATACGGTTTTCCTGACTTTTTTTTTGTATTAGAAACTAGCGAAATTTCACAAAATTCATTGGAAAGTTGGACATTTTCAAAAATTATTCCAAAATCTTAGAAATTTAACTGGAAATTTGATGAGGTTTTTTTGAAATTGTTCACATTTTTGACACACGAGAGTATTTTTTTCAAAAATTTTCCAAAAAAATTAAAAAAAATGTTTTTTGAGCTAATTTTCCTATTTTGCGTGCCCACGTGCCGTGCCCGTGCCCTGGAAATCAAGGCACGGCACGGCACTGGGCACGGCACGGCCCGCGTGCCGTGCCCAAATCAGTGCCGTGCCGTGCCGTGCCCAGTGCCGGGCACGCGAAATCACAACTATCTTAAAAAATTCGCGAATCATTCTGTAAAAATTCACTTTTTACCTGAAAAACCCCAAAAAAGTTGGCTGAAAACGGTTCAAAACGGGCGAAACCCAAATTCCTCACAGAATAATGCGGCGAACGCGCATTCAATTGGGCATCCGCGCATCTCAGGCGCGAGCCGCGGATTACAATCCGCGGCTCGCGCCTGGGGTGCGCGGATGCCCCAGTCTCGCCCTTCTCCGCGCGCCTTCGCCCCATCCTCGCACATTGTCGCCCCATTCCCGCTCCATTCACGCCCATCGCCGCGCATTCTCGCCCTTTACTGCCCGTACTTGCCCTTTTCTGCCCCATTCTAGCTAATTTGGCTGGCTTTTCTGGTCGGCTCGTTCAGTTATCGGATTTAATTTATTATCAAAAAATATATACATAAATAAGAACAATGATGGGGTAATTCTAGGACACCATATTAGAGACAAAATGGTATTAAAGGAGCGAATCTATTAGAGGGAGCAATACTATTTTTCAAAGTATTCTGGGGGGGGGGGGGGGGGTGGGGACGGGGAGGGGCAAGACTAAAAGAGGAGCAACTGTAATAGAGGTTTTACGGTATATAAAATAAATTAAACAGAGGCAAAGATATTTAGCAGAAAAAAAATGAAGAGTCGGTGTTGGGGGACGGTGTATGTGTCAGCTTCACGAGTATTGCGCGTCGGATTCCTCTGAAAAAAGAATAATTAAATCAATTATACGATATTTATATTTCATACCATAGAAATTTGCATGAATCGTGGAAAAAGGAACTGAAACGGCGATATTCGAAGGCCTTAATTTCTGAAAATAATGAATAAGGTAAAAGACTTTAAAGTGAAGTTCCAAGGAGACATGTGCGATAGTTAAAAATGAAATTGAAAATGTAGAATGAAAACGATAAGCAATCCATGAAGCAAATTGCCAGAAAATGATGAATTTCGAAAAAAAAAATCGATTTTGTTGTTTTCGAATGAGCGGCCCCAAACGATCAGCGCATTTCCGCGCATATCCGCGCATTCTTGCTCCTTTTTGCGCATCTCCGCGTATCTCAGCGCATTTCCGCGCAATTTCTGCATCGCCCATTATCGCACATTTCCGCGCAGCTCCGCGCCATCAAGGGATGGGGCGAATCGCCCCAATGACTGCGCGGTTGCCCCAAGCGAGGCGCGATCGCCCCAATATATGCGCGTTTGCCCCATCTCCGCGCATCGTACGCAGAAAATTCTGTGAGTCGTCCGCTTGAAAACTTCAAAAAACATCAGAATCGATCGTTTTTCGTTGAATTTTTTGAATTTTTCTTCAAAAATACATTTATTTCTTAGTAAAATTTCACTTTTCCCTGAAAAAAACCAAAAAAAACCAACAGAAAAAAGTCCGGACAGGAGGAATTTCGTTCGCTTTTCGACACAGTCGAATTTTCGGATTTTTTTAAAGAAAAATTAGGTGATTTTTCTGTCAAAAAACCTGAAAAATCAGCTGAAAAAAGATCCGGACGGGCGGTCCATTTCATTCACTTTAAAGCGCACTTTTCGATATTTTTCAGCCGAATTTTTGGGTTTTTTACAGAAAAAAAAAGAATTTTTTTTAAACATTAAGTGATAACTCTGTAAAAATTCACTTTTTCTGTCAAAAAACCCTGAAAAATCGGCTGAAAATGGTCGAAATTTCGACCGTTTTCAGCCGATTTTTCCGATCCAAAAGCGGAATTTCGTCCAAATTTCTTCCTCAAATTCCCATTCAAAATTCCATTAAAACTTCCACAACAATCTTTAAAACCCCCATTCTTTCAGAACATTGACGGCGGTTGGATGGAGGGCCGAAACGTGCGTGGATCCGTCGGACTCTTCCCGGAGACGTACGTTACCCCGTATCAAGCGTCTCGTCCGCCACCGGTAATCTCATTTTCCTTGAAAAAAATCTATTCCCTTTCAGACAAGAAAACCCATCTATTTTTGGGGGAGGGAATTCACCCTGATTGTATTTTGTTTTTCTCCTCCCTTTTAGATGAAATTGAGTCCCCGCGCCGCAATGATTGGAAACTAAAATTTAAATTCACATTTTTTTTTTGAATTTTTTCAAAAGCTATCTAAAAATACTACTCATTTCCCCGTCAACGATCAAACGTCAACATCTTCTTCTTCTTCAAAAAAAATTCGAAATTCCAATGTGATATATAAGGAATAACAATAGGAACGATGTATCCAGAAAAAGCTAAAGAAAAGGGAAAACTATTTTGAAATTGGTTTCCCTCCTCCTAGTAGTCCCTGGAGACGTTGGAAGGATCCTCCTACTCGCCAAGAAGAACCTAAAAAAGAGACAAAAACAATCACCGTTTACTCGTGTTTTCAATGTCGCTTTTTCACGTGTTGCGGAGAAATTTGATACTTTTTTTTCTTTTTTTGGGCTATTTGAATTTCATGTTTAAAGAAGGACTGAACTCATTTTTAGCTCATTTTATAGAGTTTTTCATGCTGATCATTTTTGTAGTTGAAAGTTTTTAACGAAATCGCCTCTGAAGGGTAGAAAATGCTACGAAAAAGTCGTTTGGAAGCATAGTTGTCGGTGGCCGGGCCGGGCCCAGATGAAAAATATTACGGCCCGGCCCGGCCCGGCCACAGGCCTGGCCCGGCCCGGTCACAAGGGCCCGGATTCACAAAGTTGCAATTTTTGACTTGAAAAATTGCAACTTTTATCTTGAAATTATTGCTTTAGATAGTGAACTTTGGTGAACAAATGATTAATTTTTCCGAAATGAAACCTTTTGGACAGTTTCCAAAAAATTTTGAGAAAAAACCTATATTTATTTTTTAAAAAATCGGGTACCCGGGCCGGTGGCCCAACATTTTTCGGCCCGGCCCGTGGCCGGGCCGGGCCGGGCCGGGCCTTGAGCGTGTTTCGACAACTATGTTTGGAAGAGTTTTCTAGGACATCGGCCAGCGCATTTAGCGTTTCACCGTTTCACGTCAGGCATGCCCGCGCCTGGCCGCCGACAGCCAGAGTGCGACTACCAATTCCGCCTCTGTGACTCGCGCCCTCACAGTGGTGGGACAGGTCACAGAGCCGGAATCCGCTGTGAATTCCGCCTCTGTGAGAATTTTTCTCACAGCCACAGGGGGCCAGGCTCCGGACATGCCTGTTTCACGTCACAAAATTGATAATTTTAAATTTACAGTACAGCTCAAAAGTTTATAGAAAAAACTATTTTTCCTTTTGGTATAAGATCAGGAAAGCCCCCCACCCCAGACCAGTATAGCCCCCCACTGGAAAAGTCGGGAGAGCCCCCCACCCCCTCTGCATGGAGGACCAGAAAAGCCCCCCACCATTGATGCAAATGCGCTCGATTGAACTCGTGGTGTAGTCCTTTTGGAGAACTCAAAAATTATTTCTATCCGCTCTTTTTATCGATTTTGTTTGATTTTCCTTGATTTTTCTCAATTTTTCTCAATTTTTGGTTATTTTTTCGCGTTATAAATTTAATTTCACACATATTCAACTAAAAAAAAAGGCTTAGGGTCTGGCGAAGCGCAGCCGAGCTCCCCAAAATGCCCTAGGCGCATGGAGCTCAGTTAGTGGGGGGCTGATCTGTACCGGGTGGGGGGTTGATCTGATCTGGTGGGGGGGTCCATCTGAACTGGTGGGGGGCTTATCTGTACTGGTGGGGGGCTCATTTGATCTGGTGGGGGGCTTATCTGTACTGGTGGGGGGCTCATTTGATCTGGTGGGGGGTCCATCTGAACTGGTGGGGGGTTGATCTGATCCTGTGGGGGGCTCATCTGATCCTGTGGGGGGTTGATCTGATCCTGTGGGGGGTCCATCTGATCCTGTGGGGGCTCATCTGATCTGGTGGGGGGCTTATCTGTACTGGTGGGGGGCTCATTTGATCTGGTGGGGGGTCCATCTGAACTGGTGGGGGGTTGATCTGATCCTGTGGGGGGCTCATCTGATCCTGTGGGGGGTTGATCTGATCTGGTGGGGGGTTGATCTGATCCTGTGGGGGGCTCATCTGATCTGGTGGGGGGTTGATCTGATCCTGTGGGGGGCTCATCTGATCCTGTGGGGGGTTGATCTGATCCTGTGGGGGGCTCATCTGATCCTGTGGGGGGTTGATCTGATCCTGTGGGGGGCTCATCTGATCCTGTGGGGGGTTGATCTGATCCTGTGGGGGGCTCATCTGATCTGGTGGGGGGTCCATCTGATCCTGTGGGGGGCTCATCTGATCTGGTGGGGGGTCCATCTGATCCTGTGGGGGGCTCATCTGATCTGGTGGGGGGTCCATCTGATCCTGTGGGGGGCTCATCTGATCTGGTGGGGGGTCCATCTGATCTGGTGGGGGGTTGATCTGATCCTGTGGGGGGTCCATCTGAACTAGGTGGGGGGCTGATCTGATCCTGTGGGGGGCTTATCTGGTCTGTTGAAAATCTATTTCTGGGCGGATATGAGGCTGCGTGGGGGGATCTACCCGACCTTTCCAGTGGGGGGCTATACTGGTATGCGTGGGGGACTTTTCTGATCGATTACCAGGAGGACAGGTAGCGCCCCCCACTACAACGGGTGGGGGGCTATTCTGGTATGTCCTGTGACCAGAATAGCCCCCCATTCAGTAAAGCCCCCCACCCCACTTTTGGGTCAAAAATGTACTGGGTGGGGGGCTGTTTCAGTCCGTGGGGGGCGATAATGGGGTGGGGGGCTATTCTGGTCTTTTACCTTCCTTTTATTTTAGGCCATTTTAACAATTTTCAGGTTACTGTAGCTAGCTCGGCTCTCAAGTTTCTGATCACTCTGAAAATTTTTGGAATAATAAAACAAACCTAAATTAACAACTTTGCATTCACAGAATTTTTTGAAAATTTCTAGTTTTTCAGCTATTCGTCGATTTCAGAAACGCACCTGTTTTTTCAAGTTTTCAGTGTAAAAACGGCCAAAAAAGGGTATGGTTCAGAAAACGTCGCATAGCTGAAAAATTAGGCATTTTCAAAAAATTCTGTGAATGCAAAGCGGCTAATTTAGGTTTGTTTTATACCCCTGAAAATTTTCAGAGTGATCGGAAACTTGAGATTCGAGCTACAGTAGCCTGAAAATGGTCAAAATAGCTGAAAATCAAATGGAAAATACTTTTTTAAAAATAAACTTTTTAACGGTACTGTAAATTTAAAATTCTCGATTTTGTGACGTGAAACGGTGCGCTGCAACGCTAAAAGCGCTGGCCGAGAACCAGTAAAACGACTTTTGACTAACATTTCCTTCCATTCGGAAGCGATTTCGTGGAAAACTTTCAACTGCAAAAATGATCAGCATGAGAAACTCTATAAAATGAGCTAAATGTACTAATGAGCTAAAAAAAAATAGTATTTTCAATAAACTGTTGAACGGCATTGCATATTTGAATTTCATAGTTTTTAAATGTCTATTTTTAACGCATCTCACACGCGATTTTTTTGATTTCTCCCATTTTTTCCCTCAACGAAGCTACGCGGTGTTTCTATGGATTCCCGATTTTCTTCGAGCTTTTCCTCCTTTTCACTCTTTTCGCTTCTCTTCAAATCCAAACCATTTCCGCCTCATTTCCAGACTTCCTAGCCACCTCTCTCTCTCCCAAAATTCTCGCAATGCTATTCACGTCATCCCTTCGAAAAGCCGTCGAAAACTATCCGACACCGCCGTCGTCCGACGAGGCGCATCGTCAGCTACTCGAGCGTCGTCGGAAGCAGATGCTTCGGCGGCACACTTGCAGCACGCTAATCAAGCCAGAGTCGTCTGCGTCGCCGCATAAGAAAGTGCAGCCGATATTGATGGAGGAGGAGGATGAGGGGGAAGGGACGACGAAGCAGCATGTCAAGAGTTCTAGAGTTGTTAAGGTTCAGTGGCCTAGGAAATAGTGGCCTAGAAAAAATAGCCAAAAGTCCAATAGAGCGCAATCACATACCTAATTAAAACTCCTTTCAGGTCGCCCCACCACCACTCCCACCATCCGCCGGTCCAGTCACTCAATCCTTCACCCCTGCTCGATTCGACGACTGGGGAGCCACGGATAACATTCCACCGGCCTATACCGCCCATCAACCGTATCCAGCTGCTTCTCAACTTCCAGAAGTGCCACGATCATCCGGGATTTATCCGGGAACCGCCGCGCAAAACGATGATTTTGATGATGAGTGGACAGATGAGGATGAGGAACAGGTAATTTATTGCAATTTCGCTGCTTGACTGAGTATCAAACGTTTTTTTTTTGAAAAACGCGATTTTTTTTAACGTTTGATACTCAGCCAACCTTAACCAAAGCAGTGCAGTGGAGCGCGATTGCTGACCCTTCTATCGCTTATTTTTAACTTTTTTTTTCTAAACTTTGAAAAACGCGTCTTCTCGAAGACTTTGGATTAGAGAAACAGTTGAGAGCGATTCCGAAAATAAAGGAAACTGAGCGACTTCCGGTGTGGAATCCTCCTCCTCCCCTTATCCTTCTTCTCCTTCCACTACTGCTCATCGTTGATTCTTCGTCATTCCGAATTCTACTCGGTTTCCCTCCTTTCGGCCTAACTCCTAACCCGACTATTTCGTTTCATTTCTGAACATTGACAATGTTATTCGCTCGCGGACGATCGGCGAGCTTCATCGCGCTCGATCATCTTCAAGTCAGCCCGTCGCAATCGTTTCAGAATGTAACTTTTTTTTGGATAGGGTTTTTAGTGGGGAAGGTAGGATTAGTACAGTAGGAAGATACGGTAACTGGTTTACGGTAGAGAAGGGATGAGGGGGATTTTTTTTTTGAAAATAGACCTGAAAAGCCTGAAAATGGATCTCGAAACCTTTAAAAGTAGCCCTGGAAAGCCCAATAATCAGACTAAAAAAGCCTAAAAATTGACCTTCAAAGTCTAAATAAACTGGCCTGAAATGCCTATAAATTAGCCCAAAAAACCCGTAAATTGGCCTGAAAGACGTAGAATTCAGGTCCGAAAAGGCTGAAATTGGGGCTAAAAAGCCTGAAAATTTGCCTGAAAAGCCCGAAAAATAGACCTAAACAGCCTATAAGATTGAGCCTGAATAGCCCAAAAAAGACATGAAAAGCCTGAAAAATGGGGTCTGAAAAGCCCTAAAAATAGGCATGAACAGCCTAAAAATCGGCCTCGAAAGCCAAAAAATTAGGTCCGAAACGGCTGAAATTTGGCCTAAAAGGCGTAGCAATAAGCTAGATGGGTCCTAAAAATAGCCTTAAAAGCATAAAAATTGGCCTGATAAGCCTAAAAATTAGACTTGAAATGTCTTCAAACGGGCTTGAAAAGACCCAAAAATGGGCGTGGTCTATTTTTAAATTTTCATTTTCAGTCCAAATATCAATTCAAATTTTTTTTTGGTCAAAACTTTTTTTTTAACTTTGAAAAAACTAGAGAAAAGTCCAAAAATCGAAAAAAGGAGACTTTTCGGCATCCCCGTCGCTCTTTTGCACCCTCATCATTACCCCTCCTCCAAACTAAGAGATTCCTCCAAGCCTCGGCGTCTCAACGGCGGTCCCTTGAACCCGAAGTTGATTGGTGCTATTGAGAGGAGAGATGAAGGAACCAAGAAGACTTGGAGACTTTTCTCCTCTTTTTTTTCTTGGGAGTCGTTTTTCACTCTCGAAAAGGCCAATTTTCAACTATATATATGAAAAGAAATGCGTCGATTGCGTCAATCCGACGCCGACGTCTTTTTCTATCATAAGCCGATTCCTATCACCGAGATTCGCGGTTTCCATCGAGCCAGCGTCTCGTTTTCGCCGACCTGGGTTAGTTATTTTGGGCGGTGCTTACCGAAAAAGGCGGGGTAGCCTTAAAAAAGACTCTTTTGAGCTAAGATCCCGTCCGAAGCTCTGAATATTCCTTGTTAAGGAACACCGCCTATCCGTGCACGATCCATCGACGGTAGCCACCGCTAACCATCAAATGATTCATCATCATCGAGCCAGCGGCTCTCGAACTGATATGTCGACCGACGATGAGACACGGAGTACTCATGGTTAATCCTAGCTAAGAATCCCCCGGGAACTTGAAATTTCTGTTCCAGAATCGAAACGAAACGGTAGTGTAGGCTCACACAAAAAGCGGTCGCTCTCGCGACAAGATAGTTGTCGGCGACGGCGTCCCAGTGAGGAGCGAGATAGTCGGCGGCGGATTGAAAAGTCTGCCACGTGTCTCAGCGTTCATCATGATAAGGTTCGGAACGTCGTTGTGTTCTTAAGTTTTGCTCGTCGAAATTTGTCGTTTGTTGCACTTTGGCTGCGTACATTTAGGATTGGCTGAGTATCAAATTTTAAAAAACATCTTGCTTGCATTTGATACTCAGCCAATCTTAAATCTAAGCAGCCAAATCGTCAGTAGACGGAATTAGTCGTCAATTAGGTGTTTCTCGTTCTGTGTGTTGCTTCTTTGTTCTGTTAGTATTCGCGACTCACTTTGGCTACTTACATTTAGCTTGGCTGAGTATCAAATGTAAAAAAAAAACATATTGTTTGCGTTTGATACTCAGCCAACCTTAATTCAATGTAAGCAGCCAAAGTGCAGTGGGGCGCGATTACAGACGAAACTACGGTGTAGTTTGTAGTCTTGGATCAAGTTTTTTCTCTTGTTCTGTCTTATCAAGCTTCTTGCTAGTTCTCAATGGAGCGCATTTGCATCCCTAGCTTCTCAGCTAGCTTCCGCATGCCCTTCCTCATCTCACGATCCTCCAGAGATTCCAGGAACCAACTCGCACCACAACAGTCGCCTCCTCAATCGCCTCAAACTCCCGCCGCGATCTCAGCCGTAGCCATTCGGAACACGGCACCGACCGCGGCTCCAACAAGGTTAACAAGAACATCAATCGATTCTCGAATTTTGTGAAATCCGGTGTGGAAGCGTATGTGATTGGCGAGTCGAAATCGTCGACGCCGATCACAGAACGGCATGAAGTGATCATGAATAATGGAATAATTCAATGGAAACCAATTCAACAATACTATCATTGTGTGGTGGATAAGCCGAAGAAGGAGAGCAAGTTGAAGGGATTGAAGAGTTTTATCGCCTATTCGATTACGTCTAGTTTGACCAATATTCAGGTATACGGTAGTCTTAGCCGAGGATCCGAGCAGGATTACTGTAGCTTGGCCTCGGATCCTCGGCCACCATTAGCTTAGAATCATCTAACCATCTTCCAAGTGTCAGGTATCCCGCCGCTACAAACATTTCGATTGGCTCCACGAGCAACTCTCCGCCAAATACATCTTCATTCCGATTCCACCACTCCCCGAGAAACAGGTCGCCGGAAGATACGAGGAGGATCTCATCGATCATCGAAAACATATTCTCCAGTTGTGGGTTAACAAAATCTGTCGTCATCCGGTGTTGAGCCAATCGGAGGTAAACGCGCTCTATTGAGAATTCGAAATATCTTATTATTTTTAGGTTTGGCTCCACTTCATCAGTTGTACTGATGAAAAGGATTGGAAGAGTGGGAAGCGGCGAGCCGAGAAGGATGAGTATATCGGTGGAACATTCTTGAATTGTATTACCACACCACAACAACCATTGGATCCGAATAGTGTGTAAGTAAATGCGCTCTATTGAGAATCTGGGAGTGTGAGAAAATGCGCTCTATTGAGAATCCTGAAAAGATGAGAAAAATGAGAAAACACGCTCTACTGAGAATCTGCAACTAGAAGCAAGTGCGCCCTAATGAGAATATTAAAAAAAATTAAAGTAAACGCGCTCTATTGAACATCTAAGACTCTAAGCAAGTGCGCTCCATTGAGAATGTTAGAAAATGCGCAGGTGAAGAAAACACTCTCTATTGAGAATTTAGGCTTTTTAGCAAGTGCGCTCCATTGAGAATTCTTTAAAAATTGAAAATGTGCTCCATTGAGAAACTGGTTTTTTCACAAACGCGCTGTACTGACAAGTCTAGAAAAATGAGGTAATTAAGGAAACGCGCTCTATTGAGAACCTGGGACTGTAAGCAAGTGCGCTCTAATGAAAATTCTAGTAAAAAGAGAAAAATAAGGAAACGCGCTCCATTGACAACCCTAGAAAAAACTGCATTTTTCAGAGATCTCCAAGTGGAACGATTCCAGCGAAGTGTCAAAACGTCGGAAGAAGCGATGCGTGTAATGCAAGAGAGAATGAACATGTTCCAGAAGGTTTTCTCCGGACGTAAGCCTCAAATTATCAGTAGAGCATACTTGCATCATGAGTCATTTCAGCTGTAAAACAAAATTGGCAAAAAATGGGAAGCGCGTTCAAAACGCTTCAACAATCGTTCGAAATTGATGAGACTGTCGGTAAGTGTCCCCCTAATTGAAGAGCACCTGAAAATACGAAAAAGCATCATTTCCAGCTAGTCGTCGTCTAACGGACGCTCTCGCTCATACTGCATCGGAATATCATGATATTGGACAGGTTTTCGATGCCCATACGAAAAATGATATGGAACCGGTTCTGGAGAATTTGTATTCGTATAAGGGAACCGTGCAGAATGTTCCCGATATTATTCATGTTCATAAGGTACGGTAGCTTAGCCTATTAAAATCGAAGCTACAGTAATCCTTAAACTTTCTTATTTAGACTAAGAACGTTTAAAGGCGCAGGATTACTGTAGAGCTGATTTTAAGAGATTGGCCTAACTTGTGAGATCCTAGGCCACCAAGCTTAGTCCCTCAGATCAAAATAACATAAGCAATGTCTTCCAGCAAGCCCTCCAAAAATTCCGTGAATCCGAAGGCCGTCTCTCCTCCATGGAAGCGGAGAAAATGAAGCAAAGAATCGATGCGATGAGCTACGCGGTCATCGCCGAAATTCAACACCAAACCGCTGAAAAAGTGGAGGATCTGAAATCGACGATGGGAACTTATTTGAAGAGACAAGCCACTTTTTATCAGGATGTCGCCAATAAGCTGGCGTCTCTTTCTGCAAGATATGATTGATTTGCTTAGCTTTTTTCACTTTTTATTGATTTTTTTTGGATATAGACTAATTCCATATATTTTGTGCAATTCCTTACTTTTCCCCCGCCACACACCTCCATTCTTTGTACCATAATGATTCTGAATTCTTTCCCGTTTCCCATTATTTATGCACCCACTCCCCCGAATGCCTTTAGCAATATTTTTGATGATTTTTTTCTACTAACAATCCCATCTATTTCTTAATTTTTTGATTGAAAATGCATCGGAATAAATTGTGATGAATGAATTAACTTACTTTGGGAGAAGAGTTTTTAAAAAGTTATCAATGAACGAAAAAATTAGTTTAACTGTTTCTGTTTCAATATTCCTAGAAAAGAAATGAAACTTTTTTACTTAGTTTTTTCATATAACAGAAAAAAAAGAAACTTTAAGTGAGTGTATCTCAGTTATTATTAGAGATAGAAAAAAGTTGTCAACTAATGAAATATTGCTCATAATAAGAGCTACATTTCATTAGTTGACCACTTTTTGATAGCTCTTCTAGGAAGTGAGATATTAGCGTTTGAAGTAACTTTACGCAGAAAAATGTCATATGGAAACTTTAAAGGCGCATATCTCGCTTCCTGTTAGAGATAGCAAAAAGTGCTCAACTAAGAAAATGTAGCCCAAATGATGAGCAATATTTCATTAGTTGACAACTTTTTGATAGCTCTCATGGGAACCGAGATATAGGCGTTTGAAGTGGCGCCGCCGCTCCTCTCCTCACGCCGCTACCGTCTGCGTCTCTTGGCGCTTCTATCTCGCTCCTTGTTAGAGATAGCAAAAAACTCACAACTAATGAAATGTAGTACTTAACAAGGGCTACAATTCATTAGTTTACAGCTTTTTGATATCTCTTCTCCCAACAAAGTTATGACAAATTAAAATTAGGTTACTGAACTGAAGGGTTCTTAAAATTTTGAAAAAAAAATTTCATGTTTCAAAACATAATTTTTTTTGCTATTAATTTTATTTTTACTAGTAGGCAAAAATTAATGCTATTCTACCTTCTTTCTTAAAACACGAAAGTATGGGGTTGACATTTTTTGTGTGTTTGTGTGTTCGTTTGTCGCCAGCCTTTTCTCGGCCACTACTGAACCGTTTTAGTTCGTTCTTGGACTAAAAGATCAGAAAAGTTGGCCGCATGATGCCCGTCTTTTTGGATTTTCAAAATTCTAATTTTGAAGCTTTTTGCAGCCAAAAAACTGATTTTTTAGTGCAAAAATCCAACTTTCGCACTGTTCTTCCCAGGAGGAAATTGGTTGTCTCTCTCGCCAAGAGGGAGTGGGCGGAGTCAGCCACGTGGTTCCCATAGCGGGCGGCGGAACCCGGGAGGTGTCGGCTGCTGCGTTTGTATATACTTCCGGACCTGCTCGCGCGCGCGAGGATAAATCGAAAAAAGAAACTGTTCATATGGAAACTGATTGAAAATGAACCAACTCAACACGTGGCGCAGCCGCGTCTAGCCTGGGCGCCAAACGAGCGTAGCGAGTTCAGGCGTCCAGGCTAGTTTCCAAAAAATAAACTAATAAATTTTCAAAGAAATATCGTCTAGTTGATCTTGGGAATAGCTAGTTTTTGATCTATCGTATGATATTTGAAGTCACTTTAACTCTAGCTGTTATGGAAACAGAGTTAGACTTGTTCTGAACTTCATACGAAAATTAAAAAAAAAAAACAAAATTTGAATTCCTAATTTTTTTCCTTGCTCATAAGCCTGAACATGATTCAAAATTATTGGATAGCTCTGTTTTTTTTCTAAAAAATTGTACTTTTTCTAATGTGTGCAAAACTATTGAATAATTTTTTAATCAGTTTTGTATTACAATAAATAGAATTCTGAAACAGAAACTTATTTTTTTTACAAGGAGGCGCAAAATTATCTTCGGTTAGCCTAGAAACTACTGCTTCATCTAATAATTATCTCCCATTTTTGAAGTCATTTCATTCATATTTAAATTAAACAATTTAATAAAAAAAAATTTCATTATTATTATTATTTTATTTACAGTACTGTTCAAAAATTTATTTAAAAAATAGTTTTTCAGTTGATTTTCGGTCATTTTGGCCATTTTCAGGGGTCGAGAGCTCGTCTCACAAAATTCCGATCACTCTCAAAATTTTTGGGGGTATAAAACAAACCTAAATGAACAACTTTGCATTCACAGAATTTTTTGAAAGTTCCTAGTTTTTCAGCTATTTGGTGAGTTCTGAAACACACCTTTTTTCATGTTTTCATTGCAAAAACGGCCGAAAAAGGGGTATGAGTCAGAAAACGCCGCATAGCTGAAAAATTAGGCATTTTCAAAAAATTCTGTGAATGCAAAGTTGTTAATTTAGGTTCGTTTTATACCCTCAAAAATTTTGAGAGTGATCGGAAACTTGAGAGCCGAGATCCAGAAGCCTGAAAATGGTCGAGAATCAACTGGAAAAGTAATAAAATAAAAACTAAAATTTTCAACTTTTTCTAAGATTCCATAAAATCTCCAGGTTTTTTTTGGTCATAATCCTTCGGAGTTGTATAGAAAAAGTCTGATGTTTTTGAAAAGGATTGTAAAGTGTTTCTTATCAAAACCACTAACGGAGATAAATTAAAATTATATGTATGAAACGGGATTTTAAATTATATTTTTTAGAGAAAATTACTGTTTCAGAAAGCTAAAAAATTTTCTAATCATTTAGCAATTCAATTATTAATCGAGTATATAGTCAAAAAGTTCCCTTCTAATTTTCAGCTCCGATCCACTCCTCTCTCATTCTTCCCTCTAATAAACTATCTTTGTAACTGTATTCGTATCAATAAGAAAGAATAATGGGTGGTCGGAGGAAAAAAGATTACATCAAAAGAAGGAATGGATTCTTATCTTCATCCTTTCGAGACTTTCGGATAGTATGAGAGATAGAGGGAAGAGGGATTTAGTTCATTGAACGGTTTGCGTGGAAAAAAAATTCTGTTTCATGGTAAAAGTTTCTGGATTCACAGCTGGTTCAAAAACGATTTTTGATCCAAAGGGCGTAATAGTGTGCAGTTGAAGGCTCGATAAAAAACTACGGGAAAGACTTAACAATATTTTTTTTCAAATAAAGAAAACTCTGTTTCTCACTGCTAAAGTTAATTTCATAATTATTCGAAATTGATCTTTTGAAAGCTGTCTCATCTTAAATCCTTTATAACTTTGTTCGGAAAAGAGATATCAAAAAATTGTCAACCAACAAAATATAGCTCTTATGATGAGGAAGAAATCATTAGTTGACAACTTTTTCATAGCTCTTACAGGAACCGAGTTAAAAGCACTGAAACATAGGATAGACTTAGAGACGCAGAGAAAACCAAGAGATAGAGCGTCTAACTGTCTGTGTCTCTTCCCGAAAACTTTAAACGCTTATATCTCGCTTATTTTAAAAGCTATCAAAAAGCGGTGAACTAATAAAATGTAGCCCTTATTTTGTGCTAAAAAAAAAAATATTTTGTGCTACATTTTATTAGTTGATAACCTTTTGATAGCACTTATGGGAACTGAGATATAAGAGTTTGAAGTTACATTACGCAAAAAAATGTTCTTCCTCAGTTTAAAGGCGCATATCTCAGTTCCCATTATAGCTATCAAAAAGTGGTCAACTAGCAAAATGTAGCCCTTACTATGAGCAATATTTCATTAGTTTACAACTTTTTGCTAACTTTAACGGGAGTTGAGATATCCTGATTTGAAAAAAAAATCCTTCATGATTCTGCTCTCAAGTTATTCTCTCAAAAAATTTTCTCTGTTTCCGACCAATGTTATAAAATTTTATTTTCTGTGCTGTAAACCGGTCTTTAATTTATATTTACTCCGATTGACATCACACCAAAATTATTAAGGTTCCTAACCATATTCACACTTTATGAAACAGTAATTGTTACTATGATCAAGTCTATGGTATCCCAGCCTCCTAAACCTTTTTTCAGTTTCATAAATCCCGGATGAAACTGTTCATTTCTTTCAAAACTTTCTCTCCTTTCAACAAGATCTCAAGTTCCTTTTTTCCCCAATCATTTCCCCCGATTGCCCTTTCATGACTTTCTCCACCCCCCAACCACAGAAAACACTAGTACACCGTCCCAGAAAATCAGGATAAGGGCGCATTCCTTTTCTCTCTCTCTCTCTCTCTCTCTCTCTCTCTCTCTCTCTCTCTCTCTCTTTTCCTTTTCGAATGGAATGTGTGTGTGTGTGTGTACACATCAAAAAAGCGATATCTTTTCGCCTACAATCGCATCGAAAGAAGGTAAGTCGGTCAAGGCCTAAACGTTGTCACTGGTCGTCGGGATATGTCGGAGGAGGAGGAGGAGAACTAACCCCAGAAGACACGGACGACCCCTTTCCCGGAGAGAGAGAGAGTCATCACTAACCGATACACATCTCTAGATAGATCTCTTCCCACCCCGACTTCTGGTTATTCTCGCATGTTTACAGAAAATCGTCGTTTTCCTTTTTATTCGTATTTTTTGGTTACTGTAGCTTACTGTAGCTTTTGGAGCCTTTGGTTACTGTAGCTTACTGTAGCTATTGGAGCCATTCTAAATGAAGCATCTGAGAAACCGTTTAAAAAAATAATTTCTGTTTCTCACTGTAGTCTAAATTGCTAACATGTATAATTTTTGATATCCATCCTGAAATGTTTTCACTTATTTTCAGTACTTCCCACCCACTTTATAGCCTAATCTTTATTCAAAACGCTCATATCTCGGTTCCCGTTAAAGCTATCAAAAAGTTATCAACTAATGAAATGTTGTTCATAATAAGGGCTATATTTTGTTAGTTGACAACTTTTTTGTAGCTCTTACGGGAACTGAGATATACCGGTTTGAAGTTTAAGGTTGCTTTTTTTTTAACTTTTATCCGAAATTTTGATACCAGCAGTATGCAACCTAAATGAATATTTCATATGAAAATGTGATGAAACTGTGATTTTTCTAATCTTAAATCGAAATTTTAAAATTCTATTATCCTTAAAAATCCACTAATTTTCCCGTTTCCACCTACTCACTTAAATTTTCAAAAATTCCAAAATCCTTAATTCTTCCTCATTGGCCTTCGTAAAAGATACTCTCCATGTCTCATATCCCTTTTTCATTTCTTTTATCAGTTAAGGTCATCTATCCGTTTTTGGTCACAGATAAGTACGTCTCTTTGATTTCGTTGATAATCGGAACCTAGTACGACCTATATCGGAAGGATGTAGAAAAACGGAAATATTCTGTTTCGACATAAGATTAGAGACATAAGAAGGCTTAGTAATTGAGTTTTTGGAATACAATTATAATAGAATCATGGCACTGTTTCAGCTAGGAAACATAGATCTTGTTACATTGTATAAACAGTAGTATTCTTGCATTTTTAGAAAACGGTATATCTTGGTTCCCATTAGAGCTACCAAAAAGTTGTCAACTAACAAAATGTGGCACTTTTTATGAGCAATATTTCATTAGTTGACAGTTTTTTGGTAGCTATTACAGAAACTGAGATAAACTCACTCATATTTCTGATCTGCTACATTCTAGCGTTTTCGTTCCAATCAAATGAAAAATTACCGACGGTAATTTACCGTTCTATTTTTTCTAGAAATACCGAAACAGTAAATCTAAAAATTTGATATTACTATCGAATAATGCTGTATTAAATATTCATACTCAAAAATAACAAATCTGAAACAGTATGTTACATAGGTTCACTGGTCATAACTCCTGTGGGTGGGTTTCCTTTCAATTTAGCTGAACAAATTTTAAATCTACTGCCCAAATAAACTTGCAAGTTGAAACAGATGTTTTTTGATAAATTTGAGAAAACTTGAAAAATATTACACGTCCTGTATGTACATACGGTATGTAATATTTTTCAAGTTTTCTTAAATTTATCAAAAAACACCTGTTTCAACTTGCAAGTTTATTTGGGTAGTAGATTTAAAATTTGTTCATCTAAGTTCAAATCGAACCCACCCACAAGAGTTATGACCAATGAACCCATCTTCACTAAAATTTCAAGTTAAAAAAAAAATCGGTTTCAGCTTTTTCATAAGTTATGACAAAGTTTCTTAGAGACTAATAGGATCTTCAATATTCTGTATATTCACTAATCACGTCATCATGCCGAAACTTCTTTCAAAATGAGTCACCCGGCGGGAATCCCGATAAATCCAATACTGATCCAGTTTTTCTTCTTCCTTTATATTGAATGCAACACTTGACTTTTCCCTCCTTTTTTCACCATTCTTTATATATTTTTCTCCGTTTCAAAATCTTAATTTCTGTTCAACCATTATAGTTCCTCTAATGGCTAAAATTTTCAGCATGTCTCGGGTGATATTCTTATTGCTCGTTAGCCTGGCAGCCGTTTCGGCTGTCTTCGAGTGCAGTTCACACGAGACGACGGCTTTCGTTCGGATTCCACGCGCCCGGTTAGACGGTACACCAGTTGTCATTTCGACCGCAGGTTCGTCTTCTTTCTAATTGACCTAGTTTTTGATTGGGGGGAAGAGAAAGAGAGAGAAAGAGAAAGAGGTTTGCACGACCGATGACAGTTTTCTCTTTTTTTTCGGTTAGGAAGGGAAAGGGATGGTTTCGATTTCTTCTTATTAAAAGGGGAAGTGTTGGGAAATGAGATTTCGGTTTCAGAAATATTTTTTCTTTGATTCAAGTTAGTAATGGACAGTAACAAACGGATAGTTGTAAACGAGATTAAAAACATTACTGTTTCATACTTAATATGAAAGCGAAAAAATATAAGATGGAAATAGTTTCCATTCATTCAGAAAATCTTAATCGGAGCATTATCAAACTTAGTTCAAAGCGGTGTATCTCGACTCCTGTCAGAGCTATGAAGAAGTTGTCAACTGACAAAATGTAGCTCTTATAATGAGCAATATTTCATTAGTTGACAACTTTTTGATAGCTTTTAAACTAACCGAGTTATAGCAATCTGAAACATTTTTTTCAAAAATTTTTTTTTAAAATTTTTTAAAACTCTAATATCTCGGCTCCGATCATAGCTACAAAAAAGTTGTCAACTGACAAAATGTAGCTCTTATTATGAGCAACATTTCATTAGCTGACAACTTTTTGATAGCTCTTGAACTAACCGGGTTATATCGATTTGAAAATTTTGAAAAAAAAATAAACAAATTTTTTTTTCAATTTTTTGAAACTCAAATATTTCGGTCCAATTAAAAATATACAACTGAAAATTGTAACTTTCCTATTTCTTCAACATGGCTAGTGAAACGTTAAAATTTAATACTGTTTCATTTGAGTAGTAAATTTTTTAAAATTTTTTGCTAATCGATAATAGTATACAATATTAAACTTTTTAAACTCCCAATTCCTGTTTCAGGACACGATTTAACATGCGCTCAATACTGCCGTAACAACATCGAACCAACGACCGGAGCCCAACGAGTCTGCGCCTCATTCAACTTCGACGGTCGCGAGACATGCTACTTCTTCGACGACGCCGCCACCCCAGCCGGCACATCTCAATTGACAGCAAACCCATCTGCTAACAACTTCTATTATGAGAAAACTTGTATTCCAAATGTTTCTGCTCATGAGGCCTGTACCTACAGATCATTCTCATTCGAGAGAGCACGTAACACTCAATTGGAAGGATTCGTGAAGAAGTCTGTGACTGTTAAGAATCGCGAGCATTGTTTATCGGCGTGTTTGAAGGAGAAGGAGTTTGTATGCAAGTCTGTCAACTTCCACTATGAGAATAGCCTTTGCGAGTTGTCCGTTGAGGATAAGAGATCCAAACCAACTCATGTCCGTATGTCCGAGGGAATCGACTACTACGATAACAACTGTCTTTCCCGCCAAAACCGTTGTGGACCATCTGGAGGAAACTTAGTGTTCGTTAAGACCACCAACTTCGAAATCCGCTATTACGATCATACCCAATCAGTCGAAGCCCAAGAATCATACTGTCTCCAAAAGTGTCTCGACTCGTTGAACACTTTCTGCCGATCCGTTGAATTCAATCCAAAGGAGAAGAATTGTATCGTCTCCGATGAGGACACTTTCTCGCGTGCCGATCAACAAGGACAAGTCGTTGGAAAGGACTACTACGAGCCGATTTGTGTTGCCGGTAAGAGGAGGAAATGGGGCGAGACGGTGAATAAATATATAATGTTTTACAGCCGATTTATCGTCGTCCACTTGCCGTCAACAAGCCGCTTTTGAGAGATTTATTGGAAGTTCGATTGAGGGAGAAGTCGTTGCTTCTGCTCAAGGAGTCACTATTTCGGATTGTATTTCTCTTTGCTTCCAGGTAATTAGGGGCGCAGATGAAATGGAAAGATTTAAATTTTCTGAACTTTAAGGCCCCATTGAAACAGGAAGGGGCATCTAGGCTATAATAGTATAGCTATAACCCTAAGGGATAGTATTTTACTCCAAGGAGACATTTATACCTTAAAGGGACATCCTAGACTCTAGGGGGACATATATGACACCAAGGGGACATCTAGACTAAGATCAAACAGTTATAGCCATAAGGGATAGTCGTAAGTCCAAGGGGACATCTATACCTTGAAGGGACAGTAACGAATCTATAAGCTAGCTTTAAAGGGACATCTAAGACTCTAAGGGATAGCTAGCTACAGCTAAAATATTAATAGACAGATCTAAGCATAGTTGTCGGTGGCCGGGCCGGGCCCAGATGAAAAATATTACGGCCCGGCCCGGCCACAAGGACCCGGATTCACAAAGTTGCAATTTTTGACTAGAAAAATTGCAACTTTTATCTTGAAATTATTGCTTTAGATAGTGAACTTTGGTGAACAAATGATTAATTTTTTCGAAATGAAACCTTTTGGAAGTTTCCAAAAAAATTTTGAGAAAAAACCTATATTTCTTCTTTAAAAAATCGAGTACCCGGGCCGGTGGCCGGGCCGGTGGCCCAACATTTTTCGGCCCGGCCCGGCCCGTGACCGGGCCGGGCCGTGGCCGGGCTGGGCCTTGAGCGTGTTTCGACAACTATGGATCTAAGTAATGAGGAAACCGTTTCTAACTCTTATGGGTCATCTGAAACACTAAACTAACATTAGCTATAACAAGTTGCCATCAATAACTCTTTCCAGAACCTCAACTGCAAATCCATCAACTACGATCGCACGGCCTCCTCCTGTTTCATCTACGCCGTCGGTCGCCAGGATGCCAACATCAAGGCCAACCCATCAATGGACTACTACGAGTTCAACTGTGAATCCCAATTCGGTGGAATGGCTCTTTGCACCAACGAAGGCATTAGATTCATTGTCAACACCAAGGAACCCTACACCGGAGCTATTTACGCCGCTGAGAGATTCTCGACTTGCTCTCAAGTTGTGGAGAATGCTAAACAAATCTCGATCACCTTCCCACCACCAACTGTTACATCGGATTGTGGAACTGTTATTCGAGATGGAAAGATGGAAGCTTTGGTTGTGGTTTCCCTCGATGGAGTTCTTCCACATCAAGTAACCACTGAATGGGATCGTTTCTATCGTGTCTCTTGTGATGTCTCCATGGATAAAATGGTTAAGGAAGGATCTGTTGTTGTCACTACGATCTACGAGGCCTCTTCCCAAAATACCACTGTCTTAGACGTGGCTACTCCACCACCAGTCACAGCTGAACTCCAAATACTTAACCAATTGGAGGAGCCACTTCACAAGGCATCGATCGGAGACCCACTTCTACTTGTCATCACTTCTGAGCAAGCCGGACCACACAATATGATGGTTACTGAATGCACTGCCACTCGCGTAGGAGGATTCGGAGATACCGTACCATTCACTCTCATCGAAAACGGTTGCCCAAGATATCCAGCTCTTGTGGGACCAGTCGAACAAGATTTCGATAAGAACCGCCTGAAATCTGATCTCCGCGCGTTCCGTCTCGACGGTTCCTACGACGTCCAGATCGTTTGCTCGATTATGTTCTGTGCGGGACCAAACGGATGCCCGGTGTCGAATTGTTTGGATTCGGGAACCAACGAGTTGTTCATGTCGCACGGAAGAAAGAAGAGATCTGCTTATTTCGAGGCCGGAGAGACCGAGGAGAAGTTGTCGGCGATTATTCGTGTGTTCGCCAAGGGAGAGGATGAGGAGGAGATTGAGATGGGAAATAATACAGCGATGACCAGGTGAGATAGTGAAGCAAAGGGAATGCAATTGTGGATTAGTAATAGAGGGTGAAGATAAGGGAACAATGAAATTGTAAAAATTTAGAAAAAGTTGGGGGGCAAGGTTAGTGCGACTTTAGCACGGTTTTGGCACGGTTTTTGAAAAGGGGAGTGGTAAAAAATACCGCAGCGCTAGGGGTAAGCTGGTGCGGCTTGGTGCGGCTTGGAGCGGCTTTGGTGCGGCTTTGGTGCGGCTTCGGCACGGTATTGGCACGGTTTCGCTTAAATCGTAAATATTTGAAATAAAGTGTTACTAAGTTGAAGCTGCGTTAAGGCTGCTTTGGATCGGCTTGGTGCGGCTTTTCTTAAATCGTAAGAACTTCGATAAAAAGTGGTACTAATAAGAAGCTGCGTAAAGGCGATTTGGCACAGTTTTCGCACGGTGCGACGTTTTTTGTAATCAGAAGTGTTAAAAATATCGCAACACTAGAGTGTAAGTTGGTGCGGCTTAGTGCGGCTTTGGTGCGGCTTTGGTGCGGCTTAGTGCGGCTTTGGTGCGGCTTTGGTGCGGCTTTGGTGCGGCTTGGTGCGGCTTTGGTGCGGCTTTGGTGCGGCTTTGGTGCGGCTTTGGTGCGGATTTGGTGCGGCTTTGGTGCGGATTTGGTGCGGCTTGGTGAGGCTTTGGTGCGGCTTGGTGCGGCTTTGGTGCGGCTTGGTGCGGCTTTGGTGCGGCTTTGGTGCGGCTTTGAAGCTGCGTCAACGCTACATTGTTCCCCGCCCACTAAGTCGCCTAGCATTCTCTTAACCAAAATTGGCACCATGGACCACTAGCGACCCAATTTCCAGATTAAAAAAAATCACGGTTCCTTATGATTCCTATAAACCATCACCATCCCCAATCTTTACTAAGCCTGGGAAACTTTTCACGTTTCAGCTTCGCCGACTCCGCCGACCTTCTCTGCATCTCTGAGCCATACTTCGTCAGCTCCGTCGTCTCACTCTCCGTCCTCTGCTTCGCTCTCTCCGCCATCATTGCCATTTGGGGATGCCATTCTCTTCACGCTAAACCAGCCAAACAAGTTGCCGCTTAATCTAGAGAATTCTCGAAATTTTAAATTCTTCTTGTTCAATTATGTTCTCTCCTACACCCCAAATCTCTTTCTCATATCTTTTTTTATTTTTCTAACTTCTAATAATAATAGAAAATAATAATAAGTCCCGCCCCTTGACACTACAATCATTTCAACCAAAAGAAAACCAACCAACCTTTTTTCCACTATGGGTTTTTTCTCTGAAAAAGCACTTTAATTTTTTTGTCGTTCCCCAATTTCTTTCAGCTTTTTTATGTTTTGTTAATGAATTTTTATTTCGTTTTTTTTGAATGAAAATAAAAATTTTAATTGATTTAATTTTAAATGATTTTTTCATAGTAATCAGTAAAGAAATTAAAGTTTTGAAACAGAATTAAAAAAAAGGTGTTTCAAAAACTACTGATATTTTATAGAACTAATAGAAAACTTGATTATCCAACAGAAGTTCGATTCTTTAAAAGTAGGACTGAAATCAGTTTTTGGTTTCAAATTTCAGATTGATTTTTTAATTCTGATCATTTTTGCAGTTGAGTTTTTCACGAAATTGCCTCCGAAGACCAGAAAACGCCGGTTAAAAAACGCAAATGTCGTTCAAAATGGAAGAGTTTTGACTTGAACTCGGCCAGCGTCTTCAACGTTGCCATGCGTCATTTCAACGAGTTTCCAGTCAAATTTCGCTTTGAAAACACTGGAAAACGACTGAAAATATAGAAAAGTGCCACATAAATGAAAAATTATCGATTTTCTGTCATGAAACGGCGCGCTGCAACTCAAAAGGCGCTGGCCGAGGGTCTGGAAAACTCTTATACAGCGTTTTCTGCCCTTCGGTGGCGATTTCGTGAAAAAAGTTCAACTGCAAAAATGATCAGTTTCAAAAACTCTATAAAATAAGCCAGATTAAAAAATGACTTCAGTAATCCTTTAATGAAAATTTCAAGAAAAATTTAAAAATACGTTTTAAGAGATTACTATAAGATCTTGAACGGAATAGTAATGATTTCCAGAAATTGATGCGAACTAGTAGTTCGAAAACGATAAATCAGCATGGGAATGAAAAAAAAATCCTATTTTAATGAAAAAAAATTGTAACATAAAAAAAATGTTTCAAAAACTGGTTATCCCAGTGAATTTAATGAGTGAATTCGTTCTTCTCCTCAAAATGTGAATGACCACCCTATTCATACCGCCGCCCTGCGTCGAAAAAAATTAAAATAGGAGTAGCAAGCGCGCCCCATTAGACAGTGCATTTTTCCGCGGCGATTCAAACATTTTAAACCGAAATTATGCTTTTTAGTACTGAAAATGACTATTTCGTTGAATAAACATGACTTTCGATTAATTTTTCACAAAAGAATTCTCTAGCAATTGAAGAAAAGTGCCAGAGGAGCCAAAAAATCGCAAAATTTCGAAAATTCATGCAGTGTGAAAAAAGTTAATAGACCTTGAATTCTTGGATTTTTTCAAAAAATTGCTAATTCTCTCTAGATTTTTCGAAAATAGAAATGAATTAGTTAGAATTGACTTTTTTTTAAAGAAAACAATTATTCGAGGTGAAAAAAGCCCTGTAACCGAGATTTATATATATTTTTTAGAACAAAGCTGCAATTTATATCACTGTATTCTGTTGGAGTTTATTGACACAAGATCGTGTACATATGCATTTCTTAAGCTATATAAGCTCTAAAAATGATGTAAACAGTTCTAATTCAACAATTCGGAGTTTGAAATTCTTCAAACTAGGCACATTTCTAAAGAACTTTGAGTCCAAATCGTTCATAACCTGGAAAACTGACTTGATTTTGACGAACACAGTTTGGAAATTAATATAATTTATTTCATTAATATGATTAACATTCAATATTTTGATGAACATATTTATTTTATAAACAAAGGTATCCGCTTGCACTTGTGTGATAAGGAGAACCTGAAAAAACTCTTGGCGGAGAAGTATTTTGAGAACTAGAGTGACTAACCGCTCATCTGGTTTTTTTTTTCGAAGTTTCCTTGTTTTTGGATGAAATTGATGATAATTGTCACCTGTAAAAGACTTAATTATGTTTTATATTTCCTACAATCACTTACCATCAGTTAAAATTGATTCTCACGCCATTTTTAACACGAAAAAACCAACTGATCATCTGAAAATGAATAAAAAAAGTCACTCATACATAAGCCTGACGGAATTTGAAAAAATTCATCGAAAAAAGAATAAGAAAAACACGAATTTTAAAGAAAATTCCACGAGTAAAAATTTTTGAAATTAAAAACCATTAATGCGCCAAGGTGTCGCGAAACGCGCCAAGCTGTCGGTCTCGCAAAACGGGTCAGCACGCACTTTTTATTTTTTCGACGCAGGGCGGCGTGTACTGTTTCAAAATCTTCATTAATAACTTCTGAAAAACAATATAATGATTTGTTCGGTATTAAATATCTAGATTAGCTATTTCAATAAAATTTCATTCCACAATTAAATATTTATTTTTTTTATTTTAACACATGTTAGTTGCCGGTGGCAATAACCCTCTGCCCTTTCTCGGGACGCGCCGCCCGCATGCAACGAGGCTCCGAAATACCGCTCATAACACGCAAGTAGCGACACGTAATTAGTTAGTTAGTTTTTGCCCGTTTTTCGGCTGAGAGTAGTATTTTTGCTTTGTTTTGGTTTTGATAATTCTGTTTTCTGTAGGTTTTTGAGCTAGCGAATTCTTGTTAAGTTTTTAGCGATCTCTCATAAACATTCCCGTTACACACAGGTTGCGTACGGTTCTTTCTGTTGTAATTTTCTTTATTTCTTCTTTATATTTATTTTTCTTCTCGTAATAAATTTATTTATTACGGCTTGTCGTTCTTTTTTCTCGTTTATTTATCCGGACCTTGATCACCCCGTTTTATACGTGGGCAACTTGGGGGCCGAACCGATATTTTTGTTGTTTTTCGTTCGTTTTCGACGCGTGCCGTTTCAGTTTGGATTAACTGTGCGGATTGAAGAAAACTTCGGAGAATAATAATTTTACACGAGGAATTGGATTGTTCTGAGTGTTAACTGTCGATAATTGGATTATTATCGAACATCTGAGTCAATTCTTTTGGAGTAAAGTATTGATTTCAGGGTAGAAGAGCGACGAAGAGGATTAATGGAGAAGAATTTGGAGAATCCGGCGAAAGAGGAAAGCGGAGGAGGAGGAGGAGAGACGCCGATGGACGTGACGGATCCGCAGGTGAGCGTGAAGGATAGAAGAAAGCTGATTGTGGGTTTGTCGGAGTTTGTGAAAAAGGCGGCGACAGTTGAGAAGGAAGTGTTCGAAAGCTTACGGAGAAACACGTCGATTGCAGAGCACAAATGTGATTTGGCGGTGGCGCCGGTTAAGAAGTTCAATAAGGAATTGGTTGAGAGATTTGAGGAGATAGAGTGTGAGGCGTGGACGTTAAGCGTGTTGAACGTCATGAAGGAATTCAAGTTAGAAAATGTCGAAGAGCTGCGAAGCGCGTGTTTGAGAGCAGAGACTGCGGAGTTAGAGCTTGCGGAGGAGGAGACTGAAAAATTGAAAGAAAAATTAAAGAATCTTGAAAAAGAAAGAGAAATTTTGCAGGAGGCATGGAATGATGAAAAGACAACGATCGTCGCGAGGATGAAGGAAGCTGAGGAAGCTAGAGAGGAACTCGAAAAGCAATGGAAAAGCGCGGAAGAAGAAGAAAGTAGAAGGAAGGAAATGGAGAAGAAATTGAGGAGGACGGAAGCAGCGCTGAAGCAAGAAAGGAAGAGTTCGATGATTCTAAGAGAGAAGTTGGAGCGAAAGACCGGTGAGTTTGAGGAGTGGAAAAATAGTTGCAAAAACGAGGAGTTGCAGGAGAAGTCGAAGAGGCGAGAAGAATCATCGACAAATTCGGATGGAAGGGGAAGGAAGACGCCGTCGACAGTAAGAGGTGAGCAGAACGGTGAAGAGGGAGAGATTTATTGGCGGGAAAAAATCGATAATTGGGATACAGACGGTGCGCGGAGCATTCGGGGCGGAAAAACTGAGAAGGGAAAGCACGAAGGTAGTGTCGTGGGGTCGGAGGCGAGCAAAGTAGAGGAATTGGTACACGGCATGAATAAGTTTCTGAGGGCGCAGGTGCTGCCGGAACCGAGGGTGTTTGATGGGTTAAGCGAATTCGGAGAATTCAAGAGAACATTCTTGCTTAAATACCGAGATATCACATGTTCCGATGATGAATTGGTAGCAATTCTGGAGGAAAAATTCTTGAAAGGAGCGGCCAAATCACTGTTCAAGTCTCTTCCGAGAAGACATGAAAGATCGATCAAAGACTTGTTTCAAGAATTCCAGAAGAAACTTGAAAAGAGACAAGGAGATAGTAAGGCAGAGGCTTTGAATACATTTGAAGAGCTACGACGGGGAATGAATCAGTCTTTGTGGGAGTATTTGATAGCGGTGGAGAAGTGGTCTAGAAAGGCTTTCACTGATGTCAGTGAAGCCACGTTGTCACAGGTCAGAACGACCAAATTGCTGAAAGCTGTAAAGACAGATGAGACGACACACAGAATGTTAGTGATGAAGAGATACGACTTGCCGGTGGAAGAGCAATATGAGGCGTTGAAAGACATTGCGCTGCAGCAGGAAAATGAGAAAAAGAAAAGTCAAAGTCACATGAAGGACAATAAAAGAGGCTTCGGGTATAAGGGAAATTTTGGAACGAGAAAAGAGGGCGATACTGGGAAAGAGAAAAGAACGGCGTCGGAACAAAAAGCTGATAATGAGGATAAAAAGAGTGAAACGGGATCAGTGAAGAGAAGAGGTTTTGGTAGTGGGAAAGAGTTTATTTGTTATAGATGCGGTGGTAGAGGACACAGTGCGAGACAATGTACGTCTAAAGCAGTTCAAAGTGTGGATGTAAAGGAAGAAGGCGTCGGGAAGGAGATGATAGAAAGTGTGGAAATGTTGGGAAAGCGGTGTCGGATGGTAATTGATAGTGGGGCCGTGGTATCTGTGTTGTCAACGGGGGCGTGGGAAAGGTTGAAAGATGGTTGCAGTGGCTGGGAGAAGAAAGTGGAATTGTTGGAAAAGCCAAAGTTTACTCTTGTGAATGCGTCGAAAGAAAACATGTCGGTTGTTAATCAGTTGAAGATTCCAGTGAAGGTTAGGGGACGAGAAGCTTTTGTGTTATTCCAGTTGGTGCAAAATGAAAAAGATATATTCCTGCTGGGAACTAATGCGTTTGAAAGTGTCGGTGTAGAATTGAAGTGGAAAGCAGAGAGAGCAGCTGCCCGAACTGCGGAGAAAGTCAGAATCCCACCACAGTGCTGTGCAAAGATATCGTTGACAGTAGATGCAGATGTAGGAAAACAGGTCTTATTGGAGCCAGGAAAGGAATGGTTGCCGCTAAGTGTGTGTGCTAAAGATGAGGAAGGAAGGTTAACAGTAGTGATTTCTAACTGGAAAGATGAGCCCCTGCTCATAAAGAAAAATCAGATGATTGGTGTAGCAAGTAGGGGGTGGAGTATTGATGAAGAGGAAGAAAGTCGACAAGTGAATATGATGAATTTGGATAAGAGAACAACAATGGGAGAAGCCAAAAAAGCTGAAATTCTGAAATTGTTGGAAGGGAACGGAAAATTTCCGGATGGAAAAATTCTGGAAATAGTTAAGGAATTCAGTGACAGTTTTGCAATCGAGGATAATGAGTTGACACAGACAGATTTAGTGGGATGCGGGATTGAGTTGACAGAGACTAACCCGATTCGTCAAAAATGTCGACCAGTGCCATTGGCTTTGCAAGGAAATGTTAGAGGGATGTTGAAAGATATGGAGAAAAGGAGAGTGATCAAAAGATGCACTTCGCCTTGGGCTAGTCCGGTGGTACTCGTGAAGAAAAAGGATGGGAGTATTCGAATGTGTGTGGATTACAGAAAAGTGAATTCAGTCATTAAGCTGAATGCACATCCACTACCGCATATTGAATCGACGTTACAAGCACTTGGGGATAAAAGGGTTTTCACAACATTGGACTTAATGGCCGGATACTGGCAAATCAAAATGGAAGAAAAGTCAAAAGAAATAACGGCGTTTACCGTACTAAATGAGCAATATCAGTTTGAAGTTATGCCGTTTGGGTTGGCGACAAGTCCGGCGATTTTTCAGGCGGCGATGGAAGAGGTGTTAGGGGAATGGATTGGAAAGTCAGTGTTTGTGTATATTGATGACATCCTTATTGCAAGTAGGAACATAAAAGAGCATGAGGAAGATTTAAGGAAGGTGTTGAGAAGAATTCGTGAATGTGGATTGAAGTTGAAAGCTCAGAAATGTAAAATTGCTCAAAGTTCTGTTGAATACTTGGGTCACATTATTGATGAAAATGGTGTAAGGACAGATGAGAAAAAGGTGGAAAAAATGGAAAAGTTTCCAGTCCCAACGAATAGGAAGGAGTTGCATTCGTTTCTCGGGTTGTGTGCGTATTATCGGAACTTCGTGATGAACTTCGCGTCGATAGCTGCACCACTGACACCATTGACTTCGCCAAAAGTGGCATGGAGATGGACAGATGAGCAGCAGGAGGCGTTTGATGAGTTGAAAAGGAGAATGACGTCGGCACCAGTTCTGGCGCAACCAGATATTGAGGCGGCGAGGAGTTTTGAGAGACCGTTTTGCATCTTTACCGATGCTTCGGGATATGGAATTGGAGCAGTTTTGGCTCAAACAGGAAAAGATGGAAAAGTTCATCCGATTGCTTTTGCTTCTAAAGCATTGACACCCGCGGAAAAGAACTATCACGTTAGTGATAAGGAGGCGTTGGCAGTTTTGTTTGCTACAAGGAGATTTAAACATTTTATTTTCGGGTGTCCAACTACAGTTTTTACCGATCATCAGCCACTGACTAGTTTGTTCAAAGCTAAAACGTTGGCTGACAGATTGTTGAGATGGTCTATGGAAATGCAAGATTTCGCGCTGAATATGGTGTATCTGAAGGGAAAAGCTAATGCAGTAGCAGATGCTTTGTCAAGAGGAGGAGCACAAGAGATTGAGGAAATGAAAGAAGCACAAGAACAAGCAAAAATGGAAGTAGTAAGAGTGATCAATGAAGTACAAATAGTGAATGAGGAGGAAAGAGTGAAGCATGGTTGGAGATTGTTATTGGAAAAGGATGAGCAGTGGAAAAAGATCTTGCAGGACCTGGAAAAGGGGGAAAGTAAGGGAATGGTGGAAATTCCGGGAGATATGAGACGGGAACTGCAGGAGTTCATGATAGTTGGAGGAGAATTGATGTTGGTGACAAAGTATGGAGCAATGTTGAGAGTGGTGCCGGAGGAGAAAAGGAAGGAGATATTTTTGGAGGCTCATGGAGGTGTATTTGGAGGGCATTGGGGACCAGAAAAAGTGGGAGCGTTGCTGGAGAAAAAGTTTTGGTGGCCGAAAATGAAGGCGTGGGTTGTGAAATGGTCCAAAGAATGTCAGCCATGCACGGTGTTATGTCTCGTCCGGTCAGGGGCCCGGTGTTTTTCAGGAGGGGGAAGTTGCCGGTGGCAATAACCCTCTGCCCTTTCTCGGGACGCGCCGCCCGCATGCAACGAGGCTCCGAAATACCGCTCATAACACGCAAGTAGCGACACGTAATTAGTTAGTTAGTTTTTGCCCGTTTTTCGGCTGAGAGTAGTATTTTTGCTTTGTTTTGGTTTTGATAATTCTGTTTTCTGTAGGTTTTTGAGCTAGCGAATTCTTGTTAAGTTTTTAGCGATCTCTCATAAACATTCCCGTTACACACAGGTTGCGTACGGTTCTTTCTGTTGTAATTTTCTTTATTTCTTCTTTATATTTATTTTTCTTCTCGTAATAAATTTATTTATTACGGCTTGTCGTTCTTTTTTCTCGTTTATTTATCCGGACCTTGATCACCCCGTTTTATACGTGGGCAACTTGTTGCTGGCCGAAGAAGACTCACTCTGAATTTCTTCCCACCTTAACCTAAATAGTTGAAACCGCATTTTTTTTTCTTCAAAACTATTCAGGGATCACTGTTCATTTTCCTATGGTTCACTGTGTTTGAAATGCTTTTTTAGTTTGGGAAATAACTCACTGACGGTATAATTTTTTTGATGGATTATTCAAATGTTTATATTATTTAACTAGTTTTTTCTATTCTATTTTCATTTTCTCAGTTTCATAAAACAGTAGAAAATCGGACTAAATTTATAAAACTCGAAACCAAACGCTGATAGGAATCCAAGTAGTAATAACATTATTTTAAATACTGTTTCAGCTCATTTTCATCATACCTCGATTTTTAAAATTTGATGCTTTCATACAGACGATATTCACAAATTTATTTAAAAAAAAAAATTTTCCAAAAATATTTATTTATCCGTCCCTAACCTCAACTTCACCGCTCCAAACTTCCCAATTTGCTCCTCCGAAATCCCCAATTCCATTGCCTCATCACTCATCTTCAACACCAAATCCCTAGCAGTTCTGACTTGTTCCATATCCGCAATCTCACCAAAAGCTCCATTATCAATTTCAATTTGCAACAAATCACAGTTCAATGGAATTGAATTCAGAAGATTTTGGACATATGGAGTATGAGATTCACATTTGATTTTCCATTTTTTAAATGGAAGATTTGGTGGGAGTTGGGGAGGATTTGTGTACGAAAGCTGGAAATAAATTATGGGATATAATTGAAAAATTATAATTGTGAAACAGAATTTTTTTTTCGTTTTTGTAATTTTTCGCTAAATTCTTAAAGATTTTGGAAAATTACAAAATTTCAGTTACTGTAATTGCGATTACGGTAACCACTGGCTATCTTATTTCTAACATGAATTAGATTTTTTTTTCACGAAAATTTTTGAAAAATTGGGAAAAGAAGTTTTTTTTAGTCTACCTATCACTGATAAATTCTAATGATCTCAAATTTAATGACTTTGAAACTGAAATTTTTTTTCAGAAATATAATCGTGGCCGAAGTGGTAGGTAGGTTTTCTAGGCCACCTAAACCAATTTTTTCGTTTATTTTTCATCATAACCTACCAATAAAATTGAAATCTCTTCCAACTTTTTCTCCTTTAAAAAGTGTTTTTCCAAGTACTTTTCGACTTGATTCGCTACGTTAATCTCATTATTCAACGTCTTTTTTTCGTGTACTCCATCTTCAATTGTGGCTATCTGAAAATTAAAAAAAAAGTATATTTTTTCGAAATTTTTAATTTGAAATCTGAAATCAACGAAAAATTTTGAAATTCAAACATATAAACTTTCTTATGGGGTTATTCATGAAAAATAAAATTGCATTTAAATGCAAAAAATGCCACTTTAATGTTATTCAAGATTGCATTTAAATGCAAAAAAATGCATTTTAATTCATTACTGAGTTGAATTAAAATGCATGTCGGTGTCGAATATTACCACCGAGAAAGTCTGTGCGCCTTTAATGTGTCGATTCACGAGGTCCTCAATTTGTGGTTATTTCTTCCCGAAATTGAGATTAAGTGCCAAAGTTGCATGCCCCACAACTCGAGAAACTATTGTGAGATGAGATAGAAAAAAAATTATCACAGGAAAAACACGAATCGCTGAAAAATATTATTTAGATTAAATTAACTTCCATTCTTCCCGCAATTATGAATTTTTCACTCAGAAGTGAGATTTCCTTCAAAAAGTTGAGGACCTCGTGAATCGACACATTAAAGGCGCACAGACTTTCTCGGTGGTAATATTCGACACCGACATGCATTTTAATTCAACTCAGTAATGAATTAAAATGCATTTTTTTGCATTTAAATGCAATCTTGAATAACATTAAAGTGGCATTTTTTGCATTTAAATGCAATTTTATTTTTCATGAATAACCCCATTAATGAAACAGAAAAAAAAACTCACTTTATCCGAATACATAATATTCAAAATAATTCTATCCATTTTTTTTCTTGATTGGAATGCTGAAAATCAAAAAAAAATCGAAAAATGAAATCATGTTGAAACCGATAAAAAGCGTTATATTTCAAGTGCAAGTTCAAAAAACCAAAAGAGACGCAGAGAAAGAGAAACGTCATTTTTGTTAGCTAGTGCAAATAAACAAGTGTTGTGTGGAATACAGCGCATTTGCATACTGAAAATTGTTCCATGGCAATTTCTGAAACAGAATGAAATTCATAGAGATTTTGAAAAATAGAGATTTTGAAACGGAAAAAACAGAAATAAAAAACAAAAATTTGAAAACTTTTTATCCGGTTTTCTTTTCTATGTAAATGACGTGATTAAATAAATTAAATTAAATAAAATTAAAAATTTGAAAATTTCTTTTTTTTCTTTTTTTTTGTAATGGTTATCAAATTTAAGAATAGACAATTGGGATGATTTCTAGTTTTTGGCAGCTTTTTTTGAAAAGTTAGAATAATTGACTGTTCCAAACAGTTTATTTTTACTAAATTTTTTTTTTGAAAATTTGTTTCGTCGTATAATTCTAAAGCAGATAGCTCAGTCTAGAAAAACCAGGCAATATTTTCAACTTTTAATCTTTCTTGTTTCAAAGGTCTAATTAATTTTTGTGCAAAATGAAAAAATTAAGCATTTCAAAAAATTGTTCTTAATAAATAAAAAAAACACTGTTTCCTAAACAAAAAAAATATGAATAAAGAGTAGCTGGGATAATGGGCTGTAATCAATAATTTTGGTAAGCGTTCACCGTTGGATTATAAATAAGAGTTAAAACTAGCATAAATATCATTTGAAAATACTCACTATTTTTTCTGTTAATTTTTTCGAAAAGTTAACCATAAATGTTGATCGGTCGTAAAAAATTAAAAAATTTCAAAACAAAAAACAAATTTCACTGGTTTTTGCTATCCGGACCGTAATAGAATTATCATAATTTTGCTTAACAGTTTTCCCAAAACTTCATGTTTCTAGCTCTAATTATCTTAATATCGCTAAGATCCGACTATATTAGATAAAAAAGTTTACATCTGGTTTTATCAGGGAGAGATTTAAAAAAAATAGAGCAAAGAAAAAAAATTAAATAAAAAAAAGTTAATATAAGCCCGATATATATTTGGAAAAGTGGGCGGAGTCAATTAATCCTGCCTTTTTTAAAAAATAAATAATGAAGCGTCGAACAAACAGAGACGAAGCAAATGTACCAACTTCACATTTTGAAGAAATAATCTGAAAACGGTAAATTTTATTGAAAAGAACAATAAAATGAAGATGACAATGCGAAGGTTTTGAATTTCTTCTTCACATATTATCCGCCATGCCTCAATAAAAAGGGGCGGAGCTTGGATTTTAGATTATTTGTAACGTTTCGAGTGTTGCCTTTTTTTTCGATAATTTTTCTCTTATTTTTGAAACCGATTTTTTTTTGTTGCAAAAAGTTAACACTCTGAATTTGGAAACAACAACAGTTAAAATTTCAAAATCTACTGTTGATGGTTTTACAGAAAATAATGAATCCGGTTCAATTTTCCCTGTTTCATGCTATCCATGAATCAGTGATAGTTTTTTTGAAAAATGTTGCTTCAACGTGATATTTAAAATTTCGTGAAAAAACTGGTAATTTCAATTGGAACTAGGAAAGCAAAAAAAAATATGTTTCCCGTTAACCTTATCTTGTTATTCTAGTTATTAATATTTGATGGGACCTGAGCGTTAGGGAACAAGGTAAAAGTCGTCTTTTTGGAAAACTTTGTCTAAATTCGATTTTTTTTTAAATTCCGAATATTGAATGAAAAGCTGTCATACTTCACATACAATTAGAGGTTTTATATTATTTTTCTTCTTGCTAGCCTCCCTACAGTTTAAGGGTGCCGTTCTATTAGAGTAAATAAGTCAACCCAATTTTTCTGGGATTCGAAACCTAGCTCAGCTAAGCTCCCAAGACCAGTAGTTTCCAATTAAGCCTTAACCTATATCATCCCTTGTAGATCAATTTGAAATTTTTGTCAGTATATCAAGGGCGGAACAAGAACAGGAAATATCATTCTTCCTATTTTACAATTCTAGGTAATACCTTTCTGAAACCGATTTTTTATTTATTTTTTGTTTTTTCCCCCAATTACCTAATAAAAAAAAAGCAAATTTTCAAAAAAAAAATTTATTAACAGTCTGACAAAAAGTCAGTGGGGCCCATAGTTGTCGAAACACGCTCAAGGCCCGGCCCGGCCCGGCCCGGCCACGGCCCGGCCCGGCCACGGGCCGGGCCTTGGTGGCCGGGCCGGGCCGGGCCGAAAAATGTTGGGCCACCGGCCCGGCCACCGGCCCGGGTACTCGATTTTTTAAAAAATAAATATAGGTTTTTTCTCAAAATTTTTTGGAAACTGTCCAAAAGGTTTCATTTCGGAAAAATTAATCATTTGTTCACCAAAGTTCACTATCTAAAGCAATAATTTCAAGATAAAAGTTGCAATTTTTCAAGTCAAAAATTGCAACTTTGTGAATCCGGGCCCTTGTGACCGGGCCGGGCCGGGCCTGTGGCCGGGCCGGGCCGGGCCGTGGCCGGGCCGGGCCGTAATATTTTTCATCTGGGCCCGGCCCGGCCCGGCCCGGCCCGGCCACCGACAACTATGAGTGGGGCGAAATACATCATCGGCCGATTGATGTAAATCAACAGGAGTCAATTGACAATTAATCAAAACAGAAAACGGGAGCCATAATCCAGGAGAGAGAGAGATCCGATACCAGAGCCAATTCACATGTTGATGACGTCTTGTTCAGCTAGGGTGAAGCCACGGTCGACGAATTGTTTCCAGGTGTATGGGTAGTTGCAGTTGTCGGTGAAGCAGACGCATGTGTACATTTCGTGTTCATCTCCAACCACGTTCTTGTAGGTCTGAAACAGAAAATTTTTATATGGTGCCCTTATAAAAAGTTTATAGAAAAAAGTGTTTTGATTTTCGGCCATTTTGACTATTTTCAGGCTACTGTAGTTCGGCCACCAGGTTTCCGATCATTCTGAAAACTTTTGGGGGTATAAAACAAACCTTAATTAACAACTTTGCATTCACAGAATTCTTTGAAAATGTCTAGTTTTTCAGCTATTTGTCAATTTCTGAAACACACCTTTTTTCACGTTTTCAATGCAAAAAAAGCCAAAAACGTGAAAAAAGTGTGTTTCAGAAAACGCCGCAAAGCTGAAAAACTAGGAATTTTCAAAAAATTCTGTGAATGCAAAGTTGTTAATTTAGGTTTGTTTTATACCCCCAAAAATTTTCAGAGTGATCGGAAACTTGCGATCCGAGCTCCAGACCCCTGAAAATGGTCAAAATGGCTGAAAATCAACTGAAAAACAGTTTTTTTCTATAAACTTTTGAACGGTACTGTACATGGACCATGATTGTTTATTCTTAGCCTTTTCATAAAGCATCTTACAGTAACCATAGTTTAGGTAGCTTTTTAAATAGGTTACCTGCCCTTCTAATAAGGTTTCTTACAGTAACCTAGTTAGCCATACCTTTAGTTAGCTAGCTAAATAGATTAGGTGCCCTTCTAATAGAGTGACTAGCCTTAGCTACTTTTTTTTAACAGTATGACAAGTTTTAGGTGCCCTTCTAATAAAGTACCCCTTTTCTTACCTTAATCTGGCAATCCTTATCGATCTTATCATCCCAATCCAAATTCTCCTTCTTAGTCGGATCACGTTTTCCACCAGAAAAGCTTCCCAATTTGTTTCCACCATCAAAAAAAGCGGTACAATAATTCATCCCATCGAAAGTTCTCAAATTCTTTTCATCGTACTCATTCCATTTGTAACAGGAAAGAGCCAAGACCCATCCTATCATGGAAAGGAGGAGGATGAGCAAGTTCATCCTTGGAAGAAGAATTTGAGAGCGGGGTGTCGAGTCAGTAAAACAAGATACTGAATGAGGATGGTAGCGATACGGTGGCTCCGCAAGCTCCGCCCACTTTTTTAGGAAACAAAGAAACCCACTCCTTTTTCTTCGCCGCGGGTATTCTGACAACAAGATTAATGATGGGGGTAAGAGAAAGAGTGGAGCCATGTTTTCTTTGTGTGAGGGCTATTAATTTAAATTCAAATGGGGAGAGATGGGGATGGGGAAGGAGTTTATAAACAAGTCGATTTTTCTTTGGGTTACGGTAGATTAATTGTTTCCTTGGGTAAGAAGGGGTACGGTAGAAATACACGTAGCAATTTTATCGTTTTTCTGTTTCAAGTTTATCATGAAGTTCTGAAATAGGCAACTTTTATAATAATTCGAATATATTAAGTAATATCTTGATTCCTGTAAGAGCTAGGAAAAAATGGTCAACTAAATTTTTTTTTTGACAAGTGGAATTTTCAATGCTTTCAAAAACTCTTATATCTCGCCTCCCGTAATAGAAATTAAAAAATAGTCAACTAACAAAATATAGCTCTTATTATGAGCGATATTCTGTTAGTTGGCCACTTTTTGATATCTCCTATGCAAACCGAGAACATTTCTCGAAAAAAATTTTTTGACAGGGAGTTCTTTAATGCGTTTTAAAAACGCTTATATCTCGGCTCCCATGAGAGATATCAAACAACAATTAACTAACAAATTATAGCTCTTATTATAAGCAATATTTTATTAGTTGACCACTTTTTGATAGCTGCTCTAGGAACCGAGATATAGCGATTTTTCCAAAAAAATTTTTGTCGGATAAGAATTTTCATTCATTCAAACAGACTTGCACAGGGCCGGGCCGGGCCGGGCTCAAGTCAGAATTTTTCTAGCCCGGTCCGGGTCAAAAATTTGTTTTAAAAGCTTCAGAAAGAGAATTCTGATTTCGGAAACAGACTTTTGAGCGAATCAAAAAAATTGATAAAAAGAAAAATGAGTTTTGATGAAAGAAATTTTGAAAATATTGAAATTTCTTCAAAAAAATTTCACGCTGCAACAACAAAAATTCAAATCCGGCCCGGCCCGGCCCGGATTTGTGCAAGTCTGCATTTAAAAACGCTTATATCTCAGCTCCCATTAGAGCTATCAAAAAATGTTCAACTAACAAATTATAGCCCTTATCATAAGCTATATTCCATCAGTTGACCCTTTTTTAATATCTCTCATGATTCCCGAGTTACAACATTTTAAAAAATAACTTCCAATTCCAAGGTACCCTTTTATTCCCAATCTACCTAAACTGCTCATATTAATATTCCCACTTTCTCATTGTATTGGCGAATTGAATCAATCAAAGCGAAGAGGGGATAAGAGAGCGCCTAATGGGTTCTTGACATATTTGTTGTCGCTCTTTTCTCGATTTTCTCTATCAACACATAGTTCCCCCCTTGCTAAACATATATAGCTGATTTCTTCTTTTTTTAATTTTTTTTTTAGAAAAATTGAATTTCATCACCTTGAGAATGGTTTATTTTCAAGTTTGAATCGGATTTTGAGCGAATTACAGATTGCGGAAAGGCTTTCCAAATTTTGCTTCACTAATATTTTTCGACTTTTTGAAACTGCAATTTTTTTCGGATTCATGACAAAATTATATTTTTCATTTTTATGAGATTCATTGGTAAAACCGATTTTATCTTCAACTACATTTTCATAGTGATTTTTTTGCTTTGTTCTGCTTTACCACGGGGTTTCATAACATACAGCGCTCTACCGCACAAATTCTTGGCACATCTCAAAGTCTGCGAAAACCCGTGATGGTGCACGCAGTGTTTGCGGACATTTTTTGAAAAAATAACGTTAAAAAAGAGATTGAGTCGCCGCGTAGCCAATTGCGGTTAAACTCAGTATGGCGCGAAAATAAAATTTGAATTTCGGTACTCGATGAAACCCCGTGCTTTACTATTAATTTAACTTATTATTATTTAACAATTCCTAGTAGTAAGCTTATCAACTAAAAAAAAATGTTTTTATTTCTTTGATAATCTTAAAAAATTTTTACAGTTTCAAGAAGATGTTTTAATTTCAATCGACTTAATTGTTCCTTATTAAAAATAAAAAAATAAAAATTTCATTTAAATTAACTTGTGGCTTTTTCTTTTTTAAAATTTAATCAGCACAGTTTTTTTTCGAAAGTTCACAAAAGTAGTTAACGCAAAAAATTGAAAGCTATCAATTCGCTTTGTAACGCCTTGTCTAAAAAATCATAGATCTGAAACAGTTTTTTTTTCTCATTTTTTTTCTAAAAGAGTCGATTTCCAGTGTTTAATCACGTCATACCGTGAAACTTACTTTGAATTCCGTTGACTGAGTATCAAACGTAAAATATTTAATTTTTATGAATATTTTGAAAAAATTTCATTTTAATTTTGGCTTTGTAGAAAATACGGAAACTGACGCAAAAATGCAGAAATTCTACGTTTGATACTCAGTCAACGGAATTGAAGGTAAGCAGCCAAATTTTGCAGTTCAGTAGGGCGCAATTGTAGGCATTTTCAAAAAAAAAATTTTTTTCTAATTTTTTAATTTTTTGCGTTTCGAACAGTTGTGATAAGGAGGGATTAGAAAAAAAAACTTCGATCCGAATTCTTTTTTAATTGAAACATATGTTTTTTTTCCGATTTTAAAAAATATTTGCCGTTTCCGATTTCCGTCTTCCGTTTTCTAGTCATTTACATTTTGCTGCTATTCCTAAAAAATATCAAAAAACTACATTAAAATCTCCCCAAAAAACCCATTCCCTGACCAAAACACCTCCTCCCCTCCCACTCAAAATCTAGTCTGATCACCATTCTTCAATCCAATTTCCTCAGTTGGTTATGCAAACATTAGCGGCATCATAGAGAGATCTGGGAAAAGAGAGGAAGAGGAGGGTACTTGAGAGAATGTATCAAGTTGGTGGAATAAAGGGAAAAGAGGAATGATTATTTCGATTGGCATCACTTATTAGATCCTGGATTTGTTTCGAGATCCTGTCTGGGGGGCTCTTTTAGAATTGCAACTCTAATATACCGTATTTACTCTAATAGTACGGCATGCCGAAATATTTTTCGTGATCTTCATTTCCCTCCCGGCTTAATAGAGAGTGCCAATCAATTAGAGGTTGCCGCCTTATTTTTAAACTCCCCTTTTAGGAAATTTGCCTCCTAATTTTCATCAAAAATTGTCAAATATTGAACGAAAATTGAACAAATTTGTACTTATTTTTGTCATTTTTCTTATAAAATGGATCGAAATCCCGAAATTAAGAAGAATACTCAATTTTTAATCGCAAAATTATGAAAATAACTTGAAATTGCTTATTAGAAACTGCTGATTGGAAAGGGGGTGCCGTACAATTAGAGGCTGCCGCGCTATTTTTCAAACTTCTCATTTGACTGCCGGATTATTAGAGGCTACCAAACAATTAGAGGTGCCGTACTATTAGAGTAACTACGGTAGCTGCCCTTCTGAAGATGTAATTTAAAGTTAGTGTTGCTTTCTCTATTAGAATGAGTCTTCTAATGATATTGACCAAAAAATGAGTTAAAATAGAATTTCAAAAATATTTTTTGTTACTTCTTCTAAAAATAATTATGAAATTGCCATTATTTTTATTACTGTTTCTAAAATTCCATTTTATTCATGTTAGCTATAACTCATTTAGTTCACCATTATCACAACAAAAAAGTTTTTTTTGAGTTTCAATGATTTTGTTTAAGTGATGAATGAAATGCGAAAACTTCATGTTAAAAAAAGTTCTGTTTCTGAAACTACACACTAAAATTTACTGTTTCTTCTTTTTAGTTATTTTTTTTTTGAGCTATTTGTCAGAAATTGTTACGGATCTTTCAAATTAAATTTGTTTTCTTCGAATTTTCATCTTCAATAAGAAACTGTTTATTTTTTAAATTCGGAAAAAAATTTCTCAGTTTCGATGTTGTATTTTTTTATCTGACAACATTAGAGTTCCATTTAATGACTCTATGAGGTCTATGTTCGAAGTCATATTTTACTACGTCTTGCGTGTGGTTTTCATATATTAGGTGTGTTCAGAACAAGGTTTTAACCCAGTTTAACCAAGGTGACAACTACGAACAATCTTCAATGGTCAACCCCGACAATCCGCCGAATGCCACCGACACCGCCAGCCGAGATACGGAAGCGACTGCGCATGAGTCTGAGGCCGACGATGCGCCGATGTCGAGCCCCTTAACGTCTCCGCCAACAAAGCAACTGAAAAGAGCACGTGGTCGCCCACCAAAGTCACTGACCACTTCCAACACGGCTGTCAATTTCCAATCGTCGGCGATTCTTTCAATTATTCAAAGACTGGATTCAATGGAAAAATCGATGAATTCTCTCAAGTGTGAGAACACGGTCCTTCGTGCTCAAGTGAAGACGCTGACTAGCATCGTTGGAAAATTTGAAGCTTCTCAAGATCTGCTCCCTTTGGCAAATCAGACTCCGAAGGCTTTTGCAAAGTCCGCATCCAAATCTCCGAGCTCTTGTCCCCTCTACGCCGATATTGCCAAGAAAAACCCCCTTGTCTGCCAAGTCACCGAAACCAGGAATCTCCACAAGAACCTGAAGATAATGGAAAAGAAAAGTTTCATAGCTGTATTGGAGAACGTTCCGGACAACAAAGATGATAGTCAAAAGGAGTTGGATAAGTCAACTATTGATAAATTAATCGCTTCCTCACCAGTTCTTCCGAAACCAATTGATAATTTTCGTGTTCAATGCAAACATCCTGATATTTTTGCTCGCCCCCTCAAAGTAAAATTCTCTTCTGAATCTGATCGAGACAGTTTCATCCTCAATTTTCCCAAAACTTTCCGTTCCTCTTCACTTTTTGAATCTCTCCCTAGACCCGTTCGCTGCAGGCGCGACATGACAATGGATGAGTTGAAAGTTCTTCGTGAACTTCGCAAAACGGCCTATGAGAAAAATCTCGAAGCCGGCGCAAGCGTCTATTATGTTCAAGACCTACTACTGAAGCAATGGAAATCGCCGCGCCCGCTCCGCACCCCTACTGTTGTCGCAACCACGCCTCACGCATAGGAATTCTGCCACCGGACTTCGTTATCGAATACTAATCAAAATGCAACTGTCCCATTATCCTCCCACCCTTCTAATAGTTTTTCTCCCACCAGTCCATCCAATTTCCGCCCCAACTTTAGTCCCTCGGTGGCCTCAATCTCCGAGACGCGCTCTTCATGCCTTAACTGCCATCTGTCCAACGCCCGTTCAATTGCTACAGCTGCTAGGCTTAAATTTCTTCACTCTTTCATTACTGTAAATAGAATTGATTTATTTTTCATCACTGAAACATTTTTATCTTCACTTATTCCTGATTCTTTAAGTTCATCTTCCGACATCAACTGTTTCCGTTCTGACAGAAAACCGATTCACCGTAAAAAAAGAGGTGGCGGTGTCGCCATTTTCTCCAAACGCTCCTGTCATTTAGTGCCCGTTGATTCGCTGTCTGATAAATATTATTCCAAGCACTATTGTGACATTCTGGCAGTGGACCACAGGTCCTCTAACACCCGTTTTATCCTTGTTTATAGGCCTCCTAATTGTTCGGTTCCTGAAACCGCTTCACTTTTCGCAAATATCTCCGAACTCTTCTCGCCGTCCATAGAGAGTCACCTTGTTCTGGGTGACTTCAATCACCCAAACATCTCTTGGCTTCCTGACAACATTCCCGTTGGTCTCCCAATTCCGCTCGAAAATCTTATCAAACGTTTCAATCTTTCTCAACTGGTAACATTTCCAACTAGAACTTCCTTATCTGGATCAAAGAATACCCTAGATTTAATTTTCACTGATACTCCATCTGCAATTTGTGGATGCTTTCCTTTACCAGAACTAATGCTATCGGACCATTTGTCTGTCCAATTCTTCCTTAATATTAAACTCGCCGATTTCGCTAAAAATTCTAGGTTTTTCAAAAAACGTTTGGCTTTTCGTAAATGTAATTTTGAATCGTTGAATTCTCACATGCTCTCTTATAACTGGCCACGCCAACTCTCGTTTTTCTCTAATCCCGACTCAAAGCTTACTCATTTCTCTAGACTTTTCAATGAACTCATTGAGCTTTATACCCCTATCTGCAAATCAAGACCACCTAAACAACAACTAAATCAGAAAAATATTTACCAATGCACTAAAAGAAAAGCTAAATGCTCCAAACTCTCCAGCCGCAAACTCACTGTACGTAAAAAATTGAGACTCATTAAAAGCTCGCTTGTCAAGGAAGAGAATTTCCATCTTACCCACAGTAACCCCAAATCCTTTCATAATTTCATTAAAAATAGATTAACCGCTGCAACTCCTCCCATAATTCTGTCAATTAACAAAAAAATTGTTTCCGATAATCAATCTATAGCCAATGAATTCTCACGCAATTTTGCGAAATCTTTTACTGCCCCTTCTGATCCATTCCCGGTGCTTCCTCGCCTTAAGCCTATTCCTTCTACCCCCGATTTCTCTCCGTTGAACATAGCTAAGCATATTAAAAACCTTGAACCCAAATTGGGATTTTCCAGTGACCACATCAACTTTTTTGTTATTAAAAAATGCTCGGATTCATTAACCATTCCCCTCTCACTTATTTTCTACGAATATTTTGACAGTGGCCACTTTCCCAAAGATTGGAAGAGTTCCGTAATCATTCCTCTCTTTAAAAAGGGAAACCCCACTGACTCATCAAACTACAGACCGATATGTCTTACGCACCCACTCTCCCGTCTCTTCGAACGAATAGTTCTCGAATCTGTCAAAAAATCAATTATTTCTAAAATCTCTCCTAGACAGTTTGGTTTTATGGATTCGCGCTCGTGCACCTTAGCCGTTCTCGAGTCCACGTCAGAGGTTTCCAGAGTCTTAGCACGTAAAGAGAAGAGGAACAGATTTGTCGACGCTATATATTTTGACTTCAAAAAAGCGTTCGACTCTGTTCCTCATAATTTACTGATGCTCAAGCTCCAGAACCTTGGTGTGGATGAGAAAACGTGCAAATGGATAAGCTCATTTCTATCTGACCGTACTTGTAAACTGAAAATCAATGATTATATTTCAACTAATTCTTTTAATGTTGTCTCGGGAGTTCCTCAAGGTTCCGTAACCGGACCCTTTCTCTTCTTGATCTATCTTAATGATTTACTCGATACCTTCCCACCCGATGTCCACGTAACCGCTTTCGCTGATGACTTAAAAATCCAAAGTTCTAACCCCGATTCCCTTCAAAAATGTGTCGATATTGTAGCTGATTGGTGCAATATCTGGCGCCTGAATCTCGCCGCTCATAAGACTGCAGTAATTCACTTCGGCCATCTTAACCCCCATCATGTCTACATTATTAACGGCACCATTATAGCAAAACAAGATTCCATTCGTGATCTCGGTATTATAATTGATAAGAACCTTACCTTTGAAAATCATGTAAATAATGTCTCTAAAATAGCTAACTTAAAATGCCGCCAGTTGTTACGAGTATTTCATTCAAAAAATCCTAACTTTTATTTTAAACTCTTCAATACTTACGTTCGCCCTTCTATTGAATATGGATGTGAAGTCATTCCACTAACATCTGCTGCTCTTGCTAACAAACTGGAATCACCGCTTCGCTTTTATACCCGTCGAGTTTTCCAACGTTGTAACCTCCCATTTGATTCCTATACTGATAGACTTAACCAATTCATTTTAAAATCTTGCCTACATCGTCGTGTCATTCTCATTCTGAGCACTTTTCATAAAATACTGACTGAACAATATCACTTTCCCTTAAAAACCCTGTATATAAAAAAATCCCAACTTTCCCGGTTCCCTGGCTCATTCAATGTATGTGGTCCCCCATCTAAGTCATTTCTCCACAATAACCTTTCCCTCTGGAACAGAGCATCTAGATTAGTATCCATCAATCTAAGTCCACCGGCATTCGCTGCGCGCGTAGGCGCTATTCCTCTCGATACCCTTCTCCCCCCAACTTGACCAACCTGACTCTTATCGGTCAAAACGGTCATTTCAATTTTATTGTCTCACCCTTTTTATTCTTCTACTGCGCTAAGTACTGTTTTATGTATATTAATTTTACCGGTTATGAGCAATAAATCAAATTCAAATTCAAAGTGCGCTCTACCGAAGTCCGTTGAGAAAACTAGACCACCGCCGCAAGTTCAGTACTAAATTAGCCTTACTTCGGTAAAGCGTCCTTGTTTCGAATTCTACACACCTAATAACAACTTACGATTTATTTTTATAACCATGAGCTAAATTCCAGCGTAGCTACCAAAGTTTCCATAAACAGAAATAACTTCTGGAAGTTTCCAGAAACGAAACTTTATTTTTTATTTCTCAAAACCGAAATTTTTGTTTTTTTCTTACATTTTCGATTAAAAATTATATAATTTGGATATTTTAAATTTCACTTTTCCACCAATAACATCTTTGAATATCAGTACCAATTTTTTTTTGATTGCCTAATCACATTTTTGGAAAACAGTGTTTTTTTTTAAAGATTCCCTATTTGAAATACAGTAAATTTAGCGGGAAACTTCTTTTTTCTTTTGAAAGAAAGAAACACGTTTAAAAAAATTCTTACTGTTTCTCTGCGTTTAGTAAATTATGCGAAACATTTTATTAATACTTTTCTGACATAAACAATCAGTTGTTGATCAAAATTTTACAGTTTCAAAATTGCTGCATCTACGTAGTGCTTATAAGAAAACTACTACTCCTCTGATGATGGAATTATACGGTCACTGAAAAAATAATTAACTGTTTCAACATATCTATATAAAATTTCAATTTTCATTAAAACTTATTCATCTCTTCAAAAAAACAAACACAAAAAATATTCTCTGCTCTCTTCCCCCTCCTACCTCCATCCCTCTCGAATGCGCGATATTCCATTGTATTTGCTCAAAATCGTCTCTATTTTCTATCAAATATCCCTTTTCTCTCTCTTTCTTCCGTCTATATCCTTTCTCTATTTCCTCCAAAACCACTAAAAAAGAGCAACAAACTAGCCGTTCATTTATTTTTCCATCTTTTGTGGCGTTCAAGGAGGTTTAGTTGGGTTTTTTGGTTTAATTTATGGAATTTTGAAATATGGGTGATTTTTGAGTATCTTTTCCCAAAAAAAACGTACTGCAATAATAACATTTTGTGTTACAGAGTTATATAAAGATAGTGAAACGTAAATTTTTTGACAGTTTCATTGCTATATGCTAGGAAATAAAGAAGATTTTTACTGTAGAATAGGTTTTTTTCAATTGAATTAAAATATTGATTAAAAAAACCAAATAATTTAATATTGAAACTGTAGAATTTTTCTGTTTCATTAGCTTTTTGAAAACAATCGGATTTTAATTTTGAAACTAGATGGTTGATTTTCTTGATAAAATATCATAATAAAAACAGTTTCATATGGCTTTCTAAATATAATTCGAGAATTTTACAAGCTGTAAAAGAAGAATATTGAATAATCTCTCTTTTGTCAATTATGCAAATATTCACTGTTTCTCGCTTTCTAGTTTTCGACAACAAAAAAGTCTGTGTTTTATTTAAGCTTTATTACAATTTTTCATTTTCGGTAAACATTAATATTGGTACTAAAAATGCGCACAAGCTAAGCCTAGACCAAGTTGCCAAAAAATCACTGCTTCAAAGCTATGACTTAGTTTATCATATTTTAAATCTGATGGTTGTTTGACAAAGTTATGACATCTAAATATGAAAAAAAAATGTGTTCATAGAAAATACGTTTGATACTCAGTCAACATAATTAAATTTTAGCATTGCAGTAGAGCATGATTGCATTAATTAGGTTTTTTGATCTACCCGATCTTGAAAAAAAATTCAAAATTTTTTTGATCTACCTAGTTTTACCCGAGACCATTTACAAACAATTTTAAGCTACTATTTAACCTTAAATTTTCTTTTTTTACTCTTTCAAAATCCCGATTTTTCTTATTCCTCATCATTTCAATATTTTAGGAATCATCCTCCTCTTCCTTATACAACGAGTCACCCATTTCACTAAAAACAAAAAAAAAGAAGAAGAAGAGATAAATGAAATGCAACATGATAACAGAAGGTAAGTTTCTTTTTTTTTCATCTAGATTAGTGATCGAGAGACGCAGACATCGAAATACCGATTTGATTTTTGTGTATTAGACGATTTCGGCGGTGAGGGGTTATCTCCATTTTCGATCTGTTCGAAGAAGATCGATTCCCTCTTTTTTTTCTCGGTTTCACAGAATTTTTAACCAGTTTTTCTCTTATTTTTTTTCTAATTTTATGGATTTTTGACAGACCCCAAATCTCACCGACCATCCGACGACACTCATCGAACGTGAAGACGTATGACGCGATTCAGTTTCGGGATAAATTGAGAAGAGGTTGGTTAACTTTTTTTTTTGGAAGGACAATTTAGAAAGAAGACAATGAGTTTAGTCATTAGAACGTTGAAATAAGGTATTAGTGAAACTGAAAAAATTTTTTTTTGAAAAATAATGTACGTTAACTTTAAACTGTCATAACTTTGTTTGGAAAAAAGATATCAAAACGTTGTCAACTAACAAAATATTGCTCATAAAGGGGGTCGATAGCTCAGTCGGCAGTGGTGGCTGCGAGCGATCTGGAGGTCACAAGTTCAAGTCCACCCTCAGCCCCCGGGTTCACCCAGCCTTTCATTGGGTAGTAGCATGCTACGAAAGATTACTCGGTCACTATCCCCGGCCAGGAAGTGACTTAAAAATTGGCCCAGACCGGTACGCCACCAGGATTACTTAAGTGTATACTGAACACCGGGATCCGCAGTGCTTCTAGCGCTTGAAGAACGGATCGACTTTGTAATCTTTGTTGTTTGTTTGTTGTAATCTTTTTTCAACAAAGTTATGAAAATTTGAAGTTTAGACATGTCGAAAAAATTTTTTCCGAAATTTTCCAGTTTCTTCGAAGTCATATCAAGAGAATTTACTTTCAGGGTAGATTGTCGATGGTGGGCGTAGTGTGATAATTTTTTGATATCTCTTAAACTATATAAGCGAGATAAACGCTTTCCGGAGAGACAATCGGACTCTCTAGCCAAAGGTTCCTCATGATGCAACTTGAAACGCTTATATCTCGGTTCCCGTAAGAGCTATTGAAAAACTGTCAACTAATAAAATGTAGCTCTTCTTCTGAGCAATATTTCATTAGTTGACAACTTTTTGATATCTCTATTCCCAACAAAGTTATGATGCTTCAAAGTCAAGACAGATCTTTGTTCAAGAAAATACTGTTTCAAACTTCCGCCTTTAGTTTTTTGAAAAAATATTTTTTTAGTTTTTTGAAGAAATATTTTTTGCTTCGCTGGATTCTTTTATTTCTAAAAAAAATTGATTTTCGCAATTCAAACTAGCTAAGGAATTGACAAAAATTCAAAATTTTTTTTTGAAAAAAATTCACTCTTTCAACTAATCATTGAAAATGGACCAGGTTTAATGGTTTTGTTCCGATTTCCAAAAGTGATGAGATCTATTTACTGTTTCTGAAACTTGTTTTGAAACAATATTCTTATTTTTGAATGTTAAATACGAAAATTTTATTGAATATCTTTTAGGAGTATCACTGGAAAACATTGGACCACATCGTGTCTGTTTCTACCCGCAACCAACAAACAGACATCCACCGCCTACTCGACCAGTGATATTTGCAAAGGTAAATATTTTTTTTTTGGTTTTTTAAAAAATTAAAGATATCATCGAAACCTTAGTAACGTACCCATTGTTCGATTTATAAATTATTCGAAAATGTGAAATGACTGAAACTGATATTTTTTAATTTCAGAACCCAATTGGAACTGCATCAAAAAACATCAGTCGAAAAGTTTCCAGTTACTCGAAAATGTCAAGTTTGGCGAGAGTTGCATGGGTTAGTAGGTCTTTACATTTGTTGTAAAAAAGGGTTTTTCGTGAAAAAAAAGTGTGGTCATCTTACAAGTTTAAGCTCTTAAAGTATTCTTGTTTTCTAAAAAATCATATAATGATTTCAAAAAAAGTCGGTTTCACCTATATATTTTTTCAACTTTTTATTTTTTTTTCTAGTTCAAGTCCAAATTATTCTGTTCCAAATACGAAATACCAATGTTCCGATGAGCAACATCAGTGGTCAAAATAGTTTTTTTTTTTAATTTCTTAATCAAATTTGTTGAGAAAAAAGGCTGAACGGAGATTTTATCCCTTGATAGTTTTTCACTACCATTTTGAAACTGTAAGAAAAATGCGGGGTTAAAATTAATTTTTTGAAACAAAGAAAAACTTTCTTCAAAAAAAATTTTCTGTTAACCGAATTGCATATATTTTTCTATCCATAACTTTTTTTCCAATAATAACTGAGTTAAAGGTACATCACAAACCTATCTCAACTTTAAGCCATTATAACAGTGTTGGGAGAAGAGATATCAAGAAGTTGTCAACTAATGGAATGTTTCTCATAATAAGGGCTACATTTTGTTAGTTGACAGTTTTTTGATAGCTCTTTTTTCAACAAAGTTATGGCAGTTTGAAGATAAAATTTAAGAAAAAATTGGAGTTTTCACTGTTTCATTGGTATTATGAATCACTGTTCTCGAGGTAGAAAATGATGAGAAGGGATTACCGTAAATACTGTAATAGAACAGCATGCTCTTCTATTGTTTGGGAGGGGATCTAGGGGTGCTGTTGTATTACAGGTGCTGTTCTATTAGAGGGTGCTGCTCTATTTTTCAAGTCAACTATCCCAAGAAAAATCACTTTATCTAACAAAAAATGACAACTTTCAAACAACAAAAAAAAACAAAAAGTTTAACAAGAGTCAACAAAGTAAATCAAAAATCGTTACTGTAGTCAGCCACCTCGGCAAATCTTCGTTCTATGACGAGTTTTTTTCTGGAAGATCGACACCACCGAGTGACACTTTTTTTTTACTTCTCAGTTAATATTTTGGGGTGCTGTTATATTACAGTTTTTAACGTATCTTGACTAACTAATTTACAAACTTTTCAAAAATCCTTTGATCTGATTCCGTTTAAATCGTTCTAGCTAGAGTGATGCGTCGATACGAATATCGATAAAAATAGGATCGAATTTTACGATACAGTATTCGATCCCATACCGATCGAAAAATAATCGACGATCCTAAAACCGATTTTGAGTCGTTCGAAAAAATAACCTATTAGAATTGGAATCGACTTTCACGTCGATTTTAAGAAGTTATTACACGTCCGTACAATATTTTCGTGAAAATATTTAGATTCAAAAAAATTCACGAGAAAAAGAAAAAAAACACACGTGTAATACATTTTAATAATTTTTCTAGTCCACGGCCACGTTTGTACCGAATCGATTCACGTCGGTTCAAGTCGATTTTTTTCGATTTTCTGAGGATCGATTCGGTTTTTCAAAAATCGATTCGAGTCGATTTTTGTACCGAAGAATCGATCCCAAATCGATTCGAAACCGAAAGTACAAAATCGACGTGAAAATCGATTCCAATTCTAATCGATTCTTTATTCGAACGACTCAAAATCGGTTTTAGGATCGTCGATTATTTTTCGATCGGTTTGGGATCGACGCTTTTTCACGATTTTCACAGCGTTAAAATCGACTTTTTCGATACTATCCCGTATCGACACGACACTCTACTTCTAGCTATTTCAGTGCCATAGGAACCGCTCACTCTCCCTTTCAGAAGATCCTGAAACCTTAAAAATTTTTTAATCTTATTGATATAGCCGAACTCTGTGTCAAATACAATTGTGTTAAAAATGAACACCAATTAATTTGCTCTTAAGGAAAGAAACTTATGGCACTGGTGAAACAGTAAAACCTAATTTTTTTCCTTTATTAAAACTCACCTCAACTTCAAACCCTCATAACTCTGTTGAGAAAGGAGGAATCAAAACGTTGTCAACTAACAAAATGTAGCCCGTATTACGAGAAACATTTCATTAGTTGACTATTTTTCGCTATCTCTTCTCTCAACAAAGTTATGATCCTTTAAAGTCAAGACAGGCCTTGACTGTTCAAGAAAATACAGTTTCAGACTTCCGCCTTTAGATTTTTTGAAAAAAATATTTTTTTGCTGTGTTGAGTGGTCTTTGAAAAATTGATATTTTCACTTCAGACTAAGAAATATTCAATAAGTTGACTATTTTTTTGCTATCGCTTCTCTCAACAATGCTGTGAAAGCTCTAAATTAGCTACTGTTTAAGAAAGTACAGTAACCCCTCTTTTTTTTATAATCTTGCCATCTACCTTTGGATTGCTTAACTATTTGTTGTTTTGACAATGAGCGCAAAGAGAAACCGGGAATTTTTTTTTTTTTGAAATTTTGTTATTTCGTATATATAAACTTTTCGGAGAGAAGGTCTATACAACACAATGCTGATGGGGGTTTCAACATAAAAATTCATATTCAAAAACTCTATATTTTCTCTCTCTCTCTCTCTCTCTCTCTCTCTCTCTCTCTCTCTCTCTCATTCTATTCTTTCGGTTCATCTATACATATAACGTGTGAATCATACACTCCCCCCTTCTATCGGCCGCAAAAACTGTTCTTTTTTGTTTTTTGCCGCCACCTTTCCTTCCCGCTCCCCTCTATCATTTTCTGTCAATTTTTGACGGACTGTACTGAAATTCTGGAATTTTTCTGGAATTTTCACTAAAAAATCATGACGAAACGTGTCGGCTTAAGCCACTTCTTTGCCAGCCTAGACACGGATTCGGCGCTCTACGAGCAAAATTTGGTGGGTAAATCGAAAGTAGACGAAATAGAAAAAAAATATTTTTTTCGAAAAGTTAAGGAAATTTCGAAACAGGATTTATTTTTTAAAAATATGAATTTTTGCAGCTCCGACCGTATACTGCTGATCCGATGCACGCGGCAACGTTGCCCAGGAATTATGGTTAGCGATTTGTTTTTTCTGTTTCAAGGGGTTGGGATAGTTTTGTGGTGTAGATTAGCTGATATTAATGGTCCCATCTGAGACGAGATTGTTTCAAATAGCGGAATTATGTCTTTGTTTTTGAAATTTTGCCCGATCCAATTCAGTTACTAGCAATCAAATAGAAATCGGTGAAATTTTATGAAATTTTGAAAAAAAAATTTTTTCAAAATTCACCGTTTCATCAACAATTTTTAGTTTGTAGAATTGTGTTGGTTTGCTGAGTCAAGTTATTAGATTTGTTTGATTCGTTTGAAGCAATAACATGGAAATTGGTGAAATTTTATAAAAATTTTGAATTTTTTATTTTTTATTTTTTGTAAAATTCACCGTTTCATCAACAATTTTTAGTTTGTAGAATTTTGTGTTGGCTTACTACATTGCGTTTTATGTGTTTCGAACTGACACCAAAAAATCAAGAAATCGGTGAAATTTCAAAATTCACTGTTTCATCACCGATTTTTAGTTGATAGCACCTTGAAATCAACAGTAATCACTGATTATAACAATATTTCCATTCAGACCCCTTAACCTCATTTTCCAGGTCTCCATGACCCCGCCTCCGCGCCGGCCACGTGGAATGACCGAATGGTGTACAATAATATGGGATCGTCGACAGTCGGACGAGTCGTTGGAGGCAATGGACATATTGTTCATGGCGGAAGGTGGGCGTTTCTTTTGACCTTTTCTGTATCAATAGTGACTCATTGTTTTGTTCCTTATCAGTTGTGGTGTGTTTCTAAAAAAAAATTGGAGGGGTGTAGACTATTTGCAACGGAATGAAAATTATCAAAATTGAAAGGGTTATGAAAAACTAGAGAAACATGTTTTTTTTGGGTTTTTTGCAACATTTATGAAGGGAGCAGTTACAACAACAAAGTTTAGTCGAACTTTGACAGAGTTTATCTCGATTCCCATAAAAGATACCAAAAAACTGTTAACTAATGAAACATTGCTCTTAATAAGGGCTATATTTTGTCAAGTGACTGTTTTTTGATACCTCTTAAGATAAGCGAGATATGCGCTTTCCAAGGAGAGACGCAGACATTTTTCAGCAACGCTCTAAAACTTCAAACCTTTATATCTCGGTTCTTATTACAGCTATAAATATACGGTCAACTAACAAAATATTGCTCATAAAAAGAGCTACATTTCATTAGTTAACAACTTTTTGATAGCTCTCATGGGAACCGAGATAATTGTTGTCAAAAGTATTCAATATGAAAAATTAAATTTAGTGTTTTTCCGGTTACATGATTACAAGTTAAGCGAATTTTTTACTCGGAAGTCGATGACTATAGTATTTTTCTGGCACTCTTTTCAGTTTGACTAAATTCGAGTTTTTTAGGATTAAAATTAGTGGGAGGAGCTTAGCTAAACGCTAAAAAAGTTTTTTTTTCACCTGATGATTACTGAGATTACTGTTTCAAAACTGTGATGAATAAGTTAATTTCAAATGCCAGCAATTTTATTTTGTGTCAATGAGAATGTTTTACACTGTTTCGTGTCATTTTTTTAAAGTTTGGCTTATTGCTATTTTAATGATGTGAAGATGTCTATTAATCTTTGACAAAGTTTATCTCGAGTTCGGTGGAAGCTATCAAAAAGTTGTCAGCTAACAAAATATAGCCCTTATTAAGAGCTAAATTTTGTTAGTTGACAACTTTTTTGTAGCTATTACGAGCGCCGAGATATAAGCGCTTGAAGTTGCATAGACGTAGACTGTCAGATACTCTGACTTTCTCTGCGTCTCTTATCTGTATATTCCTAGCGCAACTCTGAAAAAACGATCGTATTAACAACTTTTTGAAACAGTATATATCTTTTTTTTTGTATAACACAGACATAACGCATGTAAATAAATAATCAAATGCTCCAAACAATGATAAGAGACCATCACATTCTCTGTCTGTGTCTATTGTTATGCGAAGAAAAGAACACGAACAGAATCTCTCATGAGAAAGAAGAACGGAGTGATGATGCATCCATACACTCAAACAAATAGAAAAAAGAAGAGATAGAAGAGGAGAGATACAATTTTTATATATTTGAATTTGTGTATGAGCAACAACTCGATGATACTTGTTTTGGAGGTTTTTTGAAGGAATTTATTGTTTTAAAAAGTTTTTAAATTGATTGGATTTTTGTAGTTTTTGGTGATATTCATTTGAATCAAAATTTTATAATTATAAATTTCAAAAAAAATTTGAGGTTTCAAGTTAATGTTAAACTTTTAATTAACATGATTAATTGTTTCGTCAAAGTACGCATCTAAAATTAACTAAACTAAAATAAAATAAAAATTACAAATTTCAAAAAAAAAACTCGATGAAACAGTAAACTTTGAGAAAAAATTACTGTTTCGCTAAGTTTTGAAAATCTTGATTTTTTTTTTCTTTAATTCAATACACTGATCATAGTTTTTAAAAAGTATACTGTATCAATTTTAAAAAAATTAATTTTAAAAAAAAAGTCAGTTTACCATACTCCATTTAATATCTGCAATTTCAAATTAACAATTTCACTTTTGCAGACACTTTGCCTCACTGGAAAAATCACGTGCCCAGAGATACTCCCGTAGTGAATTGCAATTGATGGACAACAACAACGAGTTTACGGATTATGACACGATTCAGAGACAAGTTAGTTTGCATTTAAATTATGATGTGAAACTAGGGAAAAAAAGGAAATTAAAAAATTTAACACGGTTTCATGAAACTGAGAAAATTAAGGTTTTTTAAGGAACAATGCTAAAAATACGAAAATTAATTCTTAATTCTTAATATTTTTTTAACGTTTTAATCTAGGATCTGGATTGTAGATTAAGCAGTTTAACTTAGATCCTACTAATTTTAAAAAGTAAAATTGAAAAGTAAAAACGGTTTCATGAAACTGGGAAAAATATTAAAGTTTGGAGACAAACATTGAAACGAATCTTTGAATAAATGCTCTTTGAAAAATACTTGTCTTTTTTTTAGATTTTATTACAGTTTCACCATATTCTAGTAAAACAGTCTGAAATTAGAATCAGATGGTTCGTACCTTAGATCAAAACCGATTTATTTTCTATTCCTCCGATTTGCCACGCCTAAATAATAAGTTTTTTTCCTCGAAGCTCCACCCAATTTAGGCCACGCCCACCTGCAAGTTTGCGGCACACTTTTCTCCAGTTTTTTTCTAAAGTTCAATTTTTTTTCTAATATTCTGAAAAACCCTGACTAGTTGATGTCGTGAAAATGGTAGGCAAGAAAACCAATTGAAACTCAAAATTGAAGCTCCGCCCACTTTACCATCTTTTTGAATCAGAAATTTTTTTTTTCGTAATATCAAAAATAGTTGCTCAGAATTTGACATTGGCTCCGCCCACTTTGGTATTGCAATTTGAGACTTACTAAAAAATGGGCGGAGCCTGAAATTTCCGTATTTTTTCAAAAAATTCAATTTTTTATTATTTTCAAAAAAGTTGAATAAGCCGGAACTTAAAATTCGGGCTCCACCAAATTTAGCGCATTTTTGAAACAGAAAAAAAATCTAAAATTTCCGAAAATTCAAAAATTACTGCTTACAAAAAGTGGGCGGAGCCTAAATTCTTAACATTTTGAAAAACCATCTAATGGGCGGAGCCTAACTTTTTTTCGTTTTTTACTTATTTTTTTCGGTTTCGAAAACATGAATGTTGCAAGCAAGTACCCGATCAAATGTTAGTTTTGCGAAACGGGGAAATAAAATCCCGTACACCGCTTTCCCGGTCATTTTTATTAAAGGAGGGCGGAATGATGACACCATAATGACGATGCACACACATGCATATTCACCTGTCCTCTCTCTGTCTTTATTCGGGGGTCACCCCCTTTTTGACCGTTTATTGATCGTCAAATGCACCAATGCGCATACACAGTGCATGTCCTTTCATGCGGGTTCTTCCCTCCTCACCCGTAAAAGAACAACAAGGTCATTCTTTCCCTCCTTTATTTGGAGGGTGAATGGGATTGCTTGACAGTTCGAATGTGACACCCAATTGTTTGGGAGATTCGTTCTTTTTTTTTTTGAAATATCGTTGTTACTTTTAAAGGGTGGAGATTGAAAAACATTTTATTTTGGGAACCTTAGTTAAAACGACACTGTAAAATGTATTGTTTACGTGGATTAGTGCAAACATTGTAGCAGAAAATTTTAGAATTGTAAGAATAATTTTTTGTATTTATCAGTTTAAATTTATAGATTACCAACAATTTTTAGAAACCCATAAAATAACTTTCTGTTACAGTAATTTTTTGAAAAAATAAGAGGTACTTTAAAATTTAATTTGTGCAGTATCATTTTCGGATTCGTTTTCTTTTAGGGGCCTTTTCAAGTTATCTAACTGATTACTTTTGGATTGGAACCTTTTTTCTAGATTAATTGAAACTGATTTTTTTTCTATAACAAAAGACTGACGGATATTATGCATTTCAGCTAAAATAACTGCTTGTGGCTGGAAAATAAAATTATTTTCGGTTACATTTTTCACATTTACCATTTCGAGTTTCCTTTTGATTTTAGATTCATTTTTGTTCAGATCTTTTAAAAAAAGTGCTAGTTTTTTTCTTTCGGTGGGCTGCGCCTACCTGATGGAAAAACTCATTAATTTTGCAAACCAAAAAAAAAAAAATAAATGACTGTTACAGTATTTTTTTTTCTATCTGAAGCCTAATTCAATCTGAACTATTGGAAAATCCTAGTTAAATTTTTTTTAGTTTCTAACCCAGTTTTTTAAAACTCTTACAGTATTCAATTAGTTTTAGAAGTTTTAGTTCCGAAAAATTTACTACGAACTAGCCCTGAACATTAATTGTTTTCAAGTTCAAGCAGGGGACCGATTGTGAAGGAATTTGAAAAAGTGAACAAAAAAAGTTTCTGATACAGTAATTTTTTGAATTTTTCGATGTTTATCTAACCTGCTTTGCTTTCAATATTGACCAATGGAATTGCAAGAACGAATGAGGCAGCCTCTCGTACCTTGAAATCTTAACTTTTTCATGAAACAGATTTTTAAATGAAACGTTCAGTTTGTTATTTCGGAGAAAAACTTGTAGTTATGATTTTCCTCATTTTTAAATTTGATTTTTTTTTCAAAAAATATAGTCGAACTAAAGCTAATGAGCTATTTGAAAAATTTTGGAAAAATCTCGCATCAAAAATGTCATTAATATATTTTTTTAAAACATCATTCATGAAACCGTAAAAAAAACATTAAAATAAACCTTTCCATTATTACACCAAATCTCTCTAACGAATCGCCCAGATTTTCTCAAATTTTTTCATCGTTATCTTCGCGTCATTAAATGTGTGTTTAAACCTCCTTTTTTCAAATGTAAAACAGGGAGAGACTGTCTTCTAGTTTAACACTCAAATGCTGGTTTAGAACTGATTTGGAGATGATTCTCCAAATTAGGTAGTTTTTTTCCTAATTTTTTAGGGTAATTTTTTGAAAAGATGAAAAAAAAATTTCGGTTCCACGGGGTCGGTTAATGTTTTTTAGTAGTCAAGAAATTTTTCTCTGGGGATTTTCTGATCGAAAATATTACTTACTGTTTCACAATATTGTTATTCACTGTTTTCACACTGTTAATTAGTTCGATGTTAGTTTGAGAACGCTTATAGATTTTTAATAGCCATTCAAATAAATTTTACCACTCATAAATCGAAAAATCTTAAATTTTCATGATTTTCACAGGATTTTGAAACTGTAATTTTTTTTTCAGTTTCAACTTTTCTATTTTCAAGTAGCATTTTGTCCAACTTATTATTAGTTAAACTAAAAACCATTTGAACAATTCAAATTCTGAATGTCTTGGAGGTCACTAATCCGATCTTCTCCCCTTCCTCTAAATGGACTTTTCTTCGCCCTTTCTCTTCCGTCCACCCCCCTCTCCCAAAAAAAAAAAACAGTTCAATCCAATCTAAACTGGTCTCTTTTGCCCTTCGAATTGTTTCTTTCGTTCTCTGCGCTCTCCTCGTTCCACGTACTATCTTGGATGCTTCTGTTCTTCCCTGATTAGGGGGTCAAATCTATGCTTCCATTAGTTCTGGTAGCTTTCTGAAAAATATCAAAGACCATCAAAAACGAAGTAGCTTGAACTTCCAAAAAAGTTTTGAAAAAGTGGTGAAAATTGAGAACATTGAAAAAAAAATCGAAACATTTTTTTTTCTCAGCACCACGACAAAACTTCGCAAAACGTTTATTATATATGCCGGGAACATGTATAAAAATTTTTGACCCGATTGCTTCTCTCAGAGCAAAGTTATGTATGAAAAACCAAAAGGGGATATTTCATTGGCCGCTACTGTATGTAACTCAGAATTGGAACACTTATAACTTTGTTGGGAAAAGAGATATCAAAAAATTGTCAACTAATGAAATGTAGTCCTTAAAATGAGCAATATTTTGTTAATTGGCAGTTTTTTGATATCTCTTCTCCCAACAAAGTTATGATGATTTTAAAACTTAGCTACAAATTCATAGCGTCTAACCTATGGCTTGCTACTTCAAACGCTGATATCTTGGTTCCCATAAGAGCTATCAAAAAGTGGTCAACTAACAAAATGTAGCCCTTAAAATGAGCAATATTTTGTTAGTTGACAGTTTTTTGATAGCTATAACGGGAGCCGAGTTATAAGCATTTGAAGTCAAAAGTGATCCAAAGATAGTTGAAGATTTTACTATTTTTACTATTTTTTTATAATCTTAAGTTAAATTAATGAAACCGAATTTTCAAAAAAAAAAATCGCTGTTTCCTACAGTAATCCTTAGCTTGAATTTTTTTTCTAATTTTAATTCAGTAGTCGACCTTTAGTCTAGTGCTAGCCCGCCGACAAGCTTGTTCACGCGCATCCCCTTCCCACCTAGTAATTCACGCATGTCGCTCTGTCTTCAATTGTTTTTTCATCACCTTATGTTCTTTAGGCTTCTCTCCTCGCATCCTCATTTCCTCTTTTTCAAATGCCGTCCCTTTCTCTCTCATTCTCTCTCTCTCCCTTATGCCCGCCGACAGTCACCCGGTTAATCAGCTTGTTCGTATATATACTCTCATAGTTTTCACTCTTCTCCTCGTGTACTATAACAAACAGTCCAGGAGAGAGAGAGAGAGATTTCCGGATTTTCCGTCGAGCATCCACCCTCTTTTTTTTCGAGTCTAAGCTATAGTTTGCACTGTTAGCCCCCCCAGTTTTTCTTGGCTTCTCATGTAAAAAGTGAACATATGGATATTTGGACTTTTTTTTTGGAGGTTTTGGATTTCATTGTCTTAAAAATCAAATTTTTGAAAAAAAATATAAATTATACTAACTTTTTAAATCGGGGATTTTTTTTTCAAATTTTGTTTAGATTAAGATTGTGATGATTTTTCTAAACTTTTCTGTTTCACTAAGCTTTTAAAAACAAATATCTCGTTGGTTCAGTAATCATTGGTCGACTAATTTAGTGAATTTTACAATTTTCAAATCAAATTTTTTTTTCGACTGTTTCCAAAATGCCAGATATTCGATGGAATAGTTTCAAAATTGATGTTGATCTTCGTAATTTTTCAGACAATTTTGACTAGAAACACTTTTTTTTACTTTTTCAATAGTTTGATTTATCGAATGTTTATAGGATTTCAACTTGATCTAGAAAAAGAATAGCGTTAAAACTAAATTTCAAAAAAAAACCGGCTTCAATTTTTAGACTAGTCGTTTTAACGTTTCATTGGTATTCTTTGACGATCTTTTTTTTACTGATTAACAAAGTAGTTATTATCTTTTCAAAAAAATCGCTCGCAGAATTTGCTCTATTCTGTTGGATTTTAGCTCCTCCCACTTTTTTCGTACCACTGAATTTCCTTGATTGCAGTGGTAAAAATAAAGTGGGCGGAGCTAAAACAAACAATCCGCTCGAAAAGTAGATCAAATTCTTCGAGCGATTTTTTTGAAGCGATAATAGTTAAAACATTCCAATTAAAAACAATTTAGAAAATAAATCTAAAATAATGTCCATGAAAAATGAAAAAAAATAAATTTTTTTTCGGTTTCACTGAGTTTTTGAATATTTTTAGGTCAGAACTGCTTTGATAAATAACTGTAAAAAGAAAATTTATCACAAACCCGGGATGTAATACCAACGAGCTAATTTTTTTTTTGTTCCGTTTTTTTTTGAGAACTTTGAAACAGGTTTTTTTGGTACTGAGGACCAATAACAACTGTTTCAAACCGATGATTAAGGTAGGGTTCTTAGTTCATGATCATTGGAAAAACAATTATCTTAAGAATGTTTTTGAATAGCTTTCTCCAAGTTTCCGTGTATTTTTTGAAACATTAAAATAAGTTTTTTTGCGACTAAACTCAATTTTGAACCGTTTATGTTGGTACTTATTCAAAAAAGCGGTGTCTGACTTGATTCCAACCGCGATGTTTAAAACGCCAATTGTTGCTCCCAATATTTAATGGTTTTCTTCAGAAAAAAAAGAGAAGATCATGAAACAGATATTTAATTAATTAGAGAGGACACAAATATCTTGTTCGTTCACCTCGGTTAGTGTAACACGGGCTTTCTTTTCTCTCTTCTTTTTTTGGCTACCTCCCTCCCTTGTTTTCTTTCCTCATTAAACTATCATGTTACATTGATTTTTTTTTGTCTCTTAAAAATTTTCTTTGTGATCTTTTTTTTCTTACAATAAGTTACTGTTTGTAGAATCTGTTATAGCGAATTGTAAGAAAGCTATCATGATATTTACCATCGGTTGATGTTTTGTCAGAAGCAATACTATTTCTGACAAGGGTCTTATTCTGGGAGGCCAGTTCTAATTGAGAGAGCAGTACAGTAATCTTAACAGACTTTTTTTTTCAAACTTTTATTGATTTAACATTTAATGCAAAAAAATCGTTGAGATTCATGTTTCATGAAACTGTTTTTTTTCCAAATTTTTAATATAATAGTACGGTCCATGCGGATGAACGAATTTCTTTTACATTTGGTATTTTTAAATTTTAGATTCTAAAAATTAGGCCACTATCAGAATTCCGGATTCCAGATTCCGTATTCCGGTTTCCGCTTTTTTTCGCATTCCGGGTTCCGAATTCCATTTTCCAGGCAAATTTTTTTTATTCCGCTTTCCGGATTCCAGATTTCGTCCTGTCTTTTTTCAATAAGTTTTTCTGTTTCAACATTCCCATCAAAGTCTCCTTCTTCTGTTATTTTTAATGAACGTATTAAGTTGGCTTAGGTTTTTTTAAAAACCTGACAGTTATGAAATTGCAAAAAGTAAACTTTTTCAAAAATTCCAAAGTTTACAGTTTCAAAACTTTAGTTTAACTTTTTCCTTATATTATAGTTTCATTCATCAACTTTCTCAGGCTTTAAGTAACATTTCCGTTTCAACTATTCAATGTTAGTGTTATGGCTTACTATCATTAATTTAAGACTGGTAATGTACTATACCGAAATTCTTGGATTATGAATTTATGTCTTTTTGGCGCTAAATTCAATTTTTATTCACTTCATGATGTCCTATTAACACTGATCGTTTCAAAAAAACTAGGCTTCAAATTATAAAACCTCTATTAAAATTGCATGCAATACTATTTTTCAAAATTTTTTTTGGGAGCAAAACTATTAGGTATTATTGTTATAAAATCACTATAAGATACAAACTATAAAAAATGACAATTGTTCAAACCAGCTGTTCACCGGATCCCTTAAATTATTGAGACTCCTAGAAACACGAAATTATTACTGTATCACCGCCACGTTTCATAACTTCAATGATTTTCAATCAATTCTTCGTTTGTTGTCAAAAATTAACCCAAATTATTTCCAGAACGGCCGCCCATCAACCATCGACACACTTTCGAAAATGGCGCCGAGCGACGGGATGAGCTACGCGAGTGCTCATCAAAAACGTGTTGAAGTCGTGTTTCAGACGCTAGCTAAAGGGTTTCGGTGAGTTTTTATTTTTGATAAAGAACAATATGATTTTAAATTTTTTGGTAGATAGGCTCCGCCCACTTAAAAAAATTCCAATTGAAAATGTAAATTTTAGCTCTTGCATCAACCACTATCAATCCGAAGCGACTCGAATAAAAACTGAAATTGCCAATACGAAATCGAATCCGGAGACGTTAAAGGCGTTTAATGATGTGAGTTTTTTTAGGATTCAAAGAAATTTTCTTTCAAAAAAAATTAATGTTTCTCAAAAAACAGAAATAGTTAATTTTTTTTCTAAACTCAATATTAAATACCTTCTTTCCCTTGCTTCTAAATTTTCCAAAAAAAAAAAAACCACTTGAATTTTCGCTAGTTCATGTCATTCATACACTTTCCATCATTCCAATCCCATTTTTTTCCCATTCATTGAATTGAACAATTCTCCTCCTTTTGAATAGAAGTAGAAGAAGCCGAAATGGAATTTGTCTCTTGACAAGAAAAGACATGTATCTTTATATATTTATATGCATACATTTAAAGAAAGAGAGAGAGAGAGAGAGAGAGAGAGAGAGAGAGAGAGAGAGAGAGAGAGAGAGAGAGAGGTGGGTGTTTAAACTAATACAAACACAAATGTAAATTGAACGCGGCGGCATGTTTTATATGTATTACATGAAGATTCCATGCTAGCTGACCTTTTTCTCTTGGATTAAGATATTTTCTTGGGTTACTGTAGCAAAAAAAAACGATTTCAAGTTGGTTTTATTTTAAAATGGGAGCAGTTAGTTTTTGATCTGACTATAGTTAACTTTTTCAAAGATTTCAAAAAAAAAATCCTGTTTCTAGACTTTGTTATTAGCAGTCTTGATCAGCGAAGTTATTTGATGAACGAACATTTTTAATTTTAATATTTTTTTTCTGTAAATTTATAGTTTAGCCTGTTTCACATAGATCTTATTAATCTCAACGTTTATCAAAACGACATTTTGTTAGACCTAGTTATTACTTTCTCAACTATAAGAATATTTTTTCCTTGTTTCTGAATTTTAGCCATTTTGGCCATTTTCAGGGAGCTGGAGCTCGGCTCTCAAGTTTCAGATCAGTCTGAAAATTTTTGTGGGTATAATTTATATACCGTATACCGTATAAAACAAACCTAAATTAACAACTTTGCATTCACAGAATTTTTTGAAAATGCCTAGTTTTTCAGCTATGCGACGGTTTCTGAAGGATGCCTGTTTTTTTCACGTTTTCAGTGCAAAAATGGCCAAAAACGGCTGTGTTTCAGAAAACCCCGAATAGCTGAAAAACAAGGCATTTTCAAAAATTCTGTGAATGCAAAGTTGTTAATTTAGATTTGTTTTATGACCCCAAAAATTTTCAGAGTGATCGGAAACATGAGAGCCGAGCTCCCGACCTCTGAAAATGGTCAAAATGACCGAAAATCGACTGAAAAACACTTTTTTCTATAAACTTTTGAACGGTACTGTAGATGAGACAGTAAAATTTTTTCGTATCAAACTTTTAAAGGCGCAGCCATAAATTTCGAAATGATCTTGTTTGGTAAAAATAATGAATTCTTATTTTTGATCTAAAAAATCGGCATTTTTTAAACTTTTTTTTTTCAAAAATTTTTAAAAATAATTTTGAACATTTTTCGTTGCTCCTTTAAAAGCCCTTGAAGAAGGGCTTAAGTTCTGATGAAACTAAAAAATGTTTTTCTTTCATTACTGCAGTGTATGATTTTTTTTTTTTGAATATTTACCGTTTCTGAAACCTTTAAAAATTATAATGCAACATGGTCAACAATATTATCGGAAAGATAGCAAAAAAAATTTTTTTTTATTTGAAAAAAATACCAGGAAATTCACTGTTTCATGAAACACTAATCTTTATATAAAATTTTTAAACATCGATTCTCAAGTCTAACTCGGTTCAAAGTTCCTCGAACAGTTTGATCATTGAATCTCTTTGTGTTTGGAGGGGGGCAATTTGAAAGAAAGAAGAACATGATGAGTGTTGTTTGCTCACTTCTTCACTTCTTATAAAAGGGGAATATACCCAAAATGCAGAGATTGAAAGATCAGATACGACCAGGACAGTGAGAACCCAACGAGCATGATGATCTGATTATCGAAACAGTTTGAAACTGAAAATTTTTTTTCACAGTTTTAAAACTAGTGTTTATTAAGGTTCGTCATAATATTTTGTTAATCATGTTATTCAATTTTCCAAAAATTAGTGAAACAGATTTTTTTTTAATTTTCGAAAAAAAATCCTAAATTGCTCATTCCCCACACACAAAAGTGTGAAGATTTTCTTCCGAAATTTACATGACGGTCAAGTTTCTCTCTTTTCTCTCTCTCTCTCTCTCTCTCTCTCTCTCTCTCTCTCTCTCTCTCTCTCTCTCTCTCTTTCTTTTCGCATTTGTTTGGCTTTGTTAAGTTTCGTTAATTCATTCCACCCGGCGCGGTGCGGCGCGCCGAAAGGATGGACACCTCATGGAGAAAGAGCATCTCTTTTTCTCTCGCGTCTCTTCTTGATTTGGCACTCTCTAGACTAATTTTGACTACCGGATGACGAATGGAACGGGGAAGAAGAAACGATTCTTCTCCTTTTCTTTTTGAGCATTTTTGGTTTGGTAGGGCTAATGGCTGAACGTCGAGGCAAATTCTGAGCACTTTTACTTGTAGCTAGCTGATTTTTAAGCACTTTTTGAAACAGTAGAAAATTTTAAATTACCAAAAAAAAGTTTTTTTCCAAATTACAGTTTCATAAGCTCTGATTAAATTTTACTACTTTAAAGCTTTAATAGTTTTGGTACGATTCTTCGTTATTCCTTTTTCTAACGTATTGATTCCTTTTATTTCAGGAATTACTACTGTGCGAGGAGACGCTCATCATCTACAACGCACGTCTTCATCGCCTGAACAAACTGTATGAGAGCTACAAATCGGGACAGTATTCGCAGATGAAAGGTGAGTCTTTTGAGCAACGCAGATTGATAATAAATTAGCACGATCGGAATTCAGGTAGTTTTGAAACAGTAAAAAAATCAAAAAAATTGGATAGCTTTGTTTGGAAAAGTAAATCTCGGTTTCCGTAAGAGCTATCAAAAAGTGGTCAACTAATAAATTGTAGCTCTTGTTATGAACAACATTTTGTTAGTTTACAGTTTTTTGATAGCAATCGGGGGAACCGAGATATAAGGGTTTGAAGTTGGAGAGCGCAGACTGTAAGAAGCTCTAGCTTAAAACTTTGAAGACCTCTATCTCGGTTCCCGTGAGAGCTATCAAAAAGTGGTCAACTAGTAAAATGTAGCTCTTTTTATGGACAACATTTTATTAGTTGACAGTTTTTTGATATCTCTTATGGGAACCGAGATATAAGGGTTTGAAGCTAAACCGAGACGTAGAGAAAAAAAGAGTCCGACTCTCTGCGTCTCTCTTTCACGGATGATATCTCAGTTAACATTAGAGTTATCAAAAAGTGGTAAACTGACAAAATATAGCTCTTTTCATCAGAAATATCTCGTTAGTTCAAGGTTTTTTGATTTTTTTTCTTTAGAGAGAGAGACGACTCTAATACTCGTCGATTACATCTACCACTAAAAACCCTGTTTCAAAATGTTCATGAAACTGAATTTTTTCCTAGAAAATTTATTATTATGCTAATGATCGACGCGATAAGTGATTTGTCTTAATGATAAGCTATTATTCCAGCACGATCCTCAAGTCTAAGCGAGCTTCGTGCCGCATTCATTGGCTCTAAGCCAGACGCCTCCCAGAAACCAATCGACGCCGAACTGGCTAACCTCATGGGACGAGTAGTCGTCGATATAAAAGCAATCGTCGGATTCGCAAGAATCTCTCCTGGAGACGTTTTCGAAGTCTTAATCAGACACGGATCACAGAAATGGAAGACGAAAGGGAAGACGTTACAAGATAGAACACAGAAATGGGATAAGGAACAAGTCGTGTTGACTTGTATTCCAGATCAATCGATAGATGTGAAAGTGTCGGAATGTCGATTGTTTAAATCGAAATCATTGAATGATCGATCTTTTGATCCGTGCCAGCTCTTCTCAAGTCAACCACAATTGGTGACGATGAACTTGAATTCGATGGGAACAATTAAGCTACAGTTGGTGGTCACTTGGTTGTGAGTTTTTTCTTTTTTTGAAAATTTTTTTGAAAAATTCAAATTATCAACCCATAGATCATTTAAAGAGAGAATTTTGAAATCTTGCATTTGAAACTATAAATTTTTTATATGTATTTTTCAATCAGGTATATCTCGATTCCCGTTTAAGCTATCAAAAAGTGGTCAACTAAGAAAATGTAGCTCTTATTATAAGCTATATTTCATTAGTTGACAACTTTTTGATAGCTCTAATGGGAGCCAAGTTATGAGCGTTGACAGTCTCTTCCGACTTCAAACGCTCATAACTTGGCGCCTGTTAGAGATATCAAAAAGCTGTCAACTAACAAATTCTAGCTCTTATTAAGAGCAATATTTTGTTAGTTGACAACTTTTTGTTAGCTCTTTTGCGAATTGAGATATAGCTTTTTGAAAAAAAAAATTTGAAAAAAAAACGGAATTTTAAGAAAAAATACAGTTTCAATCAACTTTAAAAAATTATTTCTTACTAACGCAATAGTGAAGTTTCAAAAATTTTTTGTAAATTAAATTGCCTCATGAAACACTAAAAAATTTCTATTGCGTAATAAAGTTGGCACACTTACGGCACGCTTTGGATTTTTATTAGGTTGGTAAGCATGATTCCGGACTTTTTATTGTGGTAAGAAAAATTATAGCATAGTGGAAGTTTACAACCTTATTCCAAAATATATTTTCCATTATTATCAGTACCTTACTGCCTACTTACAAGCAAAGAATGGGAGTTTCTAAAGAAGAACCCCGCGGGCTGCAATTCAAAACATTAGTCTACCCATATTTCGACAATTTCATTTTTCTCGTACTGTTTCTCAGTCATGGGTGCTATTCAGAGTTGACCAAATTGGGATCTGTTAGACCTTTATAAAGGCTAAAAACGCAGTTTGATAGAACTTGCCTAACCGCCGTTTCGCTTTTTTGCGCTGTCACCTTTGCAACTTGTATACATGAATCAGCATGAAGGAACTTATATCCGCATATTGCCGATAAAAACGATATTCGCAATTGGCTAATTGATATTGGAAAAGGTGCTCAGTGACCCTCTGGCACATTTCGAGAAGCTTAGAATAAGTACGAATTTTGTAACTTTCTTTAAAACACCTTTTTCGATAAATAGGAGTGGATGTTCAAATGCAGCTTTCATCGAATGTATCGAGTTGTTTAAACCATTCATGGACCTTTGTTTCAAACATTCATCTGTCACTGAATAAGTTTAACAACTTGCGAAGACGTTTACCAGTGGTTAAATTGGTCAAACAGGCAGGCGCAGATAAGCAGTTTTTGCTAGTACATTTTTGGAGAGCACTTATTTTGATGATGGATAAATAGGAATGGCCTGATAAAAGGTGAAACGACACATAAGACAACGGTCTTTCAAATGAGTATAAGTAGAACAAATCGTCTTTTCTAACTTTCGAAAATGAACCTTTCAAAAATTGTCCGGAATCATACTTACCAACCTAATAATTTTTAAAAAATTAGATTCTACAGTAATCCTGAATTTTTTAGCTTACGACACCTACAGTAATCCTAAAAATGTCTATTTCAGACCCCTCCTCGCCTCGAAAACCTCTTCAAAGCCAACCATCGTCCCAAACCCACCCACCTCACAAATCATTGACGGAGAAGCCACCATCGACCGTAAACCGCGAATTGTACTCCGCGAGAAGAAGCGTGGATCAGCAGCCCGAGTCGCAATGAAGGAACAATGGAGGAATTCGACGAATATGTTAGATTCAATCTATCTAGACGTCGCCAAAACCATTCCATCCGTCGACGCAATGTCTACCCTTGACCTTCGAAAACCACCGAAAGAATTGAACACGGGCACACTTCCGGCACCCGCGAGCAAACGGGAATTCAAAAATTTCACTAGTTATTCCCCCATGTCATCATCCACTTTGATGGGAAAACGGAGTCAAAGCCTGGCGCAACTTGGCGCGACTACCCCAGATTCAACGAGAGAATTTAATCGGAAATTTAAGAATTCTAGTGAAACAGATGGAAGTTCAACGGCTTCCGAAGTGTTTGGACTATTGGAAATGATTGAGGAGATACAGCCAAAAGCGAATAAAATGTACAGGGAATATGATGAATTGAGTAGTTTGGTGAACTTGTTGGCGCAGTGGCATACGTTGATTAAGATGAATAAGGTGAGTATTTTTTGTTTAAAGGGAGGGGGCGGGGCTTAGGGGGATAGTCCCTAGCTTAGCACAGATCCTATATTGACCACTATTTTTTTTTCGGTTTCACAACCTACTTTAAGCCGGGCTTAACCTTAATAAACCTGTTGGACACTTACCCATTTTGCCCGCTAGCTTAGGCTGTCCCTTTAAACTACCCTAATTTTTTCTTCCAGAAAGCCCCCAAAAAACAATCGATCAACTCGCTACCCCGAAACCACCCAATGACGTCATCCACCGCGTCCGACGAACTTGATGACAATGTCCTCATCACAAACGAGATCCACTCGGAAAACGACTCGGGAATCGATTCTCTCCGCCAAAATTGCTCCCCGTACGTCCTCGATGGCTACAGTAAGAACGGATCGAAGGGTAGCAGAGAGGGGGCACGTTTCCGGCAACTGAAAGAGAGAAGGAAGTCACTTGGAGCGTTGATGGATACGGCGGAGATTGAGAAGTTGTATTTGGAGAGTGATTACTTTTGGCAAACCGCTCATGATAATAATAATGAGAGTCCGACGGTGACGGGAAGTCAGGAGATTGACACGTGTCTACAGTATCATTTGGCGAGGATTTTGAAGTGTTTAGAGGTAAGGATTACTGTAGTCAAAAATTAAAAAACAATTTCGAAATTTGGTTCGGTAGAAAAGTCGAACCACTGACCCCGAGATCGCCTGTCAAGCGCGCTACCCACTAGGCCACGGGTGAAATTGGCGACGCAAGCGCCAGCAAGTATAAGAAAGGGCGCGCGCCTTTTTCTATCAATGAGCCATGACCACTAATTTTTTTGCTGTTTCAGAGTCTCGAGAGTATCGAGACGGACTGCCCACTAGTCTACAAGACGTCGGAAATGTTGAAGCGGCTTGAAGTGGAGACTGTCACGTTGGACGATCTCCTTCGCATAGCTAAAAGTGCCCCAGCGCTCCCGAACATTTCAAATGTGCTAACAGAAATTGAGGCGTGTCCGGAAGTTCAAGAGATTTGGCTCTCGACCTGCTACCCTCTGAATCAGTCGCTGATCGTGCCGAAGGATAAGCTGAGGACACAGATTAAGCTGCAGATTGCGCATATTACGGAGCAGATTTATCCGCATCTTGTTAGCCGGGGTACGGTAGTTTTCCATTTTTTGACGGTTTCAAAAATATAATTTTTTTCAAAAAAAAAAAATTTTTTTTAGTCGCCGAATCAATAATCCGTCTCCTCGCCGACAACGTTCAAAAAGAGTCGTCGCACATTACCGTATTCCATTTCGTCGGAATATTCAAGGGTAGACATTTCGAACCGTACATTGAGAATATGGGACACGACGCCTGGATGGTCACTCTTCTCGACACTGAACAGATTCAAAAAGTTGCTCAAGTGGTCGATAGACTGTCTAATGTACCAGTGGTCCCACCCCTGGAATCCCTTAAACATCTAGGGGTACTGCTGGCTAGAGGGGATATGAGGATATCGATGATTATAGGTACAGTAATCCGATTGGCTAGCTACAGTAACCTAATAAATTTCAGAACAATATCTCCGAGGAGCCAGTGGTCACCTGCTATCCGACTTGCTATCCTCGTACTTGTGTCTTCTGGAGGATGACTCGATGGACGCTAGACTAGGCGCCCTGAAGGCTCTAGCTATCTTTGATGTAAGTTTAGGAGCTAAGCCAGGCTCAGCTAGGCTAAGCTAGGCTAAGCCTGGGCTAAGCTAGGCTAAGCTAGGCTAAGCTAGGCTAAGCCTGGGCTAAGCTAGGCTAAGCTAGGCTAAGATAGGCTAAGCCTGGGCTAAGCTAGGCTAAGCTAGGCTAAGCTAGGCTAAGCTAGGCTAAGCCTGGGCTAAGCTAGGCTAAGCCTGGGCTAAGCTAGGCTAAGCTAGGCTAAGCTAGGCTAAGCTAGGCTAAGCCTGGGCTAAGCTAGGCTAAGCTAGGCTAAGCTAGGCTAAGCCTGGGCTAAGCTAGGCTAAGCTAGGCTAAGCCTGGGCTAAGCTAGGCTAAGCTAGGCTAAGCTAGGCTAAGCCTGGGCTAAGCTAGGCTAAGCTAGGCTAAGCTAGGCTAAGCCTGGGCTAAGCTAGGCTAAGCTAGGCTACCCTTCAGTCCCTTCAGTTCAAAAAATATATTTTCTTAAGAACCCCCGAATCTCGAAACAAATCAGCTACGTGGCCGACCACGACCCATCCGATGACGTTCGCCGCTTCGCCTCATCGATTCTACGCGGTTTCGAGGAGGAGGTCACACGGATTTGAGAGTTGCTCATGACTAAAAATTTGCTCCCATTAGCTAAAAAAGCTCAAAAAATTATTGTGATTTATTAAAAAAAAAAAGAAATTCTGTGCCAAACCGGGTGTGTCATTTTTTTGTTTCTGTGTTTTTTTCGTAATTATTTTTTTTCTCCTACAAAAAAAAAATTAATAAAGATTTTATTATTAAAAAAATTTTTACGGTTTTAATGTTACCACTTTTTTGGGGTTAGACAGGGAGATCAATACGACTTAATGTAATTTTTTGGCAGTGCATGGAGCGATTAGGCAAATACCCTCACAAGGTCAATATGACGTGGGACCATGCTCGTTAAGCCCCGCCCCTTTTGAGATGTGAAATAGGCCCCTCCCACGCATTTGCATAGCATCCACTAAAAGGAAGTCGGAAGTTGGAACTGATTTCTCTTATACGGAAGTCGGAAGTAAAAAGTTTCTTAAACGGAAGTCGGAATTCGGAAGTCGGAAGTAAAGTTTCTTAAACGGAAGTCGGAAGTCGGAAGGCGGAAGTTGGAAGGCGGAAGTCGGAAGCCAGAAGGCGGAAGTCGGAAGCCAGAAGTTTCTCTCTCTCTCTCTCTCTCTCTCTCTCTCTCTCTCTCTCTCTCTCTCTCTCTCTCTCTCTTTTTCTCTCTCTCTCTCACTTAAGCCCCGCCCAAGCGTGCCCCATCCTCCCCACGCTTTGACCTCCGCGCCCCAATTTTTCCATGTTCTCCCCTCCTCCCCCATCCCATTTTCTTCATTTCCATAATCCTTATCCCAAATAAAAAATCGATTTTCAATTCATAAGAATAATTTTGGATAGCCATTGAAAAGATGCCAAATGAGGAGCCGAATCCGATCAATTTGAAATTGGATCAAGGATGGGATAAACCGGAATTCAAGAAGCTTGAGGTGATTTTTTGGGAATTTGGAAATAGAAAAATTACGAGTTTTAATATGAGGACAGATCGAAACACGAGTAAAAGAATTGGTGAAGTTGAGTAGCGATGCGTTGCCAGCGCATTGTCGATTGTTGGTGGATGCCACGTATGAGTTTCCGAAGGATAAGAGACCATCTGTAAGTCCACTTACTCGAGGCATATCTACGGAATGAGCCGACGACGTCTCGCGCGCACGCTTGGTGTTGTGGATAGTGCTTTTGCTCGCCGTCCGAGAGGTACCAGGTTCGACCTCACGGGCGGTGGCCTATTTTTATTTTTTTTGCAAAATGACTGCGGACATCCGGACATGGCCCCTAGCGTTTTATTATACGCGAATGATATTTTTCAGCAATTAGGAATAATGAATCGTCGTGGTCTGATCACTCGTCTTCACTACGCAAGCCCATTTAAAGGAACATTGCAACCGGGAGATATTATTCTTCAGGTCAACAATACGATAGTTTCGTTTAATGAGAAAACAGTGACCGCGAATGATGAGGAGAAACCGGGAAGTCAGAGGGGCAAGGTTGGAGCGCCGAAGACAGAAAAGTAGGTTAGGCGGCTAAGCTAGGCTAAGCCTGGGCTAAGCCTGGGCTAAGCCTGGGCTAAGCCTGGGCTAAGCCTGGGATAAGCTAGGCTGAGCTAGTCTAAAACCTATTCCTTTCAGAATGGAAAAAACAGCCGTCGCTGCTTCGCCAATCCACCCCGATTTCAAACGAACCGTCACCAAAATCCTCCAATCAAAAACCGAACCCAAAATCACGATTACCGTAGCCCGACTAAAAACTCGTCACTCCATTGGTCCCAAACCCGAATTCAAAGCGGCGCCTGGATTTAAGACTGAGCTAGCCTATCTTTATCAATTCAAGCATCTTAAATTGGGGTTAAATATGCAACAAACTGATAATCGAATTGTGGTGAATTATACGACACCGGATACGGTATCGCATATTACGCTGAATATCGGGGAGGCGATTTTGGCGGTTGATGAGAAAATGGTGAATAGTTTGGATGATATTAGGCAACGGATTATGTATGGATGTAGTACGAATGGATTTGCACAGTTGATTGTGGAGTATCCGATTAATGATCCGGCTAAGAATTTGGTTAGGGGGCAGTTGACGGTGAGTAGCTAGGGGGCACGGTAGGGCACGGTCCTGGCACAACTTTTACTTCCTTTTGGACTGTCCGGCACGAGTCGGCACGGTCCCGCACCGATTTTCACTAGTCCCCCCTTTAAGGACCCTATTCCAGAAAGCCTCGCAAAATACGGACCGCCCATTGTACCAACTCTGTGGAGACGTCAGAAAATACTGTGACGAAGGAATTGAGGCATTAAAAAATGGAAAAGAGTTGGGACCAATATTTAAGGAAAATGACAAAGACGAGAAAATCGAATCGAAGGGGACGCCGACGAAAAAAAAGAAGGAATCGGTGGATTTTCGAAAACGGACCGAGGAGATTTTGATTCCGGCCGAATGGAATTCGAAACTTTTCGTTTTGGTAAGCAATCGCGCTCCACTGCACTCTCACTTTCACTTTTTCCGTTGGCTGAGTATCAAACGTTTTGACGTTTGATACTCAGCCAATGGGATTAAGCAGAAATAAGTTGAAGTACAGTAGAGCGCGATTACTGATCTAATTTTTTTAATGTAAAAATGTTTTTTTCGACGCGCAAATTCAAACAATTTACGTTTGATAGTCAGCTAACGGACAGCAAAACGATGCAGTGCGATAAAGCGCGATTGCAACCCCAAATTAATTTTTCAGCTCCCACCATTGAAAACCAAGGATACCGAAATGAGAACGGATTGCTCGGTGATGATCAAAAAATAATTTTTTTTTCTAATTCGCTGAATAAATTTTTTTTTTTTGATTTATCAGTTTTTAAATTTTTTTTTATCAGCACCCCCCAAAAAAAATAAGAAAAACAATGAGGTCATTGATAAGGATTTTTATTTGGGTAAACATGGTCACATGAATTTTTTGGAATTTTTTATGGAAAAAAATATTTTTTTCTTGAAAAAGGAAGGAAAATAGTGTTTTTAATTGGCTTAGTTTATTTTGCTAACTTCCTGCTTAACGAATTTTGCGGAAAAAAAAATAAAATTCAGTTTTTCTAGACCTGCTAAACTTACTACAGTAATCTCTACAGTAACCCGGGAATTTAAAATTTGCGCACCGCCACACAAAAAAGGTCAATTTTTACTGTTTTTCAGCATTTTTCAGTGAAATTTTGCTCGCAAATTCGAAAATCAATGCTTTTTTATTTTTTGCAACAAAAAAAACTATTTTTCTTCACATTTTTCCACTTTTCCCGCAGTTTTGACAGTAATCCCTTGTCAAAAAAGTTATTGACACCGCGACGCGCAAATGCACACATCTCATTAATAATTTTTTTCTTTTCTTTTTCTAAATATTTTCCCCGATTTTCGCCTCAATTTTTTCGGCATTTCCCTCATCTAATTCGCTCAATTTTGTCTTTCTTTTCTGTCTCTCTCTCTCTCAAGTCGAGCCGAAAAAAAATGAAGCATTTCTCCCGACAATGACTATGTGTTCAACGGAGCGCACTTGCCTCGTTTTAAATAGTTGTGAGTGTGTGTGTCTCTGTGTATATATGTATTGAGAAGCGCCCTCTCCCGGAGGGCAAAAAGAGGAGGAGAGGCAGCGCGATGACGACGACGTCAGCGCTTCGCACACGCAATTCTTTTCCTTCAGACAACCCTATGCAGACAGAATTTTATCGATTTTTCATATCCGCTTCACTGATTGTTTTTTTTTCTTTTTTTTTTAGTTTCTTTCTTAGTTCGTCTAAACCTCTCCCCCGGGAAGGTTTCCTAATTTCGGTCTCTGAATGGTTCTCGATTCGATTGTTTATTCTTTGTCACTCAAAATGTTTGGTTTCTGAGGAGGAATTTGTGATGAAATTTAATATTAACTGATTCGGTTCGTCGGAAGCTAAACTCTAATCGATTAATCTAAACTTTTTGTTTTCCGGGGGCTATAGTTGACCAGGTGGATTTGTGTCGGAAATTGCGGTTTTTTGTGTGAATTTTCGGAAAAAATTGGAGAAAAAAAAGATAAAGTTATCCGAATTTCGCCGTTTTCTTTGGTATTTTCGGCCAATTTTTTGTGGAAAAACGGCAAAATTTAATTTTTTTTTTAATTTTGAAAAAACGAAAATTTTTTGAAAAATTCAATTTTGAGTTCTAACATTTTTCTCACAAATTTTTGGCTCAAAATCCAAATTTTTAGTTGTTAAAAATAGCCGAATTCGACAAAAATTAGATATTTATAAATCCGATTTTTACCAATTTTTTCACCATTTTTCCCTTAAAATTCACGTAATTCTGTCTGAAATCGCGCCCTACTGCACTGGTAATTTTAGCTGCTTGATTTCCGTTGACTGAGTATTAAACGTTAGAAAAATTACGTGAAAAAATATCCGCGTCAAAATAAAACCAAAAATATCGTGATTTAATATATTTTGACGTAGGTATTACTTTTTTAAAGGTTTAATACTCAGCCAACATAATAAAATACAAGCGGCGAAATTTGCCAGTGCAGTAGGGCGCGATTACAGACATAATTACACGAATTTCACGTTCTTCACGTTTTTTTTCTACAAAATTCGCTCGAAAAAACCATTTTTAACCTGTGAAAAAAACGTAAAAATCAGGGAAAACCCGTATTTTTTGACCGATTTTTTCCGGAAAATTTTCGAGAGTTGTGTACTCCTCTCGGACAAAATTTTTTATCAGTTTTCCAGATTTTCCCAAATTTATTTAATTAGTTACCCCTAAATTTCTGACACAAATCCACTAAACCTAACACCCTCTCCTCCGCGACACTTCTACCTCGCTTCACTGACAAAACCCGTTTTTTCAACGATGATGATTTTTCTGTAAATTTCAGAAAATACCTATATATATCCTCTATATATATATATATATATATATGCCTTTGTTATCGTGGGTGAGAATCTCAAATGCTACGCAGGACCCTGAAACGCGTTGTTCTGTAGCACAAGATCAAGTTGTTAAGGTTGTCAGAGAGGATGGTGATTGGTATGATCCTTTAAGAAATTTAAATTTCTTAGATTAATCCATAGAATTTAGAAAATTAGCAGTGTTAAGCCGAGAGTTTCCAGAAGGTTCTTTGGAATTTTCGTCGTTTCCCTGAGATGATTTAGATGTGTCTCTCGACTCGGAGAGAGCATTCTTGTTTACACTAAACGGGTCCCCCAATATCTTTTCTTCTTTAATTAAAAAACGTTGTCTTAGCTTTTTGAAAGTGTTTTTCTGTCGAAATTAGAAATCAACTTTCCCGACTAGTTTTCTTAACTGTGCCGAAATCGTGCCGTAGTCTAACTTCCTGAAAATTCGATATTTTTAGACGAAACAGTACCGGAACATATTTTTAATTTTTTGGAATGCAGAAGTTTTTTTTAGCTTAGCGTGCCAAAAACGTGCCGGAAAATTAAAGTAAACGTTTTTGACTATTTTTAACTAAGGCGTGCCAAAATCGTGCCAAGCCTAATTTCCACGAAATCAATATTTTTAAACGATTAAAAATGGAAATGATAGGTCTCGATGAGCTCTACACAATAAACTGCGCTCAAAATGAATTTGGTCAGTCTAAGCAAAGTTATGTGGCTTAAAAAATATTTTAAGCACTATAACTTTGCTCAGACTAGCCAAAAACGTTTCTAGTGCGTTCTATTGTGTAGAGCTCAGCGAGATCTCTCATCTCCATTTTTAATCGTGTGAAAATATTGATTTTTGGGAAAGTTAGGATCTGGCACGATTTCGGCACGCTTTAGTTGAAATTAGTCAAAAAATTGGTTTTAAAGAAAATTAATTTCCGGCACGTTTTTGGCACGCCAAGCTATAAAATTTCTTCATAAAATTAAAGATATGCTACGGCACGATACCGGCACGACACATTAAAATAGGTTTAAAAAATTATGTTACGGCACACATTAGGCACGCTAAAAATCAAATCTTTAGGTGTCACATCCAAACAATCGAAGGGTCCACCGGCCGAGTTCCAAAAGTACTCACGCTGCCGATCGTCGACCCGAAACGGTTACCCGGTGAACAAATCTATTGTTCCGTCGAATCGTACACATCGATTCGCTCCGACGATCTCTCGTTTGCCGAATTCTCAATCTTTGGTATCTTTTTTCTGCCCATTCATATGCTAATCTAGAGCTCTCTCTTTCTCTAGACTCTCTCACTCTCTCGTCTTCTCTATAGACTAAAGTTCCCTTGGTTCTTACAGTTGCAAAGCCATCACCTTCAAATCCGGGATATCTCGACGGATTTCTGGTGAATGACAACGCGGTGCAAATCGGTCGTCGTGGACTGTTGCCGGAAGTGTGCCTAGTCGATTTGCATGTTCCAGATGAGATGATGAAACCGTCGTTTACAACGGACTTTAGCGAGGCCGACGTGAAGTTTCGAACGCCGACGACACGCGCGGTTACCGAGAATTATTCGGTGGCACCGTATGCGAGGGCGGTTTTTGAGTTTAAGTAAGTTTTTTTTTTGGTGTGCCGGAATCGTGCCGGGGTAGTTTTGGCGATCAAAAATTGGAAACGGAATGTTTCGGTGAGCTAATCAGCGCCTTGGCTCATTCTGAGCAAAGTTAGACAGCTAAAATTTGTTAAGCCACGCCCACTTTTTGAATTTAGGCCACGCCCCTTTTTCACGTTAATTTCGGAAAAAAAAGAAAATTTCACGTGACCATAAAATTTTTTTGAAATTTTGACGTGAAAAATGATTTTCAAAAATTTTGAATTTAGACCGCTCATTTTTCACGTAAATTTTGAAAACAAATAGAATTTTGACGTGAATTAAATTTTTTTTAAATTTTGACGTGAAATTCACGTAATTCTGTCTGCAATCGCGCCCCACTGCATTTTCGCTGTTTACCTTTAATTCGGTTGGCTGAGTATCAAACGTGAAAAAACCACTTTTTACGTTTGACACTCAGCCAACCGAATTGAAGGTAAGCAGCGAAATTGCAGATTGCAGACGTAATTTCGATCTATCTAAGCTATTTAACCTTGCTTAGTCTGAACCAAGCTCGCCCAAATCGTTTTCATTTTTTGATCGTCTAAAGGGCGGCACGTTTCCGGCACTTTTTCGGCACTCCCCCAACTTCCCTATTCGCTATTTTAGAGGCGAATTCGAAAACGAGCTCTCGTTCTCCGCCGACGAAATCATCCATCTCCGTCGTCGAATCGATTCCGAATGGCTTGAAGGCTCCATTGGATCCGGACGCGTCGGCATCTTCCCCACCTCATTCGTCCAAATCATCGTCGATCTTCCCGATGAATCGGACACGGCATCGATTCAGAATAATCGAAGATCCACTGTCACGGAGAACGACGGAATCGGTTTCGCCAATGTTCGACACGCGTTTAGCGGGCGGCAGGGTGATGAGTTGACGGTGAACGCCGGGGATACGGTACGAGTGTTGAGGATGGTGAATGATGAATGGGTGATGTGTAAGGATCCGGATACGGAGAAGACGGGAATTGTTCCTGTGGGATTTTTGGAGGTGTATTTGGATGATGAGGATGAGGATAATCAATCCGGGGCGAGGAGGGGAAATGAGTTTTCGGTGAGTTTTTTTTTCGTGGCCGAGGATCCGAAAAAGTTAGGCCACGCTCTCTCAATGCGTCTTTAAACTTTTTTAAAGTGGTGCGTGGCCGAACTTTTTTGATGGTGAATCTAGAATCCGAATCCGACAAGTTAGAATCAAGCTAAAATCGTTATAGCCATGCGCCTTCAAACTTTGCTAAGCTTAAACTTTGCTAAGCTTAAAGGCTCATAACGATTTCAGCTTGCTCTAAAGCATGGCCTATCTCGGATCCTAGGCCACAAACCTATATTTTCTTCTAGTTCGGCACCTCCAACAACCGCTCCTCCTTCATCTCCACGGCGGAATCCTCCTCCGACTGGAGACCCTCCCGAACGTCGACCACAACCGACTGGGCAACTTTTGGGGAACCTGTGACTAACACGGAACCATCCTCCTCCTCCACAATTCCACCCGCCTCATCGAAAGCATCACAATGGGCGACATTCGGAGAGGAATGGATTGCGCCGGTACAACTATCGAAAACGTCGGCACCGGCGAGACCCCCACCACCGAAACAGAGCTCAATTCAATCGCCGACCACCGATATTGGAAATGTCGCCGAAATGTTTGGAATGGACGGGCGGACCGTTCCGGCGCCAAGCGGGGTTATCACTTCGGCTAGCGATTTTGAGATTGGATTGATATCGGCGACGGAGGGAGCATCGAATGATGAGGATAAACGATGTCGAATTATTGAGGAATTGATTAGTTCCGAGTTGCAGTTTATTAGCGATATTAATTCTTATACGGAGGTGAGTTTTTTTTTGGGAGAAAGATTTGAAAAAGAATCGACTAAAAACTGAAAAAATTCGAGAAAAATCACGAGAACTGGACCTAAATTCTAAGCTCTGCCCCCTTTTTTCACGTAAAAACTGAGAAATTGTGAATTAAAAACCTGAAAATTACACGTAAAAATGAGAAATTTTCACATGAAATTTGAATTTAAGCTCCGCCCATTTTCCAATTTTTACGCGTGAATTCAAAAAAAAATTCCACGTGAACTTTAGATTTTAAGCCCCGCCCACTTTTTCACGTAAATTTTCGAAAAAAAAAAGAAAAATTAACGTAAAATATTTTTGACGTGAATTTTAATTTTTAGATTTAGGCTCCGCCCACTTTTTCACGTTTTTTTTCCTAATTTTTTTTTGGAAAATCGCTGAACATTACGTGAGAAATAGAATTTTTTCCATTTTTTCTTCAATGAAAAAATTAGGCTCCGCCCCTTTTGCACGTTTTTTTAACTTTCGAAAAATTGTTTTTAATTACGTGAATTTTCAATTTTCGAATTTAAGCTCCGCCCACTTTTTTCACATTTTTCGCGTGAAAACGGTCAATTCTCCCAGGGGGCAACAAAATAGGGGGCAACATGCTCTTAGGGGGCAAAGTCTCAAAGGGGGCAAAGGCTCATAGGGGGCATCTCATAGGGGGCATCACCTCAATTCTCATAGGGGGCATTTAGCGAATGTCTCATAGGGGGCATCGAATGTCTCACAGGGGGCATTGAACTTCTCATAGGGGGCAATCAAATATTTTCCCTGCATATCAATTTATCTGTTTATTTTTCGTATTTCCTATACAACAGTTACATAATATACTTTGCCATAATCCGATTTCCATTAATTAAACTAAACAATCTTGCTGACGACGTTTCGCGTCTTCTCCCGCATTTCATCAACTTTCCCAAGTGGTAATTGAGAGACCACCTTTTTGGGAGATCCCAACTTCGCTCCTGGGAAGTGCTACAGGTATACAGAGCTTCTTTTAAAAAACAGTTGGTTGTTCGAATTGTTATATTCCTGTCTATATTTCTGATATTTCTGTCTTTCCTTGAAATTTGCAAGGTTCGGGTCATCATAGCTAGTTTAATTGCACGTCGCACTTGCCTTCGTATCATCATCATCATTACTAATGACAATCGTAGATTTCTGTGTGTTTTTGTCTGTGGTTAGCGGACTTCAGAGCCTTACCCCGCTATTCAAACTTTCTAAAACAAAGACAGCCTATTCAGAATTTGACTGTGATTACGCCCGTGTTTTCCGTTTTTGATTCTGATAAAAAAGAAGCTCTGTATACCTGTAGCACTTCCCAGGAGCGAAGTTGGGATCTCCCAAAAAGGTGGTCTCTCAATTACCACTTGGGAAAGTTGATGAAATGCGGGAGAAGACGCGAAACGTCGTCAGCAAGATTGTTTAGTTTAATTAATGGAAATCGGATTATGGCAAAGTATATTATGTAACTGTTGTATAGGAAATACGAAAAATAAACAGATAAATTGATATGAAGGGAAAATATTTGATTGCCCCCTATGAGAAGTTCAATGCCCCCGGTGAGACATTCGATGCCCCCTATGAGACTTTCACTGAATGCCCCCTATGAGAATTGAGGTGATGCCCCCTATGAGATGCCCCCTATGAGCCTTTGCCCCCTTTGAGACTTTGCCCCCTAAGAGCATGTTGCCCCCTATTTTGTTGCCCCCTGGGAGCATCGGCCCGTGAAAACCAATTTTTTATTTTCACGTGAAATTCAAGTTTTTGACGTGTACACGCTCCGCCCACTTTTTCACGTTTTTCTTAAATTCGCGTGAAAAAGATAATTAGGCCACGCCTATTTTTCACGCGAAAATTGGAAAATTTCAAAATTTTTACGCGAAGTTCGATTTTTTTAAAATATACTTTTTAGCCCGAAGATTTTTAGCGTGAACAAGCTCCGCCCACTTTTTTCAACATTTTTTTAAAATTTTCACGTAAAAAAGAAAACTAGGCTTCGCTCATTTTCCACGCGAAATGAAAAAATTTTCCAGGAAAATTTCCACGTGAAATTTGAATTTTTCGGTTTTTAAAATTTTTCACATGAAATCCAAATTGAGACATTTGTGGGCGGAGCCTAACTTTGCGCTCCAAAATTTCAAAAAATAACTAGTTTCCGTTTTTCCAGGCCGTCGACAACACCCCTCTCCTAAACCAAAAACAAAAAGTGATACTCAAAAACGGATGTGCTCAAATTGTTCAACTCTCGGCGAATCTCGTTCAGCTACTTACCAATGAGCAAAGTAATTTTTACACTAAATTTATGACTTTTCAATTAAAAAAATTAAACATTTCCAGTCAAACCGCAAGACGCGCAACAAATCGGCGCGTGCTTCCTTCAACTCCGCAAACCGTTCGCCCAAACCTACGGATTCTATTTCCGAAACATTGAACATATCAACGCGTTGACGAATTCGGCGAAACACGAAAAAACGATGGAATCGGCTCTTCAGGATATTGTGAAAAGGATGAGAGAGGGTGGATCAGTGGTGATAGATGGACCGACGGCCGTGTCGAGACCGATTCAACGAGCGACAAAATATCCATTGTTTTTGAATGAAATTGTTAAATTGACGCCGTTGGTGCACACGGATCATCCGAAATTGACAGAAGCGATTAAGCAAATGTCGAATTTGGGACAGAAAATGAACGAGTCGAAGAGGCGGAAGGAGCTGAGTGAGTTTTTTAGGTCACGCCCACTTTTTCTTGAAAATTACACGTTAATTTTGACAAAAAAAATTGATTTTGGAGGAAACTATCTGGCACGATTCCGGCACGCTGACTTTTGTTAAAACAGTAAAAAATTGATTTTCAAAAAAAAAATGTTCCTGCACGCGCCGGCACATTTTCGGCAAAAATTAAAGCATTGCTCCAACACGTTGCGTTTCTGGTTTTAGGCCACGCCCATTTTTTTTAAACTCCGCCCCCTTTTCACGTAGTTTTTGAAAAAAATAGAATTTTGACGTGAACATTTTTTTGGCATTTTGACGTGAAATCTCGTAATTAAGGCTGTTATTGCGCTCCACTGCACTTTGGCTGCTTACATTTAACTAAGGTTGGCTGAGGATCAAATGTTTCAAAAATACCACCATTTTTTTACGTTTGATACTCAGCCAACCTTAAATATAAGAAGCGAATTGGGCGAGATTACAGCTTTGTCTAAAAATCATTTTTTTATTATGAATCATCAGCTAACAAGAGAAAAGAAACGCAGACACAAAAACAAACCCTGAGGAATAATATTAGTCATTTTTCGAGAATTTTCTAGAAAACTGTCTGTCAAAAACAACCCTCTTTTTCTCTGATTTCAATCATTTTCCCCATTTTCAACGCTTTTTCTTTAAATTTCAGTCTAAATTCCCTTTTTTCAGCCCAAAAATACATGTCGGATGACAAGCAGACGTTCGGAGAAATGCTATCGAAAATGACGTTTCACTCGTTGAAAAAGAAATCGAATCGGTTTACCTATCGAATGGGATCGTCTCTTGGAGTGGTTAAATTGGTAAGACACGCCCACTTTTTTGAAGCTCCGCCCCTTTTTTTCGCGTCAAAAATTTGAATTTTCACGTGAATTTTCAAAAAAATTGGAATTTTGACGTGAAATTCACGTAATTACGCCTGCAATCGCGCTCTACTGCAATTTCGCTGCTTGCATTCAGATTGAGGTTGGCTGAGTATCAAATGTGAAAAAAAATTCAAAATAGGGTAAATTGAAAGTTTGATACTCAGCCAACGGAATTGAATGTAAGCAGCGAAATTTGATAGTGTAGTGGGGCGTGATTGCAGACACAGTTAATTAAATTATAGCGGTTTTGACGTTTTTTTCATAAAATTCTGGTTCAAAAATGCTCATTTAGCCGTGAAAAAAAGTCAAAATCAAGGAAAATGACAATTTTCAGTCTTAGCTCCGCCCATTTTTCTGAAAAACAATCTATAAAATTCTAGCCTAATTCTAAGCGCTGATCACCAAAATCTCGTCCAAAATCATTATGAAATTTCCAGCTCCGCGACACGGATTTCGATCGCCTGGTCTGCGAGCTAGATAGCGCCGAAAGACGCCTGGTCCGTTTCAACTATATGCTAGTCATCTACCGTAAGAAAATGTTCCACGAAACCCGCGTTCTCATGCACAAAAAACTCGTCGAGCCGCGAAAAAAACAGCTCTCGAACGGCGACATCGATCATCAACTTCAGCCGTTCAATCACGCGATTAAGCTGTGGGCGAACGAGGTGAATTTGAAGATTCGCGATGATATTGTGAAGGCGTTGAGGAATATTCCGAAGCGTCTGATTAAGAAGCGAAATGATAAGCTGATGGATTACGAGGCGTCGCGGACGAAGGAGAAAGGGAGTGGGAAGCGAGATTTCGCCGAGATTCAGAAGGATTATGAGGCGTTGAATACGCAGGTTAAGCAGCAACTTCCGAAAGTGACGGAGTACTTGACTACGGTAAGTGGACTAGAAATTTATAGAAAGTTAGTCCCCCACAAGCTAGGCCACGCTCTTAAACTTTGTTAACAGCATGGCCGAATCGGATACTAGGCCACCAAACGCTATTTTCCAGGTCCTCGCCAACTCGATGAAACAAGTCGCCGAACACGATAAACGGCTCATGGAGACCCTCCGCAAGCTATTCAACGAAGCGAAATCCCGAACCAACGACGATCAATCAAGACACACCCGTGCCCTAATCGTGCCGACATCAACGTGTTTCGTTGACTATTACGATCAGGACAGAATGAAACCCCTTCAGAAAATTGCCAACAAAGCTATACAAAATATGAAGCAACGCGCTAGATCAGCCTCTCCAACCAACAAAAAATCATCTGGAACGACGTCTTCCATGACGGATACAAGGGATCTATGGGCGGCGCAATCATCGATTCTAGCTCCATCCGCTTCAGAAGCCCTTCCGACAATTTCCGAAGCCACTCCGGTCGTCCATAACCATAAATTCCGACCGCAAAGTCAAACGGAACGGAATACGATTCTGGAAAAAGCTGGGGCCAAAGGGCGACTTTCCGACATCTTCGTCGCCACCTCCCACTATCCAGCAGACGCTGGAATGCTTAAATTGGCGTTATCCGAGGGAAAACTTTTGATTGTTCGACAGAACGATGTGGTCCTGGCGGTGAATCGAGAGGTGCCGAGTATGTGGCTCTGCTACAATGGATATTACAATGCCATGCTTCCAAGTAGTATTCTGAAACCTTACACGTCAATTGAAAAGGGCGAGGAGGCGATTCAATCGTTATCTCAGCCTACAGTAACCCAGAAGGCGGCTCCACCGAAAAGTCAGAATCTAATTGATCTGGAGGACTTGTTTGGGAATCCTAGCCCGCAAGCTCCGCCCCCTCAGCAGAATTTTGCCGACTTTGGATCTCTCGCGCCACTTCAGCCAACAGTGTCAGCGCAGAGCGCGCAATTTGATTGGAATCAGGCGGCTAAGACGCTCCCGTTGGCTCCGCCCCCTCCGCAAGTTGCGCAGCAAGTGGCGCAGGATCAGCAAGCTTCACAGCAAGCTGGAGGAGGAGCCAACTACAACTTGGACCTTGACGATCTATTCTCGGGACTTTCTACCATCGACTGGGGAGCTAAGCAAGCCCCGCCCCCTTCGGAGCCAACTCCCGCAGCCGCTCTCTACAGTAACACGGACTTCTTCTCCACGCAGACTACATCACCACCTGTCTCAGCATTCCGTGGAGTCGACTTCAATACGGGAGTTTTCAATCCGAATTCACTGCCAGACGAAGCTCCGCCCCCGCTACCGGTGATAGTTAATCCGACAAGAGATGATCCGTTTTCGGTGAATTTCGATACGAGCTTTGGGGCCAATAGCTCAGTGAAGTTCCCGGTTAGCTTTGATGAGCCGGTGGCTGGAGGGCTAACGGCTGGATCTTCGCAATATCGAAGCGCATCGGCGGCGGCACAACCCACGAATGTTTGGCCGACGAATATGATGACTAGGTAATACCGTAATCCTATTATTTAGAGCAGGAAATTTCGGGGGTACTGTAGTTACTGTAGTTCGAAAAAAAAAGTTTTTTTAAGTTTTTAATGTGAAAAATCAATTTTTCAAAAATACAAAAATTATTAACTAAGCAAATGCGCTCCATTGATAACTTGAATTAATTTAAAATATTTTAAACAAATTCGAATTTTTTCAACGCGCTGAAAATATTAAAAATTAATTTGACTAACTTTTATCAACGGAGCGCACTTTCTGATGTTAGTAGTTTTCAGGATTCGAAATTGAAATTACTGGTTTTTTAAGATTTTTAAGGTAAAAATCGAATTTTCAAACATTCAAAAACTAATAACTAAGCAAATGCGCTCCATTGATAACTTTAATAAATTTTGAATATTTCAAAAAAAACTTGAAATATTATTCAAAATTAATTAAAGTTATCAATGGAGCGCATTTGCTTAGTTAGTAGTTCTCAAGGCTTCTTGAAAATTCGATTTTTAACTCTGAACCTTTAAAAACCCGTAATTTCAATTTAAAGGAACATTCCCGGTCTAGCCACGAATTACAGTAACCCTACTGTACCTGCGACTAGGCTCCGCCCCTTTTCTCAACAAGCCACGTCCCCTTTTTTTTCTTGCAGAAGTGACTCCCCGCAACCGTTGATCCCATCTCGACCGGGACCCGCCGTCAAAAATCAAGTTTATCCGAATTTGAATGATAGTTCCTCCTCTTCTGGACTTGGAGCAAATACCAGTGGAGGTACTCTTTTAGAAGGGCACTTTTTTTTCAAAAATTCTGAAAAAAAATTTTCAGGATTACCACCAATGTACTCGGCCGTCCCCAACGAGAGTATGACCTACGCAATGCCACCAATGTACGATACCACGCCAATGAGTAGGGTTTCTATTAGAAGGGCACCCCCCTCTTAATTCTCTATATTTAGCTCCACAAGTCATTCAACCAACCCCCGCGCCAACTCAAGCTCCACAACCATCTCTCTACGATTCACCGCCATCGATAGCTCCAATGTATGATCAGGCGCCAAGTGAGACATCCCCCGCTATTCGGCCAGTGGTAGGTACCTCTAATAGACGGGCACCTTGACAAAAGTTGAGAAGGATTTTCAGTTGTGTCAAGTGAAAGTGGACTATGATTTCCTTCCACAAGGATCGAATCAAGTGGAAGTGAGAGAAGGCGAAGTGATTGGTGTATTACAACGAACGGATGACGACGGGAACCCGGAATGGTTGCTTATTAAAAGAGCCAGTGGACAAGTTGGATACGTGCCAGCAGCTTACTGTAGACCTACTTAACTTTTTTTTGTATTTTTGGTGGCCTAGGATCCGACTAGTCCTTTAAAAGTTGAAAAAAAGTATAGTAATCCTTAAAATTTGGTATTAAGGATTACTGTAGCTTATTCTAAGAGGGTGGACGAGTCGGATCCTAGGCCACCCCATTTTTATTGCTATTTTATTATCCTTGTCTCATGGTAGTCGCATCACATTTCCCTAGGCCACGCCCACTTTTAACTATATTTATATCCGGGTTGTTTTGTCTCCTCCCACACACACACACTTTTTTTTGGTGCTCATCATTTGTAGATTTTTGGAATTTTATCCCGATTTTTTTGTGAAATTTGAAAGAAACCCCGATATTTTTTTAGTATTGCATATTTTGAATTATTTTTTTAATTATTATTGTCTCGAAAATTTTCGTTTTTTCAAGCCATTTCCCCACCTACTTTTCTTGTGACAAAATTATTATATTGAGAATTGCTATCGATTGATTTGGTTTTTATTTTATTTATATATGAATTTAATGAGAAAATTGCCCCTTTTTATGTCCTTCCCCGCTAAAAATAATTATTTATGTAATTGCGCTCTATCGCTAAATTAGCCTTTAATTTTGTGACTGAGTATTAAACGTGAATTTTCTGTATTTTCTACGCGAAAATGCAGAAAATTCACGTTTGATACTCAGCCAAAGGTACGCAGCCAAATAGAGCGCAATTGCATTTCAAAAAAAATTCTAATTAAATTGATCTTTCAATCCCTCGATATCCTCCACAATTCCCCGTGCTCGATCCACTAGCTCATCTCGATTCGCCTCCTTAACTTCAGATTTTCCCAAAGTTCCATCTTCATACATTTTGATGTACAAAGCGATCCCGAAGAGAGTGAAATTTGAAGCGAATGGGTAGATTAAGGAATATTGCTTTTGGAGCTGAAATAGTATTTTATAAAAGAAAAAAATGGGCGGAGCCTACCTGATCCAGGGTAAAAGGGGCGGAGTCAAAGAAGCTGGAAAGGGTCTTATGGTAATAAGATAAGTAGTCGTTAGTCTTTTGTCTCCGAATTTCTCGACTTAACCCCAATGTAAGAATTCGAATGAGATCGAATGCCACGGAGCCAATAAATGACATTTGATAGTCGATGACTGCGCCGATTTCATTGGTTGGACTATCTTTTTTCCATAGCATATTGGTGACGTTGAGATCCGCGTGGCAGATGATTCCAGGGATTTCTGGAAACCGAATTACCGTAATCTGATGATAACAAAATAGCCAGACTAATATTTTCCAATTTTTTTTTCAGAAATAAGGTTAGTGAAACCGTAATGTTTAGTATCTTAAATTTAAATCGTCATAACTCGGCTCGCATAAGAGATAACAAAAAGTTGTCTACTAATGAAATTTTGCTCATAATACGGGCTTCAATTCATTAGTTAACAGCTTTTTGATATCTCTTATAGGAATCGAGTTATGACCAGTTTGAAGAAACAGCGTCTAACTGTCTGGGTCTCCTAGCCAGCAACTTCAAAAGCATGTAACTCGCTAATTGTTAGAGATACTAAAAAATTGTCAATTAATGAAATATTGCCCATAATAAGAGCTACAATTCGTTAGTTGACAGTTTTTTGATAGCTTTTACGGAATCGAGTTATGAGCGTTTGAAGTTGCGTGGGAAATAACGACTGCGTCTGAAACTTCAAAGAACTATAACTCGCTAACCGTCAGATATAACAAAAAGTTGTCAACTAACAAAATGTAGCGCTTATTAAAAGCTACATTTTGATAATTGCACACGTTTTGATATCTCTTACGGTAACCGAGTTATGGCCAGTTTAAAGAAGCAGCGTCTAACTGTCTGGGTCTCCTAGCCAGCAACTTCAAAAGCATGTAACTCGCTAACCGTTAGAGCTATCAAAAAGTTGGTAACTAACAAAATGTAGCCCTTTTTATGGGCAACATTTCATTAGTTGACAATTTTTTGAAATCTCTTACGGTTAGCGAGATATCAGCTCTCAAAGTTGCGTTCTTCTCTTACCGTGAGAAAATAGAGAGACGCAGAGAAAAACAAGCGTTACACGGTCCGCAACTTCAAACGCTTATATCTCGGCTCCCGTTAGAGATACAAAAAAGTTGCCAACTAATGAAATATTGCTCTTGTTAAGGGCTATATTTTGTTAGTTGACAATTTCTCAATATCTCTCATGCGAACAAAGTTATGAAAGTTCAAAATTAGTATCTCACCAGAAATCGCTTCCTTCGTTGCCTTATTCTTCTTCTCATAGTCAAATGCCCACTTGATATTTTGAATTCGCCCATTTCCAAAAATATCCGGGCTTACAGATTCAAGGGTGAGCGCTTCTTCGTACTGAAAATTTTTGTTTAGTAACGGGAACTGGTAGCTTGGTTAAGACCATTTTGAAGTATGGTCTTGGAAATAGCATTAAGTTTTAGTTTGTTTGACATAAAATTGACCAGGTTACGGTAGTTTGCTTAGTTAATGTTTATCAAAGCTGAGTAAAATTTATAGCCTAGCTCACATGAAAACATGAAAATGAAACAGTAAAAAATACTGTTTCATTAAAACAATATTTTCTTACCATCATATTCTGCATTCCAACCGAATAGGTCTCTCTTCCATGAGCTCCCTCTACAAAACTCTCCACATAGCTCTTATCCTCTCTCTTGATCAAATGACTATGGAACCCCGCAAGAGCCTCCATTAACCGAAGAACCTGGTCATGATTCAAACCGGGAATATGCTCCACCGCATAGACTTTGTCGCTGAGATTCTCCGCAACAATTCCTCCCGTGTGCTCTCCTTCCACGTCTTCAGTGAAATAGACTTTCGGGAATGGGAAGTTGGGAATAGTACTGTAGGGGAAATGTTTGTAGAATAGGTTTTCCTTCTGGAAGATTTAGAACTTAAGCTACCGTAACCCCCTCTTACCTTGGAATAGTAGATAAGGACATCTCGAAGTTGGCTAACCCCCTCATCATCTTCACATCGGAGCACATTTTCACTGATTCGTGGAATCTAGAAATTCAAAATAAGAAACAGAAATTGTTGGTACTACAGATCCGTAAGATTTGCCTGCTTACCCTCAATTTCGTTGACTGAGTATCAAATGCAAAAAATGTTTTTTTTTGGATTTCACGATAGAGCGCGTTTGCATCCTTACCTTAATAAAAACCGTCTCCGGGACACCCTCGCCCGTCAAATGAGCCACGTAGATCTCCGACCAGAAACTCTTAGCGTTCTCCAGGTTTTCGAATCTAACCTTTATTTTTTCATGGAAATTTTCAATGTGAGGGAACGAGTTTTCGACTAGGCGATTGAGTTGTTCTTGTTTTGGATCCATCTGAATTTATAGATAGAATTGGAAGAAAAAAAAACTTTTTTTTTGGAAAATTTGAAAAAAAAATCGGGGAAAAGGGCAAATGATAAGGGGGAGGACGAGAAGCTTATGATAAGGAAATTGACATTTTTAGAGAAATTTAGATAGAGGTCGGAAATCAAAAATCGTATTTTTTCTTAGATTTTGGAAGTAGGTACTGTAGTTTAGCTCTAGGAGTTTACTAGGCTGAGCCATACTAAAATTGTTTAAAAATTTTTCTGAAGAAGCACTAAAATGAAAAAAAAGACTCTATGGGAATCTAGAATTTTCGAAACACTAATAAAAATTGTCCTCTCGGAGTACAAAATATTACATTTTCAGAAAGTTTTCAAAAAAATTTCATTAAAAAATTCCATGTTCTGATCTCTGATGTTTCGTTCTCTAATATGATAAGAACTAACCTATACTCTACTCAAAAAATATATAACCTTGAACACAAAATTGTTCTTTTAGTAGTTAAGACACAGTCTGGTACGTGAGAATTCCCCAGACTCCGCCCACTTTTGACATGAAAAAGAGAACTGATAAGAATTTTTATTTTCAGAATTGTCGAACCACAGTGCACTTTTAATAGGGGGTTTTGGAAAGAATCATCGCGGTACATTGAGAAAAGTCAATAATCAACGAAAAAAAGACAAATAAGAAACCGAAAAAAAAAGTTTTTTGGGTTTTGTATTTCAAAAGTTTTCGATTCGATCAAACTTCATACTGTTCTTTTAATATGATTTTCGAAAAAAAAAAGATTCTCTTTTATGTCGTCTAGTCTAGATTAAATGTACTTTGAACAATGATTGGCAACATCCTTTTCAAAAAAAAGGGATGTTGTTGTCGGTTGGCTTATGGTAATTTTGGTCGTCATCTATAATTTATATCAATTATTTTTTTATGTAATGTATCTGATTAGTTTTTGGTTGAATCATCTACAAATAGAGCGATTCGACTACATTTTCAAAACGGAAAATGGGAAATGAAAAAAGAAAAGAAATAATTACAGTTTCATGTTACCTTGAAACTTATGGTTGTTATAAAACAGTGTTAGGTTAAATGTTTGCGATGAACGATGAATGATTAGATTTTAAAGTGGTTGTATGAAACGCATTAGATTCATTTTATTTTCGAAAAAAAAATTGGTGAACGGAAACAGAAAATTTATTTTCGGCGAAAAGCAATGATGAATGACAAAGAAACAATTACAGTTTCGTGATGTCTTGAAACTAGTTTACTTCTTGAAATAGTAATAGGAAACTGGACCGTTTTAGTTCGTTTTTGGACTAAAAGATCAGAAAAGTTGGCCGCATTAAGCCCGTCTTTTCAGTTTTTCGAAATTCCAATTTTGAAGCTTTTTGAAGCCGAAAAACTAATTTTTTAGTGCAAAAATCCAGCCTTCGCAAGTTTCTTCCCAGGAGGAAATTGGTCGTCTCATCTCAACACGTGGCGCAGCCGCGTTTAGCCTGGGCGCCAAACGAGCGTAGCGAGTTCAGGCGACCAGGTTAGTCAATGAACTTAAGAAAACCCATAAATAGTCTTAGATTTCAATTGGTTTCAATCATTCTGGCGGATTAGTTATTTCCGGTGATTGTAGGGGATGGAACAATTATGGAAACCACCAATTCTAAAAAAGGAATAGTGCAACACATTTATTTTTTCGTGGAAACCGGAATCAAAGACTAATCGAAAATTGGGATTCACAGTTTCTCATATTGAAGGATTTATTGCAGTTTCAAAACATCATGAAACTTAAGATTAGTATGAAACAGTGTTGCATAGCGTTAATCCATAAATAAGTTAATTTCTTGTTCAATTCGGTTTCGTTGGTTTTCAGTGTTAGGATCTAAAAAAATCATAAACTGAATAACGTAGTACTAATATTATTGCACAGCGGAAACATGAGTTTTTAAAGCATCTATTATAATTTCATGATGCTTTGAAATTGATGTTCATTCTGAAAAATGTAAAGAACAGGGGATATATGAAAGTGAAAAACGAATTACTTCATTTCCAAAAAGGAAGACTGAAACTGAAATTTTTTTTCGAAATCAAAATCGGGATCAGTCTAAAAACCGTAAAAAAATTCGGATTTGGTAAAAACCAATTTTTTAAAACTTGAAAGCAACCAAATTCGTACTGAAAAGCAACATGAAACTTAAAATTAATATGAAACAGTGTTGCATACCGGTTTTCCAAAACAAAAGTTCACTTCTTGTTCAATTCAGTCCTGTTGGATTTTTTTTTCAGTTGTGTAAATAAGAAAAATCATAAATTGAATAAAATAAAACTGTTATAAATGTTAAAAACTATTTTACAGCGGGAACAGGCATTTTTTCTAATTGAATACAGTTTCATGATTCCTTGAAATTTATGTTAATTCTGAAAAATGTAATAGAAAAGGAGTACACTGAAAAACGAATTATTTCATTTCCAAAAAAGGAAAAGTGAAACAGATTTTTTTTTCAAAATCGAAATCGAAATCAGTCTAAAAACTGTAAAAAAAATTCGGATAAAAACTAATTTTTTCTCAAATTTGAAAGAAGCCAAGTTCGTACTGAAACGCAACATTAAACTCAAGATTAATATGAAGTTCACTTCTTTTTCAATTCGGTCTCCTTGCATTTTTTACAGTCGTGTAGGTTAGGAAAAATCAAGAATTGAATAACATAAAACGAAGATTATATTCACAGCGGAAACATAAGTTTTGTAAGCATCTATTATAATTTCATAATTCTTTGAAACTTATGTTTATCGTGAAAAAGTAATTTATTATATGATCGGTTAATGTTAATAATGAATGATTTTATTTCTTCTAAGGAAGAGAAACTGAAACTGAAATTTTTTTCGAAATCAAAATCGAAATCAGTCTAATAACTGTAAAAAAATTCGGATTCGGTAAAATACAATTTTTATTTTCTAAGGATTGCAGCGTAATTCGTTCTGAAATGCAACATGAAACTTAAGATTAATATGAAACAGTATCGCTTTATTCTCAAAAAAGTTCACTTCTTAATCTGCGACGTATCGGTTCTCATTTCAGTTTCCTTGGTTTTCAGTGGTGGTAACTGAAAAAATAATTTGATTCCCTAATCCACAAACAGCGCTTAAAAACGTAAATTGTCTACATTTCCGCTTCAAAAAAATATTTTTTTAACGTTTGATACTCAGCCAACAAAATCAAATCAGAGCAAAAAATCTTGGTAGTGCAGTGGAGCGCGATTTCAACCAAGCTTACCACAACAAAAAGTTTCGAGTTCCATTCAGCCGGAATCAAAATCTCATCAGTCTTTTTTCGAAAATCCACCGATTCCTTCTTGTTCACTTTTCGAGTACTCTTCTTTTTCTCCAATTCTATTTTCGAATCTTTCTCGCCATCCTTCCATATCGGATCCAACTCTTTTCCATTTTTCAAAGCGTCAATTCCTTCGTCGCAGTATTTTCGGACGTCTCCACAGAGTTGGTACAATGGGCGGTCCGTATTTTTTGATGCGTTCTGGAATTAGTTTTTCTTAAATTTATGCCGGGTCGTGCCGGGTCGTGCCCCTAGATACTCACCGCTAACTGCCCTCTAACCATATTCTTCATTGGATCAGTGACCGGATACTCAACAATCAATTCAACATATCCTTTCGTGTTACAACCATCCAATATCAATTGTCTAACATTCTCCAAACCACTCACTATTTTCTCGTTAACCGCCAAAATCGCCTCCCCGATATTCAATGTAATATGAGCTACCGTATCCGGTGTCGTGTAATTAACCACCACCTTATCACCAGTTTGCTGCATATTCAACCCTAATTTCAGATGCTTATACTGAAAAAGAGTGACAAGTTCTGTCTTGTAGCCGGGGGTTGTTGGTAAGCCAGGTGGAAGTTTAGAAGTGGCTCTTCTATTAGATAATCTTGCTGCAGTAATTGTTATTTTTGTTTCCGTTTTCGAGTCCATGAGTTTCGAGACGACGGATTTGAAGTCGGAGTATTTTGACATGGAAGCGACGGATTTATCGTTTCTGAAACAGTTTTTATTTCTAGAAAATTCAAAACATTTTCCAGTTTCAGGTATAAATTTTAAAAAAGTCTCTTTTGCCGGGCTTAATCTGAACGGACCCGGGCTTAACTTGAGCTTTCTTAATGGCAAGTATACGGTTCGATAGCTAAAATTAAGAGCTTTCAGAATATACATATGACTAAAAAATTTCAGATTTTTCTGAAACTTCAAAGTTCTAAAATTTGAAAAAAATCAAAATTAGTCAGGGATTTGAATTTCGAATATTATTATCAGATGTCACTTTCCAGGTTTTTTCTGATTTTCAGGCGTTTCAGCTGATTTTCAGACAAAAAAAGAAAGGTTAAAACTTTCAATTGAGTAAGCTTCCGAGTTAGAATAAGATAAAAGTTGAGTGAAGCAGTAAAAGTTAACTGAAGCTTAGCAACTTCAAAGCTACGGTACTACTACTAAGAAAAACTCACTTATCATTCTTCTTATCCTGCGATCCAAATTTACTCCTTTGACTAACAGTTTTCTCTTCCACATTTCCCATCGTTGTTTTTTCATGAAATGAAACCATTGTGTTGTTGACTTGAAGAATAATATCTCCCGGTTGCAATGTCCCTTTAAACGGGCTTGCGTAGTGGAGACGGGTGATCAATCCATGGCGGTTAACTATTCCTAGTTGCTGAAAAAAAATTAGGTCTTTTGGCAAAAAAAAAATGAGCCACCGTCCGAGGGGTCGAACCTGGGACCTCTCGGACGGCAAGCAAAAACACTATCCACTACACCAAGCGTGCATGCGAGATGTGGAGGGCACATTCCGTAGATATCCCTCGAGTAAACCACCCAGGTAAACTGGCTGATTAGGCTTAAACCTCACCGTTGGCTTCTCCTTCTTCGGAAACTCATAAGTGGCCTCTACCAACAATTTATAAAACTTCGGAATCGGATCCAACCTCACTTTAATCAAATCCTTCACCCTCGCCTCAACCTCGCCTTTTTTAAACTCGGGCCTCTCCCAACTTGAATGAATTTTGAAATCGATCGTCTCCTCATTTGGCATCTTTTACACACGGGCTATCCAAACTATTCTTATGAATTGAAAATCGATTTGATATTTGGAAGATGTTTTTATTTTGGAAATGGAAAGAAAGAGAGGGTGGGGATAAGGGGGAGCAGAAAAAAGAGCGGGGGAGGGGGGAAAAAAAAGGAAATGGGGGTAGGGAAAGGTCGGATGAAAAATTGGAGTTCACGTGGAGAAAAAAATTACAAAGAAATATTTGGGACATTTTTGAAATGGTATTTTTATTTTTACAAAAAATTAATACTTTTAGCTATTGGGCATAGGGTAAGAGTTGAGGTCCCGGCCGGGGTTCGCTTTTTCTAGGCCACATAATAATTTAATATGGCCTAGAAAAAGCTTGTCTTCCACCTAGGCCACACAAGCCGAACCTAAGCTCATTCTGTATGCCAACATCAAGTATTTCAATAATTTTTGATGTGACAATAAAATTAATGGTTTACATGAAGCTGTGAAAATTTTGAAAATTTGAAAATTTAAGTTAATATGAGATAGATAAAAATCAAGATAAATTAGTTGATTAGTCATTGGTGGAACAGTGAAGGGGATCTGAAAATTTACTTTTTTGAAAATTTCAATTTTTCACTTTTGAACTAAAAATTGCAAAAAAAAATCCAGTTTCACTCACCTAAATTAAGTATATTTGAACTACTAATTTTATTTCCCTTTTAAGAAATCGTTGATCAAATTTATTATCCCGTTTTGGATTCATAGCTCTTTCAAGCAGGTTACAGTAACCCCTATATCAAAAACTTACATTTTAACGTCTATCCTTGCTTCGAATCAACTTTTCGAACGATTCGCCTAGCTCATCCCCAAAACATTTTTTGATGAGCTCCCGAAAAGCAAAATTGTCGAATGGTAAGCTGCAAAAAATCAAAAAATAATAAAAAATAAAAACTAAAAATTAAAAATCTCACTCTCTAATTCCATATCCTCTGAAACAGCAACGAGCATGTCTCTTTTTGTAATGGCATCGCATTTGATAATAAGTATTCATTTCTTTTCCACACTCTCTACATTTATAATAAGGAACAGAAGAATGATTTAAGGCGTGATTGATCAATGGTTTGGTGCCGCTCCGTGCTGTTGTATGAATTCGTTTCCCGCATTTTTTACCGTTTCTCTGGAAAATGTAGATGTGAAAAGTAGTTATAGGTGCATAACTCAGTTTCCTTAAGAGATATCAAAAAAGTATCAACTAATGAATTATTGCCCGTCTTAAGGGCTACATTTTGTTAGTTGACAACTTTTTGTTATTTCTAACATGCGCCGAGTTATGAGCGTTTGAAGGTGAAAAGACGCAGAGGAAAACGAGAGCTTGGTATCTCTCGACGCTCATAACTTGGTTCCTGTTAGAGCTATCAAAAAGTAGTCAACTAAGAAAATGTAGCGCTTATCATGAGCTACATTTCATTAGTTGACACTTTTTTGATATCTTCAATGGGAACAGAGTTATGAACCCTAGAATTAAGGAACTGCTTTCCTTTTTTTTAAAGTGACTCACTTTAAATTGACAAATCGATTCGTTAATCGTAATTGTGGCATTAATTTGATCGGTTTGGACAGGGATTACTGGGGTCGTTGATTCTCCGAAGACTGATTTCTTGATTCCAATAAAAAAGTTTCGCATGCGATCCATTGTTTTGTTTTTAAACTGAAAAAGAAAAATAACAGCATTTTTAAAAATTGTATGAAACATTGAAAAAATTGAAATATAGAGTGGCTTGGCTAAATTTAAAAATCGTCAATTAAAAAAAAAGTATGATTCAGATAGTCTTGATTAATATTAAATCTATTGATTTACATTGAAATGGCTCGCCTTGCTAAAACTTATTCGAAAGTGATGAAACAGTAAAATTCCGAAAATTCACAATTTTTGAAAACTCGAAATTTCGCAAAAATAATACTGATAAATTCGAAACCCTAAGCTGGTCACACCAATGAAATAGAAATTTAAAAAATATTTCTGTTCCTATTGAAACATTAATTTTCATTTGTACTGAATGTCTCGGTGAGCTTGAAAAAGGAGACATACGCTATATGATTTTAAAACGGGGAGTAACATTTCCCGTAATAAGCACATTTGAGTCAGGTGTGCCTACCCCAAGAGTCCCTCTAATTATAACGGTGTCTTGCGGTCGGACAAAATGGGCGTGGCCACGATAATCCCTTCGGTTCGGGTTGTCATGGTGATAGGGGGCCATGTTGCGGATTAAGTGGGTGGTGGCAATTTGAATATTTTTGAAATTCTGTAATTAAAATGAAATATTGAAACTGATGTTCTATTTTGTTATCGCGGTATCACTATCTATCATCAGAAACGGTGATAGTTCGTTTTGAATGGAATTTATGAAAGAAGTGGAACAGTGAAAACTTATTTTTTTTTCCTAAAAAATTTAAAACAGTCTTTTTTTGGCTAGCTGCTTGATAAAACTTAGCTCTCGGCATGCCGTACTATTAGGGTAAAAACTACATCAGAATTATTTTAACAATGACTAATGCTTATTAATTACACTAGATGAAACCGAGTTTTACATCTAAAAAAAATAAAAAATTACAGTTTCTAATAGTTCCTAAATAAAAGAAACACGTTTCGTCAGAGTTGCGACGAACTATTTCATTCAGCCACTAATAATTTTTTTGTTTCATGTGGCTCAATTAGAATTCTAGCAGAACTCATTTTTGCTGTTACAGGAACAATATTTATTAATCATTTTCACCAAAAAAAAATAATACAAAAAAAAGATATTCTCTCATTTCGCCCCACTTTCTCTCCTTGATGAACTGCTCGGATGTGATGATTTTTTGCTCTCCGGTGTCGCACTTCTTGATGTTTTACCAGAGTTTACTGATGTTACTGATTGACTTCTAGTCGATGGTCCAGTTCCACTTGTTCCAGCTTCTGGTGATACTCCAGATGGTTTTGATGTTCCAGATGTGGAAGGGGCTGGTGTCTTTTGGGTTTGACGGAATTTCTTCCATTGTTTTTGGTATTCTTGGTATCGACGCCAGGCTTCTTCGCTATATGCTTTGCGTTTTTGAGCGGCGATTTCGGCGGCGGTTAGGGGGCGAGCTGGAAAATATTTATTTGAAAAAAATGAAAGAGGGAGAGAGACGCAGACAGTCAGACACTCTTTTTTCTCTGCGTCTCTCTTGATTCAACTTCAAACGCTCATAACTCGGCTCCCACTAGAGATACAAAAAAGCTGTCAACTAATGAAATGTTGCTCATAAAAAGGGCTACATTTTGTTAGTTGACAACTTTTTCATAGCTATTACGGTAACTAAGATAAACAGGTTTATGTCATAAAAATAAAATTAATGTTTCATGAAAATGATAAATATTAGGTAGACTAGACTTTTGGCTCCATATCTCTTATTTCAGTTTTAAAATTCTGTTTCCGAAAAATGATAAAGCCAGAAATAATATCGAATGACAATAAGCAATGACACACTTCTCTTAAAAATTATAAATTAAAAAATTTTCAAAAAAGGAGAAATATTATTTAGACTGGGTTTTGATCAGAGTTGTGCGGAATGTGATTTTCGGAAGACGGAATCTGGAATCTGGAATCCGGAATAAAAAAATTTTCTCGGAATCTGGAATCCGGAAAGCGGAATAATTTTTTTCCCCGGAACCTGGAATCTGGAATCCGGAATAAAATTTTCTTCCCGGAATCTGGAATTCGGAATCCGGAAAGCAAAAAAAAAACGCGGAATTCGGAATACGGAACCTGGAATCCGGAATTCCGCACAACTCTGGTTTTGATGCTTGAAAAATGAACAAAATTAACCTGCTCGAGAGAATTTTCTAAAAATTCCCTAATTGAAACCGTAATTATCGAACCATTTCCAAGATCTCAACTTTGAATCATTGTAACTTTGTTGGCAATAAAGCTGTCAAAAAATTATCAACTAACAAAATATTGCTCATAATTAGAGCTACATTTTGTTAGTTGGTTACTTTTTGATAGCTCTAACGTGAACCGAGTTATGACATTTTTAAATGGCTAATCTAATTGAATTTGAAGCAAGATTTACATAGACTTTTCAAAGAAAAAAAAACTGTTTCGAAAACTTAACAAATTCTAATCCTAGCTTTTTAAATCATTTAGTTTGTTTTTGGTTTCTTTTCTTCTCTATTTTTCTTCAAGCTACCGTATCTCTGCTCACATCAAAGATATCAGAATACTGTCAACAGATAAAATATTCTAAATTTCATAAGCAACAATTCCTTAGTTGACACTTTCAAGCTATCTTTAAGTTGAATTGAGTTATAAGCGCGCAAAGATACCAAGTGATCCAAAAAAAAATTTCTGTTTCAAAAAATCAAAAAATTCGCAGAACCTCACTTACGTTTAGGTGGAGGTGGTGGCGGAGGTGTTGGTTCCCGGAACGGTTCTGGTTCCGGTGTGGGCTCTCTCGGGGTTGGTTCTCTTGGTGGCGGGGGTGGAGTTGGTTCACGGATTGGACTTGGTTCCGGTGATGGGAGGATTAGTTCTGAATTTGAGGGGTTTAGATAGTTTAGATGAAAAATATTAATATTTTCGTAAATGTTTTTTTTCAAGGAAGCTATGAAAAATCGAGTTATAGATTTTCCGATCGTAGTGAAACAGTAAACAAAATAATTTTAATTTTCAAAAAAAAATAACTAAAAATTACAAAAAAAGGCCAAACAACTGAAAATTCTTTGAAATCAAAACATTAATCTAAAAATAATAATCTAAATACCTTGATCATCATCTGACTCTTCCGGAGACGGTGTCTCAATTGCCATCGACTTATCTGTAATCGATGGACTCGGAAGTGGAGAAGGAGTCTTTGGTTTAGGCGACGGAAGACGATAAACCGGTTGTGGAGAAGGGGGCGGAGTCGGCGTCGGATCACGAATCCATTCGCTTTCTGAAATGGGCAAAAACACTGCAATACACACCCTACACAAATTTTTTTTAAAATTCTGTTTCAAATTGTTTTTTTCTAGAAACAGAATATATCTATGATGTTTTTCGGATACCTGGCTCATCAGCAAACTCCGCATCGAATCGATCGGAATCTGGTTCGAATGGCGGAGGACGCAAAGTTTCAATTTCGCCTTCCTCCACTTTAATCGCTTGATCCACGAAATGATCCAAATTTAGACTTTTGACTACGGTAGTTGGAAGATTGAATTGGTCGCCAAGGTTTTTGACAAGCGCTTTCATTGTGATTCTGGAAATGGAAAATTACTGTTTTAGGAAAGCGCCAAAATTCCTTTTTTTGTTAATAAAATAATGGCTAATCGAAAAGTGTTCAACTAACAAATTATAGCTCTTATTCTGAGCAATATTTCATTAGTTGGTGACTTTTTGATAGCTCTCACGGGAGCCGAGTTATAAGCATTGAAACTTAGGATACATCTGGAGACGCAAAGAAAAACAAGAGCTAGAGTGTCTACCTGTCTGTACCTCTTCCCGGAAACTTTGAAATTCAATAAAAAATTGTGTTTCAGAAATTTTGTAAAAAAGTTTGTTAAAATTGGAATTTTGATCTTGGTATGGTAAAAGCTATCAAAAAATCTGTCAACTGGTAAAATGTAGCCCGTATTTTTAACATTATTTTATTAATTGAAACTTTTTCGAAAACTCTCACGAGAGCCGAGAAATGAGCGTTTGAAATTTAGACCATGAGACGCAGAGAAAAAAAAAGCTAGAGCGTCTAACTGTCTGCGTCTCTCCTTTAAAATTTGAATGCCTATAACTCGCTCGTTTTAAGAGATATCAAAATGTGGTCAACTAACAAATTATAGCTCTTATTCTGAGCAATATTTCATTAATTGAAACTTTTTTGATAACTCTTATGGTTAGCGAGATATGGCTCTTTCAAAAAAGTTCAAAAAAAAATTTCTTTAAAAAACTCACTTTTTACCACCAAACCAAATAGCAACGTTTCCAACGTTCTCGATCTTCCTTCCAAAATAATGCAACTTCTTCAAAGCGTCCGCAGCAATTTCAATAGCGATAGTAGTCAAAGCAAGTCCAATTGCAATATAAACAATTGTAATCAGCATATAAGTCTCACTTCTCGGCACAATATCTCCTAATCCAATTGATGTCAATGTCACAAAATTGAAATAGACCGCTTTGAAAAAGTCCATATCAGGTTCATAAGCAGCTAACATCATTCCACCAAAAGCAATGTAAACTAAGAAAAGGATGAAGAGTGAAGTGGCTTCAGTTTCTGTCAAGTCATCTTCTTCTTCTGAAGTTTCAGATGATTCCGGCTCATTTTCGATTTTTTCGTTATCCAGAATTTTCTCTTCTATATCAGTGTTAGATAAGTCCTTGGCACCAGATAGTTTCGGATAGCGAATGAAGTTCGGGTTCCACGCTTTTTTTAATTTTCTGGAATAAGGGACGATTTTGGTATAGAAATTTTGAAAATGGTAAGCGTGTAAAATTATAAAAAATCAAAAAAAAAAAATTTTTTTTCAGTTTCACCATATTTTTGAAACTGTGAACTTTTGTTATATCTCAATGAAATAAGAATATTCAAATTTAAAATTACAGTAACCCACTTCTATATGTTTTCTGTTTCCTAATCCCTCTATTCAAGCTTACTTCCATGTCTTCTTACAAAACGTCTTTGCCACAACCATCATCTCTGATATAAATTTTCCCAGATCAGCGATTGCCAAAAGTGTAAAAGGGATGCCAATTAAGCCATAGCCAATGACGAATAAACGACCACCAAAAGTACGAGGAGCCACGTTACCGTATCCTTAAACGATCAAGGTGTATTAGTGATAATTTGAAGATTGAGTTCTAAGTAATGATCGAGAAGCAGTAAAAATTGTTTTGAAGAACTTCTACAGTGAGTTAAAATAATTTAAATTTTTCCGTTTCATTCAACTTTTTTTTGCTATTAGAAATTTGTGAAATATTATTGTTATAATATATTATTAAACCTCTAAAAAAAATACAAATAAATTCAGATAGCTATTGTCCATCGAGCTTAATTGCTCAATGAACATTTTTTAAGGCTATTAGGCCTATTTTGATTTTGAATAAGATGAACTTCGAACTGATCAGTTTTAACCTGTTAAAAAATGTTTTTTGATCATTTCGAAACAGAAATTATTTTTTTTTATATCACCGTTTCATCAACTTTTCAACTGCCTTTCTACTTATGCAGGATCACTTTTTCAGATCTATATATGGCCTAAGCTAATTTAAAACTAAATCTGTTTCATATAACTATTATTTGCTGTTAGAAGTGAACTAATCTCGTTGATGGATATTCTTGGAAACACTAAAAATAATTTAAGATTATCCCAGGAAAATGGTATCAATAGAGCGCACTTGCACAACTCAATATTTTTGTAAGCATCATCGATCTTAAGATTAGTTTTAGACAAAACTACTGTTTTAAATGATGATTTCGAAGCAGAATTTTTTTGGATTGCACTGTTCCATAAACACTATATAAATTCATTTCTACTAAAACGTTGGTACTAAATTTGAAATTCACAATATTTTTTTCCCTATTTTACGTCCCCCATTCACAATTAAACCCTGCTTCCTAGCTACTAGCTGACAGCTAGTCAAGCGTGAAAAGACCCAAAAAGGAAATTGTCACGTTCGTCTTTCTCAAAAGGTCTACGGTCAGTTTTTAGAGGAATACGTGAGCAATTGAAGATTTAAGTCAAGAATTGGGTCAAATCTCAGTTAAAAAAATTAATGAAAACTTGAAACTGCATTTTTTTTTAGAAATTAATTGTCAGTTTCAGAGAGAAGAGTTATGGAGGATTTTTATAGCTGAGTGGTTAGTACGTAACACGCAGATAGATCCAGTTCTAAATCAAAACACCGTAAAAAACTCTCAAAAAAAATTTTTCTGTTTCACCATCTTCACCTTACCACAGCCAATGTCCATAGATATTACTACAATACTACAATACAATACATACAATACAATACAATACTTCCTAACTTTGCGAGTACCGTAAAACCTGTAATAGTGGTGCCCCTTTATTAGAAGTGCCCCTTTAATAGTGGTGCCCCCAGAAAACGAGGTTGAAAAATAGTGATGCACCCAGACAAAGCGTTTGAACAATAGTGGTGCATGCACCACTATTACAGGTTTTACGGTAAGCTCCATAATTCCCCAACTTACCTATAGTAGTGATGACAGTAAAAGCAAACAACAACGAATCCATAAACGACCATTCAGCGACTTCTTCCTCTGATTCCTCTCCAACTGATTCCACTTCTTCTTTACTATTTGTAAAGAGAACATGATTAACATGAGTATTATGTTCAACTGCTACATGGTAACATTCGTCCAATGCTTTGACTAGTTTCTCGTCGAGAGTTTCCAATGAGCATTCCATACTTGACATTTTCTAGAGAATTTGGATTGTTATTATTATTTGATGAATTATTTCGTCAATAAATAGTTGACTCGATATCTAGACTTGAATAAACTAATATCGGGAAACAGTACTTTACCTTGATCACACTGATAACACATTTCCGACTTCTCATGATATGCGCCGCTGCTCGCTTTTCTCTTGTTATCCTGAAAATTTTTTTAACTATTAAATTTCAAAAAAAAAAAAAAAAACCAACTTGTCCGAAGCGAGATCCACTGTATCATTATGTCTCCGTCTTCTTCGATGTCGTTGTTCCAATGGAACTGGGATCATAGGGACTTCAACTGGAAGGAAACCATTGTTTGCTCAGTAAATAAGTTTTATTAATGTTCACATTGAAACCGAAGTTTTTTTTATTGTTTTAGAATCTTTTTTTGTTTCGAAATCTCAATTTTCTCAAAACGGGTTTACTGTTTCAGACAGTCCTAATAGTTTTAATTAGTTTTTATGGATTGCTTATAGCGCATAGAAAAGAGTCGTGGCAATAATTTCCAACAAGATATTAGCGGAATACAAATCCGCTACACCTCGCTCCACTGCTAATTGAAGCGGGGACTAGAAAATTAATGGACTAACTTTTTCCAGTGTAATTTTCTAGCCCCCACGCCAATTAGCAATGGAGCGAGGTGTAGCGAAATTTTACTCCGCTAATATTAACCTAAAACATACATCAGAATTTTTCAAGTTTCAAAAAAGCGTCATGTTTCCAATACAATATGTCTGTTAAGGGTTTTCTAAATTTTCCAAAGTTTTTCAAATTTTTTAAAATTTTACGTTTCAAAAAGTCTTAATAAATTTACTGAATTAGTAAGAAGTATTAAATCGCCTATTATAAAATTTTAATTAAACAAACCATTCAGATATCTTTTTTTTTTAGCTGTACATCCTTAATTTTCTGCAAACTCCTTTTCACTATTTCTAAATTTTTTAACGTTCTAAAATTTAATGTTTCAAAAAGTCACATTAAATTTACTATATTTGTACAAAGAAATCGTTTTGATAAAACAGTGGTTAATCATTTTTCAGAGAAAAAAGTTCTACTTCAAATTAGACAAATTTTCGTTGAGCGAAAAACGGAAGGCGGAAGACGGAATTCCGCTTAACTTTTATTCATATACGGTATACAACATACCACCATATTTAAAGCCTACTTGTCTCGTGACGGGCTCAATTTTTTCAGGTTTTCCAAGGCCCGGAGCTTATTGTCTAAAAAGTTCAAATTTTCTAAAAAATTATGGCCTCAAATACATCAATAACGCTCCTCTAAGCGAAAAAACATTTCAAAAAATAATCATGAAACAGAAAAAAAAACCAACCACTACTCAAATTGAGATGCCTCCTTTGCACATCAGTCTTCTTCTCCAACGTCGTGACCGTCTTCGATTCCAAACTTCTCATTACAAGGGCACCGAATATTGCATATGCGCCAACACTCACTATCATAAGAAAGTGGACGAAGAGGGGTGTCGCCTAGAAATGTATTTTTTTTGAAAAATAGTCTCGACTTGTACCCAATAACTAATCCCTGTTTCATATAACCTATTTTAAAATATTTCTGAAACTGTAACTTTGATAATAGAGCCAGCTACAATTAAGTAAGCTCCGCCCATTTCCAGGGGGTCTAACCTTCTGCAACAAATGTCGTTCACCACGAAATACAGACTTCTTCAAGGTAAGCTTCATCTTCTTCTCCGGATATTCCCAAAAAAGAGATCAAAATGAGGGAAAAATGAGTCCTTTCACGCAGTTCTGAGTAATCCACCTCCGAAATCAGCCATCCGTGAGCCTAGTTTTTTGGTTTTTTATATATCGAATTTTTTCATTCTTTTTTGAATGGAATACGAATAAAAGAACAGGTGAAGTGGGGAGAGATAGTGTGAGGAGAGAGGAGGGGTTAGAGAAAAGGTTTGGGGAGAATTTGAATAATTGATGATTGTTGGGAACGAAAATGGGAAGGAATTTAATTCGTTTTCCAAAATATATTTTTTTCAAAAGTCAAAATATAAGCTGAAATTGGAACTGAAATTTTTTTTAAACTGTCTCTAATTTTGTCTCAAATTGAAATTACAGTTTCTTCAGGTTCTTATTAAAATTTCGAAACAGAAAACTTTCGTAAAAAAAACAAAAAGTTTCGTGAAACTGATTTTTAAGAATTTTTGTTACAAAAAAATTTTGGAAGATTTCTGAAAAAAAAGTCCAAGTTTTTTCGCGATAAGTACAGTAATGGAGAATACTACGCTGATAACGACAGAGGTCTATATACACTGATAAACGTGATATTCGAATCCAATATCCTTGTTTCTTGAAACAGTATTTTCTGTCTATAGATTACCAATTTTGCCAGAGAGTAAAGCTAGATTTTGGTAAATTTTGAATTTTTAAAAATTTAAAACTTTTCTGCTATTACACGGCGCGACGAACTGGCTTAGAAAATTTTGCATGTGATACTCAGTCGAAAAAATGAAAATGTTTCAATCGACACCAAAATTTTTGAGCGTATAGTTCAGATCATTTTAAACACTCTCGCAAAATTTTAGGAGAAACTTAAGTTCAGTTTCTGAGAAATTCAGGTTCAAAGTCAGCGAAAAACGGCTGTTTTCACTGTTTTTCGGAAATTTTCAAATTGTTGACTGGGTTAGAGGATTTCGATCAACTTGAAACTTTCTGGGAATGTTAACCAGGTCTATCCGAATATTCAAGCAAATTTTTAGAAAAAACAGCGGTCCAGTTTTTGGAGACACCACTTTTCAGCCCTTTTCGCCTGCGCCGTGTATATTAGGTGGCGGGTCAGGGGAACAACTAATTTTTTGGTACTTTACCGTTTAGAAACGATATCGTTTGAAATATTAGTGTCTAAAAAAATCGAATCAAATAAAAACTTAACTGAAACAGTAAAAATAAGTATATCGAAAAAAAGAGAAAAAGGTAGCTTCAAGAAAATTCGTGTCGTGCAAAAAACATAATAAGAAAGTAGTAAAATTTCGCAGTTGGTAACCTCTCGAAACAGTAAATTTTTGGGTTTAAAGGCAAATTCCAAAAAAAAAATTTAAGTTTCACAACAAGCATGTAAAATTAAATTTTCCCGGAAATTTCAGTGTGTTATTTTGTTGAATAAACGAAAAATATTTTCCACTGTTTCAGGATCCTAATTTCATGGTATGCTTACTTTCTTTTGGTTTAAGATCTAATTCCCCCTGAAAAAAAAGAAAAAAATTTAAAACAAAACCCAAAAAATTCTCAAAAAATTCTTGACTTTGACGACTACAAATAAGTGGAATGACAAAAAGAGAGATTGAGAGAGAAATCAAATGAATAAGTAATTGAATCTCTGTCCCCTTTTTTCGACCATAAGGACTCTTTTTTAAGCGAAGATGGAGAAAAAGACGAAAAAAGAGACGGGGCTTTAACAAAATCTAAACATTTTAGTGGTTGGTGAGAGTGTCAACAACAAGAAATGCCTTTTTTTCAGTTTAAAGATCGAATTTTAGTGGGTTTTTTGTGTTTGGGTAAGAAATGGGTTTAGTATTGAAAATAGGAATTTTTTATGAAATTCTACTTAAAAACAGCAATTTCGCAGAGTATCGACTTTAACCACAGTTAACATGATACGTAGCCAGAGAAACGGGATAAATTTTTTATTGTTACTTTATGTTAATTTAGAAGGTTTTCACAATTTTCATCCAATTTGATGATCAGCTTTAGACGGTTTAGTTTTTATTAAGATGAAAAATTTTCTCATTGACTTAAAGTTAGGACCATTAGAGAAATAGCGCTCAAAAAAATATGGAGATAATCAACATGAATGTGGAGAAAAACTTTTTTACGGTTCTAGTGAAACATGAAATTTACAGAGTTCTTAAATTTGTGATCGGTAAATTTTAACCTTCAATATACTGACTAACTGATCCGGAATTAAGAAAATAAACATGAAACTGGAATTTTTTCTTGGAAAAACTGTAAGTCGTCTTAAAAAAAATTACTGTAAGACAATGGCTTCAAAGTTAAGTAGCTTCCAAAGTTTTTTAATTTATCTATTTTGAAATTTAAGGTTCAAATATCCACCCTAATTGAATTTCGAGCAATAAAACTCAAGAATAAGTAAATTCAACGTTAAGACGAAACTGAATTTTTTTTTGAAATTGATATATTTTTTACTGCTTCTCAACGTTGACTAAAACGTAAACTACAGTAGCTTTCATTACGTTGAAAGTTTGTTGATGGACTGAACCTTCTACAACTAAATAAATCGTGTATTTTCAAAAACTACCACATTTACCAAATTCATGAAACAGAATTTCTTCCCCTGGAATAACAAGAATGCCAGAAATGATTAATAGATCCATGTTTCACTAGAGAGCAATTAGAACTCCACCTTGTTCATCCATCAAATGGAAAGGGAAAGTACGAGAGCACTTTGCTGCTCATGACAACCGACCGAATAAACAACAAGGGGAGAACAAAATATGAGTGGAGTTGAAATAGGTAGATTTCTGTTTCACAAGGATGATGAAACAAGGAAAGTTAAATTGTAAGATTTTTATGTTGAGGCGAAATGTACTATGGTTCGAATTCAAAACTTAAAGAAATGTTTCTACATAGGAAATACATTAATCAAACGATTGCTTAGCGTTTTTCTTATTTCACATTTACAGTGAAATAGTAAAAAATTTTAAAAAATGGAAATTCGTTTCAAATTTTTGAAAAAATTTCTGTTTCAAAGAGTGTGTTAATTTTCAATTTGACGATTGCTTCTCGATGCGATAATTGCTATCATTTAAGTTAATTACCCGTTAGGCTCAGTAGCAATAATTTAGTAACGCGCCTAAATAAATGAGTTGAAACTGAAAATAGTAAAAAGTAATCTTTCATATAACTTTTAACTATGAAGATAGTTTTATCTAACTGATCGGTCTAGATGAAATCCATTTCTCAGAAAAAAAGCTACACACACACTCATATTAGGATACTTAAGCTTTGATAGAAACAACGAAAGTCAGTTAAATGTAATCTCATTTAAATTGAGAAAACTAAGACATAACCTAAATGAAACCGTAAATTTCTTAGTTTAAAAAAAATTCAACATTCATCCGTTACTATTGTCAAGTCAAATGAAAGGTTAATAATATGAATTTTTTGAAACTGCAAAAAAAAATTTTTTTTTTGAAAAATTGAGTTTTGCTCTCAAAAAACAAAAAAACAAAAAAGAAGCTTCTAGATCATTGAAACCGATAAAAAGCTAGACGTTCATCTTTCTCGAAACACAGAAAAAAGGAAACTTCCCCCTCCCTTTTTTCTCAATTATCTTCCCTCTCCCCAAAGCTAATCCCAAGGGAAATACGAGAAATAATTAAGAATTCCTCACCTTTTTTCCGGCTTTTTTGACCCAATCCAACTGCATTTTTTGTGGTGAATTTGGCGGTTTTCGATGATTTTCTAGGACCAGATGACAGTGATCGTCAACCTCATCGGAGTCTCTGAAATCGATGAATTTTAAGGAAATTTGAAACCTGTTATAGAATTGCATGCAATTCTAATAGAGTAAAAAGCTTAGAGTACTCCCAAAATACGAATAAAAAAGGTTTCAAAGATGGAAATAAGGAAAGAAGTGGGTTTGATGTCCAATTTTATGATACTCGTCTCATCCGACACAACCCCCGAATTATATTGTCGTGGCTCTTGGCTTAGCAAGAGGGTCCACTTGGGGAACCAACTACTACTAGCGGTTACTCCTTGTTTTAAGTATCTAATCAGAGGGTTAGAGACAATGATGAAATTTGTTCGATTCTAGATTTATTTAGATTCAGAAACGTTTTTTTTTTTTTGGATTTTTTTTGAATAGAATCATTCTTTGAAATTAGCCCTAGATTCTTTGAAGAAAAAACATGTTTAATGTACCAGAGAAAAACAGGGGTTCAAATAATATTTCAATTATCGATGTTAATTATCCAGAACTATTTTAAGAAATTAAATGACAATCCGGAAAATTGAAAAAAAAATTGTACGGTTACAAAAAAGAAGTTTTGAAACAGAGAAAAAACTTTTTTTTGGTGTCTTAATTGACGCTCAACCCAATTGTTCACTGTTACAACACGAAATTACCGTATTTACTCTAATAGTACGGCATGCCGAGTTATTTTTCGTGACCTTCATTTCCCTGCCGGCTTAATAGAGAGTGCCAAACAATTAGAGGCTGCCGGCTTATTTTTCAACACTTCTTTTAGGAAAATTGTCTCCTAATTTTTATCAAAAATCGTCGAATATTGAACGAAAAATGAACAAGTTTGTACTTATTTTCGTCATTTTTCTTAAAAAAGGGATCGAAATCCCGAAACTTGAAAGAATAATCTATTTTTAGTCACAAAAGTATGAAAATAACTTGAAATAGTTTATTAGAAACTGCTGATTGGAAAGGGGATGCCGTACAATTAGAGGCTGCCAATTACCGTTTCATCAATAAAGTATCTAAAATTATCAATTCCAAATGATTCAATAATAAACAAATAGTCGTGCTTAAATATGGACGTTATAAAAAAAGACGGAAAAAAGAAGAATGACTCTTTGAATAATGGGTGTCTAGGCGCCAATTTTATCGGCATAGAGGAAGTGTTCCTATTTTGTTTCTTGATTTGTTTATTATTCCTCTTTTTGCTTTTTTGAAAAAAAATTCGGTTTCAAGTAGGAGATAAAGCTGATGGTAGAGGATTTATTGAGGTTACTTCTAACATGTACGATCTCTTGAGTTACAAAATTGATTTTCAAAAATAGTGCTGAAAACTAAGCAGTTAAGAGTGATTTTTTTTGAATAAAAAGTATAACTTTAAACTGAAATGGACTTAAACAAAACCAACGATAGTGAAAATGGATTCATTTTTAGTTCATAAAATAAATGCTAACTTTGAAACATTAATTTTCAAAAATACTGTTTCAGATTAGATTTTTTTTTTTTGGATCATAAAAAATATTAATGTGTTGTTCTACAAAATTATAACAAATTTACTTGGCATTCAAAAAAAATTCTGTTTCAGACATGCTACAATTTTAGATGTAATAACATTGCTAATTTCGAACTAGAAATATTAACCTACGTGATTCTAATAAAAACCCCCCGGAGAATGTAAATGTTAAGTCAACCAAACAAAAATCCTTCTTCCCAAAAAAGACAAAAAACGTTTCTTCTTCCTTCTACTCCACGAAAAGCACGAGAAAAGAAGTGCACAGGTCTATTCAATGGGGGTCAAGTTATTAAGAGCAAAAAGGGGGAGGTGGAAAAAGGTATTTGAAGTGAAAAAGGACTTCCCAGGGAGATGAAGAGAACAAGAGAGCACACATCGAAATGGTCTGGGAGAGAGTGTAGAGAAAGAGAGGAAGATAGTCATTAAATTAGTTATGGATTTTTATTTTGGCAAATTTGAAATAGTTTTGAAACGCTAATGCTTATATTGTGAAACAGATTTTGATGGAATATTAGTTCAACTTAACTATCATAAGTGAAAACATGATTTTATTTTAGGATGTTCGATCAGCAGTAGAAACTCTCTCAATTCAAATGAATCCTTTAAATGAAGATTTTGAAACAGACTTTAAAATTCAAATTGTACCCATAGTGAGGCTATCTTTTCAATGTTTCTGGTTGTAAGACTAGACCTATTACTAACTGTTATCTATGAAAATAGGTATTATGATTAACTTGAAACTGAAAATTAAAAAAATCTATTTTCTCAACAACACAAAAAATTAACGATTCACGGCGCGGCGAACTTGACGCGTGGCCGCGGCAGCCAAATTCAAAAAGGGCTGAATAGTGATTTCTCGAGAACGGAACCGCTGTTTTTTCTAAAAATTTGCTGGAATATTCGTATAGACCTGTTAAACATTCCCAGAAAGTTTCAAGTTGATCGAAATCCTCTAACCTTGTCAACAATGGACAAATGTGTGAAAAAGCAATGAAAAAACGTCAAAAAACACCGAAAACAGCCGTTTTTCGCTGACTTTGAACCTAAATTTCTCGAAAACTGAACCGCTGTTTTTTCTGAAATTTTGTCAGAATGTTTAAAATGGTCTGAACTATACGCTCAAAAATTTTGGTGTTGATTGAAACATTTTCATTTTTTCGACTGAGTATCAAATGCAAAATTTTCTAGGCCACGCGTCGAGTTCGCCGCGCCGTGGATTACAGTTTCAAACATGGGGTTTATCGGTTTCAGTAAAAGCTAGTTCGATAATAGAAGTAAAATCCTCAACCAGAGCAAAGTATTGGAAAAAAAAAAACAGAAAAAAAAACTGTTTGAAATGGAAATCAATCTAAAACTTCACTGTAACTACTTTTTCTAGTTTAAGCTGAAATATATTGCCGATAATATTATCGGCTCAAAATAATCGTTTGATCTATTCTGTGCGCGAATTTTTGGTTTTAGCTCCTCTCATTTTTTTCGCACCAAGGGGGGGGGGGGGAGGAGCTAAAACTAATAATCCGCGCAAAAAATAGATCAAATTCTTCGAGCGATTTGTTTAATTGAGCGTATTCTTACAATCATTAGTTCCAAAAAATCTAATAATTAATAATGTACACTTTGAAACAGAATTTTTTTTTTAAGAAAAAGAAAAACTGAATTTAGACCAAGATCTTTTCAACTCTTGTCAAGTACTTCCCTTTTCTGGTTACCTGATCTCTCCTAAAAACCACATGAAACCTCTTATAAGCCACTTGTAATTGGAGAAATTTTATATGAAAAAAAATTATTTTGAATGACGGAAAAAACTTAATAGTATCCATAATAATAGTAAAACTGTTTTATAATGGATATTTTTGGGATTGTAGAAACAGAAAAAATCAGTTTCATGGATAACATTTTATTGAAATGGTAACACAGCATCAATGTATCATCGAAATTATGATATTAGGAATTTGTGGAGCAGTGAAATAAAAAATTCTTGAACTATAATATATATTTTTTATTTCTGGCGTTCCAGAACTAAATAAAGTCCCAAAAACCAAAAATTTTCTACACTCTATGAAACACAAAAAAATCCACCGTAATCCGTAATAAAACATGACTTCCTATTTCTCTATTCGCCAATAAAAAACGATTAAAAAAAGAAAAAAAAAAGAAAATGAGCTATATACATGACACCATAAATTGTGTATTTCAAGAGGGGGAAGGCAATTTTCGAAAAAAAAAAGAGTGTTCTCTTTTTTTTTGAATCAAGAGCTATGGAAACCAATTCAAGCGTTTGCGGGTTCACTTTTGAGGGAGGTGTAAATTTGGAAATTTGGAAAAATATAAAAATTTCAGGTTCAAAAAATAAGCAAACTGCTAAGCTATAGTGAAAAACCACGATTGAGTTTTGGCAATAACAACGACGACAAAGTAAACAAAATTAATCTGTTTCAAATTATCTATAACTTGAAACTGAAAAATATTTCATTGATTTTTCTAAATAAAAACAATGAACACATTTTCCATTCCTCAAAAAAATTCTCTCAAGAATTCTCAAGAAAAAAACTGGAAAACAGAATAAAAAAAGTGAAGCGAGGCGCGAAAATTAATCAAAGTCAGATGGAACCTCACTTTTTTTTTGTCTTGGGAACCGAATGGAAGTTGAAGAAAAGTTTATATATGAACTGTTTGAAAAATATTTTTTTAAAAGTTAGTGAATCCATTGAAACATTGATTTTTTTCAAAAGAAACTCCGTATAACTAATTATGCTACGAGTGCAGAAACAGATGAAACGAATAGGGTGAAACCGAAAAAACTGAAAGTTCGATACGTTTTTTTTTTGAAAACCAATTTCAAAAATCTGGTTCAATTCAATAAAATACGTACAGTACCGTTCAAAAGTTTATAGAAAAAAGTGTTTTTCAGTTGATTTTGGCCATTTTCAGGTGGAGCTCGGCTCTCATGTTTCTGATCAATCTGAAAATTTTTGTGTGTTTGAAACAAATCTAAATTAACAACTTTGCATTCACAGAATTTTTTGAAAATTGTAAATATTTGCTTCGAGAATTGGAGCAACCAAAGATAGTGGGAGCAACAGAAATTTATTTTTGAAAGTTAGTAGATCTTTTGAAACAGTAATTTTCAAAGAAATCCGGGTAAAAAAACGAGTGAAATAAACCAAATAGGATGAAACCGAAAAACTGAAAATTTGATGTTTTTTTTAGAAACCAATTTCAAAAATTGGGTTCAATTCAATAAAATACGTATTCAAATATTCATCTCCGTTTCGAAAGAAAATTGAATATTCGAGAGATGAACTTTATGAACTTTTGAGAAAATTTTCAAGGAATTTTTTAAGGTGTCAAGGGATAGTCCAAATGAAGATGAAGTGATTCGAGAATTTGAGCAACCAAAAAGATTACTGAGAAAAACAGTAATTTTTTTTTGGGAAAGTTGTCACAAAATAAGAACTGAAGAAGTGTGGTTTAAAATTGTTACTGGTCCCTAAACTAGCTCAAGTGTTAAGCATTGTCAATGAAACAGTTGAAAAAAAATTTTTTTGAGTTGAATTTTGAAAAATAACATAAGAAATTGGCAATTTAGTGGCCCCAACTTAAAAAAGGGATCTAATTAAATCTGTAATCCTAATCAACTAATGTTATAATTAACTTTCTCCAAAATCGGCTCGCTAATAATAAGAGTATGAAACCGAGTTTTTTTTAATCCGCAAAAACTTTAATCTCGGTAAAAATGGTTCAAAAAATTGTGTGAGAAGCGGAGAAGTTAGAAAACTTTTTTTTATAAAAACGTTTTAAAACAGTGATTTAATAATTTTTGATTTTGAGAAAATACCAGCATCACAAGTTCTGAAGACAAAAAACCCCCCAGTAAAATCGAAACAATGAAACAGGGAAGTTCATCCACCAAAAACCAGAACTTCCCTGTTTCAATTTTCTAAAGTATACTGAGACATTCCATTAGTAAATCACATCCTTGACAACCCCTCTTCGGGAACTCAAATTTCCATTTTTCTGCAACAAAGCTAGAAAAGGTCAACTCACTTTTCCAAAATTGCCGTTTTCGATCCCATTCTTTCTAAAAGATTTTCTCCACGCCAAGGGAAAAAAAATAGAATTTAGAAAAGAGAGGAGAGTTTCACGAATTGTTTAGAATGAGCTGGAATGAGATGCAAAATGAAAACCACATGAAAAAACGAGAGAGCAACCAATTTATCTCTGGTTTCTCTTTGAATCTCTTAATCTTTCCGAAATGGATCACTTTTTTTGACATATTGAAGTATTTTCTAATCGGAATGGAATGAATGAAAAAAGTGATTTTGAGAAATGAAAAATTAAAGATCTAGGTTTATGGGTAGAAAGAATTGAAATGCAAATAATTAGTGTTTCAGCATAAAAAAATATATGGAAACAGTAAAAAATTATGATAATTTTTCCGACCCAATCATTCTTATATAATGAAAGGCTAGAGGGCGATGTCCGGATGTCCGCAGTCGTTTGGCAAGAGAATAGAAATATGCCGCCGCCCGACGGGTCGAACCTGGGACCTCTCGGCAGGGCTGGGAAAAAAATCCGCCGGCTGAACGGCGGCTGAAAAACGGCTGGCGATTTTCAGCTGCCAGCCGGCTGACGGCTGCTGAACTGAGGAGCCGTCGCCGGCGGCCGCCGGCTGCAGCCGGCTTTTTTAATAGCTGTTGCGTTTTTTAATTTTAAAAATTTTGGAAATCTGTTAGAATTTAACTATAAAAAACGATTTTTCTCAATATTTTCGAACTTTTTCGCAATATTAGACGTTTAACCGAAAGAAAACGATCATCAAATAAAATTAATATTTTGTTCGAAAAAATGTAAAATATTTTGTGCAGTCATTCTGATTAGTTATTTGCTGAAACTTATTATTTCCTTTCAAAAACTTAGTTTTTAAGAGAAAACATCGTTTTTTATCGAAAATTTGCTAAAAAACGATTATTTTTTAATTAATTTTTTTCACAGTTCGTTACAGGCAGCCGGCTGCGGCTGCGTTTTTAAAAAGCCGTAAAAAGCCGGCGGTTTCCGGCTGCCTGAAAAAACGGCTGAAAAGCCGGCGTCGCCGGCGTTTTCCCAGCCCTGCCTCTCGGGCGGCGAACAAAGACACTATCCACTATGCCAAACATGCAAACTAAACGTTCCCGGCACATTCCGTAGATATCTGGGGGGCCATCCCTTCCGTAGATATCTGGGGACCAGACAAGAACACTACCAGCTGCGCCAACCATGCAAATTTTACATTACCAGCTCAGTGCCTAGATATTACCTAATGAGTGGCGCAGCCTCGAATGAAGGCCAGTAGGCCTGCCGGAGGCAGGTAAACTGGCTGGTATATATATATATAAAATCAGAGAACGAAACACAGTTTAAATAATGTGAAAATTTTCTTTAAATTTTGAAACATTAATTTTTTTTTAAAGATTCAGAATAAGCGGTTTAATCTAAGTTGAAAATTTTTCCTATAAAATAATTATGCTTTCAAGTTGTAATTACACTCATCATATGACTGCTTCTGTGGCCATTCTACAAAGTTTAGAAACATGAAAAAATTACTAAAAATTATTAAATCTGCTGTTTCATGAAAATGATAATTGAGGCAATTCTTCCACTTATTATTAGAAACGAAGAGGTAGCAATCAGCGTTGTACGGAATTCCGACTTCCGACTTCCGTACAGTAGCGGCCAATGAAATATCCCCTTTTGATTTTTCATACATAACTTTGCTCTGAGAGAAGCAATCGGGTCAAAAATTTTTATACATGTTCCCGGCATATATAATAAACGTTTTGCGAAGTTTTGTCGTGGTGCTGAGAAAAAAAAATTTTTTCGATTTTTTTTCAATGTTCTCAATTTTCACCATTTTTTCAAAACTTTTTTGGAAGTTAAAGCTACTTCGTTTTTGATGGTCTTTGATATTTTTCAACTCAGAAAGCTACCAGAACTAATGGAAGCATAGATTTGACCCCCTAATCAGCAGTTTTTCTCTTTTTCTTCTCAATTCTCGAAATTAATTTTCAATTTTCTTCTCAAGAATTTTTCAGAGAAAAATGTTTTTCTTCGAAGAAAAACTAAACAGTATTGTATTTCTTATATAATCAACAACATTCTCTCAATTTACGTCAACTTGCTAGCTGTTCTTTGAAAAAAGTTATAGCCGAAAAACAAAAAGGGGATATTTCATTGGCCGCTACTGTATGTGAAATTTTAATTCCGACTTCCGTATATGAAATTTTAATTCCGACTTCCGACGTTCACTTCCGTCGAACTCTGTAAAATAAAAAATTTCTCTTTTTTTGAAAATTCACAGTTTCAAACTTTTCATAACCTCGATCCCCATTGCAATTTTTCAATGTTGAAACACACTGAATCAGGGCCAATTCTTATCATTTTTCCCCACTTCCCTATATAAAAAGAAGACTAAAAACTGTAAAAGATGAAGGATTGGAAGAACCCCCCTTCTCCATTTTTTTTTCCTTCCTTGGTGTCTCACAGACAATAACAACTCATAAATTTCCGGTTTTTTTTTCATTAAAAAAAAAGACGACTGAAACACAATTCCTTTTGTCCAAATATTGATTGATTAGGTCATATCATAGATCTCGGATCATCTTTTACTGTCATTGGTTCATGATCTTCCCTTGTTTTTTCTTCCTCATGACAATTAGGCTTTGAAAGCAGCTTGGCGAACAAAAAAAATAGGAACCAGACTGAACTTCAGTCTGTCACAAAAAAAAAGAATTCTGATCGAAAGAAGGAGAAAATCTAGAATGGAAATGATGTCATTTTGAAGAAGATATCAAAAGACTATTGAACGCTTCTCCTATAAACTATTTGACCGATTCGCCGATTGATAACAGAGAAATGGGTACATTGATAAGATGATATTTCGGAGAAGATAGAGTGGTTTTTGAACTTTCTAGAATAGGGGGAGGGGGTACTGTAGCTTAGTTCTGACACTATTTTATTGAATTTTTCATTTTTCATCTCAAGTGGTAAACTTTCTAGGTAAGTAGACGATGCTTTCAACCATGAATAAGTCCTGAGACTGTAACAGTATTAATCTAAAAAAAAATTAAAAATTACTGTATCAAAAAATTATTTAAACTAGAGAATAAGGATTCTCAACGGTTTTTTTGGTATTATATATCCGAAAAAGAAAAGTGCTACTAATTTTAAAACGAATATACAGTTTCTTCGTTAGCATATTTAGGAACTTTGATACCGGAATATTGTTCATTAATTGCTCATCCTCATTATAAAAGTAAAATCGTTAAACCATAATCATCAGATCATATACTGTTTTATCTGCATAGTATAACTGACACCTCTGTTATTTTTTTGTTAATTGAATAAATTTTTTCACTGAATTCTGTATTTTTCATGTTTAATTTATTTGTGATAATATAATTGTAGCACGTTCAAATTTTGATATTACAACAATTATCAGAAACAGCTAACTTTTATTATAAAATGTTTGAGTTTTGCAAAGATTAACGAGTTTGACATTTTTTCTCCGTTTCAGAACTTTTTTTTAAACCAGGCATTTTTTATAATTACTAGTCTCCATTTATTCCAATTACTGTTACTTTCCCCTCACTTATCCAATTGATGAATGCTTCCAGCAATTGATTTTCATTTACAAAAACTTCAATTGTAGATCACTTTTACTATAATAGAATACAAATTACAAAGATACCAATTCCTTTTTTAAAAATTAATGTTTCATATAACAATTATGAAACACGATTTTTTAGAAACCCTCATTCCGTAGTTTTTTCCACTTTTAATTTTTAAAATATGGATTGCTGTATCAATCAATTTAAAGTTACTATAACTTATGAGTTTATGAGTTTTTAACTTATGAGTTTCTCAGATCATATGAAAATGTCACAGTTAAAATTCACCGTTTCTCAAAGATTCAATAAAAGATATTAGGTCCATCCTACTATTGCTGTACTCTTGTCAATGAGTTTTTAGTCGAAAAGTGGAATCATATTGTATTAAAATTCACTGTCTAGTTCATAAGACCTTCATGAAACTGTTAAAAAAATTTAATCATAAATTTTAAGGCATAAGTTTTAGTACCTTTTTCAAAAAAACTTATCTTCTTATCAACATCCGGAAACAGAAAATATCTTTTCCCGATTTAGAAACATAACCTTTGACCAAGTCAAAGGTATTTCCCCAAATATGATTCAAACGTGGGCGGAGTCTATCTTCTTCTCCCATTCTCCTGATAAAAACACTAAAAACAACTATTGCCTGTCAAAAAGACCTATTAATCATTCCATCATTAAGCCCCGCCCCCTTTTTTGTCTCTTGGGTAAAGTGACGGAGGCCACGCCCACTTTTTATGATGAAGGTGATAGAGACATCTTATTAATCCGTTTTCAAGGGGGTTTTCTAGATATTTCTAGAAATTTTTTTTTCGGTTTCAGAGAAGTATCAATTTCTTTGGTTTTACTCTCTTTGAGTTTTTTTTTTCTAGCCCAATACATTTTAATCAAGTATATCTCTATTCTCGTGAGAGCTATCAAAAAGTTGTCAGCTAATGAAATATTGCTCATGATTAGGGCTACATTTTGTTAGTTAACACTTTTTTGATAGCTCTAATGCGAACGGAGATATAAGAGTTTAAAGATGGAGTACATTTTTTTTTGCTATAAATTTTACTTTTTCATAAATTCTATTTCAATTGTAAATTTTTTTTCTTGTTAATGTTTTTAGGTAACATGTTATTTATCTCAATTTTCTTTTGTTCCTACAGTACTCTTTTCCAGCTCCCAATCATGTTACTCCAATTAACCCCCCGTCGACACGAGCTCATCTCGGTATTCATGATGTCCATTGGAACCACTTTTATGTTCCTTGGCTACGACGTACAGTCAATGATGGCAGAGAGTGTCCTTCATTCTGTTAGTACAAGAAATCCGGATCGGATTAGTGAATATGCGGGATACTATGGGTAAGTAGCCGAGCTCTAAGGGGGTACAGTCCAAAAAAAAATGTTTTTCAGCCAAGCAATCCAATACATCTCATTTGCCTTTTTCTCCTTATTTACCGCTACAATCCAATATTATATTTCATCGAAATCCATGTTGGTTTTGTCGTCGATTCTGTTCACGACGTGTTATATTGCTTATATTCATGTCAATTCTTATATTTTTTATTCTTCTCAATTGCTTTTGGGATTCGCTTATGCAAGTGAGTTGGAGGGGGGATTTGGGACCAATGCTAAGGTCGAGGGGACTAGATTATAGAAGCTAAGGAGCTAGTAGGACCATAGACTACTTAATAGCGCTGTTATGGGACCACCAATGATAAGTTTACCTGCCTCCGGCATGCCCCCAGATATCTAGGGAAAGTGCCGCTCTTGTTTGGCTTGCGTGATTGGTATAGTGGATAGTGTCTTTGTTCGCCGCTCGAGAGGTCCCAGGTTCGACCCCCCCCCCAACGGCGGCCTATTTTTATTTTTTACCAAACGACTGCGGACATCCGGACATCGATAGCTACCAGCCCTCCACATAAAAAAACCAAGATTTTTTAAAAATCACAAATTTTTCTAGTTTACACATAGACACTTCAACAATGATGACAAAAAAACAAAGCATCAAAAAATAGAATCACGAGAATTTTTTTTTCAACAGACACAAAAAACTAGTTGTTACATTGAACTTGAAGAAATAAAAATTCAACGTCATTTTTATAAATAGGGATGATTCAAGCTGGGTTACGGTAGCTAAGCTATACTTTCTTATGATGAAACAGTAATTTTTCAGTGTACAATAGTGCGGAAGGAACCTATCTCTCGGAGCACTCCTCTCGCCGGACCATCGACTCGAACTCGGCGCTTGAAACAGGCTTGGGGCACACTTCCCTTTTCTTTGGTGGCGTCACAATGCTCTTTGTCTTCCATTTCGTTCCTCATACTTTCGATGGGCATTTCCTAAACTTTGATGAGCACGTCGTTCAAGTCATTTACTTCTCGTTGATGGCTCTGACTATTGTATCTGTCGTCTTGTTCACTTTTCTGCCAACTAAGCAATTTGATTCGATTGCGTTGAACACTACAAGAGTGACACCATCGGTGATGGCACAGTTTAGTGAGTTTTGGGATTTTTAAAAAATTGTGTTTCAATGGTTTCATAAATTTTGATCAAACAAAATCGTCTTACTGTGAGCGAGTTATGCGCTTTTAAAAGAGATACTCTTATTTTTCTGTGCCGCAACTTCAAACGGCTATAACTCGCTTCCCGTTAGAGATATCAAAAAGTGGTCAACTAATAGAAAGTAGCTCTTATTAAGAGCAACATTTCATTAGTTAACAATTTTCCGATATCTCTTCTCCCAACAAAGTTATTCCAACTCAAAGTCAACCACCCCTTTTTCCAGAACGCTTCGGAGAATCCTTCACTCATTTGAACACTTCTCTTCTAATCTTCACTTATGTTTACATGGGATGCATGGTCTCTTTCATGTACGGTATCTACCCAACTTCCTTGTCGTTTACCTCTGAAACGGCGTCTGATGTCTATATCATCGCATTGTACTTGTTGTCGTCTGGAGCCGCCGCGTTCTTAAGTGAGTTGGGGTTGGTAGAGGCTTGGTAGAGGCTTGGTAGAGGCATGTCCATAACACCAAACTGACAGATGATAGTTTGATCTAGACTAGTTGAAGCAGAATATATTATCTTGTTTATCCTCATCCCTTACACTCCAATGACATCATCCTAATCGTTCTCTCCTCCTTATCATTCACTATCACTCCTGCTAAACCGAATCTGCAAGAACGATCACACGAAACTAAATGACCTCCAACAAGAAAATTCCTCTAGATTATTTTTTATTAGTACACACACTCTCCGCCACACAGTTCAGAAACCAAACCGTCATAAAAGCTGACCTAGTTGTTGATTTGGAAACGAGGGATCTAATCTAGTTTTTCGGCTTCCAGGCGCCATGTTCATCCGACCAATGATCAAACGATTGCACAAGTACAAGTTGATTGTGCCGATGGCGGTGCATTGTAGCTCCATGGCGATTGTTCTGGTGCTTGTGTGGTGCTCGGTGCCAAATGAGGCGACACAGAAGCCAACGAGCAATATGAATGTGTTGATTACGCCGAGGTAAGATATCTAGGGAAAGTGCCGCTGACATCCGGTTTGCATGTTTGGTATAGTGGATAGTGTCTTTGTCCGCCGCCCGAGAGGTCCCAGGTTCGACCCCTCGGACGGCGGCATAGTTCTATTCACCTGCCAAACTGCTGCGGACATAGCAATGATTAAATCGAAACAAGTTTTTGAAAAATTTTATGTTTTTTTTTTTCCAAAATCTGAAACGGTATTTTTTCCAGCCGCTACCTATCGATAATCATTGGATTCCTCCTTGGCTTCGCCGACTTCACAATCACCATGACAAGGTCTGTCATTTGTCAGATTGCTGTTCCAGACTACCGCGCTGAAATTTTCAGCTTAACCCGAATCTATCAGGTAGTTAAATTATAAATATATTTCCCTGTTTCACGACCTAATTTTTTTAGTGCGTTGCCTCCTGCCTCATCCTATTCATCTCCCCGTATCTCACTGTCACCAGCTGGATCCTCATCCTTATCATTGGTCTCCTTGCTGGAATCGCTGCAATGTTCGCAGTCCTCTGCAGAACGCATAACACGACGGTGGCGGCGCCGATTGAACCGTTGGAGGAGGAGAAGGATGAAAAGTTCCAAGAGGAGAAGACTTTTGCTTGAAACTTTAAAATTTTTTTGAATAATTTGAATTGAAGACGACGACGTGGATTCCATGTAGACATAGACTTAATGTATGACTGTTACGGGTGTATTTTTATGAATGACGTTAACTTTTTTTTGAATATATAAAGTTTTATTTTTCCATGAGGTTCAGCCTTATTGGAATCTTGGATGTTAGTTATATGTTACTAAAATAGACATTTTGTAATTGTAGATTTTCGATTTTCAAATTTTATTTTTTTTTACAAACCAGTAAACGCGCCCCCCTGGACAGCCAATATTTGATTGCTTACTTTCAATTGACAGAGTATCAAATGTTTAAATTTCGCGCCAAACTCGAAAAACATTTTTTGTTTGAAAATTAGAAGAAATTTTCAGTGCAGTAGGGCGTGATTGCACACGTAATCGATTGATTCCTAGTCTGAGAAATAATCCACAACGAATTGCAAAGGAAACGTTTGAAACATATTAAAAACATTGAGAAACAGAATTTTTTTCGGTTTTCAACAAATTTTAAGAAATCGTTAATTATTGTGAATTCTCGATTTTGCTACACTACGGCTGTAAAAAAATCTCTTTAAAAAATGAAAAGATAGCTTTAATATTATTTTTATCGAAATGATTTTTTTAAAATTAAATTATTCAGTATATTCTAGAGTACTGTATTTAAATTAAAGCTCATTTTCATCAACAAGCTAACCTGTTAACACTATACAAGTACTAACCTCAAAAAAAATAATGTTTCATACTTACGTTTTGAAACAGACTAAAATGTTTTTAAATAATTTTTCAATTATCAAAAATGTTGAGTTAGTCTTAGCGAGCCGAACTTATATTAAGCAACAGTTAATTAATCACATAATTAAATTTTAGCACGCAACAATATTTAGCTCGTCTATCAACTAGCAGTTAGCTAACACTAGTTAAACTAATTTTCTGAGTCTGAACTAACTACATGTCGAACATTGCAACACTTTAGTCAATCAAAAGAAACAATCAGGGTGAAACAGTAACTGTTAAAGAAAAAAAAAATCTTTGAGAAAAGATTTTTGGAATTCTTTTACACATTTTGAGGGATTCAGTTCATCACTCAACCGATGCATCACTAAACTTTAAAAAACCCTCTGAAACAGGTAATTTAAGAAATTGGTATTGACAAAATCCAATTTTCCAATTTTTTCTTGTAATTGCGTTTTTGAATAAAGACTAATTTTATCAATAGAAAAATTTTCAAAAAATCAGGTTATTTATTTTATAAAATGAAAACTAAATTCTAATTTTTTTTCCGTTTCTTATCAAAATTTTGAAACCGCAAAAAAAACCCAATTTTAATTCTAATTCTTCTCAATTTACTTCTATACTTCGCAGATGCAATAAACCATTAACCCCAAATCAATCATATTTATTCATAAAGAAACCGTAAAAAAGGCGGAGTCACAAAATATCATTTTACAAGAAAAGAAAGTTAATCCTTAATCGCCTTGGCGTGCGGCTCAAACATTTCCCAATACTTGAGCATCTCGACATGAGTCTTCACCATATTCTCCATATACTCCACCAACATCTTCTTAATATCCTGCTTCCTCTCCGCATTGAATCGAATCACTTCTCGTCGAATCGCTTCGCTCAACTCTCCAAACTGTTTCTCGAGTTGATCCATTCTCTGCATTGTCTCCTCAATTTCAAACTTCAACATCTCCGATTTCTCGCTTCTCTGCCCTGTCGACAAGTCAATCTTCGTCTTTTGTTCTCGTTTCTTTGCCAGCAACTGTTGAACGTCTTGCCATTGTTGCCAAGCGCGAACTCTTTCAGTGAACACTTCTTTCAATCCACCGAGAAGTTGAACGTATTCCAAAATCGTTTCCGATAGTTTTCCACTATCAGAATCCGTTTGTTTCGTCCACGTGACTGCCACGTTTTCAGTGACGTCAGTGAGAGCGGAGAGGGCGAGGGAGAGGGTTGTAGACTCTTCGCAAGCAGCTAGGGAGGAGAGAGCCTAAAATAATCGTATTTGGAAGGTCGGAAAGTTAAAAAAAAATTGAGGGTGCCGAAAGTGTGCCAAAACTTTTCCCACCTATAACTCCCTTCAAAATTTACATTTTCAGATCGTTAAAAAAAGAAAAATGTAGCTCTTGCCGAGATTTACATGATGGTTAACTTTTCCGTTCAATTTGTTGAGCCTTAGAAAAGTTAAAGAGCGTTAAAAATTGAAAGGGCTAATAACGTTGCTTAAATTGGCCCAAATTCATCCAAAAATAGCCATCGTGTAGAGCACGTCAAGAGCTATCGTTTTCTTTTTTATTTATCCAAAAATGTCAAGCTTGAAGGAAACTATGCCGGCGGCACGATTCCGGCACCACTTCGGCACCCCGTGGTCTTCGCGGACCCATAACTCCCTTCAAATTCAAAATTTTTGGGATTGAAAAACTAAAAGATAGATCTTGGCAAGATCTACCCGATTGTCCTGTTTTTGAAACAACAGGTTAAGTCTGAGCAAAGTTATGAAGCTTTTAAAACTTCAAGCTTCTGTAACTTGGTTCAAAAAGATCCAAAACGCTCCTAACCTGTTTCATCGGGTAGAGGGCTTCAAAATCTATCATTTCATTTTTTAATCGTCCAAAAATGTTAAGTTTGAACAAAGTTATGCCGGCGGCACGCTTTCGGCACAAGTTCAGCCCCATATAGGCATTGGCGTCCATAACTTCCTTCAAAATTGACATTTTTTTGATTAATAAAAATGGAAAAAATAGCTCTTTTTAAGATCTACCCGATGGTCTATTTCTGGAAGCTATTGGTTCAGCCTAAACAAAGTTATAGAACTTTTAAAACTTCAAGCTTCTGTAACGTTGTTCAAAATGGCTTAAAATTTTCAAAGCTTAGTTCATCGTGTAGAGCAAATCTAGAGCTGTCATTTCTTTTTTTTAGTCGTCCAAAAATGTTAAGTTTGAAGAAAGTTATGCCTATGGCACGCTTTCGGCACCACTTCGGCACCCCACCACTACTTAATAGCTTACCTTGCTCACATGCTCAGTACTACTTGCCAACTCCTTTCTCGCCGCCACCAACTGCTCCGTGGCCACATGCAAATCCTTCAACGCAAACTCCAAATCCTCCATTTGCGCCTGCACTTGTCCGAACCAACGATCGCCTTCCTCCATTTGAAATGACATTTTCGAGAGAACATCTTGGAAATTTTTGAAGATTTTCACCCCAAAATTAGCCAACGAAGCGGTTGGGACCACTTTCGGGAGGTCTGAATTGATGGTGATAAAGTCACGAACATCACAATCGATTCGCATTTTTGGATGTTTCACGACTCGATTGATGAATCGTTCCAGACGACGAGCTCGATCAATTCCCACTTCTCGGCTCACTTCTGACGTCACTTTTGTTTTGGTGAACGCGGCGATACTCTTCTCGGGTGGCTGTGGAATAATGACTCCTTTCGACAAATATTTCTCCAAAAGTTTCGCGTAAAGTCCGTGGAAGTCGGAGAATCGACGCCATGATTGATAGTGTTGATTGGCGTAGCCGGGGATGTTGGCCACCTCGGTCTCCAGTTTATAAGAGATGAACGCGTTGATTCCGTCGCCGCGTTTCTCGAATTCGCGGATTTCTACTTTGAAAATTGTTGGGGATGGTTCGGGAGAGATTTGAGCGTAACGGGATTGGTTGCGGGTTTCCAGGTATCTAAAAAATTGTGAAATTGGATATCTTTCCTGGTGAGAAGTTTCAGGGGCTCTTCTAGCGCCCGCCTTCCCTATGAGTTTTGCGTCCTGATGGCGCAGTGGGTAGCACCTTTGTCGACCATTCAGAGGACGCGGGTTCAAGTCCACCTAGAGTCATTGTTTTTTTTTCATCCCCAAAACTCACTCTGCATGTTCATCGATACTATCCACAACTCCCGGCGCATCCGAATCCGGAGAAGAGGATTTCGCCGCGTCATCCTCTCCCAAATTCACCTCATCACAATCGTCTTCAATCGAATCGCGTTGATTGATGATGGCTTCAGTGCGTGAGGCGTACGAGTTGGAAGAAGTCGGCTCGTCGGACATGTTTTTTGGGAGGCAAGGCTTAGCTGAAATGGGTAACTGTTGTTGTAAAACGAAAAATAGTGAAAAAAAGATGAAAAAATATGTTACGAATGAAACCGATAAAATTGATAAAATCGAGGAAAAAAAAGAAGAAAAAACGCGGAGAATGTGAGAAAAGATGAGTCATTGTTGTTTTGGCGCGCTTTTTTTTGAAAAACAAAAACAATGTGAATCGGGGATTTTGATTATTGGTAGGTCAAATAATCAAAAAAAAAATACTGCATCGAAAATTTCATAAGTACACATTTCTCAAATCAATTTAATTGATTGACCTAAAGCGTTAAAACTGAGCTAGCCTTTTAAAAAATCAAACCTAAAACTTAAGTAACTGAATTTATATCATCGGTAAAAAATTTTTGAAATTTTAAAACTGTTTCATTTACGTCATAAATGAAACCACTTCAGAGTAGCTCCAATAGGTCTTTTCTAGATGGTGCTTTCCTCGTACAACATTTTCTCTGTATCACATGTATCAGAAATAGGAAATATTGGATTTGAATGCGTTACATCAATTTTCTTCAGATTATCTTGGACAAAATGAAATTTTTCAAAAAATTAAATTTTCTGTTTTACAATTTTCATCGTTGCCGTTGTTTTTAGCTGTCTAAAGTTGTCCTGAATTTAACAAATCTAATATCTAATACTTGTTTTACTACCATCGGAATAAATATTTGCCTATTTGGAACCTTGTTTTTTAAAAAAAATGTTTCAACTAACAGTTAAGTAGAACTAAATTTTTCAAAGGACACTCAAAATTGTGATATTCGTTTTTTGATATTGGAAACCCTTGAAACTGGTAAAAAGAACGGAGATCGTAGAAATGTAATCTTTGAAACACTAAAAAAATTCTTTTTCACTGATTCCATAAAAAAGTGGAATTTGTAAAATGAAATGCTGGTTAGGATTCACTAGTTTTCACAATATTTTTTTCGATTTCATCAATTTTATAAATTTCCCATAACCTTAGGTTCGCATTCCGGGAACGCCTGAATAAACTTCATATCAAGTAGAGGGTAGCAATTATAAATTGTAAGCACAATGTTCCGAGTTCAAGGACTCATAACTCAGCTATGATGATAGCTATCAAAAAGTTGTCAACTAACAAAATGTAGCCCTTCACATGAGCAACATTTCATTAGTTCACAGTTTTTTGATATCTCTCAAAGAAAACGAGTTATGCATCATGGAAGTTAGAACTTAAGCTTGCAGTCTTATCATTGGAAATAATGAAAATGAATACCGATTGAAACATTTTTGAAACAATAAAAAAATTTATTGTGTTTCAACTAAACGAAGTTATGTGAACTTATCCCTAAATGCTAATAGTTCTGCGCTGTATAAAACAATATATGAGTCAATGTTTCAACAAATAAATAAATTTCTCTGTTTTTTCGATACCCTGGAAATAGCACCTCCGAATAAAATATAAAAAGCAAAAACTAATCGTTGAAACATTAAAAAAGTTTTTTTTTAATTAAAAAAAAATACTATTTCACCAGTTTCATAAATAAGTGGAGTTTTGCAGAGCACTAATAGATGTGGTGAACTTCGAGTTTGCAACTATTTTTCTTATTACAATAAAAAGGCATTAATCATGCTTCTTACTAACCTATCTAATAGAAACCTTGCTGAATTCTAAAATGGTTTTCTAAAACGCTAAAAAAAAATCATTGATTAAATTCAAGGAAAATACAGTACGGTTCAAAAGATTATAGAAAACAATGTTTTTCAGTGAATTGATGGCCATATTGGCCATTTTCGGGGAACTGAAGCTCGGCTCTCAAGGTTCCGATCATTCTGAAATTTTTGGGGGTATAAAACAAACTTAAATTAACAACTTTGCATTCACAGAATTTTTTGAAAATTTCTAGTTTTTCAGCTATTTGTCGATTTCTGAAACACTCCCCTTTTTCGGCCATTCTTGGCCGTTTTTACACTGAAACTTGAAAAAACAGGTGTCTTTCAGAAAACCCCGAATAGCTGAAAAACTAGGAATTTTCAAAAAATTCTGTGAATGTAAAGTTGTTAATTTAGGTTTGTTTTATACCCACAAAAATTTTCAGAATGATCGGAAACTTGAGAGCCGAGCTCCAGACGCCTGAAAATGACCGAAACGGCCGAAAATCAACTGAAAAACACTTTTTTCTATGAACTTTTGAACGGTACTGTAGATATTAGTTTCAGCACACAAAGAAATGGTACCTCCGAAAAAAATTATTAAAAGCAAAAACTGATAGTTGAAACATTTAAAAAGTTTTTTTTTATTAAGAAAAATACTGTTTCACCGATTTCATAAATAAGTGTAGTTTTGCAGCAGACTAATATGGCGTGTAATCATGAACTTTTTGCCTGTTAAGCTCTAAAATTGAATTTTTTTTTTAATTTTAATTAAAAACTTTAATAATATTTTATGTCACCAAAGTATTTATCCCTCAAAGAAAATCCCTCCCTCTAGTCTAATGGATTAATAAAAACGGAAAAGCACTCTTCGTGTCGCATTTCACGCTATTGAGAAAATCTATCCCTCTTTTTGTTTTGCTCGGCCACAATTTCTAGGCCATTTCTTCTTTTTTTCATGTGATATTTCCGGGTTCTTTTTTTTATTATATGAGCAAGGAATTATCAGATTTAAAAAAAAATGAAAAAATATGCTATTTTTGATGCAGAAAATTTTTTTTTAAATTTTTTTCTAAAATGATAAAAATCAAAAAACATGGAAAATATATAATTACACTCCTATCCTTCTCCCTCATTTTCTCTCTCTCTCTCTCTCTCTCTCTCTCTCTCTCTCTCTTTTCAATTGTCATTGATCGGGCGGGTCCATGAATTATTCATGTAGACCACTAACACTGTCAACTTTTCTGTCTATTCATTCTCCCGAACAACATTTTTATTTCGAACTTTTTTTCCAGTTACACAAAAATGTCATCATCCAATGAATTGACACTGAAAAGAAGTAAATGGCCACCGAGACGGACTGCATTCATGGCTTTAATGGTTGCTTTTGGAAGCTCGTTTAGCTTTGGATTTCAACTTTTGATCACTAATCCGGCTCAAGGCGCTTTTATAAAAGTGAGTTGGGGCATATCTGACCACGTCAAATTAAGAACTAGGATTTATGTTAAGCTTTTGAAATGGGATTTTTTTTTGGGAATTTAAACTTAATTCACTCTGATCCAAGCTGGTTCAAAGATTTAACTTAATTTTAGTATACGGAAAAGTTCAGAAATTTCCTTATTACATCATAGGAACAATAAACAGTGATAATTAAGCAAATTTTACGATGTTCATGAAACATGAATTTATCGAAAAAATATCGGCACGCCTACTTCAAGCCATGTAACTCCGTTCAGTCTAAACCAGTAGCCTTCAAAGTTAGTCCATTGTGTAGAACTCGTCGAAATCTAGAATTTTCATTTTTTGATCGTCTTAAAATACCGATTTTGAAAGAAGTTAAGGCTTGGCTACAATGCCAGCAGTTGTGTATCTTGCGTAGATTTTTCAGCCGTAACTAATGAGTGGCGAAGCCACGAAGAAAGGCCAGCAGGCCTGCCGGAGGCAGGTAAACTGGCTGGTTAGAAATAATTTTCTGTTTTACAGGGTGGGGCAAAGTTACTGTAACCGAGAAAATGCGTTATAACTTCACAAATAATGATTGAATCCTCTTCAAATTTAAACTAGAACTAGTCTAAACGATTAAAAACACAAAGAAATTAAAGTTGGTAAAATGTCTCAACTTTGTTTTTGATGACCTCTGTCAGTATACTCGGTTGAACATCGATGTTGGCACGCATGTACTCTGGTGATATTTGTTCTTACTTCACACGCAATTATTTATTTTGTTCATCCAAATTCTTATGAGGACATTGCTGAAGTCTTGCTTAAAGAGATCCCAACACTCATTAGTCAATCGAAATCAGGTCGGAGGTCGAGATTAGCCATTGTCGTCTAAAGACAAATGTTGGTAAATCAGGAGCGCTTCACTGCGAACTCGTTTTTCATTTTCAGCAGGTGTCCTGTCTTACTCAATTATCTCATTTTGTTTCCCAAGGTTTGATTGGGACCACAAAAGGTCATTTTTCAAAAGAGTCTGGTTCGAAAAGTATTTTTTAGCTCACTTTCCACGGAATCAGTGGTATTTTAAATAACCTGAAACAGTATCTATTTTTCAGTTCCTAAACGCCTCGAAACATTCCAACAATCCGGATGACAATGGGTTATCTCATTTGGAAAACGAGTGGTCCTTCATCGTCGCTATCTTTTTCCTTGGCTCAGCATCCGGCGCTTTTCTGATCAGGACAGTTGCTGAGAAGTTAGTTTTGATTTAAAAAAAAATAAATGGGTTTTTGAATTCTTACCGAAGTAAAAATAATTTTTTTAAAAAGTTCCTGTTTCAGGAATCTGTGAAACTGTATGTTTAAATTTTCTTAGAGTTCGTTTTGGATATTCATCCATTTTAGATCGTTAGTCAATTTCAAGAAAATATTTAATGAAACAATTTTTTTGAGGAATTTTTCAAAAAAAAAAGTTCACATTAAAACAGTAAAAAAAATTTTCTTTTAAACTATTTTTTCAGATTCGGTAGAAAGAAAGGGGTCATTATCTCGATAATAACCCAAGTGATTTCTTCTCTACTGTCCATTGCAAGTTACTGGGTAAGCTGTTTCAGCTAACAAGTAAAAAGTGTTTTTTTTTAAATTTTAGATAGTAAACCACTACCTATTCGGGTTCGCCAGGTTTCTAATGGGTGTTGGGATAACGATATCGATGGGGATTGCGGCGATGTTTGTTACTGAGTCGAGGTGAGTTGCACTATAAAATCGATGAAAAATATATCGAAAAAAAGCAATCAAAATTGAAAATTAAGTTGAACTAGATTAGTAATAGCGACTACGAAACTGTAAATTTTTTAATTTTCAAAAATTTCAAAACTTCAAAATTGTTGCCTCTGTGGTCAATCTAAATGGTGTTAATTTTGAAAATTCCACAGCTGCAAATCTTTTTTTTATTATTTTTCATCACGCAAATAAAAAAGGTCAACATATCTACAGTACCATTCAAAAGTTTATAGAAAAAGTTGTTTTTCTGTAGATTTTCAGCCATTTTTCCTATTTTCAGGCTACTGTTGCTCGGCTCTCAATTTTCCGATCACTCTGAAAATTTTTTCACAGAATTTTTTGAAAATTCCTAGTTTTTCAGCTATTTAACGAGTTCTGAAACATACACTTTTTCGGCCGTTTTTGGTCGTTTTTGTACTGAAAAAAAGTGCGTTTCAGAACTCGTCAAATAGCTGAAAAACTAGACATTTTCAAAAAATTCTGTGAATGCAAAGTTGTTAATTTAGGTTTGTTTTCTACCCCCAAAAATTTTCAGAATGATCGGAAACATGATAGCCGAGCTACAATTACACAAAACCTTTATCAGTAGTGGTGTTAAACTATATTAATAAGTAGTGACATGGAAACTGTAATCTTTTTTTTCAAATTTTTAAATTTAAATTATAAAAAAAACCCCATTTGCGTGCCTAAACCTTAAAATCAGTTTCAAAAAGTGTTCCTTAGCCATGAGGGTCCTGGGGCACTGTGCCGCTTTGATTACTTATTTGCTCCGTTTCAAATGTTCTTATCCATGTCGCTTCATAACCCTGGCTATTAAAAACTCCCTGAAACCGTAATATTTCAGTCCCGCCTACTGTCGAGGTGTCTCTTCTCTAATCAACGGAGTTCTTCTTCAATTCTCTCTTTTCATTGGAGCAATCATGGCGATGCCTAAAGTATTAGGAAGTGAGGATCATTGGTGGTATCTCTATCTTTTCCAACTATCTATTAACACTGCTGTCCTATGTGTTCTTCCCTTGGTCCATGAATCCCCAAGCTATCTAGCATCCCAAGAAGTCAAACATCATCATGATGTATTTAAATCTCAAATCACTGCATCAGTCAAATATTACCATGAAATCTCTCGTCACGATGCAGAGCTTATCGCAGAGGCTCTCATAGAAACCCATCAAACCTCAAGGTCCCAGGAATCAATTGTATCAGTATGGAAGACCCCATTCAATCGTCGAGGAACTCTTCTCGGAATGATGGTCACTTTCGCGATGGCAATGTCAGGGATTACTGTAATCAATGCGTTCGCCTTTGAGATTTTGATGAATGTTGGCATGAAACAGGATACGGCTGCAATTGCAAACGCCGCCGTTTGCTTTTTCTCATTTGCGGGGATTCTTGTATCCACTAAAATAATCGATCATTTCGGAAGACGACCTCTACTGATTTCGACTTTTGGATGCTTGACACTGGTTAATCTGGCGATTATTAGTTTGATGTACGCGTTTTCCGAGACACAGGTTGGTTTAATATTACTGTTTCGATAAGGGCAGAATAGAATCCCTGGTTACGGTTGTTTGTTTTACTGAGACTTTCAAATTGAAAAATATGAAGAAAAAAAAGTATAAAAAAGCAAGAATAATTTTTTTATGTTTCAAAGAATTTTTAAAAATTATAAGATATTTCAGTTTCCGATTAATTCGCTCTTAACCGTGGCTAACTTTTGAAAAGCTATAACTCGCTAGCCGTTAGAGAAAACAAAAAGCTATCAACTAACAAAATATAGCTCGTAATAAGAGCTACGTTTCATTAGTTTACAACTTTTTGATAGCTATAATGGGAACGGAGATATGAGCGTTTCGAGAAAAAAGTCTGCGTCTCTGGCTTGAAAGCTCATATCTCACTTGTCTTAAGAGTTACCAAAAACTTTCACCTAACAAAATATAGCCCTTATCATAAGCAATATTTTACTAGTTGACAACTTTTTAATATCTCCTTTCCCAACAAAGTTATGAAGGTTCAAAGATAAGATACCTTTTTTCCAGAACCAAATAGTCTCCTACCTACTAATAGCTGCTATTTGTGTCTTCAACTTCCTGTTCGCAATGGGACCAGGACCATTATCCATGTTTATCACGGGAGAATTGGTGCCGCAAACGTGCCGATCAGCCTCATCGGTATGGACAAATGCGGTGATGGCTATAGTGTGAGTTATCGAAAAATTCTTCTGTTTCCGAAATTTGACATGTAGGGGAAATTATTAGTTCTACATTGGAATAACCGTGGCCAAAACCAGAAAATTTAAATAATTCCGTTTCAAAGTGTTTCAAAGAGAAGGACAAGACAAATATTAACAGTTGATATTTTATTACAAAATTGCGAATAACTCGCTTCATATTAAAGATATCAAAAAGTGGTCAACTAATGAAATACTCATTATAACATTCTCTACATTTCACAAGTTAACCACTTTTTGATATCTCTTACCACAATCGAGATATATCGTTTTTTAAAAAAAGGTTTTTTTTCCAGCCGATTCCTAACCCTCACTTTCTACCTCCCCGTCAAAAATGAGACATCAGAATTCATGGCTTACGCTATCTTCTTTATTGTTCCTATGGTAAGTCTCAAACTTAGCTACTTCAATAAAAACACAGTTTTCAGGTTGTCGCCGTCCTTGTTCTCTTCTTTTTACTACCCGAAACCAAGGGTCGAAATGTGGAAGAGATTCGGGAGGAATACGAAAGAAAATCTCTTCTACAGTAATCTTTTTTTTAATGTTTAATAAAGTGTTACCTTTCAAGAAACTATCAGAATCGAGGTGCTTATGTATGTACTTTAGAAATTGATGAAACTGGAAATTTAAATTTCTGTTTCACATTTAACTGAAATTTTCTCTAGCTTCAGCATTTAGTAATACGCACTCGTCTAGCGTTGAAACTACCGTATCTCAAAAACAAGAATAGCTAGAGGGATGAGTCAAGAGACAAAAATAATCTTCAATAAATTCTGCACATTTTTGCCTCTTGAACCATTTCCCTAGCTATTATGGTTCTTGAGTTACAGCGCTTTGAACATGAAAATCTACAGAAATTTTGATCTGAAACCCATGTTTCATTGAAGTCTTTAATCAAGTTTTTTTCAGTTACACACAAAACATTAAATTTCGTTCAATAGTTCTGTTGTGATTCACGGTTAATGTTCTAAAAACTTTGCATGCGACTCTGAAACTACTAGCAGAAAAAAAATGAGTCTGCATTTTAACAAAATCCAGAAACTGTAATTGAAAATTTCTGTTTCACAACTAGCTGAAAGTTGAGAAAAAAAATTATACTAGTGGATTTCATTTCAATGAGGTTTCCAAATGCGGATTTCAAACTACCGTATCTCAAGAACTAGAGGTAAAATACCAGTTGAGCCCCCCAGGCTATTATCGCCCCCCAAGGGCTGGTTGAGCCCCCCCAGGCAGTTGATTTTGAGGTGGAATTTTTCATGGGGGGCTCAACTGGTAAGGGTACACCCATGACATACCAGTATGAGCCCCCTGAGGAATTGTCAGTATAGCCCCCCTCCAGGTGTCATATGCATCCCCCAACTGTATCAGATCAGCCCCCCATTATATCAGATCAGCCCCCAGTATATTTTCTAGAGCACTTTTTGGGTGCTCGGCTGCGCCTCGCCAGACCCTAAGCCTTTTTTCCTAAATGTATTCGTACGAACTGAATTCTGGAATTACTTTCCGATATTTAGGATAAAAAATGATAAAAATAATCAATAAATGGCGTAAAAAACGATGAGAGCGTTCGAAAGAACAAATAAAGATGACAATTTCCTCCGCGAGTTGTACACGCGGAGTTCCGCTAGGGCGCATTTGCATTATTTCAGATTAGGCACCTTCCACGCTATTGTTTTCTATGGGGGGCTCTACTGAACTTTCCGTCGGGGGGCTATACTGGTATTTAATGGGGGGCGGATCTGGTATTATCCCGAACTAGAATAGCTAGAGGAATGGATCAAGAGACAAAAATAATCTTCAATGAATTCTGCACATTTTTGTCTCTTGAATCATTTCTCTAGCTTTTTTGGTTTTTGAGTTATATTTATTGAAAGTTATTACTTTCCCCCATTTTTAGCAACACCAAGAAACAGTAATTTGTGGTTTTTGCTCGGATTTTTTATTAATTGAGATTACAGACAATAACGTATTGATGATCACATTTCAAAATAAGCTGCATTGATTATAAATGTGGGGAAGGATGAGAAGAGAAAATAAACTTCGTTTTTTTAGAAAAGGTTACCATTTTAGGGGGGACTTGAAAAAATGAAATGAGCGATTATTAAAAAAACATGTAAAACAGAGAAAAAAGGCATTCGAGAACAAATTTTTTTTTGGAGAGACGATTAAAAAATTATTGCAAGATGGGGATACGGTAAAAAGTTTTTTTGGGTTGTACAAAACAGATCATTGGAGATTGAAGACGCGTACGGTTTGGGGGGGGGGGGGGTGGTGGGGTGGTTCAGGAGAGACGGAAAGACATAGAGGAGGTGGATGATAAACGGGTGGACCAGACTATTGGAGACTATAAGAGATTTTTCGGATTTTTGAAAAAGAAATTAAGCCTAAGGAAGGCGAGATTACACGTAGTGGTTGGAGTCAGAAATGGGAGAGTGAGGAGACGAGACAATCGAAGAAAAAAGTGGAATACCTGAATGATTGCACCAAAAATCACTTAACGAAGAAAAAATTATCGAACCGAGTAAAGGTTGAATCCCAGAGTTGGAGGCGGAGTTTTTTTTGTTGTTTGCACTTGTAACACAGCTTTTGTTTGAGACGATTTGAAACTATATGACTAGGAAGGGTGTGGGAACTAGAATTATTAGAACTATCACATAAAAGATTATTAGGAGGTGAAAACGGTAAAGTGAATGGGTTTGTGGAAGGCAGAGTGAAGAAAACAATTTGGAAGGCAAGAAGAAGGAAAGTGAATTTTTTGAAGAAAAAAAAGAATCTGTTTTTTTGTTGAAATGAAGGCTGACTGAATGATTAAACATCACCAGAGATAAGGTGACCCGAATGAAGTGTTCTACAAGTTTCACAAGCACACTTTTTAAAGGGAGGGAGAGAGAAACAGAGGATATTTTTTGAAAAAAGAAAAAATTGCGATGATATAAGTAAATTATTATAGCACAAGCGTCAGAGGCTAACCCGTACCGGCTATAAAGTTACATGTGAATTAGGGGAGGAGAGACTACAAAAAAATATTTTTTCTGAGAAATCGGGTATCATGAAGAAGTATATAATGTACATGACGCCTCAATTACCAATACGAAGAGAGGCGTTGAGACGGGTGCCGTTGAGAAGATCGGCTGTGCCGAATGGGCTGTAGTAGCGTGGTTGACCGTCTTGCTTTTGTTGTTGCGGGTCGACGCCGAGGTCGACGCCGAGAGAGCCGGCGTTGAGGGTACGGTCGCCGATTGAGCCGGCGTCTGGAAAATAGCTTTGGTTAGTAAGAGCGATTTTTTTTTTTGAAAAGTGGGAGTTGAGCCCCCCCGGACGAGATGGTCCTAAGGCCCCGGCTTAGACGGTTGCAAAGTTGCGGATGGTTCTTTCTTGTCAACTTAGGGTAGCTTAGCTTATAGGCCGTTGCTATTAGTTAGCTAACTGATATAGCAAACTATAGATCCCCAAAATTTTTTACTGTTTCTACAATAGCTTATCTAGCAGGCTAAGCCTTCAAAAATTTTTAGAACGATTGCATATCTTGTTTCATTGACTGAGAGGTACGAGTTACGGGATACTGGCGAGATGGTCCTAAGTTCCCCAGGGACGTGGAAAGATTAAACTCGGCTTAGCAGGTGGCAAAGTTGGTCCCAAAGCTTTTATTCTGGTCCTTGCCTTAAGCTATAAGCTAGACTCACTAGAAGCGCCTTTAGCTATTACTGCCAGCTAGCTAAGATCCCCAAAAAAATTTTACTGTGTCAAGAATACCATATCTGACAAACTCAGTTTCCAAAAATAGTTTTTTTTTTACTTATTTTATGTTTCACTGGCACTATTTTACCTCTTGCTAACCCCAAAAAACCATTATCTCATTTTTAAAATGTCTAAATTCCCCAATTTTTCCCGGTTTCATCGACCTAATTTCCAAATTTTTTAAATTCCGAACTCGCTGGAGGAATATTCTCCTTATTTCAAAAAAAAAAAAACGTTTCGTAAAATCAATGTTTGCCGACAAAAAAGAAACTTTTTTAGGGGGAAACGAGGTGAGTCACTATGTACCTTGGTTGGGTGCATTCAAAAAATTGTTGAAATTAAAAAAAAAGATTACTGTAGGTCACAAACTAGCTACTTCTTTAAAAATTTCTGTTTCATGAGTTTTAGAAATTCCATTCTACATACTATCAGCTACTCAATTTACTTACGATTGGATGGCGAGAAACGATCCATTTGACTAATCCCATCAACACTTGGCGGAGTGGCCGAACCTCCCGAAGCTCTCGACGACGATCCACGAGTGGTTCCACCAATCACCGCCGCTCCGCCTCTTCCACACTGACATTGACAAGTGCATCCGGATCTTCCAATCGGGTTAATCGGCATTCGATCGATAAAATCATCAGCCTGAACCCCAATGCTCCTCTCGTTTTTCGCGCTTGGTGGCATCGAGAGAAGCGCATTGTAATTGACACCGGATAGCAATGTCTCGTTCAACGAGGAGAGACGATTGTTCGACCAAGTCGGCGAGAACAGCGGACTCCATTGATCGCCGGCACTTGTGGCGCTTTGCGGGAGAGACGTTTGTGAGTCCCAAAGGGAACCGGGGCGGTTTGATGCCGGGGTCATTGGGTGTTGATGTTGCATGAGAAGACTCGGCGGTTGTGGTCTTCCCGAAGCGAACGCGCCGCCCATCTGAGCCGACATGGTCCGTTGAATTCCACGTGGCGGTTGGCCATAGGAGAGTTGGCGACGGCTGCTATCCAATTCGGGAAAGTGTTGCTTGATGAACCCGACATAGTCGTAGTTTGGCAAGTTACGACGAACCGACACATAGGTACGGTTGGGGAACAAGGCGAACACCCAGTTGTGAGCAGTGAGAAGGTTCAAGAAGTCTTGACGACCCTCGCCGTTATGATCACGAACTTCTTGGGGGATGTCTCCGTTGATGTAATAGTCGAAGAGCGACTGGATCGACGTGGCACCACCGTGACGGAGCAAGAAGCTGGCGAGTTGGTAGACGGCTTGGTAGACAGCTGGGTACTGAAACAGTAATTTTTGTTTGAGAGAGCCTTTGGATTACGGTACCTGAAGAATGATGGAATCGTCGTTTTGAAGACGGAACAGATGAGTACGACGCTCGACGAACTGACGACGCTTCAACGACGATGTGCCAACATAACGGAACAACTCCTCGTCGCCACAGTTGGACATTTGCGAGTGAAGGCTGAAACTCCTGAATGGGTGTTATGAAGATGCTGTCGAAACAAATAAGGGGGGTTGGGGAGGCTGATAATCAAACAATAAGCGAGAGGGAAAGCGTCTTACCTGCTGAGTTGGATTTGTTGGAGTCCGTGACGTTGGAAAATAGCCAGAAGAGCTGGGATCGCCTTTTGCTCGAGAGCCGGAGAATAGGCGTCCTTGGAGTTTGGTGGAGTTGGATTAGCAGCCTCCAAGTCGACTTCAGGGGAATTGGCGAATAGAAGATCCGCGTCTTGACCGTAGATTGGTTGGACTTGGGTAGCAGTGTACTCATTGGTCTCGTTTAGGTTGGCTTGGAACGAGAGAGTGAATCCAACACGGAGCACCGAGGTAAGATCATTCAGCATTTGATCGCAGAAATCCTTCAACTGAAACGAGATGATCATATTGTCCTTGCAGGTGATCAATCCCGCTTTCGCCGAGAGCCATGTCAGCTTTCCGAAACCGGAGATTTCAGTAACTCGTTGCGGATCGTTGAGTGGCTGATGCACTTGCGATGGTGGCATCAATGGTTGCGGAGGCGGTGGGGCGACCATTTGAAGATTGTGCGCGTTTTGGTATTGGTTCAGCATGTTCAACGATGGCATGAATGGCACGTTCGGGTTGAAGTTGTCCGGCGCTGCAAAGTTTGTTTTTGGTTGTAGGGCTAAGTGAAGCTTTCATTTAGTCTTACTGTAGCTTGTGGTAGCTTTAACTTAGCCTGATAAAAATAAAATTTTCAGTTTCATTGCATCGCCTAAACTGATAACACATTCAGTCTGAACTTGATTTTACTGTTTCAATGCTTGAATCTTGATTTTACTGTTTCAACATGGGTATTTTGAAATCTATGCTCACCATTAAAATTGCATTTTCATGGTTAATAATAGTGTTTAGTAATGTGTTATGAAACTAAGAATTTCAATACTTAAGCCAGCTCCTCGCGCAGTTATACTAAAATTGAAACTGTAAAGATGATCAAGACGAGCTGTACTACTTGCTAATAGTTAAGTGAGTTTAGAGTGCTCAATTTAGTCTGCTACAGAAAAGATGTTTGCAAAGTTCGAATTGATTTTGGGAGTGGGTAGAGGTTTACTGTAGCTTGTGATAAGCTTATTTTAGTCTGATAAAAATAAAAATTTCAATTTCAATGTATTGCCTTAACTAATGGTACATTCAGTCAGAACTTGTTTCGAGTGTATTTCAACATCAATATTTTAAAATCTACATTCATCGTTAAATTTTATTTTGCTACTTGGCTAACAGTGGTGTGTTGCGATTACTGTAGTTGCATTTCGAAAAGTGGTATGTATGTTATCAATACTTAAACCAGCGTCTTGCCCAGTTATACTAAACTTGAAACTGTAAAGATGGCCAAGATGATCTGTTAACTAACAGTTAAAGACCAATCCCCCTTCAGCTCTAAACCCAAATCACCAACTAAACCTACCCATTTGCGAGAACTGTTGAAGTGACCACAACGATTGCGGCGGTGGCGGTGGTTGTTGTCCGGCCGGCGTCGGTGGTCCACCACCGTTCATCGGTGGCTGGTTCGAGGAGAAAAGGCTGTTCATATCGTAAGCCATTTTGTTCGTCTTGGATGTTCCTACTTAGCCGTTCCTCTCTCTTCCTCTCTCTCTCACCACACGTCGTCGATCGATCGTTCGGGATGATTGATGACGTGATGGTCGAAAGGGGGGAGATGATCCTCGGGTGCCTCGAGAATACTGGAAAAGCCTTATGTGAGCTAGATTTAAGACACTAAGAGTTGCAAAATTTAAGTCGACAAACTAAGGAAAAAGAAGACGAAAAATATAAAAATATGAAGGGGGAATAAGAAGAAGAAGACGGCGAAAAAGTATGTGAAAAGAAACAACACACACACATACGCCGGTGGGGGTACGGAGGGAGTGCTGACGGAGAAGAGAGAAAGGGTAGAGAAACGACACGGGATGTGCCGGCGTCCCGAAAAAGAGATAGAAAGTGAGAGAGAGAGAGAGAGAGAGAGAGAGAGAGAGAGAGAGAGAGAGAGAGAGAGAGAGACCACACACTCTCATACACACACTCTCTCTCTCTCTATGACTTCTCCTCCGCTCACACACACACAGGGGGCATGCGCACACTCACGAAGTCTTCCTCTTCTCCCCCCTCTATATGTATATAGAGACGTGCGCGCGCTGCGCTGAGGGGAGAGGAGGGCGAGTGCCCCGATTCCTCCCCAATTTGTTGTCTGCTTCTCTCCTCCCTCTCTCTCTCTCTCTCTAGTTCTAATAGACACACGGCCCGCCGGTTGAGGAGCAGCAACGCAACATCAACCAACCCACTCAGCCTTCTCTCACACACATAGAGAAGTGGGAGAGAATCGAAAAATCGATAACAAGGGGACACACACACAAGTATATAAATACATATATGTGAAAAGAGAGAGGGGAGAAGCGTCATCAATGGATTATCCTTTTCCCCCCTTTCTACACTTCTTTTCGGGATGCTTTTCGGAAAGGGATTTAAGAAGGGGGAGGGGTAAACGCGCTCTATTGGACCGGGTGATAAATGAGGATAACACAAGGGGATTAACCCCCGGGGACTTGGAAATCTAGCTAAGCTTAGCTACAGTACCCCCCTTAAAAACGAACTTTAGACCTGAATCTCTATTTCAACACAGTTTCCCTCTACCAAAAGAAAAAAATGATAACGAATGACCTAGTAACTGTGTGTCTCTGTTCTAGAAGGAACTTTATCAATTGATAACGGGAAAGGGGGCGACGACCTAAATTTATACTGTTTCATTAGCGTGTCTTAAAACAAGGGGTTTAGGGGAAGATTTATTATGATGGATATAAGGCGAAACATTTATGGTATATAGGTGAGTCGGAAGCTTCTGGTTGCCAATAATTCACGACGCGGCGAACTCGACGCGTGGCCTAGAAAAGTTTGCATTTGATACTCAGTCGAAAAAAATGAAAATGTTTCAATCGACACCAAAAGTTTTGAGCGTATAGTTCAGACCATTTTAAACACTCTGACAAAATTTCAGAAAAAACAGCGGTTCAGTTTTCGAGAAATTTAGGCTCAAAGTAAGCGAAAAACGGCTGTTTTCGGTGGTTTTCAGCGTTTTTTCACTGTTTTTTCGCACATTCGTCCATTGTTGACAAGGTTAGAGAATTTCGATCAACTTGAAACTTTCTGGGAATGTTTAACAGGTCTATCGGAATATTCCAGCGAAATTTTAGAAAAAACAGCGGTTCAGTTTTCGAGATACCACTTTTCAGCCCTTTTTGAATTTGGTTGCCGCGGCCACGCGTCGAGTTCGCCGCGCCGTGAATTTTCAAACTTTTACTGTTTCATCATAATTTCTTAATTTTGGAGGTTATTTCGCGCAGCAATCCAATCCATAGCCAAACCGCCACAGCCAAATTCAAAAAGGGCTGAAAGTGGTATCTCGAACACTGAACCGCTGTTTTCTCTGCAATTTCGCCATAGTGCTTGAAATGGTCATAACTATACGCCCAAATACTTTGGTGTCGATTGAATCGTTTTCATTTTTTCGACTGAGTATCAAATGCAAGACGTGAAGTTGGAAACTTGTAGTTGGCAATGAATTTTGAAATTTTCACTGTTTCATCATGATTTCTTAAGCTTCGAGGTTTTTCCGGTCAGCAATCCTTGCCATGGTGAAATTGGTTAACTTTTTTCCATTATTGATGATAAGATTTTGATCACAATCAGGGGCGTGCGGGTCGGGATCGGGAATTCCCGAAATTCCCGAAAAAAAATTTCGGGAAAATTCCCGAATCCGAAATTCCCGATTTTTTAGATTCCGCACGCCCCTGATCACAATGGGGCTCCTGAGTTTAGTAGATTTACTGCAGTTGGTGTTGATGATGATGATTGGATTCAATAATCATGGAAGACAATTTCAAGAAATCCTGAAACATAAAATTATCGGCTTTCCTGGATTTGAGAATATCGGGGTACTGTAGCTGGCTACTAGCTACCGTAGTCTTTTCGTTATCCTGAAAAAACCATAAAAATTACGTGAAAAAAGTAAATACAGAAAAAAAAACCGTGAAAAACAAATAAAACAAGAAAATCCAAAGTATTCAAGGTACCGTAACCAGGGCCATTAGATATTACTGTATTTTAAAAATCTCGGAATTTTTATGTCTGCAATCGCGCTCTACTTTACTGACCCATTTAGCTGCTTACATTTAATCCCGTTGGCTGAGTATCAAACGTTACAAATAGGCTTAACGCGAATATTTTTTGACGTTTAATACTCAGCCAAGAGCCAATGGAATCAAATGTAAGCAGCGAAATGTGGCAGTTCAGCAGGGCGCGATTGCTGACTAAAATCCAAGTGATTCCCGATTTTTGGTGCCAAATCGATCCCTGAGCTGAAAAAAAAATTACAGAAAAAAATGATTCAAAAAGGCAAATCCCAAAACTAGATAATTTAAAATAAATAAATAATTTATATTAAAATTTGAAATTCGATAGATTAAAACAGAGATCCATATTTATATATCAAAAGTTGCGCCCGTAATTCTTTTCTTCATCACTTCTCATCCTCCTTCTTCTCGCCAATCGACGCCGCATCATCCTCGTCTTCTCCTTGATTCTCGATTTCAGCGTCGTCCTCGTCGTCTTCTGAAAACGTGATTTTTAGTTATTTTTTGCTAGAATTTAGGGATTTTTTTGTTAAAAACAGGGAAAAAGAGCGCTTCTTCCTTTAAATTGGGTGAAAAATCGCTTTTTTGAGCCAAAAAAAGCGGAAAAAGAGCATTTTTCTCCTCAAATCGGGTCAAAAATTATAGAAATCCTCTTTTTTTTGAGCTAAAAAATCCACAAACCTGTACAAAACCGTTGAAAATTGGAAAGAATGATATTGAATGCTTGCAAATGATTCCGACGATCGACGAGTTTCGCCTCGAGCACCTTCTGCCGTTCGTGTTGTCTCTCCAAGTCATCTTTGACTTCTTCAAGCTTCCGAATCGTGTCGGCACGCGACGGCGCTTCGTTCATCACGTTCACCAGTTTTCGGTATTCTTGGCGATTTCTGGAAAGGAAGTGGATTTTTTTGAGTTTTTTGGTAATGGGATTTTGATTGAAAACTATAAAAATCAGGGAAATAATGACTGATTTTTTGGGTTTTCTTTGTTCAATTATAAAAATAGGCTGAAAATCACTGATTTTTTTAGTTTTTCAAGCTTAAAATCGATTTTTTCAGTATTTTTAAAATTTCCAAAGCGTTTCTGAGCTTAGTCTTGAAGAAAAATCTCCAATTTAGGTGGTTTTTCGTATTTTTTGAATTTTTCGACTGTGGTTGGTGGAAAATTACAAAAGCACACTTGAATTTGAATTTTCATTTAAAAAAAAACGCTCAAAATGCTCAAAAAATTCATTTTTCGAGCTAAAAATAAACTTTGCCATCAATTTTGATATTTTTACGAGCATTTTTGATGGAAATTCTTCATTTTAAGGATATTTTAATGTTTTTTAAACAATTTTTGAAGGAAAATGCTCAAATCTGTTGATTTTTCAACAAAAAACCGATTGAAAATGCTCTAAAATCTGATTTCTATCTTGGAAAAGTCAGAAAACGAACAAAAAATCAATTTTTCCTTCAACTGTGACATTTTTGGGTTATTTATTTGATGAAAACCCTTTAATTTAGCTATGTTTCCCTTTTTTCCCTTAAATCTTGGAAAAAGCACGAAAATATACTTCGATCGAAGATTTTTCATCGAGAAATCGCTTTAAAACAGCTAAAATTGCATGAAATTTCGATTTTTAGCTTGAAAAACTTCAAAAAATCAGCAATTTCCGCTAAAATAACCAAGCCGGGTCTCGCCACGATTTGCCATAAATAAACGAAATTTTTAGCCTTTCTTAAATGAAAAACTCTAGAAATCTGCCCTTTTTTGCCTCAAAACCAGCTCCAAATAATTACTTTTTAACAGTTTTCGCCTCTTCCAACTCGATCTTCGCCTCCTCCATTTTCTTATACATCAACTCAATCTGATTATCGATTTCTTCGGCACACGAATCGAATTCCGCCGATTGAATTTTGTTCATTTGAGCGATTTGGTGTTGTTTCATCATGGACAATTCGATGAGTTCCAGCTGAAATTCTATTCTATTCCTTGTTCCCTGCCCTTCTAATAGGGGGCCTTACAGCTTTTGTCACTTTCAGAACCTCAATCACTTTCGGCTCTTCGGTGCTTTTTCGGCTGTCGCGGAAGAACGCGGCGACCTGTTGCACCCGCCGATCCTCACCGGTTCCCTCTCCATCTGCTATCAGTTTTCGAAGATATGTGTCCTCTTTCATCTGAAGACAACGCTTAGAAGACACTAACTCTAACGAAAATAAGTAATCTATTCCGGTTTTGACCTAGTTTTAAATAAAAACAAAAAAAAGAACACATTTCTAAAATATAACAAAGTTTATCCGAATCAACAACAATTTAGGCCTTGGACTCGACGGACTTGTTGATTTGACGCTTGTTGTTCTTTCTGGCGAAACGGAGGTTCTTCAAGAACTTGGCGTCGACTCCTTTCATGGAGAGGAAGACGTGCTTCTTTGGCTTCTTGATTCCATTGCGGTGAGCCTTCTTGTCTGAAAAATTGGATTTTTTGTAAGGAATATTGATTTTGAATGAAAAATTGTCAGTTTTCTCGCTAATTTTAATGTAAATTACATTGAAATAAAACTTTTTAAAAGATTTTACGGGCCAAATGGCTTAAAATCGTCTATTGGACGCTAACTCTACGATTTAATGACAAAAAACTCACTTTGGTTGTGATTGGTGTGGTTCTTGGACTTGGCCATGACGACAGCGGTTAACCCTGCGAAAATACATAATTAATACGGTCAGATAAGCAAAAATCGATAAATCAAAAAATTTACATGTTCGAATCAAATTTTGTCAAGCAAAACGTTACAAAACGATAAAACCTTGCATAAATTAATTTTCTAGCTGGAAAAAATCAAAATTTTAAAGAAAATTACGGCAAAAATCGTGAAAAAATTGTAGGATTCGAAGAAAAAAAGAGAGTGAATTTGGAGAGAAAAAGGAGGGTGGTACGGTTACACTCGTTGAACTGTGTGAAATCGTGGCGAGACCTGGCGGGGAGAGAGTGTAGGAGAAGAAGAGACGCAGGTCGTGTTGTGTCGATTTACGGAGAAAGCAGAAATAAAATGAATTTCTGCAGTTTTTCGTGGTTTTTTCGCTGAAAATAGCTGGAAATCTGGGTTTTTTAAGTAAAAATTGAATATTTAACGGGTTAAAATCGATAATTTCAATAAGAAACTCTATTTTTCTAGTTATTCTGTCCAAAAATCGAGTTTTTCAGGGTTTTTCTTAAAAAATCATTTTTCCAAGGTTTTCAATGATTTTTTCAGCTTAAAACTTCAAATTTAAATGAAAATTAGTTTTTAAATTGCTTTTCTGTATCAATTTTTGTAATTTTCAGTTATTTTTCAGCAGAAATACGATTTTTTCTGGAAAACTCTGAATTTCTTTTAAAAATTGTCATTTTTCTCGGTATTTCCTAGATTTTTTTAAAATTTCATTGAAAAAATTAAGAAAAATCAATATTTATTCGTTTTCAATTCAAAAATCACAGAAAAAAAATCAAAATTTATTCAAAAAAATCCTCAATATCCATTGCTTCCGGAAGCGGCACTATTGGGCGAGCAACAAATGCAAAGTGGTTGCTTCTCAAGAACGATATTGAATCCGATGATCGACTCCTCCTTGATATTCGTTCCCTGGATTCTGGCGGCCATTCGACAGCATCTCTCGCAACCATCGAATTTGTAGGCGTCTTGGCAGAAGTTGGTGGTTGGGCGGTGATCTGAAATAGGGGAAAAATGGAAGAAAACTGTGGAAAAATGAAAATAATACGTTTTCCATTTTGTCCGAAGAGATCGTAGTTGGCTTGAATCGAGCAGACAAAATCTGAAAAATTGGGAAGATTTAATATGCAATTGCGCCCTATCGCACTTTAAAAATAACACTCAGTGTACAGTAGAGCGCGTTTCCATACTTAACTGATTGATCCCTAGTGGCTTAGTCAGCCACGTGGTCCCGAAACATGAGGATATTTATTTACAGCGCGCTTTCGTCATGTGTCTTTCGAGGGGAGGAGGAAGGGAAAGGGAAGAAAAATAAAAAAAAGAACAACAGAAAAATGATAAAATGACGAATTTTTAAAGTTTCAGTGAACTTCCCTCGTGGTTAAGGAACTTTTTTATTTTTTTGAAAAATTTTTATTTTTCGTTTTTCCTCGAAATTTGTGTATGCAATTGCGCCCCACTGCACTAATAAATTTGCCTGCTTAAATTTGGTAAAGGTTGGCTGAGTATCAAACGTGCAAAAATAGCAATTAGGTGGAATAGGATTACCCTTTTCTTGGCTCCATTGCTAAGCGGGGACTAGAAAATTACACTGGGGGAAGTTCTTCCACGGCCATGGACTAATTTTTTTGCAGAGTGATTTTCTAGTCCCCACGGCAGTTAGCAATGGAGCGAGGTTGAAATTCTATTCCCCCAATACTATGGTCACGTGGCTAATTGAGCTATTTTTATGAAAAAAAAAACGTTTGATACTCAGCCAACATTAATTAAATGTAAGCAGCGAAATTTGGTAGTGCAGTGGGGCGCGATTGCATACTTTTTTAGTCTTATCTTTTTTTAAATTTACATTGAAAATGCGCTCTACTGAACTCGAAATTAGGGTTTCGTGTTTTTTCGAATTTTTTAAGTTGGGGACTAAAAATAGGAAAAAATAACTGTTTTATCGAAAATGTGAAACGGGAAAATTTTTTTGTTTTTAATCGAAAAAAGCTTTTTTTGTGTTAATAATGCAAATGTGCTCTACTGAAACTGACCAATTTTTAAAGTTTGATTTTTTGAATTTTTTTTGTGGAGATTTTCTAGAAAAAAATGATTCAAAAAGTCTTGGAAATCGTTATTTTTAACTAAATTTTCCAAAAAAAAAAACACAGTTTCACTGAATTTATTTCCGATGAGCAATATTAATCTGAGCGTTAAATATTATAAAGGAGGAAATTAATTTGAACGACTAAGCTTAATCATTGAAATACAGAACTTGGCTTGGTGCCAAGTGATTTTCGCTGCGAGACCAAAGCCTGTCCACAGGTATTAGCGGAATAAAAATACGCTACACCTCGCTCCATTGCTAATTGGCGCGGGGACTAGAAAATTACATTGGACTAACTTTTTTCCAGTGTCATTTTCTAGTCCCCGCGCCAATTAGCAATGGAGCCGAGGTGTAGCGAATATTTATTCCGTCTTTACCGTAGTTCAATAGAGCGCATAAGCTATTTCGTAGTCCTTAAAAATTTCTGTTTCAACATTTTTAGATTAACACACTTTTTTTTGGCAAAATTAATGATTACCAGCATACCACAATAGTCAATAAAATTTTGAATTTCGCGCCAGCCCCCTATTCCCAAAAAAAAAGTCTCCATAACTCCTAATCATTTTCTCTAGAAGCTAGATCCAAAGATAGGTTATACTCACTATCATTCAAAGTGGCCGGCGGGTAGTACTGTGGCGGTTGTTGGTAGCTGGGCTGCCCACCATACTGTGCATTGACACAGAACAAAGTGCAGAAGAAGCTGAGGAGCAAGAAGAAATTCATTTCGTTTTCCGATTGGAAATGATAAAGAAAAGCCTTGGAGAGCGGCTTTTATACCGTCCTTATCTCTGGTGATCCACCCACGCATCCCGGGGGGATTTCTAGAATTCCAGATAGAGCTGAGTCATGGGAAATTCTTATTGTTTTTGACGAAGAGAGAAAGAGAAAAAAGTTGGAAGTGAAGGACCACGATAAGGATCGAAAAGTTACTTTTTTTGTGTAAAGTGAAGTAATCTCGTTTTAAAGAGAGGGAGGGTCAATAATAACTTTGTTCATTAAATTGGAGGTTCCTTTTTTTTTTTTGAAAACATTTTACTGTTTCAAAATTTCCATTTCTAACTGTCACTAGCTAAGTAAATTATTTGTTTTTCTTTATGTGTTAAACTACTAATCACAATTCTTGCATTTAAGATTACCTGTTTCACTGGGATCATTTAATATATTTTTTTTCAAATTTCAATGTCACCAATTTGGAAAATTCTGCTTATGGGCCAGTATGAGTTTACGGTTTCAAGATATTGTTTTACACAACTTTTTTTCACAACAAAATATTTGAGCCCGACTTTGGTAAAATATTTTCAAAAAATCACTAATCTTTTAGTATCGATACATGGAGAATGATTTTGAAAATCTTACGGTTAAGTTTTTTACTATTATACGAAAAAACTCTATTTTTGGTACCATGGGTTTCGCTTTGTATTCAAAACAACCTTTTTTTATTAGATTCTTGAAACGGAATTTTTTTAAAAATTGAAGTCTTATTTCAGGTAGTTGAAAATTATCTGTCACTATCTTAAACTGGTGAGTGATCAAATCTGTAACTTAAAAAAACAAGTAGACAATGTGAAACAGAAAAATTAATGCAGTGCAATCAGGTTTCAGTCTTATTAAACCGTATAGTCTATACAACAGCGTTGCACGGAATTCCGACTTCCGACTTCCGTTTAAGAAAAATTCACTTCTGTGCAACTCCGAACATGAACATAACGGAATTCCGAGTTCCGTTTCCGCATTCCGTGCTTTTTCTCACTTCCCTATCCCAGTTCCGTGTTCCGAAATTTCGGAAAATCGACTTCCGTGAAATACTGGCATACACGTAATAATGCTTTTCTCATTTCCACAGAATCTAAAATTAATTAACTTAATGAAACATGAAAAATTTCAAAATCCCTGTTTTTGTGATTAGCTACGGCTAGTTCCTTTTACCCGTTATGGTAGCTGAAAATTACTGTTTCATGTGCTCCGAATTACCCAACAGAAATTTATATGTTTAGTAAACCGTTATGATAAGTACTTTTTTTTGGCATAATGCATTTTTGGCCTAACATACGCAGTTTTTTTCTTAATTAGCAATCTTTAACAGTCTTCAGATAACAACAACAGATTAATTTCTTAAAAAAATAAAAAATTTTAAAAATTATGTGAAACAGTAATTTAAAATTTCCCGTTTCAAAAACATTGTATTCTATTTTCTATCAAAAAAAATCATTCATCCTTTGGTAAAATTTCTGATCTTTTGATTTTGATTCATTGAACTTCAAATGTCACAGACACTTTCTCTTCCTCTGCTCTCTTCTTCTTCTCCTTGACTCATCGGTGACATTTCAAAGGGCAAACCTTAGCTATTTCTACTGTTCCACATTGCTAATATAAAAAAATTAAATTATTTTCCTGCATTAGATTTTGATAGAATTCTTCTACCGTTGCACATCATAATTATAGCAAATCTTTTTTCAGTGTTAGAATTCTTCTTGATCTTCCTGTTCCGACTTCCAAAAAAAAATTCTTTCATTTCCCAATAATAGAAAAATTCCACTGCTTCAAAGGCTTCCCTCTTCTTTTTTTTTAATCTCCAGCAAAATGTGTTGCATGGAAGAAAAGCAATAAATGAGGAGGAATCTAGAGTTTTCTTATTTTGTTGGATGACATTTTTTTTGCTAGCTTTTTTTCCAAAATAGTTTTTTTTTTCGGTTTCGAAATTATCAATTAGAGTGGTAAGATGGAACTTCTTATTGAGTTACCTGTTTATACAGCTACAGATAATAGTTAGTTAGCTATGGAGAATTCGAATTTGGCTTCATGCCAACTAAATATCGCTTCAAGGTACCATAGATAGAGCGCATTTTCTTTTGAAAATTTTTGTTTCTAATTTTTTTCTGTTTCCAATTGCCAATATCAAAAATAGAATTTATTGAGGTCAATGATGGAGCGTAAAAACAGCATCGTTTCCAGGCTACTGTAGCTCAAATCTCATGTTTCCTATCAATCTGAAAATTTTTGTGGGTAAAAAACAAATCTAAATTAACAACTTTGCATTCACAGAATTTTTTGAAAATGCCTAGTTTTCGAGTTATTTACCGTTTTCTGAATTACATCTGTTTTTTTTTCAAGTTTTCAGTGTAAAAACGGGACAAAACGGGCTTGCTTCAGAAATCCAAAAATAACTTTAAAATTAGGAATTTTCAAAAAATTCTGTGAATGCAAAGTTGTTAATTTAGATTTGTTTTATACCACAAACATTTTCAGAGTGATCGGAAACATGAGAGCTGAGTTCTAGACGCCTAAAAATGCTCAAAATTGATGTAAAATCAACTTTTTTGTATTTTATTGGGCGGTACTGTATAGGCCAGAGTTGCCCGGAATTCCGCCTTCCGTCTTCCGTTTTTTAATTTTTGTTCCGTTTTCCGTTTTCCGTCTTTCGGTTAGGAAAAGTTTGTTCAGTCTTCCGTTCTCGAAATATTCTATTCCGCGCAACTCTGGTATAGGCGTACTACCGAATATTAAAATTTTGGAAGAAAAAAAATTATTTCAGTTTCTTATCATCCATATTTAGTAGAGCCTCGATTACTTGAATATTTCATTCAATAGATGTTGAAAGCAATGTATTATGTAGAAAAAAAAACAACCCTGAGCAATTAGCATACTAAATTCTAAGTCATTACTCATTTAAATAATAGCTTTCTTTGGATCAACAAAAGATAATTAAGTCGTTTTTTAACAAGAGCAGCTAAAACAGTAATTTTCGAAAAAAATTTAAATTTTACTGTTTCCGACATGATTGAACTTTTTCTACTAAATCCATGGCCAATGTTGCTAATTTAGTTTCAAATGTTCGAAAACCGAACCGCTATCCCAAATAGGCTCCGCCCACTTTTCTCCTTCTCCTTCTCCCTCTCTCTCTCCCGTCCATTTTGCAGAAACAAACCCTTTTCTCTTTTCTTGCGTCATTCTTGCTCCCCTCTGTTTCTTTCTCTGCATCTCCGCCCCCTTCACACTCTCTCTCCATCTCCCTCTCCTTCTCCCTCAACCATTGCGCAAGAAGCCCGTGAGGACCCCCAGTTTTTTTGTGTGTCTGAGCCTCTCTTCCTCTATTTTTTTTTGGTCGTGTGTGTAAGTGTGACACACACACAAAAGTGGCCAACTGACTACTGCCATTTCGTTTTTGTTGTGTTGCTCTCTTACCTAGCACTTGTTACCTTTTTCTGTGTTTAGTGTTGCACTTTTTATTGTTTTTTTTTGACTCGTGATATTTTTCATATTTTAAAGGGATTTAGGGTAGAAATCGGAAAATTGTGTTAAATCGCCTGACTGAGGGCTGATAAACTTTTATGAACCTATTGAAACATTAAAAAAATTGTGTGTTTCACTAAATTATTTTTTCAGATTAAATCGAAAGTTTTCAGTGTTGACAACATTATGTTGACGCTATTTAAAAAATGAATTTTCTTTTTTTTTCCACATTTTTTGAAAATACAGTACCCCTCGGTGTTACTGTATAGTATACGGTACCTAGCATAGTGGGTTTAACGAAAATTTTGATTTTTTACCGTTCGTTTTAGCCATCTTTTCAAATACTGCGACAGATTTTTTGCTGTTTCATCGAAAACGTAAAATTTCAAAAAACTTAATTTTTTTCATTGTTTGCTTTAGTCATCTTCAGAATTGCTGTTTTATCAAAAATGTAAAAGTTCTAAAAATTTAATTTTTTTTAAACGAACGGAGCGGTACTAATAATGCAAATGTGTTCTACTGAAATTTTTGAAAATACGGTTTTTAATTTTTTTTTTTTTTGAATTTGAGAGTTTTTTTTAGAAAAGGTTCAAAAAGTCTTGGAAGCTTTAGTAGAATTACTGTCAAATTAAAATTTTCAAAAACATAAAAAATGCTGTTTCGCCTAAACATTTTCCCGGGTTTCCTGTGAACAATATTAATGATTTGATGTGAAAAACTATAAAAATCTTTCAACAGAAAACGTCACAATTTTCTCGCGGGCTACAGGTTAAGGCTTAGCTGATATTGGCAGAATAAAAATTCGTTCCACCTCGCTCCATTGCTAATTGGCGCGGGGACTAGAAAACTACACTGGAAAAAAGTTAGTCCATGGCCGTGGAAGAACTTTTATCCAATGTAATTTTCTAGTCCCCGCGCCAATAAGCAATGGAGCGAGGTGTAGCGAATTCTAATTCCGCTAATACAAAACTTGGCTTGGTGCCAACTAATCTGCAAAATCAAGTCAACGTAACTTTTTCTAAATCCACGTATTAAAATTTTTTCCGTAACACTAATTTTTTTTGTCCACGTTTCCAGTAAATTCCCGGTTTTCCCCAAAATAAAAATTCTCTAGCTTACAGTTTCAATGCAATCTGCACTTATTGGACTCAACGTTCCATTGCAACGACGGTTTTTATCAGGTGTGTATCTAGTGAATTTAGCGAAAAAAATAAAACTTTTCTGAAACAGGAAAAAATTATTTTTCAGGAATCCTTGCCTCTTCCACCTCCGCCTCCAGATGCTATTCCAACGAGACTAAGAAATACGAATGTACATCGCCAGAGCTGAAAAAAGAGTTGGACGAATGTTATCAACGACTCGATTTATCTTTTGAAAATACGAAAGAGGCTTTTAAGGTGAGTAGTCAAAATTATAAATTTTTTTGAAACCGAAAAATATATTCCAGAGCAAATCGAACACCGAGTTGGTCCGCGCTCTCCTCGTTCTTCGACTATGCGGAGTTCAAACTCTCGTAAACCAAAACCAAGTAATTCTGGCGACAATGAGACGAGTTCTCGGCAAGAATCTATTCAAAAAGACATTGAAAAACACATTTTATGGTCATTTCGTGGCTGGTGAGACAGAGGAAGAGGTTCGTCCTGTGGTGGGGAAATTGAGGAATTATGGTGTCAAGTCGATTTTGGATTACTCGGTGGAAGCGGATATTTCGAGTCAAGAGGCCACGGATAAGACAGTTAAGGGGACGTCGGAGGCGACGGTTAAGCCAGCGGTTAGTGATTTTTATTAAAAATAGACTAGCGTAGTTAGCAATCCGGTTTCAAAAATTTCATATCTGTGAAACAGAAATTTTTTTATTTTTTTTGAATAAAAAACGAGTTGTAGTAAGCAACAAAAATAGTCTGTTCCACAGATATCTCAATTTTGAAACAGTTTTTTTTCTAGATTTTTTTTTCAATTTTCAATTTTTTTTTCTCAACCCGAATTTCCAGGCAATGACACCAGTGGTTGACGCGAAGACGCTCGAGACGACCCGGGAACGGTACACTGTGCATCAAGAGTTTGGAGATCGGCGGCAGGGTGTGGCTAGTGCAAGGTTTGTGTGACTTGTATGGATTGAGCTTTGCTACTAATTTTGTTCGGCAGAGACTAGTGCAGTGATAATGTGTGAAGCGGTGAAAATTTTTTTTGGATTTTTAAGGGGGGGGGGGGGGGGGCAAGGTGCCAGTAGCGTGCCACAGCTTGCTAATAGCTTAATCGAACCCACCTGGGGTCAAGTTGAGCTTTCGGAATGGCAAGTATATGGTTCGATAGCTGAAAGTAGGGGCTTTAAAAAGTAAACGACTAATAAATTTCAGATTTTTCTGAAAATTCGGAATTTTTTCTAAAAGTTCAAAAATTTGAAAAAGTCAAAATTAGTTTTCAGACAAAAAATCTGAAATTTTTTTTAGTCGTTTAGCATAATGCATATTCTGAAAGCCATTATTTTTAGCTATCGAACCGTATACTTGTCTTTAAGGAAGCTCAAGACAACTCTAGGTGGGATACAAGATATAAAAACATAATTGATGTGCAGAGACTAGTGCAGTGATAATATTTGTTTGAAGCGGTGAAATTTTTTTGTGATTTTAAGGGGGGCAAGGTGCCAGAAGTGTGCCATAGCTTGCTAATAGCTTAAAGCTAACCGAACATAACCCTAACCTATTTGAATCCATACAGTCACAATTAGAGCGGACCTGGAATCCCTACCGTATCCGATCTCAACCCCTCCGGATCCCTATTATGATACCCTTGACCCTCACCTGATTTCTTTCCAGAACATATTTCTACGAAGGCGAAGAACAATGTGACAAGAATCGTGACATCTTCAAAGAATCCATCAACGCCGTCGCCTCGGCCACCGGGAACGAAGGGTTCGTGGCGGTGAAAGTGACTGCTTTGGGACGACCACAACTTCTTTTAAAACTGTCGGAAGCGATTGTTCAGACACAGAATTTCTTTAAAGCGTTGACTGGTGGAATGACGCTCCAGGAGGGAAGATTGACGGCGCAGGAGTTTACCAAGAGACTTAATGTGAGTTGTACAATTTGGAAAATAATGCATCTGAGATGGATGATCTGGGTTTAAGAGTTCTTTGAAACAGCAAAAATTTAAGTAACAGTTTCGACTTGGCAAAGCGAAAAATAATGTTTCATGAAATGAGTTTCAGTTGAGAAAAGATGAAGGATTAGTAATGAAAAATATGTGAATATAAAAAAACCATCATTAGAAAATTATTTTTTTTTCTACAAATTCAGTTTCAAAAAGTCTTATTCAACTAAAATTCAAAATTTCAAAACTCAATATACCATTCGTGCCAACCAACAGCATTTTGATTTTCTAAAAAAAATTAATTTTAGTTTACCGTTTCTCATTGAAGTTTTACTTACGAAATTAGAGAATTACAGTACCGTTCAAAAGTTTATAGAAAAAAGTATTTTTCAGTTGATTTTCGGCCATTTTGGCCATTTTCAGGGATCTGGAGGTCGGACCTCGAGTTTCCGATCACTCTGAAAATTCCCGGGGGTATAAAACAAACCTAAATTAACAACTTTGCATTCACAGAATTTTTTGAAAATGCCTAGTTTTTCAGCTATGCGGCGTTTTCTGACGCATACCCCTTTTTCGGCCGTTTTCGGTCATTTTTGCACTGAAAACGTGAAAAAAACTGGTGTGCCTCAAAAAACCCCGAATAGCTGAAAAACGAGGAATTTTCAAAAAATTCTGTGAATGCAAAGTTGTTAATTTAGGTTTGTTTTATACCCCCAAAAATTTTCAGAGTGATCGGAAACTTGAGGTCCGAGCTCCAGATCCCTGAAAATGGCCAAAATGGCCGAAAATCAACTGAAAAATACTTTTTTCTATTGAGTATTCAGAAATAGCTGAGGTCGCGGTCGCGGGGGACGAGGCTATCGGCGAGTTAGGCCAGCAGGAATTTCGCTAGGCCACCGCAAATAATTTTTTATTTCAGCAAATTTTCTTTTCAATTTACTCGTTTTTCGAGCTTGTTTTATAGTTTTTCATAGTTTTTTTTGTTCCAAAAGTGTTTTATACCAATTTTATTGATTTTTATCGAAGAAATTTTTCAAAAAGTCGATTTTTGAACTAATTTTTCAAATTCAACTTTTTTCAAGAAATTAATATCCAAGGCATGAAAGTAATCGTAAAATGAAGGAACAAACGAAAAATGTGGAATAAACAACTGAAATTAAATTTTGATCGAGAAAAATTTGAAAAACTTGGAAAATTGGTCCAAAAATTGACTTTTTTTAAAAATTTCTCCGATAAAAATTAATAAAAGAGGTTAAAAGTATTCTTGGAACTGAAAAAACTATGAAAAAAGGTAAAATAAGCTTGAAAAACAAGCAAATTGAAGGAAATTTGAGTGAAAAAAAATTATTTGCGGTGGCCTAGCGAAATCCCTGCTGGCCTAACTCGCCGATGGCCTCGTCCCCCGCGACCGCGACCTCAGCTGTTTCTGTACACACAATATAAACTTTTGAACGGTACTGTATGAGAGTTTCAGGTCTAGGGATAAATATACAGTACCGTTTAAAAGTTTATCTAGAAAAAAATATTTTCCAGTTGATTTTCGGCCATTTTGGCCATTTTCAGGGGTCTGGAGCTCGGCTCTCGTGTTCCCGATCACTCTGAAAATTCCCGGGGGTATAAAACAAACCTAAATTAACAACTTTGCATTCACAGAATTTTTTGAAAATGTCTAGTTTTTCAGCTATTTTTGGGTTTCTGACGGGTACCCCTTTTGGTCCGTTTTTGGCCATTTTTACACTGAAAAAGTGAAAAAACAGGTTTGTTTCTGAAACCGCCGCATATCTGGAAAACTAGGAATTTTCAAAAAATTCTGTGATAGCAAAGTTGTTAATTTAGGTTTGTTTTATACCCACAAAAATTTTCAGAGTGATCGGAAACTTGAGAGCCGAGCTCCAGACCCCTGAAAATGGCCAAAATGGCCGAAAATCAACTGGAAAATACTTTTTTCATTAAACTTTTGAACGGTATTGTTGTTCCCATTGAAATAATTTTTCATTCTCATGATTTAAGGAAGATTAGAAACAGGAAATTCATTACTTTGATGACTGGGGAAATTTTAAAAAATTAGTGCGTTTTTCGAAAATGTTTAGTTTTGCACTGTAAAAAAAATAGATATATATATTGTTACTCTCTGAGTTCAAAAATGTAACATTTCTAGCCTCCAATCCTGCCTATTAGATAATTCTGTAATAGCGTCTATTCTCAAAAAATTGAAACTGTGAAAAAAAAAGTTCAATTTCACGACACTGATTTCGTTTTTGATGGGTCATATTTTTGTTGGGATCATCTCACTCAAGAAATTTGCCAAATGAAACAGCAACTTTCAGGACCTTGGCGTCAAAACCGATTCAGACGCTGTCAAGAAATTCTTCAACGAAGTGGACTTTGATTCGGATGGAATCGTGGATCTCCATGGATGGAATCATATTCTCGATGATCATGTCAAACTGGGACAGTTGTTCCAAGTACTGAATATTAAAACTGGAGCTTTGGAACCACTCATCCAAAATTTGTCGAATGAAGAGGAGCAAGAGTTTAGGAATATGGTTAGGAGAACGCTTGATGTTGCGGAGTACGCTATCTCGAAGGGAGTCCGGATTATGGTCGACGCTGAGCAGACTTATTTGCAACCGGCGATTTCGAAGATTACTATTGAGATGATGAAGAAGTAAGCTTATCAAAAAATTTATATTTGAAGAAAAGGAATTTCTGAAACACAATAATTTCTAGGTACAATAAAACCCGAGGAAATGTGTTCAACACGTACCAAGCTTATCTCAAACAAACTCTTCAAAATATGGAGGCTGATATGCAAGTCGCTAGAAGAGAGGGATGGCATTTCGGAGCGAAACTTGTCCGTGGAGCGTATATGGAACAAGAGAGAGCCAGAGCCCAAGCGATTGGATATGAGGATCCGGTTAATGTGGATTTCCAGGTTAGTAATTTTTTCGGTTTCATGATTTCCTTAATCCTAATGCATTTTTCCATGATACAGTATCATTACTGTTATATAGATGACATCGTCTTACAGTTTCAAAAAGTCATTAAACCTACCATTTCTCACCCGCTCAGTTAATTCCACAATGAAATTTTCCAGGCAACCACCAAAATGTACGAATCGTGCCTCACACGTATCGCCGATGAAGTTGACCGTCGTGGAAGAACCAACGTTTCTGTGATGGTAGCCAGTCATAACGAAGATACAGTCAGATTCGCTGTCAATTTGATGAAAGAAAGATGCATCGCACCATCGGAACGTGTTATGTGTATGGCACAGTTGTATGGAATGTGTGATCAGGTTTGGCTTTTTTTTACTGTTTCATGCGGTCTCGAATTTGATGACGATGTTAGTAGTGATTGCTGAATTGAGGTACGCTCAATTAAAATACTGAAAAAAAGTGAAGAATTTAGAAATGTTTCTCAAATTTGGCATAGAAAATGAGTTTAAAAAATGAAATTGAAAAATCGATAAATTACCGAATTTCGCTGTATTTTCAGATTTTTCATTCATTTTCAGTTGAAAAATACACTAAAATCCATGAAAAATTGCGAAAATTGAAAATGGACCGGCAAAGTTTTCATTAATGCGTAATTCTGTGTTAAACATATTTAAATTATCTTCGAAAAACGGTAAATCTAACTTTAAATCAAACGGTTACGTGTGCAAGCGCGCCCTAGCGAAACGTGAAAACTCGCTATTTTCCGTTGACTGAGTATCAAATGTTAAAGCGTTAAAAAATTTCGCGCCAAACGTGAAAAACCAATGTTTTGTTTGAAAATTAGAAGAGAAATTTTCGGTGCAGTAGGGCGCAATTGTACACGTAACTGTTTGATTGCTAGTGTGAAGTTTAGATATAATTTTTTTAGTAAAAAAGTGAAAAAAAATTAGCGAAAAATACCGATTTTTTGTAATGAAGTCTGAAAAACAAAAAAAATAATAAAAAGTAAAACACGCGCGCCAGGCTTGCAAATTTAGCTCCGCCCACAATTTTTCGAATTAATTTGCGAATTAACCTAAAATCCATGAAAAATTGCGGAAATTGAAAATAGAACAGCAAAGTTTTCATTAACGGCTAATTCTGTGTAAAACATATTTAAATTATCTTCGAAAAACGGTAAAATTTATGAAAAATGTACAAAAAAAATTAGCTACATAGTAATTATTAAAATATACTTTTTTGTGAAATAGTAAAAAAATTAGCGAAACCCGTTTTTTTCAAAAAATAAAAAAAAAAGCTTTTCGAATTAATTCGCGAATGCAAATTCAAAGTTTTGCAGGTGTCATTCTCCCTTGGACAAGCCGGTTTCTCAGTCTACAAATATCTTCCGTATGGACCAGTCGAAGAAGTATTACCATATTTAAGTCGTCGAGCACTTGAAAATGGAAGTGTACTGAAAAAAGCGAACAAAGAGCGTGATTTATTGTGGAAAGAGCTTAAACGAAGAATCTCAAATGGCGAATTCAAAGCCAAAACCTCATCATAATAACATTTTTTTCTCTGAATAGTTTTTGGTACGTAGGACGTCATATTTTTTGCTTTTTTCGTGTTTCATATCAATCTTTTTTTTCTGTCACAATACGAATTTTCACAAAGCCAAGACACTGTCACAATGAAGTATTCTCTTTTTTTTTTCATTATTGATCAATTGCTCCTTAAGGATTTACAGTTTCATTGATGTCGGAAAACAGTAAATTAAAAGTGAAGAACACTTAATTTACATTTACAGTCGCTGTAAATCTAACACCACTGCAAGAAAAAAATGACCAAATTTTAAGATTTGAAGAAACTGAAAAGTTTTTTTTTTCGAAAAATGAAATTTCTAATCTTTAGAAAAAAAACTGTTTCTCAATCATTGTTTGATGGAGCGTAGTTGCAGTGTAGTCAATTTTACGAAGTTAGGCGTAGTTAAAAAGAATAATTATCTTAGATGTGACCTATTTCGGAAAACTTTTGATTGCCTAAAACTCAAAATATATTTCAGTTTCAGGAAACAGCGAAATTTTTCAAAAAAAAATCTTGAAATATTAACTTGTAAGTATAGGTATTCGGTACTTGAACACATTTTTCATTGCTGTTTCTGAAAATGCATACTAATTTACATTTGCAGATTATTTTATTGGTTATTCAATCTAAGATTTATTCGTTTGTAACTTAATATGAAAGCCAGTATTTTTAAGTAATTTTGTTATGAAACTGGAGAACTTTTTTTTTTAATTTCAATATTTCAGAAATGTCTGAATTATCAATTAAAAGTTCATTATAAGTTTGAATTGATACCATACACATTTTTTAAAACTAAATATCATACAGCTAATAAAAGTTTGAAAAATAGAAAATTTAGAGCATTTTTGTGTTTCGTAGTGTCATTATATTTTTGTTGTTCTGCGGACTTTTGATGTTTAGACATTATTTTGTTGAAAAGAAAAATATCTGTATTCCTTCTTAAATGACTCCCGTGATAGATTGTAACAAAATAAATTGCAATAACTCAAAATCCATGTACCACAAAAAAAAAAGTTTTAAAAAAATTTCTATTAGGAGTGTAAAATTCAGAGCAAGGACGCTCCACCGAAGTCTCCTGAGAAAGCTAGGCCACGACCAGGGGCCGAAGTTTTTTTTTCGAATTTCAAATTTATTTTAATCGCATTTTTAACCGAAAATACTCATTTTTCTTCAGTAATTCAATAATTTTAATTTATCTGACCGAATAAATATGAATTATCGAAAAAAACATTTTTTTTTCGGTTAAAAATGCGATTAAAAAAATTTGAAATTCGAAAAAAAAACCTCGGCCCCGGGTCGTGGCCTAGCTTTTTCAGAAGACTTCGGTGGAGCGTCCTTGCTCTGAATTTTACACACCTAATAACAAAATTTTTTTTTGAAAAATTCAAAAATTTATGTTCACTGTTTCAAGTTCTTACCAAAAACCCGCATTGTTGTACCCAGCGATTCATCATACCATAGTACAAAAAAACAATTTTCTCAACAATCAACAACTCCCTATCTCAAAAACCAGAACTCTTCCTCCATTTAACTCAAGCACATCAAGTGTTCCATTCTAATTTTGTAGTCTCCCTCTTTACTTCTAAAATGTCAATATGACCTACCTTCTCTCTCCCAACCTGCCATACACACACACAGGACCTCGATATTTACATTGTGAAAAATTCTAAAGTCAACAAAGCAGTCATTGGGTTTCTCTCTTGGTTAAAGTCACATTCTTGTGGAATAAAAAACCAATCTATATTTTTTTCGTTGTAAAACATGATGGTGAGTTTTTTTAAAAATAATATATAACGTCTGAACCTCTGTAACAGTTTATCAAAATTTATGAAAACTTCTTGAAATTGTAAAAAAAAAATATGTTTCATGATGAGAGTAAAGTGTGATGAATTCTTAACATTACTACTGTATGGCGACTTTCACACGATCCTATAAATTTAAATTCATGTTTCAACCCCTTTTTTCAAAAAAAATGTGTTTACATTTCGATCAATTTTAGTTTTAAAAAGGGGAAACCTAACAATATGTTTTGTGAGTCACGTGCCGGAAAAGTGACGAAAATTGTTGTTGTCCAATTTTTGTGATCAATTTAAGAGAAATAACTAAATGATCAGAAGAACTTTTTTTTAGAGATTAGAGATCAATTTGAAACCTTAATTTAGTTTCGTATCACTTTCGTAAAAAACCGTTTTCCGCGTTTCCTAAATTTTTTTTCAATTCATTGGAGAACCATTAAAAAAAGTTTTTCCTTATTTTATGTGTCTTCAACCATTTTTTAAAAAATTAAACTACAAGAACGTTGAAAGCTAAAAAGTCAATAATGAAACTGAAAATTAATTTTGAAAAAATAAGTTATTTTAATTTTCCAGTTTCAAAACTATGCTAACTATCGAAAAGACACTGACTAATTAATGAAATTCTCTAATTTAAAAATTGATATTTCGGAAAATATGTATAACAGTTTCATAAAATTAAGAAAAAAAATTGTAGGTTTCCGTGTAATTACTATTATGTTGACTTTCCCACTATATTCTATAACTTCCAGGTTTTGTTAATGTGTGCAAGCTGGCTTTTTAGAATTGTAAGCATTCCGATACTTTTAGATTCTGAAAAAAAATGCTTCTGAAACAGAAAATCTTTCTCAAAGTTCAATTAATTACCTACTTTTTTTTTCAAAATTTCCTGCTTCAAATAGAAATTAATATTTCAAATCGACAGGATATCCGTGTTAATGATAATTAATCTCGTTTTAACAGCGATTCGAAATATTTTCTGTTATCTCGCTATTTGAAAAAATTACTGTAGATAGAAAAAAAGTTGAAATCATAGAAAATACCAGAGACTCCATAATGATTATCAGTTTAACAGTATCGACAATTTAAAAATAAATTCAATGTTTCCTTAAACTGAATAATTTTGGTTTCTATTTTTTGAAAATAGTGCACAGTTTCTGTTACAAGCGATTTATCTCAGCTCCCCTTAGTGCTACAGAAAAAGTTATCAACTAATGAAATGTAGATCTCATTAAGAACAACATTTCATTAGTTGACCACTTTCTGGTAACTCTTAATGGGACCGAGATATGATGATTTTAAGAAAGACGCAAAAAGAGTGTCTGCGTCGCTTGGTCAACATTTTCAAAGACACATATCTCGCTCGGCTTAAGAGATATCAAAAAATGGTCAACTATCAAAATGAAGCCCTTATTATCAGCAATATTTCATCAGTAGATCATTTTTTGATATCTCTAACGGGAATCGAGATATAAGAAACAGAACAATGATATTCTCAGGAACTTTCTTTAGTTTTTGAAACCGATTCTTTTTTTTTTTTTTTTGAAAAACGTCAGTTCAGTTTCATCACATTCTATTGTCATTCCATGTTTTCTATTCAAAATGATGACTCATTTCCCAGTCACATTTTTTGAATCGAATAGAATTCAAATTCCAGAAATAAGCGGGTTAGAAGAGAACGGAATAAAACTAGTACAATTTTTCAAATTATCAATATCAGTCGCGATTCCTTTTATATAATTTTTGAAACAGTTGTTTTTTTAATGTTCATTTCTATAGCAATATTGATAAGAATATTCTAAAACTGATAAAAGAAATTGTTTACTGTTTCCAAAATTTCATAACTTTTTTGGGGAGTCATCGTCCTATGATTTGCTGATTTTTTACGAGGTTAAACCCATCTTTATTAAGTTAACTTGTTGGCCAAATAACTCGTGCACATTTTTCGTCATAAGCCTCTCTTATTATTGTTGTTTTCCTCGTGTTGCCTAGCAACTCGTCTCTCTTTTTCTCTAAATTTCTCTTTTATGAAATTTATTTTTCTTGAAATTGAAATTGGTTTTTCAGTTTCACAATAATAAGATAGCTTTCTGAAACTTTGAATTTTTATTGGGTTCGTGCTTTCCTGGTATCTAGTAGTTTTAAGAAAAACTAAACGAAAATTGTGGCAGTTTTGAAACTGAAATTTTTTACAAAAACCATTTAATTTACTGTTTCAGTACATTCTGATTACCACAATTTTTCAAAAAAGTTCTTTAATTGAGAACATTCTTTTGCTAGAGGGGTCACCTCTGAAATTATTTCATTTTTTGCAACCAAAAGAACGTATCAGTATCAAAATGACTATAGCTGAATAATAAAGAGTTAGTGAAACAGTTTATAATTTCCATCAATTCTGAAGAAATCTCTTGTCTTAAACATACATTTTTAATTCAATTCTGGCAATCGGAGAATCTTAGTCTTATCAGAAAATATTGGTTAATTTACCAGAAGTGCCCCCCGAGGTAGGGTTGTGCACCCCATGCAGTACGTTTTTCGTCCGAAAATAAGGTGGGGGGGGGGGGGCACTTGTAAGGTGGGTGACACAACCAAACTTTCTTATACCAGAGGTGCCCCCCGACAGTAGAAGCGGGGGCACATTTGGTACACTAGGTAATTTTCAACAAGTGGTATACACATTCTCGGTTTTTATTTCCGTTACCATAAATGCCCCCCCCCCCCCCCCACCTGGGGGCCACTTCTGGTATTTTACCAAATATTGGTTCATCACAGATTAGTCGTTGTCCGTAAATTACGGGATTTTTGAAACAGTAATTTTTTTTTCAAGTTTTCTAAAACCTCATAAAATCAATCAGAACTAAAAAACTAGATCAATTCTTGTCAGTGAAACGAAAATTATTCAAAAAAATAATTTTTTAAAAAACTGTTTCAATTTCTAGAAGCCATTATTAACTTTTGTTTTGTAATTATATGGTTTTACTTATTTATCAGTCTCATTTTATAATATTTTTGAAAAAAAAACTGTAATCCTGGATTAGAAAAATGATCAAACGTAGTTCTAAAACTCTAAACTTACTAAATCCTACGAAACTTTATTTTTTCAATGTTTCTGATCATTTTTAAGACATTCTGCAACAAAAAAAACTTTTTTAAAGTTACCAAATAAATTCCCATTCATATTCAACTCCCAATTCCTAAAATTCACTATTTCAAATTCTAATTATTTTCTAAAAAATTGCTTCGACCCAACTCTTTTCATTTATTGATTTCAGTCAATGGAGAACGATAATCAAAAAAGCGACAATGTCCAGCAGCAGGAGAAAATGCAGAATCTAAGGAATCAAGTGGATTCGGTTAAAGCGGTAAGTAAATAGAAACGACTACAAGTGAAAAATTAAAAAAATATTCAAATTTAAAAATTTATTGAAACCAGAAAATTTGTAAAAAAAAAATCTGAATTTCCAGGTGATGGTGGATAATGTGGAACGAATTCTGGAGCGTGGAGAGCGATTAGACAACATCGAACGACGAACAGAGCAGTTGAATGCAACGGTAATCATACAATTAAGTGATTGACTTCAAATTGCTATAACTTTGTTGGGAAAAGAGATATCAAAAAATTGTCAACTAACAAAATGTAGCCCTTATTACAAGCAATATTTCTTTAGTTGACAGTTTTTTGATAGCTCTTCTTTTAAAAATGTTATGACGCTTCAAAGTAACCCGATTAGAAATAAGATGTGTTTCGAACTACTATGAAATACAATTGAGAAAAAAAACATGTAAAACTTGAATAGCACATCCTAAAACAGTAATAAATATTTCCAGAGTGCCAACTTCAAATTCACTGCTCGAAAAGTGCAACGAAAATTTTGTATGCTAAACGCGAAATGGACAATCATTTTGTCACTTGTCATTTTGATTGTGTTCGTAGTTCTCCTTCTCTTGATTCTTCATTGGACTGGAGTCATTGGAAAGAGAAATAATGATTAATCTGTTTTTTGGTCGAATGTTTTTTTTTTTTTGAAAATGTGCATAAATTTGTGGGACTAATTTGTGAAAATTTTTGGAATAAATGGATTATCATTGAAAGGCCGATAAGATAAATATTATAAAATTGAAACAGCAATAATTTTTTCAATTTCTTATTCCAGAAAATGTTGATAAAATGGGCTATTTACTCAAGTAACATTGAAACTGGATAATTGGGAAAACTTATAGAAAATCTAAAATAGTAAAAATTAAAATTTTTTTCATTTAATTTATCTATAAATACCAAAAGAACCTCGTAGAAACTGAGCAAACGCGCTCCAATGATAAGGAGACGCATACAGTTAGCCTATGTTTTTCTTTGGGTCTCTCCTGACGCAACTTCAAACGCTCATAACTCGGTTCTCGTAAGAGCTATCGAAAAAGTGTCAACTAATGAAATATAGCTCTTTTTAAGGTCTACAATTTGTTTGTTGACAATTTTTTGCTAGCTATCAAGGCAAGCGAGATAGGCGCCTTCCAGAGACGCAGACAGTCAGACGCTCTAACCCTTGTTTTTCTTTACGTCTCTCTTGAAACGCTGATAACTCGGTTCTCGTAAGAGCTATCAAAAAAGTGTCAACTAACAAAATATAGCTCTTAGCAAGGGTCACATTTCATTAGTTGACTAATTTTTGATAGCTATAATGGGAACTAAGATATGAATCGATAATTAAACATTTGTCTTTTTCGAATTTTGACACATTCGAAAAACAGAAAAAAATAATAATTTTATTAAAAGCAAACTCAAAAACAAAAAAAAAAACAAAAAAATGATGGCCCGAAACTTGAAATTCAACAGAAAAAATCCTTCACAGAAGTCACAAAAAAAGCGAATCCGAATGATTGATTAATATCTCTAATGCCAATTGAAATGCAATTATACCAGATGAGAGTTCTTCGTATGAAGTGAACACCGGTCTGAAAGATATTTGTTCAGGTTTAGGATCATCAGGGTTACTGTACCTGAAAAGTGTGGGCGTCCACACTTTGGACAAATTATTCGAGTTCATGACAGTTTTCGGCGATAATGACACTTTCGAAAGATGCTTGACTAGATACCGTAATACTGTCTGATTTGAGGGTGGAAGTTGATTAAGGGCTTCTCGGATTCCGTCGATTTTCTGGAATTAAAAAAGTTTTTTCTTGAATTTGTAATAAACACTGATTTTTAGTTCAAGTAGAAGTAACTTTCGAGAAACTGTGTTTTTGATAACTGTTTCATGTTTGCTATTTTTAAAATTGACTTTGCTAAAAATTAATAAAACGCACTTCTTCAGCTAAAATAATTTGAAAATGGCATAGTTTTTTTTAAATTCTAGGTAAGAAAAAATGTAACAGGACTGGCTGATTCACATAAAAAAGGTTAACTGATCTAGACAAATTGTGTCACCTTGAAACATGAAAAAATTTCTGTTTCATAACCTTATTTAATTTTTAACTTTGCTTCATTTTTACTAAACATTAGAAGCATTATCATTCGGAGAGACTAAGTTCAAAATTTTAAAATCGATCATAGCTCTCCCACGGTAAAAACTTAGTAAATCCAGTAGTTCTAGAGTTCCAGCGTTATATCTCTGCTCCCATCATGGCTATCAAAAAACTGTCAACTAATGAAATATAGGTCATAAAAAGGGTTTCATTTTGTTAGTTGAACACTTTTTGATAGCTTTTAAGATAAGCGAGATATGCTTATTCGAGTGACACAGACCCTCTAGCTCATCTTTTTCCAAGTGTCTTTAAAAAAACGCTTATATCTCGCTAACCATAAGAGCTATTAAAAAGTTGTCAACTAACAAAATGTAGCCCTTATTATGAGCAATATTTCATCAGTTGATCATTTTTTGATAGCTCTTATGCAAATCGAGATATATAAGTTTGAAAATTTTGTTTCCAAAAAAAAATTATTTGCTGTTTCAATAATTTGTTAACTTTTTTTCAAATATTTATGATACATTTAATTTTTGTCCTAAAAATAAACAAAACAAACCTCGCGATCATCAGAATTCATCATAATCTGTTTCCATCTCGGATGATGACTCGTCGATATCAACGATTCCGGAAGACACGAAAAGAAACTTTTTAGTGCTGTTGCAGCGACATGAACCGGGGTGTCGAATGACGAAACATCAAATATGCCCTGAAAAAATGTTTTATGTGAAACTGAAATTTTCGAAAACTTACAGATTTCAAAAACCGTTTCTCTACTTCAGCGAGATGAGTTTGATTTCCGGGAACTCTGTATAATCCTTCTTGTTCAAATCCGCCATTCTGAAAAAAATTTTTTTTTTTTTATAAAATAAATCCCCCCTTAAGGTTCAACTTACATTCTCAATAAATTCTAAGCATTTCTCAAGATAAACTGGGATCCCCGAAGTAGACGATGAGCAAAGTGACTCCAAATTTTCATTCGATGATATCACCCCTTGGGTGCTAGTGCTAGCTGGGTAATTGATCAAGGAAGTGGATAACTGTAAAAATAATATTTTTTGAATCCTTTTAGAAATACTTACATCATGAGTAGCACTTTTGTTCTTCATTAGCTTTTTGGAAGATTTCGACGGTAACCACGACAGTACATTCGACACTTTTTCTGTTGTGCTATCTGGAAAATTATACTGTTTCTATTGGTTTTCATATTTTTTGTGGATTATTCTTGATTGTTACGTTTTTCCTTAGCAATTTAGAACTGAGTAAAAAATTGAAATTTTGCCGATTCAAAGTCATCATATAAATTGTTTTTTTTTTCGTAAATGTACTAGCCTATGTTATATGAATTTAGCCAATTTTCATTCAACGTCATATATCTCGATTCGGGTGAGAGTTATAAAAAAGTTGTCAACTAACAAAATATAGCCCTTGATATAAGCAATATTTCATTAGTTGACAGTTTTTTGATATCTTTTAAGACACGCGAGATATGCGCTTTCAAAGGAGACGCGGACAGTCAAACGCTCCAGCTCTGCGTCTCTCTTCCACTTCAAAAGCTTATATCTCGATTTAGGTGAGAGCTATCAAAAAGCTGTCAACTAACAAAATATAGCCCTTAATATGAGCAATATTTCATCAGTTAACTATTTTTTTTATCTCTTATGGGAGGCGAGATAAACATGACCGAAGTAGGGCAACTATTTTTTATTGTTTCAGAACATACATAACCTCAGCTGTTTTATAATATTTTACTGCTCTTGGGAACCTTTCATCACAAAAAAAAACTTAGTGACCCGAAAAACGAAATATTTTTTTTGCTGTTTCAATATAAGCTTATTTTTCTCGTGAGCTCTTCAAAAATGCTATGAGTAATGAAAATTCGAGAAATCTCGAGACTTCTCCCAAAATTCCAAAATTTCATACAAACTCACTCAACGAAGAATACAACTTTGCCTTCCTGTCAGTCCTCGGCGACTGCGGCAAACTTCTAGTCGCCATTTTCTCCAAAAACGATGAAATCTGTTCTGGTGACGTCGTCGTCGAGTTCTTCTTCTTATTCTCATCCTTCTTTTTCTCATCACTCCCATCTGAACTCGTATCCAGTAAGCTTTTCCTTAATCGAAATGAAGTAGCGACTTTTCTGACGAATCCTCGATTTTTCTCTTTTTCCGTGTCTTTTGTCATCGATTCAATTGATAATGATTTCTGTTTTTGTTCAGCTGTTAGAGCAGTTTCCGGGTGGAGTTGGAAGAGATTCGAGGTTCTGTGGAGACGATTTATGGAATCGGTGGATAAAGAGACGCAGGAAGTACGGGATCGACGGGTTACTTCGGCTGACACGGCGCGCGGTGCTGGAATATATTTTTGTACTTCTCTCGGACAAAAATTTCATGTTTTTTCCAGTACCAACACTTATGCACCAAATAATTTATAATCTTTCAGTTTATCTCTGTTTCATGAAACAGTTTTTTTTAAAGCTCACCCGGGCTTGACCCCGAAAACGTCGACGTAGTACTTCGGGTTTCTGGTGATGAATTATCATAGTTTGTAAAAGTTGGAGTGGTTTTTGGTGAGGATCCAGTTACTTGAATAATGGTGTGAATTGCGTCCTGGAAAAATGTAATGTTTCAAGGAAATGATAACTTTGATTATTCTATTTTGTCAAAATACCAGCCTCCGGCAGGCCCCCAGATATCTACGGAATGTGCCGCCAATGTTTGGTTTGCATGTTTGGCACAGTGGATAGTGCCCTTGCTCGCCGCCCGACAGGTCCCAGGTTCGACCCCATGGGCGGCGGTTTATTTTTATTCTTTTTTTATTCTCCTGCCAAACGACTGCGGACATCCGGACATAGCCCACTAACGTTTTATTATATAAGAATGATGTTTTTATCAATTCACATTGTAATTATAAAAAACTGATACACCATTTTGGTTTTTTACTCTTATTTATTTATTTTTAAGCCAAAAATTTCTATTACAGTACCCCCCTTAAAATGTTCACTGTTTCATCTATTTTTCAAAATTACTTTAGTAACTTTTTTTAAAATCACTTTACACTTTTGTTAGTAACCGCATCAAATAAAAAAAACTTACATTAACCATCGAATAAGCCGGCGAGAAATCAACGGCTTCCGGAGTGGCAAGAGGCGCCGGTTGAATTTCAATGGGAGTACTGTAGAAATGGGACATGATAAGGGGATCAGTTCGGGTTACACGGTTCCTGTAATCAAGCGATTTTTAGAAATTGCGAAAATGCGAAATTTGGATTATATAAAAAATGGTATTTATGGAATAGGCACGACAAATTATTCAGATTTCATGCTATGTATGTAACAGTAATTTTTTTTTTTTTTTTTTTTGAATAAAAAAACTCACCTAATATTGGAATTAACTGGCTTCTGCCTTCTACTTCTAGTTGATGTATCCGGTTCTGAAATTAAAAAAAAATAAGCTGAAAATATTTTTTTTTCAATTTCTCACTAGTCAGCAACTGCATCCCCGAAGTTTGAAATGAAGGTAGAATTGATGGTCGATCATTTTCCAGGATATTTCTAAAATTCTGGTGGATTACTTAACTTTGAAAATAAGTTAATTAAAAGTGAAATGAAACAGTTGAAAAAAAAACTAACATTTCCGAATTGACAATTGAAGATGGTACTTGTCCATCACAAACATCGTGTAGAAAATCCATTAGTTCCGCGTTTAACACATTCGATTTTCGCTTTCGGGAGTCTATCACAGCGAATCTTGCGCCGATGGATTTACAGAGTTCTGCTCCTTCTTTTAGATATTCCAAGTCAATCTGCAGATTAATTATAGAAGTCAACTAGATAAAAAAAGTTTAGTTTTATTAGTGGACTAGTTGAAACTGTAATAAGAAATTAGTATTTTGATTTAAAGGAGTATATCTTGGTTTATGTGAGAGCTATCAAAAAATTGTTAACTAGTGAAATATTGCTCTTAACAAGAGCTACATTTTGTTAATTGACAACTTTTTGATAATTCTTAAGGCAAGCGAGATAAGAGGCGCAGACACCCGAGCTATCCTTCTCTGCGTCTCCCGTTATGCAACTTCAAACGCTCGTATCTCAGCTCCCGTAACAGCTACCAAAAAAACTGTCAACTAATGAAATATTGCTCTTGATAAGGGCTACATTTTGTTAGTTGACAACTTTTTGATAGCTATCATGGGAACAGAAATAAATGGGTTTGAATAAAAATGTAAGGTTCACGGTTTCTCGAAATTAAAAAAAAAGAGTTCTTTCAGATTTTTCATGATGTTGCTCAAATTTTCTTTCCTTTTGGGAGATATTTTTTTTAGTTGAAACACATTGGTCGGTAACTAGCAATCCTAGCAATTTCTGCTTAAAACTTCAAGGAAAGCCGAAACGGTAAAAATGTCATAAAACAAAATTTTAAAAAATGTAATTTTTTCATGTGTGCGAAAGATTCACAAAATTCGGTTAAAAAAAAGAAATGTTAGAACTGCTTGTAGTGAAACAGCAAAAAATAGTTTTTCAAAAAAAAAAAATTTCTGCCTAAAAACCCTCCAAAAATCGTAATCACAAAGTCAAAAATCATTTGAGTGAGTAAAAAGTGGAAAACGAGCTTTAGCTAGCCGCCTTGTTTTAAAGCAAACAAAACGGACGGTTTGTATCCACTCTCTCAAGTAGTTCTCTCTCTCTCTCTCTCTCTCTCTCTCTCTCTCTCTCTCTCTTTTAGTGATGAATTCCACGAAAAATACAAATGAACACTCATCATTTACACTTTCGAAAAGTGCTTCTTTCACAGAAAATTTTAGAAAAAAGGGTCTGAAAATATAGAAAAATCAAACGGTCTAATATCACTGAAATTATTGTAATAGAAAAAGTTTTCGAAACAAGCTTTTGAAACTGAAGTTTTTCAGAAAATCAAAAATCGAGGAAACTGTGGGGTAACAAATTTTGAAACGCTAATATCTCTGTTCCCAGAAAAGGTACAAAAAAGTTGTCAACTAACAAACTATAGCCCTTGTTATGAGCAATATTTCACTAGTTGGCAATTCTTTGATAACTTTCACGAGAGCCGAGATATGAGCGTTTGGAGTTGAGAGACGCAGAGCTTCACTGTCTGCGTCTCTCTACGTGAAATTATTGAAGAGGTGTATCTCGCTTATCTTAAGAGTTATCAAAAAGATGTTAACTAATTAAATGTTGCTCATAACAAGAGCTCTATTTTGTTAATTGGTCAATTCTTTCTATTTTCATTATGAATCGAGTTATCTTACTTCGAAACGAATGTTTCATGAGAAAAAAATTTTAATACAGTTTTGAAACATTAAATAATGTTGTTAATGCTGATTGCGATTTCTTCAAAAAAATTGAATTCTTACGAATAAAGTTTCAGGAAAATAAAAGAATTGAAACTGTAATTTTTTCAATTTATCCCAAAAAGTTATGTAAAACCGATTTTAAAATAGAATGTGGGCGGAGCTTAAATTTTTGAAAAAATGTCAGAATTCCAAAAAAAAATCTGTTTCATTGAAATATTTTTTGCTATTAGGGCCGCACGAAGCATCAACATGCGCTCTAATCGCAATTAGGCTAAAATTCAAATTCCGACGACACAAAACGAAGCCGACAGGGCCAAAATTTAAAAAATCAAAATTATTTGTCGACTAGAAACACTTAGAAGGGTATCCGAACCAAGAATTTCAAACTTTCAAGTACTCTCCGTCGAATTTAGCACGTTTTGCGATTAGAGCGCATGTTGATGCCTTGTGCCGGACTAATACTTTTCCGAGGATTTTTCTTATTTCAATTTCCAGATGAACGAAAACATAACCGTACAAAGTACGAACAAGCTATGAAAATAATATCCTAGAAACAGAAGAATTTCAAAAATGGGGATTCAAAAAAAAATTTGAGTGAACATTCGTTTTTTGCCTCCATCGATCTTTTTGAAACATTGAAACTGTAACATTTCTTTTGTTCTCATAATAAAAAGAGACAACAAAAAATATTTCTCAAAATATTGAGAATTCACAAAAAATTTCAGTTTCAATATCGACATTTGAGGGAGATGGAATAATCAGTGTCGATGTGTGGAAGAATCAATAGCGACAAGATCCAACCCAAAAACCCCTATTCCAAATAAGCTGCGCCTGACTCTAGGTTAAGCCTATTAACGAATTTAGGAAATATTTTTGTTTTTGAATTTTAAAATGTGCTTTTGAATATTTTAAAATCAATCGTTTGTTAGTCCAGATGAGCAAATGAAACAAAACTGAAACCGGATTTTTTTTTTGAAAAAAAGTGATGCCTAAACTTAAAACCGCCATAACTTTGTTGGGAAAAGAGCTATCAAAAAGTTGTCAACTAACAAAATGTAGCCTTTATTATGAGCAATAGTTCATTAGTTAACTATTTTTTGATATCTCTCATAAGAACTGAGATATGATAGCTTAAAAAGTCAAATAAAAAAAATTTCCCGTTTCATGCTCATTTTATCTTTTTTTTTTATCAGTCGGATTTTTGATGATTGTAACAGAACCAAAATATGAACATTCAAATTCAAAAAAAGAGAGACACAGAGAAAAACTATAACTAGATTGTCTGCGTCTCAGGTCAAAAAGTTTGAAAGCGCATAACTCGCTTTTCTTAAGAGCTATCAAAAAACTGTCAACTAATGAATTGTAGCTTATAATAAGGGCTACATTTCATTAGTTGACAACTTTTTGATAGCTTTAGTGGGAATTGAGATATAAGCGTTTGAAGATAGAATGTTTAAAAAAAGTTTCTCATGAAAAGGAAAAAAATGCAGTTTCAATTTAAGCAAATTAAAAAAAATTATTTTCTTAAAATAATAGGAAACACTTGAAATTTCTTAAACTCCCTAAAAAGTCATGTATGTATTGCGTGGGAGTCCTTTATTGACTCACCTTCATTGAATCACTACCTCCCCCTTCAACCACCGCCACCATCAAAATACAATCGAAATTGACGGAATTCGTCGCCTCAATTCCCTCAATTGCACACCGAGCATAATGGAAACTTGAGGCTCGTTTGGAATTGTAAACAAATAAATATGCGTCAGTGACGTCAATGGATTGTTGCGGATTGGATTCATCTGAATGGAACCATGAATGAAAACTATTCATTGTGATTTCCAGGGTTGACCAGGATTGAGTGGATTCGTCAAGGAGTTCGATGAATGAGGCTCCATCTGTGGAATAGTTTAGGTTGGAAGATCTGATGAGATTGTTATGGAAGAGAGAAGCAGCTAAAGAATCTATCGATAGACGATCTCCACACATTGCACATATCTGAAAAAAATAATTTTCTGTTCGTTAACTTTTTTTAAAGTTGAGAATTTTTCCCCCAAATTTTAAGACGATATTCAAATTCTCCAAAATGCGGTGTTTGCGTACTTCCATAACTACCGTAACCCCAAAAAAAACTCAAAGTTATGCTGAAAAATCAAATTTTCTTTTCTTAGCTTATTAAAATAAAACTGTTAACTAATTTTTCTTACTGTAGATTTTATTTTTTTTTTTTACGTTTCCTTAACGATGAAAACTGAATAAGAAAACTGAAAGAGATAAACTATGAGATCTACTTGAATCCGAAAAAAAAAAAATTTTTTTCCCTGTTTCAATTTCCCGTCAAAGTGGGCGGAGTCTATTTTCTAATGATTCTTTGTTTATGTAGCTAAATCTGAGATCCAAAAATTCAAAATTTTCGGTTTCTTAGATTTTGTAACTTCAGAAAAAAAAATTTTCAATGATGTATAAATTACACACTAAAATTGAAAACATCCTGATTCATTTTTAGAAATCATCAGAATCCTTAATAAAAATTGCTTTGATGAAATGGACGGATGTCATATTAAAGGCACTATTACTTATTGGCTATTGATCAATTTTTTGTTATTAGTGAAACTAATAAAATTTCTCAAAAATTGCTTATTGAGTTTTTTTAAAGTTATAACTGCTTATATTAAAACGGGTTTTTTTCTTTTCGTGACCAACTATTTTTTTTAATATTCTATGTTCAAACGCTTATAACTCAATTCCCATAACCGCTATCAAAAAATGATCAATTAATGAAATGTAGAACTTTTGAAGAGCTACATTTCATTAGTTGACAACTTTTTGATAGCACTCTTGGGAACCGAGATATGAGCATTTTAAAATAGCGAGCTATGAAAAGAGACGCAGAGAAAACTAAAGCTAGAGCGGCTGACTGTCTGCGTCTCTCTCCAAAAAGTTTGGGAGCGTGTATCTCTCTTGTCTTAAGAGCTATCAAAAAGTTGTCAACTAATGAAATGGAGCCCTTAAAATGAGCAACATTTCATTAGTTGACAACTTTCTGATAGCTCTCTTGGGAACTGAGATATGTTAGCTTAAAAATTGAAATTAAAAATTTTCTCCGTTTCAATTCATAACTTTCAATAATTCAACAAAAAAGTTACCTGAATCCTAGCCATTTTCCTTCCTGAATTCCTTCTGGTCGCCTCAAAACATTCCGAAAATCCAGAAGATCCCCCAAAAGTGCTTGATTGTTCAGAGAAATCATTAAGGATTGATGTACCCACAATATCAATACACATATCTGTCCCAGGACAGTTTAAAGGAGAAGCATTGAAAATGAATGGGAGATGAGATAAGATAATTTGATCTCTTTCCTGTGACATCAAGCTCATCCACTGATACCGTTCATCTGGTTCCAAGTACTTTCTTACTGTATCCAACTGTTTCATTCCAAACTCTTCCCGAGACTTTTGGAATACTGTAGCAGCTTCGAGAAGACACTCATCCATCTGTTTCCTTGCATCATCCATCAGTTTTTCTTGAAATCTCTCATAAACTTCTGTGATAATATCCGGCGTTAACTTTTTGATAATTCCGAAATTTTGAAAGTAGATAAACGAAGATTCAAGGGAGGATCCGGGGAGGATATGGGGGATTTCGAAGAGAAGATACTCGAATTCTTGTCCTAATTGATGTTTGAGTCGTTGATTTTGGGTGGAGAGCTGGAAAAAAAATTTTCTGTTTCAGGAGGAAAGTTTAGTTATGTTCATGAACTCTAGACTGATAACGTAAGTTAAAAAGGCGAATATTCATTTTTCATGTATAAAACTTCTAATTCAGTAGTTAGTAAACTAGGATAGCATAGCATTGCAAAATGATATTTTCCTCGTGAAACTGTAATTTTTAATTCGAATACACTATTTTCCCCGTTTCAAAATCTTTATTTTAAAGCTAACAGTCAAAGGTATTCTAATATGATGGTAGAAACAACCGACACTTTTTTAAAGGAACATAACCATTTTTTCCTATTTTTTTGTTCTTGAATGCTTTTAGCTACTGACTGTACACCAGAATTTCGAATTTCCTTTTTCTGCCGGTTTTGGCCTTTTTTGCACTAAAAACGGTCAAAAAGGGGTGTCCTTCAGAAATCGAAAAATAGCTGAAAAACTAGGCGTTTTCAAAAAATTCTATAAATGCAAAGTTGTTAATTTAGGTTTGTTTTATACCCCCAAAAATTTTCAGAGTGATCGGAAACTTGAGAGCCGAGCTACAGACCCCTGAAAATGGGCAAAATGGCCGAAATCAACTGGAAAATACTTTTTTCTATAAACTTTTGAACGGTACTGTAGCATTGCAAAATCATATTTTCCGGATGAAGTTGTAATTTTTAATCTAAAGACACAATTTTCCCCGTTTCAAAATCTTTATTTTGAAGCTAACAGTCAAAGGTATTCTAATATGACGCTAGCAGCAACCGACACTTTTTTAAATGGAGCATAACCATTTTTTCAGATTTTTTTGTTTTTGAATGCTTTTAGCTACGGACTACTGTACTTCAAAATTTAGAACCAAAGGGTTTAATGATTCTAATAAAAAGAAGAAGCTATAATTCAATAATTTCTTCTTAGTGTAACAGTGATTTTTTGTAATTTTAAAGCATTTTTTTACTGTGTTAAAACTAAGTTTTCAAGGCAGTAATTCTGAGTTTCATTAGTTTCAGAAACAAAACAATATGACTGTCCTCCCCTTAAATTTCTGTTTCAACACTATTTTTAATACGCTTTGATAGTTTCTAATACATTGTTATGTCGTTTTATTGGTAGTATATCCAGTTAAAATAACTCACTCGAAACTGCTCGAAAACCTTGGCCGCTTCTGGCAAAAGTAGAATCTCTGTTGGTAATCGTGACTTCTCATCCACGTTGAACGTTTTTGGACTCCACATTTCTAGGTCGTAATCTAGAAAAAAAGAATACGTCATTATTTAACGCTAGATTCTAACTGTTAAAAAAATGTTTATGAAATGGTAAAAGTTGAACCTAACTGTAGATAAAAAATTTTTTGAAATAGTGAAAAAAATTTACAGTTTCGGTATAAAAATAAATTTAGATTGTTTTTTTTCTGGAATTTCGTTTAAATAAAATCCTCACCATTGGCCTCAAACAAAACATTGAATAAAGGATGACATCTCATATAATCTCTAGCCATATTCCATTCCATTTCAGTCAAATCCACAACATCCAAAAAGACTTGGAAGATTTCGAATAGTCGAGGGACAAGGGATCGTAATCTAAAAACTGACCATATGACAGTAATATTTTATTGGAAAATTAAGAAAAATTAAGGGATTTTTGAAACATGATTTTTTTATGGAAGAACAAGATCAATTAAGTACTTTAATAAAAGTTCTAGTTTTAAATAAGGGATTTGAAACGGTAAACTTTTAAAAAATTTTAAAATTAAAGATTTTTTAAAAACACAAAAAAAATTTGACGGTTACAAATACATTTCATTACTTGTTTCCAATATCCCAGCCAATCTACAGGATGGCTCATAAGTATTGAGACTTTTTGCTTTTTACTAAATCAGTTTTCAGTGACTAGAAACATGGAAATTCCACGTACTCTTCGCTGTTTTTTGAAGATTGAGGTAGTATAAAAATATTCAGTAACAAGATATTTTATGAGTTTTCATCAACTCAAAGTTATACAAGCTCCAAACTGCAAGAATTTCCTAATACCATTTTTGGTGCGCCGGAGGTCTGTTGTCTCGTGAACATACGATAATATTTTTTGATTGACACATTTTGAAATCGGCATAATTATCAATTATGTTTGTCATCTGGTCCCTTAAGATGTTCCAAGCGCCATTTGGCAATGTTTATTATCTGCCTTGGTGTGGGTATGCCTGATGTCAAGAGGACCAGATTTGTCGATATTCATGTGCGTAGTGGAAAATTCGGCATAAATCGCAATCTCCATTACCGTTTTACGTTCTTGGGCGTTTAAGAACTGTTTCTAATACCATTTCCACCTGTGGGAAATCATGACTTTGCCTCACGGATCAAATATCACTAAAAGTCGGTTTCGCGTAAATTTGGGTGGATGTGGAGGCAGGAAGAGGAGACAAAATTGTGAACCGAAAAAAAATCCTATGACATTGACGCTTATGATTCTTTAAGATAAAGGTACTGACTGCCTCCAATTTAAATTTCAAGTCATAATAAAAATTTCTGCTCAAGTTACGATACTAAGTTGGCGTTTACTACCCCCGGCGCACCGAAGAATTTTTCAGAGCACGTCTGGGGACGTGGATCAAAGAGGAAAAATCAAACACCTAACTATTTTGTGCAAACCTGTTCTATAAGTGTCTGGGTAATCGAAAATAAGTCTGGTTAGATTCTGGTAATTCCCTGCTTTGAAATATTTCAATAAACAAAAGTCTCAATACTTATGAGCCACCCTGTACCTTTGTTTTTAAAATCTACCCACCGATTCATTGCCCACAACTCCTTTGCCTCAGAAACATATCTCTCGTACATCTCAAAAGCCACCCGACTTCCGAACACTGTCACAAAATTCATCAGATCCGGATGTCGATCGATATCCGCTAGGACTTGATTCCAACTCAAACACTTTTTTGGGTAGACACAAAGTGGAACTGCTTGGGAGAGAAGTGTCGAGAAACAGCATCTGGAAGGGGAAGAATAAAGAAATTGGTAAGCAAATCTGATATTGAATGGAAAATGTGAAACTGGATTTTTTTTTATCTGTTTCGATATTTTTATGTAATTTAAGAATTTCTAGGTTTTGTCAGTAGAGTAGAAATCCATATTTTACGAAAATGAAAAATTACGATTTTATGCAAAATTCAAAAATTAAAAAAAATCTTGATAATTAAAAAAAAATCACTGTTTCCTATATTAATTTAAATTTTGGCTCAATCAAAATTTTTATTAACATGAAAGTAATCGAATATTGATAATGAAATATTGCTCATAATAACGACTATTTATTAGTTGACAACTTTTCGATATCTCTAACCAAGATATGAACCTTTAAACTTTCAAGCTGGAGACGCCGACAGTCAGGCGCTCTAGCTCTTGTCTTGTCTCTGCGTCTCTCTTGACGCATTATTAACTTAAAACGCTTATATCTCGGTTCCCATAAGAGCTATCAAAAAGTTGTCAACTAACAAAATATTGTTCTTAATAAGGGCTACATTTCATTAGTTGACCACTTTTTTGTAGCTCTTACAGAAACCTAGATAAATAAGGTTGAAGATAACCTAAAATTTTAACTGTTTCAGAAAGCTCATATTTTTCGGTTCCATAAATATAAGTTATTTTAATCTCGAAATCTACAATTGAAAAAGTTTTTGAAAACTCACTTAACATGAAGATTTCTCTGCTCCACAAAAAGCGACGCTTCCTGATATCCCAACGGTTTCTTCATAAGCTTTTGAGATCTCAAACATAACAAAACCAAACTTCCAAATAAATATTCCACATTAACATTCTTCACTGACGACGTCTCAACTGGTGCTAAACTACTCAGAACATGTTTCAATTCCTTGATCCCTGTGAACAATGTCATGTAGTATTTCTTAGTCTCCTCGTTCAACTCGTCACATTTCGTGAATGCTATGATAATTGGTTTTTTGGTTTTTGAAATTGATTTGGCGATGTTTATGACTTGATTCGAGTGAAGGAGATGGGAATCTTTGGAGACGTCACAGGCAAGAATGAATCCGTCGACGTTGAATTTTCCGTCGGGGAGGAGGTGTTGAGGGAATTCAGATTCTAAGCCGAGTTGTTCCTAAAAGTTACTGTTTTATGGGATTATTAAGTTGAAATTAGTAAATTGTTTTTGATTATTTTCTATAAATAAAAAATAAAATAAATGGGGCGATGTCCGGATGTCCGCAGCAGTTTGGCAAGAGAATAGAAATAGGCCGCCGCCCGAGGTGTCGAACCTGTGACCTCTCGGGCGGCGAACAAAGACACTATCCACTTTACCAAACATGCAAACCAAATGTGGGCGGCACATTCCGTAGATATCTGGGTGCCTGCCGAGGGCGGGTTAACTGGCTGGTATTATATGAAAAATGAAATATAAGTTAAGTTCATACATGATTTCACGACTAGCAATTTTAAAATTGTTCCTTACTGTTTCATGGTCATGTCAAGTTAAGAAAAAGTTTCAGAAAATTAATACTACGAAAAAAAAAGGTAATAAACGTTTCCGTGCTGACCGTAAAATGGTCTGTCGAGTTTTTTGGGACCATCTAGCTATGTTAGAACTACCAATAAGACCACCATGGATGTGACCACTATTATGGGGTCATCTAATAATGATAGCCACAAATAAGGTGGTCCCAAAATAAATTTACGGTTCTATGATAGTTATATGCACTCAAACTAACATAACTATTTTAGGATTCTATTGAACCAAGTGGTCCCAATTTTGTTTTTTTTTAGCTAGGGACCACCTAGCTCTTGGGGCCGTCTAACCCAAAAATCCAAAAAATCTCACTTTCTGTATATACATTAATTTGTCTCGACTCAGCAGACTTGTTCTACTACATCTCTGACAATAATTCTCTGATTTCGAGCATCCCGCGATCGTCTCGAAGGTTTCGTCGTCAAGGAATTCTGGAATTTTTTGAAAATTAATTTATTAAAAAAAAATTCTGTTTCAAAATGGGGATTTTTTGGGAGCTTGCTTCCAAAATAATGATTTACTTTCAATTTCCAACTCAAAAACTAACCGGTCTGCTCTGCAACTCTGACTAGAACATTTGGACTAGAAGTATCTGGACTACTTAATGAACGGCTTCCCCAGTACAACCAATGATCCTTGTTGATCACAGGGCTTCCACAGAAATCGATCTGAAAATAAAGTTCTCAAAGTTCTCTAAAATGCTATGAATAGTCTGATGTTTTTATAATGAGTTTTTGAAATTGTAAAAAATATCCTTAAAAATTACCTGCGACAAAACCGACGAATGTTCTCGATGAAACTCATCTGCAGCAGGTCTCACAAATCGATTACAAAGAAGAGACTTGCCAACTCCGGATGTTCCTTTAACCGCTTCCGAACCACTAACACCCACAACAATCACATTGATTTCTTTGGTTTTGGTTACTGATGATGAAGATGAAGACATTCAATATTCACATGCTGGAAATGGTTACGGTAGATAAGAAATGGTAGAGTAGAAAAGAAAGTTAATCGTAAATAGTGAAAAAATATTGATATTAAATTCGAGATACAGTAAAATTACCAAATTTGATTTTGAACGAGCTTGAAATTGAAAATAGTACAAAAAAACTATTAAAAAAATAAGTATCTAGGACAAGAATTGAAATGAAATGAGCTCGATTAACAAAATAGACTTTTTGAAACTGACGATTTGAAGTTTATCATGCAGTACTTTCTTAAAATGAATTGAATTTGTAATGTTCTCAAATTTACTGATTCTATGAAATGTTAATTTTTTCTTTAATTTTTCTCCATTGTGAAATTTCTTGAACTACGAGTCCAAAAAGAAAAGAGAGGAAACGCTCAGAAAAAGAACATTAGAGAATTATTTATGTTACATGAATTGCATAAACATAGGAAACTAAAAACAGTAAACAATTCTTGTAAACTACCATAAGCTTAGTAATAATTAGACTAATCAGAAATTATTGAGATTTTTTAAACTGAAACTAAATAGTTCCTGTTTCAAATGGTCACTGTAACTGACAATGTGTTAGGGCTATATTTTGAATTTCAAATAAAATAAAGTAGCCGAACCATAAAATTTTATCAAAAAGCAAAATTCAGTTTTTCTTAAACTTACCATTTTTAACTTGTGTTAATACTTGAATAAAAACCCATAGAGTAGTAAGAAAGGATAAATTTAAGAAAATTAAATAAACAAGATGAAACATTATTTTTAGGTACCTATAAAATTTCCCAACTTCAAAGCCTCATAACTTTCTTAGAAAGAAAGATATCAAAAAGTTGTCAACTGATAAAATGTTTCAAATAAAAAGGGCTACATTTTACTAGTTGACAGCTTTTTGATATCTCTGACATGAACTGAGTTATGACTATAAAAAGAACCTATAACGCACTTTTTCGATTACTTCGACAACAATTTTTTTCAGTTTCATCAAAAACAAAAAAATTGGGTAATTAATATTCAAAAAAATAGCTACAACAGTAAACTACACTTTGAAATCATTGTTTTACAGGTCTTAACTATGATGAAGTAGTTTTCACTGAAAATTTTTTACCTCATAATCACAAATTGAAACATGTTTTAAATTTTCAATTAAATCGAATTCTCTATAAAAATTTTGATATTGTCATTAACATTAAAATTTTCCTGTTTCACAACCTAGAAAAGAACACAATTCACATAATTGATAGTTTTCAAAATTTCAAAACAATTGTCCAAGAGGAGAACTCAAAAAGAATTATTGGAAGTGGTTTTAATGGAATTTCTAACGAAAAAAAAACATGCATTGCGAACAAGAAGGAATTTAAGTCAAAACAGGAAACTATGATTTTGAAACAGCAAAAAAATTTAAAAAAAAAAAACAAAATTTCCTAAGAAAATTTTTTCCAAGAGGTTCATCTTTTCAATTGTCTCTAATTTCTGTGATCATCATTACTAAGCCTTTCTTTAAATAGCTTGAAATTAAGAAAATACGGTGTTTCATGTTTACAAAAAACCGCCCTGTGGTTAGTGTGGTAATAACTTTTGTTTTAAACTTATTGATAAATGAGATATTTAGAACAGTTAACAATATTTTGAAACAGCAAAAAAAATATTCTAATTTTCTAAGGATATGGATAATAACTGAAAAAAATATACTTTTCATCTAATAAATACAATTTGAAACATGATTTAAATTTTTGAAACTATTGCCAAAAACCAAAAAACCATAAAAAACATTTTCTGTTTTATAAACTTTTGAAAACCTCAAGTTTTGAATATCGTGCAATAAATCACCTGAATTCTAATATTGAAGAAAATTTTTTAAAAAAATTGTCCGAGAGGAGTACAAAGTGATCTATTGTAAGCATTTTAAACAAACTTGAAGCCTTTCGAATTGATTTCACAAGCGAATAAAAAGTAAGATAAGCTCTTGTAACAGCAAAAAAAAATGAAAAAATTTCCATAAATTCCCGAGAAAAAATTTCAAAATTAAAATCCAAAAATCAGCCACCAAGACGAGAAACCAAGGGGGGTTCATCTTCCCAAATGTCTCTAATTTATGTGATCATCATTGAGAGAAAGTGGTGTAAATGTTGCTCTCTCTCTCTCTGTTTCAAAAATGTTGTAATCATCAAATAGAACTCTCTTTCTCTTCAATTTAGAGATAATAAATGAAAAGAGACGCAGACAGATGTACAGATAACAAGAAAAACGAAGACAACTGTCTCGGTGACGAGAAAAAGAGAGAGGCGGTGTGTGAAGGGAGGGGAGGGAAGGAAACAAATGGTTTTTGATAGGTGTGAGACGAGATGAACATGTGTTAAGTGTATAGTGTGCTTCCGGGGGGCACCTTCAATATAGGGGCACTATAAATTAGCCATGTATCAGAATAATTATTTTAGGGAGAAGATGAAACTTTGAAAATTCATATTTTTAATTTCTTTAATCTAGTAGCTAAGAAATGATACATTTGGGGAGTTTTGGAAACTGTTTTTTTTCGCTGATTTCAAATTTGAATCACTGAGTTTGTATAAGAAAATGAAAAGAGCAAATTTAGAAATGTAGCCCAAAGACTAACAATTTGTAAAACGCAGTATTGTATCAAAATGTGTTTCATGAAACTGTGAAATATGGCTTGTTGCTGGATTCTAAGATCATTTTGGATTTACAATTATGTGATTTAAGGCAATAACTGAAACGATTTTTGAAATCTTAAAAAAACTGGAAAAATTTTAGATTTTTCGAAAAAACTAAAAATGTAATTTGAAGTAAGTCATTATCAAAAAAAATGTTTCAATAAAATGTTAAATAATTTTATGGAACCTTGCTCAGAGATGTTTTTCTTCAAAGATATCTATTGTCTCTGCACGGAAAGAACTGATGTTGTGGCCGAGGTGAGAAGGCACCCAGACTTTTCTAGACCACCTCATTTAACCAGCAAAGAATCGAATCATTATGTTAGATATTAAAGATTTTTTACAGTAATTCTGAAACAGAATCCAAAAAAATCACCTGAGGGCCTAGTTTAAGCTTTTCAGATGTATCAGCACAGGAAATAGCACAATTAAGAAGTTCCAAGAAAAAATAATTAAAAATCTGTTTCAAGAAACTGTGATTTTTTGGGGTAACTGCTCACAGGAATGTCGCAAACATTATTAATGCATCGGTTGTTTAAAGCTTAAATTCGTGGAGATTTGATAAAATAAAGTGAGAATATAGCTTAGCCGGACAAAACGGTACAGTGTTAAACTATTAGTTTTTGTGCTAAATCGTAAATTTTTTCATCGTAGCTTTTTACCGAAGAAGTGAGAAATTTAAAAAATGTTTTGAAAATCTAGTTCATGAAACAGTAAAAAAAGCAATAACAAAAATAAAAGTGAACTGGACTAAAATTTCAAAAAAAAAAAATTTTTTTCATGGATTCGTTAAATATTGTTCAGAAGTTTGTTCAAAGATAAATTGTAGTTATATGTAGTTTACAAAGCCTAAAAGTTTAAATTTAAAATTGAAATTTTTTTTTTGAATATGGTCAACATGATAAATAATAATTGGAAAATAAAAAAATAATCTTAAAAGACCTTAGTGAAACAGAAATTTTCGAAATTATTCGAAAATTTTCAAAAATACACTGTGAATCATGGAATCGGATGAGTGAACCCTATCTATTTCGAATACCGTTTCAATTAACTAACTTAAGTAAAAAGTAAAAAACATGAAACAGAAAAAAAAACCATCAGTAGCACAAAAAAGAATTGTAAACACTGTTTAAGTTTCGTCTCAACAAATACCCAAAAAACAAACAAGTATCTAAGTCCAAAAAGTAAATACATTATTTCAACAGGTTCTCCTCTTTCTCTCCACCATTTCGTTAAAATATGCGCGGAATGAATCATCGATAACATCTTTGTCTCTCTTCTACTTGTTCTCACAGTAACGCGCGAAGGAAGATTTTATATGTATTCATGGAGAAAGGAGAGAATTCGAAGATTCGGAGGGATATTGCAACCCTACTGCGATGTTTCTGTTTATGTTAAAATGTTTCAAAAAAAAACATTTTTTCCAGGAAAGTCAAATAAGCCTAGAATTGGGGTTTTCAACTCATTTTGTACTGTATCTAACCAATTTGAAACGGTTTTTTTATTGGAAAAAAAATAATGCCAAATCGAAAAATTTTTTTCAGTTTCATTAAATTTGTATCTCAAAAATTGGAATCGACTAAGTGGTTTCTTAATTACAACATTTATATTTTTTCAAGAAAACAATCTAAATTGTAATTACATACAGTACCGTTCAAAAGTTTATAGGAAAAAGCGTTTTTCAGTTGATTTTCGGCCATTTTCACCATTTTCAGGCTACTGTAGCTTGGATCTCATGTTTCCGATCACTCTCTGAATATTTTTGTGGGTATAAAACAAACCTAAATTAACAACTTTGCATTCACAGAATTTTTTGAAAATGCCTAATTTTTCAGCTATGCGGCGTTTTCTGAAGCATACCCCTTTTTGGCCGTTTTTAGGCCGTTTTTGCACTGAAAACGTGAAAAAAACAGGTGTGTCTCAGAAAACGCCGCATAGCTGAAAAACTACGAATTTTCAAAAAATTCTGTGAATGCAAAGTTGTTAATTTGGGTTTCTTTTATACCCCCGAAAATTTTCAGAGTGATCGGAAACTTGAGAGCCGAGCTACAGACCCCTGAAAATGGGCAAAATGGCCGAAAATCAACTGAAAAATACTTTTTTCTATAAACTTTTGAACGGTACTGCACATACATCAATCAACTGCTTAGAGGTAATAACAGTAACTTTAATGACGAATAAAGTGGTACTGTAGAAACAGAAATGTTATTTGAAATTCAGAGAGCAATTTAAAAAAAAGGAATTTCCAGCGATTTGAACACAGTTTCATGTTCTGTATTTCTACAGTTCCTTGAAAATGATTTATTGAATCTTTCAGTATTTATGGATTCCTGAATGAACGTTTTTTTCACAGAAAATTTTTTTTTTCATTTATACTGTGAAGCGAACACTAAATTAACAAAGAAAATTTGAACAAAGAAAAGTTTTGTGAAACTGTAATTTTTTTTTAGTTATCGGATTTTTACTTTCACTTGAAACTATCCAAGATAAGTTATACGACTTTTTAGAAAAATAGTTTAACTGTAAACCGAAGGTTTAGAAAATCGAGAATATTTTACTGGAAAATATTTGCTTATTGTCGATTGACTAAAAAAACTTCAATAATGACTAACCTGAAACGGAGAAAATATCCATAGGTTACTGTGATTCAAAAACAATAATTTCCGTTTCATGTCGACCAAAATACAATTTTCAGTTATATTTATTGGTTTCAAACAGCATCATGAACTGCATCACGCTCATAATACTTCTAATGATATTAGCCGTTTCAACAATTCGTGATAAATTTCTTTTATGGTTGAAACAGTTAATGAAGAAATTCTTTTCTAGGCAAAGTTTAATGATAAGCTAAGTTCTACTGTTACTTTTTCCTACTTCAAGTTTCAAAAATACCTGTTTCAAATATATTTTTTCCGCTCATTTTCTAAAAAACTTCATTTTCACGGCATTCATTGTACCTCGTTCTCTGCTCCCTGTTATTCTAATTCCAAGCTTTCCCCTAATCCCTCTTCACCTGCTCTTACCCCTAATATCACCTGTGCCCCCATCTCTATGGCAACACTTTTTCTAATCCCCTTCCATTTTTTTTGTTTCTTTTCCATTCGATAACAAGATGATGATTGATATATGTGTTCCGTATGAAGATTTCGAGTATAATGCTGTTGGACATTGTGAGTTTACGAATATTTTTTTTTTCTGTTTTGTTAGGATGTTATTAGTTTGTATGAAATTTTTGTTATCATTGCATTGAGTAAAATTGTGGAATTACGTTTTTTTGGCATTTTTCTGAAATAGTAATTACTAAAAAAAATTCTGCTTCAACATTTTGTTAAATCAAGTAAATTTATGAATATCGATAGTCAATAATAGATTTTTTTTTTTAAGTCTATCAAAAAGGTGTTCAGTTCAAATTTCAATTTGTTTAGCAAGAATTATCTTCATACCTATCAGATTCGGATTTCCTGAGAGTAAAAAAACACTTTTTTGAAACAGTAACTTAAATTTACTGTTTCAATGTGTTGTCTTTTTGAAACTTAATTTGGATGATTTTCAATATACCAATAATAGAATCATCCGTTCCAACAGCTAAAGCGAAAAAAAACAGCCAACATTAAACTTTTGAAAAAAACTGTGTTAGAAAAATAATACTGCTTCAAAATTTAAGAGACAGTCTCTGAGAAAGTCGAGCAATGGTCTGAAGGCGATGTCACACATCGGTCAAACTGTTAGCATCCGTCTGGTTTTCAGTATATGGGTACCCTATGTTAGTCTCATAACAAATTCACTTAGTCTGTCCGGATTCCTCCTTCCATAGGGGAGGTGACGTCATCTGAAGACAAAAAGTCAAAATCGTCAGTTTTGAAGATAGAGTCCTAATCTCTTCAGAAATGAATATAGGGCACCTTAGTGACCATTTTCGTAGTACATGACTAGTTTCCATCTATTTCCGTTCAAAAGTTATATTCACTTTTTCAAATGAATTTTCAGTTTTTTGAGATTTCCCAAAAATTTTAGTATATTTGTCCGTCGAGATTGTTTGATATTTTGGATCACCATGGTCCAATACATAATAAAATCAAGGAATGGCATTTGGATTTTAGTGGCAATGGGAGATTTTTCATACTTTCCATCATATACCACCAAATCGTTAGAGCGCACATTTGAAGTTCGATTTTCAAATATGGAACAGCTAATATATGAAGAAAAAGTTTCATTCAGACAGTAGCTTACATCTAAACCAGTTTTATTCTTACTATTATTTGTAGTTCGATAGTTCTGATATGAATTTAGCGATTGAAATTTTTTCAAGCTCATAGCTACAGGTATTCGAAAAAATATGGGCTATGAGTGGGTTTTGAATCATTTCCTATACGAAATTAGCTGTTTTGCATCCAAAAAAACATTTTCCATAACTTTTTTGAAAATCGAAATTTTTCAAAATTTTCATAGGGGGGACCACATGAAAAATTATGAAAAATTTCGAAAATTCAAAAATTCGAGTTATTATCGGATTTCATGTATCCAGATGTAAGACGCCCAAAAAAATCATTTGGGCCTGAAGAAACGACTTCAAAAAGATTATTTTATCCACATAACGTGTTTGAGAAGGTTTCTGTGAAAACATATGAAATAGAAAAAATGAAAATCAATTTTGATCGAAATTATCGTAAACACAAGGAAACATTGTTTGTAACTAATTTTTTAAAACTCTCGCACCGAAATTTATTTAAATTTCTCTCGGTTCAAAAAAGTTTTGCATGAAAATTAATGGTACAAGATGGAAAGTATGAAAAATCTCCCATTGCCACTAAAATCCAAATGCCATTCCTTGATTTTATTATGTATTGGACCATGGTGATCCAAAATATCAAACAATCTCGACGGACAAATATACTAAAATTTTTGGGAAATCTCAAAAAACTGAAAATTCACTTGAAAAAGTGAATATAACTTTTGAACGGAAATAGATGGAAACTAGTCATGTACTACAAAAATGGTCATTAAAGTGTCCTAAATTCATTTCCGAAGAGATTTGGACTCTATCTTCAAAATTGACGATTTTGATTTTTTGACTTCAGATGACGTCAGCTCGCAGGAGGAGGAGTGAATCCGGACAGACTAAGTGAATTTGTTATGAGACTAACATAGGGTACCCATACACTGAATATCAGATGAATCCTAACAGTTTGACCGATGTGTGACATCGTTTGCTCGAAGATTTCAGACATTGTCTCTTAAGTGGTTCATATAAATTTTATTGATTCAAAAATTGAGCATTTATCAACGGGAACAGTCTTGAAAAAGCAATCCTTGAGTGCAGCTAATCAAAACCGTATTTAGACCAAATTAAAACTTATCAAATTTCAATGTTTTGGAACAAATATTCACGTTTTTATCAGATTCGGAATTCCTGAGAGTAAAAATAACACTTTTTTGAAACAGTAACTTAATTTTTCTGTTTCCATATATTGTCATTAAGGAACCTAAATTGGATGAACTTTAATATGTCGTTTTTTTGGTCAAAGTTAGCTATGAATTTCACTCGGACAAGCAATTAGTTTTAAAAACGTTAACTGGATAACATTGTTAGCTGTGTCAGAGAATAAAATATTTTTAGACTGTTCTAAAAAACGAATTGCTATATGAAAATAATACTGCTTCAAAATTTTGTTAAATATAAGATCATTTAAATTTTATTCGCTGAATCAAATATGTTGTTCAACCAATTTCCAATTATTTTGCAACACTCGACTGTTCTATTAGACTCAGATTTACTAAGAATTGAAAAAAACACTTTTTCGAAACAGTAACTTTAATTTTCTGTCTCAAAGTATTGTCATATAGAAACTTAAGTTGGGCTTTTTTAAATTTTGTCATAAAATAATCTCATAAAATCAACAGTTTCACGAAATACAGAAAAAATGTCATCCAACATTAAAAAATTATTTTCAAAACTCAGATCGTTGCTATTTCATTGCCATCGAATACATCTGTATGATCTACTTGACAATTCTATATCTTCGACTACGGAAAATAAAAACACCAACTGAGATGTATATTCGAAATCTTTGTGAGTTATTGTATCATTTTAGTAGCGTGACTCAAAAAAATATTAAGAAATTGAAACAGTGAAAATTTGCAGTGATGATAACCTGGCCTATTCTTCCCGTTCGTCTTATCAAGTCGGGATTCACTGTTTTCTGGCCATTGGAGGCTTCTCAAAGGTAAATCATTGTATTTCAGTAGTCTACACAGAGACGCGGACAGTCTAGCCCTAGTCTTGTCTCTGCGTCTCTCTTGATTCATTATCAACTTGAAACGCTCATATCTCGGCTCTCATAACAGTTATCAAAAAAGTGTCAACTAATGAATAATTGCCCATAATAAGGGCTACATTTTGTTAGTTGACAACTTTTTGATAGCTCTAATAAGAGCCGAGTTATGAGTGCTTGAAGTTATAGAGAGAGAAAAACAAGCTAGACTCTTGGTGTACTTTAAAGGCGCATATCTCGCTTGTCTTCAGAGCTATTAAAAAATTGTCAACTAACAAAATGTAGCCCTTATGAAGAGCAATATTTCATTAGTTGACAGCTTTTTGATACCTCTAATGAGAATCGAGTTATGAAGCCTAGAAGTTCGATCTATTCAATTATTCCAGTTATTTCCTCTGCTACCTCATCCAATTTGAGACAACCCTACAGTACACTTTCAATCTTGCTCATCTGCTAATGCTGGCTTATTTCGCTCGTCTCGTATCGAAAAATAGATCTGTTAGCTTTGAAGTGACTTCGAGAATGAGGTAAGAATTTTTTCTTTGATTTTCATAAAATAAAAAAATCTGAAACTGTAAACATAAAGTGAACAATGCAACAACCAAAATTTTTCATCACTTAACTTTTTTTTAAAAACCCATTTAAAACAGTAAAAAAAATTGCAGAAAAACCCTTCTCCTCTTCAATTTCTACTCATTTCTCTCCTCTTTTCTCTTCGTCAATCTCCAAATTTCCTCATCCATCGTCAAAATATTCAGCTGTATTTACGCTATCCCTTGTGTCGTTTTTCTTCCGGTTTATCTTGTTAGTCATCTTGTGGTATGATTTTTTTTTCAGGTTATTCCTTAACAATTAATAATATTTTTTTCTGATTCAGGCGCTAATCAAAAGTACATGCAAGTGTCTACGTCAAAGAAAAAACAACGATGAGCAACATTTCAGCTATTTTTGGTTTTATCTTCTCCAATTTTTAGCCTCAGTTGCTCATGTTTATCATTTTTGTAAGTACCTTTTATGGACACAAAAAAAAAGAAATTTTTTTGCAGCTGCAATCCAAACCTTCCTAATCCCATTAATCTTTCCACAATTCGCTGGAGACTATCTTATCATTTTTCGTTATGTCACGGGAGTTCTCTCTGTTCGATTCATGGTATCCATTATCTTCGCTACGGGTCCTCTAATCCTCCTTCCACCTGTCCGACGTCAAATCTTCCGGCCAATTCTAAAGAAAATCAATCAGGATCGGGTGGCGGCGGCTCCGTCGGATATTCGATCTGCTGATCAGATTCAAGTTACTTTTGTTAGTTAATACCTTGATTAGATTGATGGAATTTGAAAATAAATATAAATTTTTCTATTTCAAAATATTGATATTAGAAACCAGATTCTTCAAATTCTTAATGAATTCCGGATAACTTTTACCTGCTAACAAAATGAAGCCTGAAAGTCACCAAATAAGGTCGAAACCGCAAAAGGTCAAAGGTCACAAAACCCTTTCGAGACGCCTCTCTTATCACTGCCCTCCCTGCTCTAACAGCTGTTGCAGTCGGTGGCCTACACAGGTAGAACGCCACGGACGAACGCCGGCCCGTCGCCGGCTGAACGCAGAACAATCGCCGGCCCGGCGTTCAGCCGTCGACGGGCCGTCTTTCGGCTGTAAACGGGCCGGCGTTGGGGAATAAACTGGCCGTCGTTTCCTACTTACTTTTCTTCCCCTTTCAATTTCTATACAAAAAATTACACATTTTTATGTAAAACCAAATTTATTAAGAAAAAAAAAAAAACAAAAATTACAAGGAAAGGGAAACACTCAAAAATGTCAGAATCGACATTTTAGAGCAAAAATCTCAACAACTTAACTTTAAAAAATTATCAATAGTTCACTCAATAGAGCTCGTTACTGGCGGTGAGACGTCAATCAGATTGTTGTTTCTTTTCCTGCTCCTTTATTCCATCAGCTGAGTAGACGCCGCTGAAGTTGACCCATCTGAACATAGGAAGTTGAACAAATTGCTTCTTAGAATAGTGTAACTCACTTTCTATGTTTCCTTTGGGTCCCGTTCCAGCTTCACAGTGATGAGATTAACTTGATCTTTGGTTGTCTTTTGTTGTCCTCGATCTTTTTGATAATACCTGTATTTCACAATTTATCCTTGAATGGGAGTTTCGATGGCGGCGGTTTTCACTTCTTCTTGAACTGTGCTTGAGACCCTGAAAATCAACAATTTGTTGTAATTTTTCAAATTTCATCAGAAGCTATTCGGAAAAAAACGAGTCGAACAGTTTTCACAAACTAACTAAGTAAGGCATCCATTATCACGAATTTCAAAGCGAGAGAAATCGTTCCGCTCGGTCCGTTCAGTCAAATTTGACGTTTTTCCAAAAATTTTAACGATTTTTGTCAAAAAAAAAAAAAAAAATTATACTTGACAGAAAAGTGCAGTTTTTCAAAAAAAATTCAAGAAATTTTATAAAAATACCAACTTTGAAGTCGTTCAAAACTTTCGAGCGGGCGAACGGATATATAGACTGATGACGAACGGGGCGGACTAATTTCGTTGCGAATAAATGACTTATTCCAACCATTTTTCACATGTTTCTTCGACAAATTGGTGAAATAAACATTGATTAACAGTTTTAAACATAATTTTTCCTCTGTACAGCATGGTTCTTAAGAAAAATAGTTTTTTTCGGGTAAAATTCCAATTAGGCGATAAGGCAAATGTAAAGTTCAGGAGTTTCGAAACATTTACGAGTGAAAAAGCAGTAAAAACATGAATTTTGACTGAAAAACTAGGTTTTCGCAAAGAAATTCAAGTAAATCCCGTGAAAAATGAATTTTGACTGAAAAAATCACGAAAAATATGATTTTTCATCGATATCTCGAAGAAACATGTGAAAAATGGCTGAAATACTTTTAAAACTGCGTTAAACAATGCATTTTTTCGAAAAATTACCAAAAAAATTAACAAAAAACGATAAAAAAGGGAAAAAAGCAGAAAATTGCAAAGAAAAATTATTTTGAAAGTGCCGCAAGCCGGCGGAATTTCGGAGTGTCGTTGTCACTCTCGCGCTGACCTGTAGGAATCGAAGCGTGCGGAATGACAGATGAATAAGCTACTGATATTAACAGGAGATATATATTTTCTTTTTGATAAAAGTATTAGAGAAATATGTGGAGAAACAGTACAAGTAAAATTATGCATACCGAATTAGGTGAGTAGCCCGAAATAGGCAATCATGGTTTTCACATACAAATAATCATAGTTGTCGAAACACGCTCAAGGCCCGGGCCTTGCACCTGTAATACAACAGCACCCCTAGACCCCTCCCGAACAATAGAAGAGCATGCTGTTCTATTACAGTATTTACGGTATCCTGTTGAAGTGATGATATTTTTTTATTAAATAAACGATGTTCCGTTATTACGGCGCATTCTTTTTTTGTTTATTTTTCTTTGTTTCCCTTGAAAACTTTCCAAAAGGTTTCATTTCGGATAAATTAATCATTAGTTCATCAAAGTTCACTATCTAAAGCAATAATTTCAAGATAAAAGTTTCAATTTTTCAGGGCAAAAATTGAAGCTTTGTAAATCCGGGCCCTTGTGACCGGGCCGGGCCGGGCCTGTGGCCGGGCCGGGCCGTAATATTTTTTATCTGGGCCCGGCCCGGCCCGGCCACCGACAACTATGCAAATAATAAATTACCATTTTTCCTCTTTTACTCAATTTACTGTGAAGAAGGTGTAAAAAAGTTAATTTTTGGATTAAAGCATTTCAATAATAAACCGTAAAATCTCTAATAGAATTGCTCCCCATTGCCGAACTCTGATGCGTTTATCACGGTTCGCTAGAATCTCATCTGAAAAATAAAAAAACTCACAAAACTATATTTTCTAATCAGAATACTATTTTTGTTCGACCTATCTTATCTAACCATACAGCCGTCATAGAACCGGAGACGGGCCGGCGTTAGGCCGTCAGCGTTTCTTCATCCGCCTTTCATCCGTCGTTCAGCCAGAAACGGACCGCCTAGACGTTTTAGTTTAAAATCACTCCAAAAGCGGAATTTCTCAAATATTTACGAATATTGAGATAAAATAAGCTATAATTTTAACAATTCTACTTATTTCCAATCGCCTAGCCAATTTTTGTTCGGCCGTCGTTTGGCCAGTTTTCGCCCGTTTGCGTTTTTCGGCCATCATAGAGCCGTTATTCGGCCGTATGCGTTTCTTCAGCCGGCGTTGGGCCGGAGTTTGTACTTTGCGTTCTACCTGTGATAGTGGTTAACAGCGTTGCCCGTGATTCAAAGGGTATCGAGTTCGACCCCACCTTGATCGATTTTCATTTTTCTTTTTTTTTCTTTACCTGTCCTTCTCACACAGTTTGAAATCTCCCCCTTGAAACCGGAATGCACTAACTTCCTTATCCGCCTCTTCTCATTGATCATACAAATTCATGATGTTGTTCAATTTGCATAATGACCTTATTCGGCTTTCTTCCTCACCCCTAACCATTTTCTCGAAATACCTTCGCCTCATCGTTTTCTTCGATCCTCTATATATCCGGTCGTCGACCGGGTGAAGAGACGGTAATCATCGGTCAAATGACCGTTGAAACGACGAGGGGAGAAAAGCCCTCCCCTGGCATAACAAAAGCCCTTCTTTTGGAGATGAAGGCGGAGAAAAAGAGGGGGGGGGGGGGGGGGGGTGGGAACTTTCTTCTTCATAAAATCATTTCACTTTTCGAGAGCGGCTTGCTTGCACTTTTCATTTCTTGCTAGAGATTGCTAATTTTATGGAGGGTCTGGTTTAAGCTAGTACGGGGCCACCAATGGTCCCAAGGGGTACTGTAGGACCACGTGGTCCCGTAGCTCTGTTAGCTAGCCTTAATTACCAAGATTCCTGCCACTTTATTAAAGGGTGCCCTTCTATTCAAACTTTTGGATCTGGTGTCTGGTCTTCTTCTAGCCTTTTCTTCTTTTTGAATTAATCACTTTGTCCATCTTTCTTCCCAGTTTTTTGCCTATCTTCAAATCTTCTTTCATCGTCTCTACACTTTTTTTTCAAAAAAAAAATTGTTTTAAGGTTTCATGATTTTTATTTTTGGGACAGTTTTTTAAACTTTTGTTGTTTTTAGGATTATCACCGTTGGTTTATTTCTTCAATTATGACTTTGTCACTAGGAAACAATCAGTTACGTGTACAATTGCGCCCTACTTCACCAAAAAATTTTTCTCCTAATTTTTGAACAAAACTTTGTTTTTCACGTTTGGTCAATTTTTAAACACTTAAACATTTGATACTCAGTCAACGGAACAGAAGGTAAGCAGCGAGTTTTCACGTTTCGCTGGGGCGCGTTTGCAGACGTAACCGTTTGATTCAAAGTGATTTGTGTTACGAGTCGGTTAGCAATGGAGCGAGCTTGGCTTAGGGAGAAGCGGAATTTTTTTTGACTTATAGAGTCTCGAATACAGTAGTCCATGAGTTAGGTGGTTAATTACTTGCATACATACTAATACAGTAATCCCTGACATGACTAATAAAATAGTTACTAAACAGTAATCACTAATACAGTAATACAAGAAGTTTATGAAAATTAAAGTTTCATGTAAACCACGAATTAAGACATTTCTAGAATTTTCGTTCTATAATACTACTTTTTTCTATTGAGGGAATAAAAATCCGCTATACCTCGCTCCACTGCTAATTGGCGCGCGGACTAGAAAATTACAATGGACTAACTTTTTTGCAGTGTAGTTTTCTAGTCCCCGCGCCAATTAGCAATGGAGCAAACTTTATCAAACCAAATCTTACAAACTACCGTACCCCAACACCATGATCCTTTAAAAATCCAACCAGACTACGTTCCCAATGGCAAGGTCATTAAGCTGGGGATTTCCAAAAAGATACTAATCTTCGCACTTTCACTTCCCCCCCCCCCCCCCCCCCCCTCAAAAAAAGAATCCGCTTTCCATTTTACGCAACACAATTCTCGTATGGATTTCACTTTGTAGCATTCTTTCCTCTCTCTCACCGGTTAGACTGAGTGTACAGTTCAATTATTGAGGTGGGAGTAGGCGGAAGGAAGGAGGAAAAAAGTGGTGGACAGGGGGGGGGGGGAGGAAAGTGAATTCCTTATGATGGAATGCCATTTTACAATGAGAACTTCCCCCCTGATTTTTATGGAATGTTCTTACTCTTTAATGAAATTCATTGGAATAAAAAAAAAATAGTTGTCAACTTAAAACCGTCATAACTTTGTTAGAAAAAGAGATATCAAAAAACTGTCAACTAATGAAATGTTGCTCTTAATAAGGACTGTATTTTGTTAGTTGACAACTTTTTGATATCTCTAACGGCTAGCGAGATATAAGCGTTTTAAAAGCGCACCAATACAGAGAGACGCAGAGAAAGCGCAAGGCTAACCGCCTGCGTTTCTCTTTTTCTAATGTATTCCTCTTATATTTGGTTTGTCTTAAATGCTTTTTTAAGCTGAAGTGCAGCTGTAGCTGCTGAGCATAGATTTTTATATCAGCACACTGAGAGACGCAGAGAAAGCGCAAGTCTCTAACTGTCTGCGTTTAGTGTCCACCAACTTCAAACGCTTATAACTCGCTTCCCGTTAGAGCTATCAAAAAATGGTCAACTAACAAAATGTAGCCCTTACTATGAGCAATATTTCATTAGTTGACAACTTTTTGATAGCTCTTATGGGAGTCGAGTTATAAGGGTTTGAAGTTGAGCAGGTTGATGATTACCACAAAGCAGTGTTTCCAATGATTCCAAAGAATTTTCTGTTCCAAGTGAAACAGAAATTTGGACAAAAATTCCAATAAAATTGAAATTTTTACATTCTTTGTCGCACCCTAATGCAGTAATCCTTCCAGTGTAACCCAACCTTTTCTTGACCTTTTTTCCATGCTTCACATTCTGTTTCCCCCTCCTTTTCTCTCTCTCTCTCTCTCTCTCTCTCTCTCTCTCTCTCTCTCTCTCTCTCTCTCTCTCTCTCTCTCTCTCTCTCTCTCTCTCACTTTCCACAACTGTAATATGCAAAATTAAAGCAGATCGTTTCAAGATAACAATCTTTGACAATGCCTTCTTCTCAACTTCATTCAAACTGATTGACGTGTCACTAACGACTTATTTGCTTCAACGAGATGATTTGGATTTGGTGGATCGTTGTTGGGAGTTGGTTGGTGCCAACCGATGGGTTCTTATGGACTCTTTTTGGAGGTTTGTTTTGGAATTTTTTCGAAAAATATTTGTTTTTACCGTTTTTTTTTCTTATGACTTTACATCGAACCGTTATAACTTTGCTGGGAGAGGATATATCAAAAAGTGGTCAACTAACAAAATATAGCCCTTAAAAAGAGCAATATTTCATTAGTTGATGACTTTTTGATAGCTCTTATGTGAAGCAAGATATAAGCGTTTGAAGTTCAAAGGTGACTCAGAGAAAAAAGAAGGGGGGCTAACTGCCTGCGTCTACCCTCGCTGTGTTCGGAGCAGCTTATCTCGCTTGACTCAAGAGCTATCAAAAAGTGGTCAACTAATAAAATGCAGCCCTTATCCTGAGCAATATTTCATCAGTTGAAAGTTTTTTGATATCTCTCATACGAGCCGAGATATAAGCGTTTGAAGTTGATTAATGAAACAACTGCTAAAATTTGTGCACTATTACAAAAATCGCGGTTTCTAAGACACAACTTATAGAATACATTTTTCTGCATAGTATTGATATTTTCTTTTTTTTATTTATTTTTATTTTGTTAGAAAATTAAAATTTTTCTGCTATATTTTCTATTTTTCTTGGCGCCTTGACTTTGAACCATCATAACTACGTTAGCAAAAGAGATATCAAAAAACTGTCAACTAATGAAATATTGATTATAATAAGGGCTACATTTTGTTAGTTGACCACTTTTTGATAGCTCTTAAGACAAGCGAGATAAGCCCTTCCGAACACAGCGGGGGTAGACAGAAAGCCTCCTTTTTTCTCTGGATCACCTTTGGACTTCAAACGCTTATATCTAGCTTCCCATGAGAGCCATCAAAAAACTGTCAACTAATGAAATATTGCTCATAATAAAGGCTACATTTTATTAGTTGACAACTTTCTGATAGCTCTTTTCCCAACAAAGTTATGGAATTTTGAAGTTTACGCACTTCAGAAAAAAAAATTCCTGATTCAAAAAGTGATTATTTTTGAGAATTTTTTTTTAATTATTATTGTCACTACTTACGTTTTCACTCTTAAATTCACTATTTCCAGGCCACAACTGCAATTGTTGTCGATGTGCTGCTCCTCCTCAACCTAACTTTTTCTCAGCCCCCATGCCAACTCTAATTCCACAGTACCAAAGTTCCTATTCCTTCTCCTATTCTCCCCCGGCTTCCTATCCAACACCTACCGTACCTGTCTATCCGATAGTGGCTACTACAGTATCAAGTTATCGGGGACCACCGGCAGCTGCCCCAACAAGTCAGGAGCAACTTTACAATGAGAGGAAGTATGCTACTAATCAAGTTGCTTATCATTCAGGTAGCAGTGTAAAAATAATTTTTTCAAAAACCATAAATTTAAAAAAGTTTCCTAAAACAGCAAACTTCTAGAAACTCGTCCGGTTACGGTAACCACTGGCTATGGAGATCAAGCATTGAGCCAACTCGAAGATGAACTTGCCTCAGAAAAATACAAGTATAACCTACAAAAAGCTGCAGAAAAGGCTAAGAAAGAGAAGAAAAAGCAGGGGAAAATTCGTGTTTTCAAGATTAAACCTCACAAGTCATCGAAAAAAATTGATATTGGAATGGTCGAATGGCAAGCTAGTCAAGTCGCTAAATGTGAGTTTCTTTCTAACTTCAGCTTTCAGGATGACAAGTACATCATACAGTGTATATGGTTCGATAGTTAAAAATAGGGGCTTTCAGAATATGCATTATGCTAAACGACAAAAAAATTTCAGATTTTTCTGAAACTTCAAAATTCTAAAAGTTGAAAAAAGTCAAAATTAGTGAGCGATTTATTAAATTTAGAATATTATTAGACGCATCAGGTGCCATTTTACAGACTTCTGAAGCTTGTTTTTTCGATTTTCAAAACGTTCAAACGGTTTTCACACCAGCGTTGTGGCTAAAATTTTTTTTTACGGAATCCGTGAAACGTAAAATTTTTATGAGTCAGATTTTTTCAAAAGTCGTTTGTTCAATTTGTGAAAACGAGCTTTTTGTTCGCTATTGAAATTGCGGCGAATTCTGCTAAGTAATCCCAAAAAATTATATTTTAAGTAAAAAAAAGAAGAAAAATTTGGTAATTTTTTAAAAATAGATTTTACGGATCTCAAGAATAGCCTTAAAATCCATAAACGTAAAACCACACTCCTGTTTCAGACAAAAAATATTTGATCGTTTAGCAAAATTTTTAGCTAATGAACCCTATACTTGCCATTAAAAAAGCTCAAGCTAACCCGAGGCGATAATCATCTGATTTTTCGATGTCACTAAAATATTTTCATGATGAAACAGTAATATTTGTACCTAGACACAAACGAGAAAGCCGTGGAAAAGTTCATCGAAGCCACTTCGGATACCAATGACCTCAATGAAAGTCTCGAGGAGTTTATACCAATTGAGATTGGAAGTGAGCCAGAATTTGCTGATGAAGAGCCAGCTGGACCACCGCCGAATGTTAGGAATCGGGTGAGATTTTTAAAAAATATAATTTTTAGTGTTTTAGAAAGAGGATTTAAAATGGAACATTTTGCTTTTCTGATTAGTACAAATCACTAAAAATTTAGAAAATTGTCTAACATTAACTCGGAACCCACTTGGGGATAACTCGAGCTTGGAAAGTATACGGTAGCTAAAAATATATTTTTTTTGAATCCGAAAATTTTCAATCATTTTCGATATTTGACTTCACATTAATTTATATTTAAAAATCCCGATTTTGTAATCCACAAAAAACAGAAAATTTTTTTATATGAAAATCAAAAAAATCTGAATTCAGCATTAAATAGTTCCCAAATTTTCTACTGTTTCAGGGATATTTTTTGTCCCTTCTCCAAATTTTTATCGATAATTAATTAACGATAAACAGATAAACTGATAAAAATTTGATCTTTCAGATTTCTCATGACCCGATTCTACTCAACAGTGTCCACAGAAGGCGGTTTATTTTATGATTTCATTTGACCTTGCTTGTTTTTTTTCTTTCTTCTTTTTTTCATTCATTTTCAATCTTGATGATTACGGTTCAAATTAACACACTTCACAATTTTCCTTTTACGTGTATTTATTGTCTCTTGGTTCACTTTTTTTCAAAATGAAAATAAACTTTTTATGGTTACGAATTTATTTTCGACTTTAAACCGTTATAACTTTGTTGGGAAAAGAGATATCAAAAAATGGTCAACTAATGAAATATTGCTCGTGTTAAGGCCTACATTTTGTTAGTTGACAACTTTTTCATAGCTATAACGGCTAGCGAGATATAAACGTTTTAAAAGCGCGTTTATATAGAGAGACGCAGAGAAAGCGTGGGGTTAGAGCATTTAGCCGTCTGGATCGTATGGCTACCGATTTCAAACACTTATATCTCGCTTCTTATTACAGCTATCAAAAAGTGGTCAACTAACAAAATGTAGCCCTTATCATAAGCAATATTTCATTAGTTGAAACCTTTTCGATATCTCTTCTCGAAACGAAGTTATATAAGTTGGTCCGAAATTCATCAATGTCTACCTACCACATTCACGTTAATCTTTCAAATGAAACAAAATCTGTTTCAGGTACCAATGATCATTTTTCTTCTTTTTATTCCTCTAGTTGTCTCAACCAACACAACCCAAAAGCCGTCATCTCAACTTCACCATTTCGAAATCAATCATCCCGATGGAATCAACGCGATTTTCGATTTACTTCCAAAGGTTTGTCAAAATAGCTGAAAAAGTTCCTTCAAGAAGTTACTCTGAATTTGAAACAGTTTTTTAAAAAATATATTATATATAAATATCTTTCAGATATTTCATAAATAGTTTTGAGCTCACTTTGCTACAGGGTGCGACAAAATTATGGCAACAAAATATTGGCGTGAGCAGCCGGGCGCTCAATTTGAAATTACTTTTCAAAATATCATGTGCTTCTGTTTATCAGGTCCCTGATACATGATTTGGACACTCTAACAGAGTTCTAATTATTTTTGAAATCCGTCCAAACCTAGTTCTCAGGAACATGTCTTATTTTCATCAAAATTTCAAAATGACGAAAGCCGTCACTGAATTTGAATCCGATTGACCACTATTCTTATGGAACTTTTCAATTGAAGGTTCAAAAGTAACTAGATCATAATTTGAAGCCATTTAAGAATAAATTTTGGTTGCAGAATGGGCAAATTCCTGTGAATAGTTACCCTCCGTGCCAAACTAAAAATATTCCGAGGAGAATCAGAGGTATTGTTCGAAACGAACTCATTTAAATTGAACAACTTTAATTAACTTTGATTCGAAATCGTTTTAATATACTACATTTAAATTTTCATGACGATTCGATTATTTTTGAGAAGATTCTATTATTTAGAATGTGTTGCAATAATTATGTCGCACCCTGTACAGTTAAATGAGAAAAATATTTAATCAATATTTAAAAAAAACATTGTACAGAGGAATTTTTTTTTTGAGAAAAATTGGGAATCTGATAGAAGTTAACTTTTTCTTTTACCTCAACAAAAATAATTTTCTGTTCCAGTTCTAAAGTTTATTTACCAAGCTGTTTTCTTACTCATTGCCAGAAGTGTCATATAAAAGCACATCTCAACTTTAATGTGTCACAACTTCTTTCGCAAAAGAGATATCAAAAAGTTGTCAACTAATAAAATGTAGCCCTCATTATGAGCAATATTTCATTAGTTAACAGTTTTTTGATAGCTCTCATGGGAACTGAGATATGAGCGTTTGAAATTTCAGGCGATAAAACGACGTGACGCAGACAGTTAGGCGTTCGCGCTTTCTGTTCGTCTCCGTACTTGAATATTCAAAATCTTATATCTTCCTTCCCATAAAAGCAATCAAAAAGTTTTCAATTAATTGAAAAAATGTATTAATATCAATTCTGTTGGAATTTTTGTCCAGATTTCCGTTTCACTTGGAACAGAAAATGTTTCATAATGACTGTCAGCAATCTTTGTTTCATTGTTTCACTACTTCAAACGCCTATATCTCGCTATCAGTTAGAGATATCAAAAAGTTGTAAACTAATAAAATGTAGCCCTTATTATGAGCAATATTTCATTAGTTGACAACTTTTTGATATCTCTTATGGCTAGCGAGATAAAGTTGCTCTCGGAGACACAGAAACTAAAAGATTCAATTTTTTCAAAATTTTTACAAAACTTCTGAAACACAATTTTTATTTATTTATTTTTTTTGTTCAAAAGTTCTGAGAAGAGACGCAGACAATTAGACGCTCTACCCCTTGTTTTTTCTCTGCGTCTCTCTAATATTCAAGCTTAAACTTCAAACCTTCATAACGTTGTTCGCAGAAGAGCTACCAAAAAATGGTCAACTAATGAAATGTTGCTCTTAATAAGGGCTATATTTTCTTAGTTGACAACTTTCTGATATCTCTTACGGCTAGCGAGATATAGGCGTTTTAAAAGCGCGCCTATATAGAGAGACGCAGAGAAAGTGCAAGGCTAACCGCCTGCGCAGTGTGTCGTCTCGAGGAAAATTCCTCGAGAAATTTCTCGAAAAATGTCTCGAAATAATTAATCGAGAAATGTCTCATTTAAGATTCGAGACGTTTCTCGAGGAATTTCTCGAAAAATTCCTCGAGGAATGTCTCGAGGCAAAAAAGTGTTTCGAGGAATTCCTCGAGGAATCCTCGAGACATTCTTCGAGACACTCCTCGAGGATTCGCTAAACTTGCACTTTAGCGGAGTGTCGTTGTTTTCTTTTTTTGTATTTCAAACGTCCTTTAAAATGTTTTTTCTCCATTTCCGGTGAAAAATACGGTGAAAAAAAATCCCGTTTTAGACAGAAATTTTTTTTCGATGTTGTCTCGAGGATTCCTCGAGGAATCCTCGAAAATTCCTCGAGACGGTCTCGAGGAATCCTCGAGGAATCCTCGAGAAATTCCTCGTTAATTCCTCGAGGAATGTCTCGAGAAATCCTCGAGACATTCCTCGAGGACTCCTCGAGGAATTTCTCGAGGACTCCTCGAGGAATTTCTCGAGGAATTCCTCGAGATGTGTTTCGAGAATTCCTCGAAAACTTTCTCGAAAAATTCCTCGAGGAATTTCTCGAATCGTCCTCGAATCGACACACTGCGCCTGCGTCTCTTTTCCTCTCCTGTTTTCCTCTTGGCGCATGTTTGGCTTGTCTTAAATGCTTTTTCAAGCTGAAGTACAGCTATAGCCGCTGAACATAAATTTTCAAATCAGCACACTGAGAGACGAAGAGAAAGCGCAAGTCTCTAACTGCCTGAGTAGAGTGATCACCAACTTCAAACGCTTATAACTCGCTAGCCGTTAGAGATATCAAAAAGTTGTCAACTAACAAAATGTAGCCCTTACTATGAGCAATATTTCATTAGTTGACAGTTTTTTGATATCTCTTATTTGAAACGAGTTATGAAAGCTTTTTCAGGTCTGCAAGAAAAACGGTAAAACCTACAAAATCGGCGAAGAATTCGACGTCGGGAACCTTCGCTACACTTGCCAGGAATTCGGTGTCTACGTGATTGCCGGGTGTCGAACCCACACCGGAAAACCACTCAAACTAGGCGATATCGAAGTGATCGATCACGTCAAATTTCATTGCTTAGCTCATGGAACATCAGTCTACTATCGTGAGACAGCTTGTGGAAAAGAGGGAGAAGTGGTTTGTGATAAGGTCCCGCTGCCACGTGGTTATGAGCAAGCTCTGAAGAATGAGGTAAGCTTTTCAATGTGGACTAATCCATAACTTAAGTTTAGCCCATTGAAACTACCGAAGCGCCACCTGCACATCTAACTCATGTCAATGGGAAGGAGCTTCCAAAAGGATGGGTGTTACTTCATGGTGGATCTAAGGAAGCGGCTAATCACACTCTATCAACTCATATTCTCATTTATCATCCGCAACTTCACGGAGCAAAAGCTACTTAATTTTTTTTTTTTAATTTACCATGCTCCATTAATATGAAAACAAAGTTCTAGAGCTTATAACTCAGTTCCCGTTAGAGCTATCAAAAAGTTGTCAACTAATGAAATTTAGCCCTTATTAAGAGCTACATTTCATTAGTTAATGATTTTTTGGTAGCTCTAACGGCTAGCGTGATATAAGCGTTTGAAACAGCACGCCGCTTCTGAGAGACGCAGAGAAAGCACGAGTCTGCGCCTTATGGCTACCAACTTCAAATGCTTATATCTCGGCTCCCGTTAGAGCTATCAAAAAGTGGTCAACTAACAAAATGTAGCCCTTATCAAGAGCTATATTTCATAAGTTAACAATTTTTTGATAGCTCTAACAGGAACAGAGTTATGAGCTCTAGAACTTTGTTCTCAATATTAATAGTATTGCATGCCATTCTAATAAACATTCAAGATACAAATTCATCATCACCATCATTATAAAAAAAAAGAGAAAAAATAAAATAATTTGAGATTCCATGGAATTTAGATCACTGGTTTTCTTCATCAATTGGACGGTTTAGATGGCTCCGGAACCTTCCAGATCATTGATATCCACGTGGAAGTGGACTAGATCGGTGCGCGCGTAGAATTCCTCATCGGTACCGTAGGGTTGAGTGGTTGATGGTCCCGAAGTTGAGGAGGATGGTCCCAAGGTAGTTGGGGTTACTGTAGAAGAGGCTTGACGCTTCTTTCTGCCTTGCTGGAAAAAAGTTCTGACTTAGCTTAGAGAAAGCGCGCTCTATTGGACTAACCATGGTAGTAGGGGCCATTGTAGTGGAGGATACGGTAGAGGATACGGTAGAGGATACTGTAGCAGTTGAAGGAGTCATGGAGGTCCTTGACGACGCGAGATATCCCGGAAGAGCTAAGTTGATAGCTGACTTAAGACTCTGCGCCATCTGGGAGTCCACATCGGTTACTGTAACAATCAAGATTAGCCCCTAGAAGCTGCTTGGGACCATCTTACCATTATCAATGGCTCCCATCCCATCCAAAGAATTATTGGCATAAGTAAGAGTAAAATTATGAAGATATTGAATATTGTCGTAGTTTGGACCAACTGGCGCCGATTGGCAGCTAACGATGGCCGAAACGAAAACCAATAGGCTTAGCATAGTGTCGATGTGTGTATGTTTCCACGATGTGCCAGGTCTTTTATAGGTGGCAGATAGTGAACTCGTACTTTTTTGTTTGTCACCTCATTGTGTGCCGACTTGTAAGTACTACACACCCCTCTTTCTTGACATCTGAGCAAAAACCGATGTCAATAATAAAAAAAAGAAGGAAATACACTTGATTGTAGACACTTCGGAGAGCGAGAAGAGAACAATGGTTTTTTTTTTTTGGAAACTGAAAATAGACAGTACGCTCATCATGCGGAGAGAGAAGCATCAGGGGTAAACTTGGAGGGCCTGGTAAACCTGGTAAACAAAACAAGTTCAAGAATCGAAATGCTTCAATTGGTGTCACGTGGATTCGATCCAGGGACCTTTTTGATTAGAAACAGCGCTGTTACCGACTGCGCCATGCTAACGAGCTTGCCGACAAAGAAGAGACCCCACTTGGATTCGATCCAGTGACCTTTCTGACGAGCGACAGTGATGCTACCCACTGCGCCACTGGAACAAGTTCGGCGACGAGAAAGGAGGGGAGTCAGGGTTCTCAAAAACCACGGGCCGGCCCGGGCCGGCCCGGGCCGGGCCGGGCCGGGTCGGCCCGTGGAGCTGATTTTCCGGCCCGGCCCGGGCCGATGAAATTTCATTCCGGCCCGGGCCGGCCCGTGCGGCCCGTGTTCTCAAAAATCGACATTATTTTGAGAGAAATTTTTTAAAATTCCAATTTTTTCATCGAAAAAAAAAGATTCTTAATTGTTTTCGAGTGAAATTCGTGAAAATGTCGGAAAAAAGTGATGAAAAAGACAAATTTCAATAGGGGTGTCGGCTTTTATATGAAATTTTGTTTCTTTTTAAAGTCAAATTTCCCATCACGGGCCGGCCCGGGCCAAGACGGGCCGGGCCGGGCCGGGCCGGGCCGGTGAGAATGACTCACTCGGCCCGGCCCGGCCCGTGAGATCCCTGACTCGGCCCGGCCCGGGCCGGCCCGGGCCGGCCCGTGAGAACCCTGAGGGGAGTGATAAGACTTGCAGCCCACACGAAATCAAAGTGGCAGCAGGTGGAGTCGATCCAGGGACCTCTCCGATGACAGTCGAGGGTGTTGCCGGCTGCGCCAAAAGAACGTTCTTGACGACAGGGTGGGAGGGTAGTGATAAATGAAGCTCGCGGTTGATTCCTAAAAGATCTGAATTTTTTCGTTTTTTCATGATTTTTTCCACGATTCCAGGAACATTTGCACCCAATATTCGCTATTTCCACGTAACACAAACAATATTTTTTATCCAAGAAATCCAAAACTTTCTTTAGTTTATCCACTTTTTTTTCTAGCTTCTGACGTGTACTGCGTTCAAACAGAAAGTGTCAATTCGTTTACACAGAGAGAGACTCGGTCAACAGACTTTTCTTACAAAAAAAGTAGTTGTATTTAATTTGAAAAAAAAAGAGAAAAATTCTGAGTTTTGGTCGATTAGTTTTGTCAATTTAGGTAGTTCTGATGGTTTTTGCGGGGGCGGAAAACGGGTCAAATAAAATTTTTTTTGGAAATTTTTTTTTTCAAACAAGAATCTGTGCTCTGCGTGTGTTTGCAAGAATTTTGTGTCCAGTTTTTTTTGGAAATTTTTCTGGGTAAATGGCATCGGTCATTGACCCGCGATCAAGGAAAAGTAAATAGTTGGGTGATCAGAGATTTCAATTTTTTTTTATTAATGGTATTTTTTAAATTTCTTATTGACACAGAACAAGATTTTAAAATTCCTCGGGTCAAACTAAAAATATTTTTTAAAAAATTGGGGAAAAATCACGTTAAAAATTTATTTTTCCAAAAATTCCCCAAAATGAATTTGACAGGATATGAAATTGTCTACGTTAAGCGAGGAGAAGGCTTATGGTATTTTTCCATTTTTTCCCCCACATTTTAAAAATTTTCTAGGCTCGCCCATCTATTTTTCGTGGTCCCGTTCATGATTCTTCACGTCCAGTACTTGCGGAGCATTTGGCGACGGAGAAAACTTCAAAAACAGTTTCGGGCGGTCCTGCAGAGCGGTAATCGATCGGCGAGAAGTAATAATGTGGAGGCTAAAAGTGGAAAACCGGCGGAATATTCTCTTCTTTCTCAAAACCCCAATTAATTCATTTTTTACGATTTTTAACTAGTTTTTTCTTTGAAATGAATTTAATTCTGCTGAAAAATCATTCATTTATTTTCAAAACTTAATTTTTCATTCAAAACTGCGCTGAAAATCATCTGAAATCGCTGAAAAACCCATGAATTCCTTTAAAAAACGAAGAAAATTCACCTTTTCATTAAACGCCTCGCGCTACGACACTCCGCTATCCCGCGGGTCTCGCCACGATCGGCGTGCGCCTTTAAAGTTGCCAAGAGAAGAATTCCACTAGCCTAAAATTTTTTTCGCTTTTTTCAACGAACTTTCGTGTTTTTCGCCGTTTTTCTGTGATTTTTTCGCAAAAATTATTAAAATTAAGCAATTTAACGTTTTTTCTTGCAGGGTACATCTTTCCTACTCATAAATCATGGTAAGTTTCGAATTTATCGCCAATTTTTTTTTTGAAATTAATTTTCGTCTTTTTAGGGTATTGATATCAACCACAAGCACGATCGCGTTGCCCGCAGAACGGCACCAAAGTCCGAGAACCCGTATCTCCGTCTTCTGTCCAAGGTAAACTATCGATTTCCCAACAACCCAACGTAAAAGTGATTATTTTTTTCAGCTCTACGCTTTCCTCGCCAGACGTACCGGAGAGAAGTTCAACGCCATCGTCTTGAAGAGACTCCGCATGTCCCGCCGTAACCGTCAACCACTCTCCATCGCCAAGGTTGCTCGCATCGTCAAGAAGGCCGGAAACGAGAAGAAGACCGTTGTCACCCTCTCCACCGTCACCGATGATGCTCGTCTCTACGAGGTTCCAAAGATCTCTGTGAGTTTTCTTTTTTTTTATTCGAAAAAAAATTAGCAAAAAGAAACCTCCTATTTTGAAATTCACTATTTTTTCTGGAAGTTTTCTAAAATTTTGAGTAACGTTTTCCTTCTAAAACAAACGCCATTTCTCATGATTAATTTTTCAGCTCGCCGCCCTTCACGTCACCGAAGGTGCTCGCGCCAGAATCCTTGCCGCTGGAGGAGAAATCATCACCCTCGACCAGCTCGCTCTCAGATCACCAAAGGGAGAGAACACCGTCTTCCTTCAAGTGAGTTTTCCATTCCAACATTCTGTAATCAACTGTATAATTTTCCAGGGACCACGCTCTGCTCGTGAAGCCGAGAAGCACTTCGGACCAGCTCCAGGAGTCCCACACTCCCACACCAAGCCATACGTCAGATCAAAGGGACGCAAGTTCGAACGCGCCCGTGGACGCAGAGCTTCCAGAGCCTACAAGAACTAAGTTGTTGTTATTTTGTTCCCATGATTCCTTTTTTCGAATCATGACGAATAAAAATTTGTCAATAATCATGATTTGTTTTGCATTCTGAAAATGGATTGAATTGTACCAAGGTGTTCCCTACCTCATCACAGATAATCGTAAATTTTGAGTTTTCCGGGTCAAGTAGGCTAAGTGTGGTGAACGGGAGTTTTAAAATCATAAAATCGATGTCCCCCTAATAAAACTAAATGAACAAGGCATGACCTTTGTCAAGTATCGTGTCAAGGTTTCCAAATGTTACTAGTCTCTTCGCCCCCTCTTCAGGACGCTTCTTGCACATTTTTGGACAACGTTTCACTTTTCAAACAGCAAAAGGGCAAAGAGACAATGCCGTCCCGCATAAGCGAGAGAGAGATAGAGAGAAAAAGAGAGAGTGCACATATACGTGGCGACGCATCGTGTGTTGCCCCGTGGCAAAATCTCCCCGCGCGTTTTTGGCTTTTCTGTAAAATCGTATTTGTTCAAATTCATCGTGTTTCTCCCGTGATTTTTTTTATCTCGTGTCAGTTTCCAGAACAAAATGGGTTTAAGCCGATACTTAAGCCGGCGTCATCACTGGGTGATACAATATTGCGGCCTTCTTTTGTTTCTCTATTTTATCTATTCCTACGTGGCAACGTCCAACGATGCGCCCCGGTTGAACGAGGAGATTCCGATTTTTCAGAAGAATCGTGAGTTTGGAGAAGGCCGAGGATCCGATTTTTTCTCTTTTTTTCGAGTTTTTGTCTTGTTTTCAATAGAAAAAATTGAAAAAAGGGGATTTCATTGCCGAAAATCGTGAGAATTTTGGAAAATCTTGTCAAAAAGTCGGCTTTCTGAGAAAAAATGATTGAAAATATATCTTTTCGATTAAAAACGGACAAAAAGTGGAAAAAAAAAGCATTTTTTAAAAATTAATCAAAAAGCCCCCTCTTGTACCGCATGTACCTCAAAAATGCTCAATTTTTGTTCGTTTTTCGAACATTTTGTCCTTGTTTTTAATCGAAAAAAGTAGAAAAAAAGTCATTTTATCACCAAAAATTGACAAAAATTCGAAAATACTGCTTAAAAAGCCGGATTCTTCAATTTTTTTCTATTAAAAATGCCCGAAAAAGCTTGAAAAAACGCTCAAAAAGATTTTTTTTAAGGAAAAATTACCGTTTTAAAGGCGCAATTACCTCGAAAATGCTCAATTTTCGCTCATTTTTCGAACTTTCTAGCTTATTTTTGATCGAAAAAAGTAGGAAAAAAGCTATTTTTTATTACCAAAGATTGACAAAACGTTGAAAAATATTCTTTTAAAAAAAAAAGTCAGATTTTCCAATTTTTCGTTTATTTTTTTGGGTGAGAAAATAGTTTTTTCTTATCAAAAAAATGAAAAAAAAAGTTTTTTTATCACCGAAAATCAGCAAAAAATCGAAAAAAAAAACATAGTTTTCGATTTTTTTGACGATTTTTGGTGAGAAAATAGCCGTTTTTCCATTAAAAACGGACGAAAAATTGAATAAACTAAAGAAATTTATTAAAATTTTTCCTGAAAACGCTAAGATATTTTGTCTTTTGTAACAACTTTTTAAAATCATTTTTAATCGAAAAAACTAAGAAAAAAAGCTATTTTCTCACCAAAAATGGACAAAATTTCAGAAAATCCTGTGAAAAAAACCAAAATTTCAATTTTTTTGTCGATTTTTAAGCGAAAAAATAGCTTTAAAATTAATTTTTTCGACCAAAAACAGTCCAAAAAATTGAAAATCCAATCAAAAACTAAGAAATATCCATTTTCCAAAAAATATTCTTCAGAAGGTCGACAATCCGTACTTGAAGATGAGCCACTGGATCCATTCCAAAAGTATCGAGGTCACGAGAAAATAGTAAGGGTTTTCTGAAGAAAAAAAAAAAAAAAACAACTTAAATCTTAAAGAAATGGGAAGACGAGGCGGAATATGAGCGAGAGAAAGCCAGGGAAGGACCGGGAGAATGGGGGAAGCCGGTGAAGCTTCCCGATGATAAGGAGACCGAAAAAGAGGCGGTAATTCTGATTTTCTCTTTTTTTTCTCATAAATTCCACTCAATTTCAGTTATCTCTATACAAAGCGAACGGATATAATGCATATATCTCTGATATGATCTCATTGAATCGATCGATAAAAGATATTCGTCATAAAGATTGCAAAAAACAGCTGTATTCAGCGAAATTGCCCACCGTCTCTGTCATTTTTCCATTCCACGAAGAGCACAATTCGACGTTGCTTCGATCCGTCTATTCTGTCATTAACAGATCACCACCGGAACTTTTAAAAGAGATTATTCTTGTGGATGATTTCAGTGAGAAGCCCGCGTTGAGAGAACCGTTGGTTGATTTTTTGAAGAAGAATAAGATTGATCATATTGTCAAGGTGTTAAGGACGAAGTAAGTGTGGCCGGGGATGGTGGCCGAGGATACGACTCGGCCATTATCTAAATTTCCTTGAAAATGGCTTGATTTTGGCTCGTTTTTTGGTATTTTTTGCCTGTTTTTCATTTGAAAAAAAAAGGCCGAAAAATAGCATTTTTGGAGAAAAACAAGTCAATTTTTCGGTATTTTTGGCCTGTTTCAAATTGAAAAAATAGAAAAAAGGAATTTTATTATTAGTTACAAAATATAGACAAAAATTGGATTTTTCAGAAAAAAAAACCTTTATTTTTGGTTGAAAAACGACCAAAAAGGCCGAAAAATAGCATTTTTTGGAAACATTTTTTCAATTTTTTTTTGAAAATTGCTCAATTTTGGCCGTTTTTTCGGTATTTTTTGGCTGTTTAAAAAAATGGGGGAAAAAAGAAATTTTATTACAAAAAGTAGACAAAAAATTGGATTTTCAGAAAAAAACAATTTTTTTGGTTAAAAACGACCAAAAAGAGCAAAAATAGCATTTTTAAGAAAAAAAATCAATTTTTTTCTTGAAAATAGCTCAATTTTTCGGTATTTTTTGACTGTTTTAAATTGAAAAATGGAAAAAAGAAGGAATTTTATTACAAAAAGTAGACAAAAATTAGATTTTTCAGAAAAAAATTTAATTTTTTTGTTAAAAACTACCAAAAAAATAGCTAAAAATAGCATTTTTCGGGAAAAAAAGTCAATTCTTTTCTTGAAAATAGCTCAATTTTGGCTCGTTTTTCAGGTATTTTTTGCCTGTTTCAAAATTCAAACTGAAAAAAATGGAAAAAAAACCAATTTTTTGTACACAGAAAACTCGACGAATATTGAAAAATCTTGTAAGGAAACCGGATTTTTCAATTTTTTTCATCGAATTTTTGAAATTTTTTGGAGCTGAAATAGCTTAAAAATCAATTTTTTCGATAAAAAATAACCAAAATGGACCGAAAAAACTAAGAAAATTGACTATTTTTTTAAAAGAGAAATAGCCAAAAGTTTAAAGGCGCATGGTTACTGTAGCTTCGATTTCAAGGACGTAGCCTAGCTTGTCGGATCCTAGGCCATTTTCAAGAGACGAGAAGGCCGAAGATCCGACAAGCTCGGCCACTAAAAATAGCTCGTTTTTCGAAATTTTTTGCCTGTTTTTCATAGAAAAAAAGCTATTTTATTATAGAAAATCGACGAAAAAAAAAGAAGAAAAATTGTTTTAAAAAACTGGATTTTTCAATATTTTTATCGATTTTTGGTTAGAAAATAACCTTTTAAAAAATGAGCAAAAACGAGCTAAGTCGTGGCCTAGTTTGTCGAATCCTAGTCCATCATCCAAAACTTCTAAAAAACAAAAAGTTTCCAGAAAACGCGAAGGTCTAATCCGCGGCCGTCAACTCGGCGCCCAAGAAGCCACCGGCGAGATTCTAATCTTCCTCGACGCTCACTCCGAATGCAATTACAACTGGCTCCCACCGCTTCTCGACCCAATTGCAGAAGACTATCGAACAGTCGTTTGCCCATTTGTCGATGTGATCGATTGCGAGACATATGAGATTCGTCCACAAGACGAGGGAGCTCGCGGCTCGTTCGATTGGGCGTTCAACTATAAACGACTTCCGTTGACGAAAAAAGATCGAGAAAACCCGACGACTCCCTTTAATTCTCCCGTGATGGCCGGTGGTTACTTTGCGATTTCCGCCAAATGGTTCTGGGAATTGGGAGGATACGACGAAGGGTTGGATATCTGGGGAGGAGAACAATACGAGTTGAGCTTCAAAGTATGGCAATGTCACGGTCGAATGGTCGACGCGCCGTGCTCCCGTGTCGCCCATATCTATCGATGCAAATACGCTCCATTCAAGAACGCTGGAATGGGGGATTTTGTGTCGAGGAACTATAAACGAGTGGCGGAAGTTTGGATGGACGAATACAAGGAGACACTTTATAAGCACCGCCCGGGTGTTGGGAATGCGGACGCGGGGGATTTAAAATTGATGAAAGGGGTTCGAGAGAAACTCCAATGCAAATCGTTCGATTGGTTTATGAAAGAAATCGCATTCGATCAGGATAAATATTATCCGGCAATTGAACCGAAAGCCTCCGCTGAAGGAGAGATCCGACACGCCGCCTCGAATCTCTGTATTGATACTCAGTTTAAAGAGCAAAATCAACGTTTCGGACTTCGAAAATGTCAATCGGATGAGAAGGATGGAGGAGGAGAACAGGATTTGAGGTTGACGAGATGGCATGATATTCGGCCAAAGGGAAGGAAGATTTGTTTCGATGTTTCGCAGAGTATTGATAAGGCGCCTATTATTCTTTTTGATTGGTAAGTTATGCTGACCTAGATTTTCTCCTCGGCCACCAAAAAAACTAGTCCCTCCACGGGGCGGCGAACTTGACAAAAAGTGGTATCTCGAAAACTGAACCGCTGTTTTTTCTAAAAATTCGCTGGAATATTCGGATAGACCTGTTAAACATTCCTTGAAAGTTTCAAGTTGATCGAAATCCTCTAACCTGGTTAACAATGGACAAATGTGCGAAAAAACAGGGAAAAAACCAGAGTTGTTCGGAATTCCGGATTCCAGATTCCGGATTCCGACCTTTTTCCAATTCTGGATTCCAGTTTCCAGATTCCGGAAAAAAAAATTAATTTTCCGTTTTCCGGTGTCTATTGTCCGAGATTTTTATTGAAATAAAAATTATTGATTATCATTATGGTGGTGTTTTCTTCCGTTTTCCGGATTCCGAATTCCGTATTCCGTTTTTCGGGAAAACATTTTTTCCGAATTCCGAAAATCGCATTCCACCCAAAACAGCAGAGTTGTGCGGAATGAGATTGTGGGAATTCCGAAAAAATGTTTTCCCGGAAAACGGAATTCGGAATCCGGAATAATTTTTTCTCGGAATCTGGAATCCGGAATAAAATGTTTTCCCGGAGTATGGAACTCGGAATGCGGAATGCGAAAAAACGCGGAATCCGGAAAAAAAACATTTTTCCCGGAAAACGGGATTCGGAATCCGGCATAATTTTTTTTCCGGAATAAAAATTTTTCCCGGAATATGGAATTCGAAATCCGGAATAGAGTTTTATCCGGAATCCGGAAAACGGAAAATTTATTTGTTTTTTTCGGAATACGGAATCCGGAATTCCGCACAACTCTGCAAAACAGCCGTTTTTCGCTGACTTTGAAGCTTGATTTCTCGAAAACTGAACCTTTTCTGAAATTTTGCCAGACTGTTTAAAATGGTGAACTACACACTCAACAAGTTTGGTGTCGATTCAATCATTTTTTCGACTGAGTATCAAATGCAAAATTTTCTAGGGGTCTAATCTCTCTTAAAATTGCAATTTAAATTACAGTCACTCGATGAAAGGAAACCAACTCTTCAAATATCGCGTCTCACAAAAACAAATCTATCATCCCGTTTCGGGTCAATGTCTAACCGGTGATGAAAACGGAAAAGGATTCTTGCATATGAAGAAATGCGATAGCTCATCGGATCTTCAAAAATGGACGTGGCAATCGATCGATAATGAGTTGTTGGAGACGCGACAGAATAATGAGGCCAAGGAGCAGGAATAATAATGTATATAATTCTGATGATTAACTATTTTTTCTAGAAAAATTCGAAAATATTTAAAAATCACGGGGATGCTTTTTTCACTTTCCAAAGAGGTTGTTGTATTTAATACTTGTTTTTTAATAATTTTATTGCATTTATTATGAAATTTTTTTCCTAAAAATTTGATTTTTTGTAAAATTTCGGGTTAAAACCATCTTATTCATTACATATTTTTTCAAAATATTCACACAAAATTTTCTTGGAATGTCTATCAAAATTTTCAAAATTATTTCACATTGAATTATAAAACAAATCTCCAATATCTCTTCCCAAATTGAAGACAGAAGTGCTTTCAAGATTACATAGAATTGCGACGCAGACTCCGGATGATTCAGAAGACGATCCGGGTTTAATGAGGAGAACGGAGGAGGCTCCGACGGCGGCGCCCGTGTGGTAGAAGAATGGGGAATTCGCGCTGGAATAGGGTTTTTTGAGTTAGTAATTGCGCTCCATCGAATTTTTTTTTTGCAATTTTGCCATTACAGTACCACTAGGAATCAATCGGTTACGTCTACAGTTGCGCCCTACTTCACCAAAAAATTTCTCTCCTAATTTTTGACCGAAAAATTTGTTTTTCACGTTTTTTTTAATTTTTAACGTTTAAACATTTGATACTCAGACAACAGTCAACGGGATAAAAGGTAAGCAGCGAGTTTTTACGTTCCGCTAGGGCGCGTTTGCACACGTAACCGTTTGATTCAAAGTGCAGTACCGTTCAAAAGTTTATAGAAATATGTGTTTTTCAGTTGATTTTCGGTCAGTTAGGCCATTTTCGGCGGTCTGGAGCAGAGTTGTACGGAATTCCGACTTCCACTTCCGTTTAAAAAAAATACAATTTTTGTCACCCGAGAAACGACGAAATCAGTATTCTGCAGTCAAGATTTGAATATATACGGTTCTGGTAACAAATATTGACTTTATTTTCATAAAATATTCCGATTTCCGACTTCCGCGCATTTGTTCACTTCCGATTTCCGACTTCCGTAGAGGAAAGTTCACCTCCGACTTCCGTTTAAGGAAATTTACTTCCGACTTCCGTTTAAGAAGATTTATTTCCGACTTCCGTAAAATAAAGTTTAATTCCGACTTCAATTAAACTTAAGGAAATTTCACTTCCTTACAACTCTGGTCTGGAGCTCGGCTCTCATCTTTCCGATCACTCTGATAATTTTTGGGGGTGATCGAAAATATATAAATCGAAAAATAGCTGAAAAACTAGGCATTTTCAAAAAATTCTATGAATGCAAAGTTTTTAATTTAGGTTTGTTTTATACCCTCAACAATTTTCAGAATGATCGGAAACTTGAGAGCCGAGCTACAGTAACCTGAAAATGGTCAAAATGGCCGAAAATCAACTGAAAAACACGTTTTTCTTTAGAGTCAGTAATTGCGCTCTACCGCAATTTCGCTGTTTTTTTTTTGGCTGAGTATTAAACGTCTTACATATTCCCATCAATCGATTTCACCTCCTTCCCATCCACCAAAAACCATCCCAATCCTGTCGATGTCTTCGAATCAACCTCCACTTGTTCCGTGATAAATTTCCGAATCGTTTCTCTTTTTATCAAATTCCGTCTCGTCTCGTCTCGATAAGAATAAAGAATCGCGTTGGCGAATATCAATAAATCCGTCACGCTCGAGATTATCCCACCACCGGCGTACTTATTCGAGCAATCCACTTCGGGACAATTCTCGAGAATATTCTTTGAATTCCGCTTATAATAGCTCACTCTTCCCGCCACAATTTTCTCCTTCACGTCGACCTGAGTATTCCTCATTCCGAGATCCGCGAAAAGTTGCGTCGCCATTTGTCGATACGATTTACCGGAGCATTTCTCTAAAACCGCTCCGGCTAGGGTTAGTCCGAAGGTGGTATAGGCGAATTTCGATCCGGGTTTTTGGGTCAAATCGTCGTTTTTGAATATTTCCAGAGCGTCGATGGAGGTTGGATATGACTTGTTGGATAGGAATTCCGAGACCGAAGTGTTGTTATTTGATGGGTCTTCGAGGGATGGCGATTTGTTCTGAAACAAAAGTTTTTCGTTAAAAAAAATGCAAACGCGCACGCTATCCGCTAGTTCCAATGAAGAAAAATGAGTTGGCAAAATTCAATAGGGCGCGTTTGAAAAAACGTGAAAAAATTTATAATTTTTTGTACTGAAAAATGAGTTTTTTAGGTCAAAAAAATTGTTTTTGATAATAAATTGAAAATGTTGTATGAAAAATTGATAGAACTGACAGAGACGAATTTTTTGAGAGGTCAAACGTCTAATTTGAGTAAGTTTGAGAGGCGGTAGAGCTCTTTTTATATTAGGCTTGAAAAAACAGTTTTTTGAAAATTTCAGAACTTTCAAAATAAAATTCCAAAAAGTGCGATGAAAAATTGATAGAGTAAGTAATTACGAACCTTTTGAGATTTTGTTTGTGAAAATTCATGGAAAACGAATGGCGCTAGAGCTCTTTGAACATTTTGGTTATAGGACACTTTGATGAAAAAGTGCAAGATTTTTATCAAAACTTGACTTTCAAAAGTTTTAAAGCTTAGAAATCATTAAGTATCATGTCTAAGCAAGGTTTAGAAGCAAATGTTCAAGCAGTTCGGTTTTTAGAGATAGATTTTGGTCAATAACTTTGACATAAAATTCGCAGCTTTTTCTCTTAAAAGTCAGGAGAATCCTTTGTTTTGAGACTGATTTTAAGCTAATAAATGAATATAGGACAACTTTAGAGGCTCCCTGTTCCGGAATTTTGTTTTTTTCACCCAATTTGGCTCGTATCTGTATCAATCGGTTTTTGGCCTCCAGTGTATACTCGTCAAAAATATCCAAGTTATCAAAATTGAATTCATTTTGATTGCGATATCATTTTCTTATGTCTTCATCTCAAAAATTATTCAATTTTTGGCAACCACAACTTGTCATAAAGCGGTTTTTGCTCAGAAATTGGCCATTTTTCTGAACTCATTGAAAAACCAAAATCCTTCGGTCAAAACTTTGTGGGAACATTAAAAAAAAATTATGTTCTATTTATAACCCATATTTGCTTTGTTTCTGTTCAATTTTCGCTTAAAAGTCCGATAAATCATGTTAGACTTTCAAAATTTTTTGGTATCGAGAAACGCGCCTTATCACGTGAAAAGCGTCAAAGAAAAATTCTCAGAACCTTATTGGAACTAGCGGATAGCGTGACGCGCTCTATTGACAGCAAAAGAAAATTTTTTTAATGCGCTAAATTGGAATTTTGCCGATTTTTATCAATGGAGCGCACTTGCTATTTTCCAGGAATGTTGGGTTGTTTGAAAAAATTGTTATTTTTTATGCAAACGCGCTCTATTGACAAAAAAAGCAACTGCGCTCCACTGGCTAATTTTTTTGTTGGGTGTATTTTTAAAATTTGTTAAAAAATACGCTAAATTGGAATTTTGCATATTTTTATCAATGGAGCGCACTTGCTATTTTCCAGGGATTTTGGGTTTTTTTTTCTGAAAAATGGTTATTTTTAATGCAAACGCGCTCCGAGAACCTTTAGAGGGTGCGCTCCATTAACAAAATTTGCCTAAATTAATTCCAAAAAATACTTTCAACTACTTTTATCAATGGAGCGCACTTGCTTTTTCCCAAGGAATTTTTTCTGAAGAAATTTCTTTTTGCTTTTCTAATGCAAACGCGCTCTATTGACAAAAAAGCAAGTTACCGTAAATACTGTAATAGAAGCACACCTCTAGTAGAAGCACACCCTTCAATAGAAGCACACCGAGGGCGTGTGGTGTCGCGTCTTAATAGGCAGAAAAAACCTCAAATTTCACTAGCTCCTTTCGGATTGACCCGAAAAACTATTCTCGATCACTGAAAACCGGTACATCACAAATTGTTTCAATATTTTTCTATAAAACTCCGGGATGTCATTTTTCAAAAATCACAGTTGAAAAATAGAAGCACATGTGCTTCTATTACAGTATTTACGGTAGCTAATTTATTTTTCTGGGGAGCGTTTTTTCAAAGTTCGCGCTAAATTCGAATTCTGTTAATTTTTATCAATAGAGCGAATTTACTAACATTTCTCTGCAACGCACTTATCAACAACCAACACACCAAACACCGTGGCCTAGAAACCCCCGGCCATGTGACCGCCGAGACCTCCCCTTTCCCTCACTATTTCCCCTGCAAACTGATCTCTGTCACTCCATGTTGACGACATTTTTTTTTCGTTTTTCTAGATTTTTCTCTTGAAATCTCTCGACTAATTTTGTCTTTTTCATTCGAAATTCAGCCATTTTTTTCTTCAGAATCACACAAAAAATGTCGCTTCAAATTGGCTCCGCCGCAAAATCGCTGCTCACCAAAATCACAATGCCGGCGGTTTCTTCGATTGCTCAGTATCATGAAAAGGTGAGTTTTTATTGATTTTTTCGAAAAAAATTCGATTCAAAAAACTCAAAAATTCAGGTCATCGATCACTACGAGAATCCGCGAAACGTCGGCTCGTTGGACAAGAACGATCCAAGCGTCGGCACCGGAATCGTCGGCGCGCCGGCGTGCGGTGACGTCATGAAATTGCAGATTAAGGTAGTTTTTTTGAAATTAAATGAGAGAATAATTTCTAATTTTTTTTAAATTCAAGGTCGACGACAACGGAAAAATCGTCGAGGCGAAATTCAAGACGTTCGGATGCGGAAGCGCGATCGCCTCCTCCTCCCTCGCCACCGAATGGATCAACGGAAAGACCATCGAATACGCGTCGAAAATCAAAAATGACGAAATCGCCAAGGAGCTGTGTCTTCCGCCAGTCAAATTGCACTGTTCCAGTTAGTTTTTACCTGCCCCCAGATATCTAGGGAAAGTGCCGCGCACATTTAGTTCGCGTGTTTGGCTAAGTGGATAGTGGCTTTGTCGGCCGCCCGAAAGGTCACAGGTTCGATCCCGCGGGGGTGAATTTTTTATTCTTTTTTATTCACTTTCCAAACGACTGCGGACATCCGGACATCACTTTTTTTCATAATTAATTATATTTTCAGTGCTCGCCCAAGACGCCATTCAAGCGGCGCTCAAGGACTATCAAAAGAAGCAAAAGAAGGCTTAAAAATCTGTAAATTTCCTCTTTTTTTTCCTTGTTTTCGTTTTAGAATTCTCTCTCTCTCTCTTTTTTTTTTTAAATATATAAATCTCTTTTCAAAAAAAGAAACCTTTGGATTCGCATAATGTCGAATACCGGCGGAATGCGAGAGAAGTTGTCGCATCGTGATCGTCACTTCCTCGTTTTCGAATTTTTTCGCCGGGAATTCCGAGAGATATTTCTGCAAAATTTTTCAGATTTTAAAAAGGAGCAATCGCGCCCCACTGCACTGTGCGATAGAGCGCGATTACTTACCCGAATATCCGCATCCAAATCCAACTTCCCGTTTTCGACGAGCATCGCCGCGAGCGTCGCACATATCGGTTTACTAATACTCGCTATTCGCATCACCGAATCCGGTGTACACTTGGCCGAACTTTCCAGATTCGAATACCCGAAACCGCTCTTCCATATTAGTTTTCCGTCGACGGACACGGCCACCGCGAGACCGGGGATTCCTTGGATTGCCTGGAAGAGAATTATTTTTAGTCCATGGACTGATTTTTTCCGGATTTTCTAGTCCCCCTACCATAGTGGTCTCCACCATCTCCTGAGCCTTTTTAATCCTATTTTCTAGATCGTTTTTCTCGGATTTTTCGGATTTCCGGGTGGCGACGATGGGGACGGCTAGGGCGGTGGCTCCGAGGAGCATTCGTGGATAGGAGGTGTACCAGGGCATCTGAAAAAGCTGGAATAAAGATCAGAAATTTGAAATATTTAGCTGGAAAAAAAAGAAATATTCCAATGAAAATTTACATTTAGAAGCTCCAAAAAAGCTAAAAAAAATAAAAATTTCAAAAAAAATAGAAATTCCTGAAAAATTCATTGAGCAATTTTTAATAGCTTTCGAAAAAAAAAATTCAAAAATTATCGATTAATCAAGCGATCGACGGAGACGGCGGTTCGATCGTTTCGATGAGATTGCTCGCTTCTTCGGCTTCACTGAACGCGTTCTGGAATTTTTTTTTATTAAAAATAGCAAATTAGGGGGACTAGAAAATCATGGAAGAACTTTTTCTAGTGTGATTTTCTAGTCCCCACGTGAATTTCCAACCTTAACCAAACTACATAATAAGTTCGCCGACATATCGTCGACTAGTTGAAGGAGGTGGAGTTGATATCGAGTCGTTGGACTTTTTTCGACGAATACGGCGTGCGGCCTGGAAAAGAAGTGAGATGGGCGGTACATAAGAAATTTGTATTTTTGGGTATTTTTGTATGCAGTCGCGCCCTACTGAACTGTCAAATTTGGCTTCAGTTGGCTGAGTATCAAACGTAAAAATTCCCATTTTTGAAAATGGGATTTTTTACATTTGACACTCAGCCAACTGTACTGAAGCAGCCAAATATGACAGTGCAGTAGGGCGCAATTGCAGACTTAATTTTTTAAATCCTGGTTTTCAAGTTTTTTCGACATTTTTCGACTACTTTTTAATGAAATTTTCTTTAAAAAAAACCGCTAAATTTCAGCCAAAAATCTCTAATTTTGGACCATAAAAAAAAAATCAATTTTTCCTCATTTTTTTCCAATTTTTCGGGCTTTTTTACTTTAAAAATTCACTGAAAAAATCGTTTTTTTATTCCTGAATTTTCACAAAAAAAACCTCAAGTTTGATACTCAGCTTACTGATTTAATTATGATTTTAACGTAAGCAGCTAAATTTGACAGTGCAATAGGGCGCAATTGCAGACTTTATTAGATGAAGTCAGGGTTTTCAAGTTTTTTGAACATTTTTCGACAATTTTTCATGTCATTTTTTAGAAAAAACTACTAAAATCAGCTAAATTTTAGCCAAAAATCCCTAACTTTGGGTCAATTAAAATCCAGTTTTTCAAAAAAAAAAAATCAAATTTTCGCAATTTTTTTCAATTTTCAGACTTTTTTACTACGAAAAAATCGCTTTTTCCCTAATTTCTCCCCAAAAAATCCCCAAAATCCGTCATTTCCTCCAAACTCACTTCCCAAATCCATCGACAAAAGTTGTCAACAAAACCAGCTCGATCAACGGAATTCTCAGTTTGACTAGTCGCGTTTTCTGCGACGAAATCCTTAAATCAGGTAGTTTTTTCCAAAATTTTGGGCATATTGTGGGCACGGTGCCGCTTCTAAGCGCCAGTGATGAGCGGAATTCCGCGTTCCGCAAAGAAGTTATTTTCCGTTTCAGATCGCGGAAACGGAAAACATTTTTTCCCAGCTCAGATCGGGATTCCGCTCACTGTTAAGCTCCACATTTTTCGGCACCGTGCCCCTTCCGTGCCCCTTCATTACCTAAGTCCGTGCTTCGTCACCTCCATAAAAACGTCTTGATTTCCGGATTTGGCTAATTTTCCCAAAAGTTGACTACTCTCCAAATGTTCCACAATTTTTTCCTCGAGCGATCGACTACACGAAGTCCCATTTTGAATTAAGGAATTTATCTGGAACATTTTCTTTAAATTTATTTAAAAAAAAATCGTTTAAAAATCGATTTTTCCCCAAAAAATCGATAATTTCTATTGAAAAATCACCTCCTGAACTGCCACGTAGACCGCCGAAATCCTTGGATCCGTCATTTAAAAAAAATTAACACAAAAAAAAAAGGAAAAAAAGAAGAAAAAGTCGTCAAATTGCATGTATTTACATAGTGTTTGCGGAGCTGATAAAGGAAAATATGTTCATTTCTTATCGAAAAAATACTCCAAAAACACTCCAAAAAATCGGGAAAAAACCGAAAAAAAATTGAATTATTGTGGATTTCTTAAAACGGGCGGTGTCTGCGTCATACTCGATCCGGCCGTTTCGTCGTTGAGTTGGCTGTTGAAACGAATCGCTTGATGGGGAGTTATCGAGTTTTGATATGTGGAATCGCGGAACGGGGTTCTCTGGAATTCAGTAATTGCGCTCCATTGCACTTTTCGCTGCTTTTCGGCTGAGTATCAAACGTTTTCTCTCTTTTTTCCACATTTGATCCTCAGTCAAAGTGCAGTGGAGCGCGATTTGCATACCATATTGGGATTAGCGTACGGCGAATTCTGTCCGAGGACCGTTTTGTATCCAGTGGGGAGTGTCGTGGTGGTGATTCCGAGAGGGGTTAGGGAGTTGGTGGGAGCCGGACTGAAGCGCTGGTTACGGTACATTAGGAGTCCTGGAAATTGAAAAAAAAATTTAATTAGAAATTCCGATAGTTTGGGGACGTGGCCGAAGTTTTTCTAGGCCATCTAAAATGATGGAAAAAAAGCCTGTAATTGCGCTCTATTGCACTACCAAATTTGACGAGATTTCGCTGCTTTAATCCCGTTGGCTGAGTATCAAACGTTAAAAAATAGTTTTTCTCTACGTTTGATACTCAGTCAACGAAATTAAATGTAAGCAGCGAAACCTGGCAGTGCAGTAGAGCGCGATTGCAGTAGAATGTTTTCAAATTTCATTTTAAAATTTCATTCTTGTGGCGTGGCCGAAGTGTTTCTAGGCGCCCTAAAACCGCGGGAATTCAAAATTTACACAAAAAAAAATCGCGAAATTAAGTCTGTAATTGCGCTCTATTGCACTTTCGCTGCTTCAAATCCGTTGACTGAGTATCAAACGTTCAAAAAAAAAATAGTTTTTTTTACGTTTGATACTCAGCCGAAGAAATTAAAAGTAAGCAGCGAAACCTGGCAGTGCAATAGAGCGCTATCGCAGAGGGTTTTTTCAAATTTAATTTGAAAATTCCGTTTTTTTTTGGGCCATGGCCGAAGTTTTTCCCGGCCTCGACCCAAAAGGAAAGGCGGAAATCCAAAAAAGAAGCGAAACGTAAAAGTGAGATTTTTTGAATTTTAACTAAAAATTCAGTTTTTTTTTGGGGAAGTGGCCGAAGTTTTTTAGGTTTCCTAGGCCACCTAAACATCGGAAATTCAAAAAAAGGAAGACTAACTCTCTTTAACACCCTCATTCTCTGCTTTCAACCGCTCAAAACTATCGATAACCTCTGCCAATTTCAACTTCTCCTCCTCCAATTCCTTCCTCAACATTCCAATTGTCTCCGTCAAATTCCCAACCATCGAATCCTTCTCCTTTAAATCCGCTTCCAATTCCTTTAATTTCCTCACATCCAGACTCTGTTGACACTGTTGCGCATCATTCCTCTTCAAAATCTTATCCGCCTTCTCTAAATTCCTTCGAATCGCCACGTTATCCCCACGAAGGCGTCCAATTTCTTTCTGATGCGAATCATTTTTATTCTGCTCCTCTTTCAACATCTCTGCGACGATATCTCGTTCTTCTTGGCACAGTTCCAAGTCTCGTTTCAACGAATCCAGCTCATTTTGAAGATCCGAAATCAAATCGTCTTTTTCTTCGGCCAACACACGAATATTCTCTCTTTCCTCTTTCACTAACTCCAATTCATCTTCTAATTCACGAATTTTCTCAGACTCCTCCTCGAATCGCTCTTTTTCCCCCGTTAATCTATTATTTTCCTCCTCTAAATCCACACATTTCAATTTCAACGTCTCCAATTCATCGGAGGCTTTATGAAGAGAAGTCAGCTTCGACGCTTGGCTAGAACAGATTTTTAGAAGATGCGAAATCAGATGATCCCCACGGACGGCCGTCAATTTCATCGCGAAAATTCGGCCCTTGCTGATCGGCGTTTTTGAGAATAATTCGAATCTGGAAATTCGAAAAAAAATTTTTTTTTTTTGGCGAAATTCGGCGATTTTTTCCTTTACAGAATAGCACATTTTTCTGAAAATCAGCCCATTTTATTCAGTTTTTCATGCTGATCATTTTTTCAGTTGAAAGTTTTCCACGAAATTGCCTCCGAAGGGCAGAAAACCTCGTGGAAGAGTTTACACGAAAACTCGGCCACCGCTTTTACCGTTTCGGCGCGTCATTTTAACGTGTTTTCATACAAATTTTGCTTTTGAAAATTATGGAAAACGACTGAAAATATAGAAAAGTGGCAGATAAATCTGAAATTATCGATTTTCTGAAGTGAGACGGCGCGCTGAAACGAGAGAAACCAGTGGCCGAGTTTTCGCGAAAACTCTTCCACTGCGTTTTCTGCCCTTCGGAGGCAATTTCATGAAAAACTTTCAACTACAAAAATGATCAGCATGAAAAACTGAATAAAATAGGCTAATTTCCAGAAAATTTTGCTATTCACTAACGGCAAATTGAAATTTTTGCAGGAAAAATTTTTTTTAACTATTGAAAAACTGCATTAAAAAACGACTTACGAACAAAAACTCCTCTCCGAATCCAGAATAATATTGATTTCAGTGGGTTTCCCATGATCGATAATACTATGATAACCGGGCTTCTTTCTCGCCTCCTCCCCATCATCCTCCCCATTTTTCACAATATTTTTGCACAAAAGATGTTGAATAATCACTTTTGGGAACGTATCAAAGTCCACGATCAAGTCGTGTTCTCTTGCCAACGTTTGATATTTCTCATTGTTCAACACCTCGGCAAACAGGAATTCAAAATCATCGGAACGACTAATCTCGAATTTTAGCTCTTTTTCACCCGTCGACTCGCTTCGCTGCTCCAGAATTTTCAGCTTTACTCGCGTTTTGTAGGCTCTGAAATTGGTTTTTTTGTTTTAATAAATAATAAAAAAATTACTTAAAATCCGATTGATTCGAGCTCAGTGGTTGATGAAGCGACGCGTTGAGCGTTTGATCGAATAGGGCGAGTCTGCTAGTCATTTTTATCAGTAAAAATCTGAAAAAAAGCTGGAATTTCGAGTAAAAACGATGAAAAATTGAAAAAAAGATTGTCGCGCAAAAAAAAATAATTTCAAGATCGCGCGCTTTGCTTGTGTTTGCGGACTTTGTGTATGCACACAATGCATTTTAGTTGACGCGCAGGGAAATAATAATTTTTTTTTGGAATATCCTGGGGTTTTGGGGTTTTTCTGAAGAATTTTGGGGTTTTTTGTGTATAAAAATGTATAAAATCGATGTATTCATGTCGGGAAATAAGATTTTCCGTTGATTTCCTGGGAAAAATGGGGTTTTTCGACCTAAAATGAATTTTTATTAAAAATATTTTTTTCCTTGAATTTTCAAGAGTTTAGGCCTATTTATGGTTAATTTTAGCTTTTAAAAATGAATTTTCACATTAAACTCAACGATTTATCAATTCAATTCGTCTTTTTCCCGATTTCTCTGCTATTTTCCCTCTCAAAACGTTCCCAACAAGCTAAAAACCGATTTTCAGGGAATGAAGCGAATCCAATCGGAGCTTTTCGCTCCGTATCGATTCATGGGCGTCGTGACCGGTGATGTAAGTCAAAATTTCAAAAATTTTTGCCCAAAAATGAACTTTCCAGGTCGCCCCATCGATCCGCTCAACATTTGTTGGTAAAAAGTCGACTCTATCGGTTCTCTGTCCCATTGACAACGTTATCGTTCAGTATAACGGAATGAAATTGCGCGCCATCGGAATGTCGGAGCCTTTAAGCGACAAAATCTCGGCGGTGGCTTCTTCCAGCACGTAAGACACCTTTTTTCCCCGGAAAATGGTTCAAAAATATCATTTTTCTTGCAGAGAAGTGTTCGCCGCGCATGGAACCACGATTTCATCTCTTCATTTCTGTCGAGAAGTCAAAAATTCGATTGATTTAGGAGAAAATATCAAGTTTATGCACCTTATCGGCACTCAACTCGTCGCCATCGACACCTCATCTGGTATCCACGTCATCGACACGACTGACGGCGAATTTCAGAAGACTCTTCATATGGAAGGATCCGAGAATTTCGAGATCACCTCAATATGTCATCCGAGCACTTATCTCAATAAAATTGTCATTGGAAGTGGTCAAGGGAAGCTGCGGATTGTGAATATTCGTTCGGGGAAGGTTATTCATGAATTTCAAAGAGATTTTGGATCGAGGATTACGGTTTTGGAGCAGACAACGGCGTTGGATGTGTTGGCGATTGGAATGGAGAACGGGGGAGTTGTTCTGTTCAATGTGAAAATGGATAAGGTCTTGGCATCGTTTAGACACGATTCAAGAATCACTGGTGTCGCTTTTAGGTGGGTTTTTTAACTGAAAATTAGGATTTTTCGGCTAAAAATTTAGAATTTTTTGCCTGAAATTCTAGAATTTTTCAGCTCTGAAATCAGGGTTTTTTTTCTGAGATTCAGGATTTTTAGCCAGAAAATTTTATATTTTTACCTGTTCTAAGGCAAAAACTCGGATTTTTAAGCCCTGAAAAGCTGGATTTTTTCCGTAAAAATCAGCTTTTTAGGCTAAAAATAACAGGATTTTCAGGCTGAAATTTAGGATTTTTTGACTGAAAATCCAGAATTTTACGATCGGAAATTAGGATTATTAGGCTAAAAATTCAGGATTTTTTGCTAAAAATGCCCAATTTTTTGGCTCTGAAATCAGGATTGATTTGACTGAAAATCCAGTATTTTTAGGCTAAAAATCATGATTTTCTGACTGAAAATCCAGATTTTTTTGGCTCTGAAATCAGGATTTTTGATCTGAAAACCCAGAATTTTTCAACTAAAAACTTGGATTTTTAGGCTCTGAAAAGCTGGATTTTTTGCCTAAAAATCAGCTTTTTAGGCTAAAAATAACAGGATTTTCAGGCTGAAATTTAGGATTTTTTGACTGAAAATCCAGAATTTTACGATCGGAAATTAGGATTATTAGGCTAAAAATTCAGGATTTTTTGCTAAAAATGCCCAATTTTTTGGCTCTGAAATCAGGATTGATTTGACTGAAAATCCAGTATTTTTAGGCTAAAAATCATGATTTTCTGACTGAAAATCCAGATTTTTTTGGCTCTGAAATCAGGATTTTTGATCTGAAAACCCAGAATTTTTCAACTAAAAACTTGGATTTTTAAGCCCTGAAAAGCTGGATTTTTTCCGTAAAAATCAGCTTTTTAGGCTAAAAATAACAGGATTTTCAGGCTGAAATTTAGGATTTTTTGACTGAAAATCCAGAATTTTACGATCGGAAATTAGGATTATTAGGCTAAAAATTCAGGATTTTTTGCTAAAAATGCCCAATTTTTTGGCTCTGAAATCAGGATTGATTTGACTGAAAATCCAGTATTTTTAGGCTAAAAATCATGATTTTCTGACTGAAAATCCAGATTTTTTTGGCTCTGAAATCAGGATTTTTGATCTGAAAACCCAGAATATTTCAACTAAAAACTTGGATTTTTAGGCTCTGAAAAGCTGGATTTTTTGCCTAAAAATCAGCTTTTTAGGCTAAAAATAACAGGATTTTCAGGCTGAAATTCAGGATTTTTAGCTCTGAAATCAGAATTTTAAAGCTATTTTTCAGCTGAAAATTAGGATTTTTTGACTGTGTGTTCCAGGGATTTTTCAGCTATAAAATCTCTTGTTTTTAGGCTGAAAATATTTTGTATTTCCGCTAAAAATTCAGGATTTTTTGTCTGAAAATCCAGGATTTTCATCTGAAAATGAGTATTCTTAGCCTAAAATTCCAAGATTTTTGGCTAAAATTGATGGCGTTTCATTTGAAAATCAGGATTTTTAGGCTCTGAAATCTTTTTTTTTTCTGCTGAGTGTGTGGGTTTTTAGGCTGAAAATTATAGATGTTTAGCTAAAAATCTGAATTTTCGAAACTGAAAATCCAGAATTTCCTACTAAAAACCATTTTTTCCTGCTCTGCAATCCCACATAACCAAAAACCGAATTTTCCAGGAACGACGGTGAAGCTTCGATGGTAACCGCCGACGAGAACGGAACAATGGCCATTTGGGATCTCGAGAAACAGGAATTACTCGGAAAAATCACGAAAACCCACACAAACGAGATCAATTGTCTTCATTTCGTTCCGGGGGAACCGATTATGCTCTCCGCTTCTCATGATAATTCTCTTCGTTTGTGGATTTTCGATGGAGCCGATGGGATGCCAAGGGAATTGATTCGGATGGAAGGACACTCGAAACCGTGTGTTAGCGTCGCGTTTGCCGGCAAAAATGAGGTATTTTACGTTAAATTTCGTTGACTGAGTATCAAACGTGAGAAATTGGAGTTTTTTCAACGTTTGATACTCAGCCAACGAAAAAAAAAGTACGCAGCGAAATTTGAAAGTTCGATAGGGCGAGATTGCAGAGTTTTTCCCAGTGAAAAAGTGATTTTTATGTCGGAAAATGCGCTCTATTGCACTTTGGCTGCTTTAAAGGAGTTGGCTGAGTATCAAACATTAAAAAATGCGGATTTTTCAACGTTTGATACTCAGCCAACGAAAAAAAAAGTACGCAGCGAAATTTAAAAGTGCAGTAGGGCGCGATTGCAAGAAAAAAAAGAAGAAAAAATGAGTATTATGTCAGTAAATACTCTCTACTACACTTTGGCTGCTTTAATGACGTTGGCTGAGTATCAAACGTTAAAAATATGGATTTTTTAAACATTTGATACTCAGCCAACGAAAAAAAAGTACGCAGCGAAATTTAAAAGTGCAGTAGAGCGCGATTGCAGACTTAATCACATCAATCCCATTAATTTCCCTTTTTCCAGGTCCTCTCCGCTGGAAAAGACGGATCCGTCCGAAAATACGACGTCACCTCGCTTACAATGCGTCAAAAGCTCGGAACAGTTGCTCAGCTTCCCAAGTATGTCCCCCTCTATTAGAAGGGCACTCCTTTAAAAAATCAATTTTCAGAGGAACAGCTATCACCAGCGAGATGGAAGTGCGAAACGTGGAGGAGATGGTGTTCGGATGGCAGAGAGAGGCCGCGTGGAATAACGTTTTTTGTCGGCAAAAGTGATTTTTTTTTCTGAAAAAGAACCTCTAATAAAAGGGCATGTATTCAGGGGAGATACGAAGGTGACGACGTGGCAATCGAGGAATAATACACATGGAGGATTCACACTTCAACACGATCGATTCAAGAAAAAAGTGGATTTCATTGATGCGAGGGCGACGGCGCTTTGTCTTAGTCCTTGTGGAAATTTCGTTTTTATTGGGTATTCGACAGGTAGGGGATTTTAAGGGGTTACTGTAGTTATAGCTGTGGCCGAGGTTTCCGAGTTAGTACCTTAGGGTACAGTAACCATGCGCCTTTAAACTTTAAGGAGGAAAATCCCAATAGTTTAAAGGCGCATGGTTACTGTAGCTTCGATGGACGTGGCCGAGTTTGTATCCTAGGCCACCTATCGTAGGGATTATCAGAGATTACTGTAGCTTTAGCTATTGGGTGTGGCCGAGGATCCGACTATTCCAGGTCCTTAAAATCGAGATTACGGTAGCCATGCGCGTTTAAATTTTGGTTTAAAAAAGCCGAAAATGGTATTTTTATGGTAAAAAGTAAGTTTAAAGGGTTACTGTAGTTTCGATTGAATGGTTACTGTAGTTTCGATTGTAAGGACGAGTTAGGATTCTCGGCCACCTATCGTAGGGATTTTCAAGGATTACTGTAGTTTTAGTCGTGGCCGAGGATCCAAGCTAGGCCACGCTCTTAGAATACAGTAACCATGCGCCTTTGGGGGTTTTTTACAAAAAATTAAAGGCGCATGGTTACTGTAGCTTTGATGGACGCGGACTAGTTTGAATTCTCGGCCGCGGCTTTGTTAGCTAAGCAATTGAACATGGTGGCCGAAGATCCGAGTTAGGCTATTCTCGAAGATATTGGAAAAACTATAAAAAATAGCTTTTTTTGAGAAAAGTCCAAAATTTTGATTACTGTAGCTTAAATTTTGACGAACTTTTGATGAATAGTCGGATCCTAGGCCACCTCAGACTACCGTAACCCCTCAAAAACCGAAAAACAATTTTCCAGGCCACATCGACCAATTCAACGCTCAAAGTGGTCGTCACGTCCATTCATTCACCACTTCACCCCCGAAAACCACCAAAAAGAACAAAGCGAAACGTCGAACCCCATCGAAATCGTTCATCAATTCGAACGGATCCCTGATCAACGATTCGCCCGCTTCCGATTCATCTATCACATCCTTGTCCGTCGATCAACTGGGAAGAGATTTGATGAGTACCGATGAGCAAGGTCATATTCTGTTTTGGAGCCTCTCAACGAAACAAGTCACCGCGCGAATGTTCAAAAAAGATGTGAAGCTGGGAATGAGCGCCGCGTGTCCTTGTAATAGCTTAGTCGCCGTTGTCGCAATCGATGAGAACCAGGAGGAGAGTGTGATCATTGTGGATAGAATATGCCATCGAGTGGCTAGAGCATTCAAAAATGTTGGAAAGAAGGTCAACGCGCTGACTTTTTCCCCGAATGGAGAATGGATTTTGGTGGCGGATGACGACTCTTATATTAGAGTTTTCGACGTGATCAACTCCCAATTAATTGATGTTTTGCTATTTTCGAAGCCATGCATTTCGATGGCTTACAATGAAACTGGCCAATTTCTGGTTACGGTACACGAAGGGGAACGGGCGATTTATTCGTGGCTTAACAAAACGCTCTTGGCTCAACAAGTTAATATAAAAGTTCTGGAGCCGGGATATCTTCCGAAATGGGAAACAGAGATTGAGGAGACCGAAGTGATCGATATAGATTCGGATGATGATGAAACGGTGGTGATGGATTTGGAGGTGAAAAAGATGAAGGATCTACAAATTGATTCCTCCATGATCACATTCTCGGGGCTCCCCGCCTCTCGATGGGCTCATCTTCCGGATTTGGCGTTGATTAAGGAGAGGAATAAGCCGGCGGATGGTACGAAAAAGATCAAACAGGCTCCGTTCTTCCTCTCAGCTGCCGCTACACTGGATGGATTCGAATTTCAGACGGAGAGTATCGAGGATGATTTGGGTGGATCTTCATCGAAACATATCACTTCGAAAAGGAATTTGTTGGAGATGGAAAGCGGATTCTCGAAGATTCTTAAAAAGTGTGCCTTTTTATTAGGGGGAACTAAAAAATGTTTTTTTTTTCAGTGCTAACACCAAGGAACACCTTCTGAATGCTTTCGAAGAGTTTTCGGATAAGAGCTTATCTGCGATTGACTACGAAATTCGGAATTTGAATCCAAAAACTCTGCCGATCTTCTTTAGAATGTTGTTAGAGGTATACTGTACTTTAGCTGCTTATATTTAGTTGACTGAGTATCAAATGTTTAAAAATCCGTGTACTAAACCTGGCTTTTTTCGTTTGATACTCAGTCAAATGGGTTAAGGGTAAGCAGCGAAAATGAAGGGTTACGTTAGTCTCAGCGGCTACAGTAATCACCGTACTACTGAAGATTTTAAGCGTGGACGAGCTTGTCGGATCCTAGGCCACTGATCCTAGACTACCGTAACCCTGCGTTTTCGCTGCTTATCCTGAATCCTGTTGACTGAGTATCAAACGAAAAAAAAAACCAAATTAAAATATTTTGGCACTTTTTTTCACGTTTAATACTCAGCCAACGAAATAAAGTGCAGTAGACAGCGATTACAGACTAAATTTCCCCCATTGCAGGTTCTAAAATCGCGTCAAAACTTCGAATTAGTCCAATCCTATCTGACTGCAACCATGAAAATCCATCGAACTCTCGCCTGGAATTCCACTGATCAACCGGAACACGAAGAACTATCGGAAGTGTTGGAAGAGATGAGATTAGTTCAAAGAGAGAATTGGAATGAAATCGAGAATCTCTATGTGGAGAATATGGCTGTGGTTCAGTGGATTAAGAATGCGTTGCTCTAATATTTTTGTTGATTTTTAAAGGTTTTTGACAAAATTGTTATTTTTTGTTTACAAAAATTGTTACCCCCTTTTCGTTGTTGTTGGAATTTTTCTTATTTTTGTTCATGAATATTGTTTTTTCGGTTTTTTTCTTTTTTTGGGAAAATGGGAATCGGAAGGCGGAAATAGGTAGACGGAAATCGGAAATTCACAACACGGAAATCGGAAAACGGAAATAGGAAGCCGGAAATAGGAGATCGGAATACGGAAGTCGGAATGTGGAAAATGGAAGGCGGAAATCCGGAGACTAACTCCGGAAATCGGAAGACGCAAACCGGAAGAAGGAAATAGAAATTCGGAAATAATAAGGCGGAAATCGGAAGACGGAATCCGGAAACTAGAAGACAGGATTCGGAAGACGGAAATCCTTATACGAAGGCGGAAATAGGAAGATGAAAGTCGGGACTTGGGAGACGGAAGTCAGAAATAGGAAGGCGGAACTCGGAAGACACGGAAATAGAGAATCGGAAATCGGATGACAGAAGACGGAAGTGGGAAATCGGCAACAGAAATAGGAAACCGGAAATCGAATTTCGGAAATAGGAAGGCGGAAGTCGAAATAAGGAAATCCTAATTCGGAAGACGGAAATGGGTAGACGAAAGCCGGAACCCGGAAGAAACGGAAATAGGAAAACGGAATTACGATGGCGGAAATCGGAAGACGGAAATCTGAAGACAAAAGACGGAAGGCGGAAATCGGAATGCGGAAAACGGAAGGCGGAAATCCGGAGACTAACTCCGGAAATCGGAAGACGGAAGTTGGAAATCAGGATACAATAATAGGAAACCGGAAATAGGAAAGCGGAAATCGGAATTCGGAAATAGGGACACGGAAGATGGAGATCGGAAGACGGGAGGCGGAAATCCTTATACGGAAAGCGGAAATCGGAATCCGGAAGACGGAATTCAGAAAACGGAAATCGGAAGTAGAAAGGATTATGTCGGAAGAAGGAAATCGGAAATCAGGAGACGGAAGGCGGAAATAGGAAAAGCGGAATTCAGAAAACGAAAGACGGAAGACGGAAATCATATAACGGAAGTCAAAAATAATTTTCAAAAATTCTCGATAAAATTCATCCGATGATAAAAATCAAAAATTGAATAAAAAAATAAAATAATTAAAAAAAAACAAGAAAAAATATGTCACAGCTGAATATAAAATAATTCAAAAAATTCCATAAAAATTCAAAAAAAAAGGAAATCAATGACGTTTAACATAGTTTCCGGGAAATATTCCGAAATCGCCGGTTCGTAACGATGTTCCGATGTACCATCCGTCGTCGCATCGTTCAACCACAAATATTATATCGTTCGTGAATAATTGAAGTTCATCGTCTTTTTGTGGTTGATATGGGTAGACGGCACGGTACCTGAGGAGAGATAGAGAGATAAGGGGTTGGGAGGAGGGTGCAGACAGTGAGAGAGTGTCTAGGTGTCTGCGTCTCTCACAAGCTAGATGCTCTGCTTGTCTGCGTCTCTTGGAAGAGAAACAAGAGTCGCAGGCGGTGAGAGTGTCTAGTTGTCTGCGCCTCTCAAGTCTAGAGTAGGGGGACGCAGACAGTTAGACACTCTAACCTTCGGCGTCTCTCACAAGCTATACACTCTAACTGTCTGCGTCTTTCAGAAGAGAGAAAAGAGAAGCAGACGGCTAGACACCCTAACCCTCTACGGCTCTCACTCTCTCCTCTCCGAAAAGAAAATAGAGACGCAGACAGCTAGACTCTCTCACTGTCTACGTCTCTCTCTCACTGTCTACGTCTCTCTCTCACTGTCTACGTCTCTCTCTCTCTCTCTCTCTCTCTCTCTCTATCTCTCTCTCTCTCTCTCTCTCTCTCTCTCTCTCTCTCTCTCTCTCTCTCTCTCTCTCTCTCTATCTCTATCTCTCTCTCTCTATCTCTCTCTCTCTATCTCTATCTCTCTCTCTCTATCTCTCTCTCTCTCTCTCTCTCTCTCTCTCTCTCTCTCTCTCTCTCTCTCTCTCTCTCTCTCTCTCTCTCTCTCTCTCTCTCTCTCTCTCTCTCTCTCTCTCTCTCTCTCTCTCTCTCTCTCTCTCTCTCTCTCTCTCTCTCTCTCTCTCTCTCTCTCTCTCTCTCTCTCTCTCTCTCTCTCTCTCTCTCTCTCTCTCTCTCTCTCTCTCTCTCTCTCTCTCTCTCTCTCTCTCTCTCTCTCTCTCTCTCTCTCTCTCTCTCTCTCTCTCTCTCTCTCTCTCTCTCTCTCTCTCTCTCTCTCTCTCTCTCTCTATCTCTCTCTCTCTATCTCTCTCTCTCTATCTCTCTCTCTATCTCTATCTCTCTCTCTCTATCTCTCTCTCTCTATCTCTCTCTCTCTCTATCTCACTTACATCTCCGACCCCTTGGGAATCAACGAAGCAGCATTCATCAGAATATTCGCTTCCTTGTTCTTCTTCGTCGTCTGCTCCTCCACCGGCTCGTTGAGTTTTCTGTACTGATCCAGAATGGGCTCTTCGTCGATTTTCGGTTGATCTCGATCGTATTCGATTCGTTTCATTCCGTAGTTATTTTGTGGTTGGGGTTGTGGCTGGCTATGACTTTGAACCGGGTAGTGGACTTGATCAAGGGACCTGAAAAAGCGTGGGGTGAGCAAGAGACGCAGACAGTTAGACACACTAGTCGCCTGTGTCTCTTTGTTCAGGGACGCAGACGGTTAGAGCGTCTAGCTGTCTGCGTCTCCTGCTTAGCTAATGAGAGATGCAGACAACTAGACGCTCTCATTGTCTGCGTCTCTCAAAAAGCTAAACACTCTAGCTGTCTGCGTCTCCTACTTACATATTCAAATTGGAATCCGAACTCGACGGTAGATCAAATCGAACTTTATTACTCGGCGCCACACTAGCCATTGGTTGATACTCCACTGGCTTCTGATACTGCTGATTTATATAAACCTGATCCTCGATCTTCGGAGTCTTTGGCCGATTCGGGAATACTGTAGGCACCTCGGGTACCGTAATCGGTTCCACATACGACGCCGGAAAAATGCCGACGATGCCGATTTGATTACTGCCCTCGAGCCAATTCGAGTCGATTTGTCGTCGTCGTGTGACTATTTCGCCCTGTGATTTGGGATAAGATTTATCTAACGAAGTACTTGTAAGAAAATGGAGAAAGTGATTGATTGGGAATTTTAGTTTTTTTTTTTTGGTAGTTGTGAAACAGTAATATTTATGTTTCAACGAGGTTAGATAATTTTGACGATTAACTTTTTTTTAGTAGGTGGTTTTTATTGACCAAAAAATTTTCTACCAAATATTTTTCTGGAAAACTAAAAAAAACAATTCTTATATGATTTTCCGCAGTTTTTAGGCAAGAAAAAATAAAGTGGCCACGGCCAAAACCGACCTCAGATTAGCGGACAAGGGCACAACCGCCGCGGCCACACGCGCAACAGGTAGCTGGGGTACACCTTGCGTAGATGTTTCAGTAGGCCCGGAGGCAGGTAAACTTTACTTTCAGTTCTGTTGACTGAGTATCAAATGTGAAAAAAACCTTATTTTAATCGAAAATACGGTATTTTATGATCAAAAACAAAAAAAAATTATGATTGATACTCAGTCAACGAAACCACAGGTACGCAGCCAAATTCTGCAAAAAAAGCTTACCCTCTTCAAGCTCAACTCAGTATCACTCCTCGCCGTAAACGGATAAATCGCTCGCATCTTCTGACTATCCGCTTGATTTCCAGAATTAATTTGAACATACGAATTCGGGAATATTCCACACCGTCCGTTCCTTTCTCCTTCCATCCAATACGCGTCCACGTCACGAATTATTCGGACAATATCGCCACGGTTTAGGGGTAGTTCTCTGAAAGCTTCTTCATAATTTTGGGTCCATATGGTATCCTTCTCTAGAAGAATAAAAAAACACTGTTTCAGAAATTTCATATTTTTTTCAGTTTATAAAAATTTTTAATATTTTTAATGTGTATCGTACCAACCTCGAACTTCTCGGCTCGAATTTATAAACGGCAGTTGCCGTCATAATTGGTTGTTGTGGTGTGTAGTTATCCTTATAATTGTTCGTTTCTTGAGAATCATTCGAGAAATCATAAAGAAGACTGTTCAAACGATCCATATTGTTTTGGAGGGATGGTGTAGCTGATGGGCTGGAAAAAAAGTATTGTGATCGAATGTAAGTGAGCCTAATTTTTTTTTTTTTTTTAGTTTTTGAAACTGTAACTTATTATTTTTAGTTTTTTTGAATTTTTTTTCATTTTTTAAAAATCAAAAAAAAAATTTTAAAATTTTAAATCAATTGTTGATAATTTTTTTCTTTCGATATATGAAAATTTCGAAACATGAATTTATTGAATTTTCGAAATAAAAAAACTAGCTGGATGCCTCTAATACAGTAACCATAGAAAATATATCCTACTTGGGAGTGCTTTGACCGTAGGCTGGAGTTATGCTACCAGACTAATATCAGTTTAATTAGGACCCTAAGGGCTGCCAAAAACCGTTTTCTGTTTTTGCGACGGACGTATGTGGGACGAGAAAACTTGACCTATATATTTCAAAATTCCAATTTTCAGCTCAAAAATCGGGTTTTTCGAACTTTTTGAATAAGCAACAGGTTCAGCTAAGCTTCCAAAATTGTTTTTTTTTTAGAAAATTGAAGGAAAAAATTTTCAAAAATTTTTTTTCAAGATCATCAAAAAATTTGAAAATTTTCCGAATATTCCGAGGTCCGTCGCAAAAACTGAAAACTTTTTTTGGTATCCCTTAGGGTCCTAATTGACTTGAAATTGGTCTGATATCATATCTCCAGCCTAATGTCGAAGCACTCCCAAGTTAACAGATTTTTTTACTGCTCAAAGAATCATAATTTTACTGTTATTGCCGGTTCTTAACTGACCAGTCCCAAAACGTCAAAGTTCTCCTATAGTTTTTTATTAAAGTTATTTTTACTGTTTTTGCGAAAAGTTTCACTGACTAAAAAAAATTATCAAAATTATTAATGCAATTTTCGAAACACAGTTGTTTTTATTTTTATAGAATTAGGTATCAGTGTTGCACGGAATTCCGAGTTCCGTTTCCGCTTTCCGTGTTCCGGGCACTGTTAGGTATTCATAAGTTTACTGTTTCAAGTATTGCTAAATCCCATGACTTATTTTCATTCTACATTTCCTCCTTTATCAAGAAACAAATCAGTTTCAAAAGTTTTGCATTTCGATTGTTTTCATTTTTTTGATGATTGATTATGTGAAAAGTTTCAATCAAGTGTATTTTAACAGTTCGCTTAACGCAACGATTCAAAAAACCCTGACTTGTATTAAACAACAAAATGAAACTGTAAAAAAAACCATTAACCAATTTCAGATTGTAATATCTCGACTGTGGTGAAAGCTATCAAAAAGTTGCCAACTAACAAAATGTAGCCCTTCTCATAAGCTACAATTCACTAGTTGACAGCTCTTTGTTAGCTCTAATGACAGCTGAGATAATCTAATTTCAAGTAGCTTTGCATAATTCCACAAATCAGAGAGCTTACGATAAGTATCAGTTACATGGTATAACTGAAACTGTAAAAAACAATTTTTTAAAAAATTTTTTTCCTGTCTCAAAACCAAAATATTTTGGTATCACTCAATCAAAAAAATATTATCTTTCTTTTATAAATAGGGACCAGTTTTAGACAAAACTGATGATCCATTCTCGAGTTACAGACGTTCAAGTACGAAACCTCAATGTACTGATTTTCTCCCCGGCGACGGCGAAATCGGGTCGGCTGGCCGACTAGAAATGTCGAACCACCGACCTCGAGATCGACTTTCAAGCGCGCTACCGACTAGGCCACGAGTGAAATTGGCGGCTCGAGCGAAAGAAAGTATAAGAAAGGGGGTCGGCTGCGCTTAATTTTCTATCAATTATTCGCAAAAATGACGAATGAAAAGAGATAAAACTTTTTTCGGCTAACCAGAAATCACTAACTTTGAAAAGGATTTTGTCGGAAATTTTGCGTAGAATCCGATGGTGAAGAGAAAACGAGCGGAACGGACCTACATCACCGCCAAAAACCGGAGGATTTTAGAAAAAAACCCATTTTCAAGCGAGTACGAAAATTACTTAAAAGCTTCCAAACTTTCTGAAACTTGTCATCCGTATACATAAGACGAAATCTGACTTCAAAATCAGATTCCTCGTGTCAAAATCTACCGGATTCAATCATAAAAAGCCGCGGAACGTACTTTTCTGGTGATTTTTTGGTCAACTTTCTATGATGCGCCCCTATTTTCCTACTTTTTTTGGTGAAATCTTCCGAGATATCAAAAAACTAATTATTCCATTGAATTCTACACAGTCGATTACATAAGGATAAGTAAAATGTATCCCAATATTTTTTTCGAAACTCCAGGTATAATGCCTCAAAGTTGGCGATTTCGTCGCCCCGCCCCCTTTCATTGCGGTCCCTATTTATAAACTGATAAAACTCACACAAAACCGTGTTTCCTCTCCTTCTCTTTTTTCAATTCGTCAGCCAATTTCTCTGCTCTTAATCTCAATAGTTCGTCTTCATTCGATGCCGGTTTCACGTAGTTTTCTTGTTGTTCTGATGGTCCTGCAAAAATTATTAAGTATGCTAAAACAACTTTGTAGGAAAAAAAAACAGGTTTCAAAAATTCTATGCCACATACTTCCACGTTAGTCACAGTTTTACTTCTGTCGAAAAAATGTTAGTTAATTCAAAAAAAAAATAAAAAAAAAACACATCAAACCATGCCTTTAACCACTCTCATCGTCGGCTGAGATTTCGATCTCTTCCACGTCGCGTCGATTTGTTGAAGGAATTGATTGAGACTTTTTGTGGTCTCATCAAGATTGTTAGTGATACGGATTAGATCTGGAATGGGGTTAGTTGGTAAAACAGGTATATCTCCTTTGTGGTTAGAGATAATGGGGAACTGTCAACTAGTGAATTGTAGCTTATGATAAGGGCTACATTTTTTCAGTTGACCACTTTTTGATAGCACTTATGAGAGCCGAGATAAATGCGTTTAAGAGAGACGCAGAGAAAAGTAGAGCTAGAGCGCCTAAATTTCTAGGGCCAAAGTTTGAAGGCTCATATCTCGATTCTCATTACAGCTATCAAAAAGTGGTCAACTAATGAAATATTGCCGATGACAAGGACTACATTTTGTCAGTTGTCAACTTTTTGATATCTCTCATGGTAACCAAGTTATAAGCGTTTGAAGTTACCACTAAAGATAGCTAGATTGCCTGCATCTCTGAGGTCAACGTTTAAAGGCGCATAACTCGCCTGTTTTTAAAGATATCAAAAAGTGGTCAACTAACAAAATATTGCCCATGACAAGGGCTACATTTTGTTAGTTGACAACTTTTTGATATCTTGTACAGGAATCGAGTTATAAGCGTTTGAAATTGCAACTGAAGAAACGCAAAGAAAAAGAGAGCTAGAGCGTCTGCTAGAGAGACGCAGAGGAAAAGAGTGTCTAACAGTCTGCGTCTTTTTTATCCGGCTTAAATTAAAGAATTTTTTCCTGTTTCGAAAAGTTCATTTCAAAATCCCTTTCCTATTTTTTCCATTGAGGATACTATTTTCCCAACCTTACCCAAACTATTCTGTGATCTCTGCCGTTTCTCCTGTCTCATATTCTCATAAATCACATCAACTTCCTTGAACTCGACATCCTTTTTCGGTCGATCACACATCATGCACGGCGTTCCATATTTGTTAGTTTTAAGGGTGCAATTAGCGAAAGAGCAACGATGAGGACGTGGGTCCTCGTCGCGGAAACGATATGTTGGTAGATGGAAATGTGGCGGTGGTGGGTGATATTTTTTGGGAATCGCGGTCGAAACTTAATTATTTTTTTCTGTTACAGTAATATAACTTAATTTATATAATTTTCTAAAAACCACTTTTACCAAATGGAAACCTTTTTTTTGAAAAACTAAAAAAATTTAACATTTTTCTCTGTTACAGTAATAAAATTTAATTAAAACCAATTTTATTTAGCAATACAAATCTAACTAAAATAAGTATGCAAATCTTGCAAAAAGGGGACGTGGCCTTTCTTTTTTAAAAAACTTACTAATCATTTTAAGAACAGTGAATACTTATTCACACTGAAAATTAAAAAAAGTCTCTGTTACAGTAATAAAATTTAATTAAAACTTATTTTAAGCCATAATCGGTATTTGACTGTGCAAATCTTGCAAAAAGGGGCGTGGCCTATTCTTTAAAAAAACTTACTAAACATCCTATTTAAAAGAACAGTGAATACTTATCCACACCCAGACACATATGTTTTTTCGTAGAGTGCGAAGAAAAAAGAGGCATGGAATTGGTGAGGGAAAGAGGAGGAGACACACACACAGACGTTATTGAATTCCCGCTCCCTGGGTCCTCCTTTTTTGTCTTTGAAGAAAAGAAAAAAAAAAAAGAAAAATTGAATAGGAGATAAGTAAGTGAATAATCTTGGGAAGGGGTACCCAGTTGGATGAATTGTGTGAAGATGAGAGAATAAAAAATGACTTGGGGATAGTTCTGACCTAAATATTTTTTCTGAAATAAGTAAAGTAATCAAGCAAAAAAAAAATTCTCTGAAATATGGAAATTGTGGAACATGAATTTAGAATAATGAATTTTTAATTAAAAAAAATTTTGATCTTCCTCGTGTACTCCTCTCGGATAAGAATCATATTTTTTTTTTGGATTTTTTATTGAAATAGAGTTGTCCCAGAGGAGTACACGGAACTTGGGCTCTAATATTCATAGTAGCATTGTTTGAATAAAGTCAATTTTTAATTTACAATGTGGTAAAAACGGTATTTAAATTTTTTTCGAATTACAGATATAGATAGTAAAACGTCTATATCTAGATTATGGTTAGAGATATCAAAAAGGTGTTAACTAATAAAATGTAGCTTATGATAAGGGCTACATTACATTAGTTAACAATTTTTTGATAGCTCTCATGGTAACCAAGTTATAAACTTTTAAAGAAACAGCGTCTAACTATCGGGGTCTCTAGCCAGCAACTTCAAAGGGCTGTAACTCGCTAACCGTTAGAAATAACAAAAAGTGGTCAACTAATAAAATGTAGCTTATAATAAGGGCTACATTTCATTAGTTGACAATTTTTTAGTATCTCTCATGGGAACCGAGTTATAAGCGTTTGAAGTTGCACCAAGATAGACGCAGGGGAAAAAGAGGGCTAGACTGTCTGCGTCTCTCAGTTTGGCTACGGCTTGATTCAAAATAATTTTTTACAGTTCCAGTTAGTATTCAAATCCACACAAAACTCATTTCATTAGTAAATTGAGTATATTTTCAAATAAACACTCACCATGCTCAAACAGATCAAAAAATGAAGATGATTCTGGAGTTTTTGATCTTCTCGATTGATTCAAGTTCTCCTGACTCTTCCTTAAACTATTTCCAGTCGATTCGACGACGTTCCGATTGTTGTTATCACCTGAACAATTTCACATGAATTGAATTTTATGAAAATTTAATTTCTTAAAATCACATTTTTGAAACACAAATTTTAAAGCAAAATTCGTAATAGCTATCTGAAAACCGAAACTAACCGAAAAAACAAAAATAATATAAAGAAAAAAAGTTTGAAAAGGTGAAAAAAGATTTGATGTTTACTCTTTTCCTCTAGTGTGCTTATGGATAAGGAAGACAAAAAGAGAGAAACAAAGGGGAAGAAAAAGAGAAAGAGATGAGTGCAGTTTTATAAGTCGGAGGTAAGACAAAAAAAAATGAAAAAAAAAGTTGGAGAAAAAAGGAATTTTTTTAAAAATTAGATTAGATACATTGGAAAAATTTATTTTGAAGCTTTAAAAAAAATTAATGTAACAGTGATTTTATGTAAATTTGATGTTTGATCATTTTGTTCGATATTAGTGTTTTCCGTTCCGTACGGCTCGGCACGACTCGGCACAGTTAACTTTCAAAAACTACCAAAAAGGCCGGCAATTTTATTTTTTTACCTAATAAAGAAATTTGTTTAAAAAAATTACTGTAACAGAGATTTTGTATAAGTTTGATGTTTGACCACTTGGTTATTCCTACGATTGTAGTTATTCAAAAAAAAATCAGCTGAACCTAGCCTGGTCCTGAAACAGAAAATTGCAATCCGGCACGGCATGGCACGACCCGGCACAGTTAAGTTTTATTAACTACGAAGATCTAAATGAATATTATCAAAATCAAAAATTTCAAATTTTCTCAAAATTATGAAACTGTAAAATTTGTTGGAAAAGCGGAAAAGTTTCGAAAACCATATTTTGCAATTTTTTTTAACACGGCACGGATTCGCACGGTTTAACTCAGTTTAGACTAATTCAGTTGCATTTTTAAAATAACTGTCTTAATTCAAAAAACTGAAAATCCAAAATTTTCTGACAATTTTGAAACAGTACTAATTTAGAATTACTAACCTTCAAACCAAGAAATTTTCAAAAGAATCATTTCCCACTATAATTTCCCCTCTAAAAACACAAAAATCTTCGTAATTTTCTCGTTCAAAGTGTGTTAATCTATGCGAAACAAATAATTTTCGTGCAAATTAGTGAGGAGCTTTAGACATTGAAAACGAAGCATTATTTGTTTCTAAGAGAAATGTTTCTCTCTCTCTCTCTCTCTCTCTCTCTCTCTCTCTCTCTCTCTCTCTCTCACACACACACAGATACCGCCCGCTTTTTGTTTGTTTACTCAGATCGCCCTCCCCCGTTTTGCGCGCACCGGGGAAGCACACGCCTTGTTGAAACATTCAAAATGCTTGACAGTGATTTTAAAGGGGGGAGCAATGATTTTGCAACATTCGGAACATAATTTTCAAAAAGTTCTTAATTTTTTGTCCGAGAGGAGTACACAAAAACACTACCACCAGTACTAAAAATAATTTCAAAAAATTTCTTCCCGTTTCAGAACATTTTGAAAAATTTAGCTATTGAACAAAACTGTAATAGCTTAGAAAACAGGCCGACGGGAAACGTTCTTGATTTTTTGTCCGAGAGGAGTACACGATAAATCAAATTGTTAACATTAGTACAACATAACTTTTTTTTAAAAAGCCAGTGAATCAGGAATAAAAAAATTAATTTTTCAGTTTCAGAAAATTCTGAAAAACTAGGCCTCGAATAGAACTATTAGTCTTCAAGGCTTCTTTGCAAAATTAAAAACTGCCTGACTTTTTTGTCCGAGAGGAGTACACAAACGATCAAATTTTAATAAAAATTCCAGTTTCAGGAAATTTTGAAAAATATAGCTTTCGAATAAAACAATACTAAGCGTGAAGATGGTTGTGAACTAAAATAGACAGTTTTTTGAAACAAATCAGATTTTTTTTGGTTTCTAAAGATTATTGATGAATTATTTAGTCCTATTTTTAATACCAAAACACTGAATCCCTCAAAACTAAATGGAACCAGAGAAACAGGCTATATATAATTTTTTTCAAAAAGCCAATGTTGTGAAACCGAAATTTTGTTCGATTCAGCTATTCGATTTTAATCGCTTTTATCTTGATTCCCATCAGAGCTATCAAAAAGTTGTCAACTAATGAAATGTTGCATTTGATAGGGGCTTCATTTTCTTAGTTGACAACTTTTTCTGAAAATCAATAGGAACCGAGATAAAGGCTGTTAAAAATATAGGATAGACAACAATAAAATGATGGGTAAAAAATTTTTTTTTGGTTCTTCGAAAAAATTGAATTATTTATCATCGTTTCATATTAATCGCTCGCAGTGTTAGATCTACTTTTTGCTCGGATTGTTTATTTTAGCTCCGCCCACTTTTTTTTACCACTGCGAATGAGGAAATTCAGTGGTATGAAAAAAGTGGGCGGAGCTAAAATCAATAATTCGCGCACAGAATAGATCAAATTCTGCGAGCGATTTTTTGAACCGATAATACTTTTTTTCAAACGACTATCAAACATTTCAAAATAAATAAAAAATAATAGCATTTTGAAACACTAATATATAGTTTGTAGTTATCTTTTTTTCAGATGGACTTAGCTAGGTAGAATAATTGTTTCTAGTAGGAATCGCTCTGAAATTAAAACAATAATTTTTTTTCCCGCTACATGAAACACATGTAACGGTATTTTAAAATTTTTTAAAATATTAGTGATCTTCTATACTTACCAAACCGTTGCTTTTCCTCCTCCTCTCCCTTCTTATGCATTTGTTTAAACATCTTCCGATACCACTGAGACATATCCTCATTTCGATCCGGCGACGAATCGGGACTTGCTTGTATAACAATAGACTCATCTATCGTTGGTACCGATGTACTCATTATAGTCGAGTTCGTCATTGACCCAGGTGGCTCCACTTCTTTCTGGCTAATCGTAGTTGTATCCCACTGGAGTTGTTGTGGAGGAGACGACACTGGATATGTGTCCGAAATCGAGCGGTCTGCAAATGCCAACTTCCGGAACAAATGGAGAAGGTTTTATGTTTACATAAAAGAGACACGCACCTTTTTCTTTTGTTTTTAGAGTATACAACATTTCAGGAATAGATATTTGTTACATTTTTTGTTCTGTGCAGATGCGCTCTAATGCTAATTTTTCAAAAAAAAAAAAACTTTTTTTACTGTTTCAATAAATTAGTTTGTTTCGACTCAATTCATCGCACAACATTCATACGTCGTGGTAGTCTATCTCGGTTCCCATTAAAGCTATCAAAAAGTTGTCAACTAACAAAATAAAGCTTATAATTATCGCTATATTTTGTTAGTTTACGAATTTTCGATAGGTTTTAAGCCAAGAGAGATATGCGCCTTTTCAGACGCAACTCTTCTTTTTCTCTGCGTCTCTCTTCAAACGCTTCTACCTCGGTTCCCATAAAAGCTATCAAGAAGAAGTCAACTAATGAAATATTGTTCTTGATGAGGGCTATATTTTGTTAGTTGACAACTTTTTGATAGCTCTAATGGGAACCGAGATATAAGGGGACTAAAATAGAGGAAAATAAAATTTACTTTTTCAATGGTTTTACTTGTGAACTTATTATAGTTTCTGTTAATATGAACTTCTAATAAACTCGAAAAAAGCTGTCAAGTCATAAATCAGAAAAAAATTTTTTACTTTTTTCAAAAATTGTTTTAACTGAAATTGCTGATAACTGTTTATTGAACTTTTTCACCATGTTCAAAAAAATCCCAAAATTCCTACTCAAAAAACCTGATTGAACTTGAAAAAAAATTCTAATTCAAGTAATTTATAAAATACGGTGTAAAAAGTTCTGTCAATCCTACCGCTCCCGAAACAAAATAACTTACCGTTGGCCAAACTTTTCGGTGTGGGCGGCGCTTCATAGTTATTTTTTGTTGTCTCAATTGAAGAAGCGATTTCGAAGGCTTGGTTGATCGAATCGTTGAGGCTGAAAAATTTAAGGAAAATTAATTTTGAGTTGCAGTAAACTTTTATAACGTCTATTAGACACGAATTGAAACAGATTTTGATATTGAGCAAAATAATTTTGGTGGAACAGTAAATTTTATTTAAAATTTTTGATTTTTTGACTTTGTTTGAGCTAATAAGGTGGAGTTGTGCTAATGTCAAAATAAATATTAAAAAAAAAAAACTAATGCTATTTCAAAATTTTAGTCATACCAAAACCACCCAAAACATAGTATTAAATCTGAGACTATTCATCTGTAATTTGAAATCTTAGCCAAATAAAATTCAATGTTTCTAAAAATTAATTAAGATTTTTAGAAATTTTGAACCATTAATTTAATTTTTCTCCGTTATTCTCTTCTCTTAATTTCTATCTTTTCCTTTTTTCAAATTGCTTCTTTAATACAGTGGCACCCCCAATGAATAAAAAAAAAATAAAAAATCGTATTGCATTATAATTTTAAGTCGTGATTAAAATAGGTATAATTATGCTCTAGAGGAAAAAAAAACGCCGAGTGTCAACTCCACAAATGTTTTGATTTTCAAAACAATTTGAAATGGGGAAAATTTTTTTCAAAAAATAATTTGAATCAAATTGTCATAACTTCTTTGGGAAAAGAGATATCGAAAAGTTGTCAACTAATGAAATGTTGCACATAACAGGGGCTACATTTCATTAGTTGATCATTTTTTGATAGCTCTTAAGGTAAGCGAGATATGAGCTTTCAAAGATTCAAATGAAGAGACGCAGACATTCTAGCTTTTTTTCTGCGTCTTGCTTGAACGCCTATAACTCGCTAACCGTTAGGGATATCAAATAGTTGTCAACTAATGAAATGTTGCTTTTATTAAGGGCTACATTTCATTAGTTAACAATTTTTTGATAACTTTCAAGATAAAAAAGTTATGACAATATAAAGCTCACCTATCACTTTTCTCCTTATACGTCGGTGTCCTTGGCGACCGATTCGCTGGTTTCTCTTCAAAACGGCTCCCAAAAAACATCGGACTTCTATCTTTCGGAGATGATTTTGACGATTCCGATAGATCAATTGCTACTGGTTTATGTTTCCTTCGAATCGTTCCATAATGGTCCGTTGATGACGTGGAATACGGTGCAGGGGATTTAGGCTTGACTAGAAGTTGAGAACTTTCAAGATCTATTGACCGTTTCAAATCTCTTTCAGTTGGAGAATAGTTGAATGGATTAGGGGAGGGTTTAGGTGGAGAGTCTTCTGATTGGGTCTTCTCCGGCTCCTCGACTTTTGTAACATGACCAAAGGGGGTTAATTCTGTATCAAACAAGGATCTGGATACTGTAGGTTCCTCAATCTTCTCTGACAAAGAAACACATGGAGTCTCACTTCCCTCCTTCAATTCGTTTTTCTCTTCCATTAACTTTTTCCTGTATTGCTCATACAAATGTCGTTGTTCTGCAGCAGCGGAAAACGCGGCGATTTCCGAGGAATCTCCAAAAGTACACGAAGAAGAAATGATTGATGCAGAATCATCAATATCAAATTCTCCAACATGATGTCTTGGATCCATTGCCATGTCATACGGTATTCTATAGGATTTCTGAGGGCGGAATGGGTCGGACGGGGGTTTTTCATTTTGAAGAACTTGCGCTTGAAGTGCTTGAGCGGGAGTATGAATTTGAATCGGTGGTTTGGAGGATGGCGGTGCTGGAGGTTTTGTGTCTTGTTTCACTAGACTGTAGCTTGGAGGTGGGACCTATAAATGACAGATTAATATAAAGGGAAATTTTCTTTTTTTTTAAAGAAGCCCGATGTATAGATTGGAACTTCACACTCAGTCTGGTAAAAAAATAAATTGCGTTTTTGAAACAGTATATTTTTTAATGCATAGAAAAAAGTTCATGTTATTTTTTACATCACTAAGACGTCTTATCATGAATTTGAAAAACGGAAACCAACTAGAAATAAACATTTTCGTAATACTACTCAAAAAAGTATTTTTTTTGAAAAATTCCTGTTTCATGATTAACTTTTTAGTTTTACGAAATTAATCACATTACTTCAAATTTTATTGTATGTATCCATTGATCAAGAGACAAACGAACGGAAATTTTTTATTTTTGATAAAAAATATTGCGGAATTGAAACAGTTGTAAAATGAAATTACAAATAAATGATGGACTTTCACTAATTTTTTTTTATACTAAAAATATATTTTTTAATTTTGAAACGGTCTTTTTTGAGAAATTTCTGTTTCATAATTAACTTTTTAGTTTTACGATGTTAATCACATCACTTCAAAGCGTAGTGTATGTATCTATCAAAAGAAGAAAGGAACAACTAAATTTTTATTTTTGATAAAAATATTGTGGAATTGAAACAGTTTTAATTTTCGAGAAATTTCCTATTTAGGGGTAAACGAAACACTCTAAATTTGCTGTATCAGCTCACTCGAAACGTTCAGAGAATTAATTTTTTTAATAATTTTTTTTCTAAAATACATTGAATGCTTCAAAAGTTAGTCTTCCATTTTTTCCAATAACATCAATGAATTAGCAGCAAAATATTACTAATAAGTATATTTAGCTCAAATAAATGTTATTTTTGAATCAGTATTTCTTGAGAAATTTCTGTTTCAATGGTTACTTTTTAGTTTTACCAAATGAATCGCATCACTTCGAAGAAAATATCAAAACTAAAAAAAATCATCGAAAAAGTAAAAATAATGAAAACGGCCAACTTTCAGTTAATCTTCCCGGTTTCTCAATTGTTATAAAACTAGATTTCCTTGTAATAAACGCTAACTCAATGTATTCGTGTTTAGTGTATCCAATCAGCTAATTAGTATTTTTCAAATAGTTTTTTTTTTCGTTTAGATGGTCCCATTATCTTAACCGTATTACTGAAACTTGGAACACTGGACGCCAAAAGTATAACTCTAGGCTCCTCAATTTTTACTAATAACTGTGATCGACTGATAAATCCTATTTCTTATATTTTTTTTTTGAAATGGAATTTATATTTATCAATTAGCTTCCCAGTAAATCCAAAAAATAAACTTTATTTTTGAAACAGTATTTTTTTTTCATTATCAAAATTCCTGTTTCAGGTTAGTTTTTAAAAAACAACAGTTATGTTGAAAACTATTGAAAGGTAGAAATGCTCCAGTATATGGTCCTTTTTATATAACTTTCCCGAAATTAAAGCTTTTAAATTTATTCAGAAATATTTTCCCCGTTTCTCAATTTACTTAAAGACCTATTGAATTTTCTTACTAACAATAAATTATGAATTGACTTACCCCTTGAAAAAACTTATTCGGATTGACTGGTCCATCGAGTACTCTTCCCATATTATGCTTATTCAAATGTGGATCCACATAACCGTTCGGTTCGTACACTTTCACGTTCTTCGCCCATGATGGGGTAGGATCTGAAATAAAAATTACTGTTTCATTGGTATTTTTTTAAAGATTGGAGAGTGGACTTTTTCAGTTTTGGTTCGACAGGATTAAAAAAAATTAAGAAAAAAATAAATGTTTCGAATATTTCATAAGTTCCCGGAATACAAAATATGAGTATTGGATTAAGTTTTTGCCGATGCATAGACTTAAAAAAGCAAACTTGCACAAATCCGGGCCTGCCCGTCAGCCCGGCCTGGTGGGCCCGGATTTGAATTTTTGTTGTTTTAGCGTGAAATTAAAACATTTCAATATTTTCAAAACTTCTTTTATCAAAAGTCCTTTTTCTTTTCATCAATTTTTTCGTTTTTCTCAAAAGTCTTTTCTCAAAATCAGAATTCACTTTCTGAAGCTTTCAAAACAAAACTTTGAAAAAATGTTCTGACCCGGGCCGGGCTGGAAAAATTCTGACAAGGCCCCGGCCCGGCCCGGCCCTGTGCAAGTCTGAAAAAAGACTAACTCACCAACTGGCGGTGGGGCAGGCTTCTGATATCTCGAACTATTACTCGGCGCTTTTCCAGTCGGCGTCTTCATATCCAACTGTCCATGAATCACATTTCTCAGCGCCGCCACATTTCCTTTTGGTGAAAATCTATTTGGTTGATCATAATCTTGATATTGATTGGATTCTGGTTCAGTTGTTGTTAGATTTGACCCGAATTGAGGTTGATGCATTTCTGAGAAATAAATGGGAGACTTCAATCAAAGAATAGTGCTAAGAACATAAATAATGAAATAGTGCTGAAGCGGGGAAAGATTTCAAAAAAAAAATTTTTTTTTCGAAATCATTGGCAATTTATTTTCGAATTAAACTTTTCAGCAAGCCACCAATCAAAAATAAAAAATTTGAAACAGTTGAATAAAAAAACTTTTCATTTATTTTTACGAGAAACAGAAACAAGGAGCACATAAGAATGTGAAACCCTCTCTCGCTTTCTTCAATTCTATCTCTGTTTCACTATATACATGACTTTACACTATTCGTTCAATTTTTGTTAAGAAATTGGCCGGATGGCTGGTGTGGCGATGAAGAAAAGAGAGAGAGAGGGAGGGAGAGAGGGAGGAGGAGAAGATGGAACCTTTGCTCAAGTGACCAGACAAAGTGTATGACACCTTTGATTAGTAGGTTCTTTCGAAAGCTTGAAACGGGACATCTGGGGGTCATCATGGTCATTTGAGACGCAGACACTCTAGCCTTTGTTGTTTCTCTGCGTCTCTCTTCAATGCCTATAACTCGGCTCCCATAAGAGCTATCAATGAACTGTCAACTAACAAAATATAGTCCTTGATAAAAGCTATTTTTTGTTAGTTGACAGTTTTTTGATATCTTTTAAGACAAGCGAGATATGAGCTTTCAAAGATTGAAGGGGAGAGACGCAGACATTCGAGCTTTTTTTTTCTGCGTCTCACTGAAACGCCGATAACTCGGTTCCTTTAAGAGATATCAAAAAGTTGTTAACTAACGAATTGTAGCCCTTGTCATAAGCTACAATTCATTAGTTGACAACTTTTTGATAGCTTTCTTGGGAATCGAGATATAAGTGATAGAATTCAGGTTTTCAAAAAAAAAATATTTTTTAATGTTTCAATGATTGAGTATTATGGAAATATATTGTGAAAGGGGTTCTCAATCGATCTGAAAGCGACTAATCATTTTTTTTGAACTTCACTATTTTTCGGTCATTGAAAAGCAAATAAACGGATCAAAACCAAAAATCAAACTGAAAATCCAAGATTGAAACCAAAAAGAAAATGTAACTTTCCGCAAAATTTCTCTTTTTTTCCGATATTTTTATGTCTGTTTCATGTTCCAAGTTTTAATATTTCTCGTCACATAAAACCATTCCAAAAGAATGAAAAAAAAATATGATGTGTGTTTGTGTTCGTAAATATCATGCAAGTGTGACGACGACGACGCAAAAAGGAAACTGTTTAATCTTCCGATGAATGGGAATATTTTCTTTTTTTTCTTTATGAATGATTTTTGTCTCGAGAAAGTCTAGATTTCGTCTCGAGAATTTTTGATTTTATCTCGAGAATTTTTGATTCTACCTCCAGAATTTTTTGATTTTATCTCGAGAATGTTTTAATTTTATCTCGAGAATTATTAGATTCTCGTCTCGAGAATCCCTAAACTCTTGTCTCGGGAAATCAGATATTTGAAGAAGTTTACGTTTGATACTCAGTCGAACAAAAGCATTTTAAATTTGAGGTACAATAGGGCCCGGTGTCATGCGTAATTCTCTGAACGAAATTATAAAAAAAGTTGAAATTTCAAAATTTCATGAAACATTAAAAAATATATATTAAATACCCAAAAAAACTTAAAATAACACAGAGATAATCAATTAATAAATTCCCAACGGGACAACCTTCATATTAGCAAAAAATTCATTGTTCACCTCCGAACCGTATACCAAAACCTCAGCGGAGCAAATCATCGGAAATATATATTGATGCGCTAGATTTCCTCTTTAAAAAAATAAATAAACAATTTTTTTTAATTATGAAAAACTAACTCAATTCCTTCCAACCTATGATATCTTGCTTCGGGATTTTTTCTACATTTTTCCATCAATATTCCAATGTCATAATCACAGGTCCGAAAACTAAACCATGTCCCAATTGTTCGACCCATTCGCCTCCAATTCGAAACAATTTCAATGAATCCTCCCAATTGAAAACTTTTAATTTGAACGACTTGATTCTTCGAATAAGTTTCGATATTTTCAAAAAATCTTGGGTATATCAGTTTGCGTGCCGTGCTAATAATTGGTACCGTGGAAAAATCGATAGTATCATCATGAGGAATTTCAATAGATTCCAATGGAAAACTCGATTCATTTAATATTGGAATAATTTGAGAAATTGTTCTTTGAAACGATTCATTTATTTTTAAATTCTTCACATGGATTTTAATGTTTTTTGATAATTGATATTGATTATAATCTTCCGGATCCATTAAAAAAAAATCGCTATAATCACATTCTAAATGATCAATTTGAATATTTTCTCGATTTCCAAGGAACAAATCATTGAGATATTTCAAAGAACCGAAAAATCTTCTCTTCGTGACAAACGTTTCAAATCTCTCTTCTCCTCTTTTATTTATAGTTTTTAATAAGATTCTACTGCTAAACGGTTGATGATTTTCGATTAACAATTCAATAAGTGTCTCCAATAATCGAACATTTTGCTGCATTTCGACTCGCGATAATCCATCATTGAATAAAATGAGAAAACAATTTTTATAAATACGGTAACCAGCTCCACCACAACCATCGAGCTCATTCGAAGTAACTGGAAACGCTTTTCTGAATAGTTTAGCATGTCTAAAACGAGTCGGTGCTTTCTGATGATTTTCTATTCTCATGTAATCATGCAAACAATAATTATCAGAACAACGACTTTGGTCTTGATGTCGAGTATTCATTAGAGCTTTTTTGTATTCTGAAACAGCCAATTCTAAAACTTCTACACTTTGATATTCGATATGAGATTTAATTGTTCGAGTTTCATCTCCGGGTAATACCGTACCACGATAAACTTGATCAGTGACTCCAAATTCATCCAAATCATACTTCACACCAGTTTCATGCATTTGGAATATATCATATCCTGTATAATCATCGAAATGTCGAATAGATCCTAATTCATAAGTGACGTCATTGATCGAGATACCGAAAGAATCCAACTTCACATTTTGAATTCTCATTGGAATTTTCTTCTCGATGTTACGAATTGATGGACATCTTTTTGAGAATTTTATTCTGAAAATTGTCAATTGAAGAAGGAAATTAAGGATGAAATTACCGAATATTAGGCTCCAAATGTTGTATCACACATTTCAGAGAATTGTAAGTTAATGGTTGAACATTCATTTTTGACTTGGCTGAAAAATACAAAAAAATGTTTTTGTAATAAAATAGAAAAAAAAATCGATTTCTAAATGACACCACTGAAACAGTTAATGAAAAAATTAGATTTGATCTACTTCATTATTTACCTGTTTCAGTGATGTCACTTGAAAAATGGTCCGAATTGTTTTCAATGAATTTTGTGAACTTTTCTTATCATAAAATTTTTAAACTTATATTTTTAGTTGGCTTAAAAAAGTTACAGTACTTCTTATGAATACCACACACGTTAGTGTGTTGTCATTTAGCATCATTGAAACTGGATTTTTTTTTTTTAATTAGCGGAAAATAAATTTTTTAATTGTAACTTTACTTTGACAGCTTATATTTCAGTCTTCATTAGAGATATCAAAAAGTTGTCAATTAACGAAATATTGCTCATAATAAGGGCTACATTTCGTTAGTTGACAACTTTTTTGTAGCTCTTACGGCAAACGAGGTATGCACTTTTGAAGTTTTGGGGGAGAGACGCAGACAATCAGACGCTCTCGTTTTTCTCTGCGTCTAACCTCATAAACTTTAAACACTAATGTCTCAGTTCAAAATCATATTAAGATTCATAACCCAATGCTCCTTTAATTTAGAAACAGTTAAAACATATTATGGAAACTGCAAAAAAAATTCTGTTTAACAGAACCTGTAAGTCAAAGGTGAAAATTAATTTTTATTCTCCTCTCTCCGATTTTCGTTAACTCTCAAATTTTCGGACTTAATCTTACATCATCTTGATATTTTTACTGAAACTGATTCTATTTTGAATTAAAACAAAAAAAAAAAGAAGAAAAAAATTAATCCGATTCTGATTTCGAAGCTTTGAAACGTGAGATTTCAAATATGATGTTTGGATTTTGTTCCAGTTCGAACATCCACATAAAAAGTTTGAATAATCAAAGAAACCGTATTTTTGAAAATGGAAATGTGGAAACTGAAACTGTATTTTTTTGGGTCAGTTGAAAAATTTTTTTCTTTTTCAGGGGGTCTATTTCTGGATTTTTTAATTTTTACAAAATTCCTTCTTCTATAGGTCCTTCAAAAAAAATCTAGCGAAATTTTCAGGTTTGCTTACCCATAACTCATCAAAAAACTATTTTAGTCAAATTTTGGTTTTTACTACTAATAAAATGATATCAAAAGTTAGTCATGTGAATTCAGAAATTTGTCAGATGGACGGTTCAATGGTCTTTTAGACGAAGAATTTCGACCAAGAAGTTTTCTATTTCGGTTTTAACTTCATTTTAGTCTTTGACTAGATGACTAACGATGATGATAAGTTAGAACTTTTCTAACTTCCTTGAAATTTAAGATTTCTAGACGATCAAGGAGTGAAAATGATAGATTTTGATGAGATCTAGACGATGGTCTAGTTTTTAAGTCTATTGGTTTAGGCTGGACGAAGTTATGAGGCTTGATACAGTATCATAATGTCGATATGTAGTCATGTAACTATAGTATATGTAATTCTCTCCATAATGATAATCAAAAAACCAAATAAATTTTACCAACTTCTTGAAACAGAAACGTATTTTATGACTCAACCCCTAATCCATTCTAGTTTGCAACATTTGATAAAAATCCGGAACTCAACCCCAACTTTTTCATTTCCGTCTTGCTTCCGGAATCTTTGTTTTGGATGCAGATACCCACGTCAATGAAAAAATGGATGATGAAAATAAGTGATTTCATTTGCCGTTTCAGTGAGTGCACTTGTAAAATGAAAATTTTGTTGCTAACTTTTTAGTGATCGTCGAAAATAATTACTTGATGAATTTACTTGAGCGATTTTTAAAACTGAACAAAAGTGATTTTTATATTTTTCAAAATATGTTCATATGTTGTTCATGACTTGGTTACTTGCTAGACTAGCGCCAGTGTGCGTTGTCGACAAAAAATTTGTCGACAAATGCCTCTTTCGACAAATTTTCGACAAAAATTTGTCGGAAATTTGTCGACAAAAAATTTGTCGATAACTTCGGCAAATTTGTCGACAAATTTGTCGACAAATTTCCGACAAATTTCCGACAAATTTTTTGTCGTGAGAATTCATCGACAAAAATTAAACAACGCGCGTTGCGTAATTTCGGAGCATCGTTGTCACTTGAAATGCGGGCGCGTAATTTCGGAGCATCGTAATAATGTTTTTGTCGACAAATTTCCGACAAATTCTCTTTCAACAAATTTGTTGACAGATTTTTGCCGACAAATTTGTCGGCAAATTTGTCGACAAAAATTTGCCGGATTTTGTCGACGAATTTGTCGACAAATCTGCCGGCAAATTTGCCGGCAAATCTTCCGAAATTTTGTCGACAACGCACACTGACTAGCGCATTTAATTTTAAGTTGTAGAGAGTTTGATTGCACACAGAAAATTCATAATAAAAATCTAAATCATATTTTTCAGTAAAATTGATTCTAGGACCACCCAACACGAAAATGGAAAGGACCACCCAAGATGGAAAAGGACCACCCAAGAATAAAACTGTAAGACCACCGAAGAAGAAAAGGATAGACCTCCCAAGAAGTAAAATCCCAAAAAAAAAATTTCAAAAAAACAAAAAAACCCGCTTTGCGGATGAATGCTAACGCGCTGACTTTTTTCAAAAAACGAGCTATTAACAATGATTTATTCTCCACAAGGAAAAGAAATAAAGAGATCAAAAAGAGGTACAAATTTGAATGAGGGGTCTCGATCAATCACCAAATGTCGATATTCTTCGAGTAGGCTGGAGCCAAAGTGTGTCCACGACGGGTGAATTCATCGAAGGTGAATGGGAAATTGCACATTGAGGAGAAGCAAATGCAAGTGTACACTTCGATATAGTCCTCGTCATCGTGGTTACGGTGCTTCTAAAATCATCTTCTTATATCAATATTTTAATGTTTCATTCAATAAACAAACCTCCATCTTACAATCCTTTCCGTCGAATTCCTTGAGCATTGCTTGCATTCGTGCTGGATTCCGAGTGGCTCCACTGAAGCTTCCATCACCATTGGCCACCTCATAGAAGGCTGTGCAATGGGTTTTTCCACTGATCATCTTGATCTTGTTCTCATAGGCATTGTATCCATAACAGTCAAGGCAGAATGAGTATCCGATGAGAAGGGAGAGGAGGAGGATAATCAGCTGGAGGGACATTGGAAAAGGGGGAGTGATGAGTTTATACTGGCTGGGTGGCCTTTTATAGGTGGTCTAAGCTACGTTTAAAGACTCCGCCCATTTTTTCTAGCTAAGACTCCGCCCATTTCTGACTAACGTCAGAAAGCATGAATCAGACATCGAACGGAAATGATGATATGAAAAAGATGGATTAACTGTTTCAGTTGGTTTATATAGAAAAATATCGGATTATGGATTTTTATTGGTATTGCCGTAAAAGGTAAAAAGCTAATGGTTTACGGTATATTTAAGAAATTGGAGACTTAATTTAAAGAGTGGTAGTTTCTTTTTGTTTCAAGAAATCTGTAAAAATTACTGTCAAAATTGATAAAATATTCGACCATTCACACAGGCTTTCTCTTGCTGTCGTACATTAAAGACCATAAAAATTACTGTTCCAAATATATAAGATACTGTAATTTTTTGGGTTTGTGACAATTATCGTACTCAAAGTTTTCCAAATAATACTGTTTCTGATTTTTCAGAAACATAAGTCGATAGGGAAAAAAATCATTGGGTGAGCGTCTCAGTGTTTATAGCAGTTTCTGACCTTTTTCCAATTACAAATTGAAGATTTACCAACGTCAAAGACAAAATAAAAGTATTCTTAGAGTTCTGCCCAAGATTGATCCGTTTTGTTCTTCGGTTTAGCACGATTTCGATCAGAATCGGTGGATTGGAAGAAATTCTGTTTCAAATTTTACGTAATAGGCCAGAAGGAAAACAGGAAGCAATTAGAAAGGTGCAGATCTGTCAAAAAAATGTTTCCTAAAAATAAAAAACTAAAAAAATGATCAACAACTTTTTTGGGTCAGATTTTTTCATTCCTCTTTTATTGATGAATCAATTCTTTACTCGTTTATTACAAACACGTGACTAGCCCGGTCGCCAGAACTCGCTACGCTCGTTCGGGCGCCCAGGCTAGACGTGGCTGCGCCACGGTTTCGAGTCTTATAATTTTCAACACAAAATGAAATCCAATCAAACATATTATTTCACATCCTTCTCCATAGTTGACCACGCAGCAAAACGTGTATTTATTCCCTGAATTTTAGAAATGAAAAGCACTAAAATAGGTCTTTTTCCTGAAAAACAGGCACTCAAAATTTGAATTTTGGGAATCTTAAAAGTCGCGCGTCATGCGGCCAACTTTTCTGATCATTTAGTCCAAGAACGAAGTAAATCGGTTCAGTAGGAGCCTCGGAAAGTTGCGCGACAGACGTACACACACACACACACACAAAAAATGTATACCCCCATACTTTCGGGATTTAATAAAGAAGGTAGACTAGCGAGGCTCTGCCTCGCTATTGTTTTAGGTTTCTCGGGCCAGTCACAGTAGCCTGACGCGGCTAAGCCGCGTCCGGACTCAGTTTAGTTGGCTGACTTGCTGGCCAAAACTCAGACTCGTAGTACAAAATTTGAGCTTTTAAGCTTAGGTTTGAACCGTAAACGTTCTCTCTAAGGCAAGAGGAGTAGCCGGGCCTACGGCCCGGTTCGAGGCCCAGGAACCGCCTATTCTCCCCTCACTCGCTTCGCTCGTTCGGGTCGAATAGGCTTCGTGATAAGATAAAAGAGTAGCCGGGCCTACGGCCCGGTTCGAGGCCCAGGAACCGCCTATTCTCCCCTCACTCGCTTCGCTCGTTCGGGTCGAATAGGCTTCGTGATAAGATAAAAGAGTAGCCGGGCCTCCGGCCCGGTTCGAGGCCCAGGAACCGCCTATTCTCCCCTCACTCGCTTCGCTCGTTCGGGTCGAATAGGCTTCGTGATAAGATAAAAGAGTAGCCGGGCCTCCGGCCCGGTTCGAGGCCCAGGAACCGCCTATTCTCCCCTCACTCGCTCCGCTCGTTCGGGTCGAATAGGCTTCGTGATAAGATAAAAGAGTAGCCGGGCCTCCGGCCCGGTTCGAAGCCCAGCAACCGCCTATTCTCCCCTCACTCGCTTCGCTCGTTCGGGTCGAATAGGCTTCGAAATAAGTTTTTTAGTAGAAAATGAAAACAAACTCATTAAAACGATTTCCCATCCCCTCCATAGTTCACCACGCAAAAAAAACGTGTATTATTTTTCGAGTTTCAATGGCGAAAAACGGGCGAAAAAAAGTGTATGTCACTGGAATCAACTTAGCGTCTCCAGTTTTATCACAATCAATACAGAAATCTCAAACGAAAATGTTGATACGATCCGTGATCGATTCAAAAAAAGAGCATCAAAAAATATGCAGTTTGAGCCGAGTTATAAGACGGCAAAATCATGGGACAAAAATTTTTGACAAAAATTTTGACAAAAACCGTGGGACAAAAAATTTTGACATTATCGATTGATTTTTGGGCAACATTTTTGGAAAACTCATACTTTCCATATTTTAAGAGAAAGGAAGCAGAATTACAAGTTTCCAAGAAAAGTGGAATTTGATAAGTTTCTGAATCAGTATATAATTTTCAAATTTTACCGTTTTTCTCTTTCTGTAAAGCTTCATAGGAAAGAATACTGTATTTAGTGGTAACAATTAAACTATGAAATAGTATGCTTTAACTTTTCGATGAATCAGTGAAACAAATAAAAATCGAAATACTCAAAACCGTAATGGATTTCAAGAAGTAAACTTTCGATTGCCAGAAATTTTTTCTGATAAAACCTATAAATTTTTCAGTTTCAACAGTATATTATTTGTCTAGCATTAATAAAGACGATGTTCATGTCTTACTATTTTTTCTTACTATTTTATTTATTTGTGGTCACTAAATTTTATTTGCTTCGTAACCCCCCCCCCCCCCCCCCCCCCAATTCAATGATATTGTCGGTTTGACATTTCCACATTATTCCCTGTTTCGAAATGTAATTTTTTTAATCTACTTAGGTTAATGATGAACAAATATTCTACCACAACTTCAACTTCCGCTTCCAAAATACCATCATTCCTTTTTTCCTGATATTTTATTTGAAGTTTAGAAAAGTTTAGAAAAAAAACTTTTCGAAACAAAAATCTTTAAATTCAACGTTTTCACTCTGTAATTTTGAAAAGGCAATGAAAAAAATTTGAAAAACTTGATAAACTTTTATGAAAACTTTGAAAATGCAATAAAAAAATTAAGGTCAACTTGAAAATGCTTTTAAGAAATGATTTATGAATAAAAAATGACTAACTGTTTTAATCGGTTTCAAAACTGTACCTTATATCGGTTTCACAACTTCGAATAATAATTCTTTGCACTTACATGGTGACTCAAAACATCAGACAAAATACAGATGGCTTAGCTTCTTTTAAACGATTGGAAAATAGCTAACAGTTAATTTTAATTATCTAGAAAAATATTATGGAAAAAAAAGAACAACCCAAGAAGAAAAAGAAAACCATCCATTATCAAATCACTCCACAAACTTCCTTTACTCGCTGAATGAAGCACTCGCTCTAATAAGCCTACTAGTACTTTAGATTATATTCTCGTATTTAAAACGTAACACTGAAACAGATTACAATTTTTTTTAATTCTGAAAATAGAAAAAAAATCTATTAGCTAATCCGATCTGAAAATAAATGATGATGGTTTCAAAACCAAGAAAAGGCTTATGATTCACAGCTCAAATTACTTAGGTTTATAAGTACATAGACCAGGAAACTTTGCTCAACTTACAGTATCCCATTCATAGTTTCTAATCCATATTTCCGTTCCTCAAAATCTAGTTATCAATGTAAATGATTTTTGCTTCAATATCATCATTTCCTTGGTCGTAGTTCTATATTAAAGCAGAATTTCAAAACCTCTTTCTTATCTAGTATTAAGCTTTCATCCGGTTAGATTTAGCAGGTTACATCAATGACAACAAAAATCTAACATCTGCGTTTGATCTGTGTTCTAGTATTCTAGGGCTAGAAAGTGAAATTTAAAAAACATGTTTCAGATGTTATGTATGAACACTTTTCCTTAGGAATTTGTAATCATAAACGAATAGGGAAAGTTTTTTTGAACATGTTAAGTGATATGTTGGTACAAAGTATCTAAGTTCAGCACAATGTTTCCTTGGGTTCAATAAAATCAATGTTTCAAGAACAACTCTAATAATCTTTGTTTCTACAGAATGTGATAGAAATGAATAATTCATTGACTCAATTACACTTTCTGACTCATAAAATGAAATCGTTTGATCTTTCTTCTAACTCCATTTTTCCTAATATTTATAGTAGTTTCTGACCTTTACAAATTGAAGATTAACAACGTCAAAGACAAAATAAAAGTATTCTTAGAGTTCTGACTAAGATTAATTTTGTTTGTTCTTCGGTTTATCAAGAAAAGGTGGATTAGAAGAAATAATGTTTCAAATGTTACGTAACAGGCGAGAAGGAAAACAGGAAACAATTTAGAATTCCACCGTAGATTTTAAGGAATCATCATTTATTTCAGTTTCAAGTGTTACGTAAATGATCTACAGTAGATCTTGGAACTATTTGTATGAGAAATAATGATAGAAAGAAATCGCAATATAATTTTTCAACCGGTTTCAATGCTTTTTTAAGTACAGTAATACACTAAATCATGAGTTTGTGTAGACCGGTTGAATTTGTATTTTTTAACCACGTTTTTTTTTAGTTTCTAGAGTAGATTCTGACTTTTTCAACTACAAATTGAAGATTTACCAACGTCAATGACAAAATAAATGCATTCTTAGAGTTCTGACTAATAATGATTTTTTTGCTCTTCGGTTTAGCTCGAATAGGTGGATAAGAAGAAATTCTGTTTCAAGTGCTACGTAAAAAAAAACAAAAAAGCTTAAGAAGTAATAAATCTTGTGTACCCCTTTTTTTGTTTTTATTGTTTACTTCAAGTTCTAGAATTTCAATTAAAACTAAACATAATTAATAAATCATTGCTTCTTTTTTCAATGTATTTTATATACATTCTATGAGTAACAGGAAATTTAAAATGAAGTTTTTAAAAAACAGATATTCCGGTTTCTTTGACCTAATATTTAATTAAAAAGAACAGGATAATCGTTAACATGAGAGACTATTAATTTTGTCGGTTTCAAAAGATTAATTAATATTTTCTCCACATCTTAAATTTCTGTTAGTCCTACTATTCCGTTTCTAAGGCTCCGCCCCTTTCAGACTACTGGATGGTGCTGAAACTACCATAGAAGAGGTCAGAGACAGACGACGAAGTTTTCCAGAGACAGAGGGACTGGGGCGACTAGTAGAGGCGAAAATTAAAAAGACCACCCAAGAAGTAAACTTTAGCATCACCCAAGTCGTAAAGGACCACCCAAAAATGATAATTAAAAGACCACCCACGAAGGAAACTCAAGCTTTGCGGATGAATGCAATAACGCGCGAACTTTTTCAAGCAAAAAAAAACGAGAGTCACCATGGAAGTTCAGAGTATTATTAATTGAAACTGAGAAACTGATATAAGGTACAGTTTTGAAACCGATTAACAAATCTAGTCATTTTTAATCTATTTTATGAAACTTTTCTTGAAATTTTCAAGTTGACCTTAATTTTTTTATTGCATTTTCAAAGTTTTCATAAAAGTTTATCAATTTTTTCAAATTTTTTTTTCAGTCCTTTTCAAAATTATAGAGTAAAGAAGTTGAATATAAAGTTTTTTGTTTCGAAAAGTTTTTTTTCTAAACTTTTCTAAACTTCAAATAAAATATTAGATAAAAGGGAATGATGGTATTTTGGAAGCGGAAGTTGAATTTGTGGAGTTTCTGACCTTTACAAATTGAAGATTAATAACGTCAAAGACAAAATAAATGTATTATTAGAGTTCTGACTAATAATGACCCGTTTTTTAGATCTTCGGTTTAGCACGAATTCGATCAGAATCGGTGAATTAGAAGAAATTCTGTTTCAAATTTTATGTAACTCATCAGAAACAAAACAGGAAACAATGTTGAATGGTTTTAAGGGATCATAATTTATTTCAGTTCCAAGTGTTACGGAAATGATCTACAGTAGTTCTTGGAACTGTTCGTATTGATAAAGCATCATAGAAAGTAAAAAAAAAATAGATCAAAAAGTATTTTGACCCATACTTGCAAAAATCGTTGAAGGCCCGGCCTAGCCCGGAAGGCCCGGCTGGGTCATTTTTCTGCGAAAATTTCAAAAAAATTTGAAGAAAAAAATTTTTTTTTTCAAATTTTTGAGAAAAGGTGTTAGATTGTTTTAAAACATGTAAACTGTTGTCCGAACCCAACTTAGGAACAAAACCAGCCATACACCCCCTTTTTCAACAAAAAAAAGAGGCTTATTTTTCTAAATTTGATATTGGCGCCAACAATCCGGGCTTTCCGGGCATTTCGGGCATTTCGGGCCGGGCCTTGAAAATTCCTGTTAAGTCCCGGCCCGTCCACTTTTTCAACTACAAATTGAAGATTTACCAACGTCAATGACAAAATAAAAGTATTCTTAGAGTTCTGACTACGACTGATCTTTTTTGTTCTTCGGTTTATCAAGAAAAGCTGGATTGGAAGAAATAATGTTTCAAATGTTTCGTAAAACAACAAAAAAGCTTAGGAAGTAATAAACTCTTGTCGATATCCCTATGAAATGCGGTTTCAAAATTTTTGTATCTCGTTTTCTTGTTTTATGTTTTTTTCAAATACTAGAATCCCACTTGAAACTAAAATTTCTTACAATCAATAAATCATTACTTTTTTTTCAATGTAAATTTATATACATTCTATGAGCAACAGGAAATTTAAAATGAAGTTTTTAAAAATATTAATTATCCGGTTTCTTTGACCTAATATTTAATTAAAAAGAACAAAATAATTGTTCAAAAGAGAATTCTAAGTTGAAATTTTTTGTAGCCTTCGGAATTTAAAACTCTTAAATTTATCGGTTTCAAAATATTGGTTAATTCTCCACATCTTAAAATTCTGTTAATCCTAGTATCCAGTACCTAGAGCTTCACCCCTTTCAGACTACTAGATGGTGCTGAAACTACCATAGAAGAGGTCAGAGACAGACGACAAGGTTTTCCAGATACTAGGAAAGGCGAAAATGAAAAAGACCACCCACGAAGGAAGCTCTCGCTTTGCGGATGAATGCTAACGCGCTAATCTGTCAAAAAACGAGCTATTAACAATGATTTATTCTCCACGAGGAAAAGAAATAGAGAGATCAAAAAGAAATGAAGAGGTAGACATGAGGTCTCGATCAATCACCAAATGTCGATATTCTTCGAGTAGGCTGGAGCCAAAGTGTGTCCACGACGGGTGAATTCATCGAAGGTGAATGGGAAATTGCACATTGAGGAGAAGCAAATGCAAGTGTACACTTCGATATAGTCCTCGTCATCGTGGTTACGGTGCTTCTAAAATCATCTTCTTATATCAATATTTTAATGTTTCATTCAATAAACAAACCTCCATCTTACAATCCTTTCCACCGAATTCCTTTAGCATTGCTTGCATTCGTGCTGGATTCCGAGTGGCTCCACTGAAGCTTCCATCGCCATTGGCCACCTCATAGAAGGCTGTGCAATGGGTTTTTCCACTGATCATCTTGATCTTGTTCTCATAGGCATTGTATCCATAACAGTCAAGGCAGAATGAGGATCCGATGAGGAGGGAGAGGAGGAGGATAGTCAGCTGGAGGGGCATTGTCTCAGAAAACACTTATCAATGTTGACTAGGTGGCCCTTTTTATATGGGTGTCCGCCCCTAGAATAGGCTCCGCCCCTTTTCGTTCTTCTTGAAATAAATGTTGGAAATGGGCGGAGCGTTCCAGGTAGAAAGATTATCTGACTCATGGAACTTTGATTTTTTGGTATTCAGGGAATATGATCCGCACTAATAACCGGAATGTTAATTCAAATAACGGCTATAAATTTGAATGTTCAGAAACAGAAAATTTTTGTGCCACCTTTAATAGAGGTGCACTTTGAACTACTGTAACTTTATTAGGAATAGAGATATCAAAAAATGGTCAACTAAAGAAATATTGATTTTAAAAAGCGCTATATTTTGTTAGTCGACAGTTTTTTGATATCTCTTCAGCGAAAAAAGTTATGACAGTTTGAAGTTGAAGTGTTCTTCGATTTGAAGGGTTACAGTATCTCGAGCTACTCTGCAAGGAAAAAAAAGCGAAGATGAGACTGGAAAAAGTATAATTCACATTATCAAATCAAAATACAATGACAACGATTCCGATAAATTTAATTGGTATTAAGTTTCTTATTGTCACTGCAAGACTTACCGAATTCAGCGTTCTCTTTTTTTTTCTTTAAAACGTCATAATGAAACAGATAACCAGAAATTACAGTTCCTGAAAATAGAATAGAAATCTATGAAATCTTGGCTGAGATACTTCAGAATTAGACTTCCAGATTACAATTGTTTTATTCCTATTTTTACATCTTTTCAAATATATCTGCTACAGTAATTTTCATTAATAAAGAGATATTTTTTCATGTTTCTCAAAATTATGATTAACCTGGTAACCGACCTAAATTTCGATTAAACTGATTTTTACTATTTAAACTTCTGCATTAAAATTCAAAAAAAATCTAACATTTATTTGTTGGGGCAGATAAAAAAAATTAATACAGATTCATTGAAATCACAAAAATATTTGTTTTCCGTTTGTAACCAATCTGTTTCGAGCTCTAGCAGGACATAGCCAAATGGCATTCATGATTCTACATAGATATTTCAATGTATTCCCTCTAATAAAGCGGCACCTCTAATTTCTTGACCTAACTCGTCCAGAAGTCTCTGATTAGCTCTTTCCAATTATTTTCATAATTTTTCATTAAAAAAAAAATAGATTATTCTCGTGAATTTCAGGACTTTTTTCTATTAGAGATATTGTTCTTCTCCTGATTATGTCTTCATTGAAAAAACGATACCTTGAATTCTGATAGTGCGATTTTGATACAGTAAATTTCACGATTTAGGAAAGTCATACTAATTCAGATTTCGTCAATTCTGTTTTTTTTTCCCAATAACTCTGACACAGTGAATTTTTTTCTTTTTTTTGTTGATATAATCTTGACCTGATTACTGTAATAACATTTTTACCTCCAATAGAGCGGCTGTCTGGGATGGTATCCCAAATAAAAACATTTCCTGTTTCCAGATTCTCCCAAATTTGAACTAATTTTTATTCAGTCATTGCCTTGCTCTCGAAATGTGTTTGAGATCAGTACCCGTTAAGTTAAGTTTGCATGAACGTCAACTAGAAACCAGTATCATGAGTTTGATCAGGAACTAAAAATTCTGTAAAATGTTAAGAAAATGTGGAAACTTATTCGGTTGGAACACTTTTTTTGTTCCAGATCTTGTAAACCTTAATCACCAAATTGAATCTTTAATACAAACTTTATTGTAAATATTATATTTTTGTTACGGTATTTTTCAACTACATAACAAAATATTCAAACTTATCTGCTACTTAGATAGTATGTTCTTGATACAGTAATCTTTAATCATCTTTTAATCTTAGCGATTCGAAAAAACACCAGTTTCCAAAGTAAATTCTGAAACGTTTGACTTGTACCATTCTGTCCTAGACTTATCTTCTACTTTCTGACCTTTACCCACGTCAATAGTTACAAAATTTAGTGATGTGTATTTTGAAAACATCAGAAGCATTGAAGAGGAATGATTTGAAGAATAATATTTTTCTGTTTCGGATGTTTTGTAATAACGTCATTTTGGGACTAGAAACTGGTTCGTCCAATTAGTTCAACCGCCTTTTCCCAAAATGTTAGTCACGAATCATCTTAGATGTTACAACTCTTTTTGCAAAAAATCAAATTCATTAAACTAATAATGCCACCTCATAGATTATCCAAATCAGATTTGTGACGATTCACTAATAATCCTCTGTTTTTCTCAGTTTCAAACACAATAGGAATGCGTGAGATCTCACAAATGGATTAGTCGAATATGAAGAAATTCGAAGAAGCACGTTTTCAGAGTGGGAGGCTTCTGATAAGGGGTCAGAAATGAAGTATTGAGAAATTACGGTTTCAGAGGGTGGATGAAATTGAGAAATTTAATAACTTCAGTCAATTTTTAATAGCTTATTTACCCGACAGTTTAATTGAAACTGTAATAAAATTTCCAAAACAAAATTATTTTTTTGCGATTTCAGATTCTCAATAATTATGTGTTTATTTTTTAAATAAGTTGCCCAGAGAATAATTAGAACTATCCTGAATAAGTAAAACTCCCTGAAACAGTTAGTCATCAAAGACAGCTTGAACTTGACATTTAGATACATATAAGCACCTAGATCACACTCAAAGGATTTTGTTTATTCTGTCCTGGAAATCCGATCTAAGCACTTCTTTATCTCAAGATTAAACGAAATCGGATGGTACAGAATGTGTTTTTTTGGGAAAGATTATGTTTATGACTTCAAGCCGATTAGTGGTTTTTTGAATTTTGCCTTTTGGATTGAGTATGATGAGGACTATATGAGAGAACAAGGAAGAACGGAAACCATGTTAACAACTGGATTAATATTGTATTTGTGAAACAGGAATTTTCAGTTTCCAGCTTTTAACATTTGTGTTAACTCAGTTAAGGAGCCCAGCTAGCTCCAAATTGCTTCAAAGTTTCAATTTCACAATTTCTACAAGTTCATAAAGGCATCAGGATTTCAATTACCGATAATGGACACATATATTGAAACAACGATGTTTGAAACTGTAGGAATGTAAATTTGTTTGTTCTATTGCTTAAGTTAAACGGGTTCATTGAATTTCATGGCTTGTTTATTTTATTTTATTTTGTCACAGATATGTCAAGTTTATGATCCTTTAGAAAACAAAAATTACCGTATCACTTGACAATTATATTCAGTTCCGTTACAAACATCTGTTTTCCACTGAACCAATATTGGTCCTTTGCCCATCAACTGCCAAAATAATACATCCTTTTCAATCATCTTGTGATACATTTTTTTAGAAGTTCATCGAAAAAAACTTTCAAACTTCAATATAAAATTTAAAATCAGAATAAAACATTTTTTTATTCGAAAAGTTCCCGAAAATCATTGGTTTGAAGTGAGAAAAACTGTTTAGTTGTTTCGGTTTTTGATGGAGAAGGTTGAATCTAAGAAATGTCGGTAATTCATAAAAATGGAAAAAAAAACTATTGATGGGTACGAGAAACAGTAATTTTTAAGGGGACGAAAGGATTTTGGATTTTCAAATAATACCAATTTTTTCGGGGAGTTCATCAAAATATCCACAAAAAATGTCTTACCAATGTTTAGGACTCCGATTTCAAATTTCATTTTCTTAGATCACGAGTTTTGAGAAGTTCACACAAAAAACTTTCATTGTTCAATCTCTAATTTTTAATCAGAATAAAAACTTTATTCCTCTAAAAGTTTCCAAAATCATTGACTTGAAACGGAGAAAATTGTATAGATGTTCTGGCTTTTTTGATGGGAAAGGTCGGAAGATCTAAGAAACTTGAAGCACATGAGAAAAATTATTATCAATTCAAATAAAATGTCAAGGATTAAAAATATTTTCAATTAAGGGACTTTAACTACTACATGAAACAGTTAACAAACTTATAGAAACTGTAATTAATATTGAAAATTTGATGAAAATTAAAAAAAAAATGAAAAGAATTCTCTTGATTTCCAAATAACACCAAAATTTGTTTCAAAATAAAACTCAGACCAAACTAGATACACTTTTCTCTACTAGTATGTCCCTTTATCATGTGAAAGTGCACATGACCGGAGTATGACAATCAGTTTTTTTTCTCAGGTAGAATTCCTATAAGTAGGGTATTTTTTCTATTTTTCTAAACTTTTTAGATAAATTTCAAAGGTTTGAATTGGATTTTAATTAGATAGTGATTACTGAAGTACTGTAGCTTTTTTACTAGGGTAACTTCTGATCAGAAGTTCTAAAATAAAGCCGGAATGCGGCCGGACTAAACTCAGAAACAGTTCAATCATAAATTTTAGCAAGAAACTGGCAAAAATTCGCCAATTGCTCGAAGCAAAGAATTTTCGAAATTGCGCCGAGATTGAAACCGAAAAAAAAATTTTCTCATTTTCAAAAGCTCCAATTTTGGGAAGGTTGCCTTATAATTTACTGTTTCCCGAAGTTAATATCATTTAACTATTTTATAGATTCGAGGTTATACCTTTTGCTTTCACAGATATTTATTTTTTATTTTTCATGTCAAAGCTATTAGGTATTTTGATTCCAGCGCTTTTTCAGAGTCTATTTACTGTAAGTGCTAAATGTTTATGCTTGAAAAACCGTAACATGTTTTTTTTTTACTGTTCCACCTTGGAAACTTTTTGCATTTTTAAGCGACTCAATATTACATGGATTGTACTAAACACTTCCTATTTGTTCAAATCAGATGACTTAAAAGTCACAAAAAAAAAGCAAAAAATGTGTTTTTTGAAAAAACAAAATATTGTATTTTGTGTAGTCTCAAAAATCATTTTTTTTTGTTGTTGCAAAAATAAAATGTTTCATGTGACATTACTAAAAGGAAGTAAAATTCATGGAAAAACACAGAGAACAAAATTTTAAAAAATGCTCCTGATCAGAGGGATATGTGATCTTTGTGAACTCAAAATTTTAGTAAATTTTCGAAAAAAAAGGGTATTCTGAAAAAGAAAAATTCAGTTTCAATACTGCCAGAAATCCCCATTATATTAGATGGTTTGTTACGTTTTGTCAGGATGTTTTTCGATCAGAAATCATCAAATATGATAATTTCTCCTCCTAAATATATAATTTAGTCCTAAACCTGAAAAATAATCTTCCCAGGTTTTGTACCATCCGATTCCCAGATTGGCTTTTATTTATAGGACTGAACCAAACAAAGATGGAACAATCGATAATTAGGGGTTTTATAACAATGAAACCTACTAGAAGAAACAGTGAAATTAACATGATTCCAGTAAAAATCATCCTCCATTCAAAAATCGAAATTCAAAAGATCACTAATCGGCTTGAAGTCATAAACATAATCTTTCCCAAAAAAACACATTCTGTACCATCCGATTTTATTTAATCTTGAGATAAAGAAGTGCTTAGATCCGGTTTCAAGGACAGAATAAGCAGGAGCTTTTAAAAATCCTTCTAGGTGCTTATATGTATGCAAACGTCAAGTACAAGTTGTCTTTGATGACTAACTGTTTCAGGGGGTTTAGATATTAATTGGTTATTAATTGGCAAGTGGTAGAAAAAGTATTGAGAGGATTTCCAAAATATGCACTACTTTTTCATTTTTCTAAATTAAATAGTGTCCCTTACTCGGAACCCACCTGGTGTCACCTTAAGCTTTCGGAATGGCAAATATATGGTTCGAAAGCTAAAAACAGGGGCTTTCAGAATATGCATTCGAATTTTGCTAAACGATTTAAAAATGTTTAGCCTGAAAATTTTCAGAAATGTCTGAAAATAGAAAAAAACAAACTTCAGAAGTCTGGAAAGTGTCATCTAATGCGTCTAATAATATTCGAAATTCAAGTCGCTCACTAATTTTGACCTTTTCCAAATTTTTGAATTTTGAAGTTTCAGAAAAATTTGAAATTTTTTATTCGTTTAGCAAAATTTTAATGCATAAGCCACTATTTTTAGCTATCGAACCATATACTTAGCATTCCGAAAGCTCAAGTTACCTTCAGTTGTATTCCAAATAGTTGCCTAATAGGATTGATTGCAGAACCCTATCAGAATTATATTAACCCCTTGAAACTGTAACCTGCAAAACCCAAATTGCTATAATAGCCTCCCACTCCGAAAACGTGCTTCTTCGCATTTCTTCATATTCGACTAGCTTTTGAACCCTGACGGGTTCAAAATCTAGACGCGGCGATGCCGCGTGCGTGGTGCTAAGCTTTCTTTATTAAGTAGTAGCCGGGCCTCCGGCCCGGACTCAGCAAAGAACGCCTATTCTCCCCTCACTCGCTCCGCTCGCTCGGGTCGAATAGGCTTCGAGATAAGTTTCAGGCTTACTTTGTGGATAGTTTACTTTTTAATGCATTAAGAGTAGCCGGGCCTCCGGCCCGAGTTGAGGATGAGAAACGCCTATTCTCCCCTCACTCGCTTCGCTCGTTCGGGTCGAATAGGCTTCGAGATAAGTTTTAAGCTTACTGTACCCCGACAGGCTCAAAAGCGGTGTTAAGCTTTCTAATATAGAGAGTAGCTGGGCCTCCGGCCCGGACTCGGCAAGGAACGCCTACGTTTTAAGCTTATTTTGTGAATGGTTGACTTTTAAAGACATTAGAGTAGCCTGGCCTCCGGCCCGGGTTCAGTTCAGGAAACGCCTATTCTCCCCTCACTCGCTTCGCTCGTTCGGGTCGAATAGGCTCCTTTATGACATTTCCAGATTGTGGATAATAATTCGCTAATGGGTAGAGGTTGTGGAGGGGTATATAAACGCAGCAGCCGACACCTCCCGGGTTCCGCCGGCCGCTATAGAATTCACGCCTCGGAGAGAGAGACGACCAATTTCCTCCTGGGAAGAAAGGTGTTTTCTGAAAATGACCACTACTAAAACGGTCGCGCCTCGGTCAGCTTTTGCCAAGCCGTCACCAAAATTGAATCACAAATTCTCGATACGATTCTGCGTCGATTGGAAAAAAAACTATCCAAAAAGCTTCACTAAGAGCCGAGTTATTAACCTCCAAAATTTTTTTTGACGTTTTTTGTAACGTTTTTTGTTCATCTTTTCGCTCTCCATTTATAGCGTTTCTCATACTTTCCATGTTTTGGGGGTAAGGCGGCAGACTAATCCATTTGTGAGATCTCACGCATTTCTATTGTGTTTGAAACTGAGAAAAACAGAGGATTATTAGTGAATCGTCACAAATCTGATTTGGATAATCTATGAGGTGGAATTATTAGTTTAATGAATTTGATTTTTTGCAAAAAGAGTTGTAACATCGAAGATGATTCTAAGATGGGAAAGGGTGGATCAACTATTAGGTCGCGCGAAAAGTCTTTGACACTTTTGTTTTTGTTCATTTTCAAGGGGTTCGCGAAAGTTTTTCCCAGGTTCTAAACTGTTATTTAGTATACCCAAGGCACTCATTAAACAAACCTAGTTTCCATTCTTTGATTGCTCTTTCAGTGATGATACTGACTTTCTTTGAAAAACAGAGTGAGAACAATAGTTTTTTGAATGTGTTTTTTCTCGGAGATGGAGAAGATGTTGGATTCTGATTTTTGTGTTATTTAATAGTGTCAGAGACTCCACAAAAATTTTTGAGAAAGTTTCGATTCCGTCAGTGAATTCAAGACCACGACAATCAAAATAATAAATGAGTACTGTTAGATTTTTTCTCAACACAGAACAGAGAAAAGGAAGAGACGAATGATACCGAGTTAGTGGGCTGTTTCTTCAGTACCAAGGCTCTCTGAATAAGTAAAACAGAAGAGTCTAAGTTCAGTTTACATGATATTAAAATCTTAGTATGAGTTGAATATTGAAGTTGTCTCATGTTTAACATAAAGTTGGTACCTCCTTCTAATAGTTTATCATATCATCTATTAATTTTCAAAGCGCTCTAGGGGACTAGAGTTACATTCATTATGTACTGAGATTTTGATATGGTACAGTTATTCATCTTCTAGCGCTAGTGTTTTTCGACATTGAACACCGATGAACTGCTTGTGTATTGGCACTACAGTTACCACCAAAATGAGCAATACATCAACTCTTGAAACGTATTCAAACGAATGGGAATGTTGCCGGAACACTTTTCTCAAAAAGTGTCAAAGACTTTTCGCGCGACCTAATAATTTTATTTATTTTGATTTTTTGGGTGATTGGAAGATTTAGAAAGAAAATTAAGTGTTGCTAAGCCTAAAAAAGTGGAGATCGATTATTATCTGACAAGTTCACATGTAGAGGTTATCCCAACCTTGTAACAGAATTTATTTTGTCTAAACCAATAACTTTCTAGTTCCAAAATGACGTTATTACAAAACATCCGAAACAGAAAAATATTATTCTTCCTCTTCAATGCTTCTGATGTTATCAGAATACACATCACTAAATTTTGTAATCATTGACGTGGGTAAAGGTCAGAAAGTGTATTCAAGAACAATTTTGAATAAGAATGAATTCAAAAAACAAATATGTTATTTAGGTGAAACTGGAAAGAAATTGTTTTCAAAACTGTAGAAAAGTAAGAAAAAAACATTCAGGCTACGGCACCCGCTAATGTTGTAGAGGAAAATCAACACTAGAACTTCAATGAAAATTCTCTAACGAGACTACCACTAATTGTCCATCTAAAATCAATGAAATAATTGGACTATCTGAAACAGCATTTTCCCTTTGAACCCTGATTCAAATTGTCGTTATCTATAGTTTAGATTCGTTTTTTTAATCAATCATAAATTTATGTTTTGGCCTTTTGTAAAAATTTTATTCATTATTACGAATATACTCACTTCTTATTCAAACTAATCTCTAATTTTGAAAACTGCAATTTTTTTTTAATTTTTGATTTCCAAATTAACCAAAAAAATACAGTTTCAATATTCCTTTATCAAATCCTCTTTTTGTTTTAGTGTTAATTTTTCGCTCTTTGAAGCTTGACACTCTGAAAACCATGCTTCTAACATCATCCACACTAATCCCATTCGATGTCATGAACTTTGCAACTATTATTTTTGAATTGTTCCTATTGAATTCAAAAAATAACAAAGATTAAAAAAACGAAGCCATTGACGATAACAAATTTGTGAAGTCATTAATCCCACGTTTCTTAATCGCTGAACTTTTTTTTTTGGGTGGTAAAAATAGAGAGAGAGGGGTGGTCGGGGATATTCAGAAGAAGAAAATGGCAACAATAAAAATGCTGATCTTCCTCGGGTAATAACAAAAATTCAAAACAGTAAAATAGATTTTTGAAAAAAAAGGTTTATTTGGTGTGTAAATTTCAGAGCAAGGACGCTCTACCGAAGTCTTCTGAGAAAGCTAGGCCTCGACCGGGGGCCGAAGTTTTATTTCGCATTTCAAATTTATTTTAATTGCAATTTTAACCGAAAAATTATTGAATTACTGAAGAAAAATGAGCATTTTCGGTTAAAATTGCAATTAAAATAAATTTAAAATGCGAAAAAAAACTTCGGCCCCCGGTCGAGGCCTAGCTTTCTCAAGAGACTTCGGTAGAGCGTCCTTGCTCTACATTTTACACACCTAATAACAAAATTTAGAATATGAATTTCCAAAAAAGAAAAGATCCCAATCTGAGAAGTTGTTAACCCAAATTGTTCTTTTTTGATAAACTCATTCACTCCTTGAAACAGAAATTTCCATGATAAGTGGTTTTTCATAAGTTCTTGCTTATGTGTTTGAACGAAAAAAGAAGGTTTTTTTCAGCTATCAGAATAAAGAAAACGATTTCAATGAAATTAATAAAGATACTGTAACTGAAAAAATTATTTGTGTTCAAGAAGCAATCTATTGATGAAGAGGAACAAAACGCCATGGAATCACTAAACCAAGGGAAATCATTGAAACAGTCTTTTTTCAAAACATTTTTGACATGAACTACCATACTCCCTCTAATAGTAGGGCACCTCGAGCAGGTTACGGTATCTGTTTATCATAGCTACTAGTACCAGTTCAACTGTCAACAAACGCTATCAAGATGATTGTTACCAATTTTTAAAAAATATTTTCCATCAACTGTCATATGAATACTCATACTATCTACATTCCCAAGATCTCAAAAATCTGAAACTGCAATTTAATTATTTTCAAGTCATTTCTTCCTGTCACATGCATGACATTCGATGATCCAAAACATTGCTTTTGATTTTAAAGTCATGACGAAAAAAATTGGAAACTGCATTCTAGTCAATATTGACGTAACGGGGAAGAAAAATTTGGGGAATTTGTAGGGATAAAGGTCAGAAAACTGCAAAAAGGTGGATTTTTGTAAATGTCGTCAGAACATGAATCAGAGGAAAAATGATGGCTAGAAGGAAATAGGGATTTGGAAAAAGGAAAAAGCTAATTATTGAGTTAATTCTGAATATAATATAGAGATCAAATTCCAAAAGTTTGCAGACTGATGAGCAGGGTTCTCACGGGCCGGCCCGGGCCGGCCCGGGCCGGGCCGAGTCAGGGATCTCACGGGCCGGGCCGGGCCGAGTGAGTCATTCTCACCGACCCGGCCCGGCCCGGCCCGGCCCGGCCCGTCTTGGCCCGGGCCGGCCCGTGATGGGAAATTTGACTTTAAAAAGAAACAAAATTTCATATAAAAGCCGACACCCCTATTGAAATTTGTCTTTTTCATCACTTTTTTCCGACATTTTCACGAATTTCACTCGAAAACAATTAAGAATCTTTTTTTTTCGATGAAAAAATTGGAATTTTAAAAAATTTCTCTCAAAATAATGTCGATTTTTGAGAACACGGGCCGCACGGGCCGGCCCGGGCCGGAATGAAATTTCATCGGCCCGGGCCGGGCCGGAAAATCAGCTCCACGGGCCGACCCGGCCCGGCCCGGCCCGGGCCGGCCCGGGCCGGCCCGTGGTTTTTGAGAACCCTGCTGATGAGAATGGAACCTTCCTCCTAATCAAACACAACTGATTCTGATTGGGAATAAAAAAAGATTTTTGTAAACGCTGACGTACAAAAAGTCCAAAAAAAATAATTCATGGAAAAAAAAGAGCTCCCATTGTAAGAAGTTACACACTTCTCATGACCCTTGAAAATTGAACTACCTCGGAAACCACCTGAAGGTAACTTGAGCTTTCGGAATATACTGTATATGATTCGATAATTAAAAATAGGGGCTTTCAAAATATGCATTCTAATTTTGCTAAACGAATAAATAATTTCAGATTTTTCTGAAAATTCGGAATTTTTCTGAATCTTCAAAATACTAAAATTTGAAACAAATCAAATTTAGTGAGAGATTTGAATTTCGTATATTATTGGACGCATTAGAGGACACTTTCCAGCCTTCTGGAGATAGTTTTTTCGATTTTCAGGCATTTCAGATGATTTTCAGACAAAAAAAAATCTGAAATTTTTAAATAGTTTAGCAAAATTTGAATACATATTCTGAAAACCCCTGTTTTTAGCTATCGAACCATATACTTGCCATTAAGAAAGCTCAAGTTAACCCCAGTTTTGTTCCGAGTAAGTCAAGTAACAGTAAAATTTTTCAAAAAAAAAAAGTTTCACAATTGACACAAAGCTATCAGGTAATCTAACATAATTGCTTCTAAGAGGGATTTAACTTTACAACTACAGTAACCCATGAAGCAAAAATTCTGAGATATTTTTAGTACTTCATCACTTTCACATCTTTGAACTCTAAGTCTGCTATTCTGGTGAACCTAGAACGATCACAAAGAAACATGTTGTTCGAACTCTAACAAAACTTTTTCAAAATGTCACGTATTTTTTGACTATTTTGAGCCATATTCTGTTCTGATGAGACATAGACAACATATAGACTAGTTTATAGTAGAAAATCCAAAAAAAAAACTTTTTTTACAGATTCATCTACATAATTTCAAACCTACCAATATTAGTTAAATTGATCCATATGCGTTAAAAATTGAAAAAAAAAACAAAAACAAGAGTGTAGTTGTTTACTTCAGAAAAACAAAAATTATGACGCTTTTCCACATGTCAAAATGTTTTTCGATCAGTTACTCATTATCTCAAGACAGGTGAGTTTCAGAGCAAAAGTTATCTCTGGAACTGAACTTTTCGTTTTCAGGTGTCCGGAAATTATTAGTTTTTGGAAATGTCAGCTAAAACAGGAAGAAGTTGAAAGAACGAAGAATTTCAGGGGTTTTATAGGTTGTTGTATAATAATACGGAAATTGGAAATCGGGACATATTTTTTGGACTTGAAACGGAAGATTGTTGAAAAATTAGCTAATACCCTCATAAATCCATACTTGCGACGGGCCGGGCCTTGACAGGAATTTTCAATTCTCGGCCCGGCCCGGAAGGCTCGGAAGGCCCGGAAGGCCCGGACTGTGGGCACCAATTTCAAATTTAGAAAAATAAACCTCTTTTCCTGTTGAAAAAGGGTGTATGTGTGTGGCTGATTTTGTTTGTTAGTTGGGTTCGGACAACAGTTCACATGTTTTGAAGCAATATAACACTTTTTCTCAAAAATTTGAAAAAAAAAATTTTTTTCTCCGAATTTTTTTGAAATTTTGACCAAAAAATGACCCAGCCGGGCCGGGCCCTGAAAATTTTTCAAGACCCGGCCCGAGGGCCGGGCCTTCAACGATTTTCGCAAGTATGCATAAATCATTACGTTAATGCTAAAAACTAGTTCATTACTTTAAAATAAAACTATTGAAACTGTAGAAAATTTCAAAAAAAAAAATCTATATTTTATCTCATGACTATCAATTAAAAACATTCTGAAACTATAGTTCGTTAATCAATTAGTGAAACAATCTGTTTAGCCAAGCCTACTATCAACTGCTACAATTCTCCTATATAACGATTTTGAAAAACAAGAAATTTGATCATTTCATTATAAGTCTTTCAATTCAAAAACCAATTCAACAGAATTAATTCAATTATCAGAAAAAAACTGTTTCAAATTCATGTTGTTTCTGGAACTTGAAACGGGAAATTGTTAAAGCTGGAAAAGGAAAGTAAAAAACACATTCTGGATTTTAACTGTTTCTTACCGTTTCAATAACTCGCCAAAAAAGTGTATAATTACTGAAAATATTTTTCGAGGCAATTCAGTTTCTTATAAAAGATAAGGTAGCCACATAAATGACTAATCATAAAATTTCCAATCTAAAGTTTATCATTTTGCAGAGAAATGACACATTTTTGTTTGTAAGGGGAATCGAAAAAATCAGAAGATCAAACGCCAGAATAAGCCCGTTCAGTATTAAAAATTTATCAACACAGATTAAATCCTAATTTTGAAACTGTAGCTCATATAGTATTTCCAAAATTCTAAAATGTCATTTCTAAGCTCCGCCCCTTTTCTTTTGATATTTTTACTTTAATTTCAGAAATAGTGGTTTATTTTTATTTTTCTGTTACATGAACTAATCTTATAACAATTTAACTATTGAGATGTAATCTATTCATGAAACAGATTTTTTCAAAAAATAATATGAATTCAGCTATTTTCAGTTCTCACTGATTTCAATTTCCTGATCCATTGAAAAAATACCGTAAAAATAAACTTATTATTGCTTCAAACCGTCATAACTTTGCTAACAAAAGAGCTATAAAAAAGTTGTCAACTAACAAAATGTAGGCCTTACCATAAGCTACATTTCATTAATTGACAACTTTTTGATATCTCTAACAGGGACCGAGTTATAAGCGCTTGAAGTTGGGTCAAGAGAAGAGCAGAGAGACAGCTAGACAGTCTAACTGTCTGCGTCTCTCACCGAAAGAATCTCGCTATCATATTCATCCTTGTCACAAAATCAGTGGAATTCAATTCCAAACAAAAAATCCAAAATATTTTCATTCAAAAACAGTAAAAAAAAAGCTTTGAGCTTCGTCCACCCGCTAAACAAAAACTTAATATACATACACAAATTTAAAAGTTTTGCATCATTGCATTAATTGCATAAGTGAAACCGACACCAGCAGTGATACCAAGTACCAAAGACAATGCGGATACCTGTCCAGCCAATTTCGAATATATCGGTGGGCAGACACTAAAATTAAAAAAATGGATTTTACTGTTTCATAAACTTAAAAAAAAAAACTAACCGTGGCGCATACATCATCCCCAACGATGAGAAATAACCACTTGTAAATGCCATAATAGTGTTACCAAAGAAGAAAATCCATTCGTTTGAATAGAGAACTGGCATTGTTCGGGTCATGCGAAGACAATTTCCGAACATGAAGAATGGAATGAAGACGAGACGGATAAGGCATGGAATTATGAGAAGACGAGGGCCGGGCTGGAAGAATTGAAGGGGGTTGGGAGCGCAATAACTTGAAAATTGATTGTAATATTCAAATAATTATTTTTGAAACTTGAGTTGAGAAACAATATTTTTTTTTCAAATTTAAATTATTTTTTCTGTTTTAGATGAAAAGTAATTTTCAGAAATTCAGGAAAAAGTCATTATCGAAAAGTCTCCACAAAAATTGTAACTTTTTAACGTTTCCGAAGAAAATTGAAATTTTTACTGTCCCAAAATTGTACTGTTTCAGGAAAACAGTAATTTTCATTATTTCCGAAAACCTACGTTTATTAACATTTTCATCATGTAACATAATTTTTTAATCTCTCAATAAACTTTCCAAAATGTTTCAAAAAAAAAATAAAAAACTAACCACCGTAACAAAAGTAGCACAGACATTACCAATTGCAGCTAACAAATTGAAGTTCAAGAAAGTGGTGATACCAGTATAAATCTTTTCTAAAAAAAAATTTTATCCTATCAGCAACATCAAAAAAAAAAGAAAAAAAATTCACTCACCAGAGAAAACCGAATTCCAGTGTCCCGTTTTAGTCCTCGGCTCAAACTCCACAAGTACCGTCGGGAACACCGAAAGTGTCACAAAATATGTGAGAAATACACAAAGGCATTGGAGCCAACACTAGAAGAAAAAGGATTAGGGTGCTCTTATAATAGGGGTTTACATATTTAAAAGTTTCCAGGTATTGTCTATAATCAAATGAAGATTGTGCTTGGGCGGCGCGTGCTTTGTTTCCTTTTGAGACATAGTAGTTGTAGAATTCCTGGAATACTTATGTTTTCATAAAAACAGTAAAAAACCGACTAACCTGCTTTTGACAAAACCACCAGGAAGCTAAGCAGACAATTAGGATAGCAAGAGAAATAGAGAAATAGATAAGAGCAACAGTTTGTGGTTGATCAGAGAATGCCAACGTGGCAACAATAGCTAAGACACTTGTGAATGTTCCACATATATTTGTTCCGATTACAACTGCATTTGAGTATTGAGCTGGGAAATCGGCGGCCAAGCCGAAGAAGGAGTTTTGGTAGAGACCATTGGAACCGTTCATTGCCATGATTATGATTAGGGAGACGATGTAGAACCAGTTACGGGCTGGAAAGATGAAACTGGGAAGAGACGCAGACGGTTAGACACTCTAGCCAATCATTTTCTCTGTGTCTCTCTCAACCAAACTTCAAATGCAAATATCTCGGTTCCCTTAAGAGCTATCAAAAAGCTGTCAACTAACAAAATGTAGCCCTTATTACAAGCTATATTTCACTAGTTGACAACTTTTTGATAGCTTTCGTGGGAGCCGAGATATGGGCTTTGTAAGAGACGCAAAAAAAAAAGAGAGCACGGCTGTTTGGAATCTTTAAAGGCGCATACCTCGCTTGTCTCAAGAGCTATCAAAAAGCTATCAACTAACAAAATGTAGCCCTTATTATGAGCAGCATTTTGTTAGTCAAAAGTTTTTTGATACCTTGATTATGAACCGAGATATAGGCAATTAAAGATTTAACAAAGTGACTAATAAACTAAATTATTGCATTTTTCAAAAAAGTTGTGAAACGGTGAAATTTCAAGATTACTGTAAGACTTATTTTTTTTTTAACTTTTTTCATGTTTTACTGTTCCAAAAACTGAGTTTATACCATTTTCTCAAAATATGTTATTCAAGCTGATATACATACAATGAACGTTTACCACTTACCAGCATCAGTTGGTTGTTGAACAATGACCAACACCAATATAACCACAATCAACAAACTATTGAAAGCCAGTGGTGCCAACACACGATAGATTAATGGTCCCCGAATAAGATTCATCACATTGATAACCGCAATGATCAAGTTTGGGATCTGGGCGACGATTCCCATTGCAGACATGAAACTATCGGCGTAAGAGGTTTTGGTGCCATTTACAGTGAACCAGTAGTCGACGTAGTACTGTAAAATAACTGGGCGATTATATACTAAAACATAGGTAACAAAAGAAAAATTTAAAATTTTAGTGAACCAAAAAAATATGTTTCATGAATATTATTTTTGTGTTTGGTTAAGCTACAGGTAATGTATTTTTTCTTTTTTTCAAATAATTTTTAAATTTCAAGTGACCAACCAACCACATTGTTCTTATCAGTTTAGTGCACTTTTACAACTTTCCTGATTCACAATGCACTTTTCAAAGTACACTAAAATTAGTACTGCTTTAAAATGTAATGAGGAAATTTTAGTGATTTGAAAACTAATTTTAAAGAAAGAGCACAGAGGGGATGATGGCTAACAAATTTTTTTTCGAAAATCGGTTTCATTGTGATTGTAAAACAGTAATAATATTGGACAACCACTAAGCTTACCGTCCCCTGGCAGGGCCCCAAATATCTACGGAATGTGCCGCCTGCGTTTGGTTTGCATGTTTGGTATAGTGGATAGTGCATTTGTTGTCCGCCCGAGAGGTCACAGGTTCGACCCCTCGAGCGGCGGCCTATTTTTATTTTTTTTTTTAAAATAAGAACGATGTTGGTGAATAATATGACTTTTATTCAAGGTACTGGTTATGAAAAACTGAAAATCTTCTGTTTCAAACTTCCAATAAACGAGGTCAAAGTAGCAAAATATATTTTCAAATAGGCTTGCAAAGTTTACTGCAAAACCTCTATTAGAAAGGCATGCAAAACTATTTTTCAAAGTTTTGGGGCAATTCTAAAAGAGGGAATTTAATTTAAAAAAAAAATTTCCCGATTCAAACCGTGCATTTAAAATAATTTCAAAATTTTAAGTGCTAGTAAACCGACACACTTCCCGAAAAAAAACTAACCTGTGGCGCAATCGTGATAAACATATTCCATGGCAACAAAACTCCTATACCATTCAACAAAATAATCCAAAACACCATTCTCCACTTATCCACTGGAACTATCTCCGCCTGCTCCTCGTATTCTCTAGTAGAATCATTGTCGTGTTTTTCTGTTATACTATCCAAGTCTTCCATTGGTATTGAGTCGGTTGGTAGAGTTTCTTGGATGCTTTCTATCTAAAAAAAACTCAAAACAAATAAGTGGGAAAATTTTTTTTTCCAATTTTAAAAACTTTTTGAAACAGTAAAAACTTACAGTGGGAATAGATTGATAATCACGATGAGCTACCATTCTAAGCACTCTTATTCAAAAATTATTCAAAAAAGAAATCAAATAATTGAATAAAAAGTACTGATGGTCTTTTTTCTCTTATCAGCTCTTTTTAAATGCTCTCATGATAACGATTCCAAAAAAGGAGGACGTTACTACTCTAGGCTTAATCCGATTTAGAAGGTTGAAACAATGAGTACTGTTTCGTTGAAATCAGTTTTTTTGCGAAAATGGCGTGATTTTAGTGGTCAAAATACTAGGTCATCGAACAAATTCAGAATATTTTATGGTGAGAGCAGTTGGCATTATGGAATTGAAGTTGAAGTAGGAACTAGATTTACAAATATTTTGAAACTGTAGATTTATGAAAAGAAAAATTTGTGGCTGTATTCAATTTTAGTCCCCCCCCATAATTCAAATTACGTCCCCCAGAAAGAACCCTGTTAAGGCCCCCCACCAGGATTAAAGATCAATTTTTTGAATCAATGTCAACTCGAAAAAGGCTTAGGTTCAGGCGAGGCGCAGCCGAGCCTCCCTATTGCGGCATCGGGCAGTGCCCTGAAACTGAGCGAAGGTGCTTAGAGCTGAATCAGGTATTCTGGGGGGTTAAAGTTGAACGGGTGGGGGGTTAAAGTTGAACGGGTGGGGGGTTAAAGTTGAACGTGTGGGGGGTTAAAGTTGAACGGGTGGGGGGTTAAAGTTGAACGGGTGGGGGGGGGGGGGGGGGGGGGTTAATGTTGAACGGGTGGGGGGGGTTAATGTTGAATGCGTGGAGTTATTGGCTGAGCTGGCCTGATTAGAAGGGGTGGGGGGGGGGGGGGTTATATTTTTGGGGGGCTAATGTTTAAGAATACCAGGTTCTTAAACATTAGCCCCCCACTTTACACTGGTGGGGGGCTAAAATTGAACAGGATCATTCAAATATCGGTCCCCAAATTGAAGAGAAGCCCCCCACCGATTTTGTGTAGAGTGGGGGGCGTTAACAGGGTTGTTTTCAACGTGGGGGGTTTTATTAGGGTGGGGGGCTAATATTGAATTATACCAAATTTGTTTCATTGGATTTGGAGAACAAAAAAAATTTTTCAAGTGTTAACAACTTTAGCTATGATAAACTTTTTGTATAACTTTAAGCTTTAATTTTTTCTGTTTCATCAATTCAAAAAATTTCTAGATCAAAATACAAAAGTTGAGTTGATAACTTCTCCGAGTTATAAACTTTTTTTTCATTTATTTTCCTAATTTGTTTAAACGGAAAATTGATCTATTCTGATAGCAGTAGCCACTTGGGCATTCTATAAATATCCAATACCCGGAAAAATTTCAAATTCATAATTAAGCACGTTGAAACAGAATCTTTCCATCAAATTTTTTTCTTTTTCATGAAATTCATTTTAGTATCTGAAATAGTAGTTTTTATCCAATTGAAATTTTAAACTGTCTAACAAAAAAAATAATTTACTGTTTTTCTGTATCATTAAAATTCTAATTTTTACAGATTTACCATTGAGTTCAAAAAATTTAGAAAAAAAAAAAGAAATTTGCTGAAATTTCATACGCCTGCGCTACGCGGCATGAAACAAACTTTTTTTGAAATCAGAGTCAAAACAATATGAAAAAAATGTTTCAAAAAAGTGTGAACTACAAAAATCAATTTAATATAAAGTTAAATTTCGTTTTATAACAAAATTTCTAATCTTTTCTGATGAAATATCGCATTCAAAACTGAAATTATTTTTTGTCCGTCGTATCCAAGTAATTTTTCGTTTAAAAAATTCCAAAAATTTTTTTTTAAATTTTTTCTCCCATAATTTTTTCATTTTAACACAAGTTATCACTGTTTCACAACCATTTTCTATGCATTAAAAAAACTAGATTTTTACTTGGACTCCTATGCTCCCTTCAACTTCATCAAAAATGTGCCAAAACCCCAATTCAATAAGAAGTCACAAGTACTTCGGTAGGAGAAAGAAGACGAAATTTAATGCGATAAACTAATAATTAGATCGGCGAAAAAAACGTATTTGCTTTCTGTGCTTTTTCGGTGCAAATTGAAAATAATTTTTTTAAATAAAAAAATATAGCTTAGTATTTATATATAAAGTAAAAAAGTTATTTTTTGTAATTTTGAAAAAGGAAGAGTAATTTTTTTTTGAAGATCATCAGGTAGACTATTTTGTAAATGATATTTTCTTTGAAACATTGTTTTTGAAACGGAAAACTTCATAAGTAAAAGGGGTTTTATTAATTTGGTTTTGCTGAAATTAATATTTTTACTGTTTCAAGTTCAAAGTATCAAAAATTGTTTGACCTTCTTGATATTCGATCACGATACCATATAGCTCTCAAAATTTCGAAAACTTTTTGTAACTGTATTGAACAACAAATACAACGTTGCATTGAACATGGATATATTTTTAATTTCATTTATGAAATTTGTGTTACAGTAATCTTAGAAAAGTAGTAAAGTTTTAGAACCTCAATTCTCTCTGGCCCTTTTGAGTAGAACTATTACAATTCCTAGAGGTTCCTTTCATCCATATACATTTTTTTTTGATAAGAACTAGCCAATAAGCCGAAAAGATATTAGCAACAGAATTTTCAGTGCATCTATGTCGACTTTGTGAGTGTACCAAATCGCCAAAAAAACTGCGATTGTTCTGAAATTTTTTGAGTGAATTAAGCATAGCCTGAACTCAATTTTTGTAGTTGACAACTTTTTCGTAAAACCATTTCTAAGTATACTTTTGTTCTATCGCAGAGTTGTCGAATTTCCTCTTGATTTGCACTGGAATCGGTGAAATTCAGAGAATTTTTTTTCGACGACATAAAAATTATGGTTAGAAATGGTTTTACAAAAAAGTTTTCAACTAATTCACTCAAAAATTTTTAGAACCATTGCACATCTCCTAGCGCTGTAGTACACTCTCAAAGTCAGCATTTATGCACTGAAAACGCTGTTTACAAATATCTTTTTGGCCTATCTCCAATTAGTTCCAATAAATAAAAAATAAGTACTTAAAGATAACAACAACTAGAAACCGTAAAAAATTACCGTTCCATCCTAATGATAAGGTCTTTATCACAACAAAAGACCAATTTTCAATGTATCTTAAAACATTTCTTACCAATTCCCAATATCGTAGTTGTAGTAGAGCAATTCGATTCCCGCAACCTCTCCCTGAAATTGAAATAGTTAATTTTGATAAATCACAACGATTTTAATTATTTTTTTTTTGAAAAGACATATCGAAGTTTCAAAACAATGTAGATTCAAATAACACATTTTAAAAACGCTCTGAAGCAGTAATAAAGTTGAGATTTTTGAAAAATGGAAAGTTTTCAGAAAACCTCTATTAGAATTGCATCTTATTTTTTAGCTGCATCCAATTTTGCTAAATTTGAAGCTAGGTTTTCAACGCAAGTAATCCCTCAAAATATGGTTTAGATTAAGAAAACAAGTTGAAACATTAAAAAAAAAATTAAAAATTTTCGATATCAGCTTTCCGAAACCGGTTGTAAACCCGAAATATGAAATAAAAAAAGGTGGAAACGAGTGTCTTCTCCGACGATGCACGCTGGCACATTACTTATCATTCTTAATGATAGATCAAAAACCTTATCAGTTCGCGGGAACCAATCCTTCCAACTATTTGGCGAGTGGTTTAATAGCTCCTCTTCTTAGTTTGTCTTTGTGATTTTTCACACACACCACGTGTTGGAAAGTTTCTTTGAATGTCATCAATTCGATGACACTTTTGGGAATTATTATCGCCTTCCTGCTCTCGCTTGTTTGCACTGACAGTTTTGGAAGTGGCGATGAGTTTGCGTACTTTTTGTAGGTAGAAGAATGACAATTTATTTTTTGCGGTTTTTAAATTTTAATTTATTCGAAATGATTTCATGATTTATAGTGTGATAAGTGGAAAACAAGTCAGATTCGTTAGGTTAAAAAAATTTTATCACTGTTTCATGAAACAATTTTTTTCTTGGTTTTTCATACATTGTTGCTATGTATTGGATAAAATTTTCGTGAGTTTATTGTTCTTTTTTTGTACCAGGGATGTTCGGAACGGAATTCGGAATTCCGGAAATTCCGACCATTTTCGGAATGAAATTCCGACCGGAATAATTCCGAGAAAAAAATTCGGAATGCAATTCCGGTCGGAATAATTCCGAAAGATTTTTTCGGAATGAAGTTCCGAAACGAAATATTTTCAAAGCTTTTTTTTGGAATTAGAGCTTCTTGGACTACAGTATGTCAAAAGCGCGTTCAAAAAGTTTCTTAAGGGTCTCGAGCGGAATTACCGTTCACTTTGTTTTTTTCGTTTTCGAAATCTGTTTGTCAATTTCACGGAGCGGCGAACTCGACGCGTGGCCGAGGCAGCCGAATTCAAAAAGGGCTGAAAAATGGTATCTCGAAAACTGAACCGCTGTTTTTTCTAAAAATTCGCTGGAATATTCCGATAGACCTTTTAAACATTCCCAGAAAGTTTCAAGTTGATCGAAATCCTCTAACCTGGGCAACAATGGACAAATGTGCGAAAAAACAGTGAAAAAACGCTGAAAAACAACGAAAAGAGCCGTTTTTTTAATATCTAAAAAAGCAGTCCGATGGATCGAATTCCGAATATTCCGAATATTCCGAAATTCCGAAATTCCGAACTTTTGAAAACCGGAATATTCCGAAGTTCCGAAATTCCGAAATTTTGAAAACCGGAATATTCCGAAATTCCGAAAATTCCGAAAAAGGCCATTCCGAACATCCCTGTTTTGTACTCCTCTCGGACAAACACGATTCGATTTTTATTTTTTGGCTGCAATGGTTCTTGTCGGCAATGCAAGAATTAGGATAGTCTCCATTCAATTTCAAGTTTTACTTGGTCCTAAATGTGTTCTCTTAATACATAATGAAACATTAATCAAGACCAAAAAAAAATATTTTTCTCAATTTGGTGAAACATTTTTTTTCGTTACTGTTTTAACACGGTGTCAAATAATTTTTTTTTCTTACTAGAATTAATTCACTATTAGTAACCAACTCACATACGAATTGAAAACCGCTGAAAAAGTTATTTATCACAATTCCATAAAACAGTTTTTTTCAGATAGTGGCCGAATGATGACTACTGAAAGAAGAAGTTAACGATGATTTATTGGCGAATGTAGTTTCATCGAGATGATTAAAAGAGACTCCAATTTTAGAAGAATTGATGACAACTATTATTTGTTTTAGATACGTTAACGTAGAGAATTTGATCACTGAATTGAGAGCCTCAGCTTAATTTAATAAAGTTTAGTGAAACGGAAAAGAAAATCTGAAAAAAAATATTACCGTAAATACTGTAATAGAACAGCATGCTCTTCTATTGTTCGGGAGGGGTCTAGTGGTGCTGTTGTATTACAGGTGCTGTTCTATTAGAGGGTGCTGTTCTATTTTTCAAGTCAACTATCCCAAGAAAAATAACTTTATCTAACAAAATGACAACTTTCAAACAACAAAAAAGAATCAACAAAAGTCAACAAAGTCAATTAAAAATCAAGAGATGCGTAGTCAGCCACCTCGGCAAATTTTCGTTCTACTACGGTTTTCTTCTGGAAGATCGACACCGCCGAGTGAAACTTTTTTTTACTTCTCAGTGGATATTTTGGAGTGCTGTTGTATTAGAGAGTGCTGTTCTATTAGAGGGTGCTGTTCTATTTTTCAATAGGTGTCTAGGGGTGCTGTTTCATTACAGGTGCTGTTCTATTACAGGTGCTGTTATATTACAGTTTTTACGGTATTACTTTTTTATAGCTGGCTCTTTCCTAGTTAAATTGTCCCAATGGCGGGAATGATGGTCCCAAAATGAAAAATCCTTGGGACCAGTCTTCCCTGGGACCTCTTAATCGTGGAAAACGTCGTCTATCTTAGTTTTGATTCATCTAACCGTATTTAATTATCCCTAAAAAATGTTTTTTTGAAACTGTAAATTTTACTGTTTCAAATCTATTTTTTAAATTTTCCTTGCTATTTCTCACAATTCACCATGCATTCCTATAGGCAAAAAAGTTCATAAGTTTCTTAAAATTAAGGTTTTCCCAAAATTTTCCAAACTGTAGTTTTTCCTGTTTCAAAATCGCTAATTAAGTGTATAATATTTACCATTGAAATTACATTCGATCCCCAAGAAAAAAATCTTTTCATAAGTTTCTCAATAATATTTTTTTGAGGTCGCCTCTTTTCTCTCTTCCCAGTGTGTGATCCTCCTTCTCTAGTCACTCAATTTGATTAATTGATCCGCACACAAAAGCTGTCGTGCTGTGATTGAAAATGATGGAAACAAGGGGGAGAAAGATGGGGGTTTCATTTATTATCACACAGCGGTATATATATATATATATATATAAATGGTAGAAAACTTTGTCAGTTTCCCACTGTGTCGAAAAGAGTGATGAGATGGAAACGGGGGAGGAAGGAATGATTAGAGATGAATGTGGGAAGAAAAGGAATTTGTCTGGATTTCGGAATATTTTGGGAAAAATGGAACTTTGAAGTTAGCGTGATCAATGATATTCAGGAACTAAGCTTGTACACAACTGACTAGAAAACCTGAAACCCGGAAATTTTAAATGAATATTTCGAAACAGCGTTTTTAGAAAAATTGAAAATTCTGTTTCAGACTTTTTATAAGATTTTGATTTTTTTTTCTAATTATTACTTTTGCCGGAGAAAAACAAACTCATAATTGCAATTAAGAACAATCTAAATTTTTGTAGAAAAGTCACTTTTTCTTTCAAATTTTTTTCTGGATAAATCCCTGCTTCGAGTTGATACTTTCAAGTTTAAGCCATTGAAAAAAAATATGTATTGCATATTCTACAAATACAGTACCGTTCAAAAGTTTATTGGAAAAGTGTTTTTCAGTTGATTTTCGGTATTTTGACCATTTTCAGAAGTCTGGAGCTCGGCTCTCAAGTTTCCGATCACTCTGAAAATTTTTGAGGGTATGAAACAAACCTGAATTAACAACTTTGCATTTTTTTTGCACTGAAAACGTGAAAAAAGTGTCTTTCAGAAAAGGCAAAATAGCTGAAAAACTAGGCATTTTCAGAAAATTCTGTGAAAGCAAAGTTGTTAATTTAGGTTTGTTTTATACACCGAAAAATTTTCAGAGTGATCGGAAACTCGAGAGCCGAGCTCCAGACTTCTGGAAATGGTCAAAATGGCCGAAAATCAACTGAAAAACACTTTTTCTGTAAACTTTTGAACGGTACTGTATGTTAGCTTTCCTAAATTAGCAGGGCACGTGTGCCGTAATTTAGTGTGGTCAACAGAGTTCAGAGAGTATGATTTCTTTAAGAAGCAGAAGCATTGTCTATGGAATGAATGACAAGAAAATCTAAACTTTTTAATGAATATCTTGAAACAGCGTTTTTTGACAAATTGAAAATTCTGATTCAATCATTCTTATATAATAAAATCCTAAAGGGCGATGTCCGTTGGTCAGGATGTCCGCAGTTTTTAGCCAAGAAGAAATAAAGTGGCCGCGGCCAAAACCGAACCCTCGCCCTCAGATTAGCGGACAAGGGCACAACCGCCGCGGCCACTTGCGCGACAGCCAGCAGGCGTATACCTTGCGTAGATGTTTCAGCCGTAACTAATGAGTGGCGAAGCCACGAAGAAAGTACAGTAGGCCTGCCGGAGGCAGGTTAACTGGCTGGTCTTTTCATAAGACTCATAGCAGCATTCACTTACGATTTTTGGTTTTTTGAAAAATCTCTGTTTTATGATGTTACCTTAAATAATTGAAAATGAGACATGTATTCTTGGAAGTTCTAACTTAGAACTATGTTTGTGGTACGAAGATAGTAGGGCACATGTGCCATTTACAGGTCAGTAAAGTAGACGGGCACATGTGCCTTAATGTGCCTAAAATTGGAAGTTCCTCTAATAGTACGGCATGTCATTATTTGTCAAGATTAAAGGCTGGAATTCAAATAAATTGTGTCCTACTATTAAAGTAATCTAGAAGTGAGCTATCAGTGATTTCGATGAAATTATTCTTTTTGAGATGCATAAATGGACTTACTGAATTCGAGTTTGCAGCATGGATTAAGGCGGATTCTGAAAACAGAAATTTTTTTAGATTTTTAAAATAATTTTTCTCGGTTCCAGGGGTTCCATATTATCAGGTGATGATATAGTTTTTCCGTTTGTATCTTAGCGATTGCTCCTAATTCCAAAAATTTGTTAAAATAGTTTCTATCCATTTTTTTTTTTTGAAACTGTAAAAATTTTAAATATTAACTCGTAGCTTCCCAAGTGACGACTTAGTTTCATTCAATAGAAAATCATGGTTTGATTTTATATCCCGGAATTTATGCCATCGTAGAAATATACTGCTTACCATCTTCCAAATATCAAAATTCCATGAAACTGCAAATTTTCTAAATCTCCCCCCTAAATCCCTTTCCAAAATCTTGCCATAAACGGAAGTTGTTATCTATCCCTTCTTCTTCTTCTATTTTCTCACTTTGATTCGTTTCTCTTACTCAAACATTGAGAACACAGGGGGAGAAAAGACGGCGCAATATTTCTAAATCATCATGCGACAATGATTAATGGGATGTGAAGAAAGAAGAAGAAGAAACATACTACCGATACAAGACTTCTTAAGATGAAGATATGGGGGAGGGGAAAGATAAATATCTGTGAAGAATGAGAGAGAGAAGAATTTTTGAATTGAAAAAGGAACCACTGTTTTTGTTGAGATTATCAGGATTTTGAAGAGGAGGGGAGTAACAAAAAATTAAAATCAGAAAACAAAAAAATAATTTTCAAGACATTTAGAAACTGTAAAAAATTCTATGGTACTAATATTGAAACTGAACAAAACTTCGACTAATAGATCTGAAAGAGTAATTAAAAAAAATGAAAAAGTGAAAATTTATTACAGATTCACTAAAACGTTAAAGTTCGAAAAAATCCAATTTTAATCACTTTGTATTCCTTCAGGCTTTGCGATTTTCATTCTGAATTTTAACTATAGATTTTCCTATTTTAAGCTTCACAACATTTGGTGTCTCTCAAATTGGAATTCCTGATTTTTTTTTATCAAATTTGAAAATTCAATATTTGGAAATTGATACAAAGAGCATTCGATTTTTTTGGGCTATCTAAATAAAATTTTAGATACAGATTGAAAAAAATAAATTTTTTTTGAAGTCTCAAAAAACCGTACTACTTTACAAGATAAGTACTAAGATTTAGCACAAATGACGATAAAATAAAACTGAAACACTCATTTTGAAACTGGAATTTTGTAAAAAAAAGCTATGAGTAAATGAAAAGTCAAGATAATACAAATTTTAACACTAAACATGATTTTTTTTGTAAAAGTTTTGTAGGCAATCTGAAACAGATTTTTTTTTAAATTTCCGTTTCAAAAATGAAATTAATAACCTTTAATTAATTTTTTGAAGAAATAAGAAGAAATCTTAATTTTAGTTGAAATAAGTTTTTACTGTTTGAATTATTGTTACTGTAGATAAGGATTACTGTAGGATAACACTAAAAAGTTAAAACTCATTAAATCGGTATTGTTCACAAAAAATACACTGAAATTAACATTTTGAAACAGTTTTTTTTTCAATTCAAAATCAATTTTTTTTCAGTTTCGTCCACATTTTTTCAAAATCTCCACGATTCTTCCACATCCAATAAATCACTTCAAAATGCTCCAACCAACTGTCATCCCATCTCTTCCTCCCCTCGTAAATCACTCCTTGTAACTCATCTCATCTGGAGACACTTCCAACTGACACCTTATGAGAGATTCTTTGTCTTTTGCCGCTCTCTGTGTGACACAAAAGGTAGGTCACTAAACACAGATCTTGATATCTTCTCCCCTCTCTGCTGTCAGTTTTTTGATGGAAGACTCCTTGCGGGAATAGTAAGAGGTGCGAATAGATTACAAACAACCGATAATCGCCTTTTTTTGATGATGAAGGGCGCTGGCATGGCGCGAGAAGGAACAGAGATGTGATAAGAATCTCTTAGGTTTTGCAGAGGATTTTGATAGGATTACTGTAGGATAGGATTACTGTAGATTACTGTAGCACACTGTTACTTTAGGTAAGTACTTTAAATTTATTGTTGGTATTAGAGACGTGTAGTAGGTCACTGTAGAAAATTACTGTAAGATTCGACTGATTTAGGGTTATTGTATAAAAGTACTGTGAAAAGGTTACTGTAGTAGAGGGCTACTGTAATAAATCTTCTAAAACTACTGTAGATAGTTCCTTTAAGATTGCTGTAAGAATGGATTACTGTAGTACTACTGCAAGATAAGATTACTGTAAGTAAAGATTACTGTAGCTAAACTTTGTAAAATTTCTATGAGTCATTGCTGGAGAATTGCTGCGTTTTTTTCTGAAAAAAGCTCCTGTGTGAATACTTTAGGGTTACTGTATAAATATTTGTGTAAAATAGAATTACTGTAGAAACGGATTACTGTAGTTGAACACAAAATTTAATTTTTTTTTCGGTTTCATGACATTTTCAAAAATATCTAACGAAATTACTTTTTTGATGAGTCATCTTTTTCCAACCCCTCCTATTATTTACCTCGTCATTTGGTACAAGACAAATATACATGTCATGTCATAAAAGACAAGATAGGGGGTTTCTATTACCAATTACACCACAACTTCTAAGTCGCCCGCCTCTCTGAAGACAATATTACGTAACATAGTCTGTCTGTCAAAAAGACAGATAGACGTAACCATTATTTGACCCTTTCATCAATCAATGATGCAACCATCCTGTCAGGTAGAGATGGACAGGTTGAGAGCATTGTGGTCGTAAATTAGGAGATTAGATAGTTTGGCGGGGTTTTGAATTTTTTTATTTGGGATTGCAATTCAACGGTTCTAGCAAGCAATTTGTTTCTGAAATTGAAAAAAAAAGTTGTGATTGTGAAACAGGAATTTTTTGTGAAAACTTGAGAAACTTCTAGAATAATAGTGTTTCATAAATTTCCAAAAAAAAATTATTTCTCCTAAAAAAAAATCACAGTTTCGCTATTTCCAGATAATCCAATTTTGTAGCTGACATCAATCAAGTTACTATTGCAGTGTTGTAAAAATTACCATGCTTCTTTAGTCCCTTAAATTTTTCACTTTTTCAGAAACCGGATTTCTTGGAGTCAACATTGAAAAGAATGTTTCTTTCTTAGTCTTATGGTAAACTTGTTTCAAAATTAGAGTTACCGTAACCATTTCTATCCATCAAATCACATCATGTAGTTCTATTTTTTGAAGGGGTTTTACTGCCCTTGTATTAGAGGTGCCGTTCTATTAAAGGGACTACGGTAATTTTTTAAAAATATTTTTTTCTGATTCAAGTATAGCTTATAGGAATTCAGCATTCAGAAAAATTACTACTAAAAATTCAAGATGCAAAAAACATAGTCTTGGAAACAGTAATAATTCTAGAAGATTTTCAGAAAACCCTTGAAATTGGTAGTGAAAAAGTACAACTTGAGCTTAGATGGTCTCAATAAGCCATTTGGGATTACCCAAAACCTTAGTCTTTTTTTCAGAGAATTAAAAACAAAACTCTTTGGAATTCTCTGTTTCAACAATGACATAAGACAGGTTGATTGAAGTTCGAAATGTTTCTTCGTGCGCTGAAATAGAATTTATTTCCCAAAGAGAATTAAGAAACTGCAAGTTTATCGTTCAGATATAGAAATTTCGAAACAGTAAAAATTAATGGTACCATAATCCAACCTTGCTCAGGATGAACTCGATTCTCGTGGTCCTATAAACATGGAGTGTTTGAAAACTGAAACTATAAAAATTTCTGTTCTAATTGGAACACAAATTTTTCTTTTTGAAAGTATCACAGATAACCGAAACCCTTCGACTCTATTCTATGTCTAACTTAATTCCCCCAATCCCATCCCTCAACAAATTCGAGTCAATTTCAATAAAAACGCCGGGCGTTTACGGTCTCCGAAGTGTCGTAAATTGGATCCCCCGTATTGAAGGTGCGCCCTTTTACTCCCCTTCAAAACTCTTAATTACATATTCATGTGATTCTTTTTGCCGACGTCGTCTTCTTATCTTCCTTCTTCTTCTTCTCAAACATGCCCCTTTTTATTATCCATCTGTCTTCGGTGTCTCTCTCTCCGCCGTCGATAACAATAGAAGGAGAAATCAATTTATTATTCCAGATTTAGAGGACAGATCAAGATTTTTGACATGTTTGATTTGAGATCTGACACGATGTGTGTATGTTTTGAATTGACAGAAAATGAAACACATGTGTTTTTATTGCTTTTTTATGACAAGACTAGATTTTCAGCTAATTTGGAAACAGTGGGAAGAAAAAACGGTTTCAAAAAGTCTGTAAATTCTGATAGAAAAGCTCAACCTGATTGTCATCGTATTTTCTCCTGAAAGAGATTAAAGTGAGAGACGCAGAAAAAGCTAGAGTATCTAGCTGTCTCCACTCTCTTCCCAACTTCAAACTGTCATAACTCGGCTCCCATTAGAGATATCAAAAAGAGCGTCTGCATCTCGTAGTGTCTCACTTCAAACGCTTATAACTCAACTCTCGTAAGAGCTATCAAAAAATTGTTAACTAATAAAATGTAGCCCTTATTAAGAGCAACATTTCATTAGTTGACAACTTTTTGATAACTTTAACGCAAAGCTAGTTATAAGCGTTTGAAGTTGTCTATAAGACGCAGACGGTTAGACACTCTTTTTTTGAGTCTCCCGAGAGCAGCTCTCACTTTAAAGGCTTATATCTCGCTAACCGTGAAAGATATCAAAAAGTTGTCAACTAACAAAATATTGCTTATAATAAGGGCTATATTTCATTAGTTAACAACTTTTTCGTATCTCTAATCCGAACCGAGATATAGCTGAAAATCTTTATCTAGGAATAAAAATACTGTTACAGCGACGAGAAAAATATCGATGATGATTGACCTAGTGATTCCATAGAGTTTGTTGAACCGTATTTTGAAAATAAGACCCCTATTCTACCAAACTCTAGAGTAAAGTTTCAAAGAGTGACATTTACACGTCCAACAAGCCTTCCTATTGAAATGTATTTTTTCCTGTTTTTGAAACAGTAATTTCATTTTTTTATAACAAAAATTTTAGTGGAATGAAATCAAAATAGAAATCACGGTTTCGAGATCATGCTAAGAAGTTTCCTACTTACCTCATGATATTATAACTTGTATTGAAATTTGTACATTGCACAAAATTTTTAAAATTCAAAATTGGATTCAAAATTCCACTTGAATTATTAAAATCTCATTGGAAATTTACAAATACTGTTTCAAAATGATTAAATATAAGAATCGAATATGTCTGAAATGTTTTCAATGATTTACGGTCTCCAAACGTAATATGAAGCAACGAAATTCAATTTTTCAATCCAGATTAAATAATTTTTTGAAACAGTAATTTTTCCAACTTTTTCCAACCCCTATTCTTCCTCATCTTCCCAAAAAATATAGTATTCCCAGAATAATAAAACCGTATTCATCTTCTCCCCTCCACCCGACCACCTAGTGAGCTCATCAATCTCTCCGGAACAAAGAGATAGATAGATAGAGAGAGAGAACACGGATCCACACATTGACAATTTTATTGCGTGCCCTGTCATCAATAAATTCATCAATTAACACCATTTGGTGGAATGCCAAACACTTCAAAGGGAATGGTGCCGCGAGGGGGAAAAATGAGAGGGTGTAATATTTGAGAAAGTGTTCGTTAAATTGGGAGAAACGACTAATTCAAATAGTTAATCAGTGTTAGCCAAAATTAACGAAACTGATAAAACCGAAATTTTTTTGTTTTGAAAAATCAAAATCCATTTCACAATTATTTTACTGTTCCTTAACCATTGTTTAGCAGAACTGCAAAAAAAAAGAACATTCGACATTTCCACTGAAACTTTAATAATCTAGAGTTGTTTCTCCAAAAAAAAGATGTTTCAATTTCATTTTATACAGTAGGAACTGTTCCAAATTTACTAATTGTACGTTGATAAATACGCAATTCAAAAAAATATATAAACGAAATATTCGTTTAATTATCACAATTTACCTTTGGCTTGAAACATTTTTTTTTTCGGTTTCGGTATGGAAATATAGTTTTACAGTTGGAACTACGATCGTTATGTATGTCTCGATTTCAATATATGGAGAACTTCTAGAAACAGTGTGAAATAAAAGCTGAAAAATCTGAAAATATAAAATTTGAAAAAAAATCGGTTTCAAATACTGTAGAACTTGAATGAGGTCTTGGAAATATAATTTAAATATATTATAAGAAATCACTTATGAACCGATGAATCTGTAAAAATTGACTCGATTTTTTTTCTATGACAGATTCAAACTCTCATAACTTTGTTGGCAAAACAGCTATCAAAAAGTTGTCAACTAACAAAATATTGCCCTTTTTAAAAGCAATATTTCATTAGTTGACAGATTTTTGATAACTTTTCAAATAACAATGCTGTGAATCTCAAAGTTTTCACTGAGTATATTTTAAAAATTCCCGTTTCAGTTAGGAATGATTTGAAACATTGAATTTCTTTTCTTTAGTTGAAATATTTTTTTGGCTTCTTTTCTGAAAATTGAGATACGAGCGTTTGAAGTAGGAGGAGGCGCAGAGACAGCGAGAGCGTCTGCATCTCGTAGTGTCTCACTTCAAACGCTTATAACTCAACTCTCGTAAGAGCTATCAAAAAATTGTTAACTATTGAAATGTAGCTCTTATTATGAGCAATATTTCATTAGTTGACCACTTTTTGGTAGCTGTTATTTGAATAAAGTTATGACGGTTCAAAATTAAGCAAGCAGTAAAATTTAAATTTCCCCGTTTCAGTTAAGTCATGTTTGAAACATTGAACATATTTCTAGTATTTTTATTAGTATTATTTTTAGTTATTATTTTTAGAATTTTTATTAGTAACTTTAACAATTCCAAAAGCTTTTTGATGAAGCAGAAAAAAGCTACTCCAAGCTACAGTAGTCTTCCTTCCCTCCGATCTAAAAATTCCATTTAAAACCTGTCCAAATCATAACATGTCACACAAACATCGGTGGTGAATGTCAAAAATGTTTATATGGGGGTAATAAACCCATTTAGGATACATTAAAAGTGGTGTATGCGTATCAGTTGCACACACATCGTTTTTATCACCCCGATTTTATGGGCAGCGAAAACTCTTCTTCTCTCACAAAAAGAGCCGATAGATACGTTGGTCGTAAATCGTGTGTGTGCTGCACAATTTGAAATACCCTTCTCTCAATACCGTCTCAACGCCAAATTCTTTATGATTCTTGTCCGTCATAAAGGTAAATGTCTCTTCTCTCTTCCTTTTTTATGAATTTACTATCGGTAAAATATCAAAAAGAGCCGGAGAAGACATTAAATATTATATTACCCTTAACTAAACATGTGTCTTTTCTTGGCCCATCTGGCACAAAACGACAGTTTTATGGGTATGTGAATTGGATACGTGCCTCCGGTTGAAATCGTTTAGGAATCACTTTTCACAATTTTTTTTTTGATCGGTTGATTTGAAACTGATTTTTTTTGTATCAAAAAAACATTGTGATAAAATAAGAATCGTGTTTCCGGGAACTATGAAACAGGAAAATTTTGTCAGAGGTGTGCTACATTCTCAAAGATCGGAAAAACAAAAGTGGAATTTTTGGCGGAAGACGGAATTCCGATGAACTAACTTTTCTGTTTCTCAAAGTTCTGAAACATAAAAAAAATTTTTAAAGAAAGTAATCCGTTGATAAACAAAGTATTACTGTAGATTTCTTATTTATTTCATATCTGCCCTAAATAACCAATATGCAAAATAATATCATACCGTAACCTTGAAACAGGAATTTTTATTGTAAAAAATTCAGCAGATTCATAAATTTAAGAAAACTACAGTAACCCAACTTCTCCATTTTTAGGGTTTTGTGGTTTCTTATCTCCCTCACTTTGACACTTTGAATCTTTGGTTTCTCTGTTTCAGACGCACTTTTTTCCAAAAACTAATAAATTTTGAATTTGGGAAATTTTCGAACTACTAATTCCAGTGTCGATTGTATTAAGGAATTGAAAACATTTTTAAACTTCAAGTGATTTTGAAACAGCTAAAAAATTTCTATGTTTTGTTTCAGGATTATTAGATCAATTTTTTCAGATCAGTTCCTTTGATTTTGCTAGCAATGCTAAGTACTCAAATCGTAGAATTTTTATAAAATCTTTGATACCGTAACTTTTACAATGTTAATACAAAAGCACTGAAAAAAATTTTTTAATGTTTCAAAAAACACTTAACTGAAACGGGGACAACCTCCATAACTTTGTTGAAAAAAGAGATATCAAAAAGTTGTCAACTAACAAAATATAGCCCTTATTATGAGCTATATTTTGTTAGTTGACTGCTTTTTGATAGCTATTACGGTAACCGAGTTATGAGCGTTTGAAGTCGCATTAAGAGAGAGAAGCGAGAGCGTCTAACCTCCTGGACCTGTAACTTCAAATGCCTATAACTCGCTAACCGTAAAAGCTATCAAAAAGTGATCAACTAACAAAATATAGCCCTTTTTATAAGGATCATTTCATTAATTGACAACTTTTTGAAATCTTTTAAAATAAAAATGTTATAAAAGCTCAAAAATAACTTCAATTTGGAAAGAGTGCTTATTCAATTTTCCCTTTTCAGTTAAGAATTATTTGAAACATTGAATTTTATTTTTTTTTGTTAGTTAATTCTGTTCAATATTTCGATTTATTATGCTCAACAACAATTCAAAACGCGAAAATGTGTCATGTCATGTTAGACGAAACGTAATCTCATCACCATCAACACAAACTGTCTTCAATGTTTATGATGATGGAATATTTGCAGAAAGTGTCAGTTTTCCTTTACCCATCACTCCATCTTGACCTGTCAAAAACGTTACCGCCCTCCGCAAAAAGAGATTTGTTAGAAGACGTCAGATCAGATAGGCCCGACGTCTTCTACTCCTCTACTCCTCAAATACCACATTTCTATATAAATATAAGTTGATGTGTAACGTTCACACCTCCCGTTTTCTTGCCTCATTCATCAAGTGACACATCATAAATTGCCTGTCATACGTCGTCTCACTCTCTCTTTCTCTCTCTCTTCGCCTGTCAATGCCCCGGCGGTCTCCGCCCCATCGTCATCATCCATCCAACCGATTCGTTTCGCTCCGCCCCCTCTCTCTCTCCCAATTTCCTTCCTCTCTGCCCCACGCTTTTGTCAGTCACTTTTGAACGTGCCGATAATATTTAGTTTTGTTTTATTATTTTTGATTTTTCCAAGCTTAGTTATGGCATCGACGAGTTCTTCACAGTATATTACGGATTTCACTCCGACACCGGTAAGATTTTTTTAAATGTATTTTTTTTTCTGTTTCATCGAAAAATTATTTGTTCTGGAATCTTGAAAATATTACTGTCGAAATACTTTCTTGAAAAAAATATTTGAAAAGAATAAATTTTTTTTTCAAAATTTTACAAAATTTTTCCTGTTTCACCAAATTTTGAAAAATCGGTTTTTCGAAAAAAAAAAATTATTTCTTCATCATTTTTGTTTACCTCTAATAAAAGAGCACCATTTTTCAAAAATTTCACCACAATTTTTCCTGTTTCATCAATTTTTTAAAAATAGGATTTTTCGAAAAATAACAATTAATGCTCTTTATTTGTGTTTATTGATTCTTGCCTCTAATAGAATGGCACCTTTTTCAAAATTTCCAAAAAAATAAGTTCCAAAAAAAAATATTTTTATGAAATTTTTCGTACCTCTAATACAAGAGCACCATTTACAAAATTTTTTTGACTAAAAACCAATTTTTATCAATCAAAAACCAACAAAAACAACAAAAATTTTTCAGGCGGAACCAGGAAAATCGCCGCTGGCTCTTCTCGCGAAAACATGCGAAACAATCGGTCTTCCCGAGGGATCCACCACAAAAAAATCCTCATCTCCGTCGGAGAAAAAAGAAGAGAAAATGCATCATCGAATCGATCACCAATCAAAACCATCAAAATCGTCGCCTCGATCGACGCCTCAATCAAAAGAGCCGCCAACGTTGACGTTTCCCGGTTTGCCGAAGCCAACTTTTCCAATGGGAATGCCGCCGATGGCGTTTCCGTTTTTTAATCCGATGATGGCGCCGTATCAAATGCCGATGGGTTTTCCCGGAGCGTTTCCGATGGGTCCAGGCTTCATGGGAGCCGCTAATCGAATGCCATGCCCATTTGCGATGATGCGTCAACCATGTGTCAATCCGTCGTGTATTCAATGTCCCAGTAGTTCAAATGCTGTCAAATCAGGTCAGATGAGTGCTGAGATGATGGCTCAATTCGCCGCCCACCCATTGTTCTCAATGTATGCCGGAATGATGCCAGGGTGAGCCGATTTTCAAAAAGAAACATTTTTTTTTCATCATTTAATTTTTTTCAGTGTACCCACTTCCTCCTATCAAGCCCTGCTAGCCGCTTCCGCCGCAGCCTCCTCTCCAACTGATTATTCCAAACCATCAACTTCTACTCCAACTGAATCCAAACCAAAATCCACGCCAACATCCCCAAAACCACAAAAATCATCACCAAAATTCCAGTGTAATTGGGTAGATTCTGATGTGGCTTGTGGGAAGGTTTTCGAGGAAGAGACCGAGTTGACTAATCATGTTAAGGTTTGTAGTTTTAGCATTTGGCACTAAGTGATAGATTGTCCTGAAAAAATGGTCAAAAGAAATATCAATTTTTTGAAACTGTAATTACTTTTTCATACCGAATTATACTCAAAATTCCCATTTTAGAATTTTTGAGGTTAAGTGGTCCCAAATGGAAAGGATGGTCCCAAAAAAAAAATGTATTTTTGAAAATTTAATTTTTACTGTTTCATACCAGATTAAGCTATTTTTCGATATTTAAGGGATATGCGGTCCCAAGTAGAGTAGGGTGGTCCCAATTGGAAAAGGTGGTCCAAAAAAAACTTTTTTTTGAAAAAGTAAATTTTTCTGTTTCACCCCAATTTAAGCTCAAAATCACATTTTTGGTATTTTTTTGGTAGATGGTCCAAAAAAACTTTTTTTGAAAAATTAATTTTTTTACTGTTTCATATCAGATTAAGGTATTTTTTTTTACATTTTCTAGGTTAAGTGGCCCCAATTCAATTTTTTACTGTTTTAAATCCAACTTTAAAAAATATTTCCAGAAAATGCACGCTCCATCCCCCTCCTCCTCCTCGACATCATCAGAATCTTCTGGAGGCAAAGCCCCAAAATCCTCTTCCTCAACAACTCCGCAACGATTCAATCCATATGGAAAACCCGGAATGGTCCCACAAATGGCAATGAATCCGTTAGTCCTTCCGTTCTCTCTTCAAGCAATGTACTCATCAAGGCTTATGCCAACCGTTGCTCATCAGTAGTTTCTTAGCTTTTTTTAAATGTATATAAACACGGGTTAGTCTTCATCAATTTGTCAGTGTCTAGTGATTCGTGATTTCTTCTTCTCTTTTCTTTTTATTTTTTATTTTATTTCTTTCTCCTTCCCTCTATTTTTTTTTATTGTTCTCAATTTAATTGTACGAGTTCTTTTTCTCTCTTTTTCTATACGCCTTTCGGTCATCTCGGTTGCTTTATGACTTTGTTTTATTGCCTATTTTACAGAATATATCTTTTCAGTTTCACTGTGACAATTTCAACCTTCCCGATTCGGTCTGTAATAAAAATGATACATTTTTTTGGTGTTTTTCTGATTCCAAGGGGGAGAAAGGGGGGATTTCGAAATATTTTTTTTCACTGTTTCACGAAGTTTTTTTTTTTTAATTCCCATTTTCAACCTTCAAAGGTATGACTGCCCTATGATTAGGAAAAAAGTGGAATTTTATTTTTTTACTGTTTTAAAATTTTAGTAAACATTTCTAGACTCAATCATTGATCAATTTTGGTTTAGGGTTAAAGTTAGGTCCTAATCGAAACAGAGATTTTTTAAAATTTTTACATGAAGGGTTACTGTTTCATGAACTAGAGAAGTAAATTTTGAGATTCTTGGAACTGTTAATAGTTCAAATCTGAAACTTAGTTGAAGCTTTTCTGTAGTCAATATCATTAGGGAGTAATAAGCCGAATCTTATTTTTCGGCGGAAATTAGATTTTTTACTGCTTCAATATTATAGTAAAAACGTTAGAGCTATCAGAAAAAGCATTTTGTACGGGTCTATAGTAATCAGTTTCCATTTACAATTTCCGGTTTCACGAGCTGAGTAAGTATTCCGGGTCAAGCGATTCTGAGATGAAAGGATGTTTTCCTTCGTTGAGCCAGCTTATGATAAACCGGAAGTAGTTACAGTCCCGTTCAAAATTTTATAGAAAAAAGTTTTTTGATTTTCGGCCATTTTGACCATTTTCAGGGATCTGGAGCACGGCTCTCGTGTTTCCGATCACTCTGAAAATTTTTGTGGGTATAAAACAAACCTAAATTAACAACTTTGCATTCACAGAATTTTTTGAAAATGTCTAGTTTTTCAGCTATCCGCCGGTTTCTGAGACACACCTCTTTTTCGGCCGTTTTTGGCCTTTTTTGCACTGAAAACGTGAAAAAACAGGTGTGTTTCAGAAATCAACAAATAGCTGAAAAATTAGGCATTTTCAAAAAATTCTGTGAATGCAAAATTGTTAATTTAGGTTTGTTTCATACCCACAAAAATTTTCAGAATGATCGGAAACATGAGAGCTGAGCTCCAGACCCCTGAAAATGGCCAAAATGGGGGAAAATCAACTTTTTTCTATAAACTTTTGAACGGTACTGTAACTACTTCGGGTTTATCATAAGCTGGCTCAACGAAGGAAAACTTCCTTTCATCTCAGACTTCCTCGAATCTCAGAAAAGTTGAGTAATCAGTCTCAACCGCAAAAAAAAAAATGTTTCGAGGAATCCATAAAACTGGAATTTTTCTTATCCTAATAATGGGCCGCAAGTCTAGTCTAGGTAGATTTCTGTAAGAAAAAAAATGTTTCATCGAATCCATGAAACCCGATTTTTTTCTTCCGATAATAATAGTGGAACTCCTGAACAAAAAATTCTCTAGGATTTCTTCCAGCTCCTTCCTTCTCCCAGCGCCACTCTCAAAAATGCAACTGTCAAAAAGCACGAAACTCTATCATAAATCACTTGAAATGTTGCCCCATTGGCTCTTTCTGTGAAGAAGTCTCACACCGAGTGGGGGAGAACATAATTAATCAAACAAATCCGCCAAATAGCTGCTCTTTTCCTAGTGCAGTAAACACATTCGAAACGAGGAGAGGAAGAAGAAGACGATCGGAGATTGATGAGTGTGTCGGCGGTAAAGTGTTTGATGTGAGAATTGAAGACCCACGGACACATATATACACACACACGCAACCACACACAATTCACCTCTTCTTTCCCTTCTTCTCAAATGAATTATCAATTAAATCCATCTCATGTTTGTTAATCGAAAAGGTGTCGACACATTTACAATCGTCTCTCTCTCTGAAAAGAGACGAAGATAAGCGTTTATCGGTTTAATTAATCTCTAACAAGCGATGCGCCCATCGGCGGCGGCCGGGGGACGAAGATATATGGGGTACCTCTTAGGAAGAGAAGAAAAAAGAAGACAGCTGTGGCGGGGGGGGGGGATAGGGTGCTCGTAAAACCATCTCAGCGATGAGTTATTTTATCGTCGGCCTCCGGGAAAGAGACGACTTTAGGGGGGGGAGTGTTTTATGGGTTACAGACGAAATTTTGAGAAATGATCCTCTTTTTTGAAACAGGGGAAAATTTTTGGAAATTTTTGAGGGTAGGGACTTTTTTTTCTAAACCAAGCAGGCAACGAACAGGTTTTATGGGCTAAACAAAAATTTGGTAACATTCTGAAACGGAAAATTTTTAGGACTCTATTTTAAGCTGATATAACTCGCTAACCATTACAGCTATCAAAAAGTGATCAACCAAGAGAATGTAGATCATAATAAGAGCTATATTTGCTTAGTTGGCAACTTTTTGATAGCTCTAACTGGAAGCGAGTTATAGGTCGTTGAAATAAGGTGAGGTCCAGACGGCTAGACGCTCTAGCCCTTCACTTCCTCTGCGTCTCTACTTTCAACGTCTATAACTCGATTCCCGTTCTAGCTATCAAAAAGTGGTCAACTAAGAAAATGTAGATCATAATAAGGGCTATATTTGCTTAGTTGACAACTTTTTGATAGCTCTAACGGGAAGCGAGATATACAATATTAAATTGATTCACTAACGGCAATACTAGACCATAAAATCATAGAGTCTCTGAAACAGTAATTTTAAGATTCAGTAATTTTGTACAATCTATTAACTATTGTTCCACAATCGACCAAGAAATAGTTTATACCTGAAATGTTAAACTTTGGGAATTTTGGATCCGTAAGCTATTGACGTCAAAAGACCAGTTCGCCAGTATTAGTAGATGCTTTAAATTTTATTATACAAAACACTTGAAACTGAAAAAAATGGCTGAGTTAGGAAAGTTTATCTGTTTCAAAAGATAGTCATAGCTGCCAAAAACCTTAACGGAACATTTTACATAATTCTGAACTACACTTTGATGGATAATGAAGTAAGACTCATAATATTTAGTCAAAGATTTATGTTTATTAAAAAGTTAATTGAAACCGAATTTTTTTTTCGCAAATTTTTTTCTATTTCAGTAAGCATACGTTAGCTTACGGTGTAAATCATCGTATATCACAATATTTTTAGATCCATGCAGTTAACAATACTTAGAAACTGTAAATATTAATTTTTGTTTTTCCAGTTATTTTTAAATCTCATCGAACGAGTATTAGACTGTCTCATTTTTAAGTTAAGTAGTAATATCCAATTTCTGAAACAGATTTTCATCGCAAATACTAATACAGCTTCCGTTAACTATCCAATGTTAAAGTGCTAGTGCAGCAGTAAAGTACATCATGCAATAATTCACTTTAGAAGTTTCTAGCATTCTGTATTCATTGATAACTTCATTTGGTAATGGTAAAGGTCAAATTTAGGCTTAGATCATTTTAAATGTAACGATATTCATACATTTTCTAATAGTTCAGAAAAAAGTTATTGGCTTCCAAAAAGAACTACATTTTTTTTAAGTTAGGGGTTTCTAAGGTTTGCAGTTTCGGCTACATTATAAGTTTTGATGTAGCTACAAATATTAGTATTGAAAGGATAGTGATTCTGAGTGTGTTTTTTTTCAATACTATAAGGATTGTCTATTGTTTTGGTCAAACCAGAAATAAATATATGAGGGTTTTGATACAGTAAATTTTGTTACAGTAATCTAGAGTTACAGGTAGTGTTTAAATTCCAAAATTTTTAAAATTTTTCAAGTTTCACACTTTCCAGAAACAGTAAGCCAAAAAAAACAATTATTCTTTACCACTCTCTAGAATCTACAGTATCCCCATATCTTCCCCATCACAAGTTTCCCGGAGACCTACCGTAACCGATCAAAGTCACAAAACCCTTCAAAAATGCTTCAAAATCAACGATGACAGATTATATGTTCCCCTTCCCCGCCACTGTGATGTTTTGTTGTTTGAAAAAGTGAGGAGCGAAGACGAAGAAGTGCCATTCTCATCTTGAGTTATCGACACGGGTCTCGCAACGAAGATTGATTACTCATGTTAGGGTCGACGACAATCAATCAATCGACTGGGGCCCCCTCGCCGCCGCCGTCTCCTCATTTTCCACACAAAAAGAAGACAAATTCGTTTTTCTCTGTTTAGAAAAGAAGAAGAAGAAGAAGACAAATGAAAATAGAAATACACTTAGCCATTTTTGACGGTTTCTTTTTTGATCTCTAGAAATCTCAAAAAATGGCACAAGAGACGGGAAACGGATGATTTATGAGTGGGGGGGGGGGGGCCCTCTAAATCCTTGACGGCTTCTGACAGGGGGGAGGGGTGAGAGGCAATCACTCTTGTACTCTTTTGAAAAATTGGTATGTGCCCCCCACCAACCGAACTGATCCGACATTTCGAGCGGCGGCGCCCCTTTTTGAAGGTTTCCGATGGTTGGGGAAAAAACGGAGAGATGATAAAAAGTGAGGAATTGGGGACCGGGGGACCTTTAAAAGTAGGGTCCGACATGGTCCCAAGCGTTCCAAATGTGGTTACTGTGAAAAAAGGTAGATTTTTGTGGGGCTTAGGACAAAATTAAGGTTAGGCCTATCTGGATATGGTCCCAAGTGGTAAGGATGGTCCCAAACTAACCGGGACCCAAAAGGAACGAGACCCAAATTGATAGCCGGGACCGTGATTGGATCATGGGACCATGAATGCAGGCTTAGACCCTAGATTTATCACTCTATCAATGTAAGGTACCAAAGATGGTCCCAAGTCTCGTCAGAGGTCCCTGATACAAACTACAGTATCCGGGACCATTTTTTCCACGGTGGGTCCATGATTAATGGTCCGGGACCCACATAGCACTTTATCAATGTATGGTCACAAGTGGTACCCATGGTCCCATGAATAAAGTAGGAGCCGATTGGTTTTTTGGAACCTTAATAATCCTGGTTGACCCTAAATCATTCCCAAACTAGCGTTTGGGACCAGGGTAGCAATTTAAGGTACCATGGATGGTCCCAAGTGGTCCCAAGTGGTCTCAAGCGGTATTCTCGAATAGCATACCTTTGCTGGGACCTTAGCAGCGGTCAATGGACCATAAATACCATTCTCAACGCTACATCAGTATTGACCATCTCAAGAAACGTTAAAATTAATATCGAAAATTTTCTTGTGTCCTAGATGTAACAGCAATTTTTTTTTTTTGAAAATCTAGTTTTACCTCAACCTAGGCTTAGTATTCCTCAAATTGGAAATCCCATGGATTAGCAAATCTAGACTTCTAGACTTCTATCACTTCCAGTCTACCCTCAATTCGAAACATCAAATATCATCATCTTAAAAATCCATTCGTCTTCTAATATCCAATCCATTACAAACCGCCCCACCTTCTCTCTTATTTTCTCTCTTTCTCCCCTTCTGGGTGCTGACAGGTAATCATCATCGATCATCTTCGTTCATAGAGTGTCTCTGTTTTGCGTATATATGTGTGTGTGTGCTTCTTCTTTCAGGTGTAATAAGGTGACGATTGACAGTCTTTTTGGTTGTATTTGGAACTGTTTAAAGGGGGGGGGGGGAGGGGGACTTTTATAACAGTTGGGGAAATAGGGTAGCCTAAAAGATAGCGGAATAGAGATTACTGATTACTGTGGGAAGATGAACTTATAATAAAACTGTAAATATTATTTCAAGGAATAAAGCCATGAAAAAAAAATTTCGTCCTATTCATTTTTCAGATGACTTTGAAACAGTAAACGATGTGAAAAAATCTACTAATGATTAGGTGAAAATTACAAAATTTTTTAGTAAAGGTTTTTAGGACGGGCGTTTTTTGAGTGTTGCTTAACCGGAAATATTAATTCAATGAAGGAAGCCATACAAATCAAAATTTCAGCGAAATAGTGTAGCAGAAATTTTTTTTTTTAAGTTAGGTTAGCTAACTGTGTAAGAAAAAAAAAAACTAATTTTTACAGTTTCCTAGACATTGCTTAAGGATGAAAACCGAACAACTTTTGATAACACTCGAGATATTTTTGCTAATTCATTTCAACAAAATTCGATTTAGCAGCTAAGTTGAAAGTATTTTTTTTTTAAAGATGACTTCGAAACAGTGACTAATGTAAAAAAAATTTCAAATGATTATGTAGGTAAAAACTGTCAAATTTTTAATGAAGTTCTGAAACCGGAGTTTTCGGTCCTTGCTACAGTACCAGAGTTGTGCGGGAAATTTCCCGTTTTTCCTGAGTGTCCGGAGAAAATTTCCCGAAAAAAATTCGGGAAATCGGGAAATTTCGAAAAATGGCTACGGTATCATTTTAAAGGCGCATGCCTCGAAAATCGGAAACTCTCGCAGCGAAAACTATTTTCGAATTATTTACTTATTTTTCCCCACATTTTTTCAAGAGATGGATGCGGAGAGAATCTCAAAGCAACCTGTCAGTCTTGAAGTTCGAAATTCATATTTTTCAAAAAAAGTTTCCAGCGTGTTGAAACTTGGGCTGTTAACTCAAAAAAGCAATACTCTGGTAAATCGTTTTCAATATAGCGGAGTTTATTTCGATCCTAGGTGTGGACAATTATGATCACTTTATTCATCGTTATACTCTCAAGTTACGTAGTTATACTCAACAGGTTGCTCGCTATACTCCCAATGAACTTAATTATATTCACAATAGCGGCATTCTTCGTTATATTCGCAATATACTAAAACTCTGGAAAATCGTTTGAATTTATCGAAGTATATTGTGAATATAGCGAAGAATGCCGCTATTGTGAATATAATTAAGTTCATTGGGAGTATAGCGAGCAACCTGTTGAGTATAACTACGTAACTTGAGAGTATAACGATGAATAAAGTGATCATAATTGTCCACACCTAGGATCGAAATAAACTCCGCTATATTGAAAACGATTTACCAGAGTATCAAGCGAACCTTGTTTGTTTTTAGTTGTTTTTTGACGTTATTTTGATAAATTGGACATTTTTCGAGGAAAAACTGGCAAAAAAAACAGAAAAAGACGAATTTCCCGGTTTTCCCGATTTTGCAGACCGGGAAAAATTTTTCCCGAACGTTTTCCCGAAAAGTCATTCCCGCACAACTCTGTACAGTACCGTTCAAAATTTTATAGAAAAAGGTGTTTTTCAGGTGATCTTCGACCTTTTTGGCTATTTTCAGGGGTCTGGAGCTCAGCTCTCAAGTTTCCGATCACTCTGAAAATTTTTGAGGGTATAAAACAAACCAAAATTAACAACTTTGCATTCACAGGAATTTCTGGAAATTCTTAGTTTTTCAGATATGCGGTGTTTTCTCAGGACCCCTCTTTTTTTCACTTTAATAATATTTTTTTCACAAAAATTTCAAAAAATTCTGTGAATGCAAAGTTGTTAATTTAGGTTTGTTTTATACCCTCAAAAATTTTCTGAGTGATCGCAAACATGAGATCCGAGCTCCAGACCCCTGAAAATGGTATAAATGGCCGAAAATCAGCTGAAAAACACTTTTTCCTATAAACTTTTGAACGGTACTGTATGTGTACGCTCTTACTGTAGCAAAAATCCTACAAACTCAGGTAGATTAGCCATTTCAGAAAGATCGTTAAATCTCCTTCAAAGTAAAGAAATCCCTTAATAAAATTGCTGTTACAGTAATTTTTCATAAAAAATGCTTTGTTCAGGGATGTTGATTGTAGCCTTTTTTCAAGCTTAGCAGAAAAATCTTAAGCACAATTAAGTCACTTCATAAATCGATCATACTAGGCTTGGCTCAGATTTAATCAAATTTTTGGAAGGCGAAGTAGAACAAGAATCTCACTTGAAGTATAGAAGTTCCTTAAAATAAGTTTCTGTTACAGTATTATTTTATAAAGACAATATTTAGTTTAGGCTCGTTAATGAATAATTTTTTTATAAAAAATTTTTCAAAACTTGAAACTTACATACCTAAGGTTACTGTAACTGTAAGATAGTGGGAAGAAAAAAAATTCAAAATTTCAAGGGCCGAAAAAAAAATCCAATCAATCTTCCACCCAATTTGTCTTCTCTTTGTTCAACAGTATGTACATACATTTCCTTTGTTGTCTCTCTCTCCATTTAAAGACGCGACCAATGGATTTTTTATGACTTTCTTCCGATAAAATCATGATCTAAACTTGTCATCACACAAAACAAAAATTCTTTTCCTAAGGGAACGATTTGGAAAAAGAGGATTTATGATGAAAACAGATATTCTTGTGACAAATGAGTGTATCTAAAACATAACATCTTCGCCTTCGAAAAGTCATTCATCAGTTTTTCTGCAACTGGGACCTATCGATCATTTCTCTTCTTCTTCTTCTTGTCTTCTTTTATCGAGAGAAATGCGCAAGGCAACAATAAGACGATCTCTCTGTCTTCGGAAATGAAGGGGTGTGACAAGCACCAAAAACTTTTTTTTTGTGTGTGTGTGTGTCCCGATGATGATAGCCCCTTCGATTCCACACATAACAATCGCTTCGATTTTAGACAAACAGATGATTGATTGGAAATATAGCGTTGATGACATATGATAATGGATGGAATACTTCTTATTGATAATATTGCATTTTGAATCCGCATTTTATAAGAGATAAGGGACAAACTTTGAACAATTGAACCTTTTTTTTGGTTTTTTTGGTAATGAAGGCAATGCGGAATACCCCTTAAGGGAGTTGAAAATAACATTTGGTAGCTGAAACTGTAAAAAATCCAAAATTTTTTTAGACTTATTTTTCAAAACGGTATAACTCGATAGCCATTTAAGCTATCAAAAAGTTATCAACTAACAAAATATACCTCTTATTATGAGAAATATTTCGTTAGTTTATGACTTTTTGATATCTGCGCTATGAACCGAGTTAAACAAGAAAAAAGACAGGATCAATTTTTTCGAAAAGTTTCCTGTTTCATTGGATCTATTATAAAAATTAGGGTTATTCTAACCCAGTGGTTTTATTTGATTCTGCGTAATTTATTAGACCACAAACATGTAGAAATTTCGAAAAAAAAAAGGATTTTTGGAGCTAGATAATTAGTACTACTGAATTTTCTCTAATTGAGCCGCATCTCCCTAGCAACTTCAAACGCTCATACCTCGGCTCTCTTAACAGCTATCAAAAAATGGTCAACTAACAAAATTTAGCCCTTGTAATGAGCAGTATTTCATTAATTGACAACTTTTTGATAGCTCTACTAAAAAGCGAGTTATAGGCGTTCGAAGTTGCTAGACACCAGAGATGGTTATTGTTTTCTCTGCGTCTCTCACGCTCACATCTCGCTAACCGTAAGAGTTATCAAAAATTTATCAACTAACAAAATGTAGGCCTTACTATCAAAAATATTTCATTAGTTGATGACTTTTTGATAGCTACAATATGAACCGAGTTATACAAGAAAGAAGACAGGATCAATTCTAGCAAAATGATTACTGTTTCTTGGTATCGTGAAACTGTAATTATTCTCATCACACGTGTTTCATTGTACTAATTTGAGCTTATAAAAGCACAAGCAGACATCAATTCACATTGAAAAATTGGTCTTTTGTAGAAAATTCTCGGAGCATTAAGACATCCTAAATCTGATTGCAGTGCATTATCACTTAAAACACTTAAAACTTTGTTAGCAACATGGATATTAAAAAGTGAGCATTACTACGAACAGTATTTCACTGGTTAAAAAAATTTCTAAAATCATTAACTTGATCGAAGAGTGATAAAGACTAAAAATTGAAAGAGATACCCTGAAACATTACTTTTTTTTTCAGACACCAACATTTATTCCGGTTATAAATACAACAAAAATAGACCGCAAGAGTTTTGGTATTGATGACTTAGTTTCATATTTGATTCTACCTGAGTTTTTCTAAGTTTCATATTTGATTCTACCTGAGTTTTTCTGATTCTACCTGAGTTTTTTCTAAAGCTTCATCTGATAGTGGTTGTGTATTGAGAAATTTTTCACTGACTTATTCTGAAAATTACTTTTTCATGAATCGGAGTTTTACTTCCAATACGATCCTGAGAATTAGTGGTTTATCCTTAAAAATACCAAATCTCTTCAAATAAAGGTGCAAACTGGGCTTTAAACCGTCGTGGAAAAAAGGGCTAGAACTGTCTGTGTCTCGTGTCTAGAAACTTCAAACGCCTATAACTCTCTTCCTAGTAGAGATATCAAAAAGTCGTCAACTAATGAAATATTGCTCATGTCAAAACCTACTCAGACGAGTTGAAAATGCTTGCCGGCGCGATTCCTTTTGAGTTTTGTCATTTGTCCCAACACTGAAAAAAATTAATTATTCGAAATCGTAGCTACGTAGAAAATTGCTAGACATTCATATACGGAAATCGGAAACAGCCGTGTAGTTAATGATGACGTTTTCATTTAAAATGCTGGTAATTTTTTAAATAGACATCGATAATTGAAAATTTGAATAGAAAATTAAGAAATCAAAGAAAAAAATATAGAAAAAAAAATAAACAACCGGCTCCTTTTGGAGCTTCGTTTTCATGCCGGCATGATATTTTTATCCCTTTCATCATGCTTAAGTAACCTTTTACCTTGCCGGCATGACTATCTTCGCCGGCAGGTAAAATCAGCATAGGAAGTCTCCATTTTCTCTTGCCGGCAAGGATAGTTCTCGCCGGCAAGAATTTTCAACTCGTCTGAGTACGTTTTGTTAGTTGGCAACTTTTTGATATCTCTAACAGAAAGCAAGTTATAGACGTTTAAAAATTCCAAATAATATTCTTCTGATTCAAAGTTAAGGTAAAAGTTTGGATCCTTCTATAAAGTCAATTGACTCAATCATAAGACATTTGATAACGTCATTTAATAATCTGTGACCATCTTAAAAACCGCTTCTAATGACCCATTAAAAAAAAACAATATCATAAATTTCACGACGAAAAACATATATATATGTAAAATCAAGTTCTCTCATTTTCTTGAAAAACGATTTCCGCACAAAACCTTTTCCTGCCATAATAATAAATCATTTTGTGATACTGTCATCATTTCTCTCTATCTTTTTTAACTGGCTTTGCCTTCATCATCATCATCTCCTTCTTCTCCCTTTTTCTTCTCGTTAGAGACACGCGTCTTTTCTTTTGTATTTGTACAAAAATGATTAATTATTTCGATGTCAGATTGCGCCGTGAGGGTTATCAATCAAGCTAAGAATAACATTTATTCGATGTGGTGAGAAATCGAATAAGAGAAAAAGAAGAAGAAGAAGAGAGAGATGATAAGGTGTACGGTATCATGGGGTTGGTCTGATGAACTTGACACAAAATTGTTTGATGACGAAGAATGATGGTACTGTAAGGGAGGTTGAAAAGATAATTGTTAAAGAAGGCGGAAGGCGGAAGGCGGAATACGGAATACGGAATACGGAATACGGAATACGGAATACGGAATACGGAATACGGAAAACAGAAGACAGAAGACGGAAATCGGATGAACTAAATAAAGTGTGACCAGAACCGCGAATGCTGACTGGGAGCGGAAACGGGATTTAAAAAGTGTAAATAACAAAAAGAGTAAATAACAAATTTCAAATTAGTGCACAACAGAAGACAAAAATCGGAAACAGTCATTTTTTGGAAAACGAAAAATTAGAAAGAAAAATGAACATTAGCAAAAGGCGGAAATCGGAAACGCGGAAAAATTGGCGGAAGACGGAAATGATGGAAATTAAAAAAAAAGGGGTGGAGAAAATAACAAATTTTAAATGAGTGCAAAGCGGAAGACGGAAAGTGGAAACAGAGAAAATTATGGCGGAAGACGGAAAAGGAAAAAAGAGGAAAATTGACGGAAACGGAATTCGGAAATCGGAAACGCGGAAATCGGAAACGCGGAAATCGGAAATCGGAAACGCGGAAATCGGAAATCGGAAACGCGGAAAACTTGGCGGAAAACGGAAATTCAAAAAAAAATGTTACTTCGGCGTCGTAATAACAAACTGCAAATTGGTCAACGGAAGACAAAAATCGGAAACAGAAAATTTATTTTTTTTTTTTCAATTTTTTTCATTTTTAATTTACAATCGTGCCCAAGCCGTGCCAAGTCGTGCCGGCTCATCGTAACCGTTAACTTGAAGTTGGTTTTTTGAGTCAATTACCATAGAACTAACCCAATTCCAACAAAGACTCTAAAAATGTCATACTGCAACAGTAAAGAATTTTTTCAACAATATGAAACTGTTCAAAATATACAATTCGTCATTCTATTGTTCCCCTCTATAGATAGTCTTTTCTCTATTTTTCTATCGAACAATAAATCGTGTGAAAAATTCTCGCCACAATTGTTATCGAAAAGTATAAAATAAAAAACGGTTTGGAAACTGGTTATACCAGAAAAACATGAAATTCTTCATTCTATCTGCTCTTGTTGCTGTGGTTGCTTTAACTCCACTTGGCAACAAATCAAGTATATTTTCTGACTCCTTTAGTGGCCCAAATTCAAGTTGCTATGATAAAAATGTCACTGTTCATGGAGAAAGCGTAATCGAATCTCATTGTTTGGTAAGTATCATTCTAAAATAAAAAGCTTGTGGGCGATATCCGGATGTCCGCAGTCGTTTGGCAAGAGAATCGAAATATGTCGCCGCCCGAGGGGTCGAACCTGCGACCTCTCGGACGGCGAACAAAGACACTATCCATTATACCAAACACCCAAACCAAATGTAGCCGGCACTTCCCCTAGATATCTGGGGGCCTGCCAGGTAAACTCGCTGGTTAAAAAAAAAATAAATTTCAGGTAACTGCCACGTGGAAACTGAGAATTAATGATGTCTGTAACGTGTCGACGTACTTCAAAGAGACTATTTTCACTAGCGCAGACAAAAATCCAGCGAATGGAGTTGCTCAATGTACCAAGACTCCGTAAGTTCAAAGTTTTTTTTGTTTCATAAATCAAAAAAAAAATTCCAGATGTGACGTCACTGAAAAGATCACAGTTGATTGCAAAGAAGCTTTCGGCGAGAAACTTTCGAAAATTGAAAATTAATATTTTTTCTATAATACTTTTTTGTGCAATGAATTGGTTTTGGTTTTATTTATTAACGATCAAAATTAAAAAATCTGATGTTTGAAATGAAATTGTCGAAACAGGAAAAAAAATTGTAGAAATCGAAAATTGTAAATTGCTATCAGTTTAATTTTATTCTAATTAAAGACACTGTGAAACAGGAAACTTGTTTTAGCTGAGTTTAACCTATCAACAAAAAATCTAAATCATAAATTATCACAAATCTTCCTAAAAATCGGCCGAACATGTTCAATTCCATGAGCAGATAAATGATATCCTGCTGTGAAATAACTCAATCCTTGCGCATCGAAATACTCGAATGCGTTCATCTTCTTATTCCAAAATGCGTCGACATAATCGATTAATTCACATTTTGATCCGCATTCTTCTTTGATTAGTTTTGCATGCCGACGACGTCCACGCTCGAATCCAGATGGGTTGTAGAGGGATTTCTGGAAAACATATAAAAAGTGAGGGGCGAGCAGAAGTCGAAGGCGACACCTTCAAGTAGCCCCTCGCGCCTTCACGCCGGTTGCGGCCGCGTGGCGCAGGCGGTAAGAGGGGTGCGCTTGAATCAGGGGATCCTGGTTCAACTCCCACCAGCGAAATTTTTTTCTTAAACTTTCTTAAGCTTACATTAATCTCCTCCATCGTCACATTTTTCTTTCTCATATCTGAAACAATATACTGTATTTGATCTCGATGAACTCTTGGAAATGAGTCTATCAAAAATAATTTTTTCTTGATATAGGGTAGCATCCTTTTTAATTGACTCTTCATTTGAACGTAAATTGTGTCAGTGTCAAGGTGATTCTCATCAATGTCATATGGTTCCCCGATGGCTGTGAACCTAAATTTAAAGGTACATGATGGTTCCAAATTTTGTTATATGGACCTCGTCAAAATAAACGCGTAATCCGGTTTAGTATCCTCAATAAACTCCACAAATTCATCTAGCTTAGCCGCACACACTCGTGACCATTGCGTATCCATTCCGCCATTATCCACTTCTTGATGATTCGACGCCAGCGGCTCACAACCTATTTCATCGACCTTTGAAATAGTATGAGCTCGATGTTTACATTCTTGAATCAACATTTTATAATGATTTAGGACGTAACTGTTGCCAAGAAGAGCGATATGAAATTCTGTTCCGTTTTCCTGAAACAGTATATTTTTAAAAATCAGCTGGATCAAGGCTCACTTTGAAATCACACCAACTAAAATTGGAATTCCGTTTGACACAACCGGGTTCTTGAAGTTCCGGTGCCATATGATCATGTTGATTCCAGTATTTGTTCATTCTTTCCACGTCGTCTGGAATTGTTTTTTGTGAAAAAAAATTTTTCAGTTTCATAAACTACAGTAATTCTGAATTGAGCTCGAACTCGCTTAATAAGTAACATATTTGCGTATAGAATGGCGGAAAATAGAAAAAAGTCAGAAGTTAAGAGTCAAAAGTCGGAAATCACAACTCGGAAGTCGAAAGTTGGAACACGGAAGTCGGAAGTCGGAAGTCGAATCTCTGAATTCGGATCTCGGAAATCGGAAACCAGAAATCAATAAATTGGAATTCACTATTCGGAAATTGGGAGTCTCAATTCGGAATTCGGAAATTGAGACTCGGAAATCGGGAGACGGAACTCAGAAGTCGGAACTCAGAACTAGGAAAAAATCGGAAATCGGAAATCGGAAATCGGAAGTTGGAACTCGGAATTCGCAACTCGGAAGTCGGAAATAGGGTGTTGGAAGTCGGAAGTCGGAACTCGCAATTCGGAACTAGCAACTCGGAAGTCGGAAGACGGAAGTGGGAAGTCGAGAGGCGGAAGTCAGAAGTCGGAAATCCGAACTCGGAAGTCGGAAGTTGGAAATCCGAACTCGGAACTCGGAATTTGGAAGTCAGGATTCGGAAGTCGGAAGTCGGAAGTCACAATTCGGAATTTGGAATACGGAACCCAAAACTCACCCAAAGTCATATCAGCTGTCAACGCATCCAATCTCTCGAACTTCCTGACCACATAATTTTTGCTATAATTTCCAGTAGAATTCAAATTCAAATCTCCCAAAAGATCCCCTTTTGTCCTCATCCTTTCCTGAATCTCATCTTTTTTGATTAAGAATTCATTTGAGATGAATAAAATGATGATGAGAATGAAGACTGCTAGAGTGGATTGTTTCAGGTACCATCTGAAATTAAATTTGAATTTTTTGGTATTTTTAGGAAAGCTTACTTTTCATAAGACTCATAAACGATCACTGCTACCAAAATCGAAAGGAGAAGTGCTCCTGTCAATGCATATAAATTATTTTGATAGGTTAATTTGACATATGCATAAATCGGCCAATGAACCAGATATAAAGCATAAGAAATATCTCCGAAGTAGATCAAAAATCGAGAATTTAGGATTAGATCTTCCACTGACATTAGAATAATTGCTCCGGTGGATAGGGTGAAGAAGGGTCTGAAAATTTTTTTTTGCAGGGCCATAACTTCCTTCAAGTTTGAGATTTTCAGACGATCAAGGGATGAAAATAATAGCTCTCGATGAGCTCTACACAATGAACAAGGTCAAAAAGATGCTGGTTCAGGCTGAAAAGAGTTACAAGCTCTTAAAAAGCGGGGCCGTTTTTTAAAGCCCCGTAACTTCGTTCAGACTGAACCAATGCTTTTCTAAGCTAGTTCATAGTGTAGATCTCATCGAGAGCTATCATTTTGTTTTTTTATTCGTCTAAAAATCTTAATTTTGAAGGGAGTTATGGTTCGGCCCGATTTCGGCCCGTTTTTGGCACAGTGCCAATTTTCAAAAAAACTTACCTAGAAAACAACGGACCAATTTCCCATGGAAACAAGACAACAGCGATCATCAAGGATAAAATGATAGATTTTGCAAAAATATTTGCAGTTTTATCCGGATGACTTGATTCTGAATTTTCCTCCATTAACTTTACTTGGTCTTCGTTTGCCGTGGCTGCTTTCTTCTCATGAGGAATAAATCTCTGATGTCTCGACAAAAAATAAGTTGTCATTCCAATTAAAAATTGCCAAATTCTCGCGAAAACACTATGAAATGAGATGATTCCAGGGGAAATTACATAGAAAATAAATGAGGATAAGGCTGAAATTTTTTAAAAATTAGGGAGGCTTAACCTATTTTAGGCTTACCTATAATTGCATAGACCACATATTTGAATGCGCCTTTAAATTGATGTGCAATGAGGAAAATGAATGGGACAATGAGGTAGAATTGAATTTCAACGGAGAGAGACCAGGTGTGGGTGAAGAGATCGATGGCGAGGGAGAGCTGGAATAGTTGGGTCTGTGAGAAGCCATAACTCAGTTGAGGTTAGAGATAGGAAGAAATTGTCAACTAAAAAATTGTTCCTCTTAAAATTTTGCATATTTTGTTAGTTGAAACTTTTTTGATATCGCTAACGGGAAGCGAGTTATAAGCGCTTGAAGTGGCAGGCCAGGAGAGGATCTTTGAAGAGCCATAACTCAGTTCAGGTTAGAGATAACAAAAAGTGGTCAACTACAAAAATGTTCTTCTCAAATTTCTGCATACCGTAAAACCTGTAATAGTGGTGCCCCTTTATTAGAAGTGCCCCTTTAATAGTGGTGCCCCTGAAATAGTGGTGCCCCGATGTTTTCATCGACATCGTAGGAAAATATATTTTCGTTAGATTTATTGTTGATTTTCCCTCATTTGTTGTTTTTTAAAATTAATTTTTGTTATTTTTTAAAGAAGTTTTTTAAAGTATCGGGAGAAAACTAGGTTGAAAAATAGTGGTGCACCCTGAATTAGTGGTGCCCCCGAAATAGTGGTGCACCCAGACGAAGCGTTTGAACAATAGTGGTGCATGCACCACTATTACAGGTTTTACGGTATTTTGTCAGTTAACACTTTTTTGATATCTCTAACGAGAGCTGAGATATAACTGCAAAAAGAAAGTTGTTTGTTGTAATGACAAGTCCGTACTTATTGGATAGTTTTGAATTGGTTTCCTAATTACTTTCATTTTGAAACCGATTTTTTTCTTTTTTTTTTCTTAAAAAACCATCAAACCTTTTCAAAATAGTCCTCATCTTTATTATGTGGCCGATTCGAAACGAATAGCAACGCCTTGCCAGCTGACAATTGATTCTGATAAACCGCCGTATCCGGAAAAACCAAATAAAGAGCTATTATAGTGAGCAACATCACAAGAAAATATAAAGGAAGTATTCGTTTGAATCGTTTCGTGTAGAATTCCGTGAATATCACAAAGATCGGAAGTTTTTGAGATCGAGTAAGGAGCATACACATAAGGAAACCCGAGAGAACGAAAAATCTGAAAAAATTTGGATTTGATGAAAAAGCAAAAATAATAGGGTCTAGTGGGGGTTGAAACAGGGTAGTGTGGATCAGGTGCAAGGCGCTTACCGCCTGAGCTACACAGGTAGAGCGCCACATGCGAACGGTAGGCTACCGGTGGGCCGCTAGTAGCCGAAACGGGAAAAACTGTAGGTCTGCCAGCGGCCCACCGTTAGGCTATCTGCGGCCGATAATTCGCCTGCCGGATACCTATTCGCGCTTTTTTCCCATTTGCATCCCCATACAAAAAAAACACTTTGTATATAAAAAGAACCAAATTTATTGAAAAAAAAAAAGAAAAAAGTAAAAACAACAAAAAAAGAGGAAAAACTCGAAAATATCGAAATTGACGTTTTCGAGCAAAAATCTCAACAATAAAACTAAATTTCGAAAAATGATTAAAAATTCACTCCATAGGAGCTCGTTCCCGGCGGTAACATGTCGATCTGGAGGCAGTCGCTTGTCCTGTAGTTGTAGCCTCGATCCGTGGAATGGTAGGCGCAGAAGTTGGCTGGCCTAAAATTAGAAAATTGAATAAAATGAGTGATTGATGAATGTAACTCACGTTCAGTTTAACTTCTGCGTTTTGTTCGAGCCCCCATTGAGAAGATCAGCTTGGCGTTTTGTCGTCCTTTCCTCGACAGCACGCCCTGAAACATTAAGTTTAGATGAATAAGCTTCACATTTCCCATACCTGTTGACCAGTGAGTTCTCGGAGGGGGACGTTGATGATGACGTCTTTCTTTTCATCTTGGCTGGTTGTTGAAGGCCTGAAGATCCACTTTTATTAAAAATTTCATTTCGAGTAATATAAGAAATAGGGGAAAAACAAGTCCAGCAGATAATCACAACACTTTTTCACATGTTTCTTCGATAAATTTACAGAATTTTTAAACAATCAATGTGTTCTAATTGTTTTCCAACCATACTTATAAAGATCGCCTAAAAAATTCATGTACACCGCACGTTCGAAATAAATGATTGTGTAAATATCCATTCGGTGATACGACAGAAGTAAATTTTTGAGAAATAAGCACTAGTTATGAATGAAAAATCAGGGAATAAATTATTTTTCGGCAAAAAAACTAAGGTTTTCTCAGAAAACTGAAAGGATTCTCATGAAAAATGGTTTTTCGTTGAAAAAATCCCAAAAATGATGATTTTTCATAGATTTATCGAAAAAACATGTGAAAAATTCCTGAAATATCTGTCAAGACGAGCTAAGCAATATATTTCTACAAAAAATGTATGGAAAATAAGCAAAAAAACACGAAAAATTGATGAAAATTGATGAAAAAATATTTTCGAAATGTCGCACGCTGGCGGAATTTCGGAGCGTCGTTGTCGCTGTCGCGGCGACATGTGAGCATAGAGGCGCTATAGGCGAAGAATAGACGAAGAATAGGTTAATGAATTTATTCATGTAAATAGAATATTTATCGTCAAAAGTACTTGGAAAGTATATAGAGATACACTCCGGATAAAAATAGTGCATGCCCATTTTCAAAACCTGTCAGACTTCCATAGATTACAGGGTAACAACTAATGTGAAAAACCTTCTAAATTCTAGGGTTAATAACTCTATTCCCGCTGAAGCTATCAAAAAAAAAAAATTGAAAAATTTGAAAAAAAAAGTGGTCACCTGATTTTAAAAAATCATCTAATGGTAGTTTTTAACAATCAGAAGAGGTTCCAGCACAAATCTATTTCTATTTCTGGAAAAAGTGAACACAAGCGCTAACATGCGTAGAATAGGCTACCGGTAGGTGAACGGTAGGCTACGGTTGATGAAGAACAGGGACTTTGCACATAAGTCAAGAATCAAACCTAAAATTTTATTATTTATAGTAGTCTAACTTAATTTTGATAATCTCACAAGAACCAGAGCAAAATTAAGAATTTATTTCTCCGCGTTCTGGTAATTACATAACAATGACTTAGGGCGGGCGGTAGGGAGGAGTAGGGTGCGACTCGACCCGATAGTCTGGATGCCCAACCACCGCAATCTGTCAGGCAATGTGTCTCGGAAGGTCTCTGGATCTAGACTTGTAATAGTTCCTTGACTGAAAGAGCACACGCGCGGACCGGTTGGATGCCGACTGGTTCTCTTTAGGACCAGTTGTAGGCCGTGAGGCTTCTGGCGGGAAACTCCGTCATAGTCAGTGGTGTGCCTACACCCGACGGCTATGGCACTATGGAGGAATCCTGATCTGATATAATCATGTTTTATATAAGGGAGGGCGAAGGTCAATAGTCGGGGTCCGGTTCCACTAGAGCAGCTACTCCCCAGCATAGTAGTGATGCGAGTGGAGTCAACTTGACACCGATGTTCCCTGAGCTCGACCCATCTGCACAAACCCACCGTGTATGATGACCCACACCGATGAAGAGCAATCCGAGGTGTCACTCATGATTACCCTATATCACAGCTTAGCGGACCTACCGTGAGGTAGACCCCCGCCGCTGTAGCAGGCTCGCCAAATCTCATTACAAGAGCATCTCAGTTGATATTTTTTCTGTCTATTTATACTTTTTCTTTCAGAATAACTTTCCACAATCCTCAAAAAATAAGTTAGACTACTATAAATAATAAAATTTTAGGTTTGATTCTTGACTTATGTGCAAAGTCCCTGTTCTTCATCAACCGTAGCCTACCGTTCACCTACCGGTAGCCTATTCTACGCATGTTAGCGCTTGTGTTCACTATTTCCAGAAATAGAAATAGATTTGTGCTGGAACCTCTTCTGATAGTTAAAAACTACCATTAGATGATTTTTTAAAATCAGGAAACCAATTTTCCTTCACCTGTGCTTCGCCTACTCTTCACCTATTTTTCACCTATTTTCAAAATTTCATATTCAGCTCGCCTATTCTACACCTATAGCGTTTTTTAGCCTATTTCTAACATATTCTTAATAAATCAACCTTTTTTGACTAATTTCGTTCCCCTACCATTCGCCTATTTTTCGCATTTCGCGCTTTTTCATATGTAGCTCGCCTATTTTTCGCCTGTTGGCGGTCGTTCGCCTGCCCTTCGCCTATCCTTCGCATGTGCCGTTCTACCTGTGCTATGCGGACGCAAAGCGGCGCTTACCGCGAGGGGGTATATTAGGGTGGTCCGGTTAAGGAAGGCGCGGTAGAAAAGATAGAGAGTCGAAACCATACCGGCGCGAGCTGGACTATAACTCCTTTCGAATTTGAGATTTTTAGACGATTAATAAAAGAAAAAGATAGCCCTCGATAAGATCTACCCAATGAACTACATTTGAAAAGAATCGGTTGAATATAAACAAAGTTAGGCAAGAAAAAACTCACTGATCAACACCTAGAAAACCATTTGGAAAGAATTTTGGATAAAAATGAAAACCGAGAACTGAGAGAATTGCCAAACCACGAATCCCTTGAAGATCTTCTCGTTTCGAATGAATTGGCTTCATCATTTCTACAGAAAAATGAGATTTTTAGGAGAATTTGAGTATTTGCTGAAAGATATTTTTAAAAAGATTTTTTTCTGATTCAAAGAGATAATAAGCCAGGAATATTTTTAATTTAATTTACTGATTAAGGACCCATACAAGAAATTAATTTGAAACAGAAAAAAAAATAGGAACAGTAATATTTCTACTGTTTCAGGTACTATTTTCATTACACTTTTTTCTATTGACTAATAGTGATATCAATAGATATTGCGCATGACTGAATCAAAAAATACAGTATCAAAATCCATACCAAATGTGTCGACTTTTATAGAAAAACAAACAACTGCCCAGTTGAGATATATGTATTTTGAAACCCGTTTCATCGCGATGTATTAGCTGTTCAAATATTATACTAAACATAAAACCATTGAAGGGATGGTATGGAGTATAATACTAAATGACAGGAAAGATTAATTTTTTAGGCTGTTTCAGAAACAGTATTTTTCAAATCTGGTTTTCCGGAAAGTTTGCTGTAGACCGAAAAAAAACAATCAGAATTTTTTTTGACAGTTTCAAAGAAATTGTTTTATAAAAAAATGTAAATAATTTATGAAAAGCTCAAAAAAAAAGTTTTGAACTTTTGGACCAAAAAAGATGAAAAGAAAAATGACGGTTTCTCATAGAAACCATCGGAAACCAAATTTAGACGATTTGATTTTTTGACATAAATTCAAAACCAAAAATTGTGTTTCATCAAATGAATATTCCTTTCGTTAAAATTATGTAAATACCACTATGAACAGATTTCATTTTTTTTTTTGATTTAAAAGACCAACTACGAGTGGTTTCATCTGATTAAACATATTGAAATTGAAGAACGTGTACATATATAATTTAAAACACAGTAAATCTTTTTGGACAATTTAAATGAAAAGTATTATGTAAGCTCTGCAAGTTAGAAATAAATTTGATGAAGTGTTTTCCGAATTTGACCATGAAAATTCCGATTAAAAAAAAGCATGAACTAACTCAAAAAACTGTTGTTCAAATTTGGAAAACACTTGGTCAAATTTGGAAAATGCTTCGTCAAATTTGGAAAACACGTTTCTCGATAGCGCGCTTTTCTGAATTTCACCAAATTTTGTCAAATTTCACTGATAAAAGCCCTTCCCTTCCCATTGCACTAATAAAACCATAACAAAAATTAGTAATAGTGAATTTATTTTGAAAATAACAAGTTTTTAATTAAAAATAACAAGGAAAAGTTTTAAGAGAGAGAGAAAGAGATAGAGAATAGGAAATGTAAAGGAGGATCATGACAAAGCTGGGCTATTTTAGATTTAGAATTAGATGTTTATCTTATGAACCATTTCTCTCGTAAGGATCGCTTGCGTAAAAATAATTCACTTGATCATTGGAAGCGGTTGAGCTTGTTGATGGCTGCGCTGGGTGACGTTTGGCTTCTTTTTTCTTCGTGGAACGTGATTGATGGCTGAAAGATGGAAAATTATAGTTTGCCTTGACGTTTTCAAACTTACAAAATGTAATTTATTTGCTTTTTCAAAAGCATCGCCGATGACAAAATATTTGACTCAAGAGCAGGTGAACCCAAATCATCAACTTTCTGGAAAATAATCAATTAACTTTAATATTCTTTTAAATTTCACTTGCTTCTTTTTTAGGTCCACGCGATTTTTCAGCTTCTCTTGAAACTTTACACATTGGTTTGGTGAGCTTTTCGATAAATTCGTCTTGTTCATCTGATACAAAAGTTTCTTTCGGTATAGACGGAAGTCTTGTTTTCTGAAACTTTATTGAACGTCAAAAATGGTTCGAAGGCAAACTAACCGTTTCTTTTTTTATCGATTTTTTTCACTTTAACGGTTTTGTCGTCTGGTTGAGGCGCCTCTAACTTGTCCCTTCTCGATTCCAATATCTTTCCGAGAGAATTACGTCTTTTGGAGGGCATGTCAATGAATTTTGCTCTGAAAATCTGAATTCCATGACCAAATTAAAAAAAAAACTCTGCGAGAAAGCAAAAATGCAGTGAGCGAAATGAGGGACATTCCGTGTGACGGCATTTGCATAAATTGACTTCATAGTCCTTCTCGAATGATGCATCCTTAACTGACAACAAAAATACCATAAAAAATAAAGGTGAACATATTTAAAAAAAAATTATTAAACAAACAATTTTGTTTCGCGTGGAGCGCGTTTGCATTATTCCTAACAGACGCCAGAATTTGAAGATATTTGGAGAAATTTGGTGAAATTCCGATTTTCTGATGATGCGGCTCAATAGTGCGAACAAATTTGATCAAATTTAGATTTTTAAGACATGTAATCAACGATATCACGAAATTTCAACAAATTTGGTCAAATTTAGAGAAACTTGGTGAAATTTCGCCAATTTGGTCAAATATGGGGAAAATTGGTGAAATTCCGAAAAGCCGGGTTTTTTCATCAAATTCAGAAAATACTCGGTCAAATTCGGAAAACACTTCATCAAATTTATTTCTAACTAGCAGAGAGTCGATTCAAAAAATCAATCGATCCACCCAAATCGATAAAGTACAACTGATACCATGATGAAAAATGACAGCGCGGCAAACCAGATTATTAGTTCGGAAACCGTTGCCACAATAATTTAAAAAATATATGAAACAGTAACTCAATGTTTTATAAATCTGAATTCCTAATTTACTCTAATAGTACGGCACAAAATGGCTTAGGTGCCAGAGGGTGCCGGGATACTGACTAGCAATTAGAGCTGCCGTACTATTAGAGTAAATTTGATAAACTGTTAATTTAAAGCTTATAAAAAAGTTTCAAGGTTTTTAAAAAGTTAATTTTGTATAATCTCAAAAAAAAATTAAATTAAAAATCACTATTTCAAAAAACACTTGAAATATTTTTCGGAATAATCGATTCTATTCTTTCTTGGAGAAATTGAAAAAAAAGCTAGAGATTGTCTTTCACTAAAGGCTGTGAAAGTAAATCAAATTCAAAATAAAAAATAAAAATGTTAACAAAAAGCTCAAAAAATCAAAAAATACACACAATTTGTTTATCAAAAGAAGTGAAGAATCAACAAACGTTCCGATTTTTTTCCCAATTTGAATAACATGTTTATTTATCATTTTTTTTCATTTTTTTATCAAAAAAGGGGAAAAGTAAAGTTGTTATGTTAATAACGAAGGATTTTGCATGAATTCGAAAAAAAATAGGAAGTAGGTAGTTAAGATTTGAAATCGTGATATTGGAATTCGTATTAGTTATTAATAGTTAATGAAACGGTGCTTTTATAATGCCACAACCGAAATCATTTTTCGAACGCTTATCCACATCTCTGCGTCTCATAGCTTCAATACAGTCATTTGAAAAAAGAGTGCTGCATTTGAGAGACGCAGAGAAAGCTAACAGTCTGCGTCTCGAGCATTTTTCACTGTCTATAACTTGTGTTCAGTTAAAGCTGTAAACATTTTCCAACCAGGCCTGTTCGGCAACACAAAATTTTCGGCAAATCGGCAAATCAGCAAACCGAAAATCACCTTTCGTCAATTTTCGGCAAATCGGCAAACGCCAAAAGACGATAAATCTCGGCGATTTCGGCAAATTCGGCAAATCGGCAACATAAAATTTTTTCGCCTTTTTTTGGCAAAACTGTTTCGAAAACATTGAAAAATGATTGGAAACAATATTACTGTAGTAATGAAAGGCGTACAAAAAGTTATAATTGGTATTCCAGCAAAAAACATGCTAAATTTTCATTTTTCTCATTTTTTTGTAATTTGCCGAATTGCCGAAATTTTTTTGCCGAATTCGGCAACGGCAAATCGGCAACAAAGTTTCGGCAAATTTGGCAAATTTCGGCAACGGCAAATTTTTGCCGAACAGGCCTGTTTCCAACTAACAAAATGTATTAGGAGCAGCAATTCATTAGTTATTATCTCACCTTCAACAAAACCAACTACCCAAACTACTTTTAATTACTTTTATCATTTAAGAAAAACAGCAAATTTATTAAATTTTCCATTCTAATCATTTTTCTCTTTTCTACTGCTACAACAACACCTTAAAACACATTTTAAGATTTTGAAAGAGATGAAGATGGATGAAAGAAGAACAAGAGAAATAATAGCGATAATATCAAGAAGATAATATTCGATATAGGATTGACGACGTCCATATGGATCAGTAGTTGGAAGTTTTCCGAATCTGAAAAAAAATATTCTGTTTCAGTTGGTTTCGAAATTTTAATCTAGGATTTTTCATATATTCCTATTCTTATGGACTGATTCATATACCTCGCCGCAAATTCCACGTATTTGATCAATGTTTCTTTTGGATCCGTTGGTTGATTATTCAACATCTCTGCCAATCTCTCCGCATTTTTCTTGTAGCTAAGAAAAAATCAATTTCAAAAAAAAAAACAAAACAAAATTAAAGACTCACTCATCATTATTCAATACTCGCTCTATCGCACTTCTAATAATCTCATAGTCTCCAAGGTCGAATTTAGTAAGAACTTCGGCTCCTCCGTGTCTTTTGAGCATGTTTGCATTTCTAGATTGATCGGCGAATAGGGGGACCTTGAAGTAAGGGATGAAACAGTGGAGTTTGAAGTTTAGGAGTGAAATTGTGTTTTTGAAAAATTAAATATTTGAAATTGATGCGCTAAAGGTAACAATTTTAAAGAAAAAATTACTCAGTTAATGGAATTTTGAAACTTAGAATTTTTTTTAACGTTTCAAGATTTTGCCAAATTCCGATCAATTTTGGCTTTCATCATTATCCTATTCGAAAATCAACAATTTTCCTGTTATAGTTTTCTACTCACCATAACCGCCGGTTTACCCATCAACGCTAACTCGGTTACACTTGCAAGCCCACCATGAGTAACGAATAAAGATAGTCGGGAGTCACCTGTAAGGGGACTTTATGAGTTAAAAGAATCTGATTTATAATTTCCGAAATAGGAAAACACAAACATAGAATAGTCCATAACAAAAAATTAAGAAAAATATCATTAAAAATGGGCAAGTAAAACAGTCATTTTTTCAAAAAATTGCTGTTTTCACTATCTTTGATGTTCAAAAAATATTAGTCCAGTGGAAATACATTTATGCCACCTTTTTTTATTGATAGCAACTTTTTTGTATAAATTTACTATTTCATATCGAATTTGAATTCTGGTAAAATGTTTGGTTTAAATTTCCTCCCCCACTTCCTTTTCAATGGTTAGTTTTATTTTATGTTGGGACCACTTAACCCGGAAAAAGTTAAGGTTTTCCAAATCAGAACATGAAGAATCAAATCATTTATTTTCTGTTTCTATTCTAATATGTCTTTGATGAAACATTTTTAAAAGTTAATCCTTCAGAATATTATAAATAAACTCACCCAACAACTCATTCTGTGGTAACCATTCTCCCAAATAAACATTCTTCACCCCAGTCGAAAAACCATCCTTCTCATTTTCATATTTCCAGATAAAAGTCACTTCCGGCATTGATTCAGCCACTTTTAGTATATTTTTTCTAGAAAATTAAATAAAATTTAATAATTTTCCTCTCAAAAACTCACTTAAACTCATCTGGCATATCAATAGATCTAGCGTTCGACCCAAATGAAATCAGCACATTTTTCTGTCTTAATCCAAGAATTTTGTTCCATTTTTCGGGAAGTTCTAGACTTTTCTTTTGAGTTTTTACGGAAATTCCACCGATTGGAATAATCTTGTCGAATGTTGGAGCAGGGAAATCCATAAGGGGGATGTGATTGGTGAAGATGAAGGAGGCTTCTGGGAGGACTTCCTGGAAGAGAAAATTTCATTTTGAGCTGTCATAACTTTTTTCGCAAGCAAGATATCAAAAAATTGTCAACAAATGAAATATTGCTCGTGATAAGAGCTATATTTCACTAGTTAACAACTTTTTTGTATCTCTAACGGGAAACGAGTTATAGGCGTTTGAAGTTTTAGACATGGAGACGGAGACAGTTAGACACTCTAGCCTTTGTTTTCTCTGCGTCTCTTGAGAGGGAATTGATTAATGGATTTCACACATACTCGTTCATTACTAATTACCTAAAAAAATAAAACAAGTAAATAAACTAAAGTAGTGAATCGGTAAAATGTTTGCTATTTATTTTTTCTTTTTTGTCATGCGATTTCAAACGGCTATAACTCGCTAACAGTAAGAGATATCGAAGAAGTGTCAACTAAAGAAATATTGTGCATAATAAAAGCTACATTTTTTTAGTTGACAACTTTCTTGTATCTCTAACGACAACCTGGTTATAAACGTTTGAAATGAAGACTGCTAAGCGCTGACTCCTTTTCGTCTTAATAGAGGCGCCCCACTTTGAACGCGTATAACTCGCTTCTCGTGAGCGCTATCAGAAAATCGTCAACTAATGAAATATTGCTCAAAATAAGGGCTATATTTTATCAGTTGACACTTTTTCCTTATCTCTTTTCCCGATAAAGTTATGACACTCTAAGTACTCACCCTCCACGACCTGATCCCTGGAACAAGTTCCTTCGCCACTTTATAATCCTCATCTCCAATATAGCTAAACAAAAAATCACACATAACATAATGAACAATATTCATAAATCTCTGCCAAATCGTCATTTGATCCCCATGAGTCGACTGTGTTCCAGGTACATAACTCGGCGCGATAGGTTGACCGATAGCAGAAGAGACATGGTCAAGGCGACTGCAAGAGAGAACTGCGACATGGGCACGGATTTGGATCGCTTCGAAGAGAGCTGAAACTTTTTTTTTTTTGGGGCCCCTTTATCTAGGTTACCGTAGGCACAGGTGTCAAATGGTTCCGTAATCGCCAAATCGAATTGCTCAGCTTTCAGTTGATCTAGCAACTCCCGGTCCTCCAAAACTTTCTTGCATTGAGAGGCGAATATAGCAGACATTGCAGGAGCATGCTGGAAAATTTAAAAAATTTATGGATTTTGAATTCTGAGAGATGCAGAGAAAAAGAGTGTCTAACCGTCTGCGTCTTGATGTCTACAAATTCAAACGCTTATAACTCGCTTGCTGTTAAAGATACCAAAAAGTTGTTAACTAATAAAATGTAGCCCTTGTTACGAGCAACATTTCATTAGTTGACAGCTTTTTGATATCTCTAACGGGAAGCGAGATATTGCCGTCCAAAGATAGGCGTTTTGGCACATACGCAGAATAAAAGAGGGGCTAGGGTGTCTAACCTTCTGCGTCTGACTGACTGCAACTTCAAACGCTTATAACTAGCTTCCCGTAATAGCTATCAAAAAGTTGTTAACTAACGAAAGGTAGCCCTTATTATGAGCAATATTTCATTAGTTGAAAGTTTTTTGATATCTCTTTTCCCAAAAAAGTTGTGACGATTCAAAGTAAATTTTTCTTTAATTTTTGAATTTCCAAAAAAAAATTCGGTTACAATATTATCTCAAAAATAGAAGATTTATTTGAAATGATTATTTTAATTTTTTCCTAGCTATGAAAAACCTACTAAAGCCATAAAAAGCGGATTCGAGTTATCCGAGGTCCATAGTTGTGCCATAAACTTTTCCATCGTGGCAATTGTCTCGGTGGCTTCTGTTCCAGGTGGTACCTTGATTATTTTTTTCGTGGATTTCATTGCTGTCTTATTTTCCTGTTTGAAGTCGACCACTGGCATTAGAACTGTCTGAAAATTCAGGAACACTTTTGCAAAGATGCATAGTTCGTACAAATCAACTTTTTGAAACAGATTTTCAAAAAAAAAATTTTGCTAACTTTTTGCAAATTCTCACCAAATCATGTCCAGCATCAGTAAGCGTATCAGAAACGGCACCTAACATCTTGATGTGACTATGCCCGAATGCATTCGTATACATTAGTATCTTATATGGCTCACTGAGCTTTATAAAAGCTAATAAGAGGAATAGAAGTTTCATTTCTTCTTTTTATTTCAGTTTCAAAAAAAAAGTAATGAGAATTTTACATCAAAACTCTAGTTTACAAGGAGAATTGCTGATTATTGGTTTGTATTTTACTGATAAGATTGAAGAGCGCGTCATGCACTTTTGATCGAAAACTAGCAAATTGCATAAACAGATTTTTTTTTTGAAATGAAAATGTAAAACAGAAAAAGTAAGTTTTCCCTTAAAGTAGGTTAGTAGAACACGGGGTTTCAAAACATACAGCGCTCTACCGCACTAATTCTTGGCACAGAGCCAAGTCTGCGAAAAACCGTGACGGTGCACGAAGTGTTTGCGGACTTTTTTCGAAAAAATAACGTTAAAAAAGAGATTGAGTCGCCGCGTAGCCAATTGCGGCCAAACTCAGTATCCTAATGGCGCGAAAATGATATTTGAATTTCGGTAGCCGATGAAACCCCGTGGTAGAAGTGAATAACCGCTTGTGAGATTTTTTCGAAAATTTAAAGTTTCAGTGAGTACATTTAAACTAGATTGGTGTTTTTTCTGAATTGGATTATTTCTTTTATAGCGTGTTATTTAATTTATTTTTATTCAGGCCGAAATTTCTCGGAAATTTTTGGAAATTTTGTAAAAAAAAAAGTCAAACTTATGGTTTTTGTAAGACTATAGTTTATCTTCTTCTAACGAAAAAAATTTTATAAATTTGGTGAAACAGGCCGGATTTCATACTTGCGACGGGCCGGGCCTTGACAGGAATTCTCAAGGCCCGGCCGGGCCCGGCCCGGAAGGCCCGGAAGGCCCGGACTGTGGGCGCCAATTTCAAATTTAGAAAAATACACCTATTTTTCTGTTGAAAAAGGGTGTGTGTGGCTGATTTTGTTCCTAAGTTGGGTTCGGACAACAGTGTACATGTTTTGAAGCAATATAACACTTTTTCTCAAAAATTTGAAAAAAAAAAATTTTTTTTCTCCGAATTTTTTTGAAATTTTGACCAAATAATGACCCAGCCGGGCCTTCCGGGCCTTCAACGATTTTTGCAAGTATGCCGGATTTGACAGAACCAAGCCGGACTTTGCCCTGGTCCACCTGAATGTCTGAATTTCGTGGAACAAAAATTTTGCAGTTCCTCAAACTTTGTTAAAAATTTAGAATTATTTTTTTATCCGTTGCTGTATTCTATGAATTTTCTTAGAATTTCGATGTACCGTAAAACTTGTAATCGAATCGCTCCTCTCTAAATTTTCACATCTTTATCTCACTAAACCTTCCAAACTAGACAATCGAATTTCGTGAAGTGAAAGAAAAAAAGGTGACGTTTTTGAAATTTTTTTTTCGAAAATTTAAAGTTTCATATGCTGCATTTGAAGATTTGAAGAAAAAATTGGTGTTTATTGTTTGATCAGGACAACTTATAAAAAATTGAAATTTGCAGTTTCTAGAAGTTTATTTCAAAAGTATCATGGAAATTTTATTCACTATTGTAAGGAAAAAATATTGTAAGTCGAAAATTTATAATTTAGATTTTCATGCAAGTATATAGTATACCAACCCATCTTCTTTTTGTCCCATTTACATCCAATCTATAAAACAGAAAAAAAACTCACTAAATCATGCCCCGCATCTGTTAGCGCATCTGACACAGCACCCAGTAACTTTATCTGGCTATGACCGAATAAATTTGTGTAGACTAGAATTTTAAATGGCTGGGAGATTCCGATTAAGCAAAATAAGAACAGCAGCATGTTGTTTCTAAAAAGGAATAACATTCAAAAAAAGAGAGAGAAAAAATAAAAAAAGAAAAAAATGTGTCACCGTGGGAAATTGCATAAATTGTGTTTGGCAAGCGATAAACACCAAAAAAAAGTAAACAGTTTTATAATGTACGAACTCTCTTTATGTGTGCTCTTTGATATCATTGATCTTGAATTGTTACCTTGAGATTACTAAAGATTACTGTAACTGCAATATTTTATTTTTTGTTTTTCAGTTGTTCTTAACTTATGCATCATATTCAAATTTAGGATTTAGGCGGTCATCCATAACAGTAAATTTTGAAAATTAAGACTATTAATATATTTTCTTGCTCCCTTCCCTGATAAGAACCAATTTCCCCTCTAATAATATTGCATGCAATTCTAATAGAGGTTATAAAGTATAACTTATACGGTAGGATATTTTGGTCCCATATTCGTATCTTTATGCCTACCGAAGCGTTAACAACTTTTTCTTTGGGCTCGTATACGTATCGTGTTAATGAGTTCAAACTGGGTACATATGAAAACCTAGAAACTGGAAATTTCTCATCTTCCTCTATTTTCAATTTTGGCATTCTTTCGGCACTTTGCCCTTTCAAAACAATTTTTCTGTGGTCAAAACTGCCCATTTTGCGAACTATGACCCTCTCTCACACTCTCTCCCTTTTCACATAATAAGTGATATTCTATAACCTTATCACCTTATCAATTTCCATTGGAAACCGAACTGAATTCCGTGACAAAACCAAAAACTACTTATTATCAAAAATCATGTGACGTTGTTTTGTTTATCAGCCCTTTTTTTCGTTCAAAACTTCCTTTTTCGTCTAACCTCTCTCTCACTATCACTCTCTAAGCTGCCCCTTTAAGAACACACTCAGAAAACGTCAATGCTCGTGTCTCGTCGCTTATCAGTTTTTTCCCCTGTTTCATAATAATATTTTTATTTCAGCAATGACGAAAGTCATGATTTCAAAGCCTCCGGATTTGGAGAAACAGAATTTGAAGGATAAAGTGGAGGAATTCCAGAAAGTGGAAGAAGAGGTCCCGACGAAATGTGACAGTAAGTTTAACTGTTTCAAGGAACACTTTTTTTTTCAAAAATTTCAGAATAAAAAAAAAAATTTCCAGAATTCTTCACGTTCCTCACCGCTCTAGCTCCCCTCCCCGCCTACGCATTAGCCTTCTCGCTCGTCTACCTCGACAGCTGCCTCAACGACTCAATCATCGCCATTTTCTTCGGTGGATTCTTCATCAGCGTCGAATTGTGCCATTTCGTCTGCTATTTTCCGTCGAAAAGCTTCCAGGATCATGCAAGAATCACTGAGGTTGACTACAGTAATCCGGAGGATTTGCCGAAAGAAGCTCCCCAACATTCTAGGATCGTAGCTCATCACGCATTTGCTGTTGCTAGGTTAGTTTTTAAGAGGGGCTTAATTCGCTTCAAAATTGAGATTTTTACGCGATCAAAAAAAGAAAATGATAGCTCTTGATGAGATCTACACGATGAACTAGCTTTGGAAAGTATTTTTTCAGTTATAAGGAAGTTACAAGGGTTTAAAGGACTGCCCTACCTTTTAAGGGCTTGTAACTTTATTCAGACTGAACCAATAAGTTTTTGATTCAGTTCTTCGTGTAGAACTCGTCGAGATCTATCATTTCCTTTTTTAATCATCCAAAAATCTCAATTTTGAAGGGAGTTATGACCCGGCCCGTTTTCGGCCCGCCTACAACTAAAAATATTTTCAGTGTCATCCTAATGCTCGACTTGGTTATCCTGTCCCAACTCGAAAACCGTGTCCCTGCTGAGTATTTGAATTGGTCCTTCTTGCCAATTTTCGCCATTTCTCTTTTGCTCGTCAAAATCGTTGTCTGCAAGTACATCGATGGAAAATGGATGCGTGGACATTGTGAGTTGCTTTGTGTGCCGGAAAGGTGCCGGAAAGGTGCCAAAATTTTAGAATGATTAGGAATAGATAGATCTTGTTTGATTTTTCCTGGGACCATCCTTTCTAATTGAGACTAATTTTCAAAGCCCTATAACTCCGTTCAAACTTAACCAATAGCCTCCTAACCTAGCTCATCGTGTAGAGCTAATCAAAACCTATAATTTCATCTTTTAACCTCTCAAAAATATCCAGTTTCAACAAAGTTATGACCATTTTTTGCAGCCTGGCGTACCCTTGCCGTGAGCTACTTAACCCTCAGTTTCGCGTGGTTCCATTTCGCTTTAAGCATCCTTATGTCCGACATAAGATTCCTATACCAAGGCTCATTTTTCTTCGTCGGTGCGATGATCCATATCAGATTTAATGACATTCTCCGATTCCCTCCCCATCGACTCTGCTTATTGACGGCTAAGAAAACCCGTGCGTTCTGGATGAAATGGTATTTCTGGTCGATCGCTTTGAACTCGTAAGTTAGTTTTTTGGTATGTCGAAAATAATGTTTCAATTACAGTACCCTTTGGGCTGGACTCGCCTTACTCATCATTCAAAAAAGTCAAAACTTTGGCTGCTCTGAAAACTATACAATGGCTTTTATTGTATATATTGCATCAGTTCTCATTGGATTCATCTCTCAAATCATCATGAATATCAGCAAATCGAGAGCCTCGAAGGCTTGATTTTCAAAATTACTTTCGAAATAAAGAGTTTGTTGATCAAAGTTCTAGAAATTACGGTTTCAAAATATTCAAGTAAAGCCAAAATTTTTGTAAACCTTTACTGATACACACGGATGTTCAAATGTGATACATTTGAACTTACTGTTTCTAAACGTTCAAGTAAGGCTAATCGGATCAGATAATTTAATCATACACACGTTTCTTAAAATGTACTTTAAACTATTAAAAGTTCCTGATTGTTATCAATTGCGAACCTGTCAAAACGTGGATGCCTACAGTATTTGTTATCTGGGAAGTCTCGAAACATCGCGTGATGGTTTTTATTTTCTGAGTTAAGTTAACGGTTATAGCGTTGAACCAGGGTGCGTTGTCGCCAAAATCTGAAAATTTTTTTGAAAATTTGTAGTAAAATTTGTTGAAAGAGACATTTGTCGAGAGCTCACAATTTTACCAATACTAATGATTTTGTATGTTATTCACTGTTTTGAAAGCTGTGTGAAACAGAAGTGATATTTGTTAACATTACTTTGAAAAAATCGGTTGAACAGAAAATTCTTTTTTAGTTATTTTATACAGAAATTCATAACTTCTAATGATGATTTCCCGATTTTTTATTGAATAGTTGTAGGAATTTCTCAAAATAAAATTTGACTTACTGTTTCTTAATATTCAAATAAAGTTAACTTAATCAGATTATTCAATTGGATAGACTTTGCACTATACCAACTTCCTTCTCCTTATCAATTGCGAACCTGTCAAAGATGCCTACAGTATTTGTTATCAGGGGATGCCTACAGTATTTGTTATCAGGGAAGTTTCGAACATCGCGTGATCACATTTCAAATTGACATTTATTGCTTGAAGGAGTAGTGAACAATGGAGTTCTTTGGGTAGTCGGGAAACTGATAAGAGTTTATGAAGTTAATTTGGTTTCTTGGGATTTTACAGCTGAAATAGAAAAACACATAACAATGGCTTTTGAAAATTATTCACTGTTAAAAACCATTTGAAACAGAGAACAATTTGTTAGAGCAATTATGCGATTACCGTTCAATAACTTTGGAAAAAAACATATAGGTAGTTTCGTTTGATTTACTCTTAATTTCCAAAGATGTTTCCCAATTTTTGTGAATACTTTCTTGAAGTCGTGCTGGCAATTGGCTAAGAAGCGCTTGAAGATTGAATTTTTTTCTGCTTCGCAAAACGCTTGAATCTGAGTTTTCAGTATTAACAACTACTCTTTGGCGCATTCGTTTTACACTAAAAAAAGACACTAAAGCTTTTAGTGTTGATTATGTTGTTGCAAATCTTCAAGATTATATTTAACTTACTGTTTCTTAATATTAAAGTAAGGATAATCTTATCAGATTAATTTATTTTAGCCAAGGATGTTTTACTGTAGTTTGCACTATTAAAAGTTCTTGGTTGTTATCAATTGCGAACCTGTCAAAACGTGTATGCCTACAGTATTTGTTATCAGGGAAGTCTCGAACATCGCGTGACCACATTTCAAATTGGCATTTGTTGCTAGAAGGAGCAGTGAACAATAAAGTTCTATGGGTTGTCGGGAAACTGATAAGAGATGGATTGACGAACTTTTTCGGTTTCTTGGAAGTTTACAGTCTGTACACTGGTTTTTTGAAAATGTGATTCACTGTTCTAAAACCAGTTGAAACAGGAAACAATATGATATCGGAACTTCAGTATCATTCACTGTTAAAAAAAACTTTTGAAACAGATCAAAAATTTTAACCAGAATTGATATTGCACCAATTCGACTGCTAACAGGCGAATTCGTTAAACTTTCTTTTCTTGAATGCGTATATTCAAAACAATACTGATTTATAATAACTTTATTGACAAAGTTATTAATTATTCCTTTGCGATTTCGGAGAAATATTGTCTGAATGCCTCCGAACAATCGGCAGTTACTGTAGCACCACCACATCTGAAAATGGTGCACTTAAAATTAGTGGCTTCTCATAAATTGTCACTTACGGTGTCTTTGTGCACTGAGCGACCTCGGCGTCAGCTTTCTTAAAATAAGTAGCCTTGTAGCACTCGGAATCATTTTGGAAATCGTAATCGGCGACGATCTGTGCATGGACACTTAAGAACAACTTTTTAAAAATCACTTACATCACAAATATCAGTTTTAACTTTGTTAACCTCAATTGTATTGCATTTTTTGCTTTGACTGAAGTTATCACTGGTAGAAGAACCAGATGCCATCATAACAGCAACAGAGAGAACGAGAAGAGAGCAAAGAAGGAAATTCATGATTACTAAATTGGTTGGTGTCTTTTCTCCATTCAATTTTCTCTTTTTATACCATTTCTGCTCTTTTGTTAACAATAAAAAAATTAATCGAATTTCTACTAGTAATCAAAGTGTTCTATAGAAATAAAAAAATTCAATACCGTTTTAGAAATTGTATATCTTTTGCGTGTTTAGTAAACTGTGTTATCAACGGATTTTGATATCAACGGATTTTTTGACTTAAAGCATCTCAATTTGATATCGGAAGTAAAGAGCCACAGCAAGATACGGTGCTCAAGTGACAATAACTAGAAGAGATGCTGAACGTCTTGAAGTGACGAAACAGAAGATGTTGAAGGCTGGAGGTCTTCCACAGAATATTAATCTTGTTGTCGCTAATTTGACTGAATCTGCTGATCGAGATCAGATTATTCAATCGACTTTGAAGGCGTTTGGCAAGATTGGCGTGTTGGTGAGTTATTTTGTCAATAAGATACGAACAGCGGGTTACGGTTGCTGGTTCCAGTTTTCACGATTTTGTGAAACTTTAATTTTATAAAATCTTTTCGAAAAAATGACTTCTTTTTTATTTTGTTACCTAAGCTTTCCGGAAAACTAGACTGTTTCAAACACTGAAGGGCGCACTTAGAATCATTGCGCTCGCTCGTGCTCAAACTTTATCGGTTTCGTGAAACTGTATTTTTGAGGTCCTTATAAAAAAATTTTATTTTGAAATGCACGCTCACCATCTTCAGGACATGCTAGGACTTTAATTTTGTGTTTTTTTGTAATCAAAGAGCATTCCCTGATAATCCATAATTATTTTATGAAGTATTTGAAACATTTTTTTTTTGAGATTCTATTATAAATTTCCAAAAAAAATTGTTGATATGTAGTTATTAGGCTCGAATTTCATTTTTTTTTCCGTTTCCAAACGTTTTCAAAATCTCGAAGGTGTTAATATTGCCCATTATTTGTTAGATTTAAATATAATGGCACATAAATAAATCAAAAATTTCCTCCCATTTAAATACACATTTCCGCAGGTGAGAGAGGCACGGAATTGGATACGCAGACCATACGACAAACCCCAATAACTCTCTTACTCTCCCCCACACTCTCTCGCTATGTGTAGTATGAGAGGACACAAAAAGTGCTTCGACACAATTTTGACCAAAGGGCCTTATGTTTAGAAGCACGATTTTTACGGGGTATTTAAGAAAGCTCGATGGAAGTTTCAATCAGTTCATTCTTTCCTTACTTCTTATATTCACCTCCTGCCGTCTATTTCTAAATCCGTCTGAAAATGACAAGATTCACTGGAAAATCGGTGATTGTGACTGGTTCGTCGAATGGAATCGGAAGAGCCACAGCTGTTTTATTCGCAAGATACGGTGCTCAAGTGACAATAACTGGAAGAGATGCTGAACGTCTTGAAGTGACGAAACAAAAGATGTTGAAGGCTGGAGGTCTTCCACAGAATATCAATCTTGTTGTCGCTAATTTGACTGAATCTGCTGATCAGGATCTGATTATTCAATCGACTTTGAAGGTTTTTGGGAAGATTGACGTGTTGGTGAGTTAGGTTTTTTTAAACAACGAAGAATTAACAATTGAACCGAACTCTGGTTGGTGGTTCCAGTTTTGACGTATTTTTGAAACATTAAATTTTTTGTTTGAAGAGTTAGCTAACATAACAAAAAACTGTCTCCTGGTCAATTAAACCCTGAAAAAATGTTCAGGTTAACAACGCTGGTGCCAACTTAATGGATGGAACAATGAACACGGACCAATCCATCGACTTGTACCAAAAAACATTCCAAATCAATTTCCAAGCTGTCGTTGAAATGATTAAGAAAACAAAAGAGTATTTGATCAAGACGAAAGGAGAAATTGTTAATGTATCGAGTACTGTAGCTGGGCCACAAGCCGTAAATCTAATCTGAAAGCGATTCTTTTTCAAAAAAAGGTTTCAGATGCCAATGTCTCCATACTACGCTTCCGCCAAAGCCGCTTTGGACCAATACACTCGTTGCGTGGCCATTGACTTGATTCAACACGGAGTCCGTGTCAATTCAGTTAGCCCTGGAATAGTTGACAGTGGATTCATGGGTGCCATGGGATTCCCGGATCAAATGAGAGGAAAAGTGAGGAATTTAAAGTATATCAAGAAATAAATGAAACATTTTCAGCTCATGTCCTTCCTTGCATCTCGCAAAGAATGTATTCCAGCAGGAATCGTTGGAAAACCAGAAGACATTGCTGAATTGATTGTCTTCTTATCAGATCGTAAACGTTCTTCTTATATCATCGGCCAGTCGATTGTCGCTGATGGAGGATCCACTTTGGTGGCTGGAATGTATGCTCATGATATGCAGGAAATGCTTGGACTCTAATTTTTTAATGTTTTGTGAATTCTATAAATGTTATCTACTAATATACCAGTTTATTGCCTTATGAATTTCTAGGAAAAACAATAAATCAAAATAATGAAAAATTGAGACTGAGTTTAAAAAAATGTTTCAAAATGGGTTGATAATCCAAAAATGATAGCTAAATGATACTAGGTTCTTTGTTTATTATTTAATCAGTCAATAATACAAGAATTATATAATTTAAAAATATTTCGATTTCATACGAAACAAAAGATGATGAAGGCTGGAGGTCTTCCACAGAATATCAATCTTGTTGTCGCTAATTTGACTGAATCTGCTGATCAAGATCAAATTATTCAATCGACTTTGAAGGCTTTTGGGAAGATTGATGTATTGGTGAGTAAGATTGTTACCAAACGGATCCTGCTTGATAGTTCCAGTTTCAATAATTTCGTGAAACTTTAACTTTTTTCGTTTGAAGTGTTACTCGGTTGTTTCCGGTAACTTCTGGTCGGAACTTCGTCAGATTCCGCCAAGGACACAGGCGAAGTGTGACGAATATCCGACCAAAAGCTGAAAACGCCCTAACTTGCGACCAGAAGTTGCCGACAAAAACCGAGTAGTTTTCCAAATGAAAAAATTCTCTTGTCTATTAGAGCTTACCAAAAACCAGACAATCTTAAATACCTTTTGAAACATAATAAAATTTTTCAGGTCAACAACGCCGGCGCCAATGTAGTCGACGGAACAATGAACACGGACCAATCTATCGAATTGTACCATAAAACATTCCGTATTAATTTCCAAGCTGTAGTTGAAATGATTAAGAAAACAAAAGAGTATTTGATCAAGACGAAAGGAGAAATTGTTAATGTATCGAGTATTGCAGCAGGACCGCAGGCGGTGAGTGGAATATAAGGTTTTGAAAGTGTTCATATCTCACCTGCAGCATTCAATTTTAAGCAATGAAAGGCAGATAACAAAAGTCTGAAACTGTTGAATTTCTTTTGAAACTTTTGGTTTGAAATGCGTAAAAGAAAAAAAAAACAACCGTTTCAAAACTTACATAACTTAAAAATCAAAAGTTTCAACTAATCCAAGTAAAAAATGACCCTAAAATTTTCATTATTCCAGCTACCATTGGCTCCCTACTACGCAGCTTCGAAAGCCGCTTTGGACCAATACACTCGTTGTGTGGCCATTGACTTGATTCAACATGGAGTCCGTGTCAATTTGGTTAGCCCTGGAGTTGTTTCAACAGGGTTCCTTGGAGCAATGGGACTTCCAGATCCAGTTCAACAAAAAGTTAGTTTTCTCTTTAAAATTGATTTTATTAATGGTGTACTTTCCATACGAGTGGGATTACATCTTAAAATTAACAAAATCTGTTTCAAGTTGGTTTTTTTAATGTTGTAGAATTTCCACTGCTAATATTGAGTTTAATTTGCCTTCATTAACTAAACAAAATTGCAGGCCGAATCATTCCTGGCATCTCGCAAAGAATGTATCCCAGCAGGAGTCGTTGGAAAACCAGAAGATATCGCTGAATTGGTTGTCTTCTTATCTGATCGTAAACGTTCTTCTTATATCATCGGCCAGTCGATTGTCGCTGACGGAGGATCTTCACTAGTTGCTGGAATGCACGCTCATGATCTTCAGGATATGCTTGCACTCTAATTTTTTTTTAATGCTTTGTGTTTTCAATAAATGATGTAACTACGAATACAATGGTTCATTAATGAATGAGCAAATTAATCAATCAATCCATGGACAGAACAATAAATCAAAATAATGAGATTTCGAAACTGAGTTATTTTTCGTTCTTCAAAAATTGATTTGATGAATTTGAAAACATTAATCATTAAAAAACAATAAATCGTTGAAACAGTAGATCTTTGTTTTCATAACTGGTATCACAGTGTGGGCGACAATTCAAAGATGCTGGAAATAGACAAACCAATGTTCCAATTTATTTTGAAATAGCCTACTTCCCCACCTTCGGCGGGGCCGTAGGCTTAACTGTTCGTGGCTTCGCCACTCAATAGTTCTCACGTCAGATATCTACAACTATTTTTATGCTGGTCACGTTTGCACGTATGTCAAAGGTGGTAGTGTTCTTGCACGCTGTCCCAAAGATGATAGGTTCAATTTTTCCCGTGGCAAGAAAAAATGCGGAATTACAAACAAACGTACAAAGTCCACTTGCGTTTTATATCATTCTTATATACCAGCCTACTTCCCCACCTTCGGCGGGGCCGTAGGCTTAACTGTTCGTGGCTTCGCCACTCAATAGTCCTCACGTCAGAAATAGTTTTTTTTTATATCTACCACTATTTTTATGTTCTCTACGTTTGCACGCGTGTCAAGGTGGTAGTGTCCTTGCACTCTGCCCAAAAGGTCACAGGTTCAATTTTTCCCGTGGCTAGAAAAAATGCGGAATTACAAACAAACGTGCAGAGTCCACTTGCGTTTTATATATAAGAATGATAAAACGCAAGTGGACTCTGTACGTTTGTTTGTAATTCCGCATTTTTTCTTGCCACGGGAAAAATTGAACCTGTGATCTTTTGGGCAGCGTGCAAGGACACTACCACCTTTGACAAACGGGCAAACGTCAACAACAGAAAAATAGTTGTAGATATAAAAAACCATTTCTGACGTGAGGACTATTGAGTGGCGAAGCCACGAACAGTTAAGCCTACGGCCCCGCCGGAGGTGGGGAAGTAGGCTGGTATAAGAATGATTTTAAAAGAAATTGGATAAATTTAATAAAAAATTTTTCCAGTTAGCCAAAAATGGGCAGATTGAAACTGTCGAGTTTGAAATTTTTCAAAATCAGTTTACGAAGACTACAAAGACTACAAAAACTACAAAGACTACAAAGACTACAATGACTACAATAACTTTACCCAGATAAAAACATACAGTTTCTTTGATATTAGAAAAATGATTCCGAATCATTTTATGCATGATATCGATGATCTTTCAGTTCATCAGACTAAGTTCAAACATAGTCAGAAAGAATTCATCGATGTGTAAGGACTCTCTTCCCCCTTTTTTCTCCTTCTTTTTCTTCTTCATAATCATTAAAAAATGAGTTCGGCGCAAACCTTATCTCAATATATTCTCCTTAACTATTCTAAATGTTCTGTCGATAACAGTTTCCTGGCTTCATGGCAAGGATTAGCGTATCCGAGTCATGTCATTCAATTAATCGGTTTCCCGTTTCAAGTTCTCACTTTTTGGTTAATCCTTAAAAAGACGCCGGATAGTATGAAATCGATCAAAAAACCACTGATGATTGCTCATATTTTATGTACTCTTTTGGATTTTCATTTCTCTACTTTGGTCACCCCTTATATGTTCCTCCCCTCGTTTACTTATCTTCCTGTGGGAATTTTGGGCTTTTTGAAGGTTCCAGTGTTAATTCAGTCGTTTTTTATGGTTGAAACGCTCATAGGTAAGTATCAAAAATCATGAAAAACAAACTAGAACTTTGTTGCCAACATTTTTTTCTTATGATATGTATGGGAAATGAAGTGCAACGAATGATTTTAATGGGGAAGTAGACATCAAAAAGGGCGATGATCCTTTGATATCAGACTAGACAACATTTGGGTTTGCTGTTTCTTGACGTCAATATGAGGACTTCATAAAAACTTGATAATGATAAATATGTTTTTACCAGCCAATTTACCTGCTTCCGGCAGGCCCCCAGATATCTAGGGAATGCGCCGGCAGCGTTTGGTTTGTATGTTTGGCATCACAGGCAGACCGGGATGGGCGAAAAGTGGGCCATCCGTGGGCGACGGATGGCTTTCTCGGGAACAATCAGCGGGGGACTTGGCGGACCCATCGATGGACCACTTTTCATCCGCGGATGGCCCACTTTTCACCCATCCGCGGCCGTTCAGTCGCTACAAGCCCATTTTTCGTCCACCCCGGTCTGCCTGTGTAGTGGATAGTGTCTTTGTTCGCCGCCTGAGAGGTCTCAGGTTCGACCCCTCGGGAGGCGGTATATTTCTATGCCAATGCCGACATCGCTCCCAAGCGTTATATATTTTATAAGAGTTACCAGCCTACTTCCCCACCTTCGGCGGGGCCGTAGGCTTAACTGTTCGTGGCTTCGCCACTCAATAGTCCTCACGTCAGAAATAGTTTTTTATATCGACAACTATTTTCATGTTGTTCACGTTTGCACGTCTGTCAAAGGTGGTAGTGTTCTTGCACGCTGCCCAAAAGGTCAAAGGTTCAATTTTTCCTGTGGCTACAAAAAATGCGGAATTACAAACAAACGTGCAGAGTCCACTTGCGTTTTATATATAAGAATGATTTTTAAAACTGTTTTTTTAAGTCAAAAGAAAGCAATTTGCTGTAATTATTTTAAAGTTACCGGACGACTATTTATAAGTTTAGTGAAACCGAAAAAAATTACCTTCATTTCCTGTTTCACTTTCTGCTTTTATTAGTGTTAAGGTTAACTATATTCGGTATGGCTATTCTGCTGTAGCTAAAAGTATTCCAGGAACCTAAAAATTCACAATTTCTTTTTAGCTGGTGTCTTTCTAAATTCAGATATAGATTAAAGAATGAAACCCCCCTCCCACAATTTCACACCCGTCAGAAACACTAAAAATTTTTCAGCGATGCTAATCTCCCTGGTCTACGTCTTCGAGTGTCGTAGCAAATCAATCCAGGAAAACCGAATCAAATTCGAATCTCACTATTCAAGAACTATTTACTATGTTATCCTCTACAGTATTCCTTCTCTAAGTCTCTTCATCTATTTCATTGTTCCAGTTGACCAAGAAGCAGCGAAACTACAAGCGCTCCAGAAGTTCCCTTGTCCAACTCAAGAATTCTTTTTGGAACACACATTTGTAGTTCTCTCCGATCCAGTGTGGCTTAAATTCATGTTAATGTACGCTATCCCGGGAATAGCTATTCTGATATTTGGAAATATTATATTCCATGTTTCCTGTTGCATATTTTATCTATATATGACTCCCGGAGCAATGACTTCAATTCGAACGAGAGTTATCCAAAGGAGATTTTTCATTGGAATGTTCGCCCAGACCGGTGTCCCATTTGTAGTCCTTGCTATCCCTTATACTTGTCTTGCTGTTTCAATGGCTTTGGATAAGATGTCTCAAGTGATTACTAACTTGTCTTTTTTAAGTTTTGGCTTGCATGGATTAGTAGAGAGCGTTTGTATTATCACTTTTCATCATAGCTACCGATTATATGTTCAGAAGCTGTTCAGGAAGACTTCAACGATTAAAAGTGAGTTTAGTGAATTTAAAAAATGAAATATAATAAGAAGAAGTTTTCAGTTGTATCCGGTCACAGGAGCTTCACCTGAATTTTGAGTTTATCAAATATCAATATATTTTATAGATTAATACAATTTCTTGCAACAGTAAATATTATAAATTTTCAAAATGAAAAAGTTTGAAAAAGTTCAAATTTGAAATAAAGTTGTTCGAAAAGTTATTTTAAAAAATACTGTTTCAACTTCTTCACTTTTAAAATTTAAATGACATTATTCCATTTCCCATGGTTCCGCTTTTACATGAAATTCTCGAAAAACGACAACTTCATTTATTGTTTTCAAAGGGACATGCACTGGTCCCAAAAAAATTCTAGCCAAGAGAAAGAGGCGCTCGCTGCATTGCTAATCTTTGATGACGAACGATTAATGAAAAAAAAAGTTGCGCTGGAATTTATCCAATGTTTTTGAAACCGATTTTTTTCTGTAGAACTATGTTTCAATTAGGAAATAAAAAATAAAAAATAAAAAAGTTCAAAACTACACAAAAATCTCCAGTCAAAATATTAAGGAATTTCCGAGTAGTCGAATAACAATTAATTGAACCAGAAAATAAAAATAAAAATTCAGTTTCACAATCTTTATTTTTAATTATTTATCAAAGTATAATTATTTACCATTTCATTTCATATTTTACCCATACAATTCTCGAAAAACGACTTCTCCGCGGAATACGCATTGAACAAGTGACCAAGCTCCAAATCACTCTGCATTTTTTGAGCTGCTTTCTAAAATACTTTATAAAATTTTGAATTAAAAATGATTTAGATTTAATAATAGCTTACCATCACACTCGGAATAATCGACAAAATATTGGCCATTCTCAATGGAAACTCCTCGATTCGCTTCATGGAATAGTGTTGAATCATTTCCCGTTGCACTGTTAGCCGCACTTTTCTGCACGTGTCAATGCATTTTTCGGATTGACCATCGAGCCCTGGAATTTGATTTTTTGTTTATTCGAATAATTTCAGATGATTTATTGTTTCAAGTTGATTATTTGAAACAGGAAATATTTTTCAGAGTATTGCTTCGGAGGACTTCATGTAATTTTTTTTAGGTTTCATGCCTTTTAGAAGTTAATTCTGAGGCAACATAAAGGTTGGTTGCATCGAAAATTTGGGTCATATATTCTTAACTTTCCTAATTGAAACATTATTTTTTTGCTTGAATAAACTACAAAATTTTCAAAAAAAAAAATTCAGTTTCAGAAATATCAGATGAATTCGACACGCCCTCATTTTAATGTTTCCTTTCATACCTGTATCAAAAAGTAGCAACGCAGCTAATGCCAAAAACTCAAATTGTGTCACATTTTCTCTTAACATTGGCTCCAAAACGTTCCTTTTACAACCAGTGCATGTCCCTTTGAATAGTCTGGAATCTTTTTTTGATATTGACTTTCTTTAATCGCGATTATCTTGGTTCCAATGAGAGCTATCAAAAAGTGGTCAACTAACAACTTGTAGCTCTTGTTATGGACAATAATTTGTTAGTTGATAGTTTTCTGATAGCTCTAATGGGAGCCGAGTTATGAGCGTTTGAAGTTGCGCCGAGAGACGCAGAGGAAAACGCCTGGGCCTCTCCCCACAAAGTTTGAAGGCGCATATCTCGCTTATCTCAAGAGCTACCAAATAATTATTAACTAACAAAACGTAGCTCTTATTATAAGCAATATTTCATTAGTTGACAACTTTGATAGCTCTAACGAGAGTCGAGATATACAGGCTTAAAGAAGGAACTAACTTTGCTGCATCTGCCGAAGTCATCGGTTGCTGATTACTCGGATCATAATAAAAACTCTCCAAATTCTGACAATTTATGAAATTCCCATTCGGAAGAAACCAAATATCATATCGATTCCGTTGACAACCAAAAAATCCCGCTTCAAGATTATAAAATTTGAGGTAGAAATTGCGAAGGAGAATGTCCTGAAATCAAAGATAAATTAAATAATTCAATTAAAATTCGCGTACTTTTTGAGTAGTCGGGAGTTCCGTAAAATAAGGAAATGAGTTTGATATCCAATCAGCCACCAGATAGAATTCTCGAAGCAAAAGTCGATAGGTTTCTTTGTAGGTTTGTCCGCGAGGTGCTGGTTTCTGGGATACAATGGTGACGACGAAATAAATGTGGTCAAAATATGAGAAAATGTAAAATTATTAGAACCGTAGATTATCTCGAAAAGTATTGAAAACATTAAAAAAACCACAGAGAAAAAGCTTCTAACTGTCTGCGTCTCTTTCTCCCTCTCTCTAGAAATATTAAAGGCGCGTATCTCGGCTCCCATAAAAAATATCACAGTCTGCGTCTAGTGTCTAGCAACTTCAAACGCTTATAACTCACTTCCCGTTAGAGATATCAAAAAGTTGTCAACTAATGAAATATAGTCCTTAATAAGAGCTATATTTTGTTAGTTGACACTTTTTTGGTATCTTCAATGCGAACCGAGATAACCCTTATTGAATTCAGGCTATAGTAGAAAAAAACTTTTCAAAAAAAATTAATGTTTCAGATTCACTAGTTTTTAACAAATAAATAAATTGCTCTATTAAATCTTCAGCGATCGAATTTTTGAACCTCGTTTAATAAAAACTCACCACAAACATACTCCCCGCCTCCATCCGATGCACAACTAATCGGACACTTTCCAATTGTGAATAATTTTTCTTGATAGCTGAGAGTATTGTGAATGGTACGGTAACTTGTAGAGAAGAGGTTGAAGGGATGATAGCTTTACATTCGGGGTTCCGGCGGCCATAGATATCTCGATGGGATTGGATTGCTGAAAAAAAATTTATTTTTTGGTACGGTAGTTATGACCCCCTTTTCCATGATAGTGATTAAAAAAATGATTAATATGATTTTCGAAAAGTTTCGAAAAATTATCAATTCTATGAATCAGTGAGTCAGAAATTCTGACATCATTTTTTTAATGAACCAAACAAAACTTTAGATAAAATGTATGATTTGATTCCCAGACCGCTAAAGGCTTAATTCTATGACTAACCTTCTTTCTTCATCCCAACTTTAATGCATTTCTCGAAACGGCACTTTTTGCATAGTAGTCCTTCTGCTGGAATTTTAATAATGTTTCAGTAGATATTGGTAAAATTAATATATAGTAGGAAGAAGTGCTACAAAATTATCATTTTGGCATATCCGGAGTAATGTAATTTGTTTTTAATACTCAAATGGCTAAACTAAAACGGTATATATATCACATTTTAAAATTTTTTCACAACATAATTTTAAGCTGCCTAAAATTGGCTAGCTACCATAAACTACAGTTTCTTATTTATTTAATTGAACCAAACAATTTAATATAAATGTTTCAGACTCTTTAGATCTTTAGATATCAAAAAAACTCACAATTCTCAATATCACACGAATCATCTCCACTACACTTGTACTCTTTTTTATTAACAACTGATCGACGAAAGAATGATGTGCAACCTCTGGAAACCCTTTTTTGGTGATAAATTTTAAAAAATTTAAAAAAAAATTTACAGTTTCATCAACTTTTTTTCTATCAGATTTTTTAATTTCTGTAATTTACCAATATATATTGCTCCACTAAAATTACCTGCACGCATCGACACCAAAATGTTTCCCATTTCCAGACGCCAAACAAATTTCACATGGTGGAGACATGAGTGCAAATAGAATTATCGATGAATCTTCCAATTTATCAGAGACACACACACAAAATGATGACATTTCACAAAGATCATAGATTGGTGATAGAGGAGAGAGTTAGAGAGAGAAAGGAAAAATGAAGATAGAAGGGAGGAACTGGTTTGTTGCACCCTCGAAGTCTTTCTGTTCGTAGTGATGCAATTTGAAAGGATGAGTTTTCAGGGAAATTTGGTTTTCAGAAATAAAAAAAAAGAAAAAAACAATTAGACCGAAGGTGGACTTGAACCAGGGTCCTCTGAACGACAGTCAAGCGCCCGCCCACCTGCGCCACCAGCGCAACATCAGAGTGCGCACACTAGGGAATAGAAGTGAGTAGAGAGCTTGTCGGCTTTCAGGTGACAAGGCTAATCCATATTCAGATCATAAGAAACGACGGAAACCACTTGATTCTTGGAAAGAGCTCTTCGAAAGATATCTAAATTATTTTCTTTTTTTTTAATCACAATTTCAATGAACTCACTAAAAAACGCATTCCGATAATCATCGACCATAACAATAATCGGAATAGGATCAACAGCCGGGTAGAAAGAGTACAAGAAAGTGATCAGAAAACTCGCCCACTCAATGTCTACGCCGATTAAAGGGCATGTGAAGAAGATTCCGACGGGGATAAATAGGAATACCATTGGGATTAGGGTCTAGAAAAAATTGAGTTGACTGAGTATCAAACGTAAATTATCTTCATGTTGTCAGTCTTATGTTTACCTGCAGAACCAGTGCCTTGTACAATTGCATTTGAAGTCGTTTCGAATACTCACTGACTCCTTGAGATATAAGTTGAGTGATTTTGAAATAGCTCTTTGTCCCAAAACAAATAATAATGAAACAAGGAATCATCTGAAAAAAATTTGCAGTTTCAAAATTCAAGTATGAAATTTTTTGTTATGATTTAGTTTATCAAAATTACTGTAGCTTACCATAATAATCGACAAGTTAATCGCGCCCATCAGATCCTTAACACTTAAATATTCTTTTCCCTCATCATCAATTCTCCAATATAAGCATCCGGTATACATCATCTTATCAGCGTCCATATCATAAAGCTCCTTTACTTCAGATCTAAAATTTTTTTTTAAGAAACAAAAATAATTTTTTAAATTTCACCTTAAATACTCTGTCATTTCCTTATTCGGATAGAAGATAAGCCAATTGTTAACAACCCAAATGGTCCCGGCGAGTAATGGGATTAGTACCCAAAATATGAAACGCTTACCGGAGAAATAGCGGAGACGACCCTCCCTGAAAATTGAAAAACTTTTTATTTTGTCAATGGAGCGCATTTACTCACCGTTGGAGTGCAAAAAACCGGAAAACAAAATTAATGGAAATGGCGTAGATGGTAGCAGCGAAGCAGCCAGTTAAGCAAGCTGAAATTACCATGCTTGACTTTGAGCCGTCATAACTTTGTTGAGAGGAGAGATATCAAAAAGATGTCAACTAATGAAATGTAGCGCTTAATAAGGGTTGCAATTCATTAGTTGACAACTTTTTGATAGCTCTTAAGATAAGCGAGATATGAACGTTTGAAGTTGCCTCAAGAGAGTCGCAGAGAAAAAGATGAGTACAACTGACTGCGTCTCTTTATAATTCGTCGAAAAAAAAAATTACCCGTCAATAAAAATGAAATCCTCGGAAAATTTTCCAAATCCCTGCCCTTCAAATCCATTAACATTGAAAAACTGGCACCATAACTGTGGATATACTAAAAACAAAAATTTTTAAAGCTATTTTCAAAAAAAAAAAAGAAATTACCGGTTGAACCACAAAATCCAAAACCGCATAAATCATTGAAATAAAAGAAAAATAGCACATTAAATATTTATAATTTCCCAGTTTTTTTGGTGATTCTTTGATCACAAGGTAGATTAAAATTGAGTTGATGAATAAAGAAAAGCATACTGTAGCTAATTGAATATAGTTTTTTATTAGGGATATCCAGCCCATGGTTTTCAATGAAAATTATAAATGGATAGCTTATTAGCTTGAAGTGTTCAGACAGAAACTGAGAATTAAATGTCTGTTCCGGCTAATAATGGTCCCTGGAGGGGAGGTTATGGCTGTTTATCAATTCTTAACACAAACCACAAAACAGACATCACTAAAAGAGCAATGACGTATTTGTTTTAGGTTATGAGAATAGAATACAGGACGAAAAATCCTCAAAAAATTTAAAAAGGTAGTTATCAGAGGTTTGAAACTGGAGAAAATAATTCAAATTGTATTTTGTTAGAATTGGTAATTGAAATGTAACATGCGAAACATGAATTTTTATGTTACCCAAGTTTACGCTCCTTGCTTTAGAATTTTTTAGAACAGCTTTTCGAACGAATGTTAAAATTTACATGAATCAGCTAATTTACTTGTAGCTGAAAAAGTAAATTATTTATGGTTTTTTGAATAAAAGACTCGTGATACAAAACAATTTTGTGTTTTTTTTTATTGTTACAAATTTAGTATACGAAGCACGAATTTTTATATTACCCAAAAACATTTATTTCGGTATTTTTTTAAATTTCCTTTTTTTAAATTCTTCTTGAATTCAAAATATATTCCTGCTTCTTTTGTTCTTGATAATTGTGAATTACTTGAAAAAAACACTAACATTGCATAAATTGAAAAAAAAAACTTGACAAAAATTGTATTCCTCTGAAATATTACAACCTAAAATCGTTTTGTGAAATGTTAATGCAGAGGTAGTATGTCATATAATAAATTTTAAATTTCCTTAGCACAAGTTAATTTTTCACAATTGAAACAGTAAAATGCGAGTATATAATGACACACAGAGTAGTGTTTTGCGAAAGTTAACAAATAAAATGGGACATGTGAAACATGAATTTTTAAATTACCACAAAATTTTTAATGGTTTTTTTGGTTTTGTGAGCTTGAATTCAAGACAAATAAAGTTGGTAACATCGTAGTTGAAAAACAGCAATTTTATAATACTTGTAGATGAAAACGTAATTTTTTTTTGCAAATTTGGATTTTCAAATAAATTCAAAATTATATTACTGCTTCTCTTTGTCTTGATAATTATGAATTACTTAAAGAATCACTACAACAATGGTTAAAGAATGAAAAATTTTAATTCATTTTAAAAAATTACAACGCTTCGCTATTCCGATACATAGACGAAACATCTTCGATTTTCGATGGTGGAGGAGAGCAACGGAAGCAATCAAAGATATCTTAATAAAAAAAAAGATTAACAAAACCGTAAAATTATAAAAGCTCACCATAAAAACCATCTCGATATTCTTGAACAATGAACATAATCGGGAGCGGATCAACAGCTGGATAGAGAGCGTATAGGTAGGTAGTTAGGTAGGACCAGCTTCCGATATCGAAATGGAAAAGGGGAGCAGTGAAAAGGGCTCCCAATGGAAGGAAAAACAGGAATACAGGGAGGAATGTCTGGAAAAAATTGAATTCTAAAAATTGCTGTTTCAAAGATGATGTATGATTTTGGAGTTTTTAAATGAAGCTATTTTGGATGTGTACATAAATTTTTTTTTAATACAGATTCAAGTTTTTCCTATTTCTCTGAACTTTTTTTCACATATTATCTTTTTTCCAAATTTTCAAAATTAAATTACTTACCTGAACAACCAACGCCTTGTACAACTGCAATTGAAGTCGTTTTGTGTACTCGCATTGCCCATGTTCAATTAGATTTTTTATTTTAGCATGACTAAGAGCCCCGAAGACTAGCATAATGGTGAAAGGAGTTGCCTTTAAAATAAGGTTTTCTTGGTCTTTTTTATAAGGGCTTACCATGCTAATTGACAGGATGACATAGCTAATGAGGATGCTGAAGTCAAGGCGTGGAATTCCGTTTTCGTCTGGTGGATAGAAAAGTGCAGCTGAGTAGACAGTCTCGTTCATTTGAAGACCAAAGTTTTCGAGGACGGCTTCTCTGGAAATTTTTTTCTGTTTCAAATTGTAAAAATAATTGTATTAGTTTTAGAACAGACTAGTTTATTGAGTTATCCCTTGATTACGGTTATATATATCAGAAAGTTGTCAACTGACAAAATATAGCCCTTGTTACGAGCTACATTTCATTAGTTGACAGTTTTTTGATATCTTTAACGGGAAGCTAGTTATAGCCGTTTGAAGGTGTATCAAGAGAGACGCAGAGCTAGATTGTCTGCGTCTCTTCCCAGAAGGCGCTTATTCCACTTGCCAAAAATAAAAAAACTGTTAATTAATTTTCAGTGGAGATACACTAAATTTTCCTGTTTCAATCATTTCATATTTTTCTCTGTGGCTACCTAACTCGGTTACTCTTCTTTTATTCTATACTTCTCAACTACCTGATGTATTCCGTTGTCTTCTCATTCCTTCTATAATAAAACCAAGAGAGATGAAACCAGTTAGCACCACCAAAAATTGGAATAATGAACCAAATAGCCAGGTATTTTCCTTTGAAGTATTTTAAATTTCCTTTTCTGTAATTATCTTATCTTTTTATCTCAATGAACTAATTTTTTAATACAGTATTTATAAAATATAAATGAAACCGTACCTTTCAAGAGCAAAAAATCGGTAGATGAAATGGATAGCGATCAGGAACGGTGTCACTCCTCCAAGACCACATAGAATACCTTCAATTTTATATTTGAAAATTATTTTAGGTATACTGTACTCACTCAAAAAAATCTGTGCCGATCCCTCTCCAAATGGCCAATCCTTCAAACTCATTATCATGAAAAAACAGGCGCCGTGGCTATGGATAAACTAAATTTTGTTTTTTTTTGTAGAATTATTTTTAGTGATTCCCTCTAAACTTACAGGTCTCACAACCATATCCAAAATCGCAAAAATCATGGAGAACGAGGAGAAGTAGATCATGAGTTTTTTGTAGTTTCCCATTTTCTTTGGGGATTTTGTGAGGATTAGGTAGATTAAAATGGAGTTGAAGAAGACGGCGAAGAAGAGGGAAGAGCATTGGAGGAAGAGGTTCCAGGTCGGCGAGATTCTCATTTTTGAAGGAAAAAAAATCTGAAAAAATTTAAAATATTTTTCAAATTGGCATAACTTCGGTGAGAAAAGAGATATCAAAAAATGGTCAACTAATGAAATATAGCCCTTAATAAGAACTACATTTCATTAGTTGACAACTTTTTGATAGCGTTACTAGGAAGCGAGATGTGCGCGCCTAAAGAGAGGCGCAAAAAAAAAGAGCCCCTGCCTGCTTGGGTCTCTCCTAGAAGTTTGAAAGCGCACATCTCGCTTATCTTGAAAGCTATCAAAAAGTTGTCAACTAATGAAATGTAGCCTTTACCATAGGCAACAATTCATTAGTTGACAGTTTTCTGATACCTCTTACGGAAGCTGAGATATATACGTTTTAAGTTGGATCATGAGGGACGCAGAGAAAAAGAGTTTTTAGCTGTCTGCGTCTCTGTGTTAAAAGTTTGAAAGCGCATATCTCGCCTATCTTACGAGCTTTCAAAATATTGTCAACTAACGAAATGGTCACAAGAGACGCGGAGAAAAAGAGTTTTTAGCTGTCTGCGCCTTTCTCCCTTCTCTCTCTCTCTCTCTCTCTCTCTCTCTCTCTCTCTCTCTCTCTCTCTCTCTCTCTATCTCTGAACTAGAAGAGGTCAAATTAAAAATTAGCCATTAAATATTGTTGTTCTAATAAAGCCACCTACTAAACAGAACTAAGACAAATTCTGAAAACAGTAAAGTAAGCATAGCCAAAACGGAAGGAAGCACTGATAATAATTATAATGTCTACCACGAGGTGTATTGAGAAAAACAAAACGAAGAAGAAAAGAGAAAATATGTGATTCATGGTATAGACAAATCTAGCAGAGCATAAAAATTGTAGCGAATGAGAAGTGGGTGGTTCGATCCATTTAAATAGATGTTTTTGAAATTAGTAGACATCATCCGACACTTCATGATGGATTACTCGGGGAATTAGTTTTTGAAGTTCATTCATGACTCCTCCTCATTTTTATTTTGCATGCTTTTTCTTGGTTTCTGATCTATGTCAGTAGACCGGGGAGAGATATCAAAAAAGCAAGAGGCTAGTTACTTTCATTTTGAAACATTAAAAAAATTAATTTTTTTGGAAATTTGAGAAAAATCCCTTCGAATTGTCCCAAAAATTATTATTTTTATTTGCAAAAGAAAAAAAAATAAAAAAACACCCCTCAATATTCGAACCAATAACCCTTTGAACCACGGGAATCTCTCTTACCCATTGCGCCATGCGTCCTCCCTCTCTCCCCTCACTTTTCGCGGCGCCCGCCATCGCCCCGCCCCTCCCCCACACAAACCATGGCGGACGGCGGAACCCGTGAGATGTCGGCCGCTCAATTCCAACTACCCACCCACTCTCCCCTTGATCATTTAGTCTTCAGTACGGGTCAATCTCTGATCTGCAACTGAAAATGATGATATCGGGCGATGATCCTTTGGTGATTATAACGCACGGCGAAGTGGGAACGCAATACCCGCTTGTCAGCCACGATTCTGAACACAGTTTTTGGACTTGAAGACTTTTTAAATAGCTTATCTTTTCATGATAAGAATAGTTAGTGTAGAACAATGAAAACGAAGAAGTTTGTTGGGTAATATGGGAACTTTGAAACAGTAAGTTGGAGCAGTTTATTCACAAAAATTGCACACATCCAAACTTTGGGCACGTTTATCTCGATTCTCGTTGTAGCTATTAAAAAGTTGTCAATTAATGAAATATTGCTTATAATAAGGGCTACATTTCATAAGTTGACAGCTTGTTGATAGCTCTCTTGGGAACCGAGACAATCAACGTTAAAGTTAGATGACTTTTAAAACGAGTATATCTCGGGTCCCGTAAGAGATTTCAAAAAAGTGTCAACTGATGAAATATTGGTCATAATAAGGGCTACATTTTTTCTGTTAACAACTTTTTGATATCTTTAACCAGAATTGAGATATTTGACTTTAAAAAATGTTACCAAAAACTGAGATGTACTTTAAAATCAGAGAAATTATAGATTACTGAAAAAAATTTATTGAGTTCTCCATACCGTAAAAAATAGAAAAGTACATTTTTATAAATAACCAAGAATTAATAAGTTGAAATTAAATCGAGTAAATATTCCTGGTCACTTGATCATCAGTTATAACAGAAATCTTTGTTTTACTATTTCTGGTGACCAACACTGAAAAAACTTCATTTTTTTTCTTTTAACTCGACTTCAAAATAACCTTTAAGATAATTCCTATAATTATCGACAAAGAAAAGGCATGGAAGAGGATCCAACGCAGGGTATATTGCATAGATTATTGTGATAGGAGCGGATAAAAATTCACAATCAATAAGGAGTAAAGGGCACGTAAATAGGATTCCGAATGGGATAAAGATGAAGAGAATTGGGATGAGAGTCTGGAAAAATTACAGTTTCAATGTGTACTTATTATTATTATTACTTTTTTTTTGGAATATTTTTTCGAAGAATGAAACAGTAATTTTAAAAAAATTGTTAAGCTTACCTGAACAACCAACGCTTTATACAATTGCATTTGCAAATTCTTGGAAAACTTTGACTCTAGCCTTCCCAACAACTGTTTTATCATTTTCCAACTCTTCACTCCCATTATAATAACCACCGAAAGAGATAAAGACATTGAAATTATAATATTAATCAACCCAAATCCAGATCTCCAATGAAATTCTTCAATTCCTGTTTTATTATTCGGCCAAAAAACTGCAGCTGAATATCCGGCGTCTTCAATTGGAATATTGTACATTTCTTCGATCATTGGCCTTAAAAAAACTGTATGAACTTGGTGTGGAAAGGCTTGGGTTACGCTATATATTCCGTGGAGGTTGGGTTAATAGCGAAGAAGTATCCAGCTATGATTGTCCAGTTAATGCATCCGAAGATAGGGATCAGAAACCAGAAAATTTGATATGAGCCTTTAAAAAAGCGTAGGCGTCCTTGTCTAGTAAAAAAATTCATTTTTTTTTATTATTTTTCGATTTGAGGTACCTTTCAAGTGCAAAATAACGATAGATAAAATGGATAGCGATTCCGTAAATTGTCATTCCGCAACAGCCACAGAGGACACCTGAAGTTGCTTTGCTTGAAGCGCTCTATCTTAGCTCGAGATAGAGTTATGAAAAAGTTGTTAACTAATAAAATGTAGCTCTTGTTAAAGGCTACACTTTGTTAGATGACAACTTTTTGATAGCGTTACTGAGATGCGAGATATAAGCGTTGAAAGTTGCGTCGAGTGAGACTGACTGTCTAGGTCTCCGGGTTTAAAGGCGCATATCTCGGCGATCTTAAGAGATATCGAAAAATTGTCAACTAACAAATTGTAGCCCTTGATAAGAGCAATATTTCATTAGTTGACAACCTTTTGATAGCTATGACGAGAATCGAGATAAACTTGCTTAAAGTAAGCATGTAGTCGTTATGAAGAAAAAACTTCAATTTACTTTTTCAAAGTTCCCATATTATTTCTTTGAAACAGTTTTCTCTCCATTAAGGGTAGTAAATAAGTTGTAATTCTAAAAATACTTACTCATCAAAAACTCCTCTATCCATCGTGGCAACAACCGATTCCTTAAATCCATCACCATGAAAAATGCGCTTCCCCGACTATAAATGTTCTGAAATCAACTTTCTTTTTTTCCGTTTCATAAAGTTTTCAAAACTAGAATTTTTTTTTCTTGATTCAATTCTTTTCAATTGAATTTTAGTTGGTCATTTTTCGTTTCTTACCGGTTTAACAATCACATCCAACGTCGTAAAAACCAATGAAATTCCGCAGAAATAGCACATGAGATTACGGTAGGTTCCCATTTTCTTCGGGGATTTTGTGATGATTAGGTAGAACAAAAGTGAGTTAGAAGAGATTGCGATGGCACAAGAAATTAGTTGAATTAAGGTTTTCAAGGATTCGAACGCTTCGATTTCCATTTTTTTTTCTGAAATGAATGAAAATTATAGTTGCAAAAACCTTTGCCAAATTTTCGGAATTTTTCAAACCAATTTTTGTTTTTTTCTGAACCGGCCCTGGGCTAAATCGGGCTAAACCGGGCTAAACCTGGCTGAAACGGGCTGGGCCGGGTCACGGGCTAAACTGGGCTGAACCGTGCGCTAAATTTTCAAAAACTATGTCGGCTCGATTTAACAGATCTTTGATCCAAATAAACAGGTTATAGTTGGAAGAGGGCGGAGGAAGAGGAACTAATAAAGGTGGTAACGAGAATTATGAAAAGAAAAAAAGGAAATTGGAAATAGAAGTTTGTTGTCAAAATAAAAGAAAACTAAAATCCAAATAGGATCGAAAGAACCATAAAACAAGCAATAGATAAAAGTAACCTCATTGAATCAGAAAAATTTAGAAAAATGTTCTTGAATTTTTTTAGGATAATGAGGTTCAAAGTTTCTTAGAAAAAAGCAACACGTGTCAAAAGAAAGCGACAGATCATTGGTACATCGTGCTTGATCTACTAATGAACCCGTCATCGAAAATTATGAAAAAAGAAAAAAAAATTCTGATAATTTTGAATCCGAGAATTTTAATTAAAGAAAACAACGGATTTACATGAAAACTGATACTATTGAAAGATCGGTGAAACATTTTTTGTTCTAAGTTTTCAGAAAAATCGATTAAAAAGTGAAATTAGAGCCTAATCACTCATAATCACTCAACGAGGAAACGCAGAGAATCAGACACTATAGCTTCTTTGCGTCTCACTTGATCCAACTTCAAAGGCTTATAACTCGATTCCCGTTAGATATATCAAAAAACTGTCAACTAATGAAATGTTATTTATAATAAGGGCTATATTTTATTAGTTGACAATTTTTTGATATCTCCAACGGCTAGTGAGATATAGGCGTTTAAAAAAGTGCATTGCTTCTTATAGTCTTATTAACTCAAAATATAGCAACTTGTCGAAATAACCTCGATCAGAAACGGAAATTTTTCATTTTAAAAAGACTATCCAAGTTAACAAAATTGACATTACTTTAAAATTTTAATTTTTACAACTGTACCAATAAAAAAAATATTTTTCAATTTCATAATATCCAATAGGCTATGAGTCATACTGTAACATTTTCTACTAGAATCGTTTTCGTTGTTTTTGAGACAGTAATTATGATAGTTATCAACTTGAAAAAAAAAACAAAACAAAAATGGAAGGAATAGTATAAGAATTGAATTTTCCCAGATTCATGAAAAATCTGAAACGGAAAAAAAAATTAATGTTTCTAAAATATCAAAAATTATCCAAATTTGCTATCAACAATAATCACTTTATTATTTCTTACAAAGCATTTTAAACTCTAATCTCAAAAAAAAAACCCTAGACAAAAACGCACATAAATCAGAAAAATAGCCGAGTCATATGACATAATCATTGCATTTTGATTGCCATTTCGTTTCTTTTTTCAGCTGTATCGTGTGTTTTTCATGGATAAGAATCGGAAAACTTGGCGAAAAAGCCAAAAATATGGAAATTTTGAAACAAGAAATTTCTTCAGACGTGAAGTGATTACCAATTTTTTTTGGTTCATTACCCAAATAATTCATTTTTGAAACTGACTCATTTTCAAAATTTCGAAAAAAATTGAATTTCTATTATGATTCCGGAACTAATAGCGAAAAAAACTGAAAACAAGCTTCTGAAAATATTGTTATTCTGAAAAAAAACAGTGTGTGGAAATCGAGAATTTTCAGAGAAAAGATCAATGATGTAAATTTTCAGCAAGTTCCTTGATAATTGAATTTCAGAAAAAAATTAGATTTTTGCTGTTTCCGATAAAAATGAAAGTTTAGAGATTTTTGAACGATTAAGGAGAAGCGTTGTCAAGAAACATAAATGATCACCAAGATTTTAGATATAATACTATCTGAATTATGAAACATAATTTCACTGTTTTATATTCTAAAATTAAGGTGCAATACTCAAAATTGTATGATTTGGAAGGATTAAAAACCTACATGAAGATCATTTATTGGTTAAATAGATTCTTCATATTGTTCAATAAGGGAAACATCACTTAAAATTGTTTTAACTATACTGTATAGTAACCCCCTAAAATCGTCATTTTTCTGATTTCCTCGTTTTTTTGGAAAAACTAACAGAAAAATCTTAAAGACTGATTCAATAGTCTGAATCTATAGTATCTGATACATGTGGAGTAAAATTTTTAGAAAGATTCATCGAGTCTAAGTCGAGTTACAGCCATTTGAAGCCCGCGACGCTCCGGAGTTACATGTTTTTCGACGCCCCGCCCCCCCCCCCCCCCCCCTCAGTTGGCGGTCCCTAACTATCAGAGTTGTGCGGAATGTGATTTTTGGAAGACGGAATCTGGAATCTGGAATCCGGAATAAAAAAATTTTCTCGGAATCTGGAATCCGGAAAGCGGAATAATTTTTTTCCCCCGGAATCTGGGATCTGGAATCCGGAATAAAATTTTTTTCCCGGAATCTGGAATTCGGAATCCGGAATGCAAAAAAACGCGGAATTCGGAATACGGAACCTGGAATCCGGAATTCCGCACAACTATGGTAAAAAACTGTGATTATGGATAAAAATTAACGAATAAAAAATGATGTAAGTGCGATCTATTCGCGAGAATTTTTCGCGGAATTTCAAAAATTGCTCTCTTACCACAGTTGAAAGACAACAAATTCAAATTAAAGAAAACAGCCAAATCTCGGAAAACGGAATCCGGAAAACGGAAAAATTTTTTTTTCCGGAATCTGGAATCTGGAATACGGAATAAAAAAGTTTTCCCGGAATATGGAATTCGGAATCCGGAATGCAAAAAAACGCGGAATCCGGAATACGGAATCTGGAATCCGGAATTCCGCACAACTCTGCTAACTATACATTCTATACTATTAATTTATTTAAGTGAAGGAACGCGATCACTAAATAAAACGATATTTCTTACTTCGTTTTTAAAAAATTACTGAAACATTCAAAACTTCCTCAAAATTTACAGTTTCATGAACCCCTTTAGCCAGGGTTCTCAAAAACCACGGGCCGGCCCGGGCCGGCCCGTGCGGCCCGTGTTCTCAAAAATCGACATTATTTTGAGAGAAATTTTTTAAAATTCCAAATTTTTCATCGAAAAAAAAAAAAGATTCTTAATTGTTTTCGAGTGAAATTCATGAAAATGTCGGAAAAAGGTGATGGAAAAGACAAATTTCAATAGGGGTGTCGGCTTTTATATGAAATTTTGTTTTTTTTTAAGTCAAATTTCCCATGACGGGCCGGCCCGGGCCAAGACGGGCCGGGCCGGGCCGGTAAGAATGACTCACTCGGCCCGGCCCGGCCCGTGAGAACCCTGACTCGGCCCGGCCCGGGCCGGTGCGGGCCGGCCTGTGAGAACCCTGCCTTTAGCACTATAGTAAAATTTTGAGCCACTCGGTCTCCTCTTTCTCTTTCCTGCTAGTATATCTACACTGTTAGGACGACAAAATTCTAAGCTTATCATTTCCTGTTTTCAGTGCAAACTCATTTCGAGAATGTACTACTGTTTCAAAAATCCGATAACTTTCTCTAGAATTTTTTAGGTGATTTTTTTTTGACAGTGAGGAATTGATTTTTGCGCTTAGAGAATATTGAGTTTTAAAAAATGTGCGGTAGAGCGATGTATGATTTGAAACTCAATTTCAAGGTACTCACAGAATTTTTCGCGTACAATGCGCGAAGGATGGGCGCTCGCGCCGTGTTTGGGGCAAATTAAGGCTTATTGGGGCATACGCGCACTGTTTGGGGCGATTCGCCCCCATGCTGCCATGGCGCGGAGTTGTGCAGGAATGCGCGAGGATGCGCGGATACCCAAGGTGGCCAAGATGCGCGACGGTGCGCAAGAAGGAGCAGAAATGCGCGACAATGCGCGTGAATGCGCTAACGCTTGGGGCCGCTCATCCGAAAAAAACATAAACAAAAATTCAGTTTCAGTTTTTATTGATTTTTTACAAAGTTCTTTGTTTGCTTTTGGATCATTTAATCGTTTTTATTCTAAAGGTATATCTTGAATTCGCCTTCATATTAATCAAGCAAGTCTCCTGGAAACTTCCCATCTAAGACATTTTTCAATATATTTGTTTTCAGAAAAGAGATCAAAAAGTGGTGCATGCGAGTTGAAGCTATTACGGAAGCTGAGGGATTCGCTTTGAAAGCACTATTGGATCACCAAGACATCAACATAGTCGATTACATAATTTTTCCTTTTTTTACAATCTGTTTCCCTTTACCCTTATATACAGTCATTTTTCTGTGTCACTATCTATTTGTATAAGTTCCCGTTTATATCAAAGTTTTTAATGCAATAAACTTTTTTCATCCATCCTTTTGTATATTGGATCCGGTGGACAGGAGATATGAAGACTAGCGCGGAAAAGGCTCCAGAATTAGCGAGAATGCGCAAGGAAGCGCGAAACGTTGAGCGAGAATGCGCAAAGTTTAGCGAGAATGCGCGAAGTTGCGCGAGAACGGTGGGAAAATGCGCATGGTTGGGGCAGGAATGTGCGTAGTTGCGCGACGTTGGGGCATCTGCACACCTGGAGGCGCGGGTCGCTGACTGCAGTTAGCGACCCGCGCCTTAGGGTGTGCAGATGCCCCATTGCATGCGCGATTGCCCACTTTTTCTGTGAGTACTCCATCAAAATCTAAAAACCTTCATTTCTATTTATCAATTTTTTGAAACATTAAAAAAAAATAAATTAAAGTTTCATTTATAACATTTAAAACATTTTAGCTGTTTTTACACTATTGTCGCTTCAGTAAATTGTTTGTTACACTCGCTGATCATCCCTCTGTGATGACTCCTCTTCATAGACTCCAACTCTCGATGCTCTACATCTCAACCCATTCAGGAAATCTGAAATTTTTAGCTGTTTTATTTACAACAGTTATCACTTATTATTATTCTCCAGATCACTTTTTTTTCAAGAAGAATCTTACTTGAAACAGCAATTCTGTAATAGTCCACAAATAAAAGGATAGGTAACGGATCAATAGCAGGGTACAGGGCATATGAAAATGTAATAGGAGCTGACAGAAATTGACAATCAATTTCAAACACCGGCAGGATAAAAATTGTTCCGAATGGGATGAATAACAGAAGGATAGGGATAGTAGTCTGAATATTTTTATTATGTTTAGTAATAAAAAACTTTTTGATGACTTATTTTCTCTAAATAATAAAACAGTGAGCCTTACCTGGGCCACCAACGCTTTATACAACTGCATTTGTAAATTCTTCGAATATCTGGTATCTCCTTGTTTTAAAAGTGATCTAATTATCAGATAACTCTTCCCGCCGGCAAAAATCACCACACCAAATGGGATCGACATAATACTCAAAACCAAGGCAAAACCAATAAAACTTCTCATGTCGATTATCTGAACTCCATTTAGATCTATCGGATAAAAAACGGCTCCCGCATAAACACAGTTCTCCATTTCCAAGTTGAAAAAATCTTTGACTGTTTTCCTATAACTTTTTTTTTGAAATTTTTATCCTAAATTAAGTAGGATACCTTATATAATTAGTTTTAACTGGGTCCATGGAAAGTAATGTGTAGCATACTGAGAACCAAGATGCACCTCCAGCCAACGGGAGGAGGCACCAGAAGAAAAGGAATTTCTCTTGGAAGAAGCGAAGACGGCCGCGTCTGGAATTATCAAATTGTTTAGGTTATAAGCCGGATTAATAAAAATCTTTTAAAAATCCCATTTTTGTAGCAATTCCAACCAGCTCGTAATCGTGATACTTTTAAAAAAATTTCAGTTTCACGAATACTGGTTAGATGGATTCATCAAACTTCTATTTGATTTATAGAATCCTAAGATTGCTTAAAAAAAGGCAAGGTGGCAATCAGAAGTAAAAAAACGGTTTCCAAAAAAAAATTTCAGGAATGTGCATTAACCGAGAGGAGCCAATAAGTTAATTGATTCAGATTGACTTTTTTGAAAACTTAGTGAAACATGAAAAAAAGTTTTTAATTTGTTTTTTTTTTTTTAATTCTATTTCAAATTGTCCTTTAAAAAAATCTGACACTAAAACATAATTTACTTCAAAATTTTTAAACTACACCCTAAAAATATCATCACAATAAAGACGTTTTTATAAAAATTCCTCAAATAAATTTACAGTTTCGTTATCAGTATTTAGATAGACTTTTCAGTGAATTTTAGTCGGAGTACAATGAAATACCTTTCAAGAGCAAACAATCTATAAATAAAATGAACGGCGATCCCATAAATTGTCGCCCCAAAGCATCCACACATTGAGCCTGAAACACGCTTAGTGGTCCCAAGAAAAAAAGGTCCCAAAGAAAAATCTAAGCATGGGACCATCTGAGAACATTTCGAAAACTTACAAATAAGAATTTCAGCCAACCAAAACGGAATTCCCCTACTTTTATATTCCATTACCATGAAAAATGAGCTTTTATAAGTATGAATACTCTAAAAAAATACTTTAAATTTAAAAAAATTCATATTGCCTTACCGGTTGAACAAGGATATCCATCGATGAAAAAAAGACGGAGAAACAGCAAAAAAAGATCATCAAATGTCGATAATTGCCCATTTTCTTTGGAGATTTCGTTATGATTAAATAGATTAAAACGAAGTTTATAATCCATGAAAGTAAGACAGAGACCGATTGAAAAACGAATTTTATCGATTCGAATAGCTTAGGTTGCATTTTTTTCAATGAAGAGAAGAAGAAAAAAGAAGAAACAAAAAAAAGAGACTTTTCAGTCGACTGCGCTAATCTGTGATGACAGCGGATATTGGAAGTTGTAGTCTGTGCTCCAATGATCACAGAAAGAGATACAATTAATTGTATCGTTAAAGAGGATTATTGTTTTCCGACAGAATGGTCAGAAAGCAGTTTCTGAGAATGGGGAAGTCCATAGTGTCGTAGTTTCCTTCCGTTTGGCTGTAATTGTCTGGAAAATAGTCTGAAATAGTAAAACTGTGGACTTAGAATTTAAAAAAACAGTTTCAGTGAAACCATTAATCCAGGATTTCTCGGGTTCTCAAGTTCACACAGGGCTTAACTAGAAGTTTTTAAAACCTTATATCTCGATTCTGGTTAGAGATACAAAAACGCTGTCAACTAATGAAACGTAGTTCTTATTAAGACCAATATTTCATCTGTTGACCACTTTTTGATATCTCCAATGGCTAGCGAGATATTAGCGTTCAAAGAAGCACACCACCTTTGAGAGACGCAGAGAAAGAAAGAAGCTAGAGTGTCTAACCGTCTGCGTCTTTTTTCCTGTAACTTCAAACGCTTATAACTCGGCTCTCGTAAGAGCTATCAAAAAATAGTCAACTAATGAAATGTAGTCCTTAACAAGAGCAATATTTTATTAGTTGATCACTTTTTGATATCTCTAAATGTTAGCGAGATATATGCGCTCAAATTTCTGCATTACTTCTCAGAGACACAGAGATAGAAAGAGGCTAGAGTGTCTAACCGTCTGCATCTCTTTATCGACAATTTTTAAAGTTCTGAACTTTTTTTTTCAGAATTTACTGTTTCTCTAACTAGTAATAACCGTTTTTCTGAAAAATCGGAATTTCGTTTTTGTTGAGTTTTTCAAGCATAACCTCAATTAAAAAAATTTATTATAATTTCTAAATTAAATTAAATGTACGAGAATTCTATTGAGATCTCAATTGATTATTATTCGAACAGTGCCGAATTTGAAATCTAATTGTAACAGCAATAAAATTATTCATTCCAAATCAAAAATCAATTAGTAACTTGATAACTTCTCGAAACAGATTCATCAGAAGTTCCCTCAATTCTCGTATTTTCACATCGGAATTGTTTGAAAAATTCTGAAAATTTCCTGTTTCAAAAACCAATAAATTTTACTGACCGAAAATTGGGATTCGATAATAATCCACAAAGAAAAGTGTTGGAATAGGGTCGATTGCTGGGTAAACAGCGAAAACCAGAGTGATGGGAGCAGCTAGAAATCTACAATTGATTTCGAAAATGGGAAGGATAAAAATGGCTCCAAATGGGATAAAAAAGAAGATAATCGGGAGAATCGTCTGAAAACCTTTATTCTATTAGAAGGGCACCCTAAATTCACCTGAGCTATCAAAGCTCGATAAAGCTGCATTTGAAGATTCCTCGCGAACTCTGATTCTCCGTGATCCAATAATTGTTTGACTTTATCCCAACTTTTCGAGCCACAAACCAGAATTATTAGGAAAGGAATAGCTAATAGAGTTAGATAAACAGATAAACCAATAAATGCTCCCCAATTAGTATATCTCCTTCCATTACTGTCTAACGGAAAGAAAACCGCCGCTCCATAAACACAATCTTCCATTTCCAAGTTAAAAAATTCTTTTACAGTTTCTCTGAAACAGAATATTTTCAAAAAAAAATTTAAAAAAAAACGTGTGTAAAACTGTACTTTATATATTCAGTTGTATCCCTATTCATTGAAAAAAGAGTTCTAGTCACGACCGCCCAAATAGTTCCAGCTAGAATTGGGATCATGAACCAGAAAAACAGATATTGAAGATTGAAATACCGTAGACGACCTTTTCTGAAAAAAACAACAGCTAGAGAGTATCTAAAAACTGGAGACGCAGATTTTTTGGGTCTCTCTATTCGCATACATTTCTTGAGTAGAACATTGAGTTGAAAAAAAACCAAAATTTAGAAAATGTGAAACAGTGAATTTTACCTTTCCAATGCAAATAGTCTATAAATGAAATGGATCGCTATCCCGTACACTGTCACTCCAATAAATCCGCAGAGAAGTTCTGAAATTTAAAAAAAAATGAATACGCTCCCTCATTGATAGAACGCAACTTCAAGCGCTTATAACTCGCTTCTCGTGATAGATATCAAAAAAGTGACAACTAATGAAATGTAGCCCTTACCAAGAGCAACATTTCATTAGTTGACACTTTTTTGATATCTCTTACGAGAAGCGAGTTATAAGCGTTTTAAAGTTGGAGGATGCAGACGGCTAGACACTCTCCCTTTTCTCTGCGTATCTTTTTCAGTAACCCTTACCAATAAACACCTCAGCTATCCATGGTACCAAATGACGACTTTTCACATCAACCATCATAAAAAACGCGCTTTTGTAGCTTTGAATGTTCTGGAATTCTTTTTTATGTTTCAAAAAGTTCCTGATGAATTACCGGTTGGACGATAACATCCAACGTAGAAAAAATCATTGAGCAACAGCAAAAATAAATCATCAAATGTCGATATGTTCCCATGATTTTGGGAGATTTTGTGATGATTAGGTAGATTGAAAGGATGTTTATAAAAAGAGAAAGGGCAACAGAACAATATTGAATTGTGGTTTTTAACACAGAAAAAGTTTCGGGGCTCATCAGAGTCTTTATGGTTTTTTTGTGTATTGATTCAGACACTTAATGAAGAAAATGGCTACCTAGAAGCTATAGGGAAACAGGAAATTAAGACTTGATAAGGTTCTGATAATAATTTTATTAGAAAACAGGAAAAAAGGGTTCTTTGATTTGACTTTACTTTGAGACAGAAAAAATACTGAATTTTTTATGTGCGCTGATGTGAGAAAAAAATTTAAATTTTTAGTCTGACTAGTTCTGACTTCCCAGTTCATACTTGGCCATGATCTTTGTGACGACACAGACCTTAGATTACGTGTGCTCTTCTATTGGAGTATGAGAAGAAGATTTTTTTTATTATTGATCCGCTTTTTTTTACAATTCTCATCCGTCCTTAAAATTTTTCAAAAATTAAAAAAAAATCTGCTTCATTATGAAAACAAATTTTAAAAAAAAATTAAACTTAAACTTTAATTATTTTGAAGATGTATCATTCAGTTCGGTGTTTGATAAGTTCTCAACACAAATTCATCTGTTATCCCCTCAATTCGTGTTGTCTTGCAACGCAATTTTTTGAAGAAACCTGGAAATTGAACTATGTCTCAACTTTGCGTTTTTATAACTTTGTTGGGAAAAGAGTTATCAAAAAGTTGTCAATTAATGAAATTTAGTTTTTAGTAAGGGCTACACTTCATTAGTTGAAAACTTTTTGATATCTCAAACAGGAACCGAGATATGGGAGTTTAAAGAGACTGCAGACGTTCAAGAGCTTTTTCATATACAGAACACAACTTAAAAAAAAAGAGACTTCTTACTAGCGAGAGAAACAGTAAATAAAAAAATTTGGAAGTTCCAAAATTGTCTATCAAGAGACGTAGACACTCTAGCCTCTTTCTTTCTCTGCGTCTCTCCATGTGTGCTTCTTTAAACGCCTATATCTCGCTTATCTTAAGAGCTATCAAAAAGTGGTCAACTAACAAAATGTAGCCCTTATTATGGGAAATATTTCATAAGTTGACAACTTTTTGATAGCGCTCACGAGAAGCGAGTTATAGGCGTTTAAAATTAAACATCATTTCTGAGAGACGCAGAGAAAGCGAGGGGCTAGAGTGTCTAACTGCCTGCGTCTCGCGGCCACCTTATTTAAACGCCAATATCTCGCTAACCTTTAGAGATATCAAAAAGCAGTCAACTAACAAAATGTAGCTCATAATAAGGGCTATATTTTGTTAGTTGTCTATTTTTTGATAGCTTTTATTTAAACAAAGTTATGACGGTTTGAAGTTGTGTACTTATTTTAGAGAAAACCTTGTTAAACGGAACCCACCAATAATCGCAATGCGATAGTAATCCACAAAAAATAGTGTTGGAATTGGATCAATCGCTGGGTACAAGGCAAAAATTACGGTTACAGGAGCGGATAAAAATTGGCAATCGATCTCGAAAATTGGGAGAACAAATAGGAATCCGAATGGAATAAAAAATAAGAAAATGGGGATGGCAGTCTACGAAAATAATTAATTTTTATTAGAAGGGCACCCTACCTGAGCTATCAAAGCTCGATAAAGCTGCATTTGAAGATTTCTCGCGAATTCCGATTCTCCATGATCCAACAATTTCTTAACCTTATTCCAACTTTTCGCTCCACAAACCAGGATAATAAGAAAAGGAGTGATTAGGAGAGTCATGTAGCATGATAAACCAAAAAATGATTCCCATCTTGTAAACTTTTTGCCATTTTCATCAAGCGGAAAGAAAACCGCCGCTCCATAAACACAATCTTCCATTGACAAGTTGAAATATTGTTGGACAGTTGTTCTGGAAATGGAACAGTAATTTTAAAAAATGTTTTTTTTTTTTTGAAAAACTACCTTAAATACTCCGTGGTATATGTGTTCATTGGAAACATGGTTCGTGTTATGATAAACCAAATGATACCAGCTAGAAGTGGGATACTGAACCAGATGATAAGGAATTGAGAATTGAAAAAGCGGAGACGGCCTTGTCTGAAAAAAAGTTCTTACATTTCGAGATTTTTGAGATCCAAAATCACCTCTCCAAAGCCAAAAGTCTATAAACGAAATGGATAGCAATACCATTCACGGTCACCCCGATGAATCCACAGAGCAATGCTTTAAAAAAATTCTATAGCTTTTTAAAATTGGAATATCTCTGTTCCTAGAAGAGGTATAAAAAAAACACATCCTTTCTGAGAGACGCAGAGAAAGCGAGGGGCTAGAGTGTCTAACCGTCTGCGTCTCGCGGCCACTTATTTTAAACGCTTATAACTCGCTTCCTGTTAGAGATATCAAAAAACTGTTAACTAATGAAATGTAGCCCTTATTATAAGCTATATTTGATTAGTTGACACCTTTTCGATATCTCTTACGGGAACCAAGATAAACTGCACTTACCAACGAACACCTCAGCTATCCATGGCGTCAAATGCCTGCTTTTTACATCAACAACCATGAAAAATGCGCTTTTGTAGGTTTGAATGTTCTGGAATTATTTTGATGTTTTTTAAACCAACACAACAGGAAGACCCACCGGTTGGACGATAACATCCAACGTAGAAAAAATCATTGAGCAACAGCAAAAATAAATCATCAAATGTCGATATGTTCCCATGATTTTGGGAGATTTTGTTATGATTAAGTAGATTGAAAGGATGTTTATAAAAAGGGAAAGTGCAACGGAACAATATTGAATTGTGGTTTTTAACACAGAAAATGTTTCAGGTTTCATCATGGCTTGATATTTTTGTGTCTTGTTATATGTTCTGGTGAAATGCTAACTGTAAATGGAAACAGGAAATTGAGCTTGTGTGGTTGCCTAGAAAATATAATAGCACGGAAGTCACTAACCAGAAAACAGGGGAAGTTATTGACTTTCGAAAAGAAAATGAAAAGAAATTCTCATTTTCTTGTGCGGTGGTGTGAAACAAAAAGTGATTTTATGACCATATGGAGAATGAATAACAGAAATTTCGAAAAATATTAAAGTTGCATATCGAAACAGTAACTTTTTACTTTTTCAAGAAATTTGTAAATTACTGGATATTTTTAGATTTCTAATTTTAAGGCCTTGCTCAAAAAAGCAAAATTTTGAAACCATCGTGTTGGGAACTATTATTGATTTTATTCTATTATGGGCCTATTCAGGGCAGATAAAAGGTATTGTTTTACTTTTTCCCTATTCATGAGCGTCAAAAAAATGCAAAAAAGTACTTTTTTCTGCCTTGCACAGACACGGATACATCGAAAAATACTTTTTCAAAGTTAATATCACATTGAATTGAAAGATATTTTTTTTTTCAAAATTTAAAATTGCAAGGGCTTTGCTTCTTTGGGACCACCGTGTTAGGAGCAATTATAATATATATTTATTGATAAAGGGCCGAGGCCACTAATATGATCAATGTTCATAAAAAAAATGTTAATAATTGGTAGGGTTTAGAATTAAAAAGGGTGCCAGATTTACATAAAAAAGGTTAGTTCTAAAAGACTGAGAAGAAATAATGTCGGGGAAGGCTGATTGGGGAAGAGAGTTCCAACAAGAAGTAATTCTTGATGTGAAAAATTGGGAGGAGATTTTACTAGGAGAAATTTTGAATTTAGAACGGATATTGAAGGGGTGCCTACGGAGATTAGTAATAGTGGGGGGACAAATAAATAAATCATGATTGACAATAACTTCACGGGACACTAAAAGTTTATACAGGAAAACTAGATCGGCAATGAGCCTACGATGTTCTAGAGATTCTAAATTATGATCACTTAAACAATCGAAGTAAGAAATGTAGGGCTTATTAAATTTACGATAGCATCTAAATAAAAAGGATTTTTGAACACTTTTAAGCAGTCTAATGTGATCTTTGAGAATGGGGGAAAATACAATAGTACCGTATTCAAGGATAGGACGGATATAAATAATAAAACATTTTACGAAAACATCAATAGTAGAACGGCGGAGGACATTAAAGAAAATGTTTATTCGTTGGTGTGCCTTACGAAGAGTGGTAGCGAGGTGCTCAGAGAATGACAGATTGGAGTTGAGGATTACTCCCAGATCACGAATTTTCTCCACAGTTGGAAGAATCTCATCGTTAATTGAGAAAGAGGGGTTAGTGTTAGTTAATCGTTTTTTATGAGAAAAAGATATAGCTTCACACTTTGACGGTGCAACACTCATCTGCCATGAAGCACACCAAGCTTCAAGCTTTTCAAGATCTTCTCTAATATCATCTGGATTAGTTGAAAATAGTTTCAAATCATCTGCATAGAGCAGAAAATTGGAAGCAAAATTATCTCCAATATCATTCACAAAAATAAGAAACAAAAGTGGTCCGAGAACTGATCCTTGAGGAACTCCCGAGAGAACTTTTGCCTCCTCAGATAACTTTCCGTTAACGTTAATTTTTTGTGTACGATCAGTTAGGAAGGAGCAAAGCCAGTTGTACATTTTAGGGCTGATGCCATAAGATGTTAGTTTGAGCAATAGTTTTTTAGTTGAAACTGTATCGAATGCCTTTTTAAAGTCAATATAGACACTGTGAGTGGTAGCTTTGGAAACGTAGTTATTAAGCAGAGAAGCTTGATAGGAGAGGAGTTGGGACTCTGTTCCTCTATTTGATCGGAATCCGAATTGACAGTTTGTAAGAAGACTATTATCATTGAAAAAGGAGATAAGATGTTTATGGAGAATTTTCTCCATTAGTTTACCGACTGAGGAGGTGAGAGAAATTGGTCTATAGTTACTAGGATCAGTCTTGGCTCCTTTTTTATGTAGTGGTCTTACAACAGCTGTTTTCCAACTGTGGGGAATACATGCAGTTCTATAAGATTCGTAGAAGATGATAGAAAGAGGAATAGAAATAGCTGTGCAGGTTTTCTTGAGAAAAATAGCTGGCAAATCGTCCGGAGTGGTGTTGACTTTTGGTGAAAGTTTTAAAAGCATGCGTTCCATGGTACAAGGGTCAAAGATAGGTGAACCCATAAGGGCATTAGTGCGAGGGGGGAAAGATGGTTTGTTATCGTCATCGGTAGTGAAGACTGCGGAGAAGCACTCTGAGAAAAGTGACGCTTTGCGTGAATCATCGTTCACCGGAGAGTTGGAAGAATCTTTCAAAACTCCAATGTCTGATGAATTTTTATAACGGGAATTAATATATTTGAAAAAGTCTTTGGCAGTGCCACTACTCAGGTGTTTTTCCACAGTTTTAGTTTCCTCAGCCAGAAGCAAAGATTTAAGCTTGCTAGCAATTAGTTTGTATTCGGGAGAATTACCTTCTTTGCGCCATAGTCTGAGTTTTTGTTTTTGAAGTTTGAGTACTGGGTAGGCATGAGTTTTGGATAGAGGGTTAATTATTTTGACAGGAACAAAGCGCTCTATAAGTTCGTGACAAGTGCGCAATAAACAGTCATACATTTCATTAACAGAAAGAGTAGAGAACACAAGGTCCCAATCAATGTTAGCGAGATGAAAGTTAATGTTATCATAATCTGATTTGTGGAATTTTCGAACGGTTTTGAAATTTTTTGCCAAACTGCGAGATACCGAGAGCGTGAAACCTATCAGTTTATGATCACTAAACAAGTCTCCAACAGTCAGTTCTCGAACGATGTTGGTGTTAGTAAGGCACAAGTCAAGGACGTTGTCCGGGTTAAGACGGGTGGGTTCGTAGACATGCTGAGTCAAGCCATGCCTTGTAACAAAGGACAGAAAACGATTACACTGTGAGTCATCAGCAGAAAGAGAGGACCAGTTAATATGAGGGAGATTGAAATCACCGACTATTACTGTGTTTTTGTTAGTTTGTAGTAAATATTCGAGAGATTCAACCAACTTTTCGAGACAATTTGCATGACTTGGATGGTAAACGACCACGACTCGCACTGTTGTTCCACCAATGAGAACATCGATACCTGAAACTTCGATGGCAGAAAAACGATCAGGAATTTGAATGGGTAAATATTTGATGTGTTTGGATACTAATAATGCTACTCCTCCACCGTGCCTATTACGATCTTTACGTAGAACAGAAAAAGAATTTGAAATGGATAATAAAGAGTCGGGAAAACTAGAGTCTAATTTTGTTTCTGTGAGTGCAAATATATCAAAATTATGTGATTCTATAGAGAGTTCTAGTAAGGGAATTTTGTTTTTAATTGAGAAACAGTTAGCATAACCGATAGAGATAAACTTTACTTGTTTGTTTTTTGTTCCTTGATGGTCCAAGGCCACGGAGATTGATTGGCTTTGTATGGGATCTTGACCACTTCGAGGTTGCGGACGGTGTAGATACGAAGCTGCTTTTCGTTGTTGAGACGAATAACTTCTTTTCAGGCTGAGCGATACTTGTTGAGTTCCGGTTTTGACAAGTCTGGACGAATGATGGCTGTTTTGAACTGTGGTATCTTCTGCTTGAGAGTTTCCGACTGAGAGAGGAGAATCCGAGCATCTTCTGGAGACTGCGTTTGAAGTTTCAGTAGAGGTGGAGAGTTTGCCAGAGGAATCCGAAAAACCGAAATATCTCCGGAAATTTGACTTTCTTTGGCGATGAGTTTTCCGATCGCGGCATCAGCGGTGACATCACCGGAAAATTGAGCATTCCTGACGATCACAGCACACTTACGTGAGTCAGACTGTTGAGCCAAGGCGGCAGCTTTCATCATTGATAATTGAGTTGTTGGAGCAGCAAAAGTTTTCGCGACCGATTTCGCAACGACCTCGGCAAATGTTTTCTTCGATGATTCAGCAGAAGAAGAAAGTTGAGATTTCAGTTCAGAGACAGTAGATTCCAAGGAAGAGACTTTCTCGAGAAGCTGGTTGTTCTGCTTTTGCATGTTGGAAGTAACTTGCAGTAGAGCATGAACAAGGAACTGCAAATCAGCTGATTTGATCTTTTTAGGCAGTGGGACAAGGAGAATGGGGTACGGATTCGGTTGCTCCGTTTGAGAAGTATTTTGGGAAACTTCGGCACCCTCATTGAGGTCGTCCTCGAGGTCGTCGTCAATATCAATATCAGCAGCATTAGTAGCAGAATTGGGGGAAAGAGTGAGCTTTAGTCGCTTGTTTTATTACTTTCGGTTATGAGGAAAAGCACTGATTATCCAAACGTTGTTTATTCAAAATTCATAACAATATTGGAACAGCAATAAAAAATTTCAGACCATGTGAAATTTTTTTTGGGACCACCGTGTTAAGAAATAATTTCTGATTTGAATATCAACGAACTACTATAAAAGTTGTTTTATTCATATCACATAATTAGAACAGAAAAATTTTCAAAAGGTTCAAAAAGTTTCAAAATTATAAATAATTTCAATCCGATTCAATTGTCACGGATCCTTCCCGGATAACTGCTACACTTACTTGATTCCGTTTAGCGGATTTTCGACTCAAAAATTCTGAAACCGTTTTTTTTTAAATTATGATCTCATTTTCCTAAACTTACTCAATAAAGGAATCCGATAGTAATCAATAAAATAAAGAATCGGTAATGGATCAACAGCTGGGTAAACCGCGAATATCAATGTTATCAATGAGGCTAGAAACTGGCAATCTATTTCGAAAATCGGGAGGGTGAATAGTAATCCGAATGGCATAAAAAGTAATAAGATAGGGATTACGGTCTAAAAAATTTGAATTTTATTTTATTTTCTAACCCTTTTAGCCTAGAAACCTACCTGAGCTACCAAAGCTTTATAAAGCTGCATCTGAAGATTCCTTGAAAAATCCGACTCCCCTTGCTCGAGCAACTTGCTAACTATTTTCCAGCTTTTTATCCCAAATATGGTTATTATGGTAAATGGGATAGACATAATTGATAAATAGCATGCGAAACCGGCAAAACTCATCCAGTTAACCACCCGATTATTGGATAAGTCCCTGGTAAAAAAGACGCCCGCGTTATAGGCGCAGTTATCGATGTCCATGTCGAATGACTCGTTTACCGAGGGTCTGGGAAAAAAATTATGTTTCATGAATAAGATTTATCTTCCCTTTTTTAATGAAAATGTTCTGTTTCACTATCAAGATATTTAGAACTTCTTCTCTAACTTTTATTAAATTTTGTCTTACCGTATGTACTCCTTAATAACCTCTGTCTTGGGAAACACTAAAGCTGTCACGAGGTACCAAGCCACACCGCCGAGGATTGGGATAAGGAACCAGAAGATTAGGTAGAGGCCATGGAAGAAACGGACTCGGCCTCGCCTGGAATAAAGTTTTTTTTAATGATTTGTTTCGAGATTATTGTATTTTAGAGAAATGTTCTGTTTATACATTATCAGTGAAACATTAATAGTTGAGATTGGCTAACTATAGGTTTCCCTCAAAAACTAGTTTTTACTGTTTCCGCTTATTTTCTTTTGTTTTTCGGAAAAATCTTTTGAGTTTTGAATTAATCTCTGATGCGCTATTTTAAACATTTATATCTAGCTTCCTGTTAAAGATATCAAAAAACTGTCGACTAATATATTGTTGCAAATAATAAGCGCTATATTTTGTTAGTTAACAACTTTTTGATATCTTTAACGGTTAGCGAGATAGAGGTGTTTGAAGTAGCATACTGATCTTGGTAAGTAGGGAGAGACGCAGAGAAACAGAAGGGATAGCCGCCTGCGTCTCGTGTCGTTTAACTTTAAACGCTTATGGTTTTCGATATATTAAAGCTAGCTAACAGCCATTAAAGCTACAGGCAACGAGATGCAGACGGCTAGACACACTCCATTCTCGGCGTCTCTTAGGCTCGCTACTTTAAACGGCTATATCTCGCTTCCTGTTAGAGATATCAAAAACCTGCCAACTGACAAATTGTTGCTCTTATTAAGAGCTACATTTCATCAGTTGACAACTTCTTTGTATCTCTTCTGCGAACAAAGTTGTGCCCTATACAATTCCAGTTACGTTCTTAATTTCCGTTATACCCGTTATCTCATTTCCGAGGGCCTCCCACTCACCTTTCCAACGCAAAAAATCTATAAATAAAATGAATGGCTATCCCGTAAATTGTCACTCCAAAACATCCACACAATGAATCTGCAATTCCAGAAGTGGGCGGAGCCTAACTAAGAAAACTTACAAACACAAAATTTCCCGAACCAAGGGGCCATATTTCTTTTTTTGACATCAATAACCATGTAAAAAGCGCTTTTGTAGGTTTGAATATTCTAAAGAAAAAAAATTGTTTTTTCATTTATACTGTAAATATTACCGGTTGCACAATCACATCAAAAATACTAAAAACCATTGAGCAACAGCAAAAAAAGACCATTAAATGTCGATAAGTTCCCATGTTAGATGGTGATTTTTTAATGATAAGATGGATTAAAAGGGAGTTGATAAATAGGGAAAAAATTACAGAAATTACTTGAATCACTAGTTTAGTCACACGAAACGATTCGATAGACATCATTTTGAGTCAAAGTGAGAGCAGAAAATGCTTTTTCAGAAGATGCTTATAATCTTTCAGACTTGCTGGTGAAGCGTGAAGGAAGCGGAAGAAAAAATAATGAGAAACGAGACTTTTATCACTTTTTCTTTTTTTTTCTGTTTCTTCTGATTACTTTTTTCACTTTTTTTCATGCGAAAACTAGAGACTTGGAAAAAGAAATGGGGGATCAGAAAAATCAAAATAAATTAAACCTATTCATTGAAATCCACGCTTTTCAAAAAAGGGATTAAACTGGGAAGCATCGGAAATCAGGTTAATTCAAATTCAGAAAGAAGAGGTTTTCGAAAAGTACAATTTTTGATTTTTGGAAATAACTAAGGATTTTGAAATAGTGAAAATTTTCAGAAAAATAAAAAATTATTTCAGTTCCAGGAATATCTGAATTTAGATTTCATCAGACTTTGTGACAAAACTCTAAGATAGTGAAAAAGGAGATAATTTAGAAAATGTGAAACTGGAAATTTTTTTGATATTTGAAAATTCTGAAAAAAAATTTGCTGTTTCCTAGTCTTTTTTAATAGAATGGTGGTAAAAACAGGTTGTTATAATAACACTGCAATTTTTAGAAAAATTCTCATATTGACTCGATGGACAATCAAAGTCTTCACGAAATTTCATATAATCTTTTGAATCTCTGAAAAAAAAACACTGTTTCCAAGGCATTTTTTATTGGAGACTTCAATCTAAGTTGGCTGATGTAGAGCTATTTTGAGAATTGGTAAAGACAAATCTTTAAGTAGCTGACTCCAAGGAAATTTTTTGCCGTTTCTCTGATTTTTTTTTACTATAATGAATCGCTTGGCTACTGGAGAATCAGCTCTGTAAGCTCGAAAGACCCAAAAATAAATTATAAAAAAAAACTTTCTGTTTCAGATCCGTTTATTATTGAAGACAAATGAAACAATAACGGTTGTTTTCTAAACGAGACACAATTTTCCATGTCCAGATTTTTCGATAAAATTTACATTTTCACCATCATTTCAAAATCTCTACTAGAACTACATTCCTGATGTGAATTAAGAAAAACATAATGTTACAGGTAATTCATATTCGAGCTCCAGGTCTTCAGTTTTCAGTTTACATATCATCCAGTAGCGATTAACAAAGAAACACAATTTCCAAAATTTATGAAACCGATTTTTCTACTAATTTATAGTAACCGATCCATCTCGATCCACTGAAACTCGATTTCCTTTGCATCTTGTCTGCTTGATCATCTCTAAAAAACCCTTAATTTTTCAGTATTTTCTCAATTTTCAGATTCCAAACCTATCAATGGATCCCGATAAAACTCAATAAAAAATAGCATTGGTAATGGGTCAATTGCCGGGTAAATCGCAAAAATTAATGTTACCAAACTCGCTAAAAACTGGGAATCGGATTCGAAAATCGGGAGGGTGAATAGGAGTCCAAATGGGGTAAATAATAAAAATATAGGGATTACTGTCTGCAAAAAAAATTGAAATTAATTTTTCACCCCCTATTATAAGGGCACCTGAGCCAAGAGAGCTTTATACAATTGCATTTGAAGATTTTTCGAATATTCTGATTCTCCATGTTCTAGAAGAGAATTCACAATTTTCCAACTTTTAAATCCAAATATGACTATTATAGTGAACGGGACACCCATAAGAACTAGAAAACAGGTTAAGCCAGTGAAAGTGTTCCAACCGACAACTCGATTTCCGGATTGATCATTCGGAAAGAACACCCCCGCAACATAAACACATTCCTCCATTTCCAATCCGAAACTTTCTCTTACAGAATTTCTGAAACATTTTTTTTTATAAAGGTCATGTTGTCTAACAAAAGATCACCTAATGTATTCGGTCACCATGGGGCCTCTCGGGTATATTAATGATGTCACTGACAGCCACGCTAGACCGGCGAGAAGAGGAATAACAAACCAGATGAGTAAGTAGGCGCCTTGGAAGAAACGGACTCTTCCGCGTCTGAAAATTTATTTAGGGTTAGGGAGTCGCAGAGAGCCTTGCTGTCTGCGTCTAACGCTTATAACTCGCTTCCCGTTATAGCTATTAAAAAGTTGTCAACTAATGAAATTTTGCTCTTGATAAGGGCTATTTTTCATTAGTTAACCACTTTTTGGTATCTCTAACGGTTAGCGAGATATAGGCGTTTAAAGTAGTGCGAATGAGAGACGCAGAGAAGGGAGAGTGTCTAGCCGTCTGCGTCTCCGTAGCTTTAAAAGCTGGTAACTAGCTTTGAAATCTCTAAAGTTAAAAGGGTTTGAAGTTTCAAGACATGGGACGCAGACGGCTAGCCCGTCCGCTTCTCTGCCTCTCCCACCGCATGTCAGGTTTAGTATGTCACTTTAAACGCCTATATCTCACTAACCGTTAAAGCTATCAAAAAGCTGTCAACTAACAAAAATTTGCTTATAAAAAGAGCTACATTTTACTAGTTGACATCTTTTTGATATCTCTTTTCCCAACAAAGTTATAGCAATTTGAAGTTAGGATACCTTTCCAATGCGAAAAATCTATAGATAAAATGGATAGCGATCCCGTAAATAGCAACGCCGAAACAGCCACATAGAATGTCTGAAAAATTATTTTGAATTCAAACAAAAAATTCAGATACACACTCATTGAAATAAAAGCCACAGTTGGATCCATTCTCCTCCGTTTAGTGTCGACAATCATATAAAAAGCGCTTTTATAGGTTTGAATGCTCTGAAATTTAAATTTTAAACAATTTTCCTTGATTCCACTTAATCGAAGAAGCTGACCGGTTGAACAATCATATCCAAAATACTAAAAACAATTGAGCAACAGCAAAAATAAACCATTAAATGTCGATATGTTCCCATGTTAATCGGTGATTTTTTAATGATTAAATGAATTGAAATTGAGTTAATAAGCAGAGAAATAAGGAAAGAAGAGGCCTGAATAATCAGTTTCAACATTTGGAATGTTGTCATTGATTATGAGAAGGAAATTTTGAGATGAGAAGAAAAAAAACAGATGTTATTCATTATCATAAGAAAGCAGAAACAGATATCATTGTGCACGGAAGCAAAAATAATTAGGTTTTTCGGTTTTTTGATTACTTCGATGAAACTAAAGACAATTTTCTGTTTCAATGAAATGTTTTTTTCGCTGATGAATAAAAATTTATTAGTAACTGAGCAGCGGAAATGCGGCAAATCCACAAACATGGATACCCAAATATTTATGTTTCATAGAATTATTGAAAGTGTAGATTTTATCCAAGCGACGTTTTGTAATTCCATGGGTTTACTAGTCTCAAAAAATGAAAATGATAGTTTTCGACAGTAACTACATAGATTTAAATTTTTTATTGAGTCAAAATGAAGTTATACCGCTGAAAGTAGGCAGTTCGGTATTCTAGCCCTTGTAACTCCGTTCATACTAATCCAATCTTTTCAAAAACTAGGCCATCGTGTAGAGCTCATCAAGATCTTTCATTTTCACTCCTTGATCGTCTAAAAATTTCAATTTTGAAGGAAGTTATAGTCCGGCCCGTTTTCGGCCCGGTGCCAAGAGAAATTTCCACTTTACAAAAAAAATTTCTGTTTCCACTCTCTCATTTTTTCTAAACTTTGTTTAAGCTCAGCTATTAATCAGTCACGGTATTGGAATTTCGAAAATCAGGGAACTCGGAAATGGAAATAAAAAGAGCAACGGAAACGAAACGTCGGAAAAACTAACCAACTTGGTCCTCTAGAACTAATGAAAATTATAAGAAACACAAAAAAAAATTTATTCAATCAAGTTCACTTTTTCTCCCCTTCCCCCGATTTCCCAATTTTCTCCTTCGTTCCCTCAAAACTGGGACCATCGGTTTTCCTAACAGATGGAATATTCTCGATGGTATCATCACTATTCTCATTGATTTCCACGGGAGCTTTTGGTGGTGCTGGATTTATTTCAACTTTTTGTGTTGGTTGTGATGGATTAGCGACTTCTGGCTCCTTGGAAGGTAAGGTAACCACTGATGGCGTCTTAGGCGACGGGACCTTCACTTCCTGGTTTTCGACACCAGCGTAGGCGGATTCTTGGGTCTTGCTAACCGATTTTTTCTTGCTACCTAAATAAAATTGAGCTTGTAGGTTATAGAGAGCAAATAAGCTTGGATTACCTTCTTTACTCTTTTTCAACTGGATAGACGCAGTTTTATTAGGAGGAACTGGTTCCAAGTGCTTAGCAGTTTTCAGACCATCCGGTGAAGTTTTGATTGGGACCGCAGTGATAGCCGATGGGTGGGGAGGTTGTGGAGTTAAAGTGGCCATTCTGGAAAAAATTTTAAAATTGAAACAGTAAAAAAATTAAGCCTTACTCGATTTTCTTATTTTCTGGAACCTTCCCAACATCTTTTTTAGCTGGTTCCACCTTAGCCGAACTAGCTACAGTAGTCTTCGAAAAGCACATGGCCACCAAAATTGAAAACGATCCAATTACAATTATCGTTAGAAAAATCATTTAGCTCAAGGAATTCTGAAACCGGGGAAAAATTATTTATCTCGATTTCAGGGAACTTACATTGTCGAAGTATTACGAACAAGGAGTACGGTAGCGAAAGGGAATAATCACCGGGGAGATTTTTGTGACAAGATTGCCCAAGTTGATAAACATGTCAATGGGTCAAAGGTCAGTTCATGCTTAGGATGGGGACACGTTGAAAACAATTTTGTTTAATTTTGTCATCACACTAGTGTCAAAAAATTATAAATTTTTTTTTCAGAAAAAAAATAATTGTAACAGAAAAAAATTTTTTTCAAAACTTAAAGAAAATGGAAAAATAACGAAGGATAGGATCAATAAATTTTGGAGTTTTTCTAAAATTTAAAAATTATTTGAAACATTTTTTTTTTTCAAAGAATCGTATTCCGGAACGCCCGGATTAGCTTTTTCGAATTGGCACATACTTCAATAATTATGTTGACTTTGATTGGAAAATTTAAAAATCAACCAAAACAGTAAAATTTTCTTTAAAAAAAATTATTTATAACCAGCAATCAAAATGAATTCTTTTCCAGTCTCCTCTTTCGTCTTCTCGTCCAAAACTTTAATCGTATGCCAATATCCAGGACCCCAAATTCTTCCGAAACTATTTGCAGAACGAATCGAAACATCATTTTCTTTTTCGATTAATCCAAGGAAATTTATGTCGTGGAAGTTTTTGAATAGCTCTTTTAGGGTGTCAGAGTAGTCTGACTTTCTGAAAAATATTTAGTACGTTGTTTATAAATAATGTTTTTTTGAAAAATGTAATTAACAAATTATTGGAAACCGTAATAAAAAACTTACTCAACAATACCTGTCCTTTTAACATCTTCAATTTCTTTTGTCACCGAAACCAATGCGTAATCAGGGGATCCAGTCCAAAATTTGCTTCGGAAGACGACAACATTACATTTTCTTGGCTTGAAAACAGTTATGTATTCATTTTGATTTCCATAGAAAACATGGCGAGAGGGACCGCTCACATCATTATAAACGATTATGTAGAAGACGTCACTGAAAATTATTTTGATGGAAGACGCAGACGGCTAGACTGTTTCTTAACTTCAAGCGGTCATAACTCGCTTCCCGTTAGAGATATCAAAAAATGGTCAACTAACAAAATATAGCTCTTTGTAAGGACTACATTTTACCTGTTGACCATTTTTTGATATCTCTAAGGACAACCAAGTTATAAGCTTTCAAAAATAACACTCACTTTGTCTTAAATCTCATCAATTCAGTTTTGATCAACACTCCCCGATCATCATTTGTCACATGCATGTTATTATCAACAACGTTATTAATAATTTTCTTGACATTATCTGGCCAGATGTACTCGAGATCCATGGAAACTGATGAGCTTGCTAAAAAATTAATATATTTGGAAAAGATCTCATTTAGGTGATTACCATTACAACTACCTTCGTAATAATCTATGAAGACTACTGATAAGCAAGCCACCAATCCACAAATCAAAAAGATTGAAAAAATGTAAATCAAATTCTTAATCACTGTTTCATATTCTTTATTTGGTTGGGAGGATAATCTATAAAAACGTTCTGTTTGTGATTCCGGACTTAATAGCAGCGAAAACATACCCGAACGGGAAATCAATCCAAAGTCGTTTCATTTTCTTTGTGTCTCTAATGATATCTACAATCACTACTAAACAAAAAATATCATTTGCAAAAACGTGATTGAAATGACCTTCAAATTTAGTTTGAAGAGAAAATTGACGCTGTTCAAAAAATGGTTGCGACAAAAACTTAAACTTATTGCTAGAGTAATATAAAGTGTGTCGTGCCGAGTAGTGCCGCACCGAAAAAGATTATCTGGACTGGAATACGGTACTTTGAAAAAAAAATGTTTCAAAAATGTTTTAAATTTTAGAGAAATTTCAATTTTCACTCTCTAGAAATTGAACAGTTCCTGTAAATGCTCAAAATGGTGGCGTGGTGAAACTAATTATTGATTTCGAAATTTGAAAAACTGTTTCAAAAATGTATAAGTTTTATGAAATTTTTTGGGAGTAATATTAGGTTGTTCCATAAGTATCCGTTATTTTTTATTTTATCAAATTTCATCACAAAACAAATAGGAAAGTCATCGGATCAATTAACTTTTCTGTCCAAAGGGATGGGTAATTGTCTCCCAACACGTGCCCAATTTGGGGATTCCTCCCCTCAAGAACTCTTGGAGCTCGAAGCTTAAATATAAAGTCAACTAATTTTTGATATCATTTTCCAGTGGGGCTTTTTCCCCTATGAACAACGTTTGAAATGAGCGAAAAGTTGCTAATTATAGAGTACTCAGACAAGGCTTCACAGTGGATAAAATGTAGAATATGAGCCATATTCGGCGAGTTACCGTGAGGTCTGTTTCTCAACAAGTTCTAATATGATATCACGCTAGTCACTAAAATCTGAGTTTTTTCCTGATGGAGAATCATGAAGAACACAAGTTTTCTTTTTTGATAAGTACATGCATTGGCCTTAACAATGATCTTATCATCTAGTATCTCCTATTATTCAACCTCTCGACAGAACGAAAAAAGTTAAATTATTTAAGAAATTTCCCATTAAACAAATCAGCTGGCTTTAGTCCTTTATTAATTAACTTGATATCTAGTGTATTGTTTTCACACATGACCCATTATTAATCTATTATAATGATTTGATCAAATGACTCTTAGTTCTCATGCTGAGTAAAACTATCCTGACAGTTGAAAAACATTGGATTGACTTAAAATGTCAGTATTATTTCATCCGAGTTTTCGACTCTGCCAAACGTTTTCAATGAATGGTAAACTGTTGGCAGACATACCTTATGTGTCGTTGTTAAGTCATGAAAGAATTGGAAAGAATAATTTTCAATCCCGTGTACTATGCATTCAAGTATAAACCTATAAGTCTTCAAGAACAAGAATTATCAATCATCGAAAATTCCTCTATTTCAATGAAATAAAATCGGCTATCACGGTCAGTTAAAACTGTAATCCTTCGTTGTTAATCACCCAAAAAAAACAAGTGATTTCAATAGTTTTCAAGGCAGATTACAATTGATTTTTAATTACATGTCAAAAGCCCTGGTTGGATAGGTGGGAAACAGTTACCATATCTTTCCACTGAAGAAGTGAGAAATGCTATGAATTGGGGTGTTGACACTACAACACCCACCCAACATACTGGTTGAATGATAGCCAGTTCGCTCTTTCCATCATTGAAAAAAAAAGTCTTGAAAGGTGACCTTCGAAAAATAACGGATACTTATGGAACAACCTAATAGATCAATGGTGACGGTGCAAACATTAGGAAAATCCAAAAAGAATAACTTTATTAGGAATAAATAGAAACATGAAAAAATATATTTTTGACTGCTGACAATTTGATATCTAAACATTCCTCATCAAATCTTATCAAGATGATTCAGAATTCATCACAATCAAAGATCACCATTCCTCATAAAGTAAATGAGGAATTCCAAGTATAAAAACAGTGGTTAGTCTCTAGTTTTTCTATACGAAATGGACAACAAGCAGTTTGCTCAACTTCTCATAGAGTAAGTTACTTTTTTTTATTTTTGAAACTTACTTTTTTTTTTCAGGCAGTATCCAAAAAGCAAGAGAAATGAAAACAATTTCAAATTCTTACTCACCATCTCATCGCTTTTTCTACTGACTGCAATAATTGTTTTAGTCTATAACTATCGAAAAACTGAATGTCATGGTAAGAAACACTTTTTTTTAATTAACGTCATCTTCATGTTTTCAGCTACAATCATTTCAAATACCACTTTCATCTCTTGTACTTACTCATTGGAACATGAAAATTTGGATTACGTCTGGCCGGATAATGTCAAGAAATTGGTGAATGAAATCGTGGATAATAATATGCATGTGACGAATGATGATCGGGCAGTGTTGATTAAAACTGAGTTGATGAGGTTCAAGACCAAGTGAGTGTTATTTTCCGATATTGAATGTTTTAAGGCTCATAACTCGGTTGTCCTTAGAGATATCAAAAAATGGTCAACAGATAAAATGTAGCCCTTACAAAGAGCTATATTTTGTTAGTTAACCACTTTTTGATATCTCTAACGGCAACCGAGTTATGCGCGTTTGAAGTTGTATCAAGGGAGACGCAGAGAAAAACAAGGGCTAGAGCGTATGACTGTCTGCGTCTCTAGTTGACTATTTTTTGAATAGCTACAAGACGCAGACAGTTAGACACACTCTGCGTCTCTCAAAAATCATTATATTTTTTTTCAGTGACGTCTTCTACATAATGGTCTACAACGATGTTAGCGGTCCATCTAACCAAGTTTTCTATGGAAACGAGAGTGAATACATAACTGTATTCAAACCAGGAAAATGTAATGTTGTTATCTACCGTAGCCATTTCTGGAGAGGATCAACCGAAAATGCATTGACTACTGTAACCAAGGAAGTTGAAGAGACTTGTAAACAAGGAATTATTGAGTAAGTTTTCAATATTTTTTTTTTCAAATTTTCAATTTTTTTTCAGAAAGTCAGACTACTCTGACACTCTAAAAGAGCTATTCAAAAACTTCCACGACATAAATTTCCTTGGATTAATCGAAAAAGAAAATGATGTTTCGATTCGTTCTGCAAATAGTTTCGGAAGAATTTGGGGTCCTGGATATTGGCATACGATTAAAGTTTTGGATGAGAAGACGAAAGAGGAGACTGGAAAGGAATTCATTTTGATTGCTGGTTATAAATAATTTTGTAAAAGAAAATGAAATGTTACTGTTTTGGATGATTTTTAAATTTCTAGACACTTAAAAAAAATGTTTCAAAAAATTTTTGAATTTTTCGAAAAAAAAATCTAAAAAATTATGTTTCACGATTGCCATAAAACAAAAACTATTTTCATTAGCCCTAATAAGTAGCTTTCCCGTTCAAAAAAATGACGTCATAGCTAACCAAAATGGTTCTACTATTTGCTCTCTGATCCCGTCCTCTACTATTATTAGTATGTCTCGAGTGCTCTACACACAAAAAAGTGCCGACCGCTAGATTTTTGTAACTCTTGGCATAAAACACAAAAAACTTCTGTTTCGAAAAGTTGGTTTAACAAACTTTTTCACACGGTTCTCTCTTGAGTCATGTGGTGTATTGACTGAAAGTTTTCGTGTGATTCTTTCACTCAGAGTTAGCTACAAGAAAACAAATGATTTTGAAATAAAATTTCCAAAAATTTTCCCGCATTCGAAATTTCAAACCGTCCCCCTCTCCCCAATGTCTGCGTCTCCTACACGTCCACACTATCTCATTCATTAAACAGAGCACATGCTCTCCGAGACTCACACACGCGCAAAAACTTTTACGCCGGGGGTTTATTTATCCAAACTTCCTCCTCCTCCGACGATCCTCTGCACGCGTCTACCGTTTCGTATATTTCATGAAAAACGAACGCTGTGCACAAATTTTCACGCCTTGGTTCTGGTTTTTTTGTAGTTTTTGTACTTTGTGAAGGGGTATTTTTAGATTTGTGTTTCAAGGTTAGCGTATTTTCTTAGCATACATTTTTTTTTTGGTATTCAATTGGTAATGAAAACTTGTAACCCCAAAATGAAACTATAATCTTTTTTCTTTTTCGAAAAAAATTTCTCATTTTCAAAGTGTTCCTAAATGAATTTTTTATTCTTCCGAACTTGATTCATTTTCGATAGGTACATAATTTGAATTTCTTATTATATTTTTGCCAGGACGTGAGCCCTCCTTTAAAGGCGCAACCAATAATGTCCATTGGGTCTCGTTAGGTAAAAATAATTTTAAAATCTTGTTTGATCCGAAAAATCGGAGCTTTTTACATTTTTTCACGAAAATTAGCTTCGCACACATGTTTTAGGTCAAAAATCACATCGAAAAACATTTTTTGACAAAATTTTCGTGAAAAAATGCAAAAAGCGCCGATTTTTCGGGTCAAAAAAGAATTTTTAAATTATTTTTACCTAACGAGGCCCAATGGACATTTGCTGTTGCGCCTTTAAATGAGGGCTCACGTCCTGGCGAAAATATAATAATAGTAATCGGGGCTCCCTTTTTTAAAATAAATTCAATTTTTTTTTGAAAGTGAGATTTGAACATTTTAGAAATTTGTCTTTATTTGCTATATTTCTTATTATCATATTAAAAATGCCGAAATTTTTTTAAATGTTGATGAAACCGAGAAAATTTAGGAAAGTTCTATTAATGCGGAAATTCAAAATTGATTATTTTTTCCACTGTTTCTCTTAACTAATTTTTCAATTTTTTTTAACTTGAGGGATTGCAACTCTGACTAGATCTATTGAAAGATTGTTGAAAATTTCGACTAGAAGCTTATTTTTTCAACTTTCTTTTTTCAAGTTAACTTGATTGTACAGATTCAGTTTGAAAGTTTTTATTCGGTCCGTGAACACGGCGTTTCAAAAGTAGTGCCAAGTCTGCAGAAAACCGTGATAGTGTTTGCGGACTTTTTTTGAAAATATAACGCTAAAAAGGAGGCTGATCAACTTTTGGCGTGAAAATAAAATTTGTATTTAATTTCGGTACTCGATGAAACCCAGTGCAATCATATTAATGGTTTAGTTAAGTCTCCTTTTTTGAAACTTGATGAAACCGAAAAAAAAAGTTCATCAGTCACTAATTAATTCAAAAATTTACATTTTCAGACAATTCCTTAAAACTCGGCGTTTCATTTTTCTATAATCCTTTTGTTTTCCTAGTTTTGTCAATTGAAACTTTTTTTTTTGGAGTTTCAAATTCTGATTAAGTTGTAAATTTTGAAACTTTAAAAATAATAGAATCAAACATCTAGATAGCAGATAACTTTTCAAAAAAACAATTCTTGAAACAGTGCTAAAAGTTTTTTAGTTTTTTTTTTAACTACAGCTGAACCAACAATCAAAATTTTTCCCTAAAAAAATGTAAAGTTTTTGAAACACTAATTTTTCATCTTGATGTACGGCACGACACGGCAAGCACTCTTAAATACCTTCCAATAACCAATTACCCTTGTTTTCTCAAGAAACCACTGTTTTTCTTGTCTATCAAACTGATCACTGAACTTGTTTAGAGCAGCGATTTTTGATTTTTTTTTTTTTTTGAGATACAAGAACCCCTTTAACCAATAATTCTCTAAGATTTCGCAACTTTCCCAGGAGATTTCTTTTCTCTTAGAATCGGGGAAAAATAAGAAAAAAGTTAAGAGCACATGAGCCTTTTTCTCTCTCATGGTGATAATTATAATCAGTGGCTAGACACACTCCCCTCGACTCTCTTTTTCATTTTTCATTTTTCACTCTCCTCCTTCTGTTTTCCTTTTTTTCCCCTGTTATATATAACAAAGTTTTTTGGGGGGAGGATGAAAAGACACGCGAGAAGCCCCTTTCCCGTTATACTCCATAGCAACAGAGAATAGCTTTGCGTCGTTTTTAGTGTCAGGATTTTCTTTTTTTTTTTTTAGTTTTTTTGTGTTTCATGGATATTATTTAGACTTTAGTTATCTGGTTTGTATTTGGTAATTTACTGATTTCGGGGAGCTCGGTACAAAAAATTGGTATTTCAAGATTGTGGTTTTATGATTTTTTACTAAGGCAACTGTTTTTTTGAGAAATTTTTTGTTTGGTTAAAAGAATTTTTTTTTGAGAATTCTTTAAGGTGATCAAGAAGTGTCAAAACAATCATTTCGAGAAGCATAGTTTTGATAACAATTTCTTGAAACGGTAGATCTCAGCTTTTAGGGAAAGAAGGCTCTTCTAGACGTCATATCTCGGTTCCCATGAGAGTTATGAGAAAGTTGTCAACTAACAAAATGTAGCCCTTATTATAAGCAATTTTTCATTAGTTGACCACTTTTTGATATCTCTTATGGGAAGCGAGTTATAAGCGTTTAAACATTTATTAAGGGAAACGCTGATAATTTTATCATTTTTAGTAGATTCGCGGAAAAAAACTTAATCATAATAGCAATGTCTTTCTTTCAAATTTTTTAAAAACAACTTGAAACCGTTTTTTTTGTTCTTTGTCAATTTTAAAATTTTTCTTCTGCAAATTCAGAAACTCGGTGATTAAGGGGTGTCTAGAGAATGAAGTCATTTCGAAAACATGTTTGTCTGGTCATTCGAATAGCACGAGAAACAGAATTATAGATTTTGAAATAGACTTTTTGAGCAAGATAAAAAATTGATTTTTCGTTTTTGGGGGAAAAATATTCAAAAAAAATTCGTAAGTCAGCTACCGAGCAAAATCATTATTGACAATCACCTTGATTAACTGTCCACTTGAAACTATATTTCTGAAACATTTAAAAAAAAATCGGTTTCAAATTTTTGAAAAATATTGATTTTTTCATTTTAGACAATAACGCTTACTTGTTTTGTTTGAAATTAAAACTATGATCTCCCATAGGAAGAGAGTGCAGAGAAGCTAGACAGCCTTTTTCTTAAAACACTGATATCTCGATTCCCAGCAATTCCATCAAAAAATGGTCAACTAAGAAATTGTTTATCGTGATTTTTTGCACATTTTACTAGTTGACCACTTTTTGATATCTCTTACCAGAAGCGAGTTATGAGCGTCTAAAGTTGCAGACTAAGAAACGCAGACTTTTTTCTCTGAGTCTCTCACTCTCAGAATCCAAAATTTTTAATCAAAATTTTTTTCAATTGAAAAAGGGCAAAGCGAGGGTAATCGAGATATCAGGTTACTCGCCAAGCATAAAACAAAAAGTAGAAAAGTAGAGATGTAGGTATGGACGGGAAAAGGGATTAAATGACGAAATGTTGGATTTTGTGATGTCTCCCCGAGATTATTTTTATCATCAATTTTTTGCGAAAAAAAATTCGGTTTCACTAATTATTTTTATTTTTTATGTTATTTTTAGCGCTGATTCTATAGGCTATAGCATAAAAATGTTTTTTTTTAAATTTTAACCGAATTTGATTTCTAAGGATTAAAAAAAATTACTGAAACAGAAAGACTCCAAAAATCGCCCCCCTGAAAAATTCCGGAAATTGAAAAATGACTTCATGAGAACCAATCTCATTTCACCTGCCTTTTCCCTTCCCCTATCAATCCATTATTCAAACCTTTATTTTCCTCGAAAAAGTCACTCTGTTCCACTCGAAGAACATAATTGCTTTCGCCTTTGCTCACGAGAAAGAGAACAAAACTCTAAAAATGGGGAGAAAAAAAAGAGAAGAAAAAGTAAATAAAAACGGAAACTTTTCGGTTTTTTGGGGGGTTTTAAGAGATTTGGGAAACTGAAATTGTTTTTAATTTTTTCATATTTCAGTTTCTCTAATTTCTTAAATTAGCTGTCTATTTTTTTTTCTAGTAGTTTCTTGTTTTAACAAGTTAAGTCCCTCCTTCCCTTGTCTCTTTTCTCACCCCAACAAACAAATGTTGACTCACTCTCCTCAAAAAAAATTTGTGCCAAACCAAACCTCCACGGGTTTACTTTATTTCATTTTTCTGTTACTGGTATTTAGTGTTTTGTGTTCTTTTTTGTGACCTTTTTTAAATGGATTTTATTCGTCAAGTGAAATATCAGTATGAATTTTTTGAATTTTTTAAAAAACATGTTTCTGAAACTGTATTAATATGTAAATTGATTTTCTTAAATAATCAAGTGGTTGCTCATAAAAAAATCATTTTTTTTGTCAGTCTAAGAAAAAAAAATTACTGTTTCCGCATCCCTAAATTTTTGTCTTGGTCGTAGCATTTAACGTTTTTAAACAAACGTTGATATAGAAATTTAAAACTTAGTTTCCGAAAAAAAAATTTTGTTTCCAAATTTCCATATTTTCGTCAATCTTCCTGATCTCTATTTCTAGTTTATGGGCCGATTTCCCAGTTGCCCGAAATTAAAAAAATTTTTTTTGCAAATCAAAGATTTGCAAAATCGTGTACTCCTCTCGGACAATAGTTTCTTTTTTTTCAAGCTCTGCCATTAAAATTACATACAATATCCTCTGAAACGATATATATTCTCCCTGAAACGGTATATTTTTTCCCCCTGTCCTGAAACTAAAGTTAGCAAATGCGCCCTATTGATAAAAGTGACCTAAATCGGATTTTGAACTTTTATCTCTTTCAAACTATCCTGCTCTCTGAAACTTCTAAGACGCTCTAGAAGCTAGTGCTAAAACGGTTGACTGAAAATTTGAGTGCTGAAAAAATATTTAAAATTAAATTTATTTATTAGTAGTTTTTAGAAATAAAATTTTCTGTATCACAACTAACATAAAATGAATTTTAATTTTCAACTTTACTTGCCACTTTGCTTTTTAATCAAAATTTAAAATATTTCCATTAAAATGCAAAATTTTATCGATTCTTTAGATCAAAGATTGAGTAGTACCTTCAAACTTTAGTCTATGTAGTTCGGTTATCAGAAAAACCTCCCCCCAACTGATAAAATTCTTTCAAGGAGGTATCTTGCAACAAGTCGTAGCGGTAGTTTTCGAGAAGACAGAATTTCTTTGCTTTCAACTAGCGATGAACTAGTCAATTTAAGATTACTTATTCTGAAGATGTAACATGATTTTTTTTAATTTTTTCAAAAAAAAAAATGTTTCAGTACCTCGCTAAAAATATAGCGACCAATTCTATTCTCATTACTTGGCAGTTTCTTTTTTTAATTCCATTTCTCTTGATTTTTTCATTCTCCAACTCATCATCAACTCCTAAATCTTTATCCATTCCAGAGCGATTCCCCTCGTGGATTCCGATTCGATTCTGCTCGCCCTCCCTCTCTAATAATATTTCGAAAAAGCGATGGCATTGTGTTGAGCGAAAGAGTATTAACAATCGCGAGACATTCATAGATATTGGCTGAGCAAACAATTGAAAAGAGAAAGGAAGAGGAAGGAGAAGGCATCCGATATGGGTATGTTTTAATATTATGTTGTGCCACCAAAACATTTTTTTTGTTTTGTATACTTTTTAGTAACACTTTTTGATAGTGGTTCTGGAAATGTTTTATAAAAAAATATCTTCAAGTTTCAAAATTTCCATATTCATTCTTAAGGGTAGAAAAATTCAACACAATTATTTCTATTTTTATGCTATGCATTATACAGTAATCTAAAAACAGTAATTTTTTGACTCCTTTTTTTGAAATTGTTATCATTTTGAAACCTAAGTTTTTACTTCATTCATAACAATTTTCGACCTATTCTCTAGACGCAGACATAGTGAGAAATTCGGCGATAAGACGGGTTTGGACAGTGAAAACACCGAGAGAGGTGAATGGAGTTTTACCACTTTGCAAACATTTCGAAAAGGGCACTTTTACCCTCGTTTATACCAATGACTCACTGGATTTTGGTATGAAATATTTCGCATTCGGGAGAAAGATGAGTTGTGGTATTAGGTATTGTTATATTAGGTAATCTTATCTTGAAATTGAAACAGTAAATTTTTTGTTTTTTTTTTTTGAATTTGCAGTAGTAACAATTCATTTGGATTAGAGATAAATGGTCAGCTAGAGACGCAGACAGTCTAGCCTTTACTTTTCTCTGCGTCTCCGCAACTTCAAAAGCTTATAACTCGGTTCCCGTAAGAGATATCAAAAAGATGTCAACTAATGAAATGTTCCTCATAACAAGAGCTATATTTCATTAGTTGACAGTTTTTTGATATCTCTAACGGGAAGTGAATTACGGTCATAATTCATTTAGCAATATTTTCCTCCCTTCCCACTAAATAAAACTTCTCTCTGAAAACGCATTTATTTATTTATCGATGACTCTCATCACATGGATACAGTTCAATCCGTTTTCACCCCTTAAAAGTTTGCACAGATGTGTGATTGGTGAAACCCACGTTTTCGATGACGACTTTTTTTGCTGTGTCACCAGTTTTTTAATTGTGGGACTAGTAAAAGTGAAATTGCTTATACTCAGTTCATGAATTTGAAACCAGTATTTTTTGAGTTTTAGCTGAAAATTCATCAATTAGAATTCCTTAAATATTATTAGAAAAACAGAAAATTTTAAAAATTTTACTGCGGAATTTTTTATCGCGCACCGATTTTTTCCTGACGATGAATTTCAATTTTTTACTGTGTCACAACTTTTTCAAATTGGGGAATTAGAATTAAGAGTCATTACTTCGTCACTGTCAAAATGAGTGCTTCTCGTGTTCAGGTGAGGTATTAGAAACCGAAAATAATTTATTTTTTTTAGGATTGTAACCTGAATCAAATAGTTTTTCATTGAATTCTCTAAATTTTATTTCATTTCGAAACAGAATTTTTTTACTGAACAAGCTAAACAACTCAATTTAAGCCACGCCCCTTTTTTCATTAAATTTTTTTCAAAAACCATTTTTTCTTCGCTACAAACTACGCCACACGTCACAAATGTTTGTGCTCATTCACCCCGAGCAACATCATTCAGGACCCCTCTCGGAATGGCCGTATCCTAGCAAAATGTCTTCGGAGCTCCGAAATTTCTCCTCATTCTCGAAATTTCGAATTTTTATTCTGAGCTATTTCTAAATTCTCTGGTTCTATTCCTCTGAAAAATTGGAAATGGTGGATGGCGATTTTTCAAAGATAAAAGTGAAGAAATCGAAGAAAACCAAGAAGAAAAATGGGAAAATTCGGCCGATTGGGGTGCCAAAGAAGAAGAAAATTCCGAAATCCAAGTCATCGGAATCTTCTGGAAGCTCAAAAAATTCCAAGGCATCCAATACCTCAAAAACTTCAAAAAAGTCAAAAATCTCCAAAATCTCTTCTAAAAAATCCAAAAAATCCAAAAAATCCACCCTTCCAACACCAGAAATCCTCCAAGAAATCAAAAAAGTGGATGATTTAAACCTAATCCTGGGCCCAAATGGTCCCCGAGTTCGTCGAGGTGAGTCACTCTGACTTCATACCTTATTTGCGTTTATACTTGTCATGTACATATAAGCGTAATATTATCAAGGGAGAGAGAGAGACTGTGATTCATTCCGAGCATATGAGGTTTTTCTTGAGTTTTGAGTTGAATTTTTTTTTTTTTTTTGAGAACAATAGAAACTTCTGTCTATCGAACGAATTTCGTTTAGATGGCTTATATAGATTAAGGGGAACAGTAAGAATTTTTAATTTTTTTTAGAGTTTCAATTTTTTTTGAAATTTAGTATAATTCCTATTTTTACCAGAGTTAAGCGGACTTCCGCTTTCCGCTCTTCGATTTCCGCTATCTTATTCCAATTTCCGAATTCCGATTCCCGCCTAGAGGAAACTTACTTCCGTAATTTCCGTTTTCCGCCAAATTGAAGTTTTTTTTATTTTTTCCGCCTGCCAAGTTCCGTATACCTAGTTCCTATTTTTCCGACTTCCGCCTTCCGCCTTCCTCCTTCCTCCATCAAAAAAAAAATTTCTGATTCACAGCTTCTGTAAACTATCTTTCGAGACACTGTCAACACTTCCATCTCACCAAAAAAACTATCCCTGCTACCAAGAAAACATATAAAATAAATAAGCTGTCCCAATAAATTTTCCGTTATTCTTATAAAATTCCCTCTTTTACAAGGGCAACTACACGAAACACTATAATCCGATAGCTTATGTAAATTGCCAAATGTTCTATTTCTCTCTCCGTTTTCCGTCTCGCACCCTTTCACCCCCCTCACTTTTATCCGACTGTCATTGAGAGGGCAAATAGAATGGATATACAATACGAGTAAAACTTTTCCCTCCTTCCATCGTTTCATATTATATTTGTTTTGATTATCACTATTTTGTGATTATTTTTGACAAAGTTTTGTGTTACAAATTATTTTTAAATTTCTAAAAAAATTTTTTATTTTAAAGGTTAAGCAAAGAAAAAAATGAGTCAAATTCGATGATTCAGTCATTTACGTCAAAATGTATGTCGCTAAATAACCGTTTTTGCACAGGGGAACGTGTAATAGTCATTGTTAAATTGATAAGCTCAAAATTACGGGTTAATGATCTCATGTTGTTACGGAATAGTAACAAAAAATAGACACCCGAATATAATAATTTTTTGGAACAGTATTTTTTTTCCAAAATTTTCCCGTTTCAATACTTCCAAAAAAAAACTTATCTCAAACTAAATTTTATTTTTATTTCAAGTTTATAACCGTAACCTGAGAGCCCTTGACAAAATGGTCCCCACTAAACAACCCTCTTTTTTTATTTCTGAAAAAGGCGTTATCAGTGAATCATATTTTTCTCCTCCTCTCTCTCTCTCTCTCTCTCTCTCTCACGTTGTTTCAGACACACTTCTATCTATCTACGTGTTTTATAAATGTTAGTCACTCTTTTTTTTGTTCTGTGAGCCCCCTTCTTTCTTACAATTTTTTTTTCTTCCACTTTTTGTATACTTTGTGTTTCTTTTTCCTATTTTAAGGGGCACTATTATCATAAAAGCGGCTAAGGTTAAGATGATATCGGGGTTTTGAAACTGGAAATATTTTTTGTTCTAAGCTAGTTCGAAGTTGCGTTGAAGTAGCTTTAGAGCAAATTATTAGCCGTTTCGGCGATACTTCGATTAACAAGTTCAATTTTACTTCGATTAGCAAAATTTTCTTTTTTCAGTGATATGAAATCTTTGAAACATTAAAAATATTTTTGTTCTAAGCTACTTCAAACGCTACTTCAAAATAGCTTCAAAGTAGCTTCACAGCAAACTCAACGATACAAAAAAAATATTTATTGTTCTAAGCTAGTTTGAAGTAGCTTTGAAGTAGCTTCAAAGCAAATTTCCAGCCGATTGCACGCTATTTCAAGGTAGCAACTTCAACCTTCCTTTTTCAGTGAAATAGGATTTTTGTAACTTAAAAATGTTTTCTAAGCTACTTCGACGCTACTTCGAAGTAGCTTCATGGCTACTTCAAAGTAGCTTCAAAACAATTTCTCAATGAATTTAACTTTATAGCAACTTCAATCCTTAATCCTTCAGTGATATAGGATTTTTGAAACTTTGAATTTTTTTTTCGTTTTAACAAGTTTGTAAGTTCTTGTAAGCTACTTCGAACTAGCTTCAAAGCAACTTCCACGCTACAAAAGCTAGCACCTTCAATTCAACATTTTTCAGCGCCCGTCGCACCGGTGTACGTCCCACCCCATCAGGGATTCCAAGATAAGCCCACCGGTAAGCCACGCCCCCTTCCCTCTTCTTACCCTAAAATTTCCCAATTTCTAGACGAAAAATCGACACCAAAGCCAACAAAAAAGAGTGGCGGCGGAGGGATGTTCAGCTGGTTGCCATGTTGCGCGAGCACGTCAAAAGAGAAAAACGCGCCGACAGAACGGAGGTTACGAGCCAACGACAGAGACTACAATGCACAATTTAAATATGCGGATAACGTGATCAAAACCTCGAAATACAATATAATCACTTTTGTGCCGCAGAATTTGTTCGAACAATTTCAGCGGATAGCCAACTTTTATTTTCTAGTTTTGATGATTTTACAGGTAACTTTGTTGCTTTAAAATAGTTTTTTTGTTCAAAAAATAATTTTAGTTTATCCCTCAAATCTCATCAATTTCATGGTATTCAACTGCGGTTCCACTGGTGATAGTACTCGCGTTTTCAGCGATTAAAGATGGGTATGATGATGTGGTAAGTATTAAAGGGGGTGTAACTTTGTTAGGAGAGGAGATATGGAAAAGTTGATACCAGATGAAATGTAGCCCTTTTAATGGGCAACAATTTGTTAGTTGACAGTTTTTTGATAGGGGTTACGGTAAGCGAGATATAAGCGTTTGAAGTGTCTGATTGCCTGCGTCTCAGAGTTGAAAGTTTTAAAACACATATCTCGCTTGTCTTAAGAGCTATCAAAAAGTTGTTAACTAATGAAATGTAGCTCTTGTTATGGGCAACAATTTGTTACTTAACAGTTTTTTGATAGCGGCTGTGGGAATCGAGATATAAGCGTTTGAAGTTTAAGCACAGAAAAAATGCGGCGTCTCTCCGCTAAATGTTTGAAGGTGCATATCTCGCTTGTCTTGCGAGCTATCAAAAAGTTTTTAACTAATGAAATGTAGCTCTTGTTATGGGCAATAATTCATTAGTTAACAATTTTTTGATAGGGGTTATGGGAACCGAAATATAAGCGTTTGAAGTTGCGTGAATGATGCAGACAAAAATAGCTAGCTGTCTGAGTCTATCTGTTTGAAGGCGTATATCTCGCTCATCTCAAGAGCTATCAAAAAGTTGCCAACTAACAAAATATAGCCCTTAAAAAGAGCAATATTTCATTAGTTAACAACTTTCCTATACCTCCTTTCCCAACAAGGTTACAACCACTCAAAGTTAAAACTACAAAAAAAAATACAGTTTCATCAATACGGTTTTACTTGGTTAGGTCCAACTGAGCTGCAAGATAATATTTTGAATTTACTTATTTTCTGTTTCCAGCAACGCCACGTGTCCGATCGAAATGTGAACGGTCGAAAATCGTATGTGGTTCGAAACGGGAGTCTTTGTGAAGAGGATTGGAGTAATGTGAAAGTGGGCGATGTGATACGAATGCAAAGTAATCAGTTTGTAGCGGTAAGTTTTTTTTTAAAATTAGTTAAGGGGCCCCCTAATTAAATGGCACCCCCTGATTGGCCATAGTTAAGACGATTTAAAAAAAAAATTTAGTTAGCACCCCCTAATTAAATGGCACCCCTAAAACCCTGAAATTCCAGGCTGACCTCCTCCTCTTATCCACTTCGGAACCGTACGGAGTCTGCTTCATCGAGACCATGGAACTCGACGGAGAGACCAATCTAAAAAACCGGGGCGCTATGTCATGTACACAGGTTATGGGAGATGATTTGGATGGGATTACTAGATTCGATGGAGAAGTTGTTTGTGAGCCACCCAACAATAAGTTGGACAAATTTCAAGGAAAGCTAATCTGGAATAATGAAAAACATGGGATAAGCAATGATAATATTTTGTTGAGAGGATGTATTTTGAAGAATACTAGATGGTAAGGGATGTTATGAGTTAACTTAAGATTAAGATTAAGAGTTTTTAGGTGTTATGGAGTGGTAGTATTCGCTGGAAAAGACACGAAATTGATGATGAACAGTGGAAAAACAAAGTTCAAGAGAACCTCCCTTGATCGATTCCTTAACATCCTCATCGTTGGAATCGTTCTTTTTCTGATCGCTATGTGTCTTATCTGCACTATTCTCTGCGCTGTTTGGGAGTATCAAACTGGAAGATATTTCACGATTTATCTTCCTTGGGATGATATAGTGCCTAGCCCGGAGCAAAGAGGCGGAAGACAAATCGCGTTGATCGCCTTCCTCCAATTCTTTTCCTATGTCATTTTGCTGAATACAGTAGTCCCAATCTCGTTGTATGTATCCGTAGAAATCATTCGATTTATTCACTCTTTATGGATCAATTATGACACCAAAATGTATTATGAAAATGGTGAGAAAAGTGTGCCAGCGAAGGCGCACACTACGACGTTGAATGAGGAATTGGGGCAGGTTGGTTTTGAAAGTCAGATTTTTTTTTCAAAAAAAAAACTGTTTCAGGTGCAATATGTGTTCAGTGATAAGACAGGGACGTTGACCAGGAATATTATGACGTTTAATAAGTGTACGATCAATGGGATTTCTTATGGAGATGTTTATGATAATAAGGGAGAGGTTATTGAGCCAAGTGATGTAAGTTACCGAAATTGTCTGCTTAAATCCGTTGACTGAGTATCAAACGTGATCCAATCTAGGTTTTTAGCGCCAAACGGGAAAATTTCGGTTTTTGACGCGCAAATCCAGAAAATCTGCGTTTGATACTCAGTCTACTGAAGAAGCCAAATTTAGCAGTACAGTAAAGCGCAATCGCACACCCATGGCAAAGTCAAAATTTCAATTTTTTCAGAGAACCCCCTCCCTCGACTTTTCTTGGAATAACGCCTCCGAAACCAGTTTCAAATTCTACGACAAAAATCTCCTTGACGCCACAAAACGACAAGTCCCTGAAATCGACCTCTTTTGGAGACTTCTAGCCCTTTGTCATACTGTAATGCCAGAAAGAGACAAGGGACAACTGGTCTATCAAGCACAGTCTCCAGACGAGCACGCTCTTACATCAGCAGCAAGGAATTTCGGTTATGTGTTTAGAGCTAGAACTCCACAAAGTATAACGATTGAGGTGATGGGAAAGGAGGAGACGCATGACTTGTTATCGATTCTGGATTTTAATAATGATAGAAAAAGGATGTCAGTTATTGTGAAAGGGTCGGATGGGAAGATTCGATTGTATTGTAAAGGAGCGGATATGATGATTATGCAGAGGATAGATGTAAGTACAGTACCGTTCAAAAGTTTTTATAGAAAAAATTTTTTTCCGTTGATTTTGGCCAGTTTGGTCGTTTTCAGGCTACTGTAGCTCGGCCACCAGGTTTCCGATCACTGTGAAAATTTTTGGGGGTATAAAACAAACCTAAATTAACAACTTTGCATTCACAGAATTTTTTGAAAATGCCTAGTTTTTCAGCTATGCGCCGTTTTCTGAAGTGTACCTCTTTTTGGCCGATTTTTGCCCTGAAATCGTGAAAAAAGGTGTCTTTCAGAAAACCCAAGATAGCTGAAAAACTAAGCATTTTCAAAAAATTCTGTAAATGCAAAGTTGTTAATTTAGGTTTGTTTTATACCCCCAAAATTGTTCACAGTGATCGGAAACCTGGTGGTCGAGCTACAGTAACCTGAAAATGGTCAAAGTGGCCGAAAATCAATTGAAAAACACTTTTCCCTATAAAGTTCTGAACATTACTTCATTATTACTACTAAAGTCAGCTAGATACGACAATTATCTGTATAATCTGAAACCGAAAAAATATTTCAGCCTTCCACATCCCAAATCATGCGAACATCTACAAACACTCATCTAGCCGACTTTGCTAACATCGGCTTAAGAACTCTTTGCCTGGCTTACAAGGACATCGATCCGGGATACTTTAACGAGTGGGAACGACGTGTGAAGCAAGCCTCCGCGCAGATGAGTAATCGAGAAGCAGCAGTTGACGCGTTGTACGAGGAAATCGAAAAAGATTTGATCTTGATTGGAGCCACCGCTATCGAGGATAAGCTTCAGGATGGAGTTCCAGAAGCTATTGCGAGACTTTCAGAAGCTAATATTAAGATTTGGGTGTTGACTGGGGATAAGACTGTAAGTCAAAGGTAAAAAATTAAGTTTTAAAATTTGTTGGTTTAGGAAACAGCTATCAATATTGCTTATTCCTGCCGGCTACTGACAGACGAGACCAAGGAAATTGTTGTGGTCGATGGGCAGACAGAATCTGAAGTTGAAGTTCAGCTAAAGGACACGAGGAACACTTTTGAACAAATTTTGGCTTTGGTAATTTTTTTCTTTTTCAAGGATTTCATATTATTTATTACTGATATAGAAAACTTAGTAAACTGTAGAATACAATTTTTAGGTCTCATGGAATAGGAACTAACATAAAGCTTAGTCGAAAATTTTTTCTGCTTCAGTTTATTTTTTTTTATTCTAAAAATCTCAAAATTTTCAAAAAAATTCCAGCCATCACCTGGATCTAAACCCCGAATCGAAATCGAAACGATTCATGATGATTCTACAGCGGTCTCTTCGGCTAGAAGCATGGATCGTAAGTCTAGAAGAGATTCCGTAGCCTTAATAAACCATTTCTAGGAAATATCGTAACCCCTGACTTAAAATCCGCTGAGCTAGCTGAACACGAAACAGGTGGAGTCGCTTTGGTGATCAACGGAGATTCATTGGCGTTTGCGCTTGGACCAAGACTAGAAAGGACTTTCTTGGAAGTGGCTTGCATGTGTAATGTGAGTGCCCTTCTATTAGAGGTATAAGTTAACCAAAAATTATTAAAGGCTGTCATCTGCTGTCGTGTAACACCACTTCAAAAAGCGCAAGTAGTTGATCTGGTCAAGAGAAATAAGAAAGCAGTGACTTTATCAATTGGAGACGGAGCTAACGATGTTAGTATGATTAAGACAGCTCACATTGGAGTGGGAATATCAGGACAAGAAGGAATGCAAGCGGTTCTTGCTTCTGATTACTCGGTTGGCCAATTCAAGTATCTCGAGCGTCTTCTTCTAGTCCATGGAAGATGGTCTTATATCAGAATGGCTAAATTCCTCCGATACTTCTTCTATAAGAACTTCGCATTCACTCTAACCAACTTCTGGTATTCATTCTTTTGTGGTTACTCAGCGCAGACCGTCTTCGATGCAGTTTTAATTGCCTGCTACAATCTCTTCTTCACTGCACTCCCTGTCTTAGCCATGGGATCGTTGGATCAAGATGTGGATGATCATTATTCATTGAGATATCCGAAATTGTATCTTCCTGGACAGTTCAATTTGTTTTTTAATATGAGAATTTTCATTTATTCCGTGCTTCATGGAATGTTTAGGTAAGCCTTGAGGAGGACTGAAGTTTTTTTTTTCTGGTTTCAGATACAGTTTTTAATACTGATAATTTTTGTAGTTGAAAGTTTTGTACGAAATTGCCTCCGAAGGGTAGAGAGAGTTTTCACGGGAACTCGGCCACAGCCTTTTGCGTCGCTTCGACGTGTTATCGATTTTTTGACGGAAATTATCGATTTTTTGACGTGAAATGGTGCGCTGCAAAGCCAAAGGCGCTCGCCGAGGTCCGTGACAGCGTTTTCTACCCTTAGGAGGCGATTTCGTGAAAAACGTTCAACTGCAAAAATGGTCAGTTTCAAAAACTCTATTAAATGAGCCAGCTTAGAAGAAACCTATCCAATTTATTTTTTTCAGTTCCCTAGTTATATTCTTCATTCCTTATGGCGCCTTCTACAACGCTGCAGCTTCATCTGGCAAGGATTTGGATGACTACTCGGCTCTCGCCTTTACCACGTTCACAGCCCTAATCGTAGTTGTCACGGGACAAATCGCATTTGACACTAGCTACTGGACAGCTATCTCTCACTTCACCATTTGGGGATCTCTCGTTCTCTATTTCCTTGTCTGCTTCCTCCTCTACGAATGGCTCCCGGTATCCTGGATTGTTAAAACCTCATCCTCGATATCTTATGGAGTAGCTTTTCGGACAATGGTTACTCCTCACTTTTGGTTCTCGTTGTTAATGGTCTGTGTGGTTCTTTTGCTTCCAGTTATGCTCAATAGATTCTTCTGGTTTGATACTCATCCATCATTCGCTGATAGGCTAAGAATCAGAAGGAAGATGGGCAAGAAGCCGACGTCCAAGGATGATAAGAAGTAAGTAATCCCTATCGAAGTTGTTACTAAGCCCTAGCATTTTCAGAACAACATTCAAACGTACCGCCGCCACTCGTCGCAGTGTCCGTGGCTCACTCCGCAGTGGATACGCATTCTCTCATTCTCAAGGATTCGGAGAGCTTATTCTTAAAGGAAAATTGTTCAAAAATGTGGAGAATTTGCGTGGAAAAAACTCGAATTCGAAGATTCATCCGACTTCTGATGATTATCAACCGATTTTGGTTTCTGATGTTCCTGATGTGAGTTTTGGATTTTTTTAGATAGAGTTTTCCATGCTGATCAATTTTGTAGTTGAAAGTTTTTCACGAAATTGCCTCCGAAAGGTAGAAAACCTTTCGCAAATTTCGTTCGAAATGGAAGAGTTTTTACGAGAACTCGGCCACGGCCTTCACGTGTTTTCATTTAAATTTCCCTTTAAAAACACTGAAAATACAGAAAAGTTTCGCCAATTATCGATTTTTTGACATAAAACAGCGCGCTGCAACGCTAAAACCGGTGGCCGCGTTTTCGTGAAAACTCTTCCACAGCGTTTTCTGCCCTTCGGAGGTATTTTCGTGAAAAACTTTCAACTGCAAAAATGATCAGCATGAAAAACTGTATCCGAAAACAAAAAAAAAAAAAAAAAAAAAAAAAAAATGAAAAAATGACTTTTGTCCTTGTTCACTTTGAATCACCCCTGTGCAAACGCGCCCTAGCGACACTAGAAAACTCGCTGCTACTTCCAATTCCGTTGACTGAGTATCAAATGTTTCAGCGTTAAAAAATTCCGCTGATTGACTCCTTTAAAGGCTCACCCATTAATTCTTGATTTTAGGATAGCCCAAAAGGAACCGGAATTCCAACAATGCATCTACCAATGGGGTCTAGACCCCAAAACGTTCCGCATACATTGAATGTAAATACAGACGATTGGTAAGTTACTTCTAAAGCTTCACTTCTTAGTCTGTGTGGTCAACTTCTACAGTAACTCTATTGTGTGTCATATCATAACAGGTCTCACCCGGATTTCCGTCCCGCCTACGCAAAAGAGCCATCACCACTCCAGGGTACAGTAATCCGAGGGGATGGAAGGAGCCATCGGAATCAAGGCATTTCAAGGGAAACTCAGGTATAAAAGTTAATAAAAAGTGCCAAGTTTTACCCGATGATCTTCGCTGGCGATAATTTATTTGTTTTTTATATTGATTTTTTTGGTTTGTGTGTAAATTTGTGTGTTTCTTTTCTCTAATTTATCCATTTTTTCACCCCCTTTCGATCTCATTTCTTTGTGCAGTGATCAGTGTGTGTGCTTTCAGCTTTTTTCCCCCAATTGTGCTTTTTTTTAATTTGTTAATATTTTTTTTTTTTTTCAAAAATAAAAATAAAATTAATATTTTTTCTTTGGTACAGGCAGACGAACAACCAGACGTGATCATTGAACATCTCTAGCCTGGATATGACCAATCAATCGAAAATATTTTTAAATGCGCATTTTTTAAATTCCATTTTTCCCCCCGTTGTAGGCACCGGTTTAGGCTTTTTGTTTTCTTTTGGGTCCCCTTTTTATTGTACATTTTTTTGAAAAAAAAATAATTTATTCCCCCTTTTTTGTGATATGATTGCTGATTTTTATTGGAAATGATGGGTAATTGCTTTGAACCCGTGTAATTTGAAAAATGAATCTTGCTTTGTTGATTTTTGAATTTTTTTTTCCTAACATTTTTAAAAATTTCAGCTCCTCAAACTTCTTGAATACCGCTGTACAGTACCGTTCAAAAGTTTATGGAAAAAACTATTTTCCAGTTGATTTTCGGCCATTTTCAGGCAGCTGGATCTCGACTCTCAAGTTTCCGATCACTCTGAAAATTTTTGAGGGTATAAAACAAATCTAAATTAACAATTTTGCATTCACAGAATTTTTTGAAAATGCCTAGTTTTTCAGCTATGTGTCGTTTTCTGAAGGACACCTTTTTCACGTTTTCAGTGTAAAAACGACAAAAAACAGGAATATTTCAGAAAACCCAAAATAGCTGAAAAACTAGGAATTTTCCTAAAATTCTGTGAATGCAAAGTTGTTAATTTAGTTTTGTTTTATACCCCCAACAATTTTCAGAGTGATCGGAAACTGAAAATGGGCAAAATGACCGAAAAGCAACTGAAAAACACTTTTTTCTAGAATTTTGCTACTGTAAAAATTTTCTAGCGATGTTTTTAAACAGACAATTATTTAGGGGTTATTCACGAAAAAAATTGCGCAAAATTTTGCTATTTGAAAATCGCAAAAAGTTTGCCAAAAAATGCAATTTTTTTCATTTTTCTCCTAAATAGCACAATTTCGCGCAATTTTTTTCCTGAATAATCCTTCTTTTTTCAGATTCAACCTAATTTTTTTTCAGATTTTTTTTCCAGAGTTTCCAAGGAAAATTACAGATTTTTCATAATTTTTTAATGAAATTCAGGTCATTTATCGTCGAAAATTCTAAAAAAATCCGAAAAAACCAACCAAAAACCACGAAACCGCATCACAAATTTTTATTTGTTTCCCCCAAAAATAAACAAAAAACAACTGCGGCGCAGAAAAATGGGCGGGGCTTAGACATGCAATCGCGCCGCACACTCTATTTTCAGCGCCCTGGCGCCACATTTCACAACACTTTTTCCCCTTGTTTGTCATCAAATTTCAGAGTTTTTTCAATCAATTTTTTGATATTTTCCTAGAAAAATGTATATTTTTCGACAATATTAGGGTTTCCAAGTGATTTTTGATAGATTTCCCTCAAAAATTCCCGATTTTCCATCTAAAACCATTTTTTCTCCATTTTTCCTCCAATTTCTTCAAATTTCCAGCAAAAATTGCATGGGAGAATCACTGATCGCTGAGCCGACAACTGAGCAAGGTCCGTTGAGCACAAACTCAGTGGCTTATCATAAAGAGGATCATCGCGAATCTTTTGGAATTGAGGAAATCTATCGCGCTTTCGTTGTTCTCTGCGACAATTATTCGCTCGATAAGAAACAAGTTCGTCCGTTTTTTTTTCAATTTTCCCGTGAAATTTTGCCAATTTTCCTGTCTTTCTTCTTCGAAAAGTGTTTTTTACAGGTAGCCCTTGGCCTTTTCCTCTCATTTCTTCTCGTAATCTTCTCCGTGGGAACTATCATCGCTTGGAATCGATATAATCCGATTATCCAAGAATTTATCATTAAGGAGAACATTGAAAAAGCAAGGATTAGAAATAACGATAAAAATAGTGAGATTTGAGGTTTCCTAATTAAAAAAAAATCATTTTTTCTTTAGAAAAAGAAGAATGAATCGGTTCAAGAAGTTCCTCAACAAGAAGCGCGTCCAAAACCACTTTAGAAACAGCGGAGAAGGGGTTCGCTTATCCGGAGAGCCATCCTCATCCCAACATTCCATTCATTCCGGCACAGCTCAAGGAGGACAAATTGATAGAATCGCTGCGGCTGACATTGCTGCTCAAGCTGCTTATAAACGAATGCAGAAGAATGAGCCGACTCAAGATGCGAGTAAGAGACGAATTCAGATGATTGCGAAGAGAGAGTTGGAGGAGGAGAGACGGAAGCTCGAGGAATTGCAAGTTTCTGGTGGAAGGTAAAAGTTTTTTAGTGATTTTTTCAGAATTTTAGAGAAAAAAAATGTTTTTCAGTTGATTTTCGGTCATTTTTTCAGGGTATTCAGGCTTCTAGAGCTCGACCTAGGCTCCGATCACTCTGAAAATTGCTGTGAAAAAATCCTAAATTAAGCATTTTGGATTCACAGAATTTTTTGAAAATCTCTAGTTTTTCAGCTAAAGACACCTGTTTTTTCATGGTTTCAGTGGAAAAACGGATCAAAAATGATGTTTTTTTCTTACGTTTTGGATGCAAGAAAGGCTAAAAACGGACCAAAATGGGGTGTTTCAAAAATCGAAAAATAGCTGAAAAACTAGGCATTTTCAAAAAATTCTGTGAATGCAAAGTGGCTAATTTAGTTTTGATTTATAGGCTTTGAAATTTTCAGAGTGATCGGAAACTTGAGAGCCGAGCTCCAGAAGTCTGAAAAAAATTAGGGTGGAAATCAGAGTTGTACGGAATTCCGATTTCCGACTTTCGTAGAAGAAGATTTACTTCCGGCTTCCGACTTCCGTTTAAGAAAAATTCACTTCCGTACAACTTTCCTCAAAATGTCCAAAATGCCCACGATTCGATGAGCTCGAATATAATTTGTCTTTTTTTTTCCAGCAAATCTCAACCAGAAGAACGCGAAAAAGAGCTCGATCACTCCTCGGCAATATCTCGAGTTCTCTACACTTCCGAACTCCTCGGCGAAGATCACATTCGCACTCGCGCCGAACTTCTCGAAGACATCAAACACTTCCTCGCCGAACAGATCAGCGATGCTGACGATGAGAACGACAAGATTATTGCGGCGGTTTTGATGCTTTACTCGTTGAATAAGTCACAACAAAGAGACACGGCTATTGATACCATTAGCAAGTATTGTCAGAATATTCTAGAGAATCCGGAAAACGAGAAATTCAAATCGATTCGTACTGGAAACAAGGCGTTCCAGGAGAGAATTGCTCCGGCAATCGGAGCACGTCACTTCCTTGAAGCCGTTGGATTCACGGAGAAATTTGATAATGGAGAGGAATTTCTGATTTTTACGAAGACTTCTGACGCTCATCTCGTTGAGGCTCTTGGAGCACTGAAAGAAGGACAATCTGTCCCGATAAAAGTGGCTAGAAATCTCGAATTATTCTATATAAAAGAAGGACAACGTCCGAAAGCTCCGAAACTAGCTGACGACTTTTTCAATTTGTCTACGGCTGAGATTAAGGCGGAGCAGAAGAATAAGGAAATTCAGGTGGAGAGAGTGAGTGGATAGAAATTTTTGAAGAATTTTTCAATTTCTTTCATTTTAGATGCTGACACTTCGCACGAAAGAAATGCGTCAAAAGGATGAGCAGCTGACGAATTATCGCTACAAATACACGTTGATTCGTGTTCGGCTACCCGGAAATATTCTTATTCAGGTATTTTTTTCGTTTAAAAATCGCAATTTTGATGGGAGGCACGTTTTCGGCACGCTCAGCGATCGGATGATGGCCGAGGATCCGACAAGCTTAAAATCTAGGCTACAGTAAACCTGAGCCTTCATTTAAGCATTTTCGCTTTGAAAAAAGTTTAAAGGCGCATGGATTACTGTAGCGTGGAGGAGAGCTATTGTTGACCGAAAATTTTCATTTTTTCGATATTAAAAAAATCCCAAATTGAAAGAAAAGGCACGTTTCCGGCACGACCTAAATTTTCTCATTTTCCAGGGAGTCTTCGGATGCCACGAACCATTCTCCGCCGTCCGCCTCTTCGTCGCCTCCACTCTCTCCTCCGCCCTTACCACCGCCGAATTCACCCTTCGAGACGCTGCCGGACAACTCGTGGAAGATGAATCTGCGAGTCTTGCTCAATTGAGCTTGGCTCCCGCCGCTCTTCTTCACCTGATCCTAACAGACACATCGATTAATCAAGGGGATATCGTTGCCGATGAGTACATTGAACTGATTCGTGAACTTGACTAAATTATTGTATTTTTCGCTCCGAATTGCTTATTTTACCCGAAAACAGACATATCAGGCCATAATTTTGCCTCACATTTTTCGTCTAAACTCGCTTTTTTTGTAAATATATTTGGTTTTTTGTGTCGAAAATGGATGTGATTTTTGATCTACTAAATTCATTTTTCTCGAATGATTTGAACAGGTTGCCTCCTTATTTATCGATTTTATTTCTCTTTTCTCTTTTTTTTTTTTTTAGCTTTTTCCTTATTTTTCTTATAATTTCCCCATCAAGATGCTAAAATCTATAATTCGAAGAATGTCTTCTGGAGTGACGAGCGCCGCCGAATACGATGTGAAAGCACTGCTGACACTGAAGGATCTCTACGGTGATCTTGCTCAGATCCCATTAGCCACTCAAGGAAGAATCGATAAAAAGGCAGGAGAGGAGGTGATCAAAGTGACGACAACATGGGATAATCGAGCGATGCAATTGAATCAATCGACACGTCAGCAAAGGGTTACGGTAATCGGAAGTCGCGGTCCCGAAGTGACGGATCGATATTTGATGACGTCGGTGTCGATGCCGATGTGCAATTATGAGAATCAACGGAGCACGTATTCTCAATCGAATTCTCGGGTTGCTCAATTGCTGACGACTGGAACTGGAGACGATAAGAAGCAATATTTGAAGATTTATAATCTGGATGAGCACGTTGAAGAGCTCTGCTCGGATTTGACGACTCAAAAGAAGCATGGAACGATTCATGGAGGAGGATGTCAACCATTTGGATGTCTTCATTTCTCTTATGGAGAGGGTCATGTGATGTATGTTGCTGAACGGATTAGCAAGGCTTCGCAGTTTTTTGATGCCGATATTGAGTGGGATAATGAGACGAAGGTTTTTGAGAGCAAAGTGGTGAGTCGGCACGGTTTCGGCACGGCTATGGAATCCTAAATGATTGAAAATGGTGGCCTAGGATCCGAAAAGTTAGGCCATGGTCTTAAAATGTAGACTACAGTAACCATGCACCTTTAAATATCTAAAAATGCTTAATTTTCCTCGTTTTTCGATATATTTTTTTAATAATCGAAAAAAATTAATCTTAAAACTATTTTTTAACCAAAAATTCACGAATTTTCTGAAAACTTTTCTAGACAGATTTTTCAAATTTTCCATGATTTTTTCACCAAATTCAATTTTTTTTTTCGAATAAAATGAGCGAAAAACTTGAAAAAACGAGAAAAAATAAGCATTTTTTGAAAAAAAAAAATTTCTGAAAAATTCTCAAATTATAAAGGCTCAGGGTGTAGCTACGAAGAGCGTGGCCGAGTTTGTCGGATCCTAGGCCATCAAATTTGGCTGCTTAGCTTTGATTGTGTTGGATGAGTATCAAACGTGAATTTTCTGCATTTTTGCGTCAATTACGGTATTTAAAAGACCAAAATTACTGTTTCCGGCAAATTTGAATTTTTTCGGATCCTCGGCCATCACAATCGCGCCCTACTGCACCGCCAAATTTGGCTGCTTACCTTTGATTCCGTTGACTGAGTATCAAACGTAAAATTTCTGCTTTTCTGCGTCCATTACGGTATTACGGTAAAATTTTTCACGTTTGATACTCAGTCAACGCAATTCAAGTAAGCAGCCAAATTTATTTCAATTTTCTGCTTTTTCTGTCAATTCTACCGTAGTTTCTGCAAAAAAAATACATTTTTGATGCTCAGTCACCCAAAATTAAAAGTAAGCAGCCAAACTTCTCTGTACGTAGAGCGCACTTGCTAACATAAATTTTTTCCAGGGCAAAAAATTCGAGCTCATCGAATCGTGGGGCGAACAAAACGACGGTGTCAAACGCCCGGTGATCTGCACCGTCGACCGTTCCAGTGGAATAGTCACCGTCTTCGATCAAATCCCCGCCCACATTTCCCCGTGCTACGCGAAATGGGCTCCCGAGGATAGTGGAGTCGTCTTTTTCGGATTAGAAGAGGAAAATACGCCGAGATTGGGCAGAATTTATTGTAATAATCGTCGTGGATCGGTGTATTATTATGATATTAAAACGGGAGAGTTGACCAAGATAAGCGAAGGGGAAATCGCCGCGGAGGAGTTGCAATTCTCTCCAGATGGAAAAACGTTGATCTGGTTCCAAAGGGCTGCCGATGGACCACATCAAGCAGTTTTGGAAATGGTGGCAGTGGAATGGCCGTTGAAGGATGGTGGATCCATTGAAAAACGAGTAGTGGTGCCGATTGTAAAGGAAAAGAGATCCGCCGATGAATTCCAGGGATTCAGCTTCCCACAAACCGTCGCAAGATCCTGGTCTTCTGATTCTAAGCGTCTCATCCTTTCGACGGCTTGGTGTAGCAAATTGGAGCTCATTTCTGTTGATATCACGAACGGGACCATTGAGAAGCTTACTAACAATAATATTCTTCTTGGATCATGGACTCTTCTCGATGTTTTTGATGATGACGTTTTGGCGATTGTTTCGGCACCGAATCGTCCACCGAATGTGCTTTTGGGACGACTTCCGGAACCGGGGAAAGCGGATGAGGTAGGAAATTGAGGTTGTGTGCCGAAAGTGTGCCGGGATTTTTCTTTTTTGTAGGGGATAGCCCACGGCACGGTTTCGGCACGCAAAAAAAAAAATGATCCGGCACGGTTTTTTTTCCGATTTTGGCACTTTTTGGTTCAGAAAATCCCATCAAATCCTCTATTAGAACTGCCCCTCTAATAGTGCTGCATGCAATTCTAGAGGATTTACAGAACTTCAGATTGCCGTGCCGAAAATGTGCCGTTTTTTTTTTAAAATGACCTAGAAATTTCGATTTTAAAGGAAGTTGGCCCACGGCAAGTTTTCGGCAGTCGAAAAGAAAAATCAAGTTTCAAAAAATTTATGATCCGGCACGATTTCGGCACTTTTTTGATTCAGAACACATCGCCCCTCTAATAATATTGCATGCAACTCTAATAAAAGTTTTACAATCAAAAACAAAAAATCCTCCAATTTCCAGATGGTCTGGGTCCGAATCGACGAATCCAAAGCTATCGACTCTCGTCGTCATCTCTTCGAATACTCGTTCGAAATTCTGAATTTCGAGCGTGACGGTGCCACCTACGAAGGAATCCTAATGATTCCGAACGAGGGAGACAACCTCCCACTAGTTTTGAATCCACACGGAGGACCACACGGAGCATCGTTGGCAGCATGGCCTCGGAGAGATTTGACGACTTTATTGAATTCGGGATACGCGGTGCTTCAAGTGAATTTCCGTGGAAGTGTCGGTTTTGGGGATGATTTTATTCGGGAGCTTCCCGGGAATTGTGGGGATATGGATGTGAAGGATTGTCATGTAAGATTTTTTTGAAAAATGAAAGTGCGCTCTATTGGACTTTTGGCTGCTTAGTTAAGCTTGGCTGAGTATTAAACGTAAAAAATAGCGAAAATCAGGGTCAAAATCTGTCTAAAATGAGCTATTTTGGGTACTTTTTAAACGTTTGATACTCAGCCAACCTTGCCTAAAGTACGCAGCCAAATTGGTTAGTACAATAGGGCGCAATTGCATACATAATCCTTATCTCTTCCAGAACGCCGTGGAAACCGTTCTCGATAAATATCCACGAATCTCCAAGGATAAGATCGTCCTTTTCGGTGGATCCCATGGAGGATTCCTCGTTTCCCACCTCATCGGCCAATATCCAGGATTCTACAAAAGCTGCGTCGCCTTGAATCCAGTTGTCAACGTGGCAACGATGCACGATATCACTGACATTCCGGAATGGTGTTTCTTCGAAGGAACCGGCGAAACGCCGGATTGGACGAAGACGACGAGTTCGGAGCAACGAGAGAAAATGTATTTGTCGTCGCCGATGGCTCATGTGGAGAAGGCGACGACGCCTTATTTGTTGTTGATTGGGGAGAAGGATCTTCGTGTCGTGCCACATTATAGATCGTTCATTCGAGCGTTGAAGGCGAGAGGAATTCCGGCAAAGTGAGTAGGGGGCACGGGGTGGCACGGATAGAGAAAAGCTACAGTAATCTTCAATTTTTGGGACATTTTCCTATTTAAAAATGCTAAATTTTCATCGTTTTTCAAACTTTTTCGATAGTTTTTAATCGAAAAAAATTAAAATTTTAACCTAAAATCGACAAATTTTTGCACGAAATCCAAATTTTTACGAATAAAAATGAGCAAAAAACTTATTATCGTCCTAATTCAATCTGCGGCAGAGGATCCGGAAAGCTAGGTCATGGTCTTAAAAACTCGGTCACGCTTGTCGATAAGAGCTACAGTAATCTTCTAAATTTTGAAACATTTTTTCTATTCAAAAATGCTTAATTTTCATCATTTTTGAGGTTTTTTTTCTCGAATTTTTCAGATTTTTTTAAACCAAAACAAACATAATTTTAATTTTTAACCAAAAATTCACAATTTATTTTTAAAAATTTTTGTTGATTTTTGGCACAAATTTAAGTTTTTTCTCGATTAAAAACGACCAAAAACTTGAAAAACCCAGAAAAAATGACGAAAAATGAGCTTTTTTGGAAAAAACTCCCGAAATTTAAGAGTGATTCTCTGAGAGACTGGAGCAAAACTGAATCCCCGTTGGCACGAAAAAAAATTTTTGCTCTTCGATTTTGTTTTAATTTCAACTATTGGATACGCCGATAATTCTAAGAATTTTCCGAGAATTTCAGAAGGCTCCGCCCCTTTTATTAGGAGTTGAGTAGTGAAATAGGTCAAAATGGTAACTTTGTTCAAAGCAATGGTAGAGACTAGGCCTGTTAAAATGGAGTCCGTTTGCGAAAGTGTGTTTTTTAAAAAATCAAAAAGTGTGAAAGTGCTTTACGTGAAAATTTCGAAAGTGTGAAAGTGTGAAATTTGGAAATTCTACGCGGGCGAAAGTGTGAAAAATAAAATTTCTATGCGGGCGAAAGTGCTTAATCTGAATCTTCTGAATTCTGATTCTGAAAATTCCGAAGAGCGATTTTTGTCATTTCCGAGACCATCACTCATTGAAAAGTGCTTAGGATAGGAGGTCACGTGAAATTTGAGTAAAATTGAGCCTTTTGAGAGAAGAGCCACGTTCAACTTGATGGACCACTAGGGTCTTCACGCAAAATCACACTATCACACTTTCACACTCTCGCCCGTTCGCACTTTCGCCCGTTCACACTTTCACACTTTCGCCCGGTGTGTTTTTTTCACACTCACGTTTTCACACTTTTAAAAGTGTGACACTTTCGCACTTTTTAACCACCCTAGTAGAGACACAAACTCAAAGCGAAAATGTTTTTCACATATTTTTGAGACTTTTTTGTGTTCAAACCAAAATTTTAGCTCTTCTCCTTCACTTCGAAAAATTTCATTTTTTCAAATTTTACTGACACTTTTTTGATTTTTTCATCCTAACAAAAAATTTTAGTACTATCGCCGGGTGATTTTATTTTAGATTCGTAATTTACATGTTATGACCCGTCGATTAAAAAAAAAGCGGTCGAAAAATAATGGTGCCCAAGGTGATTTTCACCTAGTTTTACATAGGTAGTCCCTGATATATGGTTGAATTCAGTAGGTCTAAGAAGTCTTAACAATGTTGTACAATTATGATCTGTTTCAATTTTGTTGATAGATGTGCTGTAATCATTTTTGAACAGTTTCCAAGTTTATGGAAATATATTTCCTGTTTCTGATAATCGTAACTCCTAAAACAAGAATTGTCAAAACAAACCTTCGAAATCCTCATTCAGTCAAAACATTTTCCACTGAAACTGTTCCAATTCTAACAAAAAAGTTGTTGTAAATATTATTAAAACATAATGAATAAGGTTTTGAGTAAAAAGTTTGATTTTTCGAAAGAATGTCATTTCCTTTCAAAAGATTTACTTCGACTAGTTTTTCAACGACGAATTTTATAATGAAAATGAAAAGCGAAATGTTTCATTTGTAGTTTTTAACACTTTTATGGACTTCTAACACAAAAATAAACATTTTGGAACAACTTTTCAGCATAAAAATTTTTCGGAAAATTTCATCATGTGGTCCCCCCTGTGAAATTTTCAAAAATTTTTCTTTTCAGAATTTCTTTCCAAAAGTGGTTGTTTTTGTAATAGAAGATTGAAATCATGACAGAGACCTTCAATAAATAAGTATTAGTCTGGAATCGCTCTGATTTTCTTCTAAAATTCACTGAAAAATTGCTAAATTTTCCATTGATGGTCTAAAATCCCATAAATTTCTCGAAATACTTAGAACTATATAATGAATTCGGACTAAAGTTCATGAAACAGTTAGATAAGTCGCTTTTCTGAAGTTTATTCATCAGTTTCAGTGGAAAATTTTTTGACTGAATGAGGATTTCGAAGGTTTGTTGTGACAATTCTTGTTTTAGGAGTTACGATTATCAGAAACAGGAAATATATTTCCATAAACTTGGAAACTGTTCAAAAATGATTACAGCACATCTATCAACAAAATTGAAACAGATCATAATTGTACAACATTGTTAAGACTTCTTAGACCTACTGAATTCAACCATATATCAGGGACTACCTATGTAAAACTAGGTGAAAATCACCTTGGGCACCATTATTTTTCGACCGCTTTTTTTTTAATCGACGGGTCATAACATGTAAATTACGAATCTAAAACAAAATCACCCGGCGATAGTACTAAAATTTTTTGTTAGGATGAAAAAATCAAAAAAGTGTCAGTAAAATTTGAAAAAATGAAATTTTTCGAAGTGAAGGAGAAGAGCTAAAATTTTGGTTTGAACACAAAAAAGTCTCAAAAATATGTGAAAAACATTTTCGCTTTGAGTTTGTGTCTCTACCATTGCTTTGAACAAAGTTACCATTTTGACCTATTTCACTACTCAACTCCTAATAAAAGGGGCGGAGCCTTCTGAAATTCTCGGAAAATTCTTAGAATTATCGGCGTATCCAATAGTTGAAATTAAAACAAAATCGAAGAGCAAAAATTTTTTTTCGTGCCAAGGCATTCTTGACTCTACCAGAGAATCACTCTTAAAAAGCGTGGCCTAGGTGATCGGATCCTAGGCCATTTTTCTCAATTTCATGACTTTATCAATCCTTGATGTTTCCAGGGTTCTCTCCTATCCACCATCAAACCATCCACTCGATGAAGTCAACGTTGAAGCCGATTACGCCATCAATATGGTCCGTTGGTTCGAGAAATCGCTCTCGAAATGATTCCTCTGGACTTGTAAATATATAAATATTTAAATTCACTGTTTTTCCTTTCTTTTTTAATTTATGAATCCTTTTTGAGCAAATGTGATATTTTTTTGATAAATGACTCATTTTTCAATTTTTCAAAAATTCAGTTATTTATTTAAAAATTGTTTTTTCTTCAATTTTGAAAATATTTCTTTTTTTTTCAATTTAAATTCCCTCTATTTTATAAAAGAGAGCGCCAGGGCGCGTTTACTCGGCGCCCACTTGTTTTAATTTTTTTTTTTGCTTTTTTTTAGTCGATTTTTTTCATTTTTTTTCCCCTGAAAATCTCCCAAAGAAAGCAGTTTTTCAGAGAAATTTAAACAAGAAATTCAAAAAAACCAAAAAATCGAAGAAAATGACGGAACAAGTGCAACTGGACAATTTCCAATGGGGTTCACAAAACGGTGCCGACCTATTCTCGACGGTTTTTCAACAAATGGAGCAATTTCGTGTGAAATTTGCGAGGATTGTTAGCCCTGTTGGTTATGAGCCGAGAGAGGTAGATTTATTGATTTTTTGGTTTTTTTTTAAAGCTTCCATTCGGATTGGAATTCGTCTGTCCCCTCGAAAACTTTGAAAAACGTCAAAATCGGTCGTTATCAATCAAATTTCTTGAAATTTTTTGAAAAACAAGACGATTTTTCAATAAATTTTTACTTTTTGTGAGAAAAAATTGAAAAAATTAGTTGAAAATGGTTGAATTTGACCGGACGGACCGAGGCGAACTCGACGAGTGGCAGCCAATTTAAAAAAGGGCTGAAAAGTGGTATATCGAAAACTGAACCGCTGTTTTTTCTAAAATTTCGCTGGAACATTCCGATAGATTAGTCAAACATTCCCAGAAAGTTTCAAATTGATCGAAATTCTCTAACCCGGTCAACAATGGACAAATGTGCGAAAAAAACAGTGAAAAACAGCAGAGTTGTGCGGAATTCCGGATTCCCAATTTCCATTGAATCATTTTTATTCTTTCAACTGAGTATCAAATACAAAATTTTCTAGAGTTCGCCGAGCCGTGCCGCTTTTTGTCCGCTCGAAAAGCTTGAAAAAACGTCAAAATCTATCGTTTTCAATGAAATTTTTTGAATTTTCTTAAAAACAAGATGATTTTTCAATAAAAATTCACTTTTTGTGAGAAAAATCGAAAAAAGCCGTTGAAAAATGATCAATTTGACCGGACGGAAAGCAGAAGGGCGGACCAATTTCGTCCGCTTTGAAACTCGTTTTTTATCATTTTTATCGCCGATTTTCTAGGTGATGATAGTATGGGAGACACTGAGCAACATCCAATCTCGTCGGAATATCACCTCCCGCGGCTTGCTCTCTCAAAAACTGGAATTCATGGAAATGAAGACAGAAATGACAAAAGACTGGAAATATTTGACATATAAAATGTCGGATGACTCTCAACTCTACTCATTCATCACAGAATCCAGAGCATTCGGCCATGAACGAGACGTCATCCAATTCGGATCCGTCAAATTCAATCAAGTTTTATATAATTTAATGATGGAAAACGACGAGTTTCATGGCCCGATTTTCGTGACGGGACCCAATTGTCATTTCAAGTTTTCCGGTGAATCAAGCCGAAAATTCTTGTATTTCGCGCAACCGACGCCAAGCCAGCTGAGAACGAAATCAGAGAAAGAAAGGATTTTTGTGATTTGCGTCTACGATTTCTCAACGAGAAGGACCTCTGTCATCACTGACGAGAGCATCTGCACGCAGACGATTACAGCGGTGGAATGGACTCCGGATTCGCGTGGAATCGTGTTCCATCGAGCTACCGAGCTCATTTGGCATCGATTCGGAGAGCAATATTTGAATATTATCTATCCGAATGCGCCGATCCCGCTGAAAATCTCGTTTTCACCGTTTAACAATCGGTTGGCCGTGTTTTTCCCCGCCAATAATTTGACAGAGGATTCGATTGTCCTGGTAAAGAATATTTCTTTTTTATTTATTTAAAATAAGGAAAAAAATTATGATTCAGTTCCACTGGCCATTCGTCAAAGCTGCTGTTGAAATGCAGCACAGTGTCGTCTCATTGGGAAATCATAACGTGTGGAAGGTGCCGGATCGTCCGTGGGCGTTCAACGGAAGGGTTCTGATGTTCAACGCGAATTGGCAGAGTAGTGTGGTAAGATTTATCATTTAGACGGTGTTAGAGAGAGTGTGCCGAAATCGTGCCAATTTGTTTGAAATTGAAGTTTTTAAGCGATCAAAAAATAATTTTAGCTAAAATTATAATTGTAAACGTGCCGAAAATGTTCCAATTAAAAATGCCCTATATTTTAGTAACGTGCCGAAAACGTGCCAGGCTCCCCATTAACTTCGACATTTTAGTGAGAAACGACTCCAGAGCATTTTGGTTTTTAGAAACGTGCCGAAAATGTGCCGGACTATAACTTCCTTTAAAATTGAGATTTTTAGACGTTTAAAAAATGAAATTGGTAGATCTCGACGAGCTCTATACGATAGACTAGGTTTGGAACGATTTGGTTTTGGACGAAGTTAAGATCTTTTAAGGTCTCTAACTCGGTTCAAATCCGATAAAATCGTTTAAAAACTAGCTTATCGTGTAGAGCTCGTCGAGATCTATCACTTTCATTTTTTGATCGTCTAAAAATCTCAATTTTAAAGGAAGTTATAGCTCGGCACGTTTTTGGCACGATTTTGGCACGGTTAAAGATGGAAAAGGTTTCTAAGCGTGCCGAAATCGTGCCCCCTTCAAATCTCAACTTTCAAAAGTGTGGCTACTGCCGAAAACGTGCCGCATTCTTAATCTAAATTTCAAAGAGAGTGGCACGTTTTCGGCACTCTAACAAAACTCCATAAAACCCCAAATTCCAGATAACTTTCTCCCTGCTTGTCGAAACCCTTCAACTCGACAAATTCACCTTCCCAAGACCCGGATCAATCGTTGACGTTCAAAACGGAGATATTCTTTTTGAAACCATCGCAGCGAATTCCCCGTCTCGAGTCTGGATGACGTCACTATCATCGGAAATCAAAAATATCCAATTCACCGCCGCTCTCCTCGGCGCCCAGAGACCAATCTTCGATAATAATCAGAATTTCGAAATGAGATGTGTTCATTTCGATGATAATTCCTACACAGGAATCCTTTATATGCCACAGGATACGGTTAAACCGGGAGAGAAATTGCCGTTGGTGGTGGCATCGCATGCCGGATGTGAACCCAATTACACGCAATCGTCGGTTGATCCGTTGTATTCGACACTGGTCAATTCGGGATATTGTGTTCTTGTGGTGAATAGTCGGACGCAGTTTGCGCCAGTGATGCTGACTGGATTCCCCGTGGATTTTAATACGGAAATTGTCGATGATGTTCATGTAAATGTTTTGTTTTTTTTTTAAATTATCTTAAAACCTCTATCAGAAGGGCATATTTTCTTTATACAGTATCGAAAATACCGTAAGATTTTGTATATCTTACGGTACTGACAGTACTGTATTATCATAGTTTCAGCTATTGAATTTGGCGGCCGAAGATCCTAGGAACTCAATCAAAATCGACACGAAAATCATGGAAATATTCTACAGTAACCATGCGCCTTTAAAATTTTTTTTTCGCGATATTTTCTCCAAAAAATTCTTAATTTTCTTCGTTTTCTTTGTATTTTTCAAAGCAATTTTAATAAAAAAAGCTAAGAAAATTGAGCATTTTTAGGGAAAAATGCAGAGGGAAAAGTTTAAAGGCGCTTGGCTACTGTAGAGTATTTAACTGTATTCTCGTGGCGATTTAAATTTTTATTTTTACGAGCTTCTGAGACTAACATAAGCTGAGACTGTCATAATACAGTACAGTAAGAAATAAAAAAAACTTTTTTCTATAGATTTTAGCCATTTTCAGACACCTGGAGCTTGGCTCTCACGTTTCCGATCACTCTGAAAATTTTTGGCGGTATAAAACAAACCTAAATTAACAACTTTGCATTCACAGAATTTTTTGAAAATTCCTAGTTTTTCAGCTATTCGGGGTTTTCTTAAACACACTTTTTTCACGTTTTCAGTGCGAAAAGTGCCAAAAACAGGAATATTTTAGAACTCGCCAAAGAGCTGAAAAACTAGGGATTTTCTGAAAATTCTGTGAATGCAAAGTGGCTAATTTAGGTTTGTTTTATACCCCCGGGAATTTTCAGACTGATCGGATACATGAGAGCCGAGGTCCAGAGCCTGAAAATGGCTAAAATTGGAGGTTACTGTATTTCGAATATTTTTCCATTTTTAAAAATTTCCTTAATTCCAGAACGCAGTGCTACAAACCCTTGACGAGAACAAAAATCGAATCGACAGGGATAATGTCTGCCTCTACGGCCTCGAATACGGATCATTCGTCGCCAGCAACCTAATCGTCAAATTCCCATTCTTCTACAAATGTGCCGCCCTCTACCGCCCACGCCTCGATCTCCCCGGCGAAACTCCGATGACACCTGAAAAAATCGATTTCCTAACCGATTTCCAAGCTATCACAAATCCGGATAAAGTCAAGACTCCGTTGCTTTTCGTGATGGGAATGGATGAGGATATGTTGTATAGTGATTTCAAGGAGAAACTGCTTGCTAATAATATTTCGTGTTGGGAGGAGTTTGAGGAAGACGATCAGGAATATAACGATTTCATCGTGAAAATTGTGCATTTCTTCGAGGATCCGACGCGAGAGAAGGATCGGAAATTGATTGAGGCGATTGAGAATTTGAAGGCGCGAAGTCAATAAATTATCTTTTTTTTTTAAAGATTTGCTTTATGTATTCCCTTTTTTCTCGGTTTTACGTTATCCCTTGCCTCCTCACGAATAAAGGATTCTATTGAAGAGGGGGAAGAAGATCGATAGTGTTGCCCCTTGTTGTGCGCTGGAGCGCACTTGCCGCTATTCAATTCGGAACACCATTGTTTGCCTTTGAATAATTAGAAGGCGAATTGGATTTGGATTTTTCTTATTTTATTCATTATTTTCTTGATTTTTTGATTTTATTCTATTTTTCATTTTCAAATGACGTTTTAAAATATATTTTATTTCAGATGATGTTAGTTTCTAGTTCAGAAAATACGGGGCTTTGCCCCATGTCTTTTAGCGATTCTTCAGGACAAATGAGTAAGTTTTTAAGTTAAAAAACACCCAAAAAACCCCAATTTCTTAGTATTCGAACGACTACAATACCAACGAACCACCGGCAGATTTTGCGACGTTGAGATCATCGTTCAAACCAAATCGTTCGCCGCCCATCGCAATATTCTCGCCGCGCACAGCCCATATTTCGATTCCATTTTTAAGTATTGCAAGATTACCAAGGAGCAGGTAGCTGAAAGAAAATTACTTATAATTAATTAAATAAAAAATTTGCAGCTAACAATAAACAGCGAATATCCGCAAGTCTTCGAACTATTCCTGAATTATATGTATAGTGGAAGTGTGGTGATCGATCGATCGAGCGTTTCGGAGCTTTTGCGATTTGCCAATAATTTTTTGATTGTGAAATTGAAGAATTATTGTGCCGAGTATTTGGATCGGTATTTGGACGCGGCGAATTGTTTGTCGATACGAAGTTTAGCGCAGAGATATAATCTTCCGGGCGTGATTAAGGTTAGTTTTTAGAAAATTTTGAAAAAAAAACGAGGAAATTTGGAAAACCCACATGGAATTTGCTAATTTTACGTGAAAATATTTAAAATTTCAACGTGAAAATTGACGTGAAAAATTGAAATCCACTTCATAAAAAATACACGTGGAAGATAAAAAACCACGTGAAAAATGCTAATTTTACGTGAAAATTTATTAAAATTTCGGCGTGAAATATAAATTTTTAAAAAATCAATTCACGTGGAAAATTGGAAAATTTACGTCACAAAAAACACGTGGAATTAAATTTTCCAAATAAAATTGACGTGAAAACCCATAATCCACGTCATAAAAAATACACGTGAAAAATGCTAATTTTACGTGAAAAATTTAAATTTTTTTAAATATCTATCCACGTGGAAAATCCATAAGCCACGTCACAAAAAAAATTTCACAAAAGTTTTCACGTCAAAATTTTAGGAAAATTTACGTGGAAACTTTGAATCCACGTCATAAAAAATACACGTGGCTCCAAAAAAGTTCCACATATCCCAAATTCAAATTTTCCAGTCAGCGACCGACTATTTCGACAGTAATCTAAACCGATGTCTTCTGGAATCCCGGGATATAATTGGATACACTTATACACAATTAACCAGACTTATCGGTGATCCAAAATATTCGGATTGTATCACAGCTGACACCTATTTGAAGTTGATAGTTCGATGGGTTGGAGAGGAGCTTTCGAAGCGAGAAGAGATATTTCGATTGCTTTTGGAATCGTGTGAATTTCGAGAAGTTTCCGCGGATACGTTGGAGTTTTTGTTGGATTATTCGCCGTTGTTGTCGAAGAGTCAGAAGAGTCGATTTTTGTTGTTACACGTGATGTAAGTATTTCGGTTTGGTTGGCTGAGTATCAAATGTTTTTAAACGGTGCAATAGAGCGAGATTTCATACTTAATTTTTGAAAAAATCACAAAAAAATAATTGCAGGGAACAAAACAACATGTTAATGGAAAAATATTCCACCCAACTTTCCAACCTACGACAGAAGCTAGTGAACCTTCCCGTTCTCCACGATCCCTCTCAATTCGACGATGTCTTCGATGAATCCAGTGATTCAGAAGATGACTACGAAGACTATATTGCTGATGGCCATCCGTCTTCCGCTTCTGTTATGGAATTCGGAAATGATATGACGAATCGAATGAAAATGAAGATTGCTTTTCAACCGGGAAATGATAAGAAGCGATTGAAACGACCGAAAGGAATGAAACGACATATTCAACCAATTCCACAGCCAGGAACAGAGAACGAGAGTATTCCATGGATTGATGAGGATGAGATTGATGGAGTTTATGCCACGTGTAGCCTGGAAGGATGTCATACTTATGGACCAGTTGATCATATGGATCCAGATGATTGTGAAGATGAAGAGGATCAACCAGATGATAATGGACCATCGATTTGTTTGTTTTGCGGTTTGAGGACGGCTAATGATGAGGTTAGTTTTTAAAAGTGCCGGAAATGTGCCGGAAAATTTAGTTTTTCGAAAATAAAAAAAAACGTGCCAAAAGCGTGCCAAAGGTGTCGGTTTTATGGAAACAGACCTTGATAGTGCCACAAACGTGCCGAAACAAAATTTCCTTTTTTTCTTAATTATCGAACGTGCCGAAAGCGTGCCATTTTTTTTTAGCTTGGAAACCATTCCAGAACACATCGGTTTTTAGTAGCGTGCCGAAAACGTGCCGGACAATAACCTCCTTGAAATTGACATTTTTGGACGATCAAAAAATGAAAATGATAGATCTCGACGAGTTCTACACGATGGACTAGGTTTAGGACGATTTGATTCATTTTGAACCGAGTTACATGACCTTAAAATTTCGGTTTAGTAAAACTGAACTTTTGAGCCTTGTAACTCCGCTCTAGCTCAACCAAATCGTTCGAAACCTAGTCCATCGTGTAGAACTCGTCGAGATCTATCATTTTCATTTTTTGATCGTCTAAAAATATCGATTTTAAAGGGAGTTATGAGCCGGCACATTTTCGGCGCGCTTTTGAAAGCCGGGGTATTCTAAAATCGTTTCTTTTCTTTTATTTAACCGGAGTATCAAACTGGCACGTTTCCGGCACACTTCGAAAAAAATATTTTTATAACTTTTTTTGCAGCTCCTCGAAAAACACAAAGCTCGCTATCACAATCGTAACACGTACTACATGTGTCACCTATGCGAATTCGAAACTAACTGGAGCAAACAATTCTATCTTCATTGTGCCGAACACTGGACAGAACTCCCCTATCGATGTGAAATGTGCTCGTTCACTTCTGGAGAAATTCAGGATTTCTTGACTCATCGTCTTCAACACACCGACGAGAGATTCTTTAAATGTGGAGAGTGTGCGTGGAAAGGAAGGACGAGATCTCAGTTATTTGCTCATGAGAGAATGCATTCCATCCTGGATGATCGACCACTTCATTGTGAGGAGTGTGGAAGAGGATTTTTGCAGCATTCGGCGTTGGATCATCATATTGCAACGCATAATGATCATAGGTACGTTTAAGGGGCCGGAACTGTGCCGGAATCGTGCCGGGGAATTTTTTCATCTTGTGCCGAAAGCGTGCCGGACTACTTTGGAATGTTAGGGCCGAACCAAAGGCGAAGCTGTGCTGTAACTGTGCCGAAAACATGTCTTATTTTAAGTCGCATATTTTTGCATCGTGCGGAAAACGTGCCAGACTATTTTTTTGGCCGAACTAAAGGCGTGCCGAAGCTGTGCCGTAACTGTGCCGAAAACATATCTTATTTTAAATCGAATATTTTTGCATCGTGCCGAAAACGTGCCAGACTATTTTTGAATGTTAGGGTCGAATCAGAGGCGTGCCGAAAATGTGCCTTCTTCTAAATAGGGGTTGTTCATTTCGTGCCGAAAACGTGCCAGACTATTTCTCATCTGAGGATGGCCGAGAAGCCGACTCTGCCACGCCCTCAAAATCGAGACTACAGTAATCATTAAACTTTGGATATTAGGAAAAGATTACTGTAGCATCGATTTTGAGATCATGGACTAGCTTTTCCTCGGCCGTATCAGCTAAACTAGCCTTTCACATTTTCGACCCGAAAAAATATCCTAATTAAAAGAAGGCACACTTTTGGCACTATTCTCACCAATATATTTTTTCCAGAAATTTCATCTGTGAAGACTGTGGCTTCGCGACGAAAACCGCCGAACACCTATCACTTCATCGACGTCAACACACAGGAGACAACTTTAGTTGTCATATTGGTCAGTTTCTAATTGATAGTTTCCGTTTTTTCAGAAATTCTTCGGTTATCATCTACCTTAACAATCCATCATCTTTTTTTCGCCCCTATCCCTTTTTTTGAAAAAAATGGAACCATTTGTCTGCGTCTCTCATTATCCCATTGACTATCTCCGTTTCCAAAACGTTTTTCTCTCTTTTCTCGCAATGCCTTGGCGACGGCCCCGCGAATCTCGTGTGTTGAGAAGACAGAAAAAAAATGAGAAAAATAATATTTTCTTCATTTTTTCTTTTGATGCAACTACAGTATCCATTCCCTCTCATTTCCTTTCCTTTGCTGATGATTTTATGAAGGCGATCGTAAAATCATTTTCGCTTTCTTGCGCGCGTTCCGTTAGTTTTTGTTGCACGTTATTTCGTTGAGTTTTTCTTGAAGGCGATGTTGCGTTTTGGTAAGCAGGTTTAGGCTACAGTAATCTCCACTAGTTATTATTCAAGAGATAGAAGCTACCGTAATCCGGGGTGTTGGGGTACTGTAAAATCGGTTATTTCTTGGCAACCGTAATATTTAAGGCAAAGGAGATTTTGTGATTAAGGGTACTGTAGAAAAAGGGTTTTCTAAGCTACAGTAATCTCGTTAAGCCATAAAAGCTATCTTAATTCGGGGTACTGTAGAACTGAGTTCTCCATGGCGACCCTGATATTATTAAGCCAAGCAAGCTATCGTAGTCAGGGATACTGTAGAAGTGGGGGTTTCTAAGCTACGGTAATCTCCGGTCATAATAGAAGCTACCGTAATCCGGGATACTGTATGAAAAACTAGTCGTGGCTGTTCCAATTCCAATTTTGATAACCTTGTCTAGCTGTATATAATATCATAGTTATACAGTATACGCTAGATGTCGTGCCGAAAACGTGCCGAACTAGACCAACTTCCAAAATTGAGATTTTTAAACGATCAAAATATGAAAATGAATAGATCTCGATGAGCTCTACACGATGGAATAGGTTTCGCTTGCTTTGGTTAGATAAGAACAGAGATTGGCTACTTTAAGCCCTCTAAGTTGGTCCAAGTCTAACAAAATCGGTCAAAAACTAGTTCATCGTGTAGAGTTCGTCGAGATCTATCATTTTCATTTTTTGATCGTTCAAAAATCTCAATTTTAAAGGGAGTTATAGTTCGGCGCGTTTTTGGCACAATGACAGGCTACTGTAGTATCTAGATAAGACGTTTTTTGAAGAGGGGCACGTTTTCGGCACCTAGAAACTACTCAAAATCATCCTTAACTTTTTTCAGCCGGTTGCGACTACTCGTCAACCAAAAAAAGTCAACTGGCCGCCCATCTCCGTACTCACATGGCCGTCCGTGCCCATCTCTGCAAAATCTGCGGTCGCGGATTCATTGAGAAGTCTCATTTGGTCCGTCACGAACGGATTCATCTGGAGGAGAAGCCATTCAAGTGTGATCAGTGTGAATATGCGTCGAGTCGAAGGGATAAGTTGAAGGTGAGTTCTTAGCTGAGTATCAAACGTTTAATACTCAGCCAAGAGCAGTAGGGCACGTTTACTGACATTTTTTCCAGGAGCACATCATAAAACACCATAACAACGACGTAATGAACGTCCAAAAAACGCAACGTCGAAAGTACAAGAGAGCGCGAATGCTCGCCGCGGCGAACACTGTCATCAACAATCCGGACGTCCTGTTCCGACCGATCACCTCCGACGACGCGGTTAGCAATTGGCAGGCGAATAACGATTTCTCGGCTTACTCGCCGACTCCGAATGACTACGGAGCAACGGGATATGCTAATCAATCCCCGCAGAGAGCTTATTCCGTAGTTCACCCATCTCAACATCCACAACATGTTCAATCACCTGGATGTATGTCGATGATGAATGTTCCGCTGAGAGATCATCATCCAATGCAACAGGATTCTCCCGGGAGGTCTACTGTGGATAATACACATGGAGTTTTGATGACGCCGAATTTAGTGATGAGGTATTGCTTTTTTTTTTGAATTTGCTTTTTAGTAGCGTGCCGGAAATGTGCCAAATACGTGAGGGAGAAAAATCTAATTTTTTGAAAATACCTTAGCGTGCCGGAAACGTGCCGGACTCTAATACAATTTTAATTTCAATATTCCGACTAGATCAAAGAAAAAAAAAACGATTCTAGAATATATTGGTTTTTAGAAACGTGCCGAAAACGTGCCGGATTATAACTCCCTTTGAAATTGAGATTTTTAGACGATCAAAAATGGAAATGGTAGATTTCAACTAGTTCTACACGATGGACTAGGTTTGGAACGATTTGGTTGAGTTTAAACGGAGTTAGACCACTTCAAGCCGTTTAACGCAGTCCAAGCTCAACCAAAACGTTCGAAACCTAGTCCATCATGTAGAACTCGTCAAAAACTATCATTTTCATTTTTTTATCGTTTAAAAATCTCAATTTTAATGGGACGGTCCGGCACGTATTTGGCACGCTACTAAAAATCTAGACGTTCTGGAGGTGTTTTTAACTAAAATATCGAAATTAGAAAAAAATTAGGGCCCGGCACGTTTCCGGCACGTTAGGGTTTTTCAAAAAATTAGAGAGGTTTTACTCCCGCACGTTTTTGGCACGTTACTAATTCTAGGTCATTTTAGAAAATTATTTTTTTTCGAAAAACTGTGTTTTTTTTAAATCGCTGAAAGCAAGCTGGCAAGCTCCACCCACTTTAAGCCAAAAATTATTATTTTATTTTTTCTAGATCCCCGCACAATCGAAGCGCCGTTCAACCCCAATACAACATGCAATCCACATCGGACTCTATCCAACAACAACAACAACACAATCGCCCGTTCTCACTTCCAACCTACGATCAATTGAATATGGTTCAAGCGCAGGCGCAACTTCAACAGCAACAACAACAGATTCCTGGAAATCCAGAGAATCAGAATCACTCGTGGAATCAATGGAATGGACAGTAATCATTAATCTGAGAATATATATATATATATGTCACTTGAAATGTTTCACTTTTTAACAAAATTATAATAATTTAAGATTTTAAGATTTGGTTGTAGTCTTTTTTATATATTTATTCTAATTGCATTTATTCTTGTAATATATGTTTGATCTCCTCCTCCTCCCCTTTTTCCAAATTTTTTTCTTTTATCAGTTTGCCTTGCGGTTAATAAAAAGGGGTTACGAAACGAATCATTTTCTCCTTGCTCACTCTTAAATTATGAACTGTGCTCTTTTTTGATAAGAAAAAATTTTATGAGGTTTTTATGTTTGTTTATTTATTTTGGGTTACTGTAGATTGTGATATTTGGTGTACCTCTAATTGTATTGCACCCATTTTTTATCGAAAAAAAAGGATACGGTAAAACCTCTATTAGAATTGCATGCAATACTATTAGAGGGGAGTTTTTAAGGTTACCTAGTCAGACGGGGGCAGTAGTATTAGAGGTGGATAAATTAAGTTTTTAGTAAAATTATTAAATACAGAATCTCCGATTAAGGATGTCAAAAGGGAAGAAGCAGTTTTGAAACAGTAAAAATTTTTTGAACGGAATTTTAAAACTTTCGAGGTCAATAGCAGTGTTGCACGGAATTCCGAGTTACGAGAGTTTTTCCACTTCCGTTTCCGTGTTCCGCGTTCCGAGATTTTCAAAACTCGACTTCCGTACAACACTGGCCACTAGTAAATTTTTGAAAAATTTGAAATTATTTTTTTTCGGTTTTAATGACTTTTCAAAAAAAGAGTCGATTTCAATTTTAGTTGATCCGGATTTCGTTATTATGTCCGTTCTATACAGTTCCTCCAAATTTTATGACTGAAAATGCGAAACGCATTGGAAAAGTTTTGTTAAAAAATGATATATCTCGGTTCTAGTCATAGCTATCAAAAAGTTGTCAACTAATGAAATGTAGCCCTCATTAAGAACTGAATTTCTTTAGTTGACAACTTTTTGTTATGTCGCATGGGAACCGGGGAGATATAAGCGCTAAAAGCTGCATCAGAAGAAGCGCAGAGAAAAAAAAACCTCGACTGTCTGTGTTGAAAATTTGAAGGCACGTATCTCGCCTGTCTTACGAGCTATCAAAATATGGTCAACAAGCGGAATGTAGCCCTTTTTAAGAGCTACATTTCATTAGTTGACAGTTTTTTTATAGCAATCACGGGAACCGAGATATGAGCGTTTGAAGAATCAGTGCCACTTTTATGCATTTCTTAGCACGCAATTTCGAACGCTTATATCTCGCCTGTCTTACGAGCTACCAAAATATGGTCAATTAACGGAATGTAGCCCTGGTTAAGAGCAATATTTCTTTAGTTGACAACTTTTTGATAGCTATGATGGGAAATGAGATTTACCCTGACAGAGAGCGACCAAAAACAGGAGGATCGGATTTGATCGTGTTCCAGAATATATACGAGTATTGTGAAACCGAAAATTAATTGATCACTCGTGTTTTTTTCTATGAAAAGTAAAACGATTCATCTAATATTCATAATCTGGACTAAATTTTTTTTTCGCTGTTGCAAATTAGTATTTTTTGGATAGTTACTGTTAATTAGTCATTTTATTGTCGGTTATGAAAACCCTGAACCCCGCGAAATTCAAAACGTTCCCTGTTTCCTACTAACTTATAGAAAACGAAAAAAAACATATTGATGACTAATACAATCACTTATTCACTTTTTTGTCGAAACATTTTAAATATTTTTTTCGTCGATGATTAAAGGAAATGATTCTATCTCACAGTAAACCAGACTTGCACAAATCCGGGCCGGCCCGTCAGCCCGGCCCGGCCCGGCCCGGATTGAGCCCGGCCCGGCCCGGCCCGCGGGCCAGGGCCGGGCCGGGCTGAGAAAAGTCAGGGCCCGGCCCGGCCCGGTGGGCCCGGATTTGGATTTTTGCTGTTGCAGCGTGAAATTTTTTTGAAGAAATTTCAATATTTTCAAAACTTCCTTCATCAAAACTCATTTTTCTTTTTAACAATTTTTTCGTTTTGCTCAAAAGTCTGTTTTCGAAATCAGAATTCACTTTCTGAAGCTTAAAAAAAAATTTTGAAAACATTTTTTGACCCGGGCCGAACCGGGCCGGGCCGGGCCGGGCCGGGCTGGAAAAATTCTGACTTTGGCCCGGCCCGGCCCGGCCCGGCCCGGCCCGGCCCTGTGCAAGTCTGCAGTAAACACAAGTCTATGAAACTGTAATTTTTTTTTCAAAACTACCGTACTACCTTATCCATGAGCCAAGTTTTAATAGAAAAATTTCGAAAAAAAAATCATATCAACCTTCCGCTATTCAAACCAATCCAAAAAAAAAGGGTGTGCCCAGGTACAGTATACCTAATCAGAAATCATATTCTTTCGCAATAACATACTTTTGAATTCAAAACCGTCATTAACTTCTTAACTTCCTTCTTTTTTGACAGCTAACGCCCGAAGCTCCGCCCCCCTATGATCCCGAATGTTCCATAAGAGAGAGTATAAGAAGCCCAATCGGCTAGAATCAATTCACTTCACTTTTTCTTCTTTTCACAAACGATCTAATTCCCTTCATTTAATTCTTCTTTAAGAATGGTCAAAACAGCTGTTGTTTTCACTGATGGCGCTTGCGTTAATCAAGGCTCATTCAATCCTCGTGCTGGCTATGGAGTCTATTGGGGAGACAGTAAGCATTTAAAAAAAAAAAAATTCGGTTCCAGACCATGAAAACAATCGAAGCGGCCGAGTCGACGGACTGCAGGACAGTAACCGAGCGGAACTTCATGCCGCTCATCAGGCCATCAAAACTGTAAGTTCCAAAATTGTTTAGTTTTGATGGCCTGATGAGCGACACGACTTATCCGCTTTTTCTAGGCCATCAATCAACACTACGATTCCATTGAAATCCACACGGACTCGGACTACGTTCGTCAGGCGGTTAATGGAGCTTCCGGTTTCGCGAGGTTAGTTTTTGTTTTCTTTTTTAAAATTATTTTATTTAACGAATTAGTTATTCTTAATTTCAGCGCCGGCCAAAACCGTGATTTAATGCAATCAATTCATGATTTGACGCGTCAAATCAAGGTTACTGTCGTCCACGTTCAAGGCCATTCTAATCATCATGGCAATGTGGAAGCCAACCGGCTTGCTAGAGAGGGAGCCAAGCAATAAGGATGGTCCCGGGATTTGTGGATTTATTGCACTGTTAATTTTTTTTTTAAATAAAATTTTATATGAAAATCTTGCTTGGGGTAAGAGCCAACTAGTCGATGAAAATAATTTTTTTAAATAAAATAAGGTAGGATCAGTAAATATTTCATGTACCAAATTTATAAATGTCCATGCAAAATTTTTTGTTTTAATTTGGCAAACATTAACTCTAATTTCTCGATTCCGGGTTCTGCAGAATAAAAATCTGAGTCACAGTTGCTTCTAGAAGATTCTTTCCAATTTCTCGTTATCATCAAAAAATTCATTTAAAAAATCATAACATGTTATTTCCAAATTTCGCCTGGTTTCGAATTCTTATCAGAGAAATATAAGAAAGTGACTAATTTTAAGGAAATGTCAATCAACATAATTACATCAAAGTTCTTAACCCCAGACATTTTAGCATAGGTACGAGAGAAAAAAGCGATTTAACTTGGTTCCCATCAGAGCTACAAAAAAGTTGTCAACTAATAAATTGTAGCCCTTATTAAGAGCAATATTTTATTAGTTGACAACTTTTTGATAGCTAATCTAGGAACCCAGATATAAGAGTTTAAAATTAGCTGACCTCTGGACATCCTTTTTGGAGCGTGCAACTTCAAACGCTTATATCTCGGTTCCTATTAGAGCTACAAAAAAGTTGTCAACTAAGATATTGTAGCCCATATTATGACCAACATTTCATTAGTTGACAACTTTTTCATAGCTAATCTAGGAACCGAGGTATAGACGTTTTAAAAAAGCACACCTCCAGACACCCTTTTCCGTCGAGCTCTGTCCAAGAATTAAGTGGTCTCTGTGATGTCCTAAGAGCCGAATACCGATTTATCTTCAAATTTCTGGTTTTGACCAACTAAATTGATAAAATGTCTTATGACTTTAACAGGAAATCGAAACCGAAAATAATATTTAAAATCGGGTTATTATGAAAAAAAATTTTGAATTCGAAAGATTCAAAATATAAAACACGGAAATTATTTTTTTCAGACAAGCCAAAAAGTACATTCTCATTAAAATAAGTCTCCAGCGATTAGCTAACACCCACTTCCTTATTTTTATTCTCATTTTTATTTTTCTGAAAACTATACTTCAGCTTCCGTCATGTCGCTCATCTCTGAAATTAAAAATTTCATTCAAATTCTCGTTTTCGTCTTTTCTTTATTCGTTAACTCAATTTTCATTCTCCTGGTTATCAAAGAATCCCCAAAGAAATTAGGAAACTACAAATACCTAATGATCTACTTTTCGGTGATTTCTATTATTTTTTCGATTATGGATTTTATCGTTCAACCTGTAAGTTACGTCAGTCTCGTATATTGCCTTGTGAACGGCTGCAACTTTGCGTGCGGGTAGCCCAGGTGGTAAGCAGCGCGAACTTGGGTCGGCTTACCCTGGTTCAACTCCGCCAGTGGCAGCTTAATTTTTTTTTCTTCTTAATATCAGTGATCTAATAAAATTACAGTACATCCATAGCCACGGTGCTTTCTATGGTCTCTACATGGATTTAAAAAACCATTTTTTGGAGTCCTACCCAAATATCGCTTTCATAATGGCTGCTTCCCTGACAGGATGCTTTGCCGCGACAATTTATTCAATTGCGATCAATTTTATTTATCGATTTTTCGCGCTTGAAAGGTAAGAATTACTGTAGCAAGGATTCTATAAGCTTCTGTTCCAGAGAAGGTCGTCTTCGATATTTCTCCAATAAACGTCTTATATTCTGGATGATGATTCCTATCTTAGTTTTCTGTCTATTCCTTACCAATAACTTTTTCTTTTTCCGAATAGATCCAGAAGTCAGCGAATACATGCGTTCTAATTTAATGGATGCTTTTGATATTGATATAGATAGATCCACTTCAATAGTTTGTCTCTACTGGAGAACTAATGAATACGGTAGCTTATATTTAAGTATCAAAGATCTAATTGGCTCTTTTATTCTTAATAGTATCGTGGTAAGTTGGTATCTAAGAATTCCCTAAAGAATTTGATGTCAGAGTATGGCGTTGGGTATTATTATGTACTTTGGATCGAAGAGTTATACTAAGGTTAAGGAATTGATAGCTAAGGGAGAGTCAGAGTATTCAAGGAGACTTCAAACTCAACTTTACAAAGCTTTGGTTGCTCAGGCAAGCTCCAAAAAGGTTTTTCAATCCAAAAGTATTTTTTTCCAGATTTTTATCCCAATTGTGTTTCTATTTATACCAATTGGATCCTTAATCTATTCCCCGTTATTTGGAATTGATCTTGAGTGGGCTAGCCTAATTGTCACTTTCCTATATTCTTTTTATCCCGCAGTTGATCCGATTCCTAATATTATTATGGTGGATGAGTATCGAAACGCTTTTTGTAGTTAGTTTTTTGGATCAGTTAGAAAAAAAATTAAAAATAATTTCAGATTTCTTCCGTAGAGCTTTATCCAAGAATCAAGTGGTCTCCGTGGTTTCTTATGATCTTAATGCTGATAATTTGTGATATATTTTGTTGATGTGCTTAAAAAATGACCGTTCTATTCAAAATGAAGTGCACTGCAATTGAAACTGTTAATACATGAAAACAATGAAACAGTAATTCATAAAGATTTCATTTAGAAAGAGTCTAGATAGCTTACGTTTGATATTCAGTCAACGAAATTAAAAGGGAACAGGTAAGCTACAGTAGGGCGTGATTGCATTCTTAGCATAAGTACCAAAGTTGTAATTCCGAGTTCCGACTTCCGCTTAAAAAATTTACTTCATTACATCTCTGGTAAGTACCACGAAATGAAAATCCGGAAAATGGGGCTCGGAAGTGGAAGTAATTTTTACGAAAATCGGAATTCCGGGCAACACTGGTAATTAACAAAGTGTGATCCCATTGAAGCACTCAACCTTCATAGTACGAAACATCTCCAGTAACATTTATCAAAAAACTTTCACTTTCACAACGACCTTCTATTAACTATGAAACAGAATTAATTAAAAAGTTAGAAAAGTTCATTTTCTCTGATAATCATCAAAACAGATTTTTCAAGCTAGACAAAAACTGAAAACATCAATTAAAATGAGTTCTTGTTATTCACTTTACACCCAAAATTATAAAAATTCGAGAAATAACAAAAAAAAAAGGCAGACTTTCTCATTCTGTTCCCCGACTTCTTTCTAAAAAATGAGCTCTTTCTCAGCTATCAAAAACTGTGTTATCTGTATTTCTTTCATTTTCTCTCTCATTACAAATAGCCTTTTGCTATTCTTAATCATCAAAAAATCCCCGCCAAAACTTGGAAATTACAAACATCTTATGTGCTATTTCTCTCTTCTATCTACGGCTTTTGGAGTAATGGATTTCGTGGTGAAACCCACTGTCTACAGTGTTGACAGTTTAGTAGTGATAATGGATTTGGAAGATACTTGGTTGGAGGGTCATCAGAATGTTGCGATGGCTTTATTGGGTACGGTAGTTAGTTTTAAATGGGTTTCAGATGCAGTTTTACATTGTTAGCATTTTTTCATTTGAAACTTTATCACAAAAATGTATCTAAATGATATGAAATTTGTGTCAAGATCGAATTTTAATTTTTATGAACACCAGACCGTGTACTCCTCACGGACAAGTTCAATTTCGTGGAAATTAAAAAATTTACTTGTCCACGAGGAGTACACGAACACCATTTTTGAAGCATTTAGAGACAAATTCGTGAAAAATTCTCAACTGAAAAAATTATCAAAAACTGCATAAGAAAATGCACTAAAAATATCTTCACTAAAAAAATACCGTTATGAAAGTTAAGGAAATTAGGAATAATTTTAGTACAGTGTTCCGACGATCATTATGAGTTTTAGGAGCTGCCGCTGGATCTCTGCACACAGTCATCTACGCAATTTGTATCAATTTCATATTCCGGTTTTTTGCGATTCAACGGTAAATTTCACGGTTACTGTAACCAAATTCTATTAATTTTTTTAAAACAGGGAAGGTCGCCAACGCTATTTCTCCGGAAAACTTCTCTATATCTGGATGGCTTTTCCATTGTTTATGGGAACTATAACAGCAACAATATTCATGTGTTTAGGACCAAATGATTACATGACAAGTCAATTCCGAGAAAACTGGAAAAATGTTTTTGATATTAATATCGATAAGACAGTTTATTCAGGATGCATGTATTGGATGACAGATGAAAATGGGAATAGATTTTTCAACTTGAAAAAAACTTTTTGGATTGTGATTTTAAATTTATTCATGGTTATCACTTTTAGTATAATTGGGTATTTCGGAGTGAAAAGTTATCTTAAAATCAAGGAATTGATTTCTCATGGGGAATCCGAGTATTCGAAAAGACTTCAAACTCAATTGTATCATGCTCTGGTTGCTCAGGTTAGCCTTTTCTAGGTTTCCAAAATTTCTATCTGATTTTTTCAGACCCTTATCCCATTAATCTCTCTATTCTTCCCTGTTATCATCTTCTTCATTTGCCCACTAGTTGGTTGGAGTATTGAATACGGTAGCTTGTCGATTGGATTACTCTGTGCAATATATCCAGCTATTGACCCAATTCCAGCCATTTTTCTGATTGATGATTATCGAAATGGTTTCTTGAGTTGGTTTAACTGTGGTTTTGATAGCTAATCAATGGAAATTACAGATTTTTTTCGAAGGAAGAGTCAAGTGACAACTGTCTCGACATATGACGCCAATTTGAATAGTTCTTGAGGAATTGAATTAAAAATAATATTGTTAGGAATTGCCTGAGCGATAAATGAATAAATTTTTCTTAAAATAAATTTTGATCTTGAAACAAGAATTTTTTAATTTTATAAAAGTAAGGGAATAACGTTTTTAGAGTACTGTATTCTGAAGCTATCAAAAAATATTTAGGGAGCCCATGAAGATAATTAAATCTAGCTTAGCTTAAGCCAGTGTCCCTGTCACTTTTCAATTCACGGATGAATGAAGTCATTTTTTAAACTGGCTTATTTTACAAAGTTTTTGAAGCTGATCATTTTTGCAATTGAAAGATTTTCACGAAATTGCCTCCGAAGGGCAGAAAACGCTATGGAAGAGTTTTCACGGGAACTCGGCCAGCGCTTTTAGCGTTGCAGAAGTTTCACTGCACAAAATCGATATTTTTACATTTATCTGACTTTTCCAATGTTTTTAAACTGGTCCAAGTGGTCAATTTACATATTTTTTGCTCTGATCTCCGTTGATATTGTTCTTCTTTTAATCCCTGTGATTACTTTTCGCAATAAATATATATATATATATATATATATATATATATATATATATATATATATATATATATATATATATATATATATATATATATATATATATATATATATATAAAAGCGAAATTCAAATGAAAACACCTTGAAATGACGCGCCACAACGTTAAAAACGGTGGCCGAGTTCCCATGAAAATTCTTCCATTTTAAACTGGCGTTTTCTGCACTTCGAAGGCGATTTCGCGAAAAATTTCAACTACGAAAATGATCAGCATGAAAAACTGTATCTGAAATTGAAAATTAAAATACTGGCTTCAGTCCTCCTTTGAGCTAGTCATGTAGACCATTTTTTGGTTTCAATCTCGACACATTTCATCAAATTTCCAAGTCTAGACTATTCCAAAAAACCAGGAACAATAACAGTAATTATTTGAAGTTCCGGTTATACATAAACCCCTCATTTTTCTTTCTCTGAAATCAAAACACGTCTGTATATAAAAAAGCTTTCTTTTCCCCTGCTCCTTTCCAAAAATGAACCAATTTTCCTCAATCAAAAACGTCATCCTTCTTGTCTCTCTCTTTTTCTCTCTCTTAAATAACACCATTCTTATCCTTCTAATCATCAAAAAATCGCCTCCAAAACTTGGAACTTATAAACATCTCATGTGCTATTTTTCTATCCTTTCTATGGTTTTTGCATTGTTAGAAGCGGTGGTTCAACCGTCAGTTTTTAGTAAGGATAGTTTCGTGATGATAATGGAATTGGATGGGTCTTGGCTGGAAAGCCATCGGTCAATTGCCTTGTTCTTATTGGGTATCTATCTGAAAATGGTTGATCATCAAAAGAAAAAAAAATGTATTTTCAGCTTGTACATCTGGCTCTTTTGTAGCCACAACTTACGCGATATCTGTTAATTCCATTTTTCGGTTTTTTGCAATTCAAAGGTAATTTTTTTTTAGATACTTTAATATTACGGCACCCTTAGCTTATTAAAATAACTACAGTACCTCACAAAATTTAGGGAAGGCCGTCAACGCTATTTCTCTGGAAAACTCCTTTTACCATGGATGATTGTACCTTTATTAATGGGAACGGTATCGATAATAGTGATCGGATCACTAGGTCCCAAGGAAAAAATGAATGAAAACTTGAAACTGAATTTGGTAGATTTGGATATTTCAAAAATAGTTTATACTGGATGTTTATACTGGAAAATTGACGAGAATGGAAATAAGTTTTTCAATTTTCAAGATACTTTTGGGATTATCATCCTGAATTTTCTTATGATTATTCCATTGGCTATCATAGTTTATTACGGTTTGAAAAGTTATTTTAAAATCAAGGAATTGATCACTCATGGAGAATCGGAATATTCGAGAAGACTTCAAACTCAATTGTATCATGCTCTCGTTGCTCAGGTTACTGTAACAAGTGTTTTTTTTTAATATATAAATTTTCAGACCCTTATCCCTTTAATCTGTCTATTCCTCCCCGTCACTATCTACTTCATTAGCCCTATATTAGGAATAAGTTTGGAATACGGTAGTTTTATATTTGCTATTCTCTATGGAGCATTCCCGGCACTTGACCCAATTCCAGTTATTTTTTTGATCGACGACTATCGAAATGGTTTCTTGAGTTGGTTTAATTTGGTCTTGATAGTTAATTGAGAAGAAAATTTCAGATTTTTTTCTTCGGAAGAGTCAAGTGACTGCGGTGTCGTCATATGATGCTTAGGGATTCGAGGGAAAAATAGATATTATTTTTGAGAAAAATCAATTTTCTGTTTTGCTTCCTGTACTTTAGTAAAAAAAATTTCTGTGAAAATAATAAAGCTAATTAAAAATAGTTGGACGTCTTAAAATGCATGTTAATTCTTAGTTAGTCCCCCTTTAAGGATTCGAGGCAAACATAACAATTATTTTTCAAAATAATTTTCTGTTTTGCTTTGTGTACTTTAGAAAGATTTTTCTGTGAAAATAATAAAAATTTAAAAATAGTTGGACTTCTTAAAATGCATGTTAATTCGATTTTTTGACTAGATATTAAGCTGGAATTCTGATAGTGATCATCCTACTGGATTAGACAGTTAAGTTTTCAGAAAATTTAAGGAACTAATGAAACAGAAAAAAACCAGAAGATCAGTGTATACATATAAGCAAATGTTTTATTTCTGACGCGATAGGTGTAAAATTTTTCGACATCAAAATTGGATACATGCTCAACGCGGCGCGTTCATTTGACACGATGAGTTCATTCTGAAATACATTGGTAATTAATTATTACTAGGATATGCATCCTCACCTGACATTGATCCCAATGAACCAGATAACAAACGATTAGAATTCGATCTAATTATTCGATTTCCCACTTGAAAGTTGCCCATTGACGATCATTTTCTTCACAAGGAAAACATATCGTTGGTCCTTCGTTCTTCACAACATAATAACGGAGCGCCGTCCTTTCTCTATACTGTTTGAAACTGTCCACAATTATTCGATGAAAATCATTAGCAAAGCTAAGAAATTCAGGAATTAGTATCTGAAAATGTTTAAAGTTTTTATTGCTTACTTACTATGAAAGAGGCTTGCAAAACCTTAACGTAATTTCATTGCCAATTTTGGAGATTTTTACTTGGCAATAAATGGGAAAGTATACTTGCCGCTAGTTGCCTTTTTTAGGAATTTCAAAACTGCACTCTTTTCAAAATTAACACACAAATAAGTATTTATAGTGATCTAATGACGCCTTTCTGGGCTAGTTGTTAAAAGAAGGGTAAGGAGACACAGAGAAAAAGACCAATGTTTGATCAAACAAAGGAAAATGTTCTAAAAATAATATCTTTTTTTATTTAACTACTGAATTAAATGAAAATTTAAAATAAAAATTTAAAACTCACTTTTTGATGTTCATTTCGATAATATAAATTAAATAAAAGCAAATAAAAAAAGTCTTCAATCAAAAATCAATAAACCAGGCAACCAGCCAGTAGGTCGACGAAAGAGAGAAATGACAATTCGAGCAGCCAAAGTTGACGAGTGAGAGAGAACGAGACGCAGAGATGGGGTAAGAGTAAACAAACCTTGGAGAAGAAGAGCGGGTGCTGATGTGTTCCTTGAAGATGTGTCAAAAAACATTTCATCAGTTGACACTTTTTTGATAGCTCTAAAGGGAACTGAGTTATGACCCTTAGAACTTTGCTCCTATAAAAATGATTACTGTAACTAAAGAAACGTACGGTAACAAGCCAAGGCACTGGATACAAGTACAAGGAGAATCGTGGTTTTGAGTTTTTTCTTAACTATCTTAAGATGCTTTTTCTTGACAATTCTTATAGAAAAATCATGAAAAACGACGAAAAACAGATTGAAAACGAAAAAAAAAGGAATAATTCTCGCTGAAATGTAAAATTCACTTGTCCGTGTGGAGTACACGCGCTCCACCTCTGCGTTTTCTCGGCCGGGGGACTAGCGGCCAGGAAAATCAACTCTTGATTTTTGACGCCATTTTTCAGCCCTTTAAAGGCGATTTCGTGAAAAATTTCGATTGGAATAATGATCACCGTAAAAAACTGTACCAGAATATGCAATAAAAAATAGTGACGTTAGTCCCCCTTTAAGGATTCGAGGCAAACATAACAATTATTAGTAGTGGTTAGGGTGGCTTTTAAACCCACCCCGACCCCTCAAAAGGGGGCGGGGCATGTTTTAAAAGGCCACCCTGATGAGGCAGGAGCCGTCTAACCGTCTGCGTCTCCGAGGGGGAGAGATCTCTCGTCACCCCATTCGCGCCCCACCGTACCTGTCCCCTTTTTTCACCTGTGCCACGTGGCATCCCTTTGATCTTGCCGCCTTTCTCTGCGTCTCTCACTCTCTCACCATGTGAGGGACAGAAAAATGCAAGTGCGCTCCTCTGATATTTCTTTTGCTCATTAATTGTACATTTGTTACACATTTAATAAAACAATTGTTACACATTTTATGATCATTTATTGGGTGAAAAAATTTGCAAAAAAAACCCAACAAGATTAAAAAATTGAAAAAATTATAAGAGGCATACGTGGTTAATGACTGGCTAGACCTCTATTCTTCCTTTGCGTCCTGGTCCTTTTCGAGACGTTTCTTAAAGTGCATGAGGCGATGATTGAAGTAGTGTGTTCTTCTTTGCTTGTTGAAGCTGGCACGACATATTTTACACATTGAGACTTCTGAAAAATAAAACAACTAGTTATTTTTAACATTTTTTGAAAAAACTTACGCAATTGATGGTGTTCGGCGTTCACCTCCACAACTACCAGCTTACGATTGATAGCAAGACAGTCGTAGCACAAATGGAAGATGACAACTTTTTCATCAAAAATGTACTTGGGTTCGAGGACGGCATCTTTGTTTTGCGGATAAGTGAGATCCTTGCATTGTTCAACCATTAGCTTCTAAAACATGAAAGAAATAAAACAATATCCTTCTTTTGGACACAACTCACTCTTTTCTTTTGTATAAACGTTTCCTCATCAACAGATTCTTTTTGGTTTTTAACAGGATTAGCAGTGTCTTCAACCAACGGCATTGTTTTCTTAGCAACAACAGAACGTTTCAACATTTTTTCTGCAATTGTTAAATTGAAAAAAGCACAAAAATAGACGAGAAAGAAAATAGGTTATCTTGATGAACAAATTCAAATAATCCAAATACCCTCCATATGATACTACACTGCTATTGAGCATTCATGTCAAACACCTGTCGTCAAATTTTACAGAAAACACTGTTATGTAACATATACTGATTAATAATTCAAGGGGTGTCTGTCATTTTGTACATAGCGGTTTATAAAAACATTCCAAATAACAGCAATCATCTGTCGGTAAAACAAAAAGCACTGTTATGCAATACGGTTTTACTAATTATTAATTCAAAAATACACACTACAAACGACCAAAAACACTGTTATGTAGCAATAATTTATTAGTTCAATAATAAAAAAAAGGGGTTACACAATTTATTAGTTGAGAAGGAACAACACATTTTCAATAGTCAGATTTTTAGAGGGAAAGTTATTAAATGATGCTATCTATAATCGGGTTACGCATAGCATCCAAGGCAAATATCTGATCAAACTCTCCATACACGATACAATAGAGTCTACCAGCCGGTGTAACCTTTTTGAAATTAAGGCGAACGCTGACATTTGTTTGGCGAACCAATTCAAATAGGGAATTGTCTTGAGCAACCGGACTGAGCTCTTGGCACCCTTTTTTTCACACAAGTCACTACTTTTTCTGTCGGCTCTAAAAGACAAAGACAGAAAAAGGTGTGACGTAATCGCTATGTTCAGACGAAATAATTCTCTTTTTTTACAATCATATGTTTAAATGATATTGTTACGTTTGGTAGCAAAACTACTCCACTGGACACTATTATGGAAAAGTAATAATAAATGATGAATGAGTAATATAACCGAGAGCTGATAATGTGAGAATTACTAAGGCATCCGAAACAAAACATGAAGCAGACCCAAGTGGCCATATTTCCAATAGAGTTGTTTTCATGGAAGTTTTTTTCGTTCAGTTTTCTACCAAGCTTATTCAAACTTAAATTGAAGATATTAGATTTAAAAAATATATTAAAATTACTTGGCTAATAATGGTGGTCTCGTTCAATCTGGAGAACCGCTATAAGAAATGCTCACAAAATGGCATGAAAGAAGAAGAGAGCTTTTCGCTTGCTATAATTTTGGTGATTCATTAAATTAACACATTTTTACAGAAGCACTGTTATGTAACACACGTATAGTGATTAATAATTCAAGCGCACCCCGAAGCGACTTATAAAACATTCTAATTAACATTATCAATCATCTGTCGGCAAGTCGCAACAAACACACTGTTATGTAACACGGTTTTACTAATTATTAATTCAAGGGTACACACAAACAACCAATGAACGCATATCAAATCATCGGTCGGCGAGTCGCCACTAAAACATTGTTATGACACATTGAATTATTAGTTCAATAATATAAAAATGGGTTACAAAATTATTATGAGAAGGAACAACACATTTTCAATAGTCAGATTTTTTAGAGGGAAAGCAAGAGCGTTTGAGTTATTCCAACTTCAAAGAGAAAAATTATCAATTCGTTTACAGCAACGCTGACATAATTCGATTTGTAAATTTGCACCATCATAAGTTGCTTTCTCTTGACACAATTTACAGAAGAACACACAAACAAACCGCTCCATTCTGTTCATAGATTGCGCTTTGTCTTCTGAAAAAACATTTTGATTAATTTAAGAAAAAGAGTGAAACAAATATACTTTTTATTTCAGATTTTTTAGTCCTCTTGCGGGATGTCTTCTTTTCTTTTACAGGTTCACCAGTCATTTTAATCATTTGTTTTCCTTTTGTAGCTGTAGTTTTTACCGTAATCGTAGATTTATCACCCCAATTTTCTCTTTTGTCCCCCGCGCTTTTTCCATTCGCAAATGTTGGTAAAACAGTAGAAGACTCTTGATTCATTTTCACATCTACAGTTTGTCCTTGATCGGGGAAAAAATAACCAGCAGACGGATAGGTTGTCTCATATGATGGATCACGCATGTCGGTAAAGTTAATCATGCTTGTGAAAGCCGCATCATTATGCGGTAGAGCAGCTGTAGTAGCGGGGGAAGGGTCAAGGTAAAAGTATGGAGGTGGTAACGGCATTGTAAAAATGTAGAGAGAAGAAAAAATAATCACCACACCAGAAGGTTGAAATAATTTAGAATGAGCAGTTGCAGGAAAAAAGTGGGCGGGGCTTGACGATCAGGAAGAATGGAGTTTTATATCAAAAAGTATTTTTTCCTCCAAATCAACTTTGACAGAAAAAATTTTGAGGAAAACGGATGTCTCTCCTTTTCTTCCACCCACCACATTTATTAACTTACCAGTAATATCTTTTTTTTCACATTTATTCAAGCATCAATATAGACCACATTCTACCTTTTTATTTGAAAATATAACAACACCGAAACCCACGATCACACGTAATCTCGAAAAAAGCGAGATGAAGGGTGGTCATTGTAAGCAGTTTTGATTCACCATTTCAAGGCTCGATAACGGTCTACACCATTTTCGACAACTATCGATATTCATGATTTTTCTGGTTTGATAGTATTCCGGTTTGATAGTATTCTATTGACACACAGGCTCTACATATGGTTTTACCCATTCTCAACCGTATCTCTTAGCCGACATTATGTTTTCTCCTATTCAGTCTATTTTCAGTTTGCTGACGAGAAAACGCCATCCACTCAACCCTATTTTTCAAACCTAGTAAGTCTATCTGAATATTTTTCCTACAGTGCATCCAAAAATCACCATTTTTTCAGCATCTCTCTCCCACTCTCTTGGCGATTCAGACGGTTAGAGACCACCTCAAAACGCTTTACAAACTGCAGATCTGGAGGAGACGCCGCCGAAACCCTTTTTACTGCATCACATTCATACGTAAGTTTTCTAAAGCTTCCTATCAAAAAATTGTTTTTTCAGAAAAACATCTAACTTCCCATCCTCCTCCCTCAATTTCTCAACTGCTCATTTTTTCTTTTTTTGCAAAATTTGAAAATAAATGTTTAATATCCAATCTTGTTTTCTCCGTTCTCGTCTTCATCGTTGTAGTCCTCAGCCAATTTGATTGAAATCTTCCAAGAGTCAAAAACTGACTATTTTGGAAAAAAAGTGGAAAAAAAGTGTTGTCTCAGAAAAAAGGGGACACTCTCGAAGCGCAGGGATACGGTAGATTTTGACGACAGGTGGCCGAAATCATTAATCATTCACAAAAGAGGCGCGTCCAAAAACGCTCTCGAATACACACTTACATAAACCACACCCACTTTCCTTTTCACAATTTGTTTCATTTTATCATTTTTTTCATTAGTGTCCTCTCATTTTATTAGTGCCCTCACCATTTTTTTGCCAGACTCGTTATGGATCTTCTCCCCCTCGATTCCGGAGATGAGAGTGATGATGAGCGTACTACGTCGAGATGGCCAACAGATATGGACATGGATTACCTCAGGCAATTCGTTGACATTCTCGACCCAATCGAGCTGAAAAGTAACACAAACGTTTCGCTAAAGACAAAACCGTGTCGAATCAAGTTCAAAAACCTCGAACAATTGCCAAAAATCATGCCTCTACACAAGCACATTGGAAATTTGTTCGATATTTGTATTCGACACATTTTGGAAAAGTCTGGTGGAAACCTCGAAACAACCAAATTCTGGCTGAATCTCCAACATCCTGGGTACAAGGAACAGGATGGGTTTTGGATTATGCATAAAACATACCAAATGGCCAATGGGCACACTTTGCTGAACACAATCTCCAAACATGTTCAATCAAATGCTGAAATTGGTTTGGATGAAACAATGATGCTGACTATGCGTGTTTTTTCAAACGAGCTCCCAAAACAAATGGTTGGAAAAGGAAATCGGATCCCAGATCAAATTTTGGTGAGTCATACATTTGAAAATGTTTACAAAAACTCATTATAACAGAGAAAGTTTGGTTTAAAAAACCCTATGGTTGTCGGGAATACACACTGTCTAGCCAAAGCTTTTGTCATCGGAATGCATTGGAGTGACATGAATTCTGCTGTGAATGATGTAGCTGAAAAAGAACATGGAAACATTTATAAAAAACTCATTAGAAAAGATGTAAGTTTTTCATTTTTTAACCAATAAAATATTCTAACACTAACAGCGTCAATCTCGACCACGCTACCAATTGGAATTGGCTCAAAAATTGCTTGTCGATGCAAATCTGGACCCAAATCAAGAGGAACACAACATGGAGGATCTTATTCGTCTGGCTGAAAAAAACCCAGAGTATCGTGTTTGTGTTTGGACTCTAGAATTCGGAGTTGCCTTCCCTACTATAGCTTTTGAGAGAAATGAGTACGCACCCGGTCTGATTCCAATGTTCTACGTGGACAACCACTACGAATTTTTTGTTCCGACATGTGCCAATATTAAAGTTCGCTATTGTTTCAAATGCGCAAAGCTTGTTGATCACAATCATTTCAAAAAATGTGAGGCTCGATGTAGAAGGTGTGGTCGGTTTGATTGCGTGTCAGATCCAAAAGTAAACGAATTTTGCAAATCGTGTAATATTTGGTTTCATGGCAAAGCCTGTTACGATGCTCACTTAATATCCCAAAAATCTGGTTCTCTACCCTTTTGCGAAAAATATGAAAAGTAAGTGTTTTTTCTATAACAGAATGCAATAATTTTACAATTTAGATGTACAAACTGTGCCAAAATTGATCGCCGAGATACCTATTCACATGTGCCTCATCGTTGTTTCCACAGAGATTATTGTAGAATCTGTAGACAAAAGATTAGCGGACCCCACGAATGCACACATGCTCCACCAACAGACGCCTATACCCAGAGGATGAAAAAGAAACAAGAGGATTGGGTCATTGTGGTCTACGATTGTGAAAGTGTCGTAAGCAAGACAGCCGAGTACACTGGTAATTTCTCTTTCATATTCTCAAACTGTACACATTTTTATAGGAGCCAATTCTTTGGGTGAAAAGCATGTGGTCAATGCTCTGTCCTATCGGCTATTATGCAGCGAATGCATGGGTGAGGATTGTGCAACATGTGGAGAAACACAATATCTTGCTTACAATTCGGAAGAAGAAACAGTACTAGAACGCTTTGCAAACTTTTTAAAGACAGATGCGCGCATCAAAAACGCTCGGATTATAGCACACAATGGTGGTAGGTGAGTTGTTTAATGTTTATATACCAACAGCAGCATTAACAATTTTCTTAGATATGATCACGTCCTTGTTTTGGAAGAGTTGATGAAAAACGAGCATTTTGGGACCGATTTCATAATGAGTGGAAACACAATCATTTCTGTAACTTTGAAAATTTCTCGCAACAACGAGCTACATTTTTTGGATTCTTGCAAATTTTTACCAATGCCCCTTGCACAATTACCAACCGCGTTCCAGCTAGACAGCAAGGATAAAGGGTATTTTCCGTACATGTTCAACCACCCAGGAAATTATGGTGTTGTGCTACCCACACTACCACCAATCGAATATTATGAACCTCAATACATGAGTGTTAAGAAGCGAAAAGCCTTTGAAAAGTGGTATGCAGACAACAAGAATACTGAATTCAATTTCGATGAGGAAATTAAGAGTTATTGTTTGAACGATGTTCAAATTTTATCAGAGGCCCTGGTCAAGTTTATAAAAGTAACAGATTTTTTAAATGTGTATGAAATGTGTATGAAATGTGTTTAGATGTGTCAACAAGATTTTGGTGGTTGGAACCCCATTCTTCAAACGACAACTCTTGCATCTTTTGTAATGTTCTCGATGAGGATGGACCACATGAAAGACTCTGTGGTTGGATATATCCCTGAGACTGGTTATGTATCGAGAAACAATTCAAAAATCGCTCTAAAGATGCTGCTATGGCTTGAGAGTCAAGACCCGAGTTTGAAGCTACAGCATACGCTTTGTTCGGAAGGCGAGTACGTTGCTAGTTGTGAGAATGGTAGTTTCGCAGTGGATGGTTACAACGAAGCGACCAATGAAATTTTTGAAATACATGGTTGCATGTATCACGGGTGTCCAAAGTGTTATCTTGATCGAGAAAAGATTAGCCCACACGATAAAAGTCGCTGTGTGAGAGAGCTTTATGACAGTACAATGCTCAAAGATGAAGCGTTGCGTAATTCGGGATACAAACTCAACGTCTATTGGGAATGCGAGATCAACGAGCAACTTGTGAAAAATTCAAAAATGGCAACATTTTTCAAAAATGTAAGCAAAAAATGCACAATTTGTGACATAATATATTCTTTTCAGTGTAATCACGCACACCAACTGAGACCTAGACATGCAATGTTTGGAGGAAGAACGCAACAATTCCAAAGTCTTGTCATGGCTGATGAAGACTATTCAATCGAATACTATGATTTTTGCTCCCTTTATCCATACATTAACATAAAGGGTACAGAATATCCTATTGGACCACCTGAACGGATAACTACGTTTTTTGCCCCAATCGAACCAAACCAACCAACACCATACAAGGGGCTCATTTTTTGCGATGTCCTACCACCCAAAAATTGTCCACTCCCCGTTTTACCCTTCAGGGCCAATGGTAAATTGTTGTTTCCTCTTTGCCGCACTTGTGCTGTATCAAAAACCAACAACAGCTGCACTCACACCAAAACAAGTCAACGATACTTGACGGGAACTTGGTGTTACGATGAGCTGAATGTAGCTATTGCGGAAGGATATCAACTTTTAAAATATCATGAAGTATGGCACTGGGCACCAGAAAAATGGTTCAGAGGAGGATTCTTTGAAAGCTTTATGGCACCACTACTCAAGGCGAAACACGAGGCTTCCGGTTGGCCAAAGGAAAACATGTCAGACGTAGAGAGGAGACAACACGTGCAAACGATATACGACAACGACAACGTCTTGATTGAGGAAGCAAACGTTAAGAAAAATCCAGCAATGAGAAGTATGACTAAATTGTTCCTCAATTCCACATGGGGCAAGTTTGCTCAAAACCCGATCAAAACAGAGACAAGGTTTTTCAAAACTGATGAAGGGGCCCGTGTTGTCAACTTTTTCTCCGAGCCTGGATATGAACCAAAAACTTTCAAAGAGTGGGGTGATGATTACGTTTTGGTCTCAAGGCAACCAAGCAAAGATGCTGTGCAGACCTCTCGGAACACCAACATTGTTTATGGTACCCTCACAACTTCAGCAGCACGAGTCATGTTGTTCAAAGCAATGAAGTTGGTAGGAAGCGATAATTTGATTTACTGTGGTAAGTCCTTTTTCTTACTACTTTTTACACTTTGTACATTTTCCAGACACTGACTCTATAATTTTCCGTCAAAAGAGAGATACGAATCCTCTAGGTGGTTTGAGGGGTGAGGCACTTGGTCAATTAACAAATGAGGTTGAACCTGGTTGGAAAATGGTCGAGATTGTTGTTATGGCACCCAAAGTCTATTCATACAAGATGAAAAATGATGCAAACGAAGAAAAGGCGGTGGTGAAAGCTAAGGGAATAACCCTAAACTCGGAGACTTCAGAAATGGTCAATTTTGAATCAATGAAAGAAATTGTGAGTTTTTTCTTAGCGGCGACTTGGGGCACAAGCTTATTTTTAGATGCAAAAAACACTGAGTGGTAAAGAGAAGGAATTCAAAGTGTCACGCATGAGGATGAAACGTGGAACAAACCCCTTGGATGGTCTACAAACAGTCATCGAGACCAAGAGGTTGAGGCCAACAATGGATAAAGGTCTTTTCAATGAGAATGGTGTCTTGATTCCTTTTGGTACCCTCGACAGTGAAATCGAATTTGATTACCCCTATGTTGTTTAACCCATCTTGTAACACTATTCTCTCGATACCATACCCCTTAACGTTGTTTTTTCATCACCTATTTTTTAAATAAATATATAATTACCCACACAAACAATTGTATTTCTGAAATTTTGCATCGAGTTATATCCTATTATAAGAGAAAAAAGGCGAAAAATTGGATAGATTGGAGTAAGAATAAGTTGGAAAATTTATTGGGAAAAAACAATCACAAATCCATTATACTGTCCGCATCAACCCAAGAATCAAATTCTGGACCATATCCTTCCCATCGCACTAGACATTGATTTTTACCCCTCACGGTACGTCGCTTTAACACTTTTTCAATACGATATTGTGCTCCAGGGTCGTATGTACATTTGGTCATCTCGCGAGTATAAAATATACCGATTACATCTTCACCATTCGTATCCACCAATGTATAGGTGACAGGTCTTCCACGCACCACTTTCTTGACAACATAAACCTCGGCAGTCCATCCTTGCTCATATCCCTTGTCGAAATGGCCTCTTTTTGATGCAATACGTACATGGTCACCAACCCGAAATTTTGGCACTAAACTCTTGTTGGGTTTGAAAGGAATCACAAAATCTCCGTGTTTAACATCTACTGGTTTCTTTCCAATTCCACGATTAAGGGTATTGTTGATTCCGGTCACTACATTTTGCAACACATCAACATAGCGATGGTTATATTTTTGTGTCATGTACTTTGCCAAACGAGTTTTCAGGGTACGATTTGCTCTCTCCACTACAGCACATTTCAAATCACTTTTAGGTGATACTAGTTTTACATGCTCAGCCTTTAGCACCTCTCCCACATGCTTGTTGTAAAATTCTTTTCCATCATCACTGTATATGGTAATGGGCCAAGTACCAATCTCTTTAGCAATGTCTTTGAGGGCTTTAACAACATCTTTGCCTGCTTTTGATGTCAACGTTCTCACAAATAGGCGTCGTGAATAAATATCAATGACTACCAACAGAAAAGTGATACCATTGTTATCCGCCTTGTATTTTGAAACATCGGCCAAATCCATTTGCCAATCAGTGTACAAACCGGCAGCCTGGGTCTTTAGACGGAGAAAGCGTCGAATATTCGGCCTATGCATAGTAAAAGACTCGAGGTCCTCTAGCACACTTTCAACCTTTTCATATTTTAGGTTGGGGTATTGTGGTTTCAAATATTTAAAAACATTATCAACCGAAGTAAAAGCACACGAGTGTTTTGGGTTTGCGTATGCATCTTTAATAGCAGCTTCCATGATTGAATTAACAATTTATTTAGAAAATGGACAATTTATATACAGTTTTTAGAGCTTCCACAGTCTACAATAAATACGGGAACCAGGTGGAACCGGACCAGAGCCACGTAAAACACGTCTCTTTACCGGGGGAGCTTTCAAAGTACTTGGGATAGTTTTAGATAGTGGTCGTTTATTACTAGAAACTATATACGTTTTGGGTGGGCCATTATTAACATGTGGATCGGAAATAGAGTCGGGAAAATCGGGTAATGTTTTATCAAGTTTGCGTTTACGTGCATTTTCTACTTGTTCAACAACGGGTTCGGGATTGGGTTCGGTGTTGGATTTCCGGGATTTCCTCGTCTTCTTCTTCTTATTCTTCTTTTTGCTTTTCACCTTATGGGGTTATTCATGTCATGAAAAAAATGTTTTTTAAACATAGTTGACCTTATTCATGACTGTAGAAAAATGTAAAACAATACACGCGTTTTTTCCATTTTTTCCCCACTTTTTGTATTTTTTTACATTTTTTTCCTTTTTTTTACATGCGCGTTTGGTTGAAAAATGCGGAAAAAAGGGGAAAGGTGCACAGTTCCCTCTTTTTTGTACCGCCTTTCCCCTTTTTTCCGCATTTTTCAACCAAACGCGCATGTAAAAAAACAGGAAAAAATGTAAAAAAATACAAAAAGTGGGGAAAAAATGGAAAAAGCGCGTGTATTGTTTTACATTTTTCTACAGTCATGAATAAGGTCAACTATGTTTAAAAAACATTGTTTTCATGACATGAATAACCCCATTAGCCAAATCCAGCTTGAAACGTTTCACCTCTATACCCTCCTCATCCGACATATTTTTTCTCTTTATACCCCTTTTCGGGGGTGCTGGAGGAAGCTTTACTGCGATAGACTTCTTTTTTGTATAAGGATGGAAGCGGTGCTCGGGGAATTGACGATTAATGGGTAGAGGACCAATGGGTGTATATTGAATAGACGGCGGTGTAGGGAGAGGTTTGGGTAACTCGATAATTTCTGCTTTGGGTAAAACTCGATTATATGGTGCCTCAGCTTTTGGTTTTTTCAACTTGTTGACCGCTTTCACCTGCAGATCGTGTTGTTCATATTCACCAAATGGGACAGCTGGTTGGTTTTCTTCTTCTTCTTCTTGTTTTACCGCAACATCTTGTTTTATCGCGTCATCTTGTTTTATCGCATCTTCGGGTGGGGGAATGGCATGTTGGGAGGCATTTTCACGTATAATTTCCAATACTTGGTCATTTACAATAGGCATATCGGGGTGGTTACGAATACGATAGAGTACATCTTGATAGAATCTACACTTTTCACTGGCATCCAAAGAATTGTCATTTAAAATATTTTCCAAGAATCTTTTAGCAGATTCTAAAACAGACCCGTGTTCATAGGGGACAATATGATATTTGCGGAGTAGTTTCATTACTTTCTCAGTTTTGTTGCAACAAGAGAAGGAATAATGAAGGCGCTCAATTGCTTTTTTGAGAGCTTAAATAGTATTTTCCGCGCCTCTTCAACGTTGTTACAGCGGGCAAGTGCAGATATAGTAGAATGTATGGGGCGAAGAATTGCAATCTCTTTAGAGTTGAGCGGAACATTTTTCGAGTTTAGCATGTTGTATACAATTTCAACCAAAATGTTAATTTGTTTAGAAGTAGCACTTTTGATACACGAACGATTGTGTTTCATAACATTGTTTAAAAATCAGTATGTACAATTAAATGTGCAGCCATTGTGATGAAATGTGATGCAAACGTGCTGGTTTATATAGGCACATGAGCTGTTGGATATGCGTCTAGAAAATTTGACAAGATTCTCATTTTCGGGTGGGCTAGGGGGTCATTGTTTATTAACATCGCTTGGTATGGTTTGGACATTATATCTTGATATGCTTCGAAAGCGCCTCGCCACTTGTCACCAAATTGTTGAACGAGTAGATTTTTGATTTGCATGGCATCGGAAAGGTTCCGCATCAAAATTATATAGGTGCTATTGTTACGTGTTGTGGGTGGTAGAGCAAAAGCAGACTGGACCAAATTGAAAATTGCACAATTCAAATGGTGTGCATAGAGACAGAACAAATCGTTTAGTAAATGTAACGACTTTTTATCTCGAGCAAAAAAATTCATCAGGTCATCTCATACAACAATATTATTTTGATCCTTGTGTTGTTTTAACAATTCTACATCAGGCATACCCTCAAAGGCACGCAAATTTGGCAAATGTCTCGGAATACTGGGCGTATCAACACCATAAAACCAAAAAATGTTATCAATTGGTACATCAAATGTGGTGTTAGTGTTTTCAAGAATCTTGCGTAATAGTGTAGTTTTTCCAGATTGTGTAGCACCGATAATTGTAGTTTGAGAGGGGAAACGAAAAGAAAATCCAGACATTTTTATTGAAAAAAAACAAGACAAGAGACTATTTATACTAGGGGGGTCGACACTGTGTCAGGCTCTCTTTTTTGTGAAATGCATCGAAATTTAAATGTGCAAGTCTCTACGAGAATGAAGATGGCTACCACACAACCAACAATGAAATAAATGCCATAGTATTGCTCATCTTCCACAATTTCGATAGAGGCAGTGTCCACTGTGGCGCTTGGGTCGGGCGCAGCATAGATTGGAAGACGTCGATAAATGTGGGGATCCACTCTTTCTAGTATGGTGTTGTTGTAGGTGATTGTACCATTTGAAAACATTAGGGTTAGTAACCCGTCTACCACGTTGAAATCACGCAAATATTGCGCCTGCCACATGTTAACTGTCTTATTCAATGGTTGTAAGCGCGAAATGTAGCCACGCTTATAGACATAAATGTGTTTCAAAACGTGATCAAATGTGAATAGTTCACTATACGTGTCCAAAATGTGTACACATCCAGACATTATTCGATGTAGCTTTCCTCGACAATGCATTAACAAGTCGTCCGGACCAGTGTGCGTTGTCGACAAAAAATTTGTCGACAAATGCCTCTTTCGACAAATTTGTCGACAAATTTTCGACAAAAATTTGTCGGAAATTTGTCGACAAAAAATTTGTCGATAGCTTCGGCAAATTTGTCGACAAATTTGTCGACAAATTTCCGACAAATTTTTTGTCGTGAGAATTCATCGACAAAAATTAAACAACGCGCGGTGCGTAATTTCGGAGCATCGTTGTCACTTGAAATGCGGGCGCGTAATTTCGGAGCATCGTAGTAATGTTTTTGTCGACAAATTTCCGACAAATTCTCTTTCAACAAATTTGTTGACAGATTTTTGCCGACAAATTTGTCGACAAATTTCCGACAAATTTGTCGGCAAATTTGTCGACAAATTTGTCGAAGGAGATTTTGTCGGAAATTTTTCGACAAATTTGTCGACAAAAATTTGGCGGATTTGGTCGACAAATTTGTCGACAAATTTGCCGGCAAATTTGCCGGCAAATGTTCCGAAATTTTGTCGACAACGCACACTGGTCCGGACCAATAACGTTAAATGTGCACTCTTCGTTGGCAGTGTGAAGCTGTCGCTCGTCATCAATGATTGTGTCTTTAAAGTGGTAAAACGACTTCATAGATGGTTTACCATGTTTGTCATATCCCCGAAAGTTGGTATACAAGTTTGTTTCAATAGGCAGATTTTTAAAATCATAAGGCACCGAAGAGGGTGTTTTGGTTAGCACACAAACACTGGTGACTAGTGACGGAAAGAATAAAAGGAGACGATACATTTTTTTGAGAAAAAAGGAGAGTTACACGTACCCTTTTATACCATTTTTCGACTATAAAAGCAAAGGCAATTTGGGAAAATGTGTATCAGTCATGGGTGATTTTTATCTAACTCTCCCATCCTCTGTAAAGAACCCCCAATTTGAAAATACATCCTCGCGATATGTTACCCGACTTCCTGAAGTGTTACGTTTGGAGCAAGACAAGTTTGTTGTGGCCGTTACCGACATTATTTATCCATACTCTTTTGTGAATGTTGGACGCCCCCTGAATTATTGGATTCACTTTAAAGACCGCAACCCACTTCGTGTTCAATTTCCCTCTGCACAGTACTCTGACATTTCACACATTGTCAACACATTGAATGTAGAATCAAAACCTAGACGAACTAAACGATCGCTCACTGACTCGGATGCTGACATTGTCAGCGCAAAGAGATTTAAGCGCCAACAAAGTGTAATTGATAAACACCGCCGACTGCAGCAACAAAAGGAAGCCTACGAGAAGGAACAGAATGCGGTAAAAGATGGCGCAACAGATGGCAAAACATATGATGCGGTAAAAGATGGCGCAACAGATGGTAAAACAGTTGGTGCGGTAAAGGGTGGCGAAGAAGATGGTACAATAAACGATGCGGTAAATGAAAAGGCAAAGGCGGGTCAGGCATTCCTAGACAAGTTTAAAAATTTGAAAAAGGGAGAAGAGACCCACAAAAAAAAGTTGGAAGAGGAAAGTAAAAAATTGGAAGCGGAAAGTAAAAAATTGGAAGCGGAAAGTAAAAAATTGGAAGCGGAGACTGAAAAAGTGGAAGAGGCGACTGAAAAATTCAAAGAGGCGTCACAAAAAAAGTTGGATGATTATAAAAAAGTGATGAAAGGAAAGAAGGAGGTAGAAAAGACTGGACAAGAAAAATTGGATGCTTACGCAAAAGTATTGAAAGGGAAGGAAGAACACGAAAAGGCGGAACGAGAAAAGAATCAAAAAGCCATTGACAATGTGAAAAAAATTGTTGCTGAAGCAGAAAAATTTGATAAAGAGACAGAATTAAAAAAGCAACAAGAGGAAGCGAAGCAACAAGCGGAAGCAAAAAAGCAAGAGGAAGCAAAAAAGCATGAGGAAGCAAAGAAAGAAGCAGAGAAAGAAGCTACGCAGCCTATCAACCCAATCATTTCGCCAGCCGCTCAAATCAGTGAAAAACAAGCAATATTGGATAAGCATGCCAACGTTTTGAAAGGTGCAGCACAACACGCTGAGCAACAAAAGGCAGCCGGTCAAGCAGTATTGGATAAGCATACAAACATTTTGAAAGAAGCAGGCCAGGCAGAATTGGATAAGCATGCTGCCGTTTTGAAAGGTGCAGCACAACACGTTGAGCAACAAAAGGCAGCCGGTCAAGCAGTATTGGATAAACATGTTGCCATTATGAAAACTGCAGGCCAGTCAACATTGAATACCAATGTTTCAAAAGAAGCTGCCAATAAGAAGGCTGAAACAGCTGAACAGGCGAACAAAATTTTACAAAAACACAAGTTGTTGAATGAAGCGAAATTGGAACACGAAAAGGCTAGTCTTGAATATCCCCACGCTGCATTGAATGTGTACAACAAGAATAGTGACAGGAACCTTTACGCTGAGGACAAGCAAAAAATGGAAAAGATTCGCTCTAGACTTGCTATAGAAGAATTGAAAACACCACAAGAATACTTGTATTTTGTTGAAAGAGATGGACGAGTTCACGTTGAATTTTTGGATTCTAGCGTACTGTTTGTTGAATTTGAACCATCTTGTGCCTATTTCCTCGGCTTCCACGACACAATTATTCGTGAGACTAGTGTAGCCCAGAGTAAAGTGGATACTTTTGGTAATGTTAGCACAATTTATCTCTATTGTGACATTGTCGACCCGATTATCGTTGGTGATCAAAAGAATCAGCTCTTGTCTGTTATCCCCTGTAGAGGAAAGTATGGAGAAATGATTCACCACACTATACCGTACCCCCGCTATTTACCCATTATGAACAGTAATATAGACTCTATTAAAGTTGAATTGTTGTCTGAATTTGCGGAACCAATAAACTTTAATTGGGGAAGTACTATTATTGTATTGCATTTTAAAAAACTGACATGAATAATTTATTTTCCAAAAAAAAAAGTGTTCATTTTCGTTTATTGTCTCGTGATGCGCCAGTTTTTGCGTATCTGTAAAAAATTTATTGAGAGTATAATAATGTTTTATCAGTATACCAATTGAAAGGATCCAGGATAGATGGTATCAACAAGGCGCTCCCATTCGTAAATGACAACCTCCTTGGTGGGGCGTAGTAGAGAACCGCTTTTCGTGGAAGGATGAGTTGTATCGACGTGATAGATGCAGGCAGTAAGGCTGGTAAAATAGACTAGACACACTGGACACGTTTTTGCACGGACTTGGGGTACATGAGAATTGATTGTGTAGAATAGTTTCTCGGAAATTTCAGGATTTGGAGGTGCAACCCCATTATGAACTGTGAAAACGTGTTGAGTTTTGGTGAAGACGTCAGCGAAATGAGTAGCACACTCGCGACAATAAGTGTTGAAAGACATGAGAGAAAAGGGGTCACCAACCAGTAGGGGTGAAAATGTGTTAAAATGAATTTTTAAAAGTCGTGTAGAAAATCTTTAACAAAAGTATCATCGTTTGTTATTTGATCAAAGACGTCGCATAGTGTTTTGAATGCATATCCTCGAGCCATCATTGCTTGAATAAAGATACAGTATCCTCCACATGTTTCTTGATTTGTTTTTTGTTGCTTGTATCGGTTTCGAACCACTTTTGTGAAACGTTTCATAAATTTACAAATGTCCTTGTTTGGTTTTTCATTTAGAGAACAAAAAAAGTTGCAAGTGTTAGAGGCGTCGACAAAAATACTTTGCCAATGACGACCCGGTTGATTGGAACGGTCAGTATTCACCACGAGACCAAAGTTTTTTCGCCTCTTTGTTTTTAGAGTAGCCAATTCGTCAGAACTATAGACACCAATAAACGTTTTGCGGGCATACTTGTCCGCGTTGAGAATATTGGAAATTTCATGAGAGAACATTTTTTGGTATAAATAGAGGTAAAAATGACTAGTTTTCAACACACTTTATATAATGACTCCAGTACCTGTCGATTTGTCAAAAATTGACTACAAAAGCTTGTTACGACGAAATGTGCCTGGAAACGGACATTTTATGGGGATGCGTCATCAGAGAGGTGGAAATCAACGAGGAGCAGGACTTGGCGGAATATTAGGTGTTGCCATGGGTTTGCTACCAAAATTCCTAAGTTCCAGCGCCGGTAGACATTTGATAAGTGCCGGCAAACAGCTGACATCAAATTTGGCTGAAGGAAAAGATTTTCGGTCAAGTCTAAAAGAGGTTGCCGATCAAAAGATTCGTGAAATTGCTGGATCCGGAAAGCGAAGACAACGACAATTGGGTATAATAGGATGTGGTGATGCTAACACACGCGGTAGTGGTGCCAAGAGAAAAAAGAATATAAAAGGAGCTAGTGTTTCTGTGATTAAGCCTCATTTGGTAGCCGACACAACCTCTCGTGTCAATTTTCTCTCACCATGATTGGACGTATGGACCCCAAATCTCACGATGTTATCGTTGATGATTTGGATTTTTCAACAATGCCCGGTACTCAAACATGTATTCAAAACTCTCGTTGGACCGTCATCAATTTAAAAAATACTTTTCAACCAGATGGTCCCTGGGAATTTGTATTAACCAACAACTCGAGATCATATCTAAACTTGAAACGCACCTACCTCGTATATACTATTGAAATTACTGATCCTGATGGAAATGTTATACCAATACCTGAAAATGAAACAGCAACAAGCCTCATGTATGCTCCTATTAACAACATTGCCCACTCTATTGTTAAAAACTTTACTTTACATATCAACTCTCAATTGGCATATCACAACTCATCAAACTACGCATACAAGGCATATCTCGAGAATTTATTAATGTATGGAAGAGAGATTAAGGATTCCACGCTTACCGGTGCGGGATTCTTTTTCGATGAGGAGATTGGTTCTCGAGAGAGCAGTGGGTTCCGCAAGCGGTGTGGTGCCGGAAGGGCCCAGGTTGCAGCAAACGTTTCCATCGATTTGATGAATCAATCACGTGTCTTGTTGAATTCATGCAATGTGAAGCTGACTGCCTACCCAAACAAGAGTGAATTTCTAATCGAAGCTTACAATTTTGGGGATAAGAAATTTAAATTCAATGTTCGTGATGTGTATGCTCTTGTTAACGAATTTGATTTAACGGATGGATTATCGAATGAGTTGGAGGCTGCTATCATAGAGCACAAGATGATTCAATACCCAATGATTTCGTCACAAGTTCGCACATTTTATATTGATCCAAACCGTTTTGATGCTCCAGCAAATACATTGTTTACCAGTAAGATGCCACGCCGTATATTTTTAGGACTCGTCTCTAGCGAAGCATTCAATGGTTCATTTGCAACTAGTCCTTTTGACTTTAAACCATATGACGTTACCGATGTCCACATTGACTATTGCGGACAAACACTTCCTGGGAGACCAATGGATTTGGACTTTGAAAATAATAAATTTATTGAAGCCTACATTCAATTGCAAGAAACGTTGGGACACACTAGAAACAATTTTAGTTGCAATTCGATAGACATTGACATGTTTAAACAAAAGGGATTCACAATTTTTGGATTCGAGCTCAGCCCGGTTGCTCAAGACAATTCCCTATTTGAATTGGTTCGCCAAACAAATGTCAGCGTTCGCCTTAATTTCAAAAAGGTTACACCAGCTGGTGGACTCTACTGTATCGTGTATGGAGAGTTTGATCAGATATTTGCCTTGGATGCTATGCGTAACCCGATTATAGATAGCATCATTTAATAACTTTCCCTCTAAAAATCTGACTATTGAAAATGTGTTGTTCCTTCTCAACTAATAAATTGTGTAACCCCTTTTTTTTATTATTGAACTAATAAATTATTGCTACATAACAGTGTTTTTGGTCGTTTGTAGTGTGTATCTTTGAATTAATAATTAGTAAAACCGTATTGCATAACAGTGCTTTTTGTTTTACCGACAGATGATTGCTGTTATTTGGAATGTTTTTATAAACCGCTATGTACAAAATGACAGACACCCCTTGAATTATTAATCAGTATATGTTACATAACAGTGTTTTCTGTAAAATTTGACGACAGGTGTTTGACATGAATGCTCAATAGCAGTGTAGTATCATATGGAGGGTATTTGGATTATTTGAATTTGTTCATCAAGATAACCTATTTTCTTTCTCGTCTATTTTTGTGCTTTTTTCAATTTAACAATTGCAGAAAAAATGTTGAAACGTTCTGTTGTTGCTAAGAAAACAATGCCGTTGGTTGAAGACACTGCTAATCCTGTTAAAAACCAAAAAGAATCTGTTGATGAGGAAACGTTTATACAAAAGAAAAGAGTGAGTTGTGTCCAAAAGAAGGATATTGTTTTATTTCTTTCATGTTTTAGAAGCTAATGGTTGAACAATGCAAGGATCTCACTTATCCGCAAAACAAAGATGCCGTCCTCGAACCCAAGTACATTTTTGATGAAAAAGTTGTCATCTTCCATTTGTGCTACGACTGTCTTGCTATCAATCGTAAGCTGGTAGTTGTGGAGGTGAACGCCGAACACCATCAATTGCGTAAGTTTTTCAAAAAATGTTAAAAATAACTAGTTGTTTTATTTTTCAGAAGTCTCAATGTGTAAAATATGTCGTGCCAGCTTCAACAAACAAAGAAGAACACACTACTTCAATCATCGCCTCATGCACTTTAAGAAACGTCTCGAAAAGGACCAGGACGCAAAGGAAGAATAGAGGTCTAGCCAGTCATTAACCACGTATGCCTCTTATGATTTTTCAATCACTTTTTTAATCTTGTTGGGCTTTTTTTTGCAAATTTTTCCACCCAATAAATGATCATAAAATGTGTAGCAATTGTTTTATTAAATGTGTAAGAAATGTAAAATTAATGAGCAAAAGAAATATCAGAGGAGCGCACTTGCATTTTTCTGCCCCTCACATGGTGAGAGAGTGAGAGACGCAGAGAAAGGCGGCAAGATCAAAGGGATGCCACGTGGCACAGGTGAAAAAAGGGGACAGGTGCGGTGGGGCGCGAAGGGGGTGACGAGAGATCTCTCCCCCTCGGAGACGCAGACGGTTAGACGGCTCCTGCCTCATCAGGGTGGCCTTTTAAAACATGCCCCGCCCCCTTTTGAGGGGTCGGGGTGGGTTTAAAAGCCACCCTAACCACTACTATTATTTTCCAAAATAATTTTCTGTTTTGCTTTGTGTACTTTAGAAAGATTTTTCTGTGAAAAAAATAAAAATTTAAAAATAGTTGGACTTCTTAAAATGCATGTTAATTCGATTTTTTGGCTAGATGGTAAGCTGGAATTCTGAGACTGATAGTTAAGTGTAGGGAATGTCTTTAATCCTACTTGATTATACAGTTAAGTTCTCAGACAATTTAAGGAACTAATGAAACAGAAAAAAACCAGAAGCAATTTCAGAACCATCTGTAAATCTTAAATTAAAAAAAATGAATCTAATTTTCTATGATTTCAATTAAAAAATTCCAAAAAAAATTTTTTTGAGAAAATATAAGCTCCGCCCCTTTTCCATACAGATTTTAAGGTTGTATGCCCTTTATATTAGGAAATTCAGGAAACATTGACTATTAGATTTAGAAAATAAATTTGCTTATATGTACATCTCGAAACACGATTCTTTATTTTGCTGTTTCATAACTTCCCTATTTTTCCCATTTTAAAATTCCATTCTATTCAGAGCCCTTGCTGCGATTTTTCGACTAGATGGTGTTCAGACTGGTAGTACCGTGCAAAAGTACACGAAAGGGCCCAATTTTGACCATACCTCAAATTTAAAAATTTTTTAAAAAATTGAATTTGCTCCAGAGTTGTTACAACTCATTTTTTATACGTCTTTCATAATCTCAGCAAGTTTGAATTGGATAATCCAAAGTTCAGATACGGTCAAAATCGACCTCGTATACTTTTTCATGGCCCCTCACGTCCGATTAGATAGGAGAGGTTTCAGAAAATTTAAGAAACTAATGAAACAGAAATAAAATCAGAAGCAATTTCAGAACCATTTGGAGTTCTGAAAATTGAGAAAAAAAAATTGAATTAAATTTTCGATTTCCATTTCAATTGAAAATTCCAAAAAATTTTTAAATTGCATGCAATTCTTTATTTTGCTGTTTCAGAATTTCCTTATTTTTCCCTATATAAAACTTCATTTTATTCAGACGCACTGCTCTAACGTCTAATTCTTAGACTTTGTTTGACTAGAAAAATTTCGAATTTTTAAAGTCACAATCATTGCTCTGAGAGTCAAAACAGAAAAAAAAATCAAGTGTTCAGGATTAACGATCAGTTTTCAAAGTGAACGTGATCTTAGACAAGTCAGAACTAAACGATTCCCAATGGAATGTCATAGACTCAATAACAACTTCTTCTTCTCTTTCAAACTAATAAGCACTTCCTCTCTTTTTTCTTCTCAACACTCCCCTTCAATTTTCATTTTTCTTCTCATTCAACTCTCCCTCAAAATGAGCTTATTCCATGCTCTAAAAAATTTCGCTCAATTCATCGCAATCACTTTTTCATTGATAACTAACATCCTCCTGATATTCTTAGTGATCCACAAATCTCCAATGAAAATTGGAAATTATAAGTATTTGATGTGCTATTTTTGTGTGATGTCCTTGATTTATGCAGTGTTGGATTATTTGGTGCAACCGGCAAGTTGATTGATTTGAAACTAGAATAGAAAGTTTTTCCAGTATATCCACAGTTATGGAAACAGTTTTTCAATGATTATGGATTTGAGGGATAGTGTTTTTGCCAATTTTCGAACAATTGCATTTTTATTGACAGGTATGTTTTTTTGGGGTAGCATTAACAAAAACATTATTTGTAGAAGGCGTATCATACTAATCGCGTAACGGGAAAAAGTTTAAAAATTCGCCGTTTTAGTGACATATTTTAAAACGTGTTTCTTATGCAGTTATTATCAATTCAATTATTTCAAATTTGAATTTTGAGAAAAACAACTAAAAACCAAAAAAAATTGAAAGTCCCTATGGCCCTGAACTTTTTGTTAACTTAAATAAAAAAAATTGCTTCTATTGAAAACCAGCTGTAACTTTTTTCTCGGTAGAGCTACAAGAAAGTTGTTAATTAACAAAATATAGCTCTTATTATGAGCAACATTTCATTAGTTGACACTTTTTTGATATCACTAACGGGAAGCGAGTTATAAGCATTTAAAATGACGCGGTCATTATGAGAGATGCAGAGAATGCTAGATCGTCTAGCTGATTGCGTCTCACTACTCTCGCAACTTCAAACTCCTATAAATTATTTCTAATTAGAAACAAGCTAAAAACCTCTTAATTTACAAGAGACGCAGAGAAAAATAGAAGCTACCTATCTACGTCTCATCTTCTCTTCTGTCTACGTCTCATCTTCTCTTCTGCGGAATGTTTGAAAGCGTATATCTCGCTTGTCTTAAGAGCTATCAAAAAGTTGTCAACTAATAAAATGTAGCCCTTATCATAAAAAATATTTCAATAGTTTACAACTTTTCGATATCTCTACTGGCTACCGAGATACACTCGCTCAAAGCCACCCTCCTTTTTTCAGCTTCCCTCGCTGGCTGTTTCGGAGTCACTATCTACGCGATCGCCATCAATTTCATCTACAGATTTTTTGCGATTCAAAGGTTCGTTATATACAAAAATTTCATAAATTTTTTAGTGTGCTGTCGATATTAAAGAAAAGATCGAACTCGCTATTTCGCCGGGTATAGTCTCATTATCTGGTTGCTAATCCCTATTTCCGTCGGGATAATGTGGCTTTCTGTTGGATGGTTTTCCCTTGATTATGATGAGCAATTGGTGGCGTATCTAAGGTATGAAATTATCATTTTCAGTTTAAAGCCCTTTGGTTTGCAGTTCGAACATAAATAACACGTATGGTTTGGACTCTTCCAAGATAACACTCACAGGGTGTATGTACTTCCGGCCAGACGAAAATGGACTTCCTAAATTATGTGTTGAAGACACAATTGGCGCTTTTATTCTTTGTAATTTGATGGTGAGCTTAACCTCGAGAGACTAGAAATTTTCAAAAAGTTTAGTTCGTTCCATTCTGTGTGATCTGCTATTTCGGGTATCGGAGTCATCAAATGATAAATGGAATTGTGGCAAAAGGAGAGAGTGATTATTCAAAACGGATTCAAAAGCAATTGCATTACGCTCTTCTTGCTCAGGTTATCCTTTTCAGGAGAAAAAAAAAATCATTAAACAAATTTTTTTTAGACCGCCATCCCAATAATCTTCCTCTTCATCCCTATCGGCGCCTTATTCACCGCCCCAATTCTCAATATAAATTTAGAGAAAGGGAGTATTCTGGTCACATTTTTCTATACATTTTATCCAGTTGTCGACCCAATTCCAACTCTTTATTTTGTTGATGAGTTTCGGACTGTTGTCTTGAGTAAGTTTTTTTTTTTTGAAAATGTCTTTAAAAACGGTTGGTGTACTCCGCGCGGACAAGGTAAATGACTTGTCCACGAGGAGTACACGGGATAGCGGTCAGTTTTGAAACATTTAGAAAAAATGATCAGCATAAAAAACTGAATACTTGAAGAAAACGTGCACCACTGATTTCTGAATAATTTCGATAAAAATTTGAAAACTTGAAGAAACAGAAAAATTTTCAGATTTCTTCCGTCGAAAAATGCAAATGAATCAGGTGGCTTCTGTGGTCTCGTTTAACTCAGCACTTCCTCAATAATTATTTTGAACTTCATTTCGTCTCTTTTTCTCATAAAGTATAAATTATTTTTTTTTGCGGTTTCGTGGGAGAATAACAAGAAAATGCGGCGTCACTTGAAATTGAGAGCAAGTTTTCAAGTCTAGTTAGAAATTTTTTTCGCGGTTTCAAAATGAAGATTTAATGAATGAGGGCTTAGCGAAATTATTTTTGTCATGGATCTTGTATCTTTCCTGTTACAGTATGGTTTCATAAAAAATCATTCCTATAAAAGGTTCACTGTATTGTGTTTGTAAACAATAGTTGTTGTCAGAAAAGTGATGGTGGCCTAGGTGGCCGAGGAGTTTTCTAGTCCACTATTCATCGGTTCATATTTTTAAAATAGTTTTTTTTGAAACTAAATTGGCTTCCTTTAAAAAAAGGGACATCTTTTAAAAATCCAGTTTCACAAGCTTCGGAAAATATTTCACTTCCAAGAATTTGATTATGTCAAATTTTTTTTTGATAAAATATTACTAACATTTTCAAAAAAATAGGATGTTAAACATTGCTAATCATTTTTTGCTCGTTTCATCATTTTCATGAAACTGTGCCCATTTTCAAAATTCGCTCAAAACACAGAACCAATTTTCTGTATCCCACGAATGACTAGATGACGACAGAAAAAATTTGTCATTCTGAATTCGAAGTGTGGGTAGAAAAATGACTACAAATCCACGAGAAAAAAACCGCGGATTCACAGACTTAGTAAATTAACCTAAAATTATTTTCTTGAATGTGTTATCGTCCCTTGAGAACCGGAATTCACCATACTGTGACAACATTATACCTAATGTTCAAGTGATCATATCTTGGTTGTACTCAGAGATATGAAAAAGTGGTCAACTAGTAAAATGTAGAGAAAATAAAGCTGAACAATTTTCTAGTTGACAATTTTCTGGTATCTTTCACCACAAAAATGATAGGAGCATTTGTTTACAGTGACTAAATATTTTTACATCTTCATTTTTTCATCAAATTTGAAACTGTAATCTAACCTTGATTGCAGTTGTTCTGGCTAATTTGTGTTTTGTGTATGCATATCTGATTCCTGATCATATGTACCTGATCATGTTCCCACTTGGGATCCCTATATCATGTCTAGAACTTGTAAACCTGTCTGAAAACATTGTGACGACAATTGTCTTTGGTGTCTTAATATAAGAACCTAAAAAATTTTTTACTGTTTCACAAAGGAAGTTTACTTTTTAAGTATTGGCTTCGAATCAATTTTCATTTATTAACTTTTCAAAAAAATACAGAAAATAGCCCGCACGAGAAAGAAAAATCATAAAAAAAGCTAAAAAAATCGCATTTAAATTTTTGAAAAAGTTACTGTAACACTCGTTTTGACTGTGTCATTTAAAAATAAGAATTCTCTTTTCGCTTCGGGGAACACCATTCCGAAACTTTCCGAAACTCACGAATCGAGTCAAGAATAATAAATAACATTAGTTCACTAGATGTTTTGTAATTTATTGCCAATTAACGATATTTTGAAACAGAAAATCACAAATGAGAATTTTATGAAAAATGGAAAAATTGTTGTTGAAAATTTTTTAAAATTTTTTACTGTTTCACATAGGAAGTTTATTATTTTACTTTCCAAAATTGATTCGATGATATCTCTAAATTGGTTAGTTTTCAAAAAAACATTTACTGTTTCATAAACTTTTCAATTTTTTTCTTTACTGCCTCTTTAATAAAAGTCCTTTATTCATCATCTAGTAAGAGAGCACAACACAAAGTACACATTTTCCTACTATTTTTTCAAAAAAAAAAATTTTTCCGAATAATACTTCCCTAATGAATCAACTCATGACTTTTCACTCAAAGATCACATGAACTATGGGGGGTTCCCATGAGAAAAACTAGACTCAAACTTGAACAAAAAAATTAGTCACAACGTCACCTAAAGTTTCAAAGAACTCGACTCGATTTCATTATTTTATTATGTGGACTTTTGATTTCTTTTTTCTCTTGCTAATCCCTTTTGAAATCTTATTCGTAGTAATCCATTTTTCAGAAATCCCATTCAAATTTCTCCTGTTCCAGTAACTTCTCAAAAATGCTTTCCACATTTGCCATCCTTAAATCTGCTCTTCAATTCCTCGCCGTCTCATTTTCCCTTATCATGAACTCAATTTTGATCTACCTCGTTATAACGAAATCGTCGAAGAAAATGGGAAATTATCGACATTTGATGTGCTATTTCTCGACTTTTTCCATTGTTTATGCGGTTTTGGATTGGATCGTTCAACCGGTAAACTTAGTTAAGAAATCATTGAAAAAATGAAGATTTTTTCAGTTTATTCATAGTTATGGCGCCAGTTTTTCAATGATAATGGACTTGAGGGAAAGTGCGATGAGCCAAGAAGTCGCGTTTTTCTTTGTTGGTAAGTAATTCTTGGTTTATTTTGTTAAGAAAAGTTTTAAGCCCTTAACAAATGTTGAATATTCTTAACTCATTATCCAAGAATAATGTAACCGTAAAAAAATTTGACCCGTCAAAATGTAACATAAATTTTATTCAAAATGAGATAACTTTGTTCTCATAAGAGCTACAAAAAAGTTGTCAACTAACAAAATATAGCCCGTGTTATGAGCAATATTTCATTAGTTGGCACTTTTTTGATATCTCTAACGAGAACCGAGATATGAGCGTTTGAAGTTGCGACAAAGAAAAAATAGCTGCTAGAGCCTCTGACTGTCTGCGTCTCTCCCTAGAAAGTTTTAAGGCTCATATCTCGCTTATCTTAAAAGCTATCAAGAAACTGTCGACTAACAAAATGTAGCCTTTATCCTGAGCAATATTTCATTAGTTGAAAGTTTTTTGATATCTCTAACGGGAAGCAAGTTATAAGTGCTAGAAGTAGCGCTGTCATTCTGAGAGACGCAGAGAAGGCTGGAGAGTCTAACTGTCTGCGTCTCGCTACTCTCGCAACTTCAACCCCCATCTCTTATCAAACAAGAAACAAGCTGCAAACTTTTCAATTTGAGAGAGACGCAGAGAAAAAGAGAGGCTAGACTGTCTGCGTCTCTCCCTCTCTGCTGCGGAATGTTTGAAGGCTTATATCTCGCTTGTCTTAAGAGATATCAAAAAGTGGTCAACTAACAAAATGTAGCTCTAATCATGAGCAATATTTTCTTAGTTGACCATTTTTTGATATCTCTAATGGCTACCGAGTTATAATCACTCAAAGCAACCCTACTTTTTCAGCTTCCCTCGCTGGCTGCTTCGGAGTCACCATCTACGCAATTGCAATCAACTTCATTTTTAGATTTTTTGCGCTTCAAAGGTACTTAAAAAATGTTCAATGTTTTAAAAACTAGAGAAAAAATTGAAATATTCAATGAAATTTTAATTGTAAGCGATTTTTTTCTGTCCCAAAATATTGTTAAAAAATATTTTTTTCCGAAAAATATTTCCATAAGTTGAAGTTTAGGGAAGGCCGTCTCCGCTACTTCGCCGGTTTCCGCCTTTTTTTCTGGTTCCTAATCCCCATTCTTGGTGGCTGTTCATGGGTATTTTTGTGTTGGTTATGGATGTATCCTGATCCGGAATTCACTAGTTATTTGAAGTAAGTTTTTTTCTGTTTCAGCCGCTTTTTTTCAAAAATATGGGAAGGAGGAGTACTAATTTTTGTTTTCAAGGGAATCCATAAAATCAAACTACGATTTGGAAGCGAGTAATATTACTTACACGGGATCATATTTCTATCGAATGGATAAGGATGGGAAGGTGGAATGGGATGTTGATAATTCATTGGGAGCTCTTGGTTTGAATTGTTTAATGGTAAGCAAGATAGAGGAGGCCAGGTTAATTGAATACATTGTAATATTATTACTGTGGGTTAGTCTAAAAATTAGTTTTGTGAAACTGTAATTTTGTTTTAAATCAAAATGTTGCCTATGAATCACGCAATCGCGTCCTACAGCACTGTAATATTTAGCTGCGTACTTTTCATCCCGTTGACTGACTATCAAACGTAATTGTTTAAATTTGCGCGTAATTTTACTGTATTTTCTACAAAGCCAAAATTATTATTTTTTGACGTTTGATACTCAGCCAACGAAATTGAAGATAAGCAGCTAAATTCCAAAGTAAAAATTTTCAGCTGAATAATTTCGAGAAAAAGAAAATTTTTTTTCAAAATTATTTTTATCCTATTTTTCAGACCGCCCCCTTCATCACTATACTAATATTCGGCTACAAAAGTTATCGAAAAATCCAGAAATTAATTTACCAAGGAGAAAGTGACTATACGAAACGACTACAAATGCAATTGTACAAGGCACTCGTTGCGCAGGTATGCAAGCGCGCCCTACCGTAAAATTTAGCTGCTTACTTTTTGGTCTCGTTGACTGAGTATCAAACGGGAAAATTTTAAATTTGCTAGCTATGAAAAAAAAGTATGAAACAATTTTTTTTTCACTGTTTTAAATTTTTCATAAAAATCCAAGGTTTTCAATTCAGTAGTATGCGTCTTCTATTTTTTAGAGAATCCAATTCCAGACAATAATCCCAATGGTTTTCTTATTCTTCCCAATCGGAATTCTCTTCTCTGCCCCACTATTCCATTTGAATATTGAAAAAGGGAGTATGATTGTCACGTTCTTCTATTCTTTATATCCAGCAGTCGATCCAATTCCTATCATTTTGTTTATTGACGACTTCAGAAACGCGTTTTTTGGTATTTGTTCTTTGGATATCCGAGTAAATAATGGAAAATTTTCAGGATTTTGTAATCCGAGGAAGGCTAAGAATCAAGTGCATTCCGTGGTTTCCGTGGATGCTACAGTTGATGTTTCTTGAACTGTTTTAAGTAAACTGATTATTCCCGAATAAATTTAATGAATTTATTGAAACTGTAATTTTCTAAACAAAAAAAGGGAGAGGGGGCTTCATATACACCTTCTCAGCCACATCTGTTTTGCGCGCGCGTGGCGCAGCCGGTAAGCATTGTCCACGTGAATCCTTTTTTCCGGGTTCGACTCCACCACAATCCAAAGTCTTTTTTTTTCATTTTTTGCAATTTTCTAGTGGGCGTGGCCTAACAAAAAGGATTAATATTCTGCACCAATCCTTTCCAACCTGTACTCTTGAACTTTTATGACTACCTAGACTAATCTCTTTTTCTACCCACATAAATACACTTCATAACCAGAAAACACTATAACTGAGCTTCCTTTTCATTCCCCCCGCCTCAAAAATCTCATTAATCTATCAACACTCCCCTCATTTCGCCGTTTTTCCCCTCATTCTCAACAACAAAAGATGTTATTCGGAATAATCAAGTATACAATTCAACTCATTTCATTCATTTTCTCATTGACTTTCAATACTATTTTGATCTATTTGATACTAATGAAATCGCCGAAAAAAATGGGAAATTACAAGTATTTACTCGTTTATTTTTGCTGTTTCTCACTGTTCTATTCTATTTTGGATATTATTGTGGAGCCGGTAAGATTGGGGTTTTTTTTGAAAAAAGCCTAAATTTCAGTATATTCACAGTCACGGATCCTCATTTTTTATGATGATGAAACTGAAAAATTTGAAATCGACCCCGGAGATTGGATTTCTTTTCGTTTGTAAGTTTTTTTCGGAAACGGGCCGAAAACGGGCCGGGCTCTAACTCCTTTCAAACTCGATATTTTGAAACGATCAAGGGGTGAAAATGATAGCTTTCGACGAGATCTACACGATGGTATACTTTATAGACCATTTGGTCCAGGTTGAATAAAGTTATGAGGCTAAAATGTCAATAACTCGGTTCAACCTTAACCAAATGACTTCTAAAGTAGTTCATCGTGTAGATCTCATCGAGAGCTATCATTTTTACTCCTTGATCGTCTTAAAAGCTCAATTTTGAAGGTAGTTATAGCCCTCCTAATTACGGCACACTTCTGGCACGCTTCCGGCGCACGTGCCTACCAACAATTGTTTTCAGGTCTTCTCTGCGGTTGCTTCGCAATTTCCGTGACCACAATAAGTATCCAATTCATTTTTCGCTATTTTGCCATGGAACGGTACAAGAACCAGTTGACCAGCACCCCAACGCCGTTTTATAAAATTTCAGAAAAGGCAAAATTTCATACTTCCGTGGAAAATACCTGATCATTTGGTTCCTGGTTCCTTTGATTTCTGGAACAATTTGGATAATTCAAGATTGGATTTTTTTCCATCCGAACCCCAAAATGAGTGAATATATTACCGAAACTGTATTTTTCAATTATGGAGTCAATGTAACCGATATCACTTACTGTGGCGCTCTTTTCTACTCTCCAGACGACAATGGGATCCCAAGTTTGGACTATAGAATTCTCAGTAGTTATTTAGGGTTTTCAGCGCTTATGGTAATCCATTTAGATGATAATATTTTTGAAAAAATTAGAGGATTTAGGGTACACCGTTTTGGGTAGTGGTAATATTTGGAATGAAAAGTTATAAGTTGGTGAAGGAGTTACCGAAGCACGGGGAGTCCGAGTACACTTATAAATTGCAATCTCAGCTTTTTAAAGCGTTGGTGGCGCAGGTTAGTTTTTACTGTTTCTTTCTCAAGGGATAAAGGATAATGAACAAAAGGAAAATGATGTAAAGAGTTTTTGTTTATCTCACTAACCGTTACAGGTATCAAAAAGTTATCAACTAACAAAATGTAGCTCTTGCTACGGGCAATATTCCTTTAGTTGACAGTTTTCTGATAGCAATCACGGGAACCGAGTTATAAGCGTTAGAATTTGAAAGCGCTGCAGAAGAGGGGGTTTTTAGCTTTGAAGGCGCATATCTCAGTTGTCTTGAAAGATATTAAAAAAGCGTCAACTAACAAAATATAGCTCTTGTTATGAGTAATATTTTCTTAGTTGACAGTTTTTTGATAGCTATCATGGGAAGCGAGTTATAAACGTTTGAAGTTCAAAGAGACGCAGAGAAAAAATTGAGCTAGAGGGTCTAACTGTCTGCGTCTCTCGCCATGAAGTTTAAAGGTGTATACAGCCTTCATACTCAGAAAACTTCAATACTAAACAAATTCAAGTCACTGCTAAAGTTAACCCCTTGAAACCGAAAAAAATTCCAGGCGTTCATCCCGATCACCTTCCTCTTCCTCCCAATCGGTCTCCTATTCACCGCTCCCCTCCTCAATTTTGATATTGAACCCGCCAGTTTCTTAGTCACAATATTCTATTCAATGTATCCGGCCGTCGATCCCCTCCCTATTATGCTCATTGTAGCGGATTATCGGCAAGCGTTGTCTGGTGAGTTCATTAAGATGAAAAAACAAAATTTTTTTTCTGTTTTAGAATGGGGTTATTAGGTTGGGGTTTTTTGTTTAGAATAGTTTTATCTAACTAGTAAGAAATATGAAAAAATTGCAGAATTATTTCGAAATGTGACTGGAACCCGAAGCAATCATATCGGATCCTCCTACACCGACCAACAAGCAACGTCAATCGCTTAACCCAATCATTCACTCAAAAATAAATATTTGCAATTTTCTCATGCCAAATATAGAGAAAAAGTTAATCTCAACCACCTACGAAATCCAATCTTTTTTGTCGTCCCAGTTTTGAGTCAGAATGAGAAGAGAGAGAAAAACAAAGAAAACGTGATTAAGACAAAACGAAATTTGTAGATCAGAAGACCGCCTCATTGGTTTTTTTTTTGAAATGGAGATTCATGCGTATAGTGAGACTTGTCTGAACTCGGTTTAGAGCAAAGTATACTCATTTTTTTTGGCTGTTTCATGAAATAGTTGATAAGGAAATAGATATTTTTGAATAGTTCGTAAATTGTATTAGTGTTTTTTGTGTTTTAGAAATTTTTTTTCTAATTATGAAATTTACTAAAGACAGGAAAAAATATTTAGAAAATAAAAAAAATGAATTTAAATTCAATTTCGCGCATCCAAGTAGCGCTGGTTCATTAGTCAGAACGCTTAATCCTACCAGATCTCCACCATTTTCTTTTCAATTTTATTAGTTCCTGTTTCACAAAATCAGTAAAAACGAGATTTGGTAAATAACCAGAATTCTGCCACTTCCAACTCGTCTCTCGCTCCGAAAACCCCTTGTCTCAAATTTATGCACAATTTTCCAATGAAATCATCCTACTGTAACCAAAAAAAATTTTTTTTTCAAGTTTCTACCCTCTTTCTTAAATCACGAAAGTATGGGGGTATACATTTTTTGTGTGTGTGTGTGTACGTCCGTCGCGCAACTTTCCAAGATTCCTCCTGAACCGATTTACTTCGTTCCTGGACTTAACGATCAGAAAAGTTGGCCGCATGGCGCGCGACTTTTAAGATTCCCAAAATTCAAATTTTGAAGACCAGTTTTCCAGAAAAAAGACCTATTTTAGTACTTTTCCTTTCTAAAGTTCGAGAAATAAATACACGTTTTGTTGCGTGGTCAACTATGGAGGGGATGTGAAATATAATTTTTTGATTGGATTTCATTTTCTGTTGGAAATTACAAATCTCAACACGTGGCGCAGCCACGTCTAGCCTGGGCGCCCGAACGAGCGTAGCGAGTTCTGGCGACCGGGCTAGTCAAATAATCTTGAAAATTCAGAGATTTTTTACGTAGTAGTCATCGACGTTATTTACCTGTTTTTTAAAAAATTGTATAGTGAAATTACCGTATTTTTTTTTTCTCTCAAAAAAAAAGTAAACAAAAAAAAATATAATTTTTGCAGTTTCATTATGTAGCAAAAAATCTCTCGCATGGTGAATTTTTTACTACGAAATTTTGAAAATGTTTCTCGCGCGTTACAGGTAATACGTGACCGCATTATAATTAAGTGAGTAGCTCCCCAGCTTAACTGTGCGAAAATTTGAAATTCGATACGTAGTTTTGATTATCGATGCGAGACCCAAGGTACAGTAAATAGAGCGCATTTTCTCTTTCGTAGTAAAAAATTCACCGTGCTCTCATAATTAATATTTTTTCGGGTAATATTATTAATTTGGATTGTTTCCACTTTATGAAAACAGTATAATGATATTCGATGCTTATTATCAACGTTTGTTTGTTGACCTTTACTAAAAAAATGTTTTCAAGTTTCAAATTATCTTTAAATTTCAGAGATTTCTATAATAGTAGTCCTATGTCTTTATGAAAATCCGGAGTTCCTAAAATATCTCATTTTGTATCCATTTCGCACTTCTCTCAAAAAAAAAAAATCGGATATCCATTCATTCAAGTCATTCTTTTTTTCTGAACTTTTTATTTACCCGGGTTTTTGTTATTCGAGTAATATTATCTCAGAAATATTGTCGTGAGTGGTAGAGTGAAAGGAAAGGAATGAGACTAATACGACTAGAAATTTTGACTAAATGAATAACACTTTTGAAACCTGACTTTTTTTTGAACTCTGTTTCATAATGGTTAGATAAGCTAGCACAAATTTTAATCGAAACATGTTTTTTTTTCGCAATAATTCGTATTTATTCGGTCAGATAAATTAAAATTATTGAATTACTGAAGAAAAAAGCATTTTCGATTAAATTGCGATTAAAATAATTTTTGAATGACTACAATAATAACTACTGTTTTTTCGGTTCTCCTATAAAATTTTGATAAAACAGAAAAATTTTTGCAATTTCATAGAAATGTCAAGTTCTAGACACTTCTTCTAGAGCAATTTTTCGTTGTCTGCATTATTCCAAAAAGAGGTTAGACAAGACCAATAGGCTTCTGTGTATAAAAATTGTAGATTCTAGTTAAAGTGATTTTTAACAACTTCATCTCACTAGACAGACAATTTCGTATAAAAGTTATCCTGGCTACAGTGTTCTCTACTAAATTCTCATTCCTTAGTTATCAGTACCAATTAATGTTTTTCCTAATTCACATACCTTTTACACAAAATCTTGAAACAGTAATTTCTGATCACTAATTTATTTCCCAGTGAAACCTGACGTCAAATGTATACAGTTGACCCTAGACATCTCCCTCAGCGATTTTTTATATTTTTCTGACCCATGTTTCAGCTTCCTAGTTTCTCACTCATTTCATGTTTTGGTTACAACCCATTGTTTTTTTCTTATTAGCACAAAACAGGAAATACAAACTTCTATTTCCGATTAATTTACCTGTTTCACAATTGTTTTTTAAAATTTGGAATCGTATTCTTTTCTTAATATTGAACAATTCGCTTTTGCAAAAAAAAAGTCAGATGATCAATGATGATGATGAACTTTTCTTCTAAAGATAATCACCGAGAACAGAGAAAAAAACTTGGAATTAAAAGGGATTTCTGACAACAAAAATCAGTCGACAATTTGAATTCGTCATTTTTTCAAAAAAAATATAAGTTGTTTCATGGTATTAACAAAAGCTTAATCTAGTTGACACTTCAATATTTCGAAACTTTGCATGGTTGTTTTTTTTTAATTTGAACCCCTATAGGCGCACTGGATTAATGCTTTCTTTAGGTTCTGGGACCTGAAAGATCTAGATAATTATTTATGCCCAACTATTAAAGGGAATAAGATGTTGACCGAGGTACAGTATACCATAACCCTCTATTATAACGGCAGGCCATTTTATTAGAAGAGCTGTTCCATTAAAGTCTCAATGGCATGCTAAACTGAATAACTCAACTAGGTCACCGTTTCAGCTAATCTTGAAACATTAGATTTTGTTAATTTTACGATACCCTACTGAATACGGTGCTAATTTCGTTTTCCTTTCACAATTTTTTTTTCAGAAAATCTTCCCCTTAAAGTTCAAAATTCGCTCGCTGATAAGCCAGCCAATTTAAAATCCCACAATTATATGATATTTTCAAATATTTTCTAGTTTGAAAATTCGCTTCCTCTTTCTTCTATTTTTTTTTATTTTGATATGAGAATTCTCATCTTGATATCTGAGTTTTGGTGTCTTTTGAAATGTCTGTTTCAAAATAATTGAGGGGTTTTTGTATTTGAGAAGGTGAGAAGTTAGTCATATGAGCAGAAACTCTAGAAAATGATGTGATCAGAAACTATCTTCTGACAGAAAGATATTCAGCTTCTATATACCGGAAATTAATTTTTTTTAGTTTTTTGAAGAAGTAAAAGGGTACGCAATATTCCTAATATTGATTTTTGAAAAACAAGAAATTTAAGGTAATTTATTCTGAAAATGCAAAAAATTTTTCAGTTTCAATTTTTAAATTTTTGATAAAATATTTTTTTTCTGTTTCAAAAGTTTTTCCAAATGAAATTGCCCAAAAAAAAATAATTTCATACCTTTCACTAATATTGATTTTTGAAAAACTTAAAATTTAAGGTAATTCTGAAAATGCAAACAATTTTTCAGATTATTTTTTTTAATTAAAAAAATTTTTTTTTCCTGTTTCAAATTCGTTTTTTAAATGAAAACATCCAAAAAAGATAATTCAGTAACTTGATAATCCCTACTATTTTTCCAATAGAATAATCTTCCCATAGATCATTTCATTTTTTTATTCCATGAGCAACACATCCCTTTTTGAACTCTTTGAATACTTCACTAATTGATCCTTGATCCCTCTTCCTCTTTCTCGTTTAACCAGATCAAACTCCCTCTTTTCTTTAAAGTTCACCACAAATCCAAAATTTTTCTAGAATAAAATCTCGCTCCAATGCGCCAGGAAACGCCATTCGACGCGATGAAATCATCGGTTCAAACGATCTCCTTCATTTTCTCATGCTTCTCAAATCTAATTCTCATCTCTTTAATCTGCACAAAATCACCGAAAAAATTGGGTTCTTACAAGTATTTGATGGTTTATTTCTGCGTTTTTGCCATTTGTTTTTCGGTTTTGGATATTGTACTTCAGCCGGTGAGTGGTGATGTTTTCTAATAACTTGATCTGCCAGGTAGCGTTAAAGATACAAAAAAGTTGTCAACTGATGAAATGTAGCTTTTAGGTTTGTAGTATATTAAAAATATGTTTCATGAGCATGTCATTTATCAAATGAAAACTAAACTGTGATCTGAAATCAAACTGCTGAAACCGCACTATATAGAAACCCAACTTTGAGCCATCATAACTCTGTTCGTAAATGAGATATCAAAAAACGATCAACTAATGAAATATTACTCGTTTTAAGCGCTACATTTTGTTAGTTTACAACTTTTTTGTATCTCTTCAGACAAGCGAGATATGCGTTTTCAACACAGAGACGCAGACAGTCGAGCTCTCGTTCTTCATGCAACTTCAAACGCTCTTATCTTAGTTCCCATCATAGCTATCAAAAAGTAGTCAACTAGTAAAATGTAGCGCTTATTAACAGCTACATTTCATTAGTTGACTACTTTTTGATAGCTCTCATGGAAACCGAGATATAGCCCCTTAAAGTTGCATCAAGAGAGACGCAGAAAAAAGGCGAGCAAAACTGCCTGCGTCTCTCTTACTTTTAATAGTGTCATATCTGGAAACACTTGAAACAGAAAACCAATAAACTGAAAATTCATAAACCAAACTTACAGTAGCGGCCAATGAAATATCCCCTTTTTGTTTTTCGGCAATAACTTTTTTCAAAGAACAGCTAGCAAGTTGAGGTAAATTGAGAAAATGTTGCTAATTATATAAGAAATACGATACTGTTTAGTTTTTTTCGAAGAAAAACATTTTTCTCTGAAAAATTCTTCAGAAGAAAATTGAAAATTAATTTCGAGAATTGAGAAGAAAAAGAGAAAAACTGCTGATTAGGAGGTCAAATCTACTCTTCCTTCAGTTATGGTAACTTTCTATGTTGAACAATATCGAAAACCATCAAAAACGAAGAAGCTTGAACTTCCAAAAAAGTTTTGAAAAAATGGTGAAAATTGAGAACATTGAAAAAAAATCGAAAAAATTTTTTTCTCAGCACCACGACGAAACCTCGCAAAAAGTTTATTATATATACCGGGAACATGTATAAAAAATTTTGACCCGATTGCTTCTCTAAGAACAAAGTTATAGCCGAAAAACCAAAAAGGGATATCTCATTGGCCGCTACTGTAGGTTCCCCCTGAAACAGAAAATATTTTTTTCAGTACATCCTCTCCGCTGGACCTGGATTCATAGTCATCACCGAAATCAAGAACACTTTTTTGGGACCATTCGGAGAAACTTGTTTTTTAAGTGAGGCGTTTTTTTGAAATGATAAGGACTAAGCTTCCAATATTTAAGGTTCCCTCTGTGGCTGCTTCGGATGCATTTTGGCCACCATCGCTATCCATTTTATTTTTCGATTCTTCGCTTTGGAAAGGTACTTGAAACTGAAAAACAAATCTAAAAAATGAAAAAAAAAATTCCAGAAAAGGAAAGCTTCGATATTTCCAAGGTGGCTACTTAGTCGGTTGGTTGACAATTCCAGGAATAGTAGGGGCTGTGTGGACAGCTGTAACTGTGTATTACTGTGCCCCAAATGATATAACATTGGAATACTCTAAGTGAGCCTTAATTCACTGATTTCTATTTTTGAATCTGAAAATTTCAGGGATTTAATGATGAGCCATTATCAGATAGACTTGGATAACGTAACTTATATTGGATCTATTTATTTTATTAAAGATAAACATGGGAATTCTCACCCGAATGACTTTGCGTTGCTCGGTATGGGTATCCTTTTTAGTATTATGGTAAGTGGACATCCGGATATCTATTAGACAAAAAAATTTTTTTTTCTTAGGGAGTCTCCCTATCCATTCTTGGATATTTCGCCATAAAATGCTACAAAAGAATCAAAACTTTGATCTACGAAGGCGAATCAGCGTTCACCAAGAATCTCCAGAAGCAACTGTATAAAGCCCTGGTCGCCCAGGCAACTATCCCAATGGCATTCATTTTTATGCCTGTCGGACTCTATTTAACACTTCCTTTGGTCGGAATTCAATTGGAAATTAGTGGGGAAGTTGTGACATTTGTTTACGCTTTGTATCCGGCACTCGATCCGTTACCGATTATTTTTATCATTGATAATTATCGATATGCTATTTTTGGTGAGTTTTTTTTGAGCCGTTATAACTTTCTTGGGAAAAGAGCTATCAAAAAGTTGTCAGCTAATGAAATATTGCTCATAATCTGGGCTTTATTTTCTTAGTTGATAGCTTTTTGATAGCTTTTAAGACAAGCGAGATATGCGCCTTTCAACTTCCTACCCTGAAACAGACGGGTTCGGTTTTTTGTCTGCGTCTCTCTTAAAACGCTCATATCTCGTTTTCCATAAGAGTTATCAAAAAATGATTGAATGACAAAATGTAGCTCTTTTCATGAGCAATATTTCATTAGTTGACAGTTTTCTGATATCTCTAATGGCAGCGGAATTATACGCCTTTAAACTTTCTACCCACGGAACGCAGAGGGATCGGTTTTCACTGCGCCTCTCTTAAAACGCTTATGTATATCTTGTTTCCCATGAGAACTATCAAAAAAAGATTAACTAACAAAATGTAGCCCTTTTTATGAGAAATATTTCATCAGTTGACAACTTCTTGATATCTCTCTTCCCTACAAAGATATAACGACTCAAAGTTCAGTTATCACATTTTGCAGACTTCCTCGGCTGTCATCCAAATCGAGTAAATGCCGACGATGAGCTCACAAGTGTCTCCCGACACATTTCCAATTGCAGCTAACTTATTTTTTCCGGTTTCAAGTTTATTTTGAATTTTCGAAAATTTTGAAATAAATAGTTTTTCTTTGTTTTCATCGCCGTTCTAGACTAATAACTTTTTTTGCACTATTCAAAACGTCGTAATCATTAGTTTTTTGGACTCATTGAACGATGAATCATTCTTTTTTTTTGATGAATGTTCTTCTGATCAATGAATTCAGATTAAATTTTATGTTTCAAATCGGCCACATTATTGAGCAGTATTTTTAATAAAATATTTAATCGATTGTTCAGCTTTATTGCCATCTGAAGAGTTCCTATGCGCCTTGAAAGATTAATTTCATTGCTCAGATTAACAATGCTTCGAACAAGGGAGAGTGTGAGAGAGCGCAGAGAAGCTAGAGTGTCTGAGATAAGCTAGTTACAGAAATTGATGAAACTGAAACTGAGAAACATGAAATTTTTGAAAAAATATGTGTTGTTGCTTATTATTTTTCTGAAAACTTCCTCCTTTTTTTTTGAGTTTTGCTCTATTTTTTTTACTGTTTCATAATGAAAATATTTTTAAAATATAATAACTTTTTACAATCTTAATTTGTAAGGACCTCAAATAATAAAAATTAAAATTTATTGGCCTGCCCCTCTATTAAAGTAAATAATTTCATCCCTCCCATCACTTACTAAGAATCTCATCAAAATCCATAGTTCACCTTAAGAATCTACGTCAATTGCATCACGTGAAATATCAATCATCCTACAAAAAGCTAGATGAACATTCAGAATACAAAAATTTGAAATCTTATGATTCATGGATTGTAGGAAGAGATCAAATGGGCCAAGAATGTAAATAAACAAGATTTTTAAGGAGTGTTTTCTGGAAAATTCTTTTATACTTCTCCTCTTTTCAATCATATTTCTTTCCCAGACTATCAGAATTTTCATTGCTCCAGTTATGACAATATTTCATAACAGTAAAAAAAATATTTTTTATAGACAATGACTATAGATTTCTTTTCAATTCTCAATAACACCACCTTGATTTTAGGTGTTAATTCATTTGTAGTCTTCTGGGCATTGCGTAGGTATAAATTATCGAATCAGACTTTTCTTTAGTTTTTTTCAATCTCTTTTTATGAGTTCAATCCTGGTATTGAAAGATACACAAATTTTTACTTAAATTAAGGTTTTGAAACTGGTAATTTTAATATTAACTATTATAAAGTTTACTGTTTCATATAACTTTTTTCGATTTCTTCGTTAGGAATGTAGCATTTAATGACTATTAAAAAAAATATATTGCAGTTTCATGAAACCGTTATTCCATGATTTTTTTTTCAGGTTTATTCACTCAACGTTCATTTGAATACCCTTAGCCCTCAATGGGATTCTACGTAAATGAACTTTTTGTTGATGTTATTCACTTTTTCTCAATTCTCTTATATATTATGTTTTGATCAACATTGTAATTGAGAATTGATGTAATGTGCATCACAAATTATTTTCTAGAAACACATGCGCCTTTAAACTAGAGACGCAGACAGCCTAGCTCCTTTTTTCTCTGTGTCTCTCTAAACTTTTCAAACGCTCATAACTCGGTTCCCATTTGAGATATCAAAAAGTGGTCAACTAATAAAATGTAGAACTTATTAAGGACTATACTTTGTTAGTTGACTACTTTTTTATATCTCTTTTCCCAACGAAGTTATGATAAGTCCAAAAGAGCAAAGATAAAAACATTTTTTTCTTTACTGTTTCTATAAGGCTTAATCTAATCTCAATTTCAATGAAAGGGCATTAGGCTTTTCTATGTTTTATTCTATTCACTTTTTTCTTATTAATCCTCTCACCTAAATTTTTTTCAGATCTTTCCCAAAAATGCTGACCTATCCCGAACTCAAAAATGTGATTCAATTCATCTCGTTCATTTTCTCCCTATTTTTAAACTCCCTTTTAGTCTATCTAATTCTAACCAAATCCCCGAAAAAAATGGAGAATTATCGATATTTGATGATTTATTTCTCCTGTTTCGCCATGCTTTTTTCAACTGTCGATTTTGTGGTTGGACCGGTAATAATTCATAATTAAAACAAGAATATATTTTATTTTTTTTAGTTTGTTCACAGTCACGAAAAAAGTTTTTGCGTGTTGGCGGATCGGAGTAATTGGAAGTTGGGCGAAGGGTTTCAGTATTTTTTGATATGTAAGTTTTTGAACCGCTGTAACTTTGTTGGGAAGAGAGGTATCAAAAAATTGTCAACTAATGAAATGTTGCTTATGAAAAGGGTTACATTTTGTTAATTGACCACTTTTTGATATCATTAACGGGAATCGAGTTATAGGTGTTTAAAGTTTTGCACAAGTACCAAGTGAGACGCAGAGAAAAGAAGGAGCTAGAGCGCCTGACTGTCTGCGTCTCTCTTTCTCTCTTTCTGCGGGGAGTTGATACATTGACAGAGCATACTTCGAGCATAAGCAGATAAGAAACCCGTCAAATTGTTAGTCTATCTGAGAGAGACACAGACAGTCAGACGCTCTAGCCATTGTTTTTCTCTGCGTTTTTTTTTTTGATGCAACTTCAAACGCCTATATCTCGATTCCCGTAAGAGCTACCAAAAAGTTGTCAACTAATAAAATATTGTTCATAATAAGAGCTACATTTCATTAGTTGATAATTTTTCGATATCTCTTTTCCCAACAAAGTTATGAGATCTCAAAGTTAAGTAATTCAAAAAACAAGTTTTCAGGCGTTCTATGTGGATGTTTTGGTGTCACTATCACATTTTTCGCTATTCATTTTGTTTTTCGATTCTTTGCATTGGAAAGGTAAAAAAAAAATAATAAAAACCCCTTGAAACACAAAAAAAAATTGCAGAAAAGGTCGTGTCTGTTTTTTTCGTGGTTGGTACTTCATCGTCTGGCTGACGATTCCTATTATTTTTGGAGTTGTTTGGGGATGCACTATAGCATTTTTTGTGGGACCAGACGACGAGAAAACTGAGTATTTAAGGTAAAATTTTAATCTCTTTATTAAAAACTACCAAAAAAAAATGTTTCATGCAATTCTTATAAAAGTTGTAGAGAATTTTAAGAGTTACTAAGATTTTGGCTTACAGGGAAAGTGTAATGACTAATTATAACTTGACAATGGAAAATGTGACGTATGTCGGATCGGTTTATTGGAGAAAAACGGAAAATGGAGGAGAGGAAATGGTGGTGGATAGTATGATTGCGATTCTCATTTTTATGACTTTAATGGTAATTTTTTCCTGTTTTATCGTGATTTTAAATTTTCAAAATTTTTTTCAAAAAAGTGATCTAGGGATATTTCTTGTTTCCAGACAATATCATTCTCAGTCGTTTGCTATTACGGATACTTAAGCTATCTAAGAATAACTGAGTTAATAGATGAAGGACAATCTGAATTCACGAGGAATCTACAGCGGCAGTTGTATAAAGCGTTGGTTGCTCAGGTTAGTTTGATTCACTAATTATATTGAAAATAATTAAATTTGGAGACTTTTTCAAAAACTTTTTGAAAATGTAAACATGTTTTAAAATAATTTATGTTTCAGAAAGCATAGAAATTTCAGTAAATTTGATGTCTCAAGTAATTTCATGTTGTTGCATTTTACTTATTTTTGTACTCCTCGTGGACAAGATTTTTAGTAAAATGTTGCCTTTTTGAAAATTTTTTTTAACAAAAAAGGAACGTTGTCCAGGAGGAGTACAAAATTTGGATTTTTTAAAATTTCATGTTTCAAGTAACTTTTAAGTTAAAATCAATTTTCAGTAAGACATTTCAATTAACGAACATTTCATGTTTATAGTAAGGTATTTCATATAATATTTGAAGAAATTTTCAATTTGGGTTTTTTGTTAGCTAGTTTTGTACTCCTTTTGGACAAAATTACGTTTTTAAGAATGCTTGAGCAGAAATGTTCATCTAAAACTGTTTCAGAATTATAATAATTTCAGAAATATTGTATTTTTTTAGTTCTTAGTTTTTCCACATACAATAAAATGAAAATGCATATAAAAATTTAGAATTTTTTCTTTTTTTTTTTTCAAAAAAATTCCCAATTCCAGGCAATAATCCCAATCGTCCTAATGTATCTTCCCGTTGGAAACTACCTCATCCTCCCACTTTTCGGTGTCAACATCGCCCCATTCAGTAAACTTGTTACGTTCCTATATGCTGCTTATCCAGCTGTCGATCCACTTCCATTGATGTTTATTATCGATAATTATAGAAATGCGTTGGCAGGTAAATTCCGAACAGATCGCGTATTACTGATGATGAAAATTTTTGAAGTAATGTTGTTTTTGAAACAGTGAATTTTTTTTCAGATTTTTTCTACTGCTGCTCTTCCAACAAAAATCGAGTGACGGCTAGTGATGAAGAAATTTCTCGTGGGCAAACAACTATTTAATTTCGAGTTTTTTTTCTTGAGAAAAAAAATATTTTTGATTAAAATTCTTCGTGTTTCATATAATTCTGAAATAGTGAAATTCACATGAAAGTTGTTATTTGTTGGAAAAGCTGAGAAAAAAATTAACATTAAATAGATATTTGTTAAGCTCCGCCCTTGGTAAAATACCAGTTGAGCCCCCCAGGCTATTATCGCCCCCCAAGGGCTGGTTGAGCCCCCCAGGCAGTTGATTTTGAGGCGGAATTTTTCATGGGGGGCTCAACTGGTAAGGGTACAAAACTGTACCAGTTAGGCACCCCACAGTGCTTTTGGGGGGCCGATCTGTTACCATAGGTAATTTTTCAGATCGACCCCCCATGACATACCAGTATGAGCCCCCTGAGGAATTGTCAGTAAAGCCCCCCCATCCAGGTGTCATATGCATCCCCCAACTGTATCAGATCAGCCCCCCAGTATATCAGATCAGCCCCCCAGAATATCAGATCAGCCCCCCAGTATATCAGATCAGCCCCCCAGTATATTTTCTAGAGCACTTTTTGGGTGCTCGGCTGCGCCTCGCCAGAGCCTAAGCCTTTTTTTCTAAATGTATTGGTATGAACTGAATTCTGGAATTACTATCCGATATTTAGGATAAAAAATGACGAAAAATAATCAATATATGGCTTAAAAACGATGAGAGCGTTCGAAAGAACAAAAAAGGATGACAATTGCCTCCGCGAGTTGTACACTCGGAGTTCCGCTAGGGCGCGTTTGCATTATTTCAGAGTGGGCACCTTCCACTCTATTTTTTTCTTTGGGGGGTTCTACTGAACTTTCCGTCGGGGGGCTATACTGGTATTTAATGGGGGGCGGATCTGGTATTATCCCCCGCCCTTTTTTTCATAATTTTTTAGAAAGGCGACCATCCGAATACTGTAAACCAAATTGTGATGAAAAATAGATTTCTTAAAACAGTAAAAATTATCAGAAATTCTTGAATCGTTTATTGAACCAGTAAAGCTGGCCAACACAAAAAAAAAAGAATCATCAAGAGATAGTCTGATCGAGCAGCCGTTCGTCGGTCGAGTGTTGCAGATGCTTTTTGGCGGTTGGGGTCATTGTCCGAAGGTTCCAATGGTGTGGTGGTGGTCTTTGTCGGGCGATGTGGGGGTGAGTAGTGGCTTTGTAGAGGATGCTAAGGTCCGGATCCTTAGTTGTGCCAATTGTTGATCCTCTGGGGGGTGAGTAGTTTCCTTTTTCCTCATCTTGGAGCCATCTGCCACATGGTGATCCTTTTGAGCCAGAAGAGGGAAGAGAAGGGAGAATGAATGAGAGACTTGAGAGTGAGAAATCATTTAAATTTGCATTGAAGTATCCTCATTTCTCGAATCGCCAACTCTATTATTAACATGTCGACAAACAGCAAAAACATCTGAAAATCCTCCGTTTTTTAAATAGAAATTTCTTATTTTCATCGTTACTTTTTCTATAATCATCCACAAAATAAATAATAGGAATAGGGTCAATGGCTGGATAAATAGCGTAGACAAATGTGCAAGGAGCACTTAAAATTTGGCAATTGATTCCGAAAATAGGGCAGATGAATAGGTAGCCGAATGGGAGGAATAAGAGGAAAATGGGGATAGCTGTCTGCAAAAGCTCATATAATTCATAGTAAGAGACAGTAAAACTAAAAAAATGTCTGTTCCACTAGAAACAGAAATTTTTTGAAAAATCAACATATTTCATTTTATGTCGAACCTGTGCCACTAGCGCTTTGTACAACTGCAACTGTAGCCTTCTCGAATATTCCGACTCCCCGTAATCCTTTAAATCTCGAACTTTCTTATAACTTTTCCAGCCAGCAACCATGATAATATTCAATGGAATTTGCATGATTCCAAGATATCCAAAGAAGCCAATGAAACTTTTAATGTTAGCAATAGGAGTTCCGTTGGGGTCTTTTATATAAAAAAGGGCTCCGGTATACACAGTTTCTTCCATTTCAAGCCCGAAGTTTTCTTTGACGGTGGCTCTGAAAACTTTGTTTTTTTTTTTGGTTTTTTTTTAAAGCGAGCATAACTCAGTTCGGGTTAGAGATAGAAAGAAAGTGTCAACTGATGAAAGACGTAGAATTTTATGCTGAACAATTTACTAGTTGAAAGTTTTTCGCTCTCTCCAACCTGAACTGAGATATGCTTAAAAAGGAAATACCTGATATACTCAGTTTTTTCTGCTTCCTGCGGGAAACAAATAATACTGAGCAAGTACCAAATTGCCCCTCCAATTATCGGAATAGAAAACCAAATGGGTAATAGCTTATGGTTGAAATAGTGAAGTCTTCCTTTTCTGAAAAAAAATCCTGTTTCAAAAAAATATTATTTTTGCTGAATAATTTCTTTTAATCATTAGCTTCGACTTGACAGATTACCTTTCCAATGCTAAATATCTATAAATAAAATGAATCGCAATTCCGTATATAGTCCCCGCGAAAAATGCGCATAGAATACCTAAATATTTAATATAGGTTACTGTACCAAAGGGTTAGCATACATATCAGCACTTCCATAACTTTCGGATCAACCCTTCCTGATTTGATATCGGTGATCATGAAAAATGCGTATTCGTAGGTGTGGATGTACTTAAAATCAATTTTTTTGGTAATAAATTTTTTTCAGGTTAGGAATAAGGTAATCTTACCGGTTGCACAATAACATCAGTCAATGAAAAAAGGATCGAGGAACAGCAAAAATATATCATTAAACACCGATAATTTCCCATTTTTTTCGGGGACTTGGTGATTATTAGATTGACAAGAAGCGTGTTTATCAGCAGGGAGAACACCACGGATAGAAATTGCACACTGAATTTTAGGGATCGATAGTGGAGCATTTTGTTGAGAATGAGGCTTATTATGAAAATAATGTGTTTCGTCAACTGATGATATTGTGACAGGAAACTACATAACATTATTCATGATAAAATAATTGAATTGGTTACTACGACAAGTTTCCGGTACCTGTCTGCTCATCACAAAAATTTACTGTTTCACATTCAAAATTTAGATACCGGATGCTTTAGATCACATTAATATGTACATTAATTTCATGGAATATTGAAAAAATTGATTTTAAATTATTTCAGGAATCGTCGAAACATGAAATTTTAAAATTTTCTCTGTCATTTTTATATATTTTTTTTTCTGATTCAAAATTAATATTTTTCGAATATGCAGTGAATAAAAAATACTTTTCGGTTACTGAAAATAAAATAAAATTAAAAAAAAACCGTAATATTAAAGGGACATTTGAATTTCAATTTTTGAAAATTTCATGTTTAGAAAAAAATTACAGTTTCCTCTTGGAAGTTTCAGAACGAACCAAATTAACCTAAATGACGTATTTGAGACTTCTATTTACTGTTTTAAACATGTAAAATAGCTAAGTAACCATTGTCAATCTTTTCGAAGAAATAGCTATGTACAGTTCGGTGAACGGGAAAAAATATATCAACAAGCAAGCACATTATGGAGTCCATGATTAGTACCAATTTGGTGCGCGGCGTCTCCATTGTGACACGCAATACAGTTCTGTCTGCCTGATAGAAAAATTCTGAATTTTGTGCCGTGCCGTGCCCTGCTAGTGCTTGAAACTCAAAATCACAATTATGATCTCAAAAAACCAATGAGCAACTAAACAGCTGAAATTAATAATTCTCCTGACTTTTTTTACTGAGCGGTCAATTTACTTGATAATTTTTTTGCAATGAACCTCTTACCTAACTTCACAAACATTTCCGAACAAGATTTCCAAGAAAACCTAAAATCCATTGAAGCTGCTTGGTTCGTAGTCTTTCTAACAATTCTTATTTTATTCATCGGCTTCTTATTATTTCTTTTGCCTTTTTATATTTACTTAAATAAAATAAACCGGCTTCGAGATGAAGCTATGCCAGTTTACCCCGTCATCAGTTATTTTTGTGAAACTATTAAAATCATTTATGGGATGCTCACCGGATTTTTTATATTTTTCTACCTATTTAATTTTTTTGCGGGTCTCGATTAGTTAGTGGAAACTCTTCAAAAAAAAAATCTCAAAAAAGAAAATATTAATTTCAGTTCCATATTATCCTTATTATCTCTTTTACTGGCTCTCATCACTTTTACCTCAATCCATATTGTAATCCAATCCTTCCACTTCCTCATCGCTTTCTTAGCTATTCAAAAGTTTCTGATCTATTTTTTCCCGTTTACCGAATTGCATATAGCTATTTCTTCGAGAAGATTGAAAATAATCACTTATATGGTTTACGCTGTGCTTACAGTGAAAGAAGTAGCTTTTATCGTGATGATTTGCAGTGGGAGGTTGAATGCAGTCAGAGATTATTATGTGCGTTTGCAAATAGAATAATAATTTTAACTTAACAAAAAAAATTACTAGACGAACCTGAAACGGCAAAATTAACAAAAAACCGGTTTCAATAGCCAGTTATTTGAGTAGGTCAACTTTAAAACCGATTTGCAACATTTCCCTATTTTTCCTCAACTTTTATCCGTCATAACTTTGTTGGCTGAGCAGATATCAAAAAGTTGTTAACTAATGAATTGTTGCCCATAAGAAGGGGTACATTTCACTAGTTGACCACTTTTTGATGTCTCGAATGGGAACCGAGTTATGAGCGTTTGAAGTTAACTCCCCTGACTGTCTGCGTCTCCTTTCGGTGGGTTAAAAGTTTGAAAGCGAGTAACTTGCTTATTGTTAGAGATATCGAAAAGTTGTCAACTAACAAAATGTAGATCTTAACAAGGGCTATATTTTATTAGTTGATAATTTTTCCATACCTCTTTTCCCAACAAAGTTATAAAAGCTCAAAGTTAAGCGGCTTTGCGTAGCTCGACTAGAACCGTTCCTAAAAGCCAACCAGCTCTCAATTCTAATTTTTCAGATAGTTTACCTCATTATTAACTTATGTTTAATATCCTGCTCTTTGTTATACATCCCTATCATGATAAGCATCAAAAAGTTCTCCCATCTACCAATGGCTCGAATTAACCAACCTCAAAAATATATTTTCTGGCAGACAATGATCGTTTTATTGTTTAAATCGGTAAGTTTTCTGTTTCAAGTTCAAATTAATTCACACGCAAAAATACAGGTTACGATTCCGTTCGTTCCTATATTGCTGTATAACGGATCTTTTAATTTCCTGTTGTTTGTTTCAATTATCACTGATATTATCATAATTCCTTTAATTATACAGATATCTTATATTTCTTGTAACAAACGAAATATGGATGCATTGTTAACTTTATTTAAAATTAGAGAGTTTTTTAAAGTTTTATTAGATATCAAGGTTACAAGAACTGCTAAAGTTCAGTCGATACAGACTAGAACTTATTTGCCAAGTGATTAATAAAAAAATAAATTTTCTATGTTTGAATTCTTTATTCGACTTTTTCGTCTACATCCCGATTAAGAAATCGAAGCTCTGAATTCAATATATGATTTTGGAGAAACAGTAAAAAACTTACATTGGGTCAATTGACTGAGCAGGTTCAATTTTGACAGAATCATCAGATTCGAACAACACTTTAATGAATCCGATTAAACTAAATGATCTCAAAAGAGAATCAATATTTCGTTTATTGCAACACAAATAAGTTAACTGAATGATAAGTGGAGTGACTACCACATCCATAATTGGTATGAATATTATAAAACCCATAATCTCGTCATATAGAAAACAAGAGATGAGGAATGGAGCGAAAATCTAAATTAGCAATTGGAAATTTGTCTTTAAATTCACTTACAATTTTAAATATTACAGTAATCAATATTTGAATTAAAATATACTTTTGTGGCTTATTTTGTTGAGATGAGGGAAGATGTGCGTATTTTCTGATACTTAGCATAATTGGGATGTAGAAAAATGCAGATAGGAGCAGGAAAATATTGAGGGCGGAGAACAAGAACTGGAAAATTGAAATTAGGAATTAGAATTTTCGGCTTTGTTCATTTTTTCGGGTTACGGTTTCTTATAGAATATATAGGGACGCAAGATCTCTAGTTTTTCTGCTTCTGACATCAACTACAGTGGCGTGCAAAAGTGTACGAACCGGGCCGATTTTTACCGTATCTCAACTTTGGATGATCCAATCGTAAAAAATTTTTTTTTTATTAAATTGACTCTGAACTTATCAAAACTCATTTTTAAGCGTTTTTCATAATCTCAGAAAGTTTGGTTGCGATTGGATCATCTAAAGTACGGTCAAATCGACCCAGTTCGTATACTTTTGCACGTTATGTTTTTTTTCTGTTTTTTTTTATAAACTTAATTCATGAATAAATTTTCCAAAGTTAATGAATCAATGGTCAGTTAAAGAGAACCAACTCTAATAGTACGGCAGCTACTTTCGACCGCGGCATTTCGCTTTGGAATACAACTACGGTAATTACCATCACAAAAAACTGCATCTCCATTCCATACGAATTGATCAAGTAAAAATAAAAACCGAAAACCATAACACCAATATTCTTAATGAAAAATGATATATACATCCATTTGATATTCTTAAGAATCGCGGTCTGTGATTTAGTGATAAATGATTCAAGAGAAGGGAAAAAATAAAGAAGACATCTTTGAACAGATAAAAAAAGCATTAGTAAATGAAACACTTCAGCGATTGCAAAGGAACACAAAAAACAAATAAATGCCATCAATATGGACGCCAGGTATAAGCCTCTGGAATAATAATTTCGTAATTAGTGTTATCTATTTCAAATCATACAAATATTTCGATTCTTTTGCTTCTTCAATTTTCACAGATTTTGTTTCATCAGAACCAGAGTTGCACGGACAGTCCGTTGTCCGTTGTCCGTTGTCCGTTGTCCGCCATTTTTAGGTGTCCGTTGTCCGCTGTCCGTTGTCCGTCAGAAAAATTTTTGTCCGTTACATTTTGTTTGCAAAATTTGAAAATATTTGGTGTAAAAAACAGCTGATTCTCCGTTCACTTGTTAATTTGTGTTTAATTTGATGAATTTTGGTTTCTTAGACGCAAAATATGTTCGTAAAATTGATGTCCCTTATCAGTTTGTCCGTTGTCCACCAAAAATTTTTTTATCCGTTGTCCGTTGTCCATTGTCCGTTGGAAATAATTTTTGTCCGTTGTCCGCTGTCCGTTGTCCGTCAGAAAATTTTTCGTCCAATGTCCATTGTCCGTTGTCCGTAAAAAAAATTTCGTTGTCCGTGCAACTCTGATCAGAACCATAGGGTACATGCAAACAACAGGCAGTAAAAACGAAAATATAAAAGAAAAACATAAACATGTATAATTTTTTTACGATTTCATAGACATGATTAGTGATCGGGTAGACGACTGCCTTAATTTTCCTCTTAGACAGTCCGCAACTTGTAAAATTACCTTTTTATCTCGGTTCCGATTGATTTTATTGACATAAATATAAAATGGAAGCATTACCATGAATCCAATGAAACAGAAAATAAGAAGAAAAATAGATAGAAGCAAAATTAAGTCGTTTATTTTAACATCAAATAATCCGTTGTTTAATATGTCTTGTAAAACACCCATTACTGACTTTTTCATGTGCAAAAAGTCTCCAAGTTGTTTTATCATCTGTCTTTAATTGAAAAATGACAACTTTCTGATCTAAGGTTTCTGCTAGCTGATGATTGACTATCTTTAAGATTTTGAGTCAGAAACATGAAAAATATGATTGAATTTGTAGAACAGGGTTTCTTAGTATTTTCTTAGTAATAGTAAACCAAAAAAAAAAAGAATTTATTTATTTCATGAAACAGTACAAGATTATAGAAGATTCGCTTAAATTAAAGGATCCTGAATTAATTTTTTCGTAGAAACTGTAAACTTAAATAAGAATTTTTAAGATTGTTCAAGTGATTGTGTTGGCTCAACTCTGGTAGTATCATCAGATTCGAATAATACTTTAATGAATCCAGTAAAGCTAAAAGATTTCCATAAAACATCAATATTAAGTTTGTTGCAACACAAATAAGTTAACTGAATTATCAATGGAGTGAAAACAATATCCATAATTGGCATGAACAACATGAATAAAAACATCACATCATAAACAAGACAAATTATAAATGATGGAAGAATAATCTGAATTTACTGTTATTAGCTTGCGATTTGATCAACTTACAATTTTGGGCTCTGTTTGAGTTTAGAGGTCCCATATCAAAATAGAGGTCCCATATCAAAATAGAGGTCCCATGTCAAATTAGAGGTCCCATGCGAGACTAACCTTATATTGAAAGTTTTAGCCGTGTCAAAGAGAATAGAGTCTGCTATCACTGAGAAATCATATTTGCTGTTTTTTTCTAACGTATACTCCTACTACTTCTACGTACTTCTAGCTATTACATAAGGTCCTAGGTTTAGTCAATGGTGTTTTGATTACTACTCCGGTTTGATTTTCCTCGACTTTTTCCGGTTTATAATGTCTATCAGGAAGTATATAATCCCAAAACTCCTAGTAAAGTAACCGTACAAAATTCTGTTCATTTCAAAACTTGAAAAAAAGTTACCTAATGTACAGAAGTTGATTGACTCTAGTCAAGTCGTCCTTTAATTATCAAATCAGCAACTTACAATACCGGTCAATACGTTGTTGAATTTTGGCTAACTCTGTCATCAACAAAAACTGAAAAAGGTTAAGGTAAAACTACTTCGAATTGCGAAAGCTCATACTTCAAGCGTACCACTGGAACATTTTCGATAAAAGCTAAAATTTTGCCGAAATATGTCACATCCTTTCAAACAGCTAAGAAAAACATTTCTAGTTGATACCCATTATCGGAAAAATCTTATGGATGAAAGATTAAAAGTTAACAACCTTTTGACCGATACCGTAAGCTTGAAATCAAGTATAAAATGTTCATTTACAACTTAACGTAGGTAAGCATATATGTGACTGACAGTAGTCCATTTTATACCATGATCTATAATATCTCAAAAAACGAATATGTTCGTTTCCAATAACAGTTAGATTTTTCGTTTCGGGTAACGTAGAAGTAGTAGGAGTAGACGTTAGAAAAAAACAGCAAATATGATTGCTCAGTGATAGCAGACTCTATTCTCTTTTACATGGCTAAAACTTTCAATATAAGGTTAGTCTCGCATGGGACCTCTAATTTGACATGGGACCTCTAATTTCATATGGGACCTCTATTTTGATATGGGACCTCTATTTTGATATGGGACCTCTATTTTGATATGGGACCTCTAAACTCAAACAGAGCCGAAAATTTTGCATTTGATACTCAGTCGAAAAAATGAAAATGATTCAATCGACACCAAAATTTTTGAGCGTATAGTTCAGACTTTTTTAAACACTCTGGCAAAATTTCAGAAAAAACAGCGGTTCAGTTTTCGAGAAATTCAGGTTCAAAGTAAGCGAAAAACGGCTGTTTTCGGTGTTTTTTGGCATTTTTTCACTGTTTTTTCGGACATTTGTCTATTGTTGACAAGGTTAGAAAATTTCGATCAACTTGAAACTTTCTGGGAGTGTTTAACAGGTCTATCCGAATATTCCAGCTGATTTTTAGAAAAAACAGCGGTTCAGTTTTCGAGATACCACTTTTCAGCTTTTTTTTGAATTTCGCTGCCGCGGCCACGCGTCGAGTTCGCCGCGCCGTGCCTACTGTAGTTCCAAAAAAACAATAATTTTGACAAAATTTACAGATTCTGTTTTGTTCTCTAAGTATTTTCCTAGTTCTCTCCGCATTTTTCTATATTCCAATCATGATAAGCATCCAACAATTTGCACATCTCCCCTCGTGTCAACTGAATAATCCAAAAAGATATATCATGATTCAAGTACTGATAACCATTCTATTCAAAATGGTAAGTGAAAAAAAACTGAAACAACCGAGATGTAAATTATTTATCTAAAGGTATTCGTCCCGTTATTTATATCATGCTACTTATTCAAGGATTTAATTGGTTTTTTCTTTATTTTTCTGCCAGTTGTTGATATTACTGTCACTCCACTTGTCATTCAGTTAACTTATTTGTGTTGCAACAAACGGAATATCGATGTTTTATGGAAATCTTTCAGCTTTACTCGTTTCTTTAAAGTATTATTTGAATGTGGTGAAACTGAGAGAGTGGAGCCACTTGAACTAGAGTAAGTTCTTGGTTTCTTATTGCAGAAATCTACGTCACTAACTAGCGTCTACGTCACTAACTCTTATTGCAGAAACCTACGTCACTAACTAGCGACATAACTACTAACTACAAACTAAATTCTTTCATTCTTACTTTTTCTACTTACATTACTTATTCCGCTTAAATTTAAATAAATAAGTTTTTAGATACTGTATTTAATTTTAAAAATTTTTTGATTACGGTAACAATCTATTTTTTTCAATTTTGAGAGTTTTATTATTTATTTAACCCCGCCTATTTGCAGTTGTTTTTAATCAGGAAAAAGTTGACCACGGCCTGTAGAGATCTTTGTTCCTGGTGTCGACTATTGCATACCTTGTGCTATAAATTATAATTATTGCCGGAAAACACTTTCTCATTGAAATCAAAATACAAAAACAGTAAAAAAATCTAAACTTTATTATCTGAAGTTCTGGTTGGAGTCACTTGCGAAACTTCTTCCACTCCAAATATAACTTTCAAAAATTTAATGAATTTAAAGGAGGAAATCAATGAATCAAAATTTCTTCGATTACTCAGCAAATAAGCAATTTGAATGATAAATGGTGTTACAATTACATCAATCAATATCATTATCAATATCATTTGTCTTATTGTAACCTGATCGGCGTAGTAGCCATATATCGAATAAGGCAAGGTAATCTGGAAAAGTTATTTTTAATTAAAAAGTTCAATACCAATTTATTTTTTAACTAAGGAATTCATACTGATTTAAGAAACACGATAATGATTGTTTGAAGGAGAGCGTATTTCTGCGGTTGGTTTTGTTTTGCAATTTTAAGATGAGAATATTTACGGATACTTATGAGGATTGGGATATAAAGTGAAGCAGAAATCCATAGAAAAACTGTCAAAACCATGTATTCCACCTAAAATTTAATTTTAGAGTAAAGTTCGATTGAACCACTAACCCCATAGATTACAACTAACGTATTGAACTTTTTTCCTGGAAGCCCAGCAAAGTAGAAAATGGATGAAACAATCACAAAAATTGAATCGACGAAAAAAATTATATACGAAACAGTCCTAATTGTTTTCGGAGCAATCACAACATTCTCATTATTTGAGAAAAAATAAAGAAGAAATCTTTGAAAAGCCAAAAAACAAGTGAGTAAATGGAACACTTGAATGATAGCAAGTACTAATAAAACTGATAATATTGATATAAATATCAAAGGAATCACTAAAATTCTAAAAAAAACTATATTTAGAAGATGAAAAAGGACATACTTTAGTGTCGTGGATTGAACGCGGAATAGTAAAATTAAAATAATCACGAAAGATAAAAATGAGAAGAAAAATAACAAATAAATAATTTTTACCATCTCATAAATCAGATTTACAATTGGAAAAATTGGTGTCTAGAAATTAAAATTTCCTCAAAAAATGTATTCAAATTCCCAACCTCTTCATCCCGTTTCCGATTCAATTTATAGACATAAGAATAAAATGGGAGTGTTAAAAAACCACCGATGAAACAAATTAAATTCACTGAGATTATTACAGTAGTTGAAACTTCTTCGATTTGTCTAACCACAAATACTTCATAAAATGCTTCTTGAAGTTTTTCCATTTTTTTTTCTGATTAAGGAAATTGAAACATAGTTTTTATATACTTTATTTTCAGCTGGTTTACAGGTGATTTTTTTTCGAAAACAACATTTCAACCCAACGAAACTTCGAAAACTTCTTCAACATCAAATAAAACTTTTAAGAATTTAAAAATATTAAACGAGAAACATAAAGAATCAAAGTTCCTCCTGTTACTCATCAAATAAGACACTTGAATGATTAATGGGAATAAAATGATATCAATGGACATTATCATTAATAATACGGATTCAATAGAAGCTGTTCCTAGAAGATTGTAAGCCAAAAAGAAAGGGAATGTTATCTGGAATATTACTCATTTTATTAATTAGCACTGTGTTAAATTATTACAGTTTTGAAATCCAAGAGCAACATTGTTTGGATAAGAGCATATTTCTGTGGTTGACTTTGTTTGGCAATTGGAAGATGGGAATATTTTCGAATAGATATCAGAATTGGGATATAAAGCATCGCAGAAAACCATAAGATAAATGTGAGGAAAACATAGAAAACCTTAAAAATCAACCCTATATAATTAGTTAATCACTCAGGATCTCCTTACTTTATACGCTAACCATAATTGATCGACGTGACCTAAATCGAAGAACTGTGAAACCAAAAAGACAGCATCCTTAACCATAAGAACCAAAAATACATTTCCAAAAACTAATCTGCTTGTTCTCACAGATATTGTTAAACTTGTTTCGCGATGAGGCAAAAAATAAAGCAAAAATCGATGAATATTCAATGACGCAACAAGTAAATGAAACATTTGGATTACTGTAGTGATAGCGATGGCGCAAAAAAAAATTAGCATGACAAGAGGAGCAAGCAATAACCTAGAATAGTCTTTTTGGTGGAAGGAAATGATTAGAGACATACTTTGCGTAGTCGGATATGACGCGGTAACCAACGAACCAAAAAGCCCAGGTATTGAAACTGGTGAACAAGAAAAGTATGTAAATTAATTTGACTGTTCCATGGATTAGATTTAAAATTGGGGAGATTGGGGTCTGAAACTAGATTATTAGGAAAATCACGCGCACTTATTAAGCAGCGGTCTAGAATACTGTCTAATCAAGTTAGAATTGCATTTCACACTATTCAATATACTATTAAAGGGCACTTCAAAACTAAGGATAAGGTATTGTCTATTGCAAATACCTCTTCATCCCGTTTCCGATTCAATTTAAAAACATAAATATAAAACGGAAGAAATAAATATCCACCGAAAATAGAAATAAGGAAAACACAAATAAGAAAGAAAATGATTCCAAAATTCATTTGTGGAAGGAAGTAGGCAGGGGCAATCAACGATTTCGCCTCCTCCAATTGGAGATTTATCTCCTCAGTGAGATTATCCATGAGTTTAAAATGATGTAGTTTAGGCAAAAGTATTATTACTCATTTTAATTATAAATTTTGCACCCGCCCATGAGGAATAGGTGGTTTTAACCGGAAGATAGATGACTTTTAGTCTGCCTAAAAGGGCTTGAGTTAAGGTTAAAGTTTAAAAAATCAGGTTTTATAATTAAAAAAAAACGGTTTCAAAAATAAAGTTTAAGAAGCTTCGAAAAATCTGAAACGCTTATAAGATGGTGAGAATTGACCCAAAAAATATGAAATCTTTGATCCAAAAAACAGAAAATGCAATTCTTCAAACCATTCTTAAAGTTTTTATCGGTATCTCGAGACTTTTTTCGTGTTGAGGAAAAAAAAAGAAAGAAGGAATCGATGAATTGTCAAAAACGATGTTAGTAAAGGGAATATCTGGGTAATGCTGTAAGCCACAATAATCAAAAGAATAAGAAACATTAAAGGGTATATTAATAACCTAAAACAGTATTTTTTGTGTTTCAAAAAAATAATAAAAAACGTAAACACTGTAAACTTTGATTGGTATTGTGCGTACGGAAACAGCTGAGGTCGCGGTCGCGGGGGACGAGGTCGGCGGCGAGTTCGGCCAGCAGGAATTTCGCTAGGCCACCACAAATAATTTTTTTTTCACTCAAATTTCCTTCAATTTGCTTATTTTTCAAGCTTACCGTAAATACTGTAATAGAACAGCATGCTCTTCTATTGTTCGCGAGGGGTCTAGGGGTGCTGTTGTATTACAGGTGCTGTTCTATTAGAGGGTGCTGCTCTATTTTTCAAGTCAACTATCCCAAGAAAAATCACTTTATCTAACAAAAAATGACAACTTTCAAACAACAAAAAAAAACAAAAAGCTTAACAAAAGTCAACAAAGTCAATCAAAAATCGTTACTGTAGTCAGCCACCTCGGCAAATCTTCGTTCTATGGCCAGTTTTTTCTGGAAGATCGACACCGCCAAGCGACACTTTTTTTTACTTCTCAGTGAATATTTTGGGGTGCTGTTATATTAGAGGGTGCTGTTCTATTAGAGGGTGCTGCTCTATTTTTCAACAGGTGTCTAGGGGTGCTGGTATATATTAGGCGTTATTCTATTACAGGTGCTGTTATATTACAGTTTTTACGGTATTTTACCTTTTTTCATAGTTTTTTCAGTTCTAAAAGTGTTTTTTTTTACCTCTTTTATTAATTTTCATCGAAGAAATTCCGAAAAAACAAGTCAATTTTTGAACTAATTTTTCAAGTTTTTCAATTTATTCTCGATCAAAATCCAATTTCGTTTGTTTATTCCAGATTTTTCGTTCGTTCCTTCATTTTTCGATTATTTTTATGTCTTGAATATTAATTTCTTGAAAAATGCTGAATTTGAAAAATTAGTTCAAAAATTGAGTTTTTTCGAATTTCTTTTATCAAAATTAATGAAATTGGTATAAAACACTTTTGGAATGGAAAAAACTTATAGACCTATTCAGGGCAGTAAAGAAAGTATTTTTTACTTTGTTTTCCCTATTCACGATCGGCAAAAAAAATACAAAAAAAGGAAAAAAAAATTCATTTTTTGCATTTTTTTGCCGATCGTGAATAGGGAAAACAAAGTAAAAAAAATACTTTCTTTTCTGCCCTGAATAGGTCCATTAGAAAAAAGGTAAAATAAGCTCGAAAAACGAGAAAATTGAAAAAAAAAATTGCCGAAAGAAAAAATTATTTGTGGTGGCCTAGCGAAATTCCTGCTGGCCGAACTCGCCGATAGCCTCGTCCCCCGCGACCGCGACCTCAGCTATTTCTGAATACTCAATAGCGAAATCCAATGAACCAGATAGCCCAAAGGCACAAAAAGTGATAGCCAGTAGTGAATAAAATATTTTATTAATTCAATGAATCAGATTTAGGATAGGGAAGATTGGGGAATGAAAACAATTCACTCTATTACTGTGTATTTCTATCTGAGATCGATTGGGGTATGAAGTAAACAGCTCATATAGAATTTCTAAAACAGTAAAAAAATTCAATTTGTCAGCTAGTTGTCTCGGGGAGTGGTTCCACAGTAGAACCTGCTTTAGTAATCCAGATAACCTTCAGAATACTTTTAAATTTAAAAGAAATTCGCAAGGAATCCATATTCCGTTTGTTACATGCTAGATAAGATATTTGAATTATCAAAGGGGTCATGATTATATCAGTTGTCATGGTGATCATGATAATTGATGATATCTCAGTTTCACATAATGCAAGGAAAACATCGAGAGTAAAGAATATCTGAAATAGTAAATAGTTTCGAAGAAGTAAAAAATATGAAACTGAAAATTTATGTGGTCCCAATGGTGGAAAGACTGGCCCTAACAGAAAATGAAAACTACCTTATTAGCAGGTTGGGACCATCTTTACCCCGGCAAATGGAACATAAGATAAATTTTTTATTTGGGACCATCTTTATCTCTTTGGACCAGTCTTTCTTCTTGGAACCATTTAACCTGCCAGAAAAAAATACCGATTTAAAAATAATCACAATCATAGTCTGCCAGAAAATATAAACATGAGGCTTAGTTTTCAGGGCCATTGGAAGATAAGAGAATTTTTTGACGCTTATCATAATCGGAATATAAAGAAATGCAGATGACATGAGAATGATATTGATGGTGAAGAAAGATATCTGGACCAACAAAATGAGAGGAATCAGGTAAATTAATTTTTTTTCGCACTTTATAAGTCAGGTGAAACATTAAAACTCACTTCATAAAACTCTACTGCCATCTCATCCTTTTCATTGAAGTCATAATTTACTAGGCCAGTTGCTAGGTACCAAACTAGACTTATCACTTCTTTCAACCCAAATATCAAATATACAACCCAGATTGTCTTGCTAAACACTTTTTGAACCAATATTATAGCTGATTCTGATGATGGTATGAAATAAAGAAAGAATTTTTGAATAGCCAATAACGAAAGTATCAAGTGGAAGACTTGAGTGATCACGTTCAGCATTAAATAAGGGATTATCAAAAGAAAAAAGAAAATGAGAAAATAGTTTCTGAATAAAAGGATAATGAAACAGTTGAAGTTCAATTTTAGACTTACGAATCACATTGATATAAAATTATTATCAAAAACAAATCGATAATTAAGAAAAACAAAATGAAATACGATTTTTTTACCATTTCAAAAAAGTGATTAGTGATGGGGAAGATTAGAGTCTGCAATTAAACGGTTGTCTGGGATGCCGCGTGACATTTGGCCCATTTATCTCAGTTCCCATAAGAGATACAAAAAAGTGGTCAACTAATCAAATATTCCTCTTAACAAGGGCTACATTTTCTTAGTTTACTACTTTTCGATATCTTCAAAGATAAGGGAGATATACGCTTTCAAAGTTTCATTCCGCAATGCGACGCAGGTAGTCATACACTCTAGCCCTCTCTGCGCCTCTCAGTACCTTTTCATCTCTCTCCCTGTTAATTTTATTGACATAAACATAAAATGGAAATAAAATGATTGAAAAAATTATGAAAATCATGAAAATAGTGATAAATAAAATGAGAATAAAAAATCCGGAGTTTTCCGGAAAAATATCTATAATTGTGTGGTTGAGTGAATTGGTCACCATATGGATTATATTGAAAAATATAAAAAGTGTTCAAATGAAATGAGTTTTGAAAAACGGAAATAATTTGTTTCAAAATATTCACCTGTCTCTTTTTCTACTGTTTCTGTTTCAATAATTGCTTTATTTCCTTTGATCACACATCTTATATTAAATTTTCGTGAAGTTTAATGAGACTAAAAAAACAAAAAAATTATTTGGAAACAATTAGAAACACGAATAAACTGAAAATTGGAAACTGCAGATTTCATATTTGAAATGAAGTAAGAAAATTTTTTGAGATTTCAGTCTAATTAGCGGCATCCCAACCTAATAGTTTTGCAGTTTAGCAAGGAAATTTGAAAAAAATTATTATGTTTCATCATAATTTTATATATTGTTTTTAGCAAAGGCTAGCAGTATCAGAATATAGAAATTCGTAGCAAACTAACAAAATAGTGTAACAAAAATTTTTAAAAAAGTCTGATACAAAAATATTCCCTGTTTCATAACTTTATTTTACAATATCATATTTATTCAGTTTCTAGTAGTTATGGTGTCTGACCGAAATCATCAGATTACTAAAATTAGGCTTCCCTTGGCTTCATCTGAATACAAATCGGACGATCATTGGGAATTGGTTCCACAGTTGACTTCAATTTCATATTGAACAACACTCGAATAAAAATTGAAAATTTGAAAGTGACTAGAGCCTGTTTCAGACTTTTCCTATTGTTGAAAAGATAGGAAACTTGGATTATTAATGGGGTTGTGATGATTTCAAAAAATATTGAGAAAAGTGTGATTGAGAAGCCGAGTACGATAGAAATTAGGAAGCCAATCTGAAGAAAACAATGAATTTTGAAAATTATTGGAGGAAATTTACCATTTTAAAAATCAAAAATATGATCGTCTGCCAGATCATATATCTCTGTTGCTTGTTTTTCTTATTCGATTTTTTATTTTTCATTTTCATATTGATAGCGATAGCGATATATAAATAGGAGGAGATTATGTAGAATATATTGAATACAATATAAGAAATCTGAAATTCAAGATTTGACCTAAAAATATCAAGTTCATCTTCAAAACGCTATAACTTTGTTAGCACAAGAGCTATCAGAAAGTTGTCAACTAACAAAATGTAGCCCTTATTAAGAGCTACAATTCATCAGTTAACGATTTTTTGACATCTCTAACAGGAAGCAAGTTATAGGCGTTTTAATTCAAAGAGAAATCAGGAGAGACGCAGAGAACGGTGACAGCTAGAGCGTCTGACTGTCTGAGTCTCTTCTTGGTGGTAGAAGTAACTTACAACATAAAACGAAAATCGAGTCTCTTCATCACAAGAAACAGCATTCTTAACGTATTTTATTATTCCAATAACATCTTTTATACCAATAAGAGCATAAATTGACCAAATATGTGTCACAATATTTCTTTGCCATTGCATAACATTTGGGACCATCGAAGGGAAAAAATAAATGATAAACTTGCGAATTGCGACCAAACAAATCAAAAATTGGGTGACTTGAGTTAAAATATTAAGAATATAAAGGACAATTTGACAAGGTATAAATGCTATTGCCAGGACAGATCTTTAAAACTTTTTTTTTAATAATTTAAAGTTAGAAAACTAACATATTTATAAAAAATGTGGAAATTGTCATTGTTATCAAGAAGAATAAGAAATAAGTGACTTTGATTAACAAATAAAAATGACTCATAACTGGGAACAAGGGCATCTGAAATTTTTTAATCTTTATTAGCTTTAAAAAATTTTTTTAAGTGGCAGGACATCAATAATTAGATTTCTAATAAAAAATCAAAACTAAATAGCTCCGGTTGGACTTGAACTCAATGCTTGTGGATTTAAGGGCAAAATTATTGCCAACTGCGCCATGCAAACGCCTAACCGCCGGCGCCCCCGAGGGGATACAAGAGATTACCGATTGATCCTTCTCTCTGTTCAGCTTATTCAAATAAACATAAAACGGGAATAAAAGTAGAAGGCAGATAGTAAAAAAAGCTAAGCAGATAACTGCAATATGTAAAGACATTTTTTGTAAACTGCTGGTTTCCAGAAGGAGACTAGTGCGATTACACAACTCAAGTTCAGCTAATTCAACCGATAAGTTCTTCATTTTTCGAAAATCCGTGTCAATCAGTCTCTCAATAAGTGTTGAATTGAGTGTCGGGGAAAAGACTTGAGACTGAAACTGAGAAAAAACTGGAGAATTCTGTTTCACCTGCTCAAAAATAATTAATGTTTGAATTTTTAGTGCAAATATCACCTAACATGTAATCAAAAAATTTTAATGTTTCAAGTCCAAACCAAAAATCATTTATTTTTCACATCAAAATTCTATTGGGATTTAGGATTTTTCAAGAGGCCACCATTCCACAGGCATACGAAAAAGCGCACACTTTCACCAGCTCATCACAAGAGAACTCATTTCTGAAAAATTTCTGAAATTTTTGAATTTCAGATCAATATTTCTCATGCTGAATTATTAATCATTCCATCGTAATCCGTCTTGTTTTGACCTATCAAAAGCTGTAATCCTCTTAGATAATAAACCCCGCCCCTTTTTGTAAAATTCGGAAAACCAGGTGGAAATTCATAACTATCAAAGTTAGTTTGACCATTGAATTCTCCGAAAGCCTGAACTTAACTTTTTTCAGAGTTAGTGGTCCCAAGACTTACCTCTATCCCAGAGCATCCTGTTGGAGTTGGTGGCTGACATGGGGGTCTCATTAATCCACTTATCCAGGTAGTAGCTTAATCGTAGTAAGTAATAGGGGTGTAGGCTTTGGTAGCTAGACCTGAATTTCAGGTTTGATTGAAGCTGTAGGGCTAAAAAACATAACGATAGTCGTTAAGGAAATATTTTTTCTCTGTAACAAAACAATCATAACTTTGAAACGCTTATAACTTTGTTGGTTTTCCAGATAATGACAACCCGTCAACTAATGAAATGTAGCTTTTGCTAAGAGCAATATTTCTTTAGTTAACAACTTTTTGATATCTCCAACGCGAAGCAAGTTATAAGCATTTGAAGTTAGAGGCGCAGAGAAAAACAAGGGCTTGTCTGCCTCTAAACTTTAACGGCGCATATCTCGCTGGCCTTAAGAGCTATCAAAAAGTGATCAACTAACAAAATGTAGCCCTTTTTATGAGAAATATTTCATTAGTTAACAACTATTGGATATATTTCTTTCCAACAAAGTTATGATCGCTCAAATGTGGCTTACTCTTAACATAAAAATACTCCGCTGGTGAACTCAATCCTGTCAACCACGATCCACTAGTTTTGCTACAATTTAACACCGCTTCATTTCTCGTAATACCATGCGACGTTTTTGTGAACTTAAAATAATTTAAGTTGAGCAATTAATTAAGCGAATTTCACCTTTATACAATAAGCTCCTCCTGCCCTCGGGAACATTCTCCAAGTATTATCTAGACAAGATTTCGGGTAAGTCACTGTCCAAATCGGATCGTTGAACGATAATCCATAGCTATTCCCATTATCTCCTGATTTAGTATACTGCTTCTTTTGGACGTCTAATGGACATTGATCCTGTTGATCTACTTTAATTGCCAGTTTTATATTGTTAGTGAAGTCAGTCTGTTTGATATTGATGATGCGGAGTATTTTTATGTTAAGAGTAAGCCACATTTGAGCGATCATAACTTTGTTGGAAAGAAATATATCCAATAGTTGTTAACTAAAGAAATATTGCTCTTAGCAAAAGCTACATTTCATTAGTTGACGGGTTGTCATTATCTGGAAAACCAACAAAGTTATAAGCGTTTCAAAGTTATGATTGTTTTGTTACAGAGAAAAAATATTTCCTTAACGACTATCGTTATGTTTTTTAGCCCTACAGCTTCAATCAAACCTGAAATTCAGGTCTAGCTACCAAAGCCTACACCCCTATTACTTACTACGATTAAGCTACTACCTGGATAAGTGGATTAATGAGACCCCCATGTCAGCCACCAACTCCAACAGGATGCTCTGGGATAGAGGTAAGTCTTGGGACCACTAACTCTGAAAAAAGTTAAGTTCAGGCTTTCGGAGAATTCAATGGTCAAACTAACTTTGAAGTTCAGCTAATTCAACCGATAAGTTCTTCATTTTTCGAAAATCCGTGTCAATCAGTCTCTCAATAAGTGTTGAATTGAGTGTCGGGGAAAAGACTTGAGACTGAAACTGAGAAAAAACTGGAGAATTCTGTTTCACCTGCTCAAAAATAATTAATGTTTGAATTTTTAGTGCAAATATCACCTAACATGTAATCAAAAAATTTTAATGTTTCAAGTCCAAACCAAAAATCATTTATTTTTCACATCAAAATTCTATTGGGATTTAGGATTTTTCAAGAGGCCACCATTCCACAGGCATACGAAAAAGCGCACACTTTCACCAGCTCATCACAAGAGAACTCATTTCTGAAAAATTTCTGAAATTTTTGAATTTCAGATCAATATTTCTCATGCTGAATTATTAATCATTCCATCGTAATCCGTCTTGTTTTGACCTATCAAAAGCTGTAATCCTCTTAGATAATAAACCCCGCCCCTTTTTGTAAAATTCGGAAAACCAGGTGGAAATTCATAACCTAGTGTAACGTGTCGATATTTGCAGTATCGATAAAAATCGAAAAATATCGACAATATCGGTGTCGACTGTATCGACTCGTTTGGCAGTCGATTGCAAAAATATCGAAAAATATCGAAAAATATCGAAAAATATCGAAAAATATCGAAAAAAAAACTGATGACAAAAAAAAATATCGACACATATCGGTACGTGTCGATATGTATCGACACAAATGTCGATATGTGTCGATATTTATCGACACAAATATCGATATGTATCGATATTTATCGACACGCTTCTCCGAGAGGACTACACGGCCGCTGGCCGAATATTCACACTGACGATTTCTCTTTCGTTTCTGATTTTTTTTCTGGAATTTGTCGTTTTTTCGTTAATTATTCTATTTATAACGTTAAAAACCTAGTTTTTAAAGTTGTTTTTCAATAAAAAATAATTCTTCAGATGAAATCATCCAAATGTTGGCGATTTCTTGATGTAATTGATTCGGGAAACCGTGTCAAATGCAGAATATGTGGAATAAATTTAAAATATTTTTCTGCAACCACTTATATGATAAAACATCTTCATGACCACCACAAAAAGGAGTTGGAAGAGTCGGATAGAAAGGTTTGCTGAAAAATAACATGGATATTGTTTAAAAAAATTATTTTAGTCAGATAGCAGTCGACGAATCCGTTCAGCCCAAAAAAAAGAGGACGCAAACGAAATTCTGAACCGAGCCGAATCTGATCTAACGTTTTGCTCAGAAATTCTCGTTCAGTTTTCTCATTTGACTCAATACTCTCCGAATTTGGGTCAAAGGTCTCGTCTAGCCAGATATCTGTCGATTGAAACTGAGAAAAGGTATATTCAGTTCGTTCAGTTAGAAAAATAAACATAATTTTTTCAGATATCAAAAATATATCAAGAACGATGCGTTGGTTATGGGTTTGTACTTCGATCCACGTTTTTCTTATTTGCCTGATCTTATCAATGGAAGGCGTTGGGAGTTCATCGAAGATATGATTGAAGATTATTCTGGTATTTAATTTCTAGAAAATTTCTAGTCATTGTCTTTTTCAGATTCATTGATTATGGTGGGAGCGTCATCGGATCAACCCCCGAAAAAAAAGCCAGCATTTGAAGATTCATCTTACTCCAGGTTCATTCATTCAAAACGTCAATCGGTTGATGAAAAGAATATTAAGGTATGATTTCGGTACTAATCCGACTACAAATTTAAATCAAGTTCAGGCTGAAATGAGCGCATACAAAGCATTGGTTGTCTCAGGACGCCCTTCTTTGGATTCATCTCCATTAGAATTCTGGAGAACACACAGAGAAGAGCTTCCAATTTTATCACGAATAAACTCGCACTTCATGGCATGTCCTCAATCTAGTGCCCTTGTTGAACGCCTCTTCAGGTTTGATTTAATGAAATAAAACTAAATAAGAATAATATTGCAGTGTTTGTGGTACCATCGCCAACTCCAGCCGCCGAAATCGGCTCAGTCCGACCACCTTGAACGATCAATTGCTCAATGCTGCACTCGCAACTCTCGAGTAAGTTTTTTAGTGCAAAACTTTATATTAAAGCTCTTTATTTATAGCGGCCGCCACGAAAGCTCAGATGATGAGGATGATTCGGAATTCGAGGATTTTGAATTCGAAGATGACGAAAACGAGAACGTTCAATACAATGATGATAATTTCGATGAGATATTCGGAAGATTTCTAAAAGTTTGAAAACTTCATTTGTGAAATGTTGCTTTCATTTTCAATATACTTATGCATTTTACTTTTTTCTTCACTAGTTTTTTCGTTAATAAATCGATTTTTAACGTTATCATTCTTATATATAAAACGCAAGTGGACTCTGCACCAGAGTTGCACGGACAGTCCGTTGTCCGTTGTCCGTTGTCCGTTGTCCGCCATTTTTAGGTGTCCGTTGTCCGTTGTCCATTGTCCGTCAGAAAAATTTTTGTCCGTTGTCCGTTGTCCATTGTCCGTCGGAAAAAATTTGTTGTCCGTTACATTTTGTTTGCAAAATTTGAACATATTTGGTGTAAAAAACTGCTGATTCTCCGTTCACTTGTTCATTTGTGTTTAATTTGATGAAGTTTGGTTTCTTAGACGCAAAATATGTTCGTAAAATTGATGTCCCTTATCAGTTTGTCCGTTGTCCACCAAAAATTGTTTTGTCCGTTGTCCGTTGTCCATTGTCCGTCGGAAAAATTTTTTGTCCGTTGTCCGCTGTCCGTTGTCCGTCGGAAAAATTTTTGTCCAATGTCCGTTGTCCGTTGTCCGTAAAAAAAATTTCGCTGTCCGTGCAACTCTGCTCTGCACGTTTGTTTGTAATTCCGCAAATCTGGGAGAAAGAGAAAGAAATTCCAATTGATTTTGCCGCAAGCAAAACTCGAACCCCCGTCTTTAGCGCGTCAGACAGACACGCAACCGACGAGGCCATTAGATACGTACTGTCGAAAATGGAAATGAATTACACATTGGATACTGTTGGAAATGGAAATTAGATTCACGTGGGTTACATGTGGATTGGAAGCTTCATCATTATTTTTGCCACGTTTCCGTAGATCAAGATTGCAATTTTAATTTTTTAGATCATAAGTCTGATCAAAAATTGACAAAATAAACACCATTTTTAAAAATTAATTTAAACTTTTTTGGCTACGACCACCTTTTTTTCGTTTTAATTTATTGGAAAATTATGGAAATGGAGGATAAAAAGTGAGTAAGACGATCACCTTCTGAACTTCTAAATCCACATTTTTAAAGAGAAAGTGAACCATGTGAGGATGATCCACTTCTTCCCAGAATTTCAAAAAGGAACCAGAATCATCTTATGGACGAGTTGGAGAAGGCAGAAGAATCTATATTTTGCCCGGGATGAATAGTAAGTCAAGCATCTTAGAGAGATGCAGCTAACCCCCGTCCAAATCTCATTTTTTCTGTCCGCAATGTTGATTGATCAAACTGATGCCACGGAGTATGAAATTTCCAACCGAAATATTGGTTGTGGATGCACAAGGGACAAGTCTCATGTTTATATCCATCATTTTGATTTGGGTATCAGAAGTTCTTCCACTGGAAAATGATAAAACAAAAGATTCTTATATATAAAACGCAAGTGGACTCTGCACGTTTGTTTGTAATTCCGCAAATCTGGGAGAAAGAGAAAGAAATTCCAATTGATTTTGCCGCAAGCAAAACTCGAACCCCCGTCTTTAGCGCGTCAGACAGACACGCAACCGACGAGGCCATTAGATACGTACTGTCGAAAATGGAAATGAATTACACATTGGATACTGTTGGAAATGGAAATTAGATTCACGTGGGTTACATGTGGATTGGAAGCTTCATCATTATTTTTGCCACGTTTCCGTAGATCAAGATTGCAATTTTAATTTTTTAGATCATAAGTCTGATCAAAAATTGACAAAATAAACACCATTTTTAAAAATTAATTTAAACTTTTTTGGCTACGACCACCTTTTTTTCGTTTTAATTTATTGGAAAATTATGGAAATGGAGGATAAAAAGTGAGTAAGACGATCACCTTCTGAACTTCTAAATCCACATTTTTAAAGAGAAAGTGAACCATGTGAGGATGATCCACTTCTTCCCAGAATTTCAAAAAGGAACCAGAATCATCTTATGGACGAGTTGGAGAAGGCAGAAGCTCGGAGAGCTAAGGACCGAGAAAGAAAAAGACAAAAAAAGGAAACAGAGACAATTCAGGAAAGTCAGGAACGCCGAGAAAAGGCTGCAATCTACATGAAGAGACTAAGAGCTGATGAATCTGAATCTGAAAAAGAAATTAGAAGAAGGAATCAAAAGGATAGGCAAAGTCTCTGTCGTGCAAAGGAGACAGAAGAGGAGTCAGATACACGTCGGATGGTGGAAGCAGAGAGAAGACGTCAAGGTGAAGAAGATATGACAGAAGAAGAAAAGCTTCTCAAAAGAAAAAAAGAAACTGATCGTTTCCGAGAAATGAGAGGAAATGAGTCAGAGGACCAAACCACTTCTAGACGGAGCAAAGATATGGAAAGATGGAACTCTAATTTCCAGAAAATGACAGAAGAAGAAAAAGAAGCTCGACTGAAACGGAGAGCAGAGAGAAGAGTGATTCTAGAAGCACGAAGAGCTCAACAGGCAACAGATGATGCTCGCCGGAATGAGGAAGAAAAGCTCAACTATTTGGGAAAGATGTCAGAGGAATGTGAGCATTGTAAAGCTCTATTCTTCAAAAGTAATTTTTTTTTAATTTTGCAAATCATCATTAAACACTTTAGGTGAAATCGGATCCAGAAAGAAGTCAGATATCAACTTCTGTTGTGCCTCTGGAACGATTCAACTGGAGGATCGCTTCGCTAACTTTCCGGAACAACTTCAAGAGCTTTTCACAGGAATTTCGGATCCAGTCAATCAGTTGAGAAGTGACCAGTCGAAAAACTTCCGTTCCAACATTCGCCAGTATAACAACAGCATGGCGATGGCGTCATTTGGAGCTGGAGTCGACAGGAGCATCCTTAGTGGAAATGGTCCATATACTTTGAAGATCCATGGTCAGGTCTATCATAAAACCGGAACACTTCATCCAGAACCGGGACAAAAAAAGAAATATGGCCAACTTTATATTCTGGATTCAGCCCAAGCTGCTCTCGAAAGGATGCAAGTTTCGGCTAATTCGAGATGTGATCGAACGATAATGGAGGAGTTGAGTAAGCTTATGATGGAGATCAATATCTTCTCCCAAAGCTATAAACTAATGTTCGAGGTTTGAAATTATTTCTCTTAAAATTTATAATTATTCCATTTAAGGTAGAACAACAAGAAAAATTAGACGCTCAATTATCAGGAAGATCAATCAAACCTGTTCAAATGGTATTCGATGTTTCCAAACCAGACCTGGATCTGAGACGATACAATATGCCTACTTCCAATGAAGTGGCGGTCATCTTTACAACTCAAGATGGAGCTATTCTTCCGAGGAGCATCGCAACTCATCCGAGAAATGGTCATGGATTGCTAGACATATTTGATACTGATCCAATTGTTGATCCTTTGACTTATCCAATTTTTTTTCCGAGAGGTCAACCAGGCTGGCACGAAGGTCTCAACAGAGTTGGTTCTAATAGGAAGAGCACTCGAATCGCACAACAACCGTACTATCGATATTTGGTCATGATTCGGAAGAATCAATTCAATCCTATTCACTTCGGAGCGAATCTGACTCAACAATTTTATGTGGACTCCTGGGCAAAGACGGAACAAAATCGCCTTCATTTTCTCCGAACGAATCAGTCCAAAATTAGAGCAGAAGAGTACAAAGAGTTGAGGGATTATGTAGCGAATTCGGATGGTGTGACTCCTGGGAAGCGTATCATTCTTCCTTCTACATTTCGGGGATCGCCAAGATATATGGTCCAGGAATATCAGGATTCGATGTCAATTGTGGCGAAGACTGGAAAACCGGATTTCTTCGTCACATTTACATGCAATCCCAGGTGGAAGGAGATCACTGAGAATCTGAATCCGGGCCAGCAGCCCTCTGATCGTCCAGATCTCATCGCTCGAATTTTTAATGAAAAGGTCGATCACCTTCTACATTTGCTTCTGAAATGTCATTTGCTCGGAGAGGTGTCAGCTCATCTCATGGTTTTCGAATGGCAAAAGCGCGGCCTTCCTCATGTACATCTACTTCTGATGATGAAGGAAGGACACAAGCCACGATCGAAAGATGCAATTGATACACTTATCCGAGCCGAAATTCCTGATCCTTTGAAAGAGCCACGTCTATTTGATATCGTAACGAAGCAAATGATTCACAGGTGAGCTGTTCGAATTGAATCTTCCAAATTCAAACTTCAAATATTTCAGAGTCTGTGGTCTCAATAATCCAAATGCCCCATGTATTAGGTTGGCGACTAATTTTCCGAAAATTTCGGAGGCTCATGATTTACTGATTTTTTCTGGACGCCGAACTTATTTTTTGAAGCGCACTTTCTACTATCAGAGGGCCCTTCACTACAGCTCATTGGTCATTCAAACTTGTATCCCCTCCTTTTTTTGTTGGAGAGATAGATCTGTCGATTTAGTCCTTATTTTCCCAGATATTCTATATGATCTTTTGTTTTATCATTTTCCAGTGGAAGAACTTCTGATACCCAAATCAAAATGATGGATATAAACATGAGACTTGTCCCTTGTGCATCCACAACCAATATTTCGGTTGGAAATTTCATACTCCGTGGCATCAGTTTGATCAATCAACATTGCGGACAGAAAAAATGAGATTTGGACGGGGGTTAGCTGCATCTCTCTAAGATGCTTGACTTACTATTCATCCCGGGCAAAATATAGATATAGGGAGGGGTTGCAAATGTAACAATCGGAGATAATTTTTGATCAGTTGGAAAGGTAGAAAAATTAGGTGTTTTGCACCTCATATTTTTAGATGATATTGATTGTGTCTCCGAGAAGGCATGAAACTGCTGTCTCTAATTTTTTCCGAAATCAAAGCGTTTATGGGTAATACAATTATTTTTGATAGGAAGTGAGTACACTACCCCAACTATGTCCAAAGGTTCCAGTTAATTGGTTAGCGTTTATAAGCGGAGGATCCAGCAAAACCCAAAATCCATGTTATGAATGTTATGGTCTATGTGTAGTGGAATTGAACAATGGAAATTGTTCATTGAAAGCATAACAATGACAACTAATACCTAGCCTACTCATACCCACAAACTTATCTGAAAATTCATTTTCAGTTATCCACTAGACGCAAAAGTATTTCATACACAACATTGTGACAGGTTAATGTCACGAGAGTAACTAATTTCTGATTGTTGCGAGTTGAGCCAATTGTTTTCCTGTTCAAAGTGAACAAAGTGGGTCTAGTACTTCCTAATTATAAACATTTTGGACCGCCTCAACAACTCTTTGTTAATGGGAAATTCGAATCAAAAGTTGATACCGAAATGGAGTTCATGAAGTTTTTGCTCTGTTACTTGGAGGCACGTAGAGCAATGGTGCCATCATTTTGTCAAAGTGATGGCAAGGGGCGATGGGTACTAAGAGACACTACTTTCATGAGTTTATCTCCTTCCACTTCAAGTAAAATTATATCAAAGAACGCCCAAAAATTTTCGGAAAATTAGTCGCCAGCCTAATATGAAAGATGGATGTTGCACCAAAAGATTTCCGAAATCTTACTGTAATGTGACTAAGTGGGAGGAGAATGGTTATCCTGAATATAGAAGACGTGATGATGGAAGGTCGGTCAAATGTGACGGGTTCGATATGACAAACCAACACGTAGTCCCTTTTAACGCTGATCTTCTCTTGATTTTTGATGCCCACATAAACGTAGAAGCATGTGGTCTTCTGGAAGCGGTCAAATATCTCTGTAAATATGTTTATAAGGGAACTGATCGGGCTTCCATAAAGATCAGGAAAGACCAAAATGACGATGAGGACAATCAGAAGCAGGATGACGAAATCTTCCAGTATTTAGACTGCAGATATATTTGTGCTCCAGAGGCATGTCATCATTTGTTTGGATTCCCAACACAACAGAAGTCTCACGTCATCTATCGTCTACCCGTTCATCTCCCAGATCGCCAAAGTATCGTTTTTGTTCCTGGAAAAGAAAAGGAAGCTGTCTCCAATTCTGATCGAAAAGGCACCAAACTAACAGAGTTCTTCAAGCTTAATGCTCTTTTCAACGAAATGGAAGCAAAAGGAGAAGATATTTCTGGAAAAGAAGATCCACGACAACACTCATATATGAATTTTCCAAACAAGTTCGTATGGCTCGAATCCGAAGGAAAATGGAAGGAAAGGTCAAGAGGAGGTGAAAAAATAATTGGAAGAATGTATGGAGTATCGCCGAGTGATCCGGAACGCTTCGCTCTTCGTCTTCTTCTTCTCTCAACAACTGGAGCTTCTTCTTTCGAAGGTCTTCGTACTGTGCCAGACGATAATGGAAATTCAGTTGTTCATGCAACGTTCCTGCTCGCTGCAAGAGCCATGGGACTATTGAAAGACGATTTAGAATATGAGAAGGCGTTAGAGGAATGCTCAGGTTACGCGATGCCATCTCAGATGAGAGCAACATTTTCTTCTTTATTGGTGTTCAATGAGATCGGAGATCCACAACTCCTCTGGGATAAATTCAAAAAATCGATGTCAGAGGATTTCATTTTTCGTGGATGTAGTGAAGATGAAGCAGAAGCGAGGGCGTATGAAGAGATTCGTGAAAAAATGGGAAGGTATTCAGATTAGTTTTCGCAACTCTCAGCCAGTTAACAATTATTTAGGTTCAGCAAAAACATTGAAGATTTCATTATTGCTCCAACCTTCGTGATTATCGCGCCCTCGAGTCAACAACTAGACTTGGTGCAAATCGGAAATGAAGGAGAACGTCTTCGTGAAACTCTGAATCCGGAACAAAAGATCGCTTGCGACACCATCCTGAATTCCGTCGACGATCCATCATTACCCCGTCTATTCTATTTGGATGGACCAGGTGGCAGTGGGAAGACATATCTCTACAATGTCCTCTGGAAAATTCTGAAAGGAAAGGGAATCAGGATGGCCTGTAGTGCCTGGACCGGCATCGCTTCGACGCTTCTTCCAGAAGGTCGTACAATCGCATCTCTGTGGAAAATCGATATCAAAAACGACGGTCGAGCAAGTTTAATGAAGTTGAATTCGAAGGAGGCGAAGATGATTCGAGAAACGGAACTTTTCATTGGAGATGAAGCCAGTATGATATCCAAACAAGTTATCGAAACTATCGATCAACTACTTCGAGATCTGATGGAAAATGATCTTCCGTTCGGTGGAAAAATTTTCATCCTAGGAGGCGATTTTCGCCAAGTACTTCCTGTTGTCAGAAGAGGGAGCAGGACAGATCAAATAGATGGCTGTCTCAAGATGAGCCATCTTTGGAATAGTTTTCAGTTACTCGAGCTTAAATCAAATATGAGAGTCAACACAGGTGATAATCGCTGGATCGAGTTCCTTCTTCAAGTCGGAAAAGGAAGCATCAACAATTCTGAAAATAGAATCAAAATCGACGATGAAGTCTTCACAAAGAAGGATTTGATTGAAGAAGTGTTTGGATCCACGATAAATAAGAATACTGATTTATCTGATTCGGCTATCCTAGCACCCAAGAATATAGAAGTAGACATGATGAACGAACAAGTTCACAACAGAATGGAAGGCGATGAGAAGGTAAATTACAGTAATCCGAACTGTTTAAATCAGAATTTTAGATATTCCATTCACGAGATGAAATAATGGATGATAGCAATACCAAAGTGATCACTCCAGAATTTCTTCATTCCATTTCGACATCTTCTCTCCCTCCACACAAGTTGAAGTTAAAAATAGGATCAGTTGTCATGCTTCTCCGAAACTTAGACGTCAGCTCAGGACTATGCAATGGAACAAGGCTTACTATCTTGGACATGGGAAGAAGAGTATTAAAATGCAAGTTCTCGACTGGAAGTCGTAAAGGAGAAACAGTGTTAATACCGAGAATCGACTGTTACGACGACAAAAATTTGGCATTCAAGCTCCGGCGAACCCAGTTCCCAGTTCGTTTGGCATTTGCAATGTCCATAAACAAATCACAAGGGCAGTCGTTTTCGAAGATTGGCCTGTGGCTTCCACAAGATGTTTTTACCCACGGACAACTTTATGTGGCATTGTCAAGAGTTCGTTCGAAGGAAGGGCTTTTTGTGAAGACGACCCAACCAGCTCTTCTCAATGTTGTTTATAAAGAAGTTCTTTAGATATTGAATTTATTTAATCGGACTCTAATTGAGTTGTTGTTTTATAATAAAGCGAAATTTTGAATACTTGGCTATTATATTTTTTGTGACATGGTTCAGGGGAAAGCCGGAGGCCAAGTCTAAAGGGGCGGCGGAGCCGCCTGCTTTAGACTTGTAAATAGAATAATTAACGAAAAAACGACAAATTCCAGAAAAAAAAATCAGAAACGAAAGAGAAATCGTCAGTGCGAATATTCGGCCAGCGGCCGTGTAGTCCTCTCGGAGAAGCGTGTCGATAAATATCGACACATATCGACATTTGTGTCGATACATATCGACACGTATCGATATGTGTCGATATTTTTTTTAATATCGAAAAAAAATTGCCGATAATTTTCGACTTTTAAAAGTTTCGATAAATTTACTGCCGATTTTTTCGATTTTCGCTTTCGATAAAAAAATGTCGATTTTCGTATCGACTCGTCACTCTAGTTATACCTGATAAAAATTCACTGTATCCGAATATTTTTATATAAGAATCTGTTTTACCTCAACTCATTGTTTTTTCCTTTTCGTCATTTTTATTTTTTTCATCGTATTTATAATGATATGTGATTCTTTCCAACTGCATAGCCTATGAAGCTCAAAATTTGAACTTTACCATATCCATGAAACACATTTTTCATTTAATTTAGCCGCGCTCTATTTCAAAGCGTCATAACTTGGTTCGGAGAAGAGATATCAAAATGACAAGACATATCATAAATCATTAATATATTGATAACGCAGGTAACATAAACTTATTTCGTGAAACTGTAAAAAAAAACAATGAAACCTCAAAAAAATTCTACATTCAATATTTTTTCAAATATCTTTTTGTGATCGAGGAAAAATTCAAGGACCCCTTTAATCAATCAAAAAAAACAATCACTTTGGAGAGTTTTCTGAGCCTATATATGTGTCGACAGCCGGTAATAGCTTCATTTGGGATCCTCTATTTACCAAAAAATACGCCATTAATTTTCAAGAAAAAGTTATGCCAAATAAAAATTCGCTGAATCAGAATATTTTTATAAAAGAATCGGTTATGAGATAACTGGAGTGTGAAAAATGGATCAATGAAAATTTTCTTCGAAGAATTGAATTTTAATTCGTGTGTCATCAATTAAAACTAAGGAGATTTCTTGATTAAATTTTTCTAGATAGCATTGTATTTTGACAAGAAAATTAGCAAAAATGTTTTTGGTAAAACTGTAAATATTATGAAACATTAAAAAAAAACATTTGAGCGCCAAAACACAAATCTAAGATCTCTCATTCAGGAAAAAACCATCATCTTAGAAATCCCTTAAGCCTAGATGTACAGGATTTGGGTATGGCTCATTTAACAGTGTGGCTACCGACAATCTATTCACTTCTTGGTCCCAATTAATGGCGTGCAAGCTCAAAGAATAAGTGTTACCTAATAAAGGAAAGTTGAATCAAAACATTTTTTTTACAAAATAAGAATTAGTTTTTTCTAGAGGTATTGAATTAATTTTTATTGCTGTTCCAATATTTTTATAAATTGTTTGTTTTTTTGCAAATAGAATTTTACTCATTGTGCCATTAACCAGAAATTACAGATTTTTAAGGCATAATTCAAACTACTAATTAGTGAAAATATAATAAAATTAACATAAACATTTTTTGTGAAACTGTGAATATTATGAAACCTATGAAATTTTGCCCTTAATATTCTTTCAAAAAATTTGAGATCGAAAATACAAATCTAAGGTCCCAATGACAAAAACCATCACCTTGGAGATCCGAAAGCGTCGAGAGCCCTCATTTCCTCATTTCCTCCTATTCATCTATTCATGTCGTCCCCTTCTAATCAACTATTCACCCTCTTTTTTTCACTGTTTCTAATAGGGAATATGGTAAGTTATTTTTTATTTTAGAAATTTCCTTCATGTTCGATTAAGGATGGATCAGTGAACATGCTATTATTTTGGGGGTATCCAACTAGTAACACTGATTATTGTGTGGTTCAATCTGGAATCGGGAGTTTTGATGATTGTGTGGATTTGTGTATGGCTAGTGATTTTTGTATGGTAAGGATTTTGATAGGGACCATTTTATCCTTTTTATGGGCCGTCTGAGGTCGCAGTACTAAGACTGGCAGAAGTAGCTAACAATTTTTGGCCGTTTCCAGGTTAAGAGGTCTCAAGTTCTCTTGGGACCCTCCTACCACCATTGAGACCTCTTAACCCGGACAAAACAGCCTTTTTTTATGTCATTTGGTATCACAAAAAATTTCCGTTTCATTTGATTTTTTTAAATCCCACTTAAGCTTTTTTCTAGCTCGCCTATGGCTCAGACACCGAATGCGCTCTCTGTGACATCTTCACAATCACCAACATCATCCAAACAGATCCAACTGGAGAAGTCAAGGTTGCTATAAAAATTGACCAACAAAGCGAGTGTCCAATTGACCTAGAAGAAGGCCCCTATTCCAGAAGCGTTGGTTACTGTACCATGAAATTGACTAAAAACATTTTTTAAAGGACACCCCTGGCCCCTATACAATGGTCCCCAATGGTCCCGGACCAAGTTGGGATATAATTTATGATAAAAAATGTGCAGATGATACATGAAGAATGTTCCAGAGGCCCATGGGGCCTATTTGTATGAAGGTACCCAGAAACAGAAAATTATTTGAAATTTCGGAAAATATTTTTTTTAGGTATTTGGTACGGACTTGAATAACACTTTTAGCAGACCGTTCTGTGAAAACATGGGTCCGGGTTACGGTATAGGTGGAATGCAGACGAAACAGGAATATGATTTTATTTTTGGTGGGTTAACTCGGAGCTAATTAATCTATTTTTGGGTTTTAGAATCAGGGAAAGCGATTTCTGGTCGGGTGACAAGCCGAGAGTATACTACGATATGGCTGAGTGGAACGATGAAGGATAAATGTTCGACGGGAGCTCCAGATTCTGATTGTATTGGGATCAATGTTAGTTTAGCTTTTATTCTGATCTTAAAAATAATCTGAAACAGTAATTAGGTCCCCACTTCCAGGCATTCGAAAACTTCCCCTATCAAGACAACTTTGATATGTACTCCTTCCCCCCTGGCTTCCCAAACTTTACTATATTCAAAGATCAACTCTACTACAAATGCTTATGGTTAATGATGGCACAGAATTTGAATAGTATGGATGGAAAAGTTACCAATGCACTGTAAGTTTTTGATTAGCTACAGTAATGTTTTTTTTTTTTGGCTTCAGCTGTGAGTACACGTGTAATGGTGGGACGACGACTTGTGTCAACGCAGTGGTTTGTGCTGGTCCGGCTAGTTAAATGATTTATACTGTTTCAAATTTTTTTCTTGATGTGTTGATGAAATAAACTTTCATATTACTTTTTTCACTAAAAAGATCAATTGTTTTAAAATTTTCTTTCTACATACATCAAACTTGAAACACAAATTTTTTCCCCTAAAAAAACATATATTTATATAGACCATCTCCTTGACGCCACCGAAATGGAAAAATAATAATAATACACATCTTTTTTTGCTCATTGTCTCTATTTTCATGTCCCTTTCTTATTCTTAGCTGCTTCACATTCCAAACGGTAGTATACAATCAAGATTTTTTGGATGTGGAAATGAACTTATTTTCAGTATGGAACAGTGATAATGTTATTGTTCTGGGGGTTCCCAACACAAGATTAGTGTGAAAAGTCGACACCACTTCGAACGACTTTTCGAATTTGCGGTCGAAGTGACTCATTCGACCGAAAGTCGAGTCGACTGCCAAGTCGACTCGACAAAGTCGACTCAAAGTCGAATCGACTCGACTTGAAGTCGACTGCAATCGACTCGAACGCAGTCGACTTGAAGCCGAGTCGACTCGACTTAAAGTCGACTACAGTCGACTTTTCGTCGAGTCGACTCGACGAAAAGCCGAGGAAAAGTCGACGCGAATTGTAGCGAAAATGCGCTCTATTGAACACTAACTTGGAGGGAATTCAAACTCTGCAAGTAAGAAATAAATTTGATGAAGTGTTTTCCGAATTTGACCAAGAAAATTCCGATTAAAAAAAAGCATGAACTAACTCAAAAAACTGTTGTTCAAATTTAGAAAACACTTGGTCAAATTTGGAAAATGCTTCGTCAAATTTGGAAAACACGTTTCTCGATACAGCGCTTTTCTGAATTTCACCAAATTTTGTCAAATTTCACTGATACAAGCCCTTCCCTTCCCATTGCACTAATAAAACCATAACAAATATTAGAAATAGTGAATTTATTTTTAAAATAACAAGTTTTTAATTAAACATAACAAGAAAAAGTTTTAAGAGAGAGATAGAGGATATATGGGAGAGGTAGAGAAGGGTCAAGGGAAAGCTGGACTATTTTAGATTTAGAATTAGATGTTTATCTTCTAAACCATTTCTGGCTGAAAGTTGGAAAATTATAGTTTGCCTTGACGTTTTCAAACTTACAAGATGTAATTTAATTGCTTTTCAAAAGCATCGCCGATGACAAACGGTAGGCGACTCGGATCGATACGGTCCTCCGTCGGTGCAACAGAAATTGTTGAAACTAGCCATTCTGGAAAAAATTTATTTATTTTTAATTGCTAAACCCTTTGATTACTTTTAACAGGTTTGATTCTATCGGCAGGAAGTGTATGATAGCCATGTGGATTAATTGAAGTTGTATAGAGCGGGACGTCTTCTTCATAGAGAACAGCTCGAATCCATGCTTTCGCAACTCTGTTGATAATAATTTTCAAGGAACAAGAAGTTTTCGCAACTGTTCTTAGTTCATCGGATACGTTGATCTTCCCTGTGAAAAATTTATTATTATTATTATGAAAATTCCGATGTTACCTTTTCCGGCATAGATCGATTCTACCTCTACCGATACTTCAACATCACCCAGTTCTGGGGAGAAATCGATATCGATATGCTAGCAAATGCAAGCTGGCGGAAGACTTGACCCGTGCTATTTTCAATTATTTGCAATCTCTTTTCGACTTTTTTATTATCCACTTCGTTCTGAAAATTATCATTCATCAATCATTTTGTATAACATGAAACTACTTTAATCAATGCTCCCAAGCAACCACACTTTCAATCGAGAAAAATGACTATTGTCATCATCATCATCAAGATCACTAAACGAAAAATATGGTAATTCTGATCCAGAATTATCAATTTCTTCTTCTTCTGAATCTTCTTCGGAATCTTCTTCTGAATCTTTTTCGGAATCTTCTTCTGAATCTCCTTCTCAATCTTCTTGATTATCGCTAGTTTCACTTGAATAACCTGAAAAATTAATGAATGCTAGTGGCGGAGCAGTCAAACGATTCAAAATTTCAAATGCCTGTTGAAAAAGTTCTTCCACAACTCGCATACGGTAATGTAGAAATTTTTAGCTAGAAAATTGTTTTATTCTTGTAATTTTTGATAGAAATAGTGTAAAAATTTTTGATAAAAATAGTGAAAAAAATCATCAATTTCTTTCTTTCGAAATCGCTTCCGTTTGACGGCATTTGCATAAATCGACTTAATCGTCCTTCTCGGATGATGCATTCTTAAATGATAACAAAAATGGCATTAAAAAAAATAATAATGATAATGAAATATAAAAAAATATATAATAAAAAAATTATTAAACAAACAATGTTGTTTCGCGTGGAGCGCGTTTGCATTATTCCTAACAGACGCGTCTAGACGCCAGAATTTGAAGATATTTGTAGAAATTTGGTGAAATTCCGATTTTCTGATGATGCGGCACAATAGGGCGAACAAATTTGATCAAATTTAGATTTTTGAGACATGTAATCAACGATATAAGAAGGACTGAATTTGAAAATTTTTTTTTCGCGGTTGAGAATATTGAAAAATTCAACTTTTTATGTAAGTTTCTTACATAAAACCGGTCATTGGAAATAATATTGGATTATGACGTTCAAATTGAAAAAATTTACGGATTTCAGAGCAAATATAGATAAAGCGCGCCGAACTTGTAAATTGTTTCCTGAATTTTGTTTTCTTTCCATGTTCAAGTGGCTTTGTTGTTGTAACTTTTGTTTTGTGTTATACATTCAGCTTTATTCTTCAACATTTATTAATTGACCCAAATATTATTGACAGTATAAGAACAAAGGTATAGAAATCAAGAAATTACATGAACGGTGGTACTCCGCTTTTGTAAGAATGACGTGAATATCGGAAATTTGGAATTTACAGAAAAAGAGTAACTCTGTTTTTGTAAAAAAAAAGACAATATTAAAACGTGACCTCTGGAGATGATGAAATCGCCAAAACAAATCAGGAAAAACTCCGAAAATCCGTATTGCAGTCAAATGTGCAATTTGAAGGCAGCATTGAACCCATTGCCCTTTGATTTTGAATAGTTAGAACTGAAATATTAGTCTTAGCAGTAATAAAATGAGATGTTTTCAATTACTCTTTTCTCCGACAATTCCATTCTTGCATCGGCAGGCGAGCCTCCAGAATTTCGATTTCGAGTACATATACGTTTTCAACACCTGAAACGTATTGCAATGGACCATATTCTTCTCTTCATGAAAAAAACTCACTATTTCGGTTCATCCATGATCATCGTGACGATGTTTGGAGAAGAAATGACTTTTCATGACTTTGACTAGCCCGGTCGCCAGAACTCGCTACGCTCGTTCGGGCGCCCAGGCTAGACGTGGCTGCGCCACGGTTTCGAGTCTTATAATTTTCAACACAAAATGAAATCCAATCAAACATATTATTTCACATCCTTCTCCATAGTTGACCACGCAGCAAAACGTGTATTTATTCCCTGAATTTTAGAAATGAAAAGCACTAAAATAGGTCTTTTTCCTGAAAAACAGGCACTCAAAATTTGAATTTTGGGAATCTTAAAAGTCGCGCGTCATGCGGCCAACTTTTCTGATCATTTAGTCCAAGAACGAAGTAAATCGGTTCAGTAGGAGCCTCGGAAAGTTGCGCGACAGACGTACACACACACACACACACAAAAAATGTATACCCCCATACTTTCGGGATTTAATAAAGAAGGTAGACTAGCGAGGCTCTGCCTCGCTGTTGTTTTAGGCTTCTCGTGCCAATCACAGTAGCCTGACGCGGCCAAGCCGCGTCCGGACTCGGTTTAGTTGGTTGACTTGCGGGCCAAATCTTAGACTCGTAGGACAAAATTTGAGCTTTTTTGGTTAAGTTTGGACATTAAAATACCTTCTGGGAAGGTTGGGCTGTTATCATTCCCCCTTCCGAGTCTTATTTGACAACTGTGATACTGGGAAGTAGCGATTATGAGAATAGTTCAGTTTGCGGAACTTATACATCCTTCTGGCTCTACATATGCCTCCTGGGAAGTAGAATTGGGGCATTCTCGAATAAGCTTCGAGAAAAATTTAAAGCTTACTCGATATCAAACTATTTAAGAGATGAAATAGTAGCCAGGCCTCCGGCCTGGGCTCAGCATAGAACCGCCTATTCTCCCCTCACTCGCTCCGCTCATTCGGGTCGAATAGGCTTCGCGATAAGATGAAATAGTAGCCAGGCCTCCGGCCTGGGCTCAGCATAGAACCGCCTATTCTCCCCTCACTCGCTCCGCTCGTTCGGGTCGAATAGGCTTCGCGATAAGATGAAATAGTAGCCAGGCCTCCGGCCTGGGCTCAGCATAGAACCGCCTATTCTCCCCTCACTCGCTCCGCTCATTCGGGTCGAATAGGCTTCGCGATAAGATGAAATAGTAGCCAGGCCTGCGGCCTGGGCTCAGCATAGAACCGCCTATTCTCCCCTCACTCGCTCCGCTCGTTCGGGTCGAATAGGCTTCGCGATAAGATGAAATAGTAGCCAGGCCTCCGGCCTGGGCTCAGCATAGAACCGCCTATTCTCCCCTCACTCGCAAACCCAAGAAGCAAAAACAATTAGAAATGAAATGACGCTGAAAAAATCGATTCTCTATGGATTCTCCCCCTCCCGATTTCATCACGTAACAAAACGTGAATATTTTTTGAGTTTTGGAAATAAGTTAGGTGCAAAAAAACACAAATAGGTCGCTCATTCTCGACTCAATTACCACCAATTTTAATCACAAAAATTCTCGATACGATTCTGCGTCGAATGAAAAAAAAACGACCCGAAAAAGTTGACTCTCCGCCGAGTTATTAAGCGACAAACTTTTTTTTGACAGAATTTTTGACAGAATTTTTGACAGTTTTGTTTGACAATTTTGTTTGACAAAAATTTTTGACAAAAATTTTTGACGCAAAACTGACACCCCCCATACCTACGGGATTTAAGAAGAGAAAAAGGCAGACATTTTTGGAAAACTCATACTTTCCATATTTTAAGAGAAAGGAAGCAGAATAACACGTTTTTTTTATTTTTCGGAAAAATATTTTTGACGTGTTCTTTTTTTGATAGCTTTTATTTATTTCTCAAAACTGTTCCGTTAGTGAGAGTAAAAATAGTGAGTTTTTTTCATGAAGAGAAGACCATGGTCCATTGCAATACGTTTCAGGTGTTGAAAACGTATATGTACTCGAAATCGAAATTCTGGAGGCTCGCCTGCCGATGCAAGAATGGAATTGTCGGAGAAAAGAGTAATTGAAAACATCTCATTTTATTACTGCTAAGACTAATATTTCAGTTCTAACTATTCAAAATCAAAGGGCAATGGGTTCAATGCTGCCTTCAAATTGCACATTTGACTGCAATACGGATTTTCGGAGTTTTTCCTGATTTGTTTTGGCGATTTCATCATCTCCAGAGGTCACGTTTTAATATTGTCTTTTTTTTTACAAAAACAGAGTTACTCTTTTTCTGTAAATTCCAAATTTCCGATATTCACGTCATTCTTACAAAAGCGGAGTACCACCGTTCATGTAATTTCTTGATTTCTATACCTTTGTTCTTATACTGTCAATAATATTTGGGTCAATTAATAAATGTTGAAGAATAAAGCTGAATGTATAACACAAAACAAAAGTTACAACAACAAAGCCACTTGAACATGGAAAGAAAACAAAATTCAGGAAACAATTTACAAGTTCGGCGCGCTTTATCTATATTTGCTCTGAAATCCGTAAATTTTTTCAATTTGAACGTCATAATCCAATATTATTTCCAATGACCGGTTTTATGTAAGAAACTTACATAAAAAGTTGAATTTTTCAATATTCTCAACCGCGAAAAAAAAATTTTCAAATTCAGTCCTTCTTATATCGTTGATTACATGTCTCAAAAATCTAAATTTGATCAAATTTGTTCGCCCTATTGTGCCGCATCATCAGAAAATCGGAATTTCACCAAATTTCTACAAATATCTTCAAATTCTGGCGTCTAGACGCGTCTGTTAGGAATAATGCAAACGCGCTCCACGCGAAACAACATTGTTTGTTTAATAATTTTTTTATTATATATTTTTTTATATTTCATTATCATTATTATTTTTTTTAATGCCATTTTTGTTATCATTTAAGAATGCATCATCCGAGAAGGACGATTAAGTCGATTTATGCAAATGCCGTCAAACGGAAGCGATTTCGAAAGAAAGAAATTGATGATTTTTTTCACTATTTTTATCAAAAATTTTTACACTATTTCTATCAAAAATTACAAGAATAAAACAATTTTCTAGCTAAAAATTTCTACATTACCGTATGCGAGTTGTGGAAGAACTTTTTCAACAGGCATTTGAAATTTTGAATCGTTTGACTGCTCCGCCACTAGCATTCATTAATTTTTCAGGTTATTCAAGTGAAACTAGCGATAATCAAGAAGATTGAGAAGGAGATTCAGAAGAAGATTCCGAAAAAGATTCAGAAGAAGATTCCGAAGAAGATTCAGAAGAAGAAGAAATTGATAATTCTGGATCAGAATTACCATATTTTTCGTTTAGTGATCTTGATGATGATGATGACAATAGTCATTTTTCTCGATTGAAAGTGTGGTTGCTTGGGAGCATTGATTAAAGTAGTTTCATGTTATACAAAATGATTGATGAATGATAATTTTCAGAACGAAGTGGATAATAAAAAAGTCGAAAAGAGATTGCAAATAATTGAAAATAGCACGGGTCAAGTCTTCCGCCAGCTTGCATTTGCTAGCATATCGATATCGATTTCTCCCCAGAACTGGGTGATGTTGAAGTATCGGTAGAGGTAGAATCGATCTATGCCGGAAAAGGTAACATCGGAATTTTCATAATAATAATAATAAATTTTTCACAGGGAAGATCAACGTATCCGATGAACTAAGAACAGTTGCGAAAACTTCTTGTTCCTTGAAAATTATTATCAACAGAGTTGCGAAAGCATGGATTCGAGCTGTTCTCTATGAAGAAGACGTCCCGCTCTATACAACTTCAATTAATCCACATGGCTATCATACACTTCCTGCCGATAGAATCAAACCTGTTAAAAGTAATCAAAGGGTTTAGCAATTAAAAATAAATAAATTTTTTCCAGAATGGCTAGTTTCAACAATTTCTGTTGCACCGACGGAGGACCGTATCGATCCGAGTCGCCTACCGTTTGTCATCGGCGATGCTTTTGAAAAGCAATTAAATTACATCTTGTAAGTTTGAAAACGTCAAGGCAAACTATAATTTTCCAACTTTCAGCCAGAAATGGTTTAGAAGATAAACATCTAATTCTAAATCTAAAATAGTCCAGCTTTCCCTTGACCCTTCTCTACCTCTCCCATATATCCTCTATCTCTCTCTTAAAACTTTTTCTTGTTATGTTTAACATTTTTGGTTTTTCGAAGATATCCTTCTTTTTTCCCCCTTCTTTTGCGATATTTTGCACCATTATTTTGCTATTCTTTATTTTTGCCAACGTTTCGGCGTTCTGCCATCATCAGGGCGAGTACTACAAAAAATAAATGGGTTAGTTTGGATATTATAGTGAGGGACTTACATAAAGGAGAGGATCAAGTTTCGAAATAATACAATTAAATGAGGATTCATAGTTGAGGTACAAAAGTGGGACACGTTACGTTTTTAATGTCTTAGAGTTTTTGGTTTTTTGAGAGTCTCTTTCAGAAGGGATCGGGTTTCTGTTTCCAACCCTAGGCTCGCCACCAGATCAGTTAATTCTTCTTTCACGTTCAGACTCGGCTTTCGCGCGCTTATGTGTACTGCCTCTAGGGCTTTACGCCTTGTGGTATTCCTTTCTGCGGTGACGATTGTTATGTTTAATTAAAAACTTGTTATTTTAAAAATAAATTCACTATTTCTAATATTTGTTATGGTTTTATTAGTGCAATGGGAAGGGAAGGGCTTGTATCAGTGAAATTTGACAAAATTTGGTGAAATTCAGAAAAGCGCTGTATCGAGAAACGTGTTTTCCAAATTTGACGAAGCATTTTCCAAATTTGACCAAGTGTTTTCTAAATTTGAACAACAGTTTTTTGAGTTAGTTCATGCTTTTTTTTAATCGGAATTTTCTTGGTCAAATTCGGAAAACACTTCATCAAATTTATTTCTTACTTGCAGAGTTTGAATTCCCTCCAAGTTAGTGTTCAATAGAGCGCATTTTCGCTACAATTCGCGTCGACTTTTCCTCGGCTTTTCGTCGAGTCGACTCGACGAAAAGTCGACTGTAGTCGACTTTAAGTCGAGTCGACTCGGCTTCAAGTCGACTGCGTTCGAGTCGATTGCAGTCGACTTCAAGTCGAGTCGATTCGACTTTGAGTCGACTTTGTCGAGTCGACTTGGCAGTCGACTCGACTTTCGGTCGAATGAGTCACTTCGACCGCAAATTCGAAAAGTCGTTCGAAGTGGTGTCGACTTTTCACACTAATCTTGTGTTGGGAACCCCCAGAACAATAACATTATCACTGTTCCATACTGAAAATAAGTTCATTTCCACATCCAAAAAATCTTGATTGTATACTACCGTTTGGAATGTGAAGCAGCTAAGAATAAGAAAGGGACATGAAAATAGAGACAATGAGCAAAAAAAGATGTGTATTATTATTATTTTTCCATTTCGGTGGCGTCAAGGAGATGGTCTATATAAATATATGTTTTTTTAGGGGAAAAAATTTGTGTTTCAAGTTTGATGTATGTAGAAAGAAAATTTTAAAACAATTGATCTTTTTAGTGAAAAAAGTAATATGAAAGTTTATTTCATCAACACATCAAGAAAAAAATTTGAAACAGTATAAATCATTTAACTAGCCGGACCAGCACAAACCACTGCGTTGACACAAGTCGTCGTCCCACCATTACACGTGTACTCACAGCTGAAGCCAAAAAAAAAAAACATTACTGTAGCTAATCAAAAACTTACAGTGCATTGGTAACTTTTCCATCCATACTATTCAAATTCTGTGCCATCATTAACCATAAGCATTTGTAGTAGAGTTGATCTTTGAATATAGTAAAGTTTGGGAAGCCAGGGGGGAAGGAGTACATATCAAAGTTGTCTTGATAGGGGAAGTTTTCGAATGCCTGGAAGTGGGGACCTAATTACTGTTTCAGATTATTTTTAAGATCAGAATAAAAGCTAAACTAACATTGATCCCAATACAATCAGAATCTGGAGCTCCCGTCGAACATTTATCCTTCATCGTTCCACTCAGCCATATCGTAGTATACTCTCGGCTTGTCACCCGACCAGAAATCGCTTTCCCTGATTCTAAAACCCAAAAATAGATTAATTAGCTCCGAGTTAACCCACCAAAAATAAAATCATATTCCTGTTTCGTCTGCATTCCACCTATACCGTAACCCGGACCCATGTTTTCACAGAACGGTCTGCTAAAAGTGTTATTCAAGTCCGTACCAAATACCTAAAAAAAATATTTTCCGAAATTTCAAATAATTTTCTGTTTCTGGGTACCTTCATACAAATAGGCCCCATGGGCCTCTGGAACATTCTCCATGTATCATCTGCACATTTTTTATCATAAATTATATCCCAACTTGGTCCGGGACCATTGGGGACCATTGTATAGGGGCCAGGGGTGTCCTTTAAAAAATGTTTTTAGTCAATTTCATGGTACAGTAACCAACGCTTCTGGAATAGGGGCCTTCTTCTAGGTCAATTGGACACTCGCTTTGTTGGTCAATTTTTATAGCAACCTTGACTTCTCCAGTTGGATCTGTTTGGATGATGTTGGTGATTGTGAAGATGTCACAGAGAGCGCATTCGGTGTCTGAGCCATAGGCGAGCTAGAAAAAAGCTTAAGTGGGATTTAAAAAAATCAAATGAAACGGAAATTTTTTGTGATACCAAATGACATAAAAAAAGGCTGTTTTGTCCGGGTTAAGAGGTCTCAATGGTGGTAGGAGGGTCCCAAGAGAACTTGAGACCTCTTAACCTGGAAACGGCCAAAAATTGTTAGCTACTTCTGCCAGTCTTAGTACTGCGACCTCAGACGGCCCATAAAAAGGATAAAATGGTCCCTATCAAAATCCTTACCATACAAAAATCACTAGCCATACACAAATCCACACAATCATCAAAACTCCCGATTCCAGATTGAACCACACAATAATCAGTGTTACTAGTTGGATACCCCCAAAATAATAGCATGTTCACTGATCCATCCTTAATCGAACATGAAGGAAATTTCTAAAATAAAAAATAACTTACCATATTCCCTATTAGAAACAGTGAAAAAAAGAGGGTGAATAGTTGATTAGAAGGGGACGACATGAATAGATGAATAGGAGGAAATGAGGAAATGAGGGCTCTCGACGCTTTCGGATCTCCAAGGTGATGGTTTTTGTCATTGGGACCTTAGATTTGTATTTTCGATCTCAAATTTTTTGAAAGAATATTAAGGGCAAAATTTCATAGGTTTCATAATATTCACAGTTTCACAAAAAATGTTTATGTTAATTTTATTATATTTTCACTAATTAGTAGTTTGAATTATGCCTTAAAAATCTGTAATTTCTGGTTAATGGCACAATGAGTAAAATTCTATTTGCAAAAAAACAAACAATTTATAAAAATATTGGAACAGCAATAAAAATTAATTCAATACCTCTAGAAAAAACTAATTCTTATTTTGTAAAAAAAATGTTTTGATTCAACTTTCCTTTATTAGGTAACACTTATTCTTTGAGCTTGCACGCCATTAATTGGGACCAAGAAGTGAATAGATTGTCGGTAGCCACACTGTTAAATGAGCCATACCCAAATCCTGTACATCTAGGCTTAAGGGATTTCTAAGATGATGGTTTTTTCCTGAATGAGAGATCTTAGATTTGTGTTTTGGCGCTCAAATGTTTTTTTTTAATGTTTCATAATATTTACAGTTTTACCAAAAACATTTTTGCTAATTTTCTTGTCAAAATACAATGCTATCTAGAAAAATTTAATCAAGAAATCTCCTTAGTTTTAATTGATGACACACGAATTAAAATTCAATTCTTCGAAGAAAATTTTCATTGATCCATTTTTCACACTCCAGTTATCTCATAACCGATTCTTTTATAAAAATATTCTGATTCAGCGAATTTTTATTTGGCATAACTTTTTCTTGAAAATTAATGGCGTATTTTTTGGTAAATAGAGGATCCCAAATGAAGCTATTACCGGCTGTCGACACATATATAGGCTCAGAAAACTCTCCAAAGTGATTGTTTTTTTTGATTGATTAAAGGGGTCCTTGAATTTTTCCTCGATCACAAAAAGATATTTGAAAAAATATTGAATGTAGAATTTTTTTGAGGTTTCATTGTTTTTTTTTACAGTTTCACGAAATAAGTTTATGTTACCTGCGTTATCAATATATTAATGATTTATGATATGTCTTGTCATTTTGATATCTCTTCTCCGAACCAAGTTATGACGCTTTGAAATAGAGCGCGGCTAAATTAAATGAAAAATGTGTTTCATGGATATGGTAAAGTTCAAATTTTGAGCTTCATAGGCTATGCAGTTGGAAAGAATCACATATCATTATAAATACGATGAAAAAAATAAAAATGACGAAAAGGAAAAAACAATGAGTTGAGGTAAAACAGATTCTTATATAAAAATATTCGGATACAGTGAATTTTTATCAGGTATAACTAGAGTGACGAGTCGATACGAAAATCGACATTTTTTTATCGAAAGCGAAAATCGAAAAAATCGGCAGTAAATTTATCGAAACTTTTAAAAGTCGAAAATTATCGGCAATTTTTTTTCGATATTAAAAAAAATATCGACACATATCGATACGTGTCGATATGTATCGACACAAATGTCGATATGTGTCGATATTTATCGACACGCTTCTCCGAGAGGACTACACGGCCGCTGGCCGAATATTCGCACTGACGATTTCTCTTTCGTTTCTGATTTTTTTTTCTGGAATTTGTCGTTTTTTCGTTAATTATTCTATTTATAACGTTAAAAATCGATTTATTAACGAAAAAACTAGTGAAGAAAAAAGTAAAATGCATAAGTATATTGAAAATGAAAGCAACATTTCACAAATGAAGTTTTCAAACTTTTAGAAATCTTCCGAATATCTCATCGAAATTATCATCATTGTATTGAACGTTCTCGTTTTCGTCATCTTCGAATTCAAAATCCTCGAATTCCGAATCATCCTCATCATCTGAGCTTTCGTGGCGGCCGCTATAAATAAAGAGCTTTAATATAAAGTTTTGCACTAAAAAACTTACTCGAGAGTTGCGAGTGCAGCATTGAGCAATTGATCGTTCAAGGTGGTCGGACTGAGCCGATTTCGGCGGCTGGAGTTGGCGATGGTACCACAAACACTGCAATATTATTCTCATTTAGTTTTATTTCATTAAATCAAACCTGAAGAGGCGTTCAACAAGGGCACTAGATTGAGGACATGCCATGAAGTGCGAGTTTATTCGTGATAAAATTGGAAGCTCTTCTCCGTGTGTTCTCCAGAATTCTAATGGAGATGAATCCAAAGAAGGGCGTCCTGAGACAACCAATGCTTTGTATGTGCTCATTTCAGCCTGAACTTGATTTAAATTTGTAGTCGGATTAGTACCGAAATCATACCTTAATATTCTTTTCATCAACCGATTGACGTTTTGAATGAATGAACCTGGAGTAAGATGAATCTTCAAATGCTGGCTTTTTTTTCGGGGGTTGATCCGATGACGCTCCCACCATAATCAATGAATCTGAAAAAGACAATGACTAGAAATTTTCTAGAAATTAAATACCAGAATAATCTTCAATCATATCTTCGATGAACTCCCAACGCCTTCCATTGATAAGATCAGGCAAATAAGAAAAACGTGGATCGAAGTACAAACCCATAACCAACGCATCGTTCTTGATATATTTTTGATATCTGAAAAAATTATGTTTATTTTTCTAACTGAACGAACTGAATATACCTTTTCTCAGTTTCAATCGACAGATATCTGGCTAGACGAGACCTTTGACCCAAATTCGAAGAGTATTGAGTCAAATGAGAAAACTGAACGAGAATTTCTGAGCAAAACGTTAGATCAGATTCGGCTCGGTTCAGAATTTCGTTTGCGTCCTCTTTTTTTTGGGCTGAACGGATTCGTCGACTGCTATCTGACTAAAATAATTTTTTAAACAATATCCATGTTATTTTTCAGCAAACCTTTCTATCCGACTCTTCCAACTCCTTTTTGTGGTGGTCATGAAGATGTTTTATCATATAAGTGGTTGCAGAAAAATATTTTAAATTTATTCCACATATTCTGCACACGGTTTCCCGAATCAATTACATCAAAAAATCGCCAACATTTGGATGATTTCATCTGAAGAATTATTTTTTATTGAAAAACAACTTTAAAAACTAGGTTTTTAACGTTATAAATAGAATAATTAACGAAAAAACGACAAATTCCAGAAAAAAAATCAGAAACGAAAGAGAAATCGTCAGTGCGAATATTCGGCCAGCGGCCGTGTAGTCCTCTCGGAGAAGCGTGTCGATAAATATCGATACATATCGATATTTGTGTCGATAAATATCGACACATATCGACATTTGTGTCGATACATATCGACACGTACCGATATGTGTCGATATTTTTTTTTGTCATCAGTTTTTTTCGATATTTTTCGATATTTTTGCAATCGACTGCCAAACGAGTCGATACAGTCGACACCGATATTGTCGATATTTTTCGATTTTTATCGATACTGCAAATATCGACACGTTACACTAGGTATAACTTTTCTTGAATATCAATTTCAGCCTCGTTTACGAAATAAAGATCGTCAAAGGCGGCTGTTAATCAGTTTGAAAACCAATTATATTGTTCTGAATATTTTGTTTTCGATCTCAAATATTTGCAAGAATATTGGGTCAAAGATTTATTTTAAATTTTTTTAACTTATTTACAGTTTTACGAAAAACGTTTCTGCTAATTTTCCTGTCACTAAACAATACATTTTCTTTGTAATCTATTGTCGTTTAAAAAAAAGTAGAACAAGCGAAATTCAAATCGAACTGATATGAGTTCTAGTTTTCAAAACAAAAAAGGAAATATCATAAAGAGGATTTTGAAAAAATATAGAAATATTGGAACTGAAATTAAAAAAAAATCAATAAACAAATCATGATCATCGTGGAAGAAGAACAATTATCAAGAACCAAATCTTATTTGAAAACTTTCTGATTCAGTAAATTTGTATATTAGTTAAAAATTTTAATTCACACTGTTCTATTATTGTAGGTAAGTTCGCTACTAGAATTGAAACTGTTCAGGCTGGTCGCCTCCATCACTGAAGTGGTAAGCTATTAAGTACGCTTAAGGCAAGTCGTACTTAGCTGCTTCAACATAAATTAACCAATGAAAAACTTCTCTGTTTCCACTATCTATTATGAACCTTTGCATTGTCTATCATCGTTTGTCATGATGTTTTCTTAAAAATTCTTAAATTTTTTCTGTTTCTTAAACAGAAGCTCAAAAATTCAATAAACAACAATCTTACACTTCTCCCTTAAAAATCATTGTTTCCCCCATGTGGTTTATGCTCTATTCAACTCCATTCTATTCAGTTAGACTCAAACTTCTAAAACCTGAAACTTCTAATGTCCCCGAAGTTAGTCATAGCTCATTATCTCCCTTAGCTCTTCTGATTTCAGCCTCGTGACTTTTACTTTTTCGAAATCTTCCGATTCAATGAGCACAAAAACATTATCTCCGGTCATATGACTTTTTCATTTTTCATTTTTCTAGATTCATTATCATTTTGAAACTCCGACGAGACAAAAAAAAAAATGAATCTCGCTCTGAAAAATGTGCTTCAAAACTTTGCTTTTATGACAACTTTAGTCACTAATTTTACCTTGATCTTCCTCATTATAAAAAGGTCCCCAAGAAAATTAGGAAGCTACAAGTACCTAATGTTATTCTTTTCTTCGGTTTCAACTGGTTATTCTTTCATGGTTTATCTCGTTAATCCATTGCTTTTGTCTTACGAAGACTGTTTTCAAGTCATCACAGAAATTCAATTTAAGGATCCTGCAATTGATCGGTATTTGTTATGTGAGTGAATTTTTTACTGTTTCGATATCTGCTTTTCTTCATGTGAGCAGATTGGGGAATGTTATTTCTTCATGTCCCACTTCGTGCTAAACTTCCAGCCATCATAACTTTGTTTGATGAAGAGCTATCAAAAAGTTGTCAACTAATGAAATGTAGCTCTTGTTTTGAGCAATATTTTGTTGGTTGACAACTTTTTGATATCTCTTCAGACAAGCGAGATATGCGACGCAAACAGTCAGACGCTCTAGCGCTTCTCTCTTACAACTTCAAACTCTTATATCTCAGTTCCCGTTAGAGCTATCAAAAAGTTGTTAACTAGTGAAATGTAGCCCTTATTATGAGCAATTTTTATTAATTAACAACTTTTTGATATCTCTTCTCTGAACCAAGTTATGACGCTTTGAAATAAGGGGTGTCTAAATTAAAAGGGAAACGTGTTTCACGGGTATGGTAAAGTTCAAATTATGAACTTCATGACAATGTTGGTGAGAATCCTATATTTGAAATAATAAATTTTTGACATATTTCAATTCAGTTTCTCTTTAAAAAGTAGTACTTAAAAAAAAATTTATCATACATATGTAGATAACAAATTTTTGGAAAATCATTATCGTCATTCTTTTGCTAACCAATTAGTAATACCGGTGAAACAGTAAATTCAATTTTTATTTTTAACGGTAGGGAGCACTCGAAAAACAGAAGACGGAAAGCGGAAACAGGACGAAATTTTCAAAATTTAGTTCCGGTTTCAAACATGCTAGAAACTTCTCTAGAATTCCATAGATTATTTGTAAATGCGCATGACTTTCCACTGGTTAACTTCCAGACTATGGTTGTGGCTTCTCTGGTGTCATCATGACAATGTTCGTTGTTCATTTCGTCTTCCGCTATTTTGCACTTCAACGACAGGGAAAATTGAAGTATTTTGAGGGATGGTATTTTATCGGATGGTTAGCAGTTCCATTATTCATCGGGTTTGTTTGGGCGCAGACAGTGTTTGCCATGCTACATGAAGATGAAGAGAGCACCGAGTATGTTAGGTAAGATTCATGTTTCAAAGGGTATTGAATTTTATATTGAAAAAGGATTTTTTAAGGAAAACTCTTCAAGAAAACTACAACTTGAACATCTCTGGTACTGCTTATGTTGGAGTGCTCTACTATAAAAAGCGTGCTGATGGTGGTACCGTAATCAATTTTGTGGGACTTATAGGTGTCCTTATTATGGGAGGGATTATGGTAACTATAGTGATCCAGAATTTAATTTTAATTATTTTTTCTAAGGGTATCTGTTTCGCACTGATAATTTATTTTGGAAAGCTGACCTACAAACGGATATCTCAGTTGATTTTGGAGGGAAGATCTGAATACACTAAGAAACTTCAGAAGCAACTTTACGAAGCCCTTGTAATACAGGTAATCTATTCTTCTGACCATCTAATCCTCTAAAAATTCCAGACAATAATCCCAGTATTCACAATGATCCTCCCACTCACCATTTTCTTTTTCTCCCCAATCTTCCACCTCGGCTATCAAATCATTGGAGACATTACCATGCTAAGTATTGCTATCTACCCGATAATTGATCCTATTCCTGTTATTCTTGTCATTGATAATTACCGATATTCAATTTTAGATTTCATGGGATGTTTGCCAGTTCCTAAACGGACTAATGTGAATGTCACTGTTAGTAGTGCTGTTGAGAATTAATATTCTTTTGTTAATTAATTTGAACAAACTCTCACATCAATAATGCTTTACGATGATTATTAGAGATCTGGTGTCATTGAAACTGTAAAAATTTCAATTTTTTCTTGAATTTCTCGTCTAAAAACACTAATGAAGCCATTTCGAATTATTTTTTTGTTTTCTAAAACAGAAAAAAGAACTGATTGATGACTTTATGATTTCAAATAAATTTTTCACGTCTTTGAAACTGTTAATTTTTAATTTCTAGCTTTACCTATTTTATAAGAACGTGGTCACTTTGATGCGCGTTAAGTATCCTACTGTACCGCCAAACTTGCCTGCTTACGATAAATTCCGTTGACTGAGTATCAAACGTAAATTCAGTCAATAGAATTAAAAGTTATTTGGCAATATTTGTGGAGCAGTAGGGCGCGATTATAGAAGTAATTAAAAAAGGAGACTGAGAAACAGAAAATACAGTTTCGTCAAATTATCAAAATTAAGTTTATTTTTTTGAATATTCAGTGCTTTATCTATTAACTTCCCTCAATCAGGTTAATAAATTGTTACTTATAGTTTTATTATAGTCGTAAATGGATACCTAATCTACCTTGTGCGGTTAGTTAACAAGATACGTTTGACCTTTCGGTCCACTACCAAAAATCGGTCCCGCTAATCCTCCCCACAATCCTAACAAGTCCCCGCGGTTCATCGGCACGCCGATTCGCACCTCCTTACAGTAACCGATTCTTCTACGAATAGGTGTCAAGTCAAACACGTGATCCTCTTTTGGCGGTATTTATGTCTAAATTGTTCCTCTAGGTTGTGTAATTTTGGTTACGATTAAGATAGATCCATATTCAACAGAAATTTATCATAATTTTGGGAGTTATCAACCATATTAGTCTGGCACAAGGCATCAACATGCGCTCTAATCGCAAAACGTGCTAAATTCGACGGAGAGTACTTGAAAGTTTGAAATTCTTGGTTCGGATACCCTTCTAAGCGTTTCTAGTCTACAAATAATTTTTATTTTTCAAATTTTGGTCCTGTCGGCTTCGTTTTGTGTCGTCGGAATTTGAATTTTAGCCTAGTTGCGATTAGAGCGCATGTTGATGCCTCGTGCCGCGCTAATAAAACAATTGAAAAAATTTTCCAGTTTCATAAATTTATCATTTTCGAGAAACAGTTTTTCTTTGGCTGTTCATCTTGTTCAATCAGCATGAAAATGTAAACTAGCTGTCAGGAAGTTGTCATAATTAAGAGATCATTCATAGTAGACATCTGGTCTGTCATGTAATTTTTATTGGAATACACCTGACTTGGCTACAGTAATCCTTGGAGTTGAATTGTGAGACAATGGTATTTTTCCAAGGCCTATCATTTAAACATGGATCTTTATCGCATTTTTATAAATTTTGTTTTGGAAACAGTAAAAAAATATTTTTTCAAAAAATGTTTAAAATAGTGATTACGGCTATTAAAAAAACTCAAAAGGGCCTTACTAAAATAGAAAAATGTGTGTTTTTTTTAATCATTTCCACAATCAATAGAATTCAACTGTATCCCTAATCTTACCAAAATCTAGAAACCGGAAATCTCTAGAATAATATTTACTCAAGATAAACTCCTAAGTATCACAATTATAACATCATAATGTCATGTCACACCTGCTCCTCTAATTACTATCCACCTGGCGCTTCCTTCTGTGCTACTACCATACTATTTTTTTTTTTGCTGTTTCTGGTGTACGGTTTGAATCATTGATTTTTGTCAATTCGATTTCATGGTTACTTTTTCGAAAAAAGAAAAAATATTCCCTTTCTCATTTTCCAAGAAATCATTATTTTCTATTTATATGTTTTTTCTCATGTTTTGCATGAAAAGTTTTTTTCTCTCAAAAGTACGAATATTCACGGATTGATGAGTTTGTAGGCTATTCGGGCTTATGGTAGTTTGACGTAACAGAAGGAATATTAGTGACGGCCTATCTTGAAGGTCATTTTCCAAGGCTTACTGTAGAAAATTTGAGAAAAAAACACGTTTTTACCAAAAAAAATTCCCGTTTCCGCTTTCCGTCTTTCATTTTTTGAGAAAACACAGTAGCCAGTTTCACTCTGTTCCAAGCAATCCAAAATTTCATAAGTATGTTGAAATTCTGTTTCTTGTATTTAAAATGACTCATTTTCTAGAAAATTCGATTTCAATATTTGTTTTCCCAAAAAAAAAAACATTTTTGTTTTTATTTTTACAATACAATTCAAAATTTGAATCAAAACTGCATAATATACCGTGAGAAATTGAGTGCGTGGGTTGAAATATAGTCACTGTTTAGTTTACAAACAATCATTTTTTTATTTTGATCAGCGGACTTACCGGTTAGTCGGAGTATTTGGCGCATAACTTCTTTCAAAATCGATATTTCAAAACGATCTAGGAGTGAAAATGATAGCTCTTGACGAGATCTATTTAATGGTTTTTAGAACAGGATGATTCGTTGAGTTTAAAGAAAGTTATGCTGCTTTAAATAGACGAATAAGAGAAAAGTGTCAAGAATAAAATTTACTGTTTTTAAGTCTGTATAACTTTCTTGAGCCTTGTCCAATAGATTCAAAATTTTCTCTATCTTGTAGAATAGATCAAGAGCTATCATTTTCATTTTTTAATCGTCTAAAAATCTTAAATTTGAAGGAAGTTATATGGCTCACAGTGAGGAGTAAACCAGGAATTTCATATGTTGACTTTGAGCCTTCATAACTTTGTTCGTTCTAATCCAATTAACTTGAAAAATAGTTGATCGTGTAGATCTCATCAAGAGCTATCATTTCCTTTTTTTAATCATCGAAAAATCTCAAATTTGAAGGAAGTTATGCCGCGCCCTCTCCCCGACTCCCTCCCCACCACACATCTCGGAGACTCGAATTCCAAATCAAAACATGAAAAAGCTAAAAAACCATCTGACCTCATCCTCCCCCCTCCATTTCTCATGCTTCTTTGTCTGATCACAAATCAAATTTTACATCTTATATATATTTTCATCATTCGAAACTCCCTAATGAGCTTTTTTCTGATCACAATGAACTTTTTTGGATTCTTTCTTCTGATGAGTAACTTTTTTTCTCCCGTGAGAGACCAGTGACGTTAGTTGCACTTTTAGTAAATAAATGCACTTTTTGAAACATTTTTTCTTTAGTATCATTCAAAAAACATTGCCTCCCCGGTAATATTCACCCCTTTTTCCTAATATTTATAGACACACCATAAACCTAATTTACAATCGGTTGGAATAACAGTCAACTGTTGATTTCTTGTGACCGCAAAGAGAGGGCAGATGTTCTATGACTCCGCCCACTTTTATTGTGTCGTTGAGGATGTCACCTTTAATGTTTTTATGATGATATGAGTAACAGTTGCCTTCTTTTTTGGGAAAAAGAGTCATTTTTATTTGAACTCTTGTTAAGATTTCTGTTCCACTTAGCTTATATCAGTCATCTTAAAATTTAATTTAATATTGTGAGTACTCTTGAGTTCACGTTCATAATTTGCCGCGCGTTTGAAGAATTTCTGTTTCACAATCCCAGTATAACTGTTCTTTTGTCCATCCTTCTCAATAGACATGCAGGTTCTTCAAGTTCAAATTTCAGATGGTCACTTCAACCTCCTTATCTCCAATTTCTGCCTCCAAAGACAATTCTGAATCTGCTACTCCAAGCGGATCGCCATCGGCTAAGAGTCCAGGTTAGTTGAATCCCTGTTTCAAAGATGTTGTTTAAGATTGTGATTTCGCATTCTTAGTTCATTCATCATCCAAGGTTATTCCAGTAAGGATATTATTCTGGATATGTTTTTTGTTTGGCGATTGTAGAGGAAAATGAGGAAAATTTTCTGTGAAGGTCGTAAAAACAATGCAAAAACTTGCTAGCTGTCGCGGCAAAGCCGCGCCAATCTTAGATGAACTAATACCGTAGTAAATACCGTATGACGGACTTTATCCTTTATGTTAGTGTACTTTCTTACAGTACCTTCCTACCGTATCCTTTGCTGCTGTATCCTTAATACAGTAAGCTTATCTACAGTAACCTCAACTGCAGTGATCTTAACTACCGTAACCTTGACTACAGTAACCTTAACTACCTTAGACTTAACAACCGTACCCTAAGTACCGTTTCCTTAACTACCGTAACCTTAACTACCGTAACCTTAACTACCGTACCCCAGCCTCCTCGACCCAAAATATTTTCGGTTTCCCATCACTAATATTAATTTCCATTTCCCCCTTTCTCTCACTTCACCATCATTTTTTCTCCCTTATTCCCATTAACCTATCCCTCTCTCTCAATTGCGCCTAGGGAACAGGTGCAACATCATTGTGTATCTATTGCGTTCACACTTTTTGTCTCGAACTTTTTAGCTCTCTCTCTCTCTCGCGGCAATGAGAACCGATTTTCCCATCTTTGTGTCTATTTTTTTTGGTGTGAATTGTAAGTGTGATTTTGGATAGGGATATTAGATCTCGGTTTCATTGGATGGGTTTATTGGGGCTTATTTTTCTTCATTTATTAAGAAACAATTTTTTTGTAGCAATTGTTGACCTCGATATCCTACTGTATTTTAACTTTTCAAACAATACTTCACAATTCAGCTGTAAAAAATCAGCGATGCTTAACTGTTTCTAGAAACATTAATTTTAATTTTAAGTTGAATATTATTTTTTGATAATTTAACTTTTTTATTTTCGATATCCGAACTAATTAATACAGTAGACCCTCTATTAGAGAAGCATGATATTAGGGGCAACTCTAATAGAGGTCTTACGGTATCTTTAAAAAATCGGGTCTCTATATAACTAAAGTGCCAAAGTCGTGCCGTCTGTGTAAAAAGAAAACTGATTGAAACATTATTTTTCTCTGTTTCATAACTTTAAAAAAAGTGTTCTAAACTTTTTTGTTCAGTATTGATTGTGTTCTAAAATAAACTTTAAATGTTTTCCATTTCTATAACCGAACTCTTGAATAAACAATAAAAAATATATAGGCACAGCTAAACTGTAAATTAAAATTTTTGATCTATCTTTGTTGTTGTTGTTGTAATCTGTTAAGCAGGCTCCGCCCCTTTTCATTAAAACCCGCCCCTTTGGCTATCTTAAAATTTCTGACAAAGCTTCATGTTGCACCTGGCCTACATAAAAGGGTAGTTTTTATTAGTAGAACAATATTCTCTGTGGATCTTTACTTTATGCATGAAACAGTATTTTTATTTAATTCCATTGTTTATTTTTCTTGATTGACAACTACTATTAGAGTTCATTTAAGGTCACTCCCTACAATACACATTGTCTAGAAAACTAAGACAATAACCAATGTGTTATTGGCACTATCCAAAGTTCACCTGTTAAAGGTTCATGACCTCTGAATGTGAAGAAGACGGGTGCATTGGGGAGAAATTTATTTTACTGTTTCGAAACATGAGTATTTGTGAGATTGAAGGGTTTTTTTTTTGGTAACATTGCCGTTTCTATTACCCTTTAATCCCAATTTTCCTCTCATTTTAAAAACAATTATCGCTATTTTCAGAATCAAAAATGTCGGAATTCTCCATCTCGAACTTCTTGTTAAATGATGTTCCAAGTGTCACTTCAGAAGAGGAATCTCCATTGGATTCATCTGAGTCTTCTTCTCCAAAATCCATGGACTCCAAGTCGAGTCGATCTACACCAGGTATGTTAATTGAGGAATAGAGAATAGAATTTTTTCCGAGCTAGAGAAGAAGGATTAATTGATGAAATGTAGTTCAGAAAACAGTAAAAAATTTTCTATATTTTCTAGTTTTTTTCCTGTTTTGTTAGTTACATTTGATAACTTTTAGGATAAGATTGATATTAGCTTCCGAAGAAACACAAAAGTTTTTTCTGCGCCTCTTTTAAAACGCTTATATCTCGGTCACCATGACCGCTAACAAAAAACTTTCAACTAATGAAATAATGGTCATAAAAAGGGCTACATTTTGTTAGTTAACAACTTTCTGATAACTTTTAAGATAAGCGAGATATACGTTTTTAAAGAAACGCAGACAGCCAGGCGCTCTCGTCCCTTTTTCCTCCGCGTCTCTCTAGGATCGCTTATATCTCCGCTCCCATAGGCGCTATCCAAAAAACTTTCAACTGATGAAATATTAATCATAAAAAGAGCTACATTTTTTTAGTTGACCACTTTTCGATAGCTCTTGAGACAGACGAGTTATACGCCTTCAAACTTTAAGCCTAGATGCTGACGGTTAGATACAATTTTACTTTGCGTTTCTCTAAAATTGCTTATATCTCGGTTTCCGTGAGAGCTAGCAGCAAACCATCAACTAGTGAAATGGTTCTTATAACAAGGGCTACATTTTGTTGGTTAAAAACTTTTTCATAGCTTTTGAGATAAGCGAGATATACGCTTTCAAACTCTTCACCCAGGCGTAGACGGCTAAACATTCTTTTTTCTCTGCGCCTCTCTTAAAACGCTTATATCTCGGTCCCTATGACCGTTATCAAAAAAACCATCAATTAATGAAATATTGCTCTTAAAAAGAGCTACATTTCATCAGTTGACAACTTTCTTCTGTCTACTCTCTCAACTGAGTTATACTAACTTAAAGTTTAGGTCCAGACGAGCGTCCACCATACTCCTACAACTCACTTATCGCAATGGCCATCCAAAACAGTCCAAACAAACGGCTCAAACTTCAAGAAATTTATCATTACATTTCCACAAATTTCCCATATTACAAGCAAGAGAGAGCCGCTCAATGGCAGAATTCGGTTCGTCATAATCTATCTTTGCATCGGGAGTTTCAAAAGGTCAAATTGGATGATCGATCAGGTTAGCTATTTCAATATTAGTCTTCGAAAAGATAGTCGGATTTTGAAATAATCATGAAACATTAATTTTTTTTTTTTAATCTAATTTTAGTTGGAAACTACTGGGCGATGACTTCCGATCTGGGAACCGACATCTATATTGGAAAGGAGTGTGGAAAACTTCGCCGGAACAAGAACTCCCCTCGGAACAAGATCCCTCAACCGCCCCCGCAACTTCCAATCCTCCCACAAATCCCTCTCATCCCTAATCCATTGTTCTTCAATCCACAAACGATGCTCCAGAATCCCGCTCTCATTCAAATGCTTCTTCAGAATCTTCAATTTCAAAATATGCAAGCTATTCCGGGTTTTCCAATGTTTCCAGTTCAAATTCCGACAATTCCAAAACAAGAGTCTTAAATGGATCTTTTTTTTGGTTAATGTTGTCTACTGTTTCCTTTAAATGTTTTCTGTTAATAAAATAGAGAAAAAGTAATTAGAAGTTTTTATGAGCTACCTTCACTATCCTTAGCTTTTTGATACCGTACCCTTTAGTCTTAGTACAGCCACAAATTAAATTTTTTACAGTTCCAGAATCTACATTTTAACAACACCATGACATTCGAATCCCCTCCTATCCCTTCTCCTCTATCCCTCAAATCGCCTTCGGGGCCATCTTCTCCCCGATACAAATATAATAATAACTCAATTTATACATAGTAGTCGCTAGCTTCACACTCTCCCCCTGATTACGGCTCTCTTCTCATCAAATTACGCTGAGATTCTTCGCATCATTCCATATTTTCGAGCGGAAAAAGTTTTCTGTTTCATGAAGTTTTTATGAGTTTTTAGTTTTGATTTTTCAAGGATTGCTTTCGACTTTACATAGGGAAAGTGATTTTAAAAAAGGAAAAAATGGAGTCTAGATTTCTAATCCTTTCAGTTAATTAATTGAATCGTCTAATGTTGCTTTCTGTTTTTTTTTCCTAGTTTTTTCTTTTTTTCCCGACAAAAACGAGTTTTTCTATTCCAAGTTCAATGACGAACCCAGTTAGAAAAAAAAGAAGAATCAAACCAAATATTGAATACTTGAAGCACTAACTTTATGTTGAAAAGAAATCTAAAAAAATACTGTTTTTGGAAATTAAGAATTAGAAGGATGAGGTTAATATCGGATAACACCGATCTTGAATTGGAAAAATAATTATTTTTAAAAAATTCTTAAACAGCGAGTTCAAAAATTTTTTCTGCTCCAAATTGATAAGTCGGTGTGTCAGCTTCACGTGTAATGTTAGTGGTTGAGTTTTCGTCTTTACAAAAAAGTTTTAAACAGATAAACTGAAATTCAGAAAACTAATTTACAATGTTTTGTGTGTTTATTTAGAGTTTCGGAAACAGTAAACCCACATGAATTGAAAAAAATTTCCTGTTTCAAGTTTTAGATTTTGTCACGACTATTGCTGTTTCATTATTGTTTTTAATTTTGAAAAATTAGTTTTTCAGACTATTCCAACATCTTTCGACTTTTGTCCTGTGATCAGCGGGTTCCTCGGTTAATCTAAGGAAACAGTGGAATTGAAACAGTTTTTTTTTTAATTTGAAGTTACTATTTTTCCAAAATAAATACCGTTTCAGAAGCAAAGTTTCAAGAAACTATTCTAAATCTGGATAATTTCAATAGTGCTTCTTAATAAATTATCATCAATCACTAATAAATTATCATCAATTAGTTCATCAATTTAAAAAAAGGAAACGGTAATTTTCCTGAAAATGTCTTTAAAATCTCCTGTTCCATATTCACCGTTTTAATTTTCAAGAAAAAAGCAAAAATCAATTGTCGACTAAAAATCTTTCTAAAACAGTTCAAAATTTCAAGTGTTCTTCTCCTCCTCCTCTTTCTCCTTCTTCTCCTTATTAAATTCAACCTCTTCAATTTCTTGCTTCTTCTCTCGTTTTCACTTGAAAATGTCGCCGTCAAAAATGCCAAAAAGCCTCAGAATTTTTGCATATGCTCTTCCCATCTTCTTCTTCTACTTTCTCCTCTCAAAAATGTGTCACACATCCGTTATGTTAGGGGTCCTTTTTCGTCGTAAAACTTCTTTTCTCTCTTTGTCTGATAAAAATGTGAAAGATGAGGAAGAACACTTGGTCAACGTGAAAATTGTCCCTGGGGAGATCTATTGGGGGGAAGAGGACACTAGACTAAGATAAAGAGACATTCCTTCCCAATTTTGATCAAAACTTTTTTGAGAGAGAGAGAGAGAGAGAGAGAGAGAGAGAGAGAGAGAGAGAAAGAGAGAGAGAGAGAGAGAGAGAGAGAGATGTGTCTCTCTAATTGTTTCTGTTTTTAGATTTCCTTGTTAGTCTAGAGTTTTCCAACTATTGAAGATTGATCATTAGTCTAACCCAATTATATTCTTTTTTAGAAATTGTGAAACATTTTAAAATTTTTTTTAAAAATCAGTACCTCTACTCAATTAAGCAATTGCGCCCTACCGCAATATTTTTCTCCTTACATTTTATGGCGTTTGCAGCTTGGATTATAGTACCTTACAAAAATTTTTAATTTTTAGAGCATGTGAAACAGTGTTTTTTTCAAATTTTTCATTTTCTCTTTCATTTTTTCTACTGTCCAATTCAACATTTTGCTGCTTTGGAAATGTGGTAAAGATGGTATATTTTTTTGGTGAAAGTGTATATCTTCATTCTGAAACCGAATTCCGCTGGAAATTGAAAAAACCAAAAATTAGTTTTTTTTTGTCCGAGAGGAGTACACGAACCACTAAAAAAGAAAATTTTAAATTTTTAACTTTTTGAAAAATTCTGACCACTTTTTTTTGAAATTCATGTTCGGGATACGATAATCTTAAAAAATTGTATATAGACCTTACCGTTTCAACGTACTTTAATAGCCAACTAGTTTTAATTATTGAGTAGTAAATAAAGACGTTCACTAACTTAAGGAAAACGAAATTATAATCATTCTTGAATACTTATATCAACTACATAACAGTTATTTCTCTTCTCTGAAACTGTTTTTTTTTTTGAATTTTTTTGAAATTTTTTCCGTACAACTTGTCAAAAAAGTTGTATTCTTGTCCGAGAGGAGTACAAAAAACAAATTTTGAATGTTCTTCTTACAGAAGAATATTTTTTTGCACAGTTTTTGAACGTTATCTCTTCTCTGAAACTGTTTTTTTTTTTTTGAAAATTTTTTCCGTTCAACTTGTTAAAAAGTTATATTCTTGTCCAAGAGGAGTACACGAACCACCAAAAACAAAGTCGTTCATACTATCTTTTTATGGTTCTTATTCTCACATTTCAGACAATTTTTGAAATTTTTGATATATTTTCCTAAAGTCAATTCTTCTCAAACCGACTAAAACTACCTTCCCATTGTCTTTCATTTAATTCTGAAAGAGTAAAAAAGAAGGGAAGACCACCATGTTTTCCTCTCGTCCAATTTGTCGAATGTTCACAACTCGAAACACTATTTCTTCGTTTAAACGGAGGAGTAAAACGGGAAAAGGAGGAAACCTTTCTTTTCTTCACTTTTCAATCTGTGTACAACACGGAAAAGTCTTCTGAAAATTTTAGAATTTTTTTTCGGTTACATAGTAGTTTTTTACTTTTTGAACTTGATTTTTTTTCGTTCCATTTGTAGAAGCCTTGAAAAATTTTTAAAAAATTGCAGGTATCCTTCCGGATGAAACGGGATCTTTCTTCGGCAATATGATATCCAAATTGTGATTCTTTATATTTTTTGAAAAAAAAGGTCAAACAAAAGGACGACGACCGGATAGATATTATTCAAGGTGAGCCTATTTTTTTCTAAACAAAGAATCTAAATAATCGAAATATTCAAAACTGTTTCATAAATATTTTATCAGTGAAACCTTGAAATTTTGCTTATTACAATTTGGTTAGGACCAAAATCACTTATCTGTAAGTTGTGAAAATTATTGTTAACTCGCCAGTCAGCTTGTACACTTTGACTTTTCTTTAGAATCAAGTTATTAAAAAAACTGTTTCTTAAATATGTTATCAGCGAAACCTTAAAATGTAGTTAATTATTCCGTAATAGTCAGTATTTTTTTTGAAATTTTGGCATTAGCGGAATTAACGGGTTTTGATGATTTCCTCAGATAGTATAATAAATTTGAAACAGAAAAAAAAATTAAGTTTTTTCGCGGTCAAATGTGGTTCACTATTTTGCAAAACATTACTGTTTCATAAGTCTTATTTTTTTTTGGGGGTCGATAGCTCAGTCGGCAGTGGTAGCGATCTGGAGGTCACAAGTTCAAGTCCACCCTCAGCCCCCGGGTTCACCCAGCCTTTCATTGGGTAGTAGCATGCTACGAAAGATTACTCGGTCACTATCCCCGGCCAGGAAGTGACTTAAAATTGGCCCAGACCGGTACACCACCAGGATTACTTAAGTGTATACTGAACACCGGGATCCGCAGTGCTTCTAGCGCTTGAAGAACGGATCGACTTTGTAATCTTTGTTGTTGTTGTAAAAATATACTGAAGGATAAATGAAAAAAATTACAACAACAGCAATTAAAAATGAAGTTCAAAACTCAAAATCATAATTTGAAAAAGTCGGTTTCTCAATGTTCAATGAAGAAGAAAAACAGATATTGACTTGTCAAACATTATGGATCTTCTTATGAGGTTACAGCAACAATAACTTATTGTGAAATCCAAAATTTAAACGTTGAATCTTAGAATTTATTTTACGAGGATCCATATTTGCCATGGCCTTTCAGAATTTTCTGTAATTTTGGGACAAGGTACTTTCGACCCCGCTCTATCGAATGGTGAAAACTAGAAATGTCAAGAATGCCTTAGAAGCTGAAAATTTTTGTCTGAAAAAAGTACCCATTTTTTGCTGATTTGTACAGTCAACCCCCACTTTCCCCTCCAATTGATCCTCCCTCTCCTGATAGCCAACTTGCCACGTTGCTCGGCAACACAGGCAGACCGCCAAGTCCCAAAGTTGGTCCGTCGGCGGACCGGCGGCGGGCGACGGGGGAACAATCGGCGGACGAAAATGCGGTCCGCTGACGGACCGTCTTTCGTCCGCCGATGGACCAACTTCCGTCCGCCCGTCGGTAAAAAATCGGGCAGCATGGGCCCTTGGATTTTGGGTTTTTCCATTCAAATAAAATCAAATTATCACTATATATTGACCTAGTTAAGACATTCTGTGCTTTGTACTATTTATTTCTTCTGTTTTTTTTTCCTTTTCGTTGTTCCTCCTTTTTTCGACTCTTCCCGATTTCCGCATTGTATTTCGCGCAAAGACAAGTTATGACCGAGTATTATGACTAATTTTTTTCAATTACAAATTGCCTTTTTGGAATTTTGTCAAAAATGAGTTTTAATTTTATCAAAAGATGCAATTTTGCAAAGCTCATAAAACTCTATGTGACTAAAGCGCAGAAGTATTAGGAAACGCAAAATCTCGCAGAAAATGAATTGAGCTATTAGTTTTCTCTCGGAACAACAAGAACTTACCATTTTACCTGTTTTTCCACCTGAAATATGAAATTTTCTGTTCCGAAAGAAAACTAACTTCTTAACACATTTTCGTTTGCATGAGATTTTCATCGAAAATTTTTGCAGCTTTTCGACAAAATTTTGCGCAATTTAGAGCGAAAACTAGGCTGGAAGCTAGAAAAACACTACCTCGGGCAACCAGAGTAAACGCGATTTTGCGGCGAGAAGAGTTTTTAAAATTCGATAATAAATTAAATTCTCCTTTCACGGGGCTTAGTTCGTCACGCCGTTAAAATGGATATTTTTTTTTTAAACTAAAGACAAGAGAAACACTGAAATAGGTCTAAACACATGAGAAAAAAGGCGTCAAAGTGTGAATTTCGGAAATTGAATAGTAGTGGGATAATATAGCAAACTTTTCTGATTTTTTAGCTAAAAACGATCAAAATCGGTTGGGTAGGAGTAATATAAGTTGACAAATAGCACATTTTAAAAATTTTATCGGTCATTACTTGAATTTTGCGGAAAATAAAGCGAAAAATCGGAAGAGAAAGGAAACATTTTGTTGGAAGAAAGAAAAAAATTAGTGTCGATTTACGATAAACAGGGCGAAAAGGCGGAATTTCGGAGTGTTGTCGCTGATGAAACCCCTGGTTGAAGAGTGTTTTTCAAGGTGAGCATATCTCGATTCTCGTTAAAGATATCAAAAATATGTCAACTGATGAAATGTTGCTAATGAAAAGCTGAACATTTTATTAGTTGACAACTTTTTACCATCTCTTTCGGGAACTTTGATATTTGGCTCTGAACATACTGCGGCTTTCTTCAACGAAGCTCATATTGACTACCCAAGGAATCTTGATGTAGTCTAGCTTGGAAAAGCCAGAATGAGAAATTTTAGTCTTATTTATATTAATTCTGTCAGAATTTTTCATCTCGCCGAGACTCAACCCATTTTTCATTTGTTTCTGACCGCGGATGGACCAACGATGGACCACTGTTTGTCCACCGTTTGCCCACTTTTATCAAAAATGTTGCCTTGATAAAATTTTGGATTTTTTGCTATCTACACTATCAAAAATCACTATCTTGATTAAAAATTGTCATCCAACTTCACTTACTGAAAAGTCATTCATCCACCGTTGACCAGCCGATAGTCCATCGATGGACCATCTGCGGTTCACTTCACGCCCGAAGACGGAAAAAAAGACTTTTCGCAGAACAAAATTTCGCAGTGTTTTTAGAGTGGGCGTATCTCAGTTCTCGTTGAAGTTATCAAAAAGTTTTCAACAGATGAAATGTTGTCCATGTTAAGATGAACATTTTGTTAGTTGACAACTTTTTTGTATCCCTTCTGGGAACTGAGATATTTGGCTCCGAAGATAGCATGTCTTTCTTCAACGACATTTGTACTAACTGACCTAGTAATTTGAGTTAACTGAGCTTGGACAAGTAAGAATGATGTGTTCTAGTCTTATCTACTCTTTTTCTATCAGAATCCTCGAGCTAACAGTGACTTTCGCGATTTAGTGTCTGATTCCGACCGGAGATGGTCCGCCGACGGACCGCCATTCACCCACCGTTCGTCCACTTTTATCAAAAAGATTGCCTCGTTAGGAAACTGAATATTTTGCAATTTTATGATACCTAGTCCATAAAAAACACCTATTTTTAATAGAATAAGCTGATTAAATTCATTTACCGAAAACTCATTCATCCACCCTTCGCCAACCGTTGGTCCATCAGCGGACCAACTGCGGTTTCTCGCCCGCCCGTGGGCCACCGTTTGTCCACCCAGCAGCGTTAGCCCGCCGATTGCCCGCTTTTTGTACTTGGCGGTCTGCCTGTGAACTCGGATGGCCGAGTGGGTAGTGAGCGCGTTTCTGGTGAGGGTGCTGTGGGGATCGACTCTTTCACGGGAAAAATTTTCGAAAAAAAAATTCTGAAAAATTTTCAGACAAAAATTTTCAGCTTCTAAGGCATTCTTGACATTTCTAGTTTTCACCATTCGATAGAGCGAGGTCGAAAGTACCTTGTCCCAAAATTACAGAAAATTCTGAAAGGCCATGGAAAATATGGATCCTCGTTAGAGTTGTTTCTCTGAGTTAGATTCTTGAAATGACTCTTTAGAAATTTTTTTTTTGATTTTTCGAAAAAAAAATTTTTTTATACTGTTTCAAGAACTTTTTAACAGTGTATGAATCAGATGTTCCTGTTGTTCTCGTTATATTTGCTATAAAATGCTGAAAATATTTGTATTTCATTTTTCACTGCTTTACCTTACCAATATCATGAAATTATTATTTTTGTTCGCGATGTGAAATACATACCTAAATTTTAAAATGTATAAAATTAGATATATCTTGACATTGCCTAGCTAAGCCAAGCCAGTCCTTTAGTTCCTGTTAATCCAAGACTATATCACCTCCCCACCACTATTCCCTGACCATTGCTCTCTATTCTCCGTTCTTCTCATCCCAACCAAAAAAAAAATGTCATGAAAAAGTTGAGATATTTCCCGCCTTCCCCCCAAAAAAAGCAAACAAAAATGCATGAAAATTGCGAGTTTTTATTGTTTTGCAACATGTCCGTTCTTTTTTCTCTTTTTTTTCCAACAAAAAAAACTCGACGTAATATGCCCCGAGGCGGTTGAAATATCTGAAAAAGAGCCGACATTCCGTGATATAACTTTTCGTTTTTTTTTGTTGCTGAAAAAAAAATGTTTTTTCGGTTCCCTCTGGATTGCAAAAAACGGAAAATAAAATCAAGTAGTCGGAGGTCATGAGTAAGTAAAAAAGAAAAAAGAAAACCTAAGAAAAAATGAAATTTCCGGTTGGAGGATTTGTTGACATTGTTTCGATTTCATTGACGAAATAAGTCACATGAATCCTTTTTCGTCATCTCATCTTGTTTTAGGATTACTGTAGATTTTCGACCTTTTTTAGCTGTTTCATGATTTTTATTAGTTTTCTTTTTTTTTGGGAAACTGTTTAACAAACAATTTTTCATAAAGTACAGTAATTAACTATTAAATTTTTTCCGTTTCAACATTTTCATAAGTTTTTTGCCTATTTTGATATTTTTACTAGAGGTGATCGTTATTTCCCCTGTGTCTCTAAAACTCTTATAACTTAGTTCCCGTTAGAGATATTGAAAAAGTGTTAATTAATGAAATATTGCTCGAGATAAGGGCTACATTTCATTAGTTGACCACTTTTTGATAGCTTTTACTGGATCCGAGATATAAGTGTTTGAAGTTGCGCGACGCCGAGAGACGCGGAGAAAGCAACCGTCTGCGTCTCTTCAACTGCAATGTCTTTAACATGGCTTTCAGTGACTTTATCAAAAAAAAAAGTCAATTGGAAAATTTCTTAGCCTAATATTTCGGGCCTTTCAATTAATATCCCAAAAATGTCTTGCCTATATGCCCTTGTTGAAACAGAATTCAAAACATCAAACTTCTCTCTTTTGCTACCGGAAAGATCGAACTTCCTGTGTCCTTTTTTCTTCCAAAATAACCAAAAATGGGGAAAAGATCGTTTTTGAATATTTTTTCTGTTTCTCTTTTTCCATATTTTTTCCAAAACTGAAACTTTATTCTACTAATCTTACTTTTTGGAAATTTTTTCTGTTTCTCTTTCTCTTATTTTCCGAAACATCTAAACTTTATTGTTATACTAGGCAGATTTCTGAAATTGATAAATTGGTCTGTGGAGTATCTAAAGTATTTTTTGCTGTTTCATAGGTAATATTAATAAAATGTATGTATATATTCTGCAATAAATGGTAAGAACCGTGCAGTTACGATCATACTTGCGAAAATCGTTGAAGGCCCCGCCCGGGCCGGGCCGGGCCGGGCCGGGCCTTGGAAAATTTTCAGGGCCCGGCCCGGCCCGGAAGGCCCGGCTGGGTCATTTTTTTGCGAAAATTTCAAAAAAAATTCGAAAAAAAAATTTTTTTTCCAAATTTTTGAGAAAAAGTGTTATATTGTTTCAAAACATGTAAACTGTGTAACTTAGTAACAAAATCAACCACACACACACCCTTTTTCAACAAAAAATAGGCTTATTTTTCCAAATTTGAAACTGGCGCCAACAGTCCGGGCCTTCCGGGCCGGGCCTCCCGGGCCTTCCGGGCCGGGCCGGGCCGGGCCTTGAAAATTCCTGTCAAGGCCCGGCCCGGCCCGGCCCGGCCCGTCGCAAGTATGGTTACGATAGATTTCATCTCAAATTTAATGAAAGGAATATAAACTGTGACTAGAAGCTGAAAAAAGCTGCTTGTGAAACAATAACTCACATAAAAGTTGACTGAAATATTTGGTTTTCATTGAAAGTGTATTTTAATTTCAAATTAATTGATAACTGGAAGCAAATTATTATTAGCTTGAGAAAACCGAACATTACTAGAAATGTTACGTTTCAAGCTTATTTATCGAAATAATGAAACCGGAAACTTTGTTACTGTTTCGGGTTTATCTAAAATTTTCACTGCAGTAATCAGAAACCGATTCATCTTGCCTTGGTTTCCTCTACCAGTAATGAAGTTTCGAGAAACCAATTTAACTTTTAAAAAATAACAGTTTCATACCTTCCTGATCTAGACTAACCTAGCTAACAAGCTTGTTAAACAAGAACAGCTTTTATTTTAAATGCACTCAAAATGTTGCGTGCATTTCACGAACTTTCTTCTCTCCGAACCCTTCTATATTCGTCTTCCTCCCTCTTTTACAAATCTATAACATCTTTTCCCCTCTGTCAAAATCAAGAATAGAAGTCAATGAAGTCAAGGGAGCCTTCTTCATCCGTAACTCAATTCAATTCTCTGTCGCCCCATTTCCATGACCTTCCTCCTCCTCCTTCTTCTTCTTCTTCTTTTTCTACATCTTCTTCATTTTTGTCACTGTGTGTGTGTTTATTCGTTCTTTCTTCGAACAAACGTCTCCGTTTCTTTTGATTCTGAAGGTTGTCGACGTCAGAAGGAGGAGGCTTTTTTTGAGGTGGTGACACGATCATGCCACGATGGGTAAGAGCCAAAATTGTGTTTTTTTGTAGGAAAATTTTTTTTTCAGTTTCAAGATGTTTTTTTTAAAGTTTTTTAGTTTTTAAATTAATCATTATTGAGGTTTGTCCGCCGAACCGGCTCAAAATTTCCAAGAAATTGTATATGACAAACTAAACATAAAAAAGAATGTTTCAAGTTCTAGAGCTCATAACTCAGTTCCCACAAGAGCTATCAAAAAACTGTCAACTAACAAAACGTAGCCTTTATTATGATCTACATTTCATTAGTTGACAATTTTTTGATAGGTTTTACGGGAGCCGAGATATAAGCATTTGAAATTCGGTAAGATGCAGACAGTGAGACTTGCCCACTCTGCGTCTCTTCAAAACTCTATATCTCCGCTCTCGTGAAAGATATCAAAAAAGTGTTGACTAACAAAATGTTGCTCTTTTTATAACAAAAATTTCATTAGTTGGCAACTTTTTGATAGCTCTAATGGGAACTGAGTTGTGAATCTCAAAACTTGGAAAGTTCCACCCTGAATTTTCTTCAGCTAGTGTTGCCTAGTTAACAATGTGAATGTGTACAAGAATTAAAATAAGCAGTTTCAACACAATAATATCCTATGGTTGTAACAGATTTTTTTTAATACTTTAATCGTGTGAGTGAATTATGAAGAGGTATTATATCATCAGATCGATAAATAAAAAAGCAATTTCAAAACCATAATATTCCATGATTGAAACATAATTTTTTAATAGTTCAATCGTACTCTTAGTTATGAACATATGCCACCAGACGGATCAACAAAAAAAAAATTGAAAACCATAATATCACATTTTTGAAACATAATTTTTGCCCCCCTAAATTTAACTGTATCATTTCAGATGAGTCATCCGGGTTGGGTGATGGTCTCATTCCTCACCGAACTGCTCTCCCAATCCTCGAAAGGAATTGCACAATCACTGGATAACTGTGCAAATGACACGGAGATTATTAATGCGTTATTGAAAGATAGTTATAATAAGGTGAGCAATTTCCCTTTTCTTGGGAAGTGGTATTTATTTTTTAAAAATTATTTTTCAGCACTACATACCATCTCACCCAACCCACGTGAGAGTTGACATGTGGGTACAGGAAGTGACGTCTGTATCAGAATTAACTCAAGATTTTGAAATTGATTTGTATATTAATGAGTTCTGGGAGGATCCTGCGTTGGTCTACGAGGATATGAACCCATGTAAACGAAATATCTCATTTGATGATAAAGTTCTCCAGAGGCTATGGATCCCGAACACTTGTTTTATTAATTCGAAGAATGCGGCAATTCATGAATCACCGTTTCGGTTAGTTTATATCTAAATTGTTTAAAAAATTTTTTTACTTTATGACTATCTTCTTTAGAAATGTGTTCCTGATGGTATTTTCAAATGGGACACTTTGGACTAACTATCGAATGAAGCTCACCGGTCCTTGTGATATGAAATTGAAGCGATTCCCATTTGATAAACAGAAATGTTATCTCACTTTTGAATCGTAAGTTTTTTACGGTTTCAGTTGATTCAGAAATTTTTTGAACCAATTTTTTTTCTGTTTGTTTTTGTTTTTTTTTTTTTGAAAATATTTTTCAAAAACTAGAGTTTTTGAAATGGCAAGGTTATAGTTCGACAACTAAAAATATCAGAAAAATTTCGAAAATTCACTCTGTAACTCGAGCGTTTGGCTCCGAATTCCTCCAAAATTATCCATCCTCTGAAACACGGAATTTTTTTCAGATTCAACTATAACACCGGAGAAGTTCGAATGTCGTGGAATCAACCGTATCCTGTAATTCTACTCAAGAGAATAGATCTTCCGGATTTCAAGCTTGTCAATTTCAGTGTGATTGCTGTAGAGCAAGTGGGTTTTTCTAAATTTTTTTTTCAAACAAGTATAACTCGATTTCAGTAGAAGCTATCAAAAAATTGTTAACTAATGAAATGTTTCTTATAATAAGGGCTATATTTTGTTAGTTTACAACTTTTTTCTAGCTTCAATGAGAGCTGAGATATTAGCGTTTGAAGTTGCCTTCTTTAAAAAAGCCGTGTCTGCGTCTCCCTAGAATCGCTTATATCTCGGCTCCCATAAGAGCTATCAAAAAACTGTCAACTAATAAAATGTTCCTCTTAATAAGGACTATATTTTGTTAGTTAACAACTTTTTTGTATCTCTATTCCTAACAGAGTTATTCCGTTTTTTACCAGCTATCCCAAAAAAAGTGATCTTCCGAATTGACGGAATGCTTTATATTATACAACAACTATTTTCATTAAAAACTATTGCGTTTATCGCAATAACCATGGTTCCACTAAAACTATTATCCAACATTTTCAATACAGTAATATTTTTTCTTCAGATGTACCCAGCTGGATGGTGGGATGAATTGACGGTAGCTTTCGTGTTTCAAAGAAGATACGGGTGGTATGTACTTCAAGGGTTAGTTTGAAAATAATTTTCTTTTTTTGAATTTTTCGATACAATTTTTTTGATTTCAGATATATCCCCACAATGGTTACCATTGTAATTTCTTGGATTTCGTTTTATTTGGGACCAAGGTAAGAAAAACTAAGTTTGGGGGGCGTCAATCAAATTTGTACCAATCAGGAAAAGAAGATGGAATGAAAAAGTAAAACAGGAAAAGAAAAATGGGTAGTTTGAAACGGGAAATTATCATAGGGAAATTTTTAACTTTTTCTATAAAAAAGTACGGTTGTTTCAAATTCCTTTATAGACACCCTTATATTGACACTTCATCTTGTTTTTCGATAAACAAAACACCTTGAAACCGGAACTTAAGACTGAAAAATAAGGCCAAAATCACTAAATTACCAAAACTCTTAACCCTGAACTTCAACTATTTTCTCAATTTCAGAGCCATCCCCGCCCGAACGATGCTTGGAGTCAATTCCCTTCTTGCCATGACCTTCCAATTTGGAAATATCATTAGAAACTTGCCACGTGTTTCCTATGTAAAAGCGATAGACGTTTGGATGTTATCCGGAATGCTTTTCATTTTTCTATCGCTTCTAGAGTTGGCGGTAGTTGGATTTATGTCGAGGAATGATGGATTACCACCGAAGGTTAGCTTTTTTGAAAAAAAAAACTGTTTCAAAAAGTTACCGTAATCCATTTTTCAGATCAAAAAAAGAAAACGGCAAGACGAAGAAGATGAGGGTTTCTCATGGAAAAGTATGCAGACAAGTCCACATTTAGAGTTGAGACAGGTATGTAAATCTCGATTTTTTTCGTCTTAAACTCAAAAATTTCAGTTTTGGGTGGATAAAAGGGTGAACTCGTTGAGGAATGATAGTGGAGTTCCGCCTGTTGAGGATTATGTAAGTTTGAGAGTTTAAAGAGAAAAACACAGTAAAAATTAAAAAATTGTGTTAAGATCTAAATTTTTGGAAACGGGAATTTTTATTTTTATCATTTTTTGGCCACAAGCCGATAATAATTTTTCCTGATTCAAGCCATTCTTAAGGCTCGACGTAATTTCCCTTTTTTAATGTTCATACATATCATCCTGAAAAAAAAACCTCTAATACAAGAAACTAAAAAGTATTTTTCTTTTAAATTCTAACATTGATTTTCGGTATCTTTCCAAAAACTTCAAAGCTGTTTCAAATTTCCCATTTCAAAAAAAAAAACGATTTTTTTTCCAACACTTCCTGAAAAATTCTCTTCCAGGCCCCAATGGAACTCGAACAGCCGTACCAAAACATCACGAAACGACGAGAAAAACGGAAATGGTTTAGTGGATTGAGGCGGAAGTGGAGAGCTCTCAAAGAGTTGAAACCAGAGACTGTCGATTTTTATAGGTAACTCAAATCAATCTTGGCCTCTAAATTATGAAAATACAGTTTCAATAAAACTGTAAAAAAACTTGAAGTCATTCTTTTCCATTAAAGTTACGGGTTCATTTGAAGTATAAAAATTCAAAATTTTTGAATTCTGAATTCACGTTCCTTTTTTTTCAGTGCAATATTCTTCCCAACGGCGTATATGCTATTCAACATTTCGTGAGTTTTTTTAAAACCAATTTATCTCATTTCCTAGAACAGCTATGAAAAAGTTGTCAACTAATGGAATATAGCCCTTATTATGAGCAATATTTTGTTAGTTGACACTTTTTTGATAGCTCTTATAGGAACCAAGTTATAACAGCTGGAAGTTAAGTTTGAGAGTTGGCGCCCCCATCACAGCTTTCTCTGCGTCTCTCTATGCATACTTCAAGCGCCTATATCTCGGTTCTCTGTAAAGCTATCAAAAAGTTGTCAACTAATAAAATATAGCCCTTATTATTATCAATATTTTATTAGTTGAAGCCTTTTTTATAGCTCCAGTGGCTACCGAGATATGAGCGTTTGAAGTTGCGCGCTCCCCATGCTTGTCTCACTGTCTGCGCTCTCTATTCAAACATTTATATCTCGCTTCCCAGGAAAGCTATCAAAAAAGTGTCAACTAACAAAATATAGCCCTCATTATGAGCAACATTTCGTTAGTTAACACTTTTTCGATACCTCTTCTCCCAACAAAGTTATATCCGTTCAAACAACTATCATACCTTTCAGATACTGGAGTTTCTATTTAACAAGTCTTTCCGAGTATTTCGATGAGGATGTGAATCTTGAGCAACCATAATATTCTCTTTAATTTTATATTTCTTAAATTTCGTCTTCTTAAAAAATATCAATCTTCTCAAATCCTCTTCTCTTTTTTCTATGTGACCTCTTGTTGTTTTGGTTTTTAAAATTTCTATTCAATAAATTTTTTTCTTAAAAAATCATTTTTTTTATCATTAAAAAAAATGAAAGACAAGAAACAGAAAAAAATTTTGGAATCTTAAACTTTCCTACTGTTTCACACTCTAAAAAATAGAAAAAAATAAACATTTATTACGAAAAAAAAATAATTTTCAAAAATTCAAAAATACACTCAAAAAATAAAATTCCAAAAATAACAAAAAAAAACACCTACTTCCTCCTCCTCCACATCTTAAATGCTTGATGTGACATATAACTAATCTCCTTCTTATTCTCAATAACAATTTCCGTTACACCGCGTTGATGGGATAGTCGAAATTTCAAATTCTTCAATAATTCAAGACGAACTTTTCGTAAGTCATTCAGACGATTAGATACAAATGTCCGGTCGAGTTGTACTCGAATTCGCAACTTCCATTTTTCGGTAGTGTTCCTCCATGGGAGTAGTTTATCTTGGGCGAGTGGAGCGGCGGTTCCAATGTCCTGGAAATTAAAGTTTTAAGTTTTATGAGAAAACCACGACCTAGTATGGAGCAAGGCTTTCCAAAAAAACTTATGGTCACTTTGAAACTGCATTTTTTAAATGACTATAATTTTCCCGTTATTGATGATTGGTTTTCAAAATTTCACATTTCTAAAATGCGTTCCAATGAGTAGTATTTAAAAATACTCTTTTCAAGACTTATGTGAAACAGTAAAATTTTGAATTTTTGATCTTGACTTAGTAGTTAAGGCTAGCTTACTTGACGATTCATTACGAAAATAGAGAAAATATATTTTGAAATTACTGATTTCAAAAATCCAAAGTTTCGAAATGCAAAATCGTCAGGTAAACTAGTCTTAAACTACTTTTCAGAAAAAAAATCTGAAAAATTCCCTGTTTCATATAAGTCATATGAGCTGGCACATAAAATGGTTTAAATTAGTGAAACAATTTTCCATGGCGGTTCAAAAAACCAGTATCCGCGAAATTTAAATTTATTTGTTCTTTCTTTTTTTTAATTTTAGAAAAACGGGTCCATTTGAATTTCGCGGGCTCCAGATAGCGCACCGGGCCGAAAACGGGCCGTTCTATATATCCCTTTAAAACCGAGATTTTTCCACGATTAAAAAATAAAATGATAGCTCTCGACGAGTTCTACACGATGGACTAGCTTAGCAGGGGTTTGATTGACCCTGTGCAGAGTTACAGAGCTTGAAAGGTGTCTAACTCTCTTCATACTAAACTGATAGGTCCCAAAGCTAGTCCATTGTGTAGATCTCCCCGAGATCTATCATTTTCACTCTTTGATCTTCAAAAAATTTTAATTTTAAGGGAAGTTATAGCCCGGCACGTTTTCGGCACCCTTTTTAAGCTAACTCACAATGAGGCATTTCCTAATATGCTCCCTCGGCAACGTAATTTGAACAGTATGAAAACTAGCCAACGGTGTATAATTAGGAAACCAAATCTTCCTATCATTCACATCCAAATTCGGACAATTCTTCCACGCCTCCAAATCTGTCACCGCTTTACTCAACGAAATCGATTCGAGACGGCTCACAATTTCAATTCTTAACGATAAAAGGACATCAAGAAACGGTAGAATAGCTAAGATTGTTGTTTGTCGAGACGTTCGATGATCCTCAATTTCAATCGCTTCTATATCAAAATTCTCAACTTTCACTTTGTGATTCAAAGTTTTCAAATATTTTTCAACTTTCCAAAAAAAGGAAGTGAACGGTGGTCCCTGTAGATAGATATCTTGATCGATTCGGATAGTGATATCTTCAAATTTCATATTTTGATTTTGTACTAAGAAATAAAAATCTTGAGCTGCCAACGATTGATACTTAGTTGTCTCGATGCTAGTACCATGACCTCCATAATAAATATAACTTCCACCATCACAACTCTGATAAAAAATCTTCAGATTGTCATCGGGATTCGATGGATGATAAATTAGGAAAACGATCACTCGATATCTAATAAAAATTGTTAGACTAATCCATGGAAGATTGATCCATTTCGATATCCTTTCTGAAGCGATTCGACGGATTGCTAATCTGCAAAGGAAGAATATTTTAACTAGCTTTAACGAAGGATATCTCGGTTCGCATTGGAAATTTTGAAAAGTTGTCAACTAATGAAATGTAGCTTATTATAAGGGTTACATTTTGTTAGTTGACAATTTTTTCATAGTTTTTATGGATGCGGAGATATAATCGTTTGAAGTTGCGTGATAGAACTGCTCTGCAGCTTTCTACAAAACCCTGTATCTCAGCTGCCGGTTGAGTTATCAAAAAGTTCTCAACTAACAAAATATAGCTCTTGACAAGCCCTACATTTCATTAGTTTACAGCTTTTTGATAGCTCTTAAGACAAGTGAGATATAAATGTTTAAAGAGAGAGCTCAGACAGTGAGACGGTTTGGCAACCAAACGGAGCGCGCAACTTCAAACGCTCATATCTCGGTATCCATTACAGCTATCAAGAAGTTGTCAATTAACAAAATATAGCTTTTGACAAGCCCTACATTTCATTAGTTAACAACTTTTTGATAGCTCTTATGGGAACCGAGATAAACGTTGTCAAGGTTGAGAACGCAATAAGTAAAGGGCCTAACTCACAATCGATAAACATCTTTTAACTGAAACTGTGGTTTCTTCCAAATTGTAAAAACTTCTTGCTCAGCGAATCTTGTATAAAATCCTTGGATTTCTTCGATTGAATTCACATCGATTCTCTTCTCATCTACTCCAGAATCATCGGAATCTGAGGTCGGCTCTTTATCAAAGTACCAGTCGGGTAGCATGATGGTTATTGTGTATCTTGGGATTTCTTGTAATGGTGGCCATGGTCCTTGAGGTGTGGATAGATCTTGGGATTCTGAAATCGCTTTATTTTATTATTTTTTCAGACAAAATCCATGAAAAATTTTACTTTACTTCAAACCGTCATAACTTTGCTAGAAAAAGAGATATGAAAAAGTTGTTAATTAATAAAATGTTTTTCGATAGCTCTTCTCCCAAAAAAGTTATGATTTTTTGAAATTGAGGTGCCGGGCAGCGCTCATTTTTTCCTCTACTGGAGTTGAACCAGAGTCCCTTGGGGGCAAGTGTGAGGCGGTTACCGACTGCTCCACGGGTAGCAAAGCCGCGCCGACCGGCAAGGGGTAGATGAAGCTGGGGACTTTTTTCTTATTGGTGGCCTCTGTCGACCAGGTATTCGAATTTCGGATAAGCAGTTTTAAAACTTGCATAACTCAGTTCGGGTTAGATATATCAAAAAACTGTCAATTACAAAAATGTTCATCATACAATTCTAAACATTTTTCTAGTTGACAACTTTTCCCCATCTCTAACCACAACCGAGATAAATCTTAACAAAAACCTACCTAATCTCTGTCCACTCAACCCTCTCGCAATATCCTCCGTAATCGAATCGACCATTTGTTTCAGATTCCGTCTGGCTAATTGAACAGAACTCCTTTTAAAATACTCATATCTAAGGCATAATTCGAAGAAACTTTCGGGAAGAGTCGGTTGTTTTGGCATCTGGAATTGTTAATCAAGTTTGAGGGATGGAAATAATTTTGAAAATCGAAATTTGCAAAAAAAAAACGATAATTTGAAACATTGTTTTTTAAAACGATTTTGATCTATTTTTACCGAAAAATTAAGAATAAAAATTGTAGATCAAAAAATTTTATAGTCACCATTTTTCGCTAAAAATTAATTTTTTTTTCTTCTAATAATAATGGAAACCAGTATTTGGATTTACATTTTCCTCCTTAGCGAATACATTAAACGAATTCCCGTTCAACAAGCCGTCCAGAATTTATTTGACACTTATAGAAAACGTAGAATAGCTCTGCCTACAGGTAACTTTTTTTTTCCTTTGCTCTAAAAATAAATAAAAAAATTTAAATTTTAGTTAACGACCAGCTTTCGCAATATCTCTCAGATCATTGGCATGACGATTTTATTCGACGAAAATATGTGATAATAACGAGGCGATGGGATTTGAGAAAGGAGAGAACATCGGATTCCGAGGATTCGGATGTTGATGATCCACTTCATGATGATCCGAGAGGTGATGGATTTTTGAGATTGGCCAGAAGATTGTATTCGTTACTTGCGGCAAGTGAGATCGAGTGGATGACGATGACGCCGTTGGGATTGGAGAATATTCCTCAGTTGTGAGTTTAGATAGGTTATATCTTGGTTCTGGTTGGAGCTAGGGGAAAATTGTAAACTAATGAAATGTAGAGCTTGTTAAGAGCTAAATTTTGTTAGTTGATAGTTTTTTGATAGCTTTTCTTGGAAGCGAGATATAGGAGTTTGAAAAGAGAGCGCAGACAGTGAGACTTATTGTCCCTGATGGGGAGCGCGCAACTTCAAACGCTCATATCTCGATTCCTAAAATAGCTATCAAAAAAGTGTCAACTTATGAAATGTAGGGCTTGTTAAGAGCTGAATTTTATTAGTTGACAACTTTTTGATAACTTTAATGGGAACCGAGATACAAGGGTTTGAAGAGAAAGGGCAGGCAGTGAGATGCTTGGCCTCTATGGGGAGCGCGCAACTTCGAACGCTGATATTTCCGTTCTCGTGATAGCTATCGAAAAGTTGTCAAATAACAAAATATTGCTCAAAATAAGGGCTACATTTCATCAGTTGACAACTTTTCGATAATTGTGATGGGAACCGAGATACAAGGAATTGAAGAGAGAGCGCAGACAGTAGGAGGCTTTGATCCAATGGGGAGCGCGCAACTTCAAATGCTCATATCTCGGTTCTCAAAATAGCTATCAAAAATTGATCAACTAACAAAATATTGCTCATAATAAGGGCTACATTTTATTAGTTGACCACTTTTTCATAGCTCTAATGGGAAAAAATTTATACCGGTTTGAACAAAGACACTTTTTTTGAGAATGACTTCAAAGCGCTCTATTTCAGTTCCCAGCAAAGATACAAAGTTACGATCAACTAATGAAATATAGCTCTAAACAAGGGCTACATTTCATTAATTGAAACTTTTTTGATATCTCTCACGGGAACAAAGATATTTCAAATTTTCCAGATTAACAATTCAACGACTCGTCAGCTTCCGTGCTCTCAAAGCCCACCGATTCCCATTCAACTGTATTCGAGTCATAATTGGAAGAAGAAGGATTACAATGGAACTTTGTAATGATACAATTCCATCGATTATGGAGATCCAATATAAATCAAGTTTCAATGGATGTTTAGTGATTTATAATCAGTCTCCGTCTCGAGTCGAAGGATCGAAATATCAGAAAGTGGCAGCCAGAGATCTCTTTTTTCTTCTTCGATGCAATCGATTAACTCTTAAAGATTTAGTAATCGATTTCGAGGATCATGGAACCAAAAAACCATTTACTTCGTTTTTTTGGAAATTAGAAAAACATTTTCTCAGCCTGAGAAAATTCAAAATCAAAGTGAACTCATTCTATATGCGATTCTTTCAAGAACAGGATCAACGTACTCGTGGATTAGCAATGATTGTCTCAATTCTTCCCCATTTAAAATCGGGAACACTTGAATTCATTCATCTTCGTTCTTTATTTGGAAGTGTCAATTTAGATCCGTTATGGAAATATAAGCAATGGAGAAGATGCCAATTTTTGAATATGTTCGATCGAAGATTATATGTCAATAATTATTATGTATTGTTTCGGTTTAAGACTGTTTGTATTTATGTACAACATCAATACATGTTGTCCAGTATTTTTAGGGTGAGTTGGAGAATATTTTTTTGAAAATCGAATTACTAAATTTCGCTGCTTAAGTTTTAATTCGGTTGGCTGAGTATTAAACGTGAGAATTTTTAAATTGCGCGTGAAAAAAAATATTTTTGGCCGCGTGTTTACAGAAAATACGCTAGAATTGACGCGCAAATGCAGAAAAATCACGCCTATAATTAATTATGCAATCGCGCTCCATAGCGAAACTCGCTTTTTTTCGTTGGCTGAGTATCAAACGTAAAATTTAAAAAAAAACACGCAAATATAAATTTTTACGTTTGATACTCAGCCAACGGAAGCAGCGAAATTCGGTGGTGCAGTGGGGCGCAATTGCTGACGTAGATTTGCAAATCTTAGTTCGAATGCAATCGCGCCCTACCGCTAAATTTGGCTGAGTATTAAACGTGAAAAATTCAAATTTGCGCGCCAAAAAATAAAAATGTTTGACTTTGTGTGTTTGCAGAAAATACGCTAGAATTGACGCGCAAACTCAATTTTTAAAGAAAAATCCAATGTTTGCAGTAGAGCGCAATTGCAAACTCTATTCTTCAAATTTCCAGAAAATCTATCGTTCCCGCCAAATAAACCAATGCGAAATCACATTCCGAGTCCAGCCAACGCTCGCTCCGAGCTACTATAAACCCGCCATCGATCGACGTCTCGACGGAATGATGGTTACGGTAGCTCAGAATAGAAATGCCCTGATTTTTCGACTGTTTAAGAATCGATTTCCGGCGAGAATTGTTGACGAGTGCTGGTTTGAACAGGAAGTTTCCGAGGATTCTGATTAATTTTTTCCTTAATTTTTTGGTTCAAAACTAAATAATAATTATTGTTTTTTTTTTCTTATGTTTCCCCTATTTTTTCCTATTTTTCCCTATTTTTCTGACTAATTTTAATAAAAATGTTCACTTTTCCATAGGAAAATTCACTCAACAAAAACCCGTAAAAATCGCAAAAAAACACGAAAAAATCAATCAATCAATCAATAATTAATTGGCCTCAATTGGCTTCGAATTCACTGTTTCGAGTTTCACGAAATCCTCGGGATCATAGATGACTCGAATTAAGAGAGAACAGCTGGGACATTGAGCCACGTCCTCACCCATTTCCAACATTTCTCTGAAAAAATAGGGATTTTAGGGGTTTTTAGGCCAAAATCATTGAAAAAATCATGAAAAATGGCATTGATTTGATAAAAATTGATAGAAAATGACCGATCTTAGGTCAAAAAATTTTTTAAAATTGAAAAAATTATTTTTTTTAATTTCAAAAACGAGTTTTTAATGGATTTTAGAGTGTTTTTAGGCCAAATTCATTGAAAAAATGATGAAAAATCGAGTTAATTTGCTAAAAAATGACTAAAAATAACAGATTTTAGCTCAAAAAATGTCAAAAACCAGCTAATTTTCGAAAAATCCCAAAAAATCACCTCGCGATTTCGAATCGATCGCCACAAGGACACGGGTAATGATAAACGTCTTTTTCCTCGTCAAATTCGAAATCCTCGATTTCGACTTCGTCGTGGAATACGGACATTTTGACGGGTAACCCTGGAAAATTAAATTTTACAAGAAAATCGGGAAAAAATCGAAAAATCTTCAGATAACGATTAATATAACGTAAAATTCTTTTTTTTTTCATTGAAAATCATCATTTTTAATACTAAAAACCGGTTTTAGACCCCAAAATCTTAAAATTGCGATAAAATTCGCAATAATCACAAGATTGTGCAATCTGACGTGACGTGTGACCCTGTACGCAAACACCATTGTCTACCGTACACCATGCAAAAATTCTCATTTCTGATTTTTTATTTTAATTTTCAGAGCTTTTCCCTATTTTTTCTTCGGATTTTCTCAATTTTTCTGGATTTTTTCCTTCAATTTTTGCAAAAATTAATTAATTTCAATGGGAAAAACCAAAATTCCTTCAAAAAAAAATTCCAGAAGACATGACGACGAAGGAGATTTACCCTCTCCGTTCGACGGAGACAATGTCAATTCTCTCGGACCGGGATCTGAAAATCAGTACACAACTAATCGCAAAATTGGGTTTTCTACTTTCCGATTTCGATGCGAACAACAAAAAACCGACGTGGGATCCGATTCCGCTGTTGAAAGAGTAATTTTCGTCTTAAAATATAAAAAATAGCCTAAAAATGGTTTCAGAATTTCAAAAATGTTGGAAAGAGCGACAGAAAAATTCTATAAAAACGATCCGGATCCCATGGACGATCGTCATCCGCATCGGACTCATCCAGACTCATTGCTAGGAAATATTCTCAAAGTTATCTTCAAAAACGATGATTTTATGACAAAAGTGAGTTTTTGAGAACAAAAAATTGGTATTTTCAAGTTAAAAAACGATATTTTAACACTAAAAATGCTATTTTTGACATTAAAGTAGCTATTTTTGGGTTAAAAAAGGAAATTGTCAGATAAAAATGCTATGTTGACCTAAAACTTCGATTTTGATGATAAAAAAGCTTTTTCGACCATAAAAATGGCGTTTTTCACGATAACAATGATGTTTTGATGCCAAAAATACTATTGTTCATCTTAAAAATTCAGTTCTGACGCTAGAAACGCTATTGTCACGCAAAAAATTTTACATTTGACGTTGAAAAATGCTGTTTTTCACCTAAAAATGCCGCTTTTCACGTTGAAAATTATATTTTCACCTAAAATGGCGTTTTTCACTGTAAAAATGATATTTTGATGCTAAAAATACCATTTTCCACATCAAAAACGCCCAAAATTTGAATAAAAGTTCAATTTTGACTCAAAAAAGCTGTTTTTGACGCTAAAAATTCGCTTTTCCACCTAAAAATGCTATTTTTACCTTTAAAAATGCTGTTTTTAGGTTCAAAATATAGTTTTTTACGTTAAAAATCGGCATTTTTCTTGAAAAAAAGTGTTATTTTCTCATTGAAGAAGTAAAAAAACCGTTTTAATGGTAAAAGTTCTACTTTACACTTAAAAATCTCTATTTTTCACCTGGAAAATGATATTTTTCGCGTTAAAAAATGCTGTTTTTCACGTTGAAAATGTCATTTTTAACGTTAAAAAAAATCCATTTTCCACATCAAAAACCCCCAAAATTTGAAGCTCGTCGTCTCCTATGTTCTTGCCCGTGACAACGTGGAACTCTCGATTCAAGGATGCCGAGTTCTTCTCGCCTGTGTCCCCGGCCTGGATCCAATCGTCGTATTCTCCGAACCAGATGATTTCATTCCACGTCTATATCAATACGCTGGTCCACAGGGTACAAATGAGACCCTTGCCGGATACGCAATGTGTCTTCTGGCTGCCGCATTGGATAACACTGAAAACGCGAGTAAATATCGAAATGAGAATGCCGAACTCGTGCCGTATGCGTTGAATAAGTTGAGAGAGTTGCAGGCTCGATCCGCGGAGGAGCACAAGGCCAATTCGGGGCCAACGGAGTAAGATTTTTTATTCTTGGGAAGCTAGGCCACGATCTTGAAATCCAAAATACAGTAATCCTTGCCTAAAAATGCTCAATTTTCCATTTTTTTGGAGCTTTTTTGCCAGTTTTTAACCAAAAAACATCGAATTTTAGCGAATTTATCACTAAAAATCGATAAAATGACTAATTTTTTCAGAAATTTTGCCGATTTTTAGGTCGAAAATAGGTTAAATTCACTTTTTTTCGACCAAAAACCAGCAAAGAAACCCGAAAAACGAGCCAATTTCAAGCGACCGAGGATCCGACAGGCTAGGCCACGTTCTTAAAATCCAAACTACAGTAATCCTTGTCTAAAAATGCTCAATTTTGATCGTTTTTGGAGCTTTTTTGCCTGTTTTTAACCAAAAAACATCGAATTTAAGCTATTTTATCACTGAAAATGTCCAGAGTGAGATTTGGCGTTTTTCCTGGTGGCCGAGGATCCGATAAGCTAGGCCACGCTACAGTAAAACACCTTCAAATTTATAGCTAAAATGCTCAATTTCTTTTGTTTTTTTGTACTTTTTGCCAGTTTTTAATCGAAAAAAGCGATTTTATCACTGAAAATCAATGAAATCTTGAGAAATCTGGTTATTTTATAGATTTTTAGTGATAAAATCGCTTAAATTCGATGTTTTTCGATTAATAACCGGCAAAAAAAGTAAAATTTAGGCTCATTTTAGGTAAGGATTTCTGTAGTTTGAATTTTGAGTTTTTTTATTACTGAAAATCCATAAAATGACCATTTTTCAAAGATTTTGTCGATTTTCCAATCAAAAATCTTTTAAATTCACCATTTTTCAATTAAAAATCAACGAAAAAGCTTGAAAACAAGACAAAATTGGCCATATTAGCACAAGAAATTCTAGATTATTAGAGCTTATCGGGTCCCCGTTTCCCTAGCTTACTACCATAGTCTGACACGATTCCGGCACGCTTAACAATTTCTTTTTCCAGTTTCTCCAGTCTAAATCCGAGCACAAGCAAAGTGAAATTCGAAATTCCGTCGATCCAAGTAACATCATCTGAAGACGATCGAAAAGAGAATGAAAATGGAATTGAACAGGAGCCAACAACATCTACTTCAACCACAGAACTTGTTCCATTCTCTGAGGAAGCTCCGCCCCCAAAAAAGAGGAGGACGGAACCGTGCCTATCGAAACTTCATCGTGCCGCCGAAACGGCGAAACGAGTCCCGTCTTTTCATAATTTGAAGAATTTGGATGATTCGAATAGCAGATGGGATATCCTTCAACCATTTTTGATCGGAACTGAACAAGTTTATCCGTTGAGTTTGGCCAGTTATCAGAGATTTATTCTACAGTTTTTGGCAGCGTGTGGAGAATATCAGGATGTAAGAATTTGAAATTTTAGAAGAAATTGGGTGAAAATCCTTGGGAAAATTGGTTTTTCCAGGAAAAACAGATTTTTTAAAAAATTACCAGAAAAAATACCAAAAACCTTAATTTTCCTTAGTTTTCCCTATAAAAAAGGGTTACCGTAGGTGGAAATTCGTTTCGAGACCATTGATCCTTTAAACTGAAATTACAGTATCCTCATTTTCAAGGTTTTCAAGCTAAAAAGTTAAATTTCAAGAATTTTTTTATATTTTTCCCGGTTTTTACGATGAAAAATCCACAATTTAGGCATTTTTTCGTATTTTCCTGGGTTTTTTTTTTTCAATTTTGATTCATAGAAATCTAGAAAAACCATTTTTTACGTTAAAAATCCAAAAAATGCAGATTTTTTAAATAAAAAAGAGCCTAAAAGTAGAGAAAACTGCTAGAAATTTCGATTTCTAGCTTAAAAAACTCAAAAAAAGCCAATTTTAGATAAAGGATCAAGTTCTCACAACGAATTACCACTTAGATCCTTTACACTGAAATTACTGTTTTTCTGAGTTTTTAGTCCGAAAATTGTAATATTCAGAGTTTTTAATACTTTAAGGCTGTTTTTTTTAATGGAAATCAAGTTGACTTTTTTTTTAATGCAAAAAACCTTAAATTAAAGCTCGAAAACTCGATTTACGGCTTGAAAAACTAAAAAAAAAACATTATTTTCAGTTCAAAGGACTAAGTCGGGTCTCGCAACGAATTGCCACTTACAGTACCCCCAAAGAAAAAAAACTATCACTTTCGCTTTTTCAAAAAGCTCCGCCCCTTTTCTTATCAATCTAAATTCCAGCTCCTTCCCCAAGTCTACGAAGGAAACGCTTTGGAACTCCTCCTCGACTACATCGATCTCGAAAAATCGAAAGACGTCCGTCTAACTTTCGATGCTCTTCGATATCTGACTTCTCTTCTTGTCCATCGAAAAGTCGCTTTGGAATTCATTGAAAGAGGAGGAATTACAGCAATTCTACGTCTTCCACGTGCTTCTCTTGCTTCTTGTGCCGTCGTGACGTGTTTCTATTATATTGCTTATAATAATGATGCCGTCGAATTGTTGTGTCAAATGAGCGATGAAGTGGTGGATGAGGCTGTTGAGTAAGTTTTTTTAAAGTGTGCCGAAAGCGTGCCATTTTGAATCAATCAAAAACGTTAATGTTGGAGAAAGTTAGGTTTCGGCAAGGTTTTGGCTCGATTCTGGCAAGCTTTGTCTCAGAACGGTTTTCGTAGCTTAGATCCTCTGCCAGCGTGCCGAATCCGTGCCACCCTATAAAACTAACCATTTTCCAAATTTCAAAAAAGTTCCGGCACGATTTTGGCACCCCTTAACCTCTAATTTCTCAGATACATCCTCTGGTGTTTCGAGCACAATCACGAGAGCGGAAAATCCAGTGCATGCATGTTTTTCGCTCAAACCCTGGATTTCAAAGCGATTCTAACGAGATTTGATCGATTTGATGGACCAAGAATGTTGTATAATTATGTGAGTCTTTTTTTAAGTATGAAATTGCGCCCTACTGCTATTTTTGGCTTTTTTAAACGTTTGATACTCAGCCAACCAAAATAAAGAAGCGAAAATACAGTATTCCGATTTTCCAGGTCTCGACGTTGAACCTAATGCAATTCCGTGACGTCGAAATCGATCTAACCGAAGAACAAGTCCATACGAGCACCCAAGTGATCCGCGCCTTCTGTTCCACCATTAAATCCTATCTTCTCGCTCATTTCTTCGTGAAAATGGAGAATTATAAGAAACAATATGATAAAAGTCTTCCGTGTGGATTAAAGTTTCCCGAAGCGATGCAACCGGAGTATTCTGTTTCTAAGGTGGGGTTTTCTTTTTTTTCAAGGATCTACAGTACCATTCAAAGCTCCATTGCTAAGCGGGGACAAAAAAACTATACTGGAAAAAGGTCTTCCACGGCTATTGACTAACTTTTTCGATCATTTTCAGGGGTATGAAGCTCGGCTCTCGAGTTTCCGATCACTCTGAAAATTATTGGGGGTATAAAACAAACCTAAATTAACAACTTTGCATTCACATAATTTTTTGAAATTGCCTAGTTTTTCAGCTATTTTCCGATTTCTGACGCAAACCCATTTTTGGCCGTTTTTGAACTGAAAATGTTAAAAATGCCGTGCAAAAGTATACGAACCGGGTCGATTTTTACCGTATCTCAACTTTGGATGATCCGATCGAAAAAAAGGTTTTAATTCAATTGACCCTGAACGCCTGTGTTTTCACGTTTTCAGTGAAAAAAACGGGCCAAAAATGGGTATAATTCAGAAATCGGCAAATAACTGAAAAACTAGGCATTTTCAAAAAACTCTGTGAATGCAAAGTTGTTAATTTAGGTTTGTTTTATACACCCAACAATTTTCAGAGTGATCGGAATCATGAGAGCCGAGCTCCAGACGCCTGAAAATGGTCAAAGTTGCCGAAAATAAACTGGAAAACACTTTTTTCTATAAACTTTTCATCTAAATCCTTTAAAAAAAGAGATTTCTTCCAGAGTATGAAAGACTACCAAGAACTATCATTGGAATTCGAGACGATCGTTCTGGAAATGCTTAGATACACGGGACATACGTTCCCCGAAATTCAGAATTTGTGGATGCTTGGAATGGTGAAAATTCTGTTGGGTGTCAGGGTCTTTTCGAGAGATTGGATTAGCATTTCGGCTGGGTGAGTTTTTGTCAATGGAGCGCAGTTACATACTCTGCTAGTTCCAATTAAATTAGATCAGAAGATTTTCGATCAAAACACGACATGATCTAACTCAAAAAACTCTTGATCAAATTTGGATTATACTTGGTCAAATTCCGAAAGCTCAAGATTTTAGTTCAAATTAGGAAAACTCTTCATTAAATTTGAAATGTTCTTGATCTAATTTAGTTTTAAAAAACATAAGTTGATCAAATTCGACCAAATCTTGAAAACTTTTGATCAAAATTCGATTTTTTCGAAATTCGTTCAAACTTTGATCAAATTAAGTATTTTCCAGGTCAAACTCCGAAAACTCGAGATTTTAGGTCAAATTTGGAAAACTCTTGGTCAAATTTGATAATGCTCTGTTTATATTGGAAAACTCTTGATCTAATTTAATTCGAACTAGCAGAGCAGGCCATGGTCTTAGAATCGAAGCTACAGTAATCATCCTTTAAAACAGACATGGTTACTATCAGTGTGTCGTCTCGAGGAAAATTCCTCGAGAAATCCTGTAATGAGGAATTCCTCGAGAAATTTCTCGAAAAATGTCTCGAATAATTCCTCGAGAAATTTCTCGTTAAAGATTCGAGACGTTTCTCGAGGAATTTCTCGAAAAATTCCTCGAGGAATGTCTCGAGGCAAAAAAGTGTTTCGAGGAATTCCTCGAGGAATCCTCGAGACATTCCTCGAGACACTCCTCGAGGATTCGCTAAACTTGCACTTTAGCGGAGTATCGTTGTTTTTGAGCTGAACATCGTTGTTTTCTTTTTTTTGTATTTCAAACGTTCTTTAAAATGTTTTTTCTCCATCTCCGGTGAAAAATACGGTGAAAAAAAATCCCGTTTTAGACAGAAATTTTTTTTTCGATGTTGTCTCGAGGATTCCTCGAGGAATCCTCGAAAATTCCTCGAGACGGTCTCGAGGAATCCTCGAGGAATCCTCGAGAAATTCCTCGTAAATTCCTCGAGGAATGTCTCGAGAAATCCTCGAGACATTCCTCGAGGACTCCTCGAGGAATTTCTCGAGAAATTCCTCGAGATGTGTTTCGAGGATTCCTCGAAAACTTTCTCGAAAAATTCCTCGAGGAATTTCTCGAATCGTCCTCGAATCGACACACTGGTTACTATAGCTACGATTTTAAGGGCATGCACTAGCTTGTCGGATCCTAGGCCACCCCAATTGCTAACTAAATGATATATTATCACTAGAGCGCACTTACATCACCTGAAATTAAAAAACAATTCCAGAATTCGTAACGAGATGTGTACCAACGCGTTCGACTCTCTCCGAATGCTCCTCTGTCAACCATCAATCCAAACCGAACTGATCCCAACTCACCGATTCTTCCAAGCGGAATACGACGGACTTACGATACTCTTCCAAACGGCTCTCGGAAGATCAGACGAAGAGACTCAACTAAGAATTGCCGCTTTATCATGTATCCAAAGATGTGTCTGTGTGGAACCGGATTGCTGGAAGACGATCATGCTGAAAATGAAGACAGAGCAACGGCAATCGATAACGAAGAAGACGAGCATTTCGAAATATGAGAAAATGATGAATCATCTGGAGACAATGTGGACAGAAGTTAGAAAAACCGATGGAATCATGTCGTTGATCGCGTTGATCAATTCGAAAACTCCCCTGACGGAAGCGGATTCGATTAGAAAATTGGCAACGATTACGCTGACAGGATTAGCGAAACATCCGGAAGTTCGACAGATTCTCGCAAAACTTCCGCTTATCGCGCAGTCCGGATTGCAGAGTGAGCTTTTTTTAAATTTAGATTTGGTGTGCAATCGCACTCTACTGAGAAATTTGCTTTTTTGGGTTGACTGAGTATCAAATGCGCTAAAAACAGTTGTAGAAACGTGTAAATTCATAAAATTCACGTTTGATACTCAGCCAACTAAACCCAATGTACGCAGCCAAATTTATTTTGATACTCAGCCAACAAAATTAAAGGTACGCAGCCAAATTTAGCGGTACAATAGTCTTTCTTCGATTATCATTAGTCATCGCGCTCCACTGAACTGTAACATTTGGCTGCGTACATTGGATTCCGTTGACTGAGTATCAAATCTAATTTAACGCGCCAAAAACATTATTTTTAGCATCATAGAGACTCGCAAGTTCATAAAAGTTCATAAAATTCATGTTTGATACTCAGTCAACGGAATTAGAAGTACGCAGCCAAATTACGGCAGCTTTTTTAAAAATTAGAATTTGGCTGCTTACATTCGAGACTGAGTATCAAACGTAATCTTAGTTCAATGAAATATCTGCTTTGTTTTTAGAGCCCGCAAAATTAGATTTTTTCACATTTGATACTCAGCCAATTAAAGATACACAGCCAAATTTCTTATCCAAATCCTCTAATTTTCAGTCCTAATGCGCGACCCGGTCTGCTCTGACAAACGAGAAATCCACGCGGCATTCTGCAAAGAAGCAGTTCAACTCCTCCAATTAGTCCACGGAAGAAAAATTCATGATCAACAGGCCAAGGAACTTCAATCATCAGAAAAAAGTCATCGTCAATGGGTAGTGGAGAACACTACCGTAAGCTTTAATCAAGTGGAACTTCTTCAATTGATTCATGATCATTTGGTGAAGAGTAATCTGGATTCGGTGGCGGCGATGTTGAAGACGCAGGCGAAATTGCCGGATAAGCCCGCTAGTATGACTAGTAGCTCGTCGATTATGAATAAGCCATTGGTAAGGATTTTAGGGTTAAAAGGGTGGCCTAGGAACCGACAAAACTCGGCCTTTTTCCCTAAAAATCATCATTTTTGCTAGTTTTTAATCGAACAATTGATTTTAAGCTATTTTTTCACCAAAAACCTACAAATTGTGATAAAATAGCTATTAAGTTCAATTTTTTCATTAAAAATGAGCATTTTTAGGGATAGTAGGCTTAAAATGGTGACCTAGGATCCGACAAAACTCGGCCATGATCTTAAAACCGAGGCTACCGTAACCGAGCTACCCCTAAAATGCTCACTTTTGCTAGTTTTAGTCGAAAAATTGGTTTTAAGCTGTTTTATTACCAGTTATTGATAAAATAGCTATTGAATTCAATTTTTTCAATTAAAAACGAGCAAAAATGAGCATTTTTAGGGATAGTAGGTTAAAAATGGTGACCTAGAATCCGACAAAACTCGACCATGATCTTAAAACCGAGGCTACAGTAGCCTTTTTTATCTGAAAATGCTAAGTTAGTAGTTTTTAATCGAAAAATTGATTTTCAGCTATTTTATTACCTGTAATTAACAAAATAGCTATGAAATTCAATTTTTTCCATCAAAAATGAGCATTTTTAGGAAAAGCAGGCTTAAAATGGTGGCCTAGGATCCGACAAAACTCGGCCACGCTCTTAAAATCGACAAAACTATAGAAGTCGAAAAAATGACCTTTTTTTTAAAGAAAAATAAAGTTTAACGGCCCAGGATTACGGTAGCCTCGATTTCAAGACCGTGGCCGAGTTTTGTCGGATCCTAGGCCATGCTCAGACTATCATCATAACCCTTTCCAGCCAAGCACCGGTTCCAACTTCACCCGTCTCAACGACACCTACCCAACTCTGGCACCTCGAATCCTCGAATCAGAAATAGGAGGAATCTCGGCCAGACGTCCATCTCAAGCAACTCAACCTCCAGGATTATCTTCCCCAATCACCAGATCTCGATCAGAAGACGATGCGACGTTCGCCACGCCCACACTTCCACGTAGATACACGAATTCGGGAATGTTCCCGAAGAAATTGATGATAAGTCCGGCGAAGTCGAAGCAACGGCCGGCGACTCCCGGAGATGCTAGGCCATTGATGGATTTGAGTAGTATTGTTACCAATTATTTTAGGTATGGATTAGATTGTTACAGTAATCATTTTAATAAAATTGCATGCAATTTAAACAGAGGGAATAGCGGGTAAAAAATAGAAAAAAAGATTTTTACAGTAATCCTCTTTCTATTAGAATGGCATGGAGTTCTAATAGAGGGGTTTAGGTGCAATTATAATAAAGGGAGCCGCCAAAAGATGAAAAAATCGGTTTTGAATTAAATTATAACTTACAGTAAGACCTCTATTAGAATGGCATGCAGTTCTAATAGAGGGAATAGCGGGAAAAATAGAAAACAAATTTTTTTTTACAGTAATTCCTCTATTAGTACTGCATGGAGTTCTAATAGAGGGGTTTAAGGGGCAATTCTAATAGGGGGAGCATCCCAAATCGAAAAAAAAAATGAAAAAAATTAGTTCTGAACTATATAAAAAGTAGAGTTGTACGGAATTCCGACTTCCGGGCATTTTTTTTTTTTCATTTCCGACTTCCGACTTCCATCTAAGTAAAATTCCACTTCCGTGCAACTCTAAAAAAACGTTTAAAACGCTGTGAAGGTGCCCTTCTAATAAAGGTAAATTTCCAGAACCCAGCACGCCAATTGCATAAACCCCGTGACAACTTGCCCTCCATTCTCCCTATTCTACCCCCATAAATGCCCGGAACGAGTACAAAAAACGAATGTGATGAAGAATATCTCTCATCGAATCATTAGCCAAGAGCTCTCTCGTCCACATCAAAGAATTGTGACTGGTTGGAGTAATGAGAGATACATTTTCTCGAAATTTAAGAGTGTCAAGACGATTCATGATAATGAGGAGTCGTATACGAGGGCGATTTATTCGGTGCGTTCTTTTGATGTTTTTTCTGCATTTTTGCGTCACGGTGTCACGCAAAAATGCAGAAAAAGTTTCAAAAAGAAAGCAGAAGATCAATTTCCAAGGGTTTAGGTTGACGATGAGCATCTAATCGTTGGACATTTTAACGGAGAGCTTCATTGGATCAACGCCGATACGGGAGCTGATGAGAGTCATACGAATTGTCATGGAAGTGCTCTTACTAATATTGATGCTTCGAAAGTAAGCATTCTTCCATCATCTTTGTTATCATCTGATCATTTTTAGGACGGATCCATGATCCTCACTTCCTGTGCCTATTCTCGACCACTATCGGCTCTTTGGCGCCTTGGACAGAATATGCAGAGAGCCTATACCTATAGAGAAGACACCTGTGTCCGTTTTGCCAATACTTCCATCGGAAAGATCATCGGAACGAATAAGGAGAAAGTGACGGTTTATGATACGGAAACGAATCATGTCTTGGATACGTATATGATTGGAACGCATGGATTGGATTATGATAAGAACTACGCGTCGTTCTCGCCGGATGATAAACTCATTTTTAGTGATGGATTACTGTGGGATGTGAGGAATCGCAATGCGGTAAGAGTTTTTTTTTTAGAGAAGCCATTGAAAATGGTGTAATTAAGTCAGTGATCGCGCTCTATTTCACTATCGTTTTGGCTGATTAGATTCAACTTGGCTGAGTATCAAATGTTTTTTGATAATCCAATTTTTTTCAAAATTTGATACTCAGCCAACGGAAATAAAGCAGCGAAATGCTAGAGTACGGTGGAGCGCAATTACAGGCTACAGTAACTACAGTAATCCCTCTTACAGTAATCCTTTCAATTAACTACAGTAATCCCTTCAAATTAACTACAGTAATCCCGTGAAATCAACTTCAGTAATATTTTGAAGTTAACTACAGTAATCCCGAGAATTTAACTACAGTAATCCCGTGAAGTGAACTACAGTAATCCCGTAACTACAGTAATCCCTTGTAATTAGCTACAGTAATCCCAGAAATTTAAATACAGTAAGCCAGTGAAATCGGTTACAGTAATCTAGTGAAATTCATTACAGTAATCCTTATTAACTACAGTAATCCCATGAAATTAACTACAGTATGTCCTTGCAATTAACTACAGTAATCCCTTGAAATTAAGTACAGTAATCCCTTGTAATTAGCTACAGTAGTTCCTTAGAACTAACTACAGCAATCCCCTGAAATGAAAAACAGTAATCCCTTTTAGTTAACTACAGTAATCTCTTTTAGTTAGATACAGTACTCCCAATTTCCAGCCAATCCACACATTCGACCGTCTCGCTTCCAAAACGAAATTCGGAACTTTTCATCCACACGGAAATCAGATCATTATCAATTCCGACGTGGTAAGCATCATTCGAAAGTTCTAAATTTGGAGCTTAAATTCAAAAAAATCTATCAAAAATGAATTACAGTACGACATCCGCACATTCCGAATGCTCCATCATGTTCCCGAATTGAATCAGTGCAAACTGATCTTTAATTCATCTGGAGTAAGCTAGAATCCCATTCCTCCAGTTAGTCAAAAATCCCTTTTCCAGAATATCATGATTGCCACGGAAACGAGTAATCTCCATCGTCCCGACTATCCGGATATGATATATTCATCGCTTCGTTCCTTCGACACACTCGATTATTCTGTGTTGACTACGGTAGAAGGACGTCGTCCAACCATCGACATCACTCTATCCCATCAAGATCAGAAACTGTGTTTGATTGAACAGACTCGACCAATTATGTCGGATTATATGATTCAATCTTCCACTCAATTAAGAATTCTGGAACCGGGACGTCTGAAAGAAGCGGAGGAGGAAGAAGGAGAGGATGATGAGGAGGAGACGAGAGAGGATCAACATACCGGAGAGGATTCAGATGAGACTGGAGACGAGGATGAGAATGATGATAATGCGAATGAGCAGGAATCGGTGTTTGATGCGTTGGGAAGGGTGAGTGTGGATGCTGTTATAATAGGGGGGTCTTGCGATTTTTCGCTCTGGAATAGAGTTTTACGGAATTCCGACTTCCGACTTCCGTTTAAGAAGATTGATTTCCGGCTTCCGTTTAAGGATAATTCACTTCCGCCACCGGACTTCCGTTTAAGGACAATTCATTTCCGACTACCGACTTCCATATAAAAAAAAATCAGTTCCGACTTCCGATTTCCGTTAAAGAGGATTTATTTCCGATTTCCGTTAAAGAGGATTTATTTCCGACTTCCGTTAAAGGAAAATTTACTTTCGATTTCCGACTTCCGTAAAAAAGTCTATTCCGATTTCCGAGTTCCGTTTAAGAAGATTCACTTCCGATTTCCGTATGAGAAAAATTCAACTCCGACTTCTGTTTAGGAAAAATCAGTTCCGACTTCCGACTTCCGTTTAAGAATATTTGTTTCCGACTTCCAACTTCCCTTCACGAAAAATCAGTTTCGACTTCCTACTTCCGTATAAGGAAAATTTACTTCCAACTTCCGTTTAAAAAAGTTTATTTCCGGCTTCGGACTTCCGTTTAAGAAAAACCAGTTCCGACTTCCGACTTCCGTTTAAGGAAAATCAGTTCCGACTTCCGACTTCCGACTTCCGTATATGACAAATCAATTCCGGCGTCCGAATTCCGTATAAGAAAATTTACTTCCGGCTTCCGTTTAAGAAAAAGTCACTTCCGTTAAACTCTGCTCTGGACTATCAATCTTTTTACAAAAAAAAATCAAGCAACTTTACTGTATTTTTCCTGAAAATTAGGCATTTTTTCCATTCCGGATAAGCCGATTTCAGTTTGAGACCGTCTAAGAAATATAGACATTGTTCTGTTTCTTAGATCCTTAACTTTGTCTTCAAACTTCTCTTGTACGATCACAGTTCTCCTTCCATCAAATCGTTTGATCACTACTTGATGTGTCCACTTCACAGTTCTCCTAATCCACTTGTTCGATCACATTGAGTTCCTGTTACTAGAGATGTGTGTTCTAGAACATGAATTCTGGCTTCCAATAGAATGATCAAACAAGTCCTAGGAACTGATGTTACTCTTTTATTCGAATGTTCAGTTTGGAGGAGACACATCGTCAATTGATGTGTCTTTTTCTTTCTTCGTTTTCAATAATCACACAATTCTCTCTGTCCTCCAGTGTGTTCTAGTCTCTACACAAGAGAATGATCACTTCACATAAAAAGTGATCATTCTCTTATGCTTAGAACAGAACACATGAAAAAACAGAGAGAATCGCGTGATCATTGAAAACGAAGAAAGAAAGAGACACATCAATTGTCGATTTGTTTCTTCCGAAGTGTTCATTTGAATAGAGGAGTAACATCAGTTTCTGGAACTCATTTGATGATTCTATCGGAGGGCAGAATTCATGTCCAAGAACTAACGATACTTCCTCACGTAGAGAACGCGTTCGATCACTATTCAACAAGACACATCTCATTTCCGTCCTTATTCTATTCCAATGATCATTCAAAGACTTCTGTGTGTTATGTTCTGAATAAAAATGATGTTACAAACAGCACGTTCAAAAGTGTTCGATCACTTCTCACCGAGACACATCACATAGAGATAGAACACTCTCGTCTTTGAATATCCGTAACATCACGTTTCGAGTGTGTTCTCACATAAAGCTTGGAGAAGTAATCACTTTCGTTCTTAATGTGATCTAAAAAGTTCTTTCGATTGGTTTATTTTGTTCGATGTTTGTAGCTTTTTTCTAACATCAAATTCAAAAAGTGATCTATTTCGTTCTCGAATTGGTCAAAAATGTTCTTCCGTTATCATTAGTGTGCTCTTTTTTGTTCGATGTAACTCTTTTTCAAACATCACATTTCGCTTTTGCTTCTGATCATCAAAAAAGTGATCTATTTTGTTCGAACTATGGTCTGGTTTCTTCGAAAGTGATCTATTTCGTTCTCGAATTGGTCAAAAATGTTCTTCCGTTATCATTAGTGTGCTCTTTTTTGTTCGATGTAACTCTTTTTCAAACATCACATTTCGCTTTTGCTTCTGATCATCAAAAAAGTGATCTATTTTGTTCGAACTATGGTCTGGTTTCTTCGAAAGTGATCTATTTCGTTCTCGAATTGGTCAAAAATGTTCTTCCGTTATCATTAGTGTGCTCTTTTTTGTTCGATGTAACCCTTTTTCAAACATCACATTTTTGCTTTTGCTTCTGGCTATCCAAATGTGGTCAATTTCGTTCCCAAGGGGGTCGAGAATGTTCTTCTGCTCGCATTGATGTAACGCTTTTTCTAACATCACATTTTTGCTTTTGCTTCCAACGGTTGGAATCCAACCAACAAAATATGATCTTTTCCGTTCCCAAATTGGTCGAAAATGTGCTCCTGTTATCATTAGTGTGCTCTTTTCTCAAACATCACATTCTGCTTTTGCTTCTGAGAATAGAAAAGAGATCTTTTTCGTTCTCAAGACGGTTGATGTAACGCTTTTTCTAACATCACATTTTGCTTCAATCTTCTTTTTCTATTTACGTGAAAATATTGCTTCCACATGCATTTATTGAGCCTCGCTCTTTTTTGCTTATTCTTTTTTCTTAGGCGCGAGCTTTTGATCTCTGCTTCAATGAAAGCAAAAGAGTGATCGCTTTCGTTCCCAAGCTGATGTTCTTCTGCTCTCACTGCTTTTGCTTCTGCTTCGATCATATTTGTTCCCACAAAATCATATTTCGTGATAGGTTGATCACGGAATGCTTTTGCTTTTGGTTCTGCTTTAACATCAATTTTTGCTTTTGGTTCAGGGAAAACAACTTGTTGACTCTGAGTCTCCACCTTGGACTAGATTAGGATGTGTTAAATTTTCCAAGCCACGTCCACTTTTTGCAAGTGCCGCAGCCTTTTCTCTTCAGCTAATTTCTCTCAAAACTTGGAATTTTTGACATTCCTGATCTGCCATTTATCGTCTTGATTTCCAGCTCGAAGACGCAAGTGACAGCGATCATTCCATCGACGAAGACGATGACGATGATGACTCATCCCTGGGAGATTTCGACTTCGAAGCCGCCCTAAACCGTATCATTCGCCGTCAAGCTCTCCGACGCCGTCAACGCGCTAATCAACATGCAGGAATCGATGGAGATGATGAAGGAGAAGAGGATCTTTTAGGAGATTTAGATGAAGATGATATTGATCCAGATTTTGATATGGATGAGGCTATTGATGATTTGGTGGATGCAGTTGATGAAGAGATTAATGATGAGGAGTTGGACGATGAGGAAGCAGAAGAAGGAGATGATGATGATGATAGTGGAAGTTGGAGAACTGCTAGCCAAGTTGGATCGGAGGATATTAATCTGGATGAGTTGGAAGAGGAGGAGGCACGTCAGATGGAGAATGAAGAGGAGGAGGAAGCTCCGGAAGCTCCACAAGCTCCAGAACCCCCAGTAGTCCAAGCAGATCCAGTGGAAGCGGCTCGTCGAGCCTATCTTGCTCGCGGACTTCGTGGATTCCAATTGGGTCCACGTGGAAGAGGAATTCGCCGTCGCCATCGTCAGAATATGAATTTGGAGGAGATGCTGGAGGCGAGAGCCGTCGAGCAACGAGCTCAGTTCATGGAGGCGATTGCGAGAGAAGGAGAGGCACCGAATGATAATATACAGCCACCGGTTGCTCATGCTAATAGTGATGATGAATTCCAGTAAGTTTTTTCTTCTTTGGATTACTGTAGCTACAGTACCCCCTTGAAAAATCAATAGTTCCAGATCTGAAGAAGAGGAGATTAACAGTGTGAGCACGACGGCATTGAATCCGGCAATGCGACGAAGAAATCGACGTCTCCAAGAGGATGACGACGAAAATGTCTGAATTCCATATTTGTTAAATTTTTGAATTTTATTTTGTCTTCTAACCATTTATTTCAAATATTTTGTTGTTTCTTTCGTTTTTTTTTTTCAATATTTTTCTTTCCGTTTGTCAAAATCAAAATCATATCTCGTTATCCCAAGTTTATTTGTTAAATGATTCAATTCAAATTTTGTATTTTTAATCCCATTTTAGCAAAAATTATTTTCTCCGAGCATTTGTGTAGGTTCGTAGATAATGTTCGTCGAATGATGTCGGCGCGGACATATCGGTTAGGTAATGAACGTCGAGATCCAATCGGGGAATCTGGAATTTCTTTTTTTTTTTTCAAATAAGGACCTTAAAATATCACCGAAGGATCCCTTCGAATCGCATTTGCCAAATTATGCAAAGTGTCAATGGTTCGTGTTGTCTCATGAAGGATTACTGTAGATACAGTAGGCTCAGTCATCTTACTGAATCGATTATCATCCACATATTTCAGAGCACTTTCACTTGATTTACGGAGATTACTGTAGCTGAATGCGCGTTCACGGAACACTACTGGAGGAGTTGGAGGTTTCTGAAAAATTACGGTTTCTAATTGGTTTTATTGACAATCGGATTACGTTTGATTCTAATGAAACCGCAAAAATTCTGGTTTAACGAAAGCTATAAAAGTTTGTAGTTTGTGCAAAGGAAAATTGCTAAATACAGCTGGAATTGGTGAATTGAGACTTACGAGGAATGGTTACTGTAATGATAAGATTTTAAAATTGAAAGTTTCATCGTCAAAGGCAGTAAAAACATAGCATTCCCGTTAACTTTATCATTTTAATGAAACCGGAAAATGAATATTTCAGGAAAATTCAAAAAAGAGCGGAATGATGGTTTAACGGTAATTTTAAGTTAAAACCTTTAATTACTGACAAATCCTAATTTTCTGGAATTTTGAAATTTGTGTTTCAACAGTTCAAAAAACATCTCTTCTGTACACACTTTGAGAAAGTGAATTGTCTGTTTCAACTGGTTTACAACTTATCGAAAATTTTAAATTTTTGTTATTAGCGTGATTAACCCAAACTTTAAAACTCTACAGCACAGAAATAAAAGTTTCACGATTGACATCCCTAAAAAAATAAATTGCCTGTTTCAACCGGCTTAGAACTTATCGAATTTACTAGAATAGTTTATTGGATGCTCATGATCGAATCAAAATTATTACTACCCCTCATTCAATTTGAAAAATAGCTATTACCGTATTTACTCTAATAGTACGGCATGCCGGGCTATTTTTCGTATTTCGCTGCCGGCTCAATAGAGGGTGCCAAACAATTAGAGGTGCCGTACTATTAGAGTAACTACGGTATGTCCGCTCTCAGAACTAGTATAAACCGCAAAACCGAAAATATCATTCTAATGTAATCGGAAAAAAATATTCCAACTTCGGAAACTAAAAATGTAGAATTCTGACTTGAACATATTTTTAAAAGTTTGGTGATTCTAGTCTAACTCTTATTTTCCGGAAATTTCTCGAAGCTTTAATACCCAAACTTTGTAATTCTACAACAGACAAATAAAAGTTTCACGACTGACATCCCTTAAAAAAATTAATAACCTGTTTCACCTGGTTTACAATTTCTCGAAGTTAATCTATCCCTGTTCCTGCTTTTTTAATCATTGATATCTACCAGAGTTGTGCGGAATGCGATTTTCGGAAGTCGGAATCTGGAATCCGGAGAAAAAAAAATTTTTCCGGAATAAAAATTTTTCCCGGAGTATGGAATTCGAAATCCGGAATGCGAAAAAACGTGGAATCCGGAATTTGGAATCCGGAAAACGGAAGAAAACACCATTACTATATTGAAAAATATTCATAACCAATAATTTTTATTTCAATAAAAATCTCGGAAAATCGAATCCGGAAAACGGAAAATTAATTTTTTTTTCCGGAATCTGGAAACTGGAATCCGGAATAAAAATAATTTCCCGGAATATGGAAATCGGAATCCGGAATTGGAAAAAGGCCGGAATCTGGAATCCGGAATTCCGCACAACTCTGATATCTACATTTGTTTTCTATTGCAACTCATTTTGAATTAATAAAAAAAACCTACCCTCAATGTAGCAATTTCTCCTTTCTCCACTTTTATCGCATTGTCCACAAATGCGGACATATCAAAATTCGCCAATTCTTCCTCCGGAATATTGAATTGATCTCCCAAATGTTTTACAAGGGATTTCATTGTCATTCTGAAATTATTTTGTTTTTCATGTGAGAATATGGTTTTTAAAAAAAGCCGTTTCTAGAATAGCATATTTTTCGATAATTATTTTACTGGATCAGTAGGTTTTTCATTCTACTGTATTCTCGTGAATAACTTACTTTTTGCCACCAAACCAGACTACCGCTTGGCCAACATTTTCCATTTTTCTTCCGATATAATGAAGTTTCTTCAGTAAATCTGCTGCGATTTCTATAGCCATTGTGGTTAGAGCGAGACCTATTCCAATGTAGATTAGGGTAATGAATAGGTAGTCGAAGCTGGAAATTTAAGTTATTTGAATGAAAAAATCAAAAGAAACAAAAATAATTTTCTCAGTTTCAGCAACTTTTTTAAAAAAATGTTCTCTTTTTCAGATTCAATACTCTTGTGACAAATAAACCTTTTCGGCACAAAATCCCCCAATCCAATCGTTGTCAGTGTCACAAAATTAAAGTAGAGCGCTTTGAAGAAATCCATTTCCGGCTCGTAAACTGACAGAATTTTGGCGCCAGCGACAAGGTAGCAAGTGAATGTGATACCCAAAGCGATCGATTCCTCGGTTTTTCTGGAAATAGTTCGGTTAGCTCTGCCAGTATATTAAGTGTGTAAAATTCAGGACAAGGGCGCTCTGCCGAAGTAAGACTGACGCAGTACTGAATTTGCGGCGGTGGCCTCTCAACTGACTTCGGTAGAGCGCACTTGTTCTGAACTTAACACTCCTAATACTATTCTCCAATTAATTTTTTTCAATTTTTCACACAAATGAGATAAGCTTGAAACAGTTGATAAAGATTAGTGACCAATATGAGCACTTCGGCTAACTTAGCTTACAATTCGAAAAATTACTGCATCTGATATTTGATATCTGCTGGATTAAGAGCTATAGGAAGTGTCTGGACTCTATCAATCGGAAATTCCACTTACCTTGGCTCATCATTCTTTTCTTCCTCATCCTCTTCCTCCTCTTCTCCCTCTCCCTCTCCCTCTCCAGGCTCCCTTGCTGTCCTCATACTCATCTCCTTCATCTCTTTCCCAGTACTCCAAACTTCTGATCTCTCCGAATCTGGCTGCATCGGACTCGTTTTTTGGGTTTTCTAAACCAAATTTATTTTGGAAGCTTGGTACAGTAACCTACTCTTTTCTTAGCTCTCTGGAAAAGATTCACTAGGAAATAGGCGAATCTTCTAGCCATTGTTAGAAGATATTTGAGGAATTTGGTAAGGAACATTCCGAGATCAGCAATGGTTAGGAGGGTAAATGGGACACCGATGACACCATAACAGATAAGGAATAAACGGCCTTCGAAGGTTTCAGGGGCCACGTGTCCATATCCTAAATGATATAAATTAGAGGAAAATTGAATAACCGAAAAAATAATCTGTTTCAAGTTCTAATTGAAACATAATTTTTTTTTGTTTAGTCACTTACCAATAGTGGTTATAACTGTGAACGCAAAAATCACAGAATTACCAATCGACCATTTTTCTGGAGGTGGTCCCTCATCCTCCTTCTTTTCCTCCACTTTTTTCTTAGTTTTTCTTCTTGATTGTCCATCGAAGACAACTGGATTTGGAACATTTGTTTCTGCATAACATCTATCGATATTCTCAATGTCCAAGTGCTCGAAACTATATGGATCACACTTGGTTTCATGGAAAAGTGTCAGAATTGTTTTTTCCAGGCAGTCGTGGATCTGGAATTTTTTTCGGTTTCCGTTAGTTTTGATAAGTTTTCGAGATAATAGGAACTAGAATGCAATACAAAAAGTTATTTACATATTCGAACGCTTATATCTCAGCTCCCTTGAAAGCTATTAAAAAGTTGCCAACTAATGAAATATTTCTCATGATAAGGGCTACATTCCATTAGTTAAAAACTTTTTGATAGCTTTTATGGGAAGCGAGATAAATCGTTTTCAAAAAGTGGCACTTTTCAAAAAATAAGTTCTGTTTTAATTTTTCTTCAATTCCACTGATCTTCATCAGATTCTTACCCCCGGATCCAAAATCGCTAGTTCCTCTCCTAAATAAACTCTTGTTATTCGATCCGGAAGTCCTGTGATTGATGGTGGAGGTGGCAAGTTTGATTGTCGCAGTTCTCGTTTCAGAAGAGCGCGTCTAGAAATATGATTGAGAATCACTTCAAGAAATTGAAATAAATAATTTTTCTGTGGTTATCCGTTTTATGAGAAACAGTAATATATTGGAGATCCCAGTTCAAAAATTTCCAATTAATTTATACGGTTTCACAGAGTTCGTTTAAACGATTGTTTTTCAAAATGACAGTATTAATCCTGATTTAACTGGAGAATTTTGTCCCATTCTGTTACCAATTCATATTCACCAGAAAATTCATACGGTCATTTTTCTAGGCCAGCTTTCTAGATTAGCTCAGGGTTCTCAAAAACCACGGGTCGGCCCGTGGAGCTGATTTTCCGGCCCGGCCCGGGCCGATGAAATTTCATTCCGGCCCGGGCCGGCCCGTGCGGCCCGTGTTCTCAAAAATCGACATTATTTTGAGAGAACTTTTTTAAAATTCCAATTTTTTCATCGAAAAAAAAGATTCTTAATTGTTTTCGAGTGAAATTCGTGAAAATGTCGGAAAAAAGTGATGAAAAAGACAAATTTCAATAGGGGTGTCGGCTTTTATATGAAATTTTGTTGTTTTTTAAGTCAAATTTCTCATCACGGGGGCGGCCAGGGCCAAGACGGGCCGGGCCGGGCCGGTAAGAATGACTCACTCGGCCCGGCCCGGCCCGTGAGAACTCTGGATTAGCTAGTTAGTTAATGAAATCAATCTATTGAAAAAAAAGCTGTTTCTAAATCCCCTTAATTCTTAAGTAAATCCCAAAATAAATAAATAAAAATCTAATTCATTGATCTTACACCCTATCCGGCGATTCCAACCATTGCATTGAAAGCGCTCCGAAAACTGTGTAGATTGCCACTCCAGCTATCAAGGCGACGTGGACAAAAAGGGTTGTGGCCTGCAATTTTTTTTCTGTTTCATTTGATTCTTTTTTGAGAATTTATATTGAGTAATCGTTAAGAATCGCGCAATTTTATTTTTAAAAAAGTTTGATTGGCTATAACTCAATTCCCATTATAGCTATCGAAACACTGTCAACTAAAGAAATATTGCTCTTGACAAGAGGTACAATTTACTAGTTGATCATTTTTTGATAGCTATGATTGGAGCCGAGATATACTGTAACTAAGACAGTACCCATTCCGAAAAAAAGATTTCGGGTTTCATAAATCCTTTTTAGAGTAGTCTTAATTCTAATCCGGTATTTGGATAATTTTTTAATATTGAAAAAAAAATCTGTTTCATTACTAACACTTCAAAATTTTGATTCACTACTATTCAATAGATCCCTCTCTTATGTTCTCTCCCTCACTCAATAAATAACAAATGTTGGGCCTACCTCTGCCAAAGTGGATTTCAAGTTGTCGACAAGAAACATAGTTTATCAATTATTAATCGTTTTTTCTCTAAAAACCAAAGAAGAGAAACCAAAAAAAAAAAAGCTTCAGATACAGCGAAAAACTTCGAAAGATATAAAAGCGCATGCCCTTTATTCTTTTTCAAAGAAGACGTCAAGTTGCTCTTCCGGTGAGCACAATGACGAGAAAAGTTGTTGGCACGTAATTATAGAAGGGGATTTTTGATGTGCGTTTCTTTGGGGTTGCAAGTACGCTCCATTGGATTTCAATGGGGGAAAAAGTTCCATTTTTCTATTGGGAAAAGACTCACCCATTGATATTTTTCGGGAATTTGGAAATTGCACTTCATTTTTTTCTGTTTTAGTTGGGCTTCATTACTCTGAAATTTTTTATAGTAGGTTAATTATTGAAGCATGATTGAAGAGAAACCGCATAATGAAAAAAAGTAAAGTTAGTTAACGTGTTTTGATAACAGTAATTAATTTTGTAACGAGTTCATGAACAAGATTTTAAAAAATCAGTTTCATGAAACACAGTAAAGCGAATGGTGAAATAGACAGTGTGAGTAAATTTAAATTAATGTCTTCATAAAATATATAAATACCTTTGAAATTAGGTTATACATATAATTAGGTTATGTATCAGTAGATTTTTTCAGTGATACGTTCATTGTAAGCATTTAATTTGTCGCTTTTGAACTAAATATGTAAACAACAACTGTTCATTCTTTCTTCTTAATCAATTTATAGCCATTTTGAAACAGTAAGTGCGGAAAAGTAGTTGATTTTTTTAAGCGGTTTCAATTAGTATACTTCAGTCATGAGAAATAAATGTGAAGCAATTCTTGGATTAGATTTCCTTTGAAAATTTATAAAATCCCTAAATTTTAGTTTTACTAGTTTCAGGTCGATGTCAAAAAAAAATCGAAAAAAAAATTTTTTTTAATGATGTTCGTAATACATATTGTGTTAGCAACTACTGGATTTCCGATAATGTAATGAGGATAGAAAAAAAATCTTCCGGTTCCATAATTTCTAAAAATTTCAAGTCTCCAAGTAGCACTACTAGATCATTAGATTAAGTCTTCTATTGATACTATCAAAACATTTTTGGCTGAAAAGATATAAAAAACTGACAACTAATAAAATGTGGCCCTTATTATGAGCAACAATTAATTAGTTAGCCGCTTTTTGAGATCTTTCTTGGGAATCGAGATATGACTGTTTAAAGCTCAAACAGAACAACTATGCCAGACTCATAATGTTTTTCAAACAAAATTCTAATGAAAAAAAATAAATGTTGTGTTACAGTAATCCTATATTTTATCAACACTTGTACTAAATAAAAATTGGTATAGTTAAAAAACCAAAAATCTCATTCAACCGAAAAACAAAAAGTTCCGCCCCTTCTAAAAAGAGTACTAGTCAATTTCCGAACTCGAAACGTCCGGTTAAAAAAGAAAATAAAAGGGAAAAGGGGGAAATGGAAATAAAGTGGTAGTGTCCGAAAAAAATGAATAATTGAGAAAGGGGTGGTCCCCCCGTTTTTGTTTTTCGGAAACCCAAAGTATAGGGGAAGAGCGAAGGTAGATCCGGTTAGAATGGGTAAGTTGCAATTAGGTTGTCGGAGTTGTCATTGAATTTAAGTTATTACGGTTTCAAAAATGTTTGATTTATTACAGGTTGTTTGAAACCGGATTCGTAAGCAATTTCCGGATTCGTAAGCAATTTCTGTTGAATTTATATTTTTAAGCCCCATTTTTTGTCAATGTCATAACAACTTTCTTGAAAAATTAGTTTAAATAGGGAGAGAGAAATACAGCTTATTAAAAAATAAATTAAATACACTTTCAAAGAATCGATGAAACCGAACAATTTTAAATGTAAAGGTATTAAGAACGGATTTTTACTAGACTAATGTCTAAGATATATGGAAGCTTGAAAATCCAAAATTTTCAGACCATTGTTAAAGAAGTTCAGAATAAGCTTAGATTCTGTTTTTTTCAAGTAAACGAAAATTTGGTTAGTTAATTTAAACTGGATTGAAAATTTTGCATCAAAGACATAAGTTAACCTAGTTTTGAAACATTGAAAAAAAATGAAAGTTTCAATTTACTTTCTTAACATTTATCATGTCAGTTTTCTCATTGTTTTCTTTGAAAAATTAGGTGTCAAGTTTGTGAATAATATTTTCTTCAGTATGACTAAAATTTTTAATTTACATATAGGAAGCATCTAAGAATTAAAATTGAAGAAATTAAATACACTTTCAAAGACTCCATGAAACCGAAAAATATTTTAAACTCTAATGAAGAATTAATTTTGATCGAATTTACTCTAGAAAAAATGTGTTTAGACCATTGTTAACGGAGCTCACAATGAGTTCTAAAATACCAAAAGGATTGAAAGCTTTGATTCAAAACTAAAATTTGACCTATTTATGAAACACTGAAAAAAAATTTCAATTCATTTTCTTAACATTATCCAAAGTTTTTGAATTCTTTCCATTCGTAAAAACTTGTTGTCCGATTGATACCAACTTTATATAACACTTTTCATCACTACAAATAATCAACCCGAAACTGAAAAAAATTGAATATTTTCGATAAATCCCAAAACTTATACTAACTTTATTATAATAAAAAACCTCATACAAACTGCAAGATTGCAGATTGCCAATCAAAAAAAAAAGATTTATGCCTCAAGTTTTTCCCCAAAAATTGTTTATACAACTCAGAAAACATATAAATTGTTTATAACAGAGGAAAGAAGGGAACGAAAAAATAATGGAAGAAAGAGGAAAATATTGGAAATTAAAGATGGAGCATATGGATATAAAAAGATGCATTATATAAAACGGAGATTGAAAAGAGCCATCAAAATAGGAAATGGACATGGATACGGAGGGAGGACGTGCATTAAAAAGAGATATTTTGAGAAGCTGTAATATATTAGATTACAATTGAAACAGTAAAAAAAGAAACGAATTACATTGGAATTGTGAAATTGTAAAATACAGTTCCAATTATATTTGAAAATATATCACTTGTGATACTATCCATTCGAGTCCAATGTTGCAATCATCCTTCGCAATTTTCAACCTCTCTTTAAGTTCAATTTAAACTAAAACTCCGATAGCCTCTATTACTCAGCCTAATTTAGTTTTGTTCTTAAAGTCATCAATAAGTCGTATAAATTCGTCAGATCAAAAAAATCAAGACATAATTTTGTTCTTGTCTGAACCAATGTTTCCGTCATTCAAATCTCAAGGATTAGAAGAAGTATCTTCAAAATTTTGTTAATAGCCATCTCTCGGAATTACTAAATCAGGTTGGATTCTTCACTAATAATAATCAAGCTGAAACTGAAAAAAAAAATCCAAAAATGCGATTTTTTTTCCTGGTTCGAGAACATTTTATTTTAAATATTATAGTTAGGAAGATACTATGCTAAACAAAATGAAATTTTGTTCCCCGAGTTCTGTTTCTTAACTATTTTAAAGTTGATGTAGTTTTTCTAAATGTAATATTCCTTGGTTTACTATGTCAAAAAATGTCTAAAATTAGGTGAAACTTCAAAAATAATTATTTATTCAAAATATCCATTTCTAGCTACTAATTTATCTAGAACTCTTTTACAAATCTACAAGGAATTGAACGAAAATTGAAAAAAACCTTCCTAATAAAACTCCTCGCTGAAATTTCTAGATTAACAATCAAAAATATTTATCCCGTGAGCTTATCTAAGATGGAAAACATCTCAAAAGTTGGAAATGGCTATACAAAAATTAACTGAAACACTAAAAAAAATTTTTTAATTCAATTAAAAAAAAGATTTATGCCAATCAAATCAGAACTGAAATAAAAAAAAGTACAATTATTTTTTTTATAATAGATTTATGAAGGGGGAAAAAGTTGGGAATCTAAGATGCAATATGAATTTAGAAAATACCCAAAAAGGAAATGGATATGTATCCAAAAACGATAATTTTTAAAATTATTATGGGGCTATTCACGCGGAATAAAAAAATAATAAAAATTAATAAAAACCTATTCACGATAATTTTTTATTACAGTAGTCAAAAAGTGCCTTTTTGGGCAATTTTTTGATAATTGTGGGTCTAAAAAGCGTTACTAATTCATAATCGGTTAAATTTTGATCTTCAGACCTACAATTATTAAAAAACAGGATGGTCTTGCAGCGAAGTTGCCCAAAAAGGCACTTTTTGACTACTGTAATAAAAAATTATCGTGAATAGATTTTTATTAATTTTTATTATTTTTTATTCCGCGTGAATAGCCCCATTATTGAAACAGTGAAAAAACAATTAATCCGAATCATATTCACAACCATTCCACGTGTTATAAACCCGATTAAAATTCGATTTCAATTTGACAAAAGTTGCAAATGGGACCAGATGTTTTTCTTTTTTATAGTCACGAGACATAAATTTGAAAATAGTTTTGCCTGTGAGTCGTTTGGAACGGATCATTTTAAGATGGTCCTTGTTTTTGATAAACTGCACAAGCCATCGATCAACGTCTTCAGTCTGAAAAAAATCAATAAAGTTGGGGCACGGCTTGGCACGGCTCGGCACAAATTTTTATATGCTAGCACGGTCAATTACTGTCCGAAATGGCTTAGCACGTTTTGGCAGGCAATGGCGATGTTAGCCACGGACCGGCGCACTTTGGCACAGTGCCGCATATCTCAAAATGGCTTCAAATGACCTACGATGGGCCGGCACGACTTGGCACGGCTCGGCACCACCATGATTTATCAAAAATGAAAACATCAACTCACACTCCATGTTGTCCAATTGGTTCTGCCCGGTTGTGGAAGACACAAAGTTCTTGACTGGGGCTGAAATATATATATTTTTTCTAATTTAATTTCAGTTTTTCAAATCCAACCTTTCTCCCCAAATTTCTCCTTTTAATCCGCGCATCCATGAACATCGTCTTAAAAATACGATGCGATTTCACTACAACAGTATTCTTCGGGAATTGATTCTCCAAAAACAAATCGATAGCCGTATCAAGTCCATCAAACACATCTTGATAGCAATCGATTCGTTTCCCATCGTGAATCTCTTTTACTCTTTCCAACTCCAATTTATCCAATGCCATTCCTTTTTTGGACGCTTGTTCAAAGGCTCTCACTTGCTCTTCTCCTCGATGAGGCAAAAAAAAGTCTAGTGGATTACGATTTGTCACAAGCACCTGGGTGACACATTTGCTCAAGTGATAGTTTTTCGCGTGAAGTTTTTCCTCTCCGGGTTTATAAGTCTCAAATAATCGGACACGGTCAAGATGTAATATTAGTTTATGTTTCATTTCAGTCATAAATTCATCGATTTCTTCTATCGCTGAAGTTCTCTCTTGTTCCGGGGAGTCTTTGTATTTCTCCACTACCAGATCTATCACATCTCTTTCGAAATTGAATCCACCTTCAACAAGTAGTCCCATTCGAGCGCGTTCTCTTCTTTGAACTTGCTCAAAGACCGATCGGTGTTCCATTAGCTTTTCTTTGACTTGTTTCGTGACTGGGTCCTCCTCTTCCATTTTTTTTTGGTTCTGCAGAAAAAAAATGTTTTTGTCGGGGTTAAGTGGTCCCAAATGAAAATAATATAGACTTTGGGACCAAGCTAGTCCCAAAAAAACTGGTCCCAACCCAATTGTCCTCAGCTGAAATACCGTTCAAATGAAATAAAGGTCGCTAAGGTGGAAAGACAAGACTTAAAAGTATAGAAGAACCTTCGGGACCAGGCTGTTACAGTAAGACAGATTCAAAAAAAAATATTGAGACCACGCTGGTCCCCTAAAAAATGTTGGTCCCAACCCAAGCGAAAAGTTTTTTTTTGAAATATTGGCCTCAAAAATGTTGAAAAACTCATTGCGACCAGTCTGGTCCAAAATAATCAATATAGAAAAAAAGGACCACAGTATGTTAGTATGTTACCCTTAGTATGTTACTGGTCCCAAGTGGAAAGAGTGGTCCCATCAATTACAGTTTCATACTTAACATTAGTTTTCTCTTGAATGTGGAAAGGTGTTATTAAGATTGATGAAAAAATTTTTTTCAGTCCTTGGGTCTAGGAAACATTTTTAGCACCAGGCTGGTCCCAAAAAATTTCTAGATAGGACCACTTAACCCGGCAATAGCCTAAAAGAGAAGCCTGACAAGAATCCAAACTGGCAAAAGTATAGAAAAATGTGATAAACCTTTTTCAATCCTTAAAAATAAAAAAAATCCCAAAATTCAAAACCAAATAAAGCTTCATTGCATATAGGGAAAAAATAACACAGAATAAATATAAAAACATGAGATTCAAACCAGTACACATAGAAAAAAAACCGAAATTATTCTTTGGAATAAACAAAACCGAAATGATGATTGATGACCCGATTCAATTTGGTTTTCAATTGCACGTACAACCCGAATGGAAGGCTTTCCCGGTCCCAACCGTTTTCATATAACTCGTCAAGCAGTTGCTTTCCGTCATATTTCCTTGATTTCATTAGTTTGATATGAGTTGGATTAGTGATGAACTTCTTCGTCCAGATAACAACGTCTTTTTCCTGAAATTTCGGATTTAGAATAGGAATTTTAGAAACTAACTTTTAGAAAGCGGAATAATTCATTTATCTCATCTATTTTAAACATTGCTGCAACTTGCTAATCCAATTTTAGCATCACACTGATACAGTAAACCAAGTTTTCACTAAACCAAAAATTCAAAGTCCCATATCTCGATTGTGCTTAAAAGCTATGAAAAAGTTGTCAACTAACAAATTGAAGCTGATGAAAAGGGCTATATTTTACTAGTTGGTCATTTTTTGATATCTCTGCACACAATCGAGATATGAAATGTTGAAAAAAAAATTATGTTGAAGCCGGCATTGCTTAAAATTATTTCCGCGATTCAACTTTACACTGTTAATTTTTTGTTTTTGAAAAAATTAATGCTTCTCTGAAATTGTGTTTTTTTAAGTTCCGAGATAAAAAAATACCCGTTTCGTTAACTTTTCTTTAAAATTCTAGATCATAAGAACTAATTCTCCATGGTGATATTAACTCTCCATGGTGACAGAAAACACCAGAAAAGTAAACGTCTTTAAAAACCCGATTGTAAAATTAGGTTTATCTCGGTTCGCATTGATGATACAAAAAAGTTGTCAACTAACGAAATGTAGCCCTTATTACGAGCTACAGTTCACTAGTTAGTCATTTTTTGATAGCTATGAAACTTCAAACGGCTATAACTCAGTTCCTGTTAGAGCTATCAAAAAGTTAAAATCTAATAAAATATAGCCCTTATCAAGAGCTACAATTTAATAGTTAACCATTTTTTGATAGCTATTATGGGAAGCGAGTTATGCCTCCTAGAAGCGGGCAGGCGAGTAAAACTTCAAAAGCTCATATCTCAATTCCCGTTACAGCTATCAAAAAGTTGATAATTAAAACAATGTAGTGCTTATCAAGAGCTACAATTTATTACTTGACCCTTTTGTGATAGCTCTAACAGGAATGGAGTTAGACCCGGTTTAAGTTAGAGCGCTATTTCCGACTAAAATTACTTACATTCCATTCCCGAAAATCAGTGAGTCCATCGCGTGGCAAGTACAATTCCTCCGATTCCGGCTGAAAAAAAAACCCTTATTTTCAACTCCAAACTCTCAAAATCACTTACCAATCGTCTCTCCACTTTTCCATCTTTCAATGGTTTCGAAAATTGCTCATCTATAGCATCCTCTTCCTCTTCATCGTCCACCTCCATCTCCTCCGCTTCCTCCTCCATTTCCATTCCATTTGCATTCACTTCAACGATATCACGATCATCATCTTCATCCGGATAAAGAATACATTCCCGTTGTGCATAGTAATTGAGTGGGTGGGGGAGGAGACCGGCTTTTCTGCGAATCGGATCCATAATCTGTGGACGTCGATATGTCGGAAGACGATTGCCTTGTTCATCGAAAAGTTGATCGAACTTCACATCCGGATACATGTGAGCCATTCGAAACCGAATTTTTCTGAAATGTTGCTTGAAAAGTTCCGCTTTTCGCTTCCTCTCCGCATCCGGTGCCGTCAAAATCTTCGTGGTGAATTTAACGATAGCTTTTCTTAATTCTGGATCCTGTCTTCGATCACTTGGAACTCGATCCACATATTTCGAGAATCGCATTACTCCTAATACGAAATCCTCGATATCCTCATCATTCTCAATCGCGTTGCGGACCCGTTCATAAGCTTTCTTGTCGTTCTCGATATGTGCAAACCATTTTTCGTCCATCTGGAAAAAATGGAAATCTAGAAAAGAGAAAAAAGAATTTTCAAAAAAGTATATAAAAATGTCATGAAACATTTAAAATTATAAAAAAATTTAAAAATTTCCAAAAAAAGATTTTTTAAAAAATAAATTAATGAATGACAGGGAAAAGGGAGAGAATAAATATTATTATTTCTGAAAAAAGACATGAGAAAAAAATCAATTAAAAACGGGAGCCGAGTATCCATTACTACTGTTCACGACTCGATTAATATGCATTTTCATTCTGATATACACTCCATACGGTAGATTCGCTGCGTTCGGCTCGTCGAAAACAAACAATTGATACAATTGGGATCCGGTGTAACCTTTCGATTCGATCAGTTGTAATTGATCTCTATCGACGATGAACTTCCTCACCCATCTCATGACTTCAGTTTTCTGAAATTGCAAAATTGCTGTTTCAAAAACTTATTTTTTGAAATTTGATTTGGAATTTTTCGATGCCTTTTGAAGTCTAGTAATAAAAAAAAGCGCCTCATCTTTACGCGGTCATATCTCGATTGCCATAAGAGCTATCAAAAAGTTGACAACTAATGAAATGTAGTTCAAAATAAGGGCTACATTTTATTAGTTGACCACTTTTTGCTAACTATTCTGCGAGTCGAGATAATCGAGGTCAAAGATTTAGGATAGTAGCGCACTTTAGCTTCAAGCCGTCATAACTTCGTTCAGAAAAGAGATATAAAAAAACTTTTAACTAAACAATTGTAGCCCTGATTATAAGCAACATTTCATTTTTTGACAACTTTTTTGTAGCTCTTCTGGTTATCTAGATAATCAAGGTCAAAAATATTGAAAAGTAGGTTCGAATTTTTACGGTTTCAGAAAATTGTTAAATTGGGTTTTGCTAATTTTTATCACTAAGTCAATTAAACCGTGTTTTACCTATTCTTGTTTCATTTTACAGTATGTGCAATCACTGACGCAAAATTGCACAAAATGTTTTCACAGTTACCATTATCTTCTCTAAAAGAGGTAACTATTATTTTAGAACCATCATAACTTTTTTGAGAGAACAGATATGAAAAAGTCGTTAACTAGTGAATTGTAGCCCTTATTATGGGCTACATTTTGTTAGTTGACAACTTTTTGATAGCTCTTTTGCTAACAAAGTTATGACGGTTCAAAGTGTTTTCGGTCTTGCGCTTATCTTCGAAACATTTAATTTATTTCCCAAACACCTTTATTCCTAGTATGAAACAGAAATATTTTCTCAAAAAAACAAAAAAAAAACTCACAGTCCATTGCTGAACCTTGTCCTTATTAACCGCCGGCAGATACAGTTCTCTCGATTCCGGCTGAAAATTTCTCATTCAAATAATTTCATTCCTCTCCCAAATCCTTACCAAAAGCCGAGGGAGGCTAGCGGGTTCTCTTCGTTGTCCCATATAATTTCTCAAAAATCCCATAAAATTATCATGTTCACCAACTCCCGGATGGTCCCGAACGGGCCGAGCGATGGGCCCGTTGGGCCGTGGTGGTAGTGCCGTGAGATCCGGTCGAACCAGATTTGATCGCCGCGGGACGGCTGTTGGATCATATCGATGCGATCGTGGCTCGCGTCGATTCGGGAATCGTGGAAAGTGTCGTTCCAAGTATTCATGAAGTTGATGAAGGATCCGTTTAATTTTATCCCATTTCGGATGAAATCTCAAATCCATCTGGATTATTCTTTTCAAATGATCCAAATTCTCTTCGCTGAGCAACGCTGGGCCACCGTGTCTTCTAATTTGAGCTAGTCGAAATTCAAGAAGTGTCATCTCATTGTTCACCGTTTCTCTTCCTTCAAATGATACATTTCTGAGAGTTTCCGGTAGACGATCAATCTCATTTCCTTCTCGTTCCAAAGCTCCAGCGTCAATCATTCTTCTATGATCTGCTTCTTCTTCCACCCGTCCCGGGATACGTTCTCCACGAAGAGGCGGTCTTCTTTCCACATCATCTTCATCTGAATCTGTATCTGAATCAGAATCAGCATCAGGTCCCGCTTCTTGTTGCAATCGTCTCAAATTCTCAAACATTCGCTGGAAACGTTCATTGCGTCGTTGGTGGATCCGTTGCTCTCGAAGATGAGCCATAAATTCTCCAAAAGGAGGATTGTGTTGTTGCCGGGGAAGTTGAAGTAAATGAGCGAATCGTGGCTCCGGAATATGTGCAATTCGTGGTTCCGGTACATTAGCAACCACTTCTTCCTCATGATCAATTTCATCTTCTTCTCCATCTTGCAAGGCCATATTGGCCACCATATTCTGCTGAATAAAGTTTTGAGGTGGTGGCATCGCTCTGAAGATTATTTGATCCGGAAGTCTTGGAATAGCATTCATCACATCGGCCAACGCTTGTTCACGTGGATCTCCGAGAATGTCTCCGATTCGATGACGAACCTGTTGCTCCATTTCTTGAGCCGGCTGAGCTGCGACTAGTGGCCGGACTTGGTCCATTTCTGAAAAAATTAAAAGAGAGATTAGACAAAATTAAAAATCAAAGATATAACAAATGATATAAAAACATTTGGAAACATTAAAAAAATTAAGTTTAAATTTTAAAAAAATATAAAGAATTTTATAAAAGAACACAGAAAGAAAAATAAGACGGGACCAATAAAAAATTAGAGAAAAAATATTCAAAACCAAAAGAAAAAATTAATACGCTCTAGTGGGAATCGAACCCACCACCGTCTGAAGGAACGGCAAAATCGCTCCCAGCTGAGCCATGAGGGAAAGAAAAATAAGTGGGGTAAGAGTAGTGATAAGAGAGACGCTATTAAAGGTATAAGATAAGGAATGTTAATAAAAAGTAGTTTGAGTTGATTCTCTAAAATCTATGAAAGTTATTGTAGACGGCATTGAAATGGTTCTCAATCATAGCAATCTGTCCATGTGGGATTCCAATTTTCTCGAATCTCTCTGGATCCATAAGCAAGAATTCCAAGGTGGTTCCCGAGATTTCCGCGGCGATGATGGTGTTGACATGTTGTTGGTTGGTCAAGAACTGAGAGATCCAGTCACCGACTTGGGGTGGCTGAAAAAATTTAAAAATTAAAAATAAAAGCTTAAAATAGATAACTTACAGTCCAAACTCTCCAATTACTAGTTGATGCGATCGGGAGGTACAGTGGTGCGCCAACCGTCTCAAATTATTTGATAAAGCTGAGAAAAGGGTAAAAATATTCTAACCGGTTTTTTGGTGATTCCTACTTGTGGAGCTACAGGAGCATTGTTTGGTGGGTTGGGTTGGTCTTCTATTTTGATACGAATCCTGGCCGTGGCCAAAGGATGCTGAAATTATGATTTTCAAATGTTTGTATTGTTTGAGCCATTGTAACTCCGTTAGGAAAAGAGATAGCAAAAAGTTGTTAACTAATGAAATGTAGCATTTGATAAGGGCTACAATTCACTAGTTGACAACTTTTTGATAGCTCTTAAGGGAACTGAGATATGTGCGTTTAAACTTTTGAAACACTACGTTTCTCTTAATGCACTTCAAACGCTTATATCTTGGTTAGCTTGAAAGCTACTAAAAAACTGTCAATTGATCAAATGTAGCTTGTAATAAGGGTTACAATTTGTTAGTTGATGACTTTTTGATATCTTTGAAGGCAAGCGAGATATGCGTCTTTAAACTTTTAAGACACCGAAGCTCTGATGCAACTTCAAACGCTTATATCTCGGTTCCCTTTGAAGTTATCAGAAAGTCACCAAATAACAAAATGTAGCCCTTAACAAGAGCTACATTTCCTAAGTTAATAATTTTTTGCTATCTCTTCAACCAAAAAAGTTATGACTTCTTGAAAAGACTTACGAAATGTTGGAGGACAATTGGGGAGTCTGCCCTCTCTCTCTCCTCATCTAAAAGATCATCAATATTCGCCGCTCCACGTCCCCGAAATCTGCTTCCAAGATCATCTCGTCGCGTGGAAATTCCCTCGTATCTGGCAAGAATATCCTTGTAATCCCTGCGAGCATCCTTATATTTCTTCTTGCTCTCATCAATCAATTCCTGCTCTCTTTCTCTGCGCTCTCTCTGAATTCTCTCGTCTTCTCTTCGAGCATCTTCTCTTTGCTCCGTTCGTCCCTCATCAAAATGACGAAACAATGCATTCAAAAAGTTGTCTTCTCGTGGAACTTCTACAATCATTCCATGCTCATCTTGCATGAATTCTCGATGATGTCTAGTGAATTCTCCATCGACTATCACATCTTGATCGAGATCTGGTTCCGGAATTGGTGACGCTGGCGGTGGTTCTTCTCTTCTTGGCTCCTCTCTTGGCTCCTCTCTTTGCTCTTCTCTTTGCTCTTCTTGAAGTGGCAGAGAAAAAGAAATGCGACGTGGACGTCCACGTAGTCTTGGCACGCCACCTCGGTAAACTCGGTTTCCTCTGCCTCTCGCCATTTAGCTTTGGTTCTGTAAATAAAAAATGGATTAGCAAAGAAAAATAAGGCAAAAAAGTACAAAAAAGGCAATAAAGATATAGCAAATGATCAAGAGAACATTCAGAAATAATTCAAAAATTTCAACACAAAAAAATTTTTTTGCAAGCTTTATTAAATAATTACAACCCTTTCTTTAAGAAACAAACCCCTTCCAAACAAAAAAAAGATTTCAAACATTATGAAACTTATTAAAAACTGCATTAAAATGATTCTGCATCGATTGCAATACTTCCATCGGAATTCCACGAATATGAAGAGTCGTCTTCTCTTCCAGAGCTTTCTCGAGACGGGATCCCTTGATTTTCTCGTCTTCCAAGACTTCAACGAAATCTGGGTTGGAGACGAAGAGCGACGCCCATTTGGCGACTTGTTTGATCTGCAATTTTTTTTTCTTGGCGGGTTACGGTAGATCATTAAATGTTATGTTTTAAATACAAACGGATGAAATTGAAAACATAAAATTCAATGATCTACCGTAACCCGCCAAAAAAAAAACTTTCTGTTGCAGTGAAATCTCAAAAGGGCGCGTTTGCTCAAGGTGAGTAGTTCGCAGTGTGAACAAGACATATCACAAAAGAAACGTCTTGTGAAGTTTGATCTACTTTGGCGCAAATCATTAATTTTATATTTTAACAAAATTGTGTTTACTAGTAATTTCTTAGGAGAGATAATAGAAAAAAAGGGTTTGATACAGTAATTATTTTTTGAAATTTGGGAATTTGAAAAAAAAATTTCAGTTTCTGATCCACGTTATTTTCGAAATGTACTATGAACCGTTAATGGTCTAAATGGTCTACAACAACAACAACAACAAAGTCGATCCGTTCTTTAAGTGCTAGAAGCACTGCGGATTCCGGTGTGGTGGTGTACCGGTCTGGGCCAATTTTTAAGTCATTTCCTGGCCGTGGATAGTGACCGAGTAATCTTTCGTAGCATGCTACTACCCAATGAAAGGCTGGGTGAACCCGGGGGCTGAGGGTGGACTTGAACTCATGATCTCCAGATTGCTCGCAGCCACCACTGCCGACTGAGCTATCGACCCCCCGCGTCTAATTCTGTTTTCTATAAACGGGCCGAAAACGTGCAGAAAACGTGCCGACCTCTAACTCCCCTTAAAATTGAGATCTTTAGACGATTAAAAAATGGAAATGATAGTTCTCGACGGGTTCTAAACGATGGACTATGTATCAACAAATTTGATCGAGTCTGAACAGCGTTACAGGACTTACAATAGTCTGGAGCTTTTTTAACGCTTGTAACTCCGTTCATACTAAACCTATGCTGTCTTAAGCTAGTTCGTCATGTAGATCTCGTCGAGATCTTTCATTTTCACTCCTATTTTATCTATCATCCTCCACTTTAAAGAAAGTTAAGCTCCGCCAAAAAAATCATACCGTCCACTTGTTCCAATCACAAGTACATCCTTCTGGGATCATAAACGGCGCTCCATTGGTCTGAAAAAACCAGATAACCTCTATTATAAGGGCACATTCCTTACTTGTCTCTTGGTTTGCCCATTTGGCAACACATCCAAATTCAAATAGGAACTGAAGACATCAGCCACTCGTTGAGCATGAGTCATACCGCTCTGGAAACAGAATTTTTTTCCAAAAACTAAGCTAAACTAAGCTGAACGAACCCTCTCACTCCTTCTGTGTCTCATCTCTCGTTCCAACAATTTCTGACTCTGTTCCCTTCTATCACGACGGACTCTTCTCCGATACAGCTTCCCACGATCCTGTCGTTCCTCTGGAAATCCTTCAAAATTCTCCAACGCCTTGATATAATGTTGACGAGCGTCATCGTAGATGTCTTTCATTTTGTCGATGAATGTTTGTTCGGTTCTTCTATCTTCCAAAGTTTGATTCGATCCAAGTCTTGATCTCGTCGCGTTGTTTGACGGGCGTGGTGGGGTTGGTGGACGGTAGGTGAGCATTGCTTTCATTGGTGGTGACATGTCGGATAGGTTTGGATCGGATGGCATGGTTCTGGAAAAGAAAAAAAAATTAGGATGAGAGCTAGACAAATAAAGGTTAGGATAAAAGAGGGAAGTGTGCCGGAAGTGTGCCGAAAATGTGCCAGGTATAACTTCCTTCAGAATTAAGATTTTTAGGCGATCAAAAAATGGAAATGATAGATCTCGACGAGCTCTACACAATGGACTAGGTTTGAAATTGGTTGGTTCGGTTTGAAGGACACGGCTTAAAAGTGGCAGGTCGGCACTTCTAGTCCAAAACTTCTATGCAGAATATGGTTCATAACACATTTAAAAGAAGGCGTGAACCAGAAACTGAACAATTTTTCCAAAACTTCCAATATAATTATTTGTATCAACATCCTTATTTTTGATTGTTAGCGCTTCAAAAAGTAATCAGTCATGTCTATTCAATTGAGCAGTTCGAAAAATCTAAATGTTTTTTTTCGTTCAAAAACGCAATTTAAAAAAGAGCTATAGTCCCGGCACGATTTTGGCACGACAAAAAATTATAGCAGTACAAGTCAAATTTCAATGAAAGAAGTCTAAACAACCCCCATTTTCCTCTCAATTACGGTATACACACCAGCGAAACCCAATACGTCACGCCATATGACCCGCATTCGCTGCGAGACCCTCATGCGCCTTTAAATGGAAACTCCTGGCCTAAAATCTCAAAGAGAGAGTGCAGAGAAAAAGAGAGTGATGAGGAAACGAATCGATAAATGACGTGTTGCAGAGGATGAATAGAGCAAGAGAGAGAAGATGAGAGAGAGAGGAACCGTATAACGTGGGAATATTCTGTTGACGTGGAAGCAAATAGAAAGAGAGTGCAAAAGAAGAATCTAGAAGAATCGAATCGAAACAAGGGGAAGAGAGAGAGAGAATTCACCATGACAACGGGCTCTCTTTGAGCGAGTGTTAACCTGCACTCTCTCAGATTAGCTTGTCCTGAGATTAGTACGAGGTAAGCACGTGACTGAGAGAATGGCTCAAGTATCGAGTGTGGCAGGAAATGAAGATTGAAAATAATTCTTTGAAACAGAAATCTGTAGATCACAAATTAGAAAGGAAAACAGAAAGTTAGTGTGCCTAAAACGTGCCGGAAACTCATTTCAACTTCGATATCATTTTTCGACAATCAGTGCAAAAGATAGCTCTCGACGAGCTCTAAACAATGGACCAGGTCTAGAACGCTATGGCTAATAACGAACGTAGCTTTATAGCTCAACAGAGACAGGGTGACACTTCTAAGCTACAGTAATCCCGCTAACTATGTTCAGACCGAACCAAAATCTTTGAAACCTAGTCCCATTCCTTGGCCATCTGAAACTCTTGATTTTTGAGAAATTATAACATTTGACGGTGTAATATGATTTAAAACACATTTAAAATAAGGCGTGGACCAGAAACTGGAAATTTTTTCCAAAACTTTCAAATTAATTACTGTATCAGCCTCTTATTTTTGCCCGTTAGCTTCAATAAATAATCATTGATTCGCCGAGAAGTTGTGCAAAGTAGATCAAGGGAGTGAAATTGATAGATCTCGACGAGTTCTACACAATAGTTCAAAAATCTAAACTTTTTTCCGTTTAAAAATCGAAATTCAAAAAGAAGTTATGGTCCCGGCACGATTTCGGAATGACAAGAAAATATAGTAGTTTTAATTAATATTCAATGAAGAATAAAGAGAAACTCGATGTTTATGCTAAACAACACCTAAAATAAACAATGCCCAATTTCCCTCTCAACTACGGTAGACGCACCAGCGAAACCCAATACGTCACGCCATATGACCCGCATTCGCTGCGAGACCCTCATGCGCCTTTAAATGGAAACTCCTGGCCTAAAATCTCAAAGAGAGAGTGCAGAGAAAAAGAGAGTGATGAGGAAATGAATCGATAAAGGATGTGTGCAGGATGAATGGAGCAAGAGAGAGGATGAGAGAGAGAGAGACCGTATAACGTGGGAATATTCTGTTGGCTTGGAAGCAAATAGAAAGAGAGTGCAGAAGAAGATTCTAGAAGAATCGAATCGAAACAAGGGGAAGAGAGAGAATTCACCATGGCAACGCGCTCTCTCTTTGAGCGAGTGTTAACCTGCACTCGCTCAGATTAGTTTGTTCTGTGACTAGTAAGAGGTAAACACATGACCAGAAGGACAATAATAGAGTGTGGCAGGAAATGGATATTAAAGGGAATTTCGTGAAACGGAAGTTTTTATTTGAGATAAAAACAACGAATTCGGTTTCAAGTTGAAGAAAGACTATTCATATTATTCAAAGTTTTATACCAAAAAATCGGTACAAAAAAGTTATTGCACAGTTCTAACGGAAAACGGGAACATTTAAAAAATGTAGCAAAAGAGAGCGGGATACTGTAGTTTTATGGAGGCAATACGGATGAGCGGAGAGCGAAAGTGTTTGCAAAAAGTACCTTGCAGATGCAGAAGGGAATGTTTATTTTTTCAGAGAGATGGGGAAATGGAACTAGGAAAGACGAAATTCATAAACGAAAGGCGGAAATAATAAGCGGAATTAGGAAATCCTATGCGGAAGACGGAAATTGTGAGCGAAGACAAAATTTATTCGCAATAATTCAAGCAGGCAGGGAAGAGCGAAGTAAATCAAAGAAGTGAAATTGATTGTTGTCGACGAGCTCTGCACAATGGAATAGTCGAATAACCTCAGTTTTAAAGGGAGCTATAACTACGGCACATTTTCGGCACAATTTACGCACGATAGGTAGTAGAATAATTTAATTCTTACGAAAAAAAACAATGAAAATGAAAAACTCGCTGTTTATGCTAAACAACACCTAAAATAAACAACCCGCGATTTCGCTCTCAACTACGGTATACACACTAGCTAAACCCAATACGTCACGCCATATGACCCTCATTCGCTGCGAGACCCTCATGCGCCTTTAAATGGAAACTCCTGGCCTAAAATCTCAAAGAGAGACAGCAGAGAAAAAGAGAGTGATGAGGAAATGAATCGATAAATGACGTGTTGCAGAGGATGAACAGAGCAAGAGAGAGAAGATGAGAGAGAGGGACTGTATAACGTGGGAATATTCTGTTGACGTGGAAGCAGATAGAAAGAGAGAGTGCAAAAGAAGATTCTAGAAGAATCGAATCGAAACAAGGGGAAGAGAGAGAATTCACCATGGCAACGCGCTCACTTTGAGAGAGTGTTAACCTGCACTCTCTCAGATTAGTTTGTTCTGCGATGCGACTAGTACGAGGTAAGCACATGACCAAGAGCAGTAATAGAATGTGGCAAGAAATGGAGATTAAAATGAATTTGAAACAGAAATCTTTATATCACAAAAAATAAAGAAAAATAAATCGGTTTCAAGTTGAAGTTTAAAAGGAGGGAAAAACTATTCACATATTTCAAGATTTTATACCAAAAAATCGGTACAAAAAAGTTATTGCACAGTTCTAACGGAAAACGGGAACATTTAAAAAATGTAGCAAAAGAGAGCGGGATACTGTAGTTTTATGGATGCAATACAGCGAGCGGAGAGCGAAAATGTTTGCAAAAATACCTTGCAGATGCAAAAAGGAAGATGTTTTATTTCAAACGATCATGAAACGGAAATAAATGTTGGATTGACGGAAAGAGGAATACGGAAATCACTAACAAAAAGCGGAATTCATAAACGTAAAGCGAAAACTGTAAGCGGAAATCGGAATTCAAAAACCGAAGGAGGAACTAAAGTTCGGAAGAAGAATACCTATGCGGAAGACGGAAAGTCATGTAGGAACACGGAATTGATGAGCGGGAGGAGGCCATTACTAGTATACGGAATTTCATGAGCGGAATGCGGAATTCATAAACGGAAGACGGAAGTGATATGCGGAAGATGGTAATGATATACGGAAGACGGAAATCGTTAGCGGAAAGTGGAATTTCTGGTTGGAAGGCGAGAGACGGAATTAATGAACGGAAAACGGAATTGACTAGTGGAGGATTAAACTTTTCAGAGGAAGGTAGAATTCCAGGGCGGAAGACGGAAATCGTAAGTGGAAGACAAACATTAAAAGCGGAATGCGGAATTCGTTCAACTGAAAGATCCGAAAGATCAACAATCAACAACAAAAATTGCAATTTCAAATAGAAGTGAAAAGGGGAAAATTTTTCTATAGTTAGTGTTCATCTATCTATGAAAACCAAACATTCGAGGTGGTCCTAGACTAAAAAAATATTAGATGTGGTGTTTACAGGAGGAGGATCAAGATAAGAAAATACTCTTTAGAAGAAGGAGACTGTAAATAACGAGAGTTTTTTGAAAAAGGGAAAAATGACTCCGACACTGCACAATTGAAAAAGTTAGTTTTATTATAAATTCAAAACCTTTCTGAAACAGAAAATTTTAAGTTCCAAAAAAACACTTTTTCAAAAAAAAATACTATTTTTTCAAAAAATCCCCAGAAAAAAACTAATCTAAGACCCCAAAAAAACCGCGCGATTGATGTTCAAAAACGAATGCAAAAATCGCGCCTTCTCACCGAAACGGCAATTCATGCCTTCGACCCGCGGGGCCTCCGCCGAGAGATGCGGTCTCCCTGAAGAGACTTAGAGAATCAGAGACGCAGAGATACGTGTCTCTAACCCCTATTCGTTTTTTTTTCTTCTCTCAGCGTCTCCACTAATCACACAGTCTCTCGTGTCGTGTATCAATGAAGAAGACAATGTGTGAGTGAGTGTGTGAGGCATCGAAGGAGTGTAAATGTCCTTCTAGAAGGAGCAAATCGATTTGGATGATGAGAATGGTGGTGAAGAGGGGGAGAGGAAGAAAAGAAAAAAGAGAAATGGAAAAGTTCTGTTTATGAACCTTTTCTCTTATCTTATCAATTAAAATCGGTTTCATTGAAAAATGAATTATGAAAAACGGGTTTGGCAGTAAATAAGAAAAAATGTAAAAAAAGACGTGTACAGCATTGAATGATTAAAAACTTAAAATGAAAAATTTAATACTGTTCCTCGAAGTTTTTAACAAATCAGTAACTAGTCATAGTAATTGCATCGAAAGTAAAACAATCTGGTTTCATATTCTCACAATTTTTTTTACCTGTTTCAAAGGCATAACTTTAGATCCCGGTTCATAGTGGATTTTCATTACCTCCTTTGCTCGTGTATGTTATGTTTGGAAAGTGAAAAAATTGTAAATTAAATACTATTTAATGATAATTCTAGCAAAAATGAAGCAATTTGTCGTTTTCCATTTTTTTTGCTCTGTTTCAAAGACATGATTCTGGATCATCGTTCATAATAGTTTTTAATAAAAATATAACAAGTACGAGCATTAATACTACTATAATCTTAGACTAGCGAAGTTGGTGTGGTCTATAAACTAAATTTTAAAAATCCGATCAAAATTGTTCTTGTTTCATGAAAAATATAAAAGAAAAAAACTGAGAATTTTTAATATTGCTGAAACTCTTATCCCGTATCTGATGGGAATGTATGTTTAAACACCGAAAAATACAAATCCAATCAAATCAATTTTCTGAAACAGTCAACTTTTTTCCATTTACTGATACAATTGATAAGACTTTTAATGTAGGTTTATCAATAAAATAGAACTGACGTGAAAATCAATTATTTTGACGAAAAAAGTGTTTCATTGAGAACATAAATTTATTTACAAAAATAGCTATTCCAATATGGATTCTAAATACAAAATGTACAGTGCATTAATTACAGTATCAAAAATATATACAATCTTGCAAATCTTCAAAACAGAAAAAAACAACTTATAATCCATTAAAATCATTAATAACCTTGTTCAAATTCATTCTCAACTGAGCATACATGTGAAACGACAAATCAACATCTTTCCATTCTTTTGATTCCACAAGATATTCCAATGTTTCACCGTTCAACCCTAGTTTTCTCATTTTACGAATGAACGATGGGGCGTCAAGGAAGGTGCTGCTCCATTGGAGAACTTGTTCTTTCTGAAATCAACCGATTGATGGTACCAACAAAATAATGCAATTTTTTTCAAATAATTTGTGTTTGAAACAGAATATATCTCGGTTTGTAAAAGGGAAACAAAACTGGTCTAGGGCTCAACGGAGTGACACAGAGAAAACTAGCTGTGCGCGCTATTCCAGGAACGCAAGTTCAAACGCTCATATCTTCGTTCCTAATAGAGCTTTCAAAAAGTTGTCAATTAACAAAATGTAGACCTTGTTATGGAGAATATTTCATTAGTTCATACTTTTTTAGTATCTCTATTGCGAGCCGAGATATAGCAGTTTTAAAACTTTGCATTTTTTTGCTCCAATCAAAAACTATTTTTTCACAGTTATTTATCTCTGTTCCTGAAAGAGATTAAATAAGCTTTGTCAACTGAAAAAATAATGATTCTGCAGTGAACATGAGTTGATGGCTTTTTGACACTGGTAATCTAGATATAGGGTTTTGAGGAGAGACGCAGAGAATACTAGCAGTGTGCAGTGTTTTTAACATGACTCTTTAAACGCTTATATCTCCGCTCCTAGAAGAGATTTAAAAAAGTGGTCAACTAACAAATTGTAGCTCTAATTATGAGGAATATTTCATTAGTTAACACTTTCTCCGTATCTCTATTGCGAGCCGAGATACAGGGCTTTTCCTGAGAGACGCAGAGAATAGAAGCGTGGTATGGCATGCAACTTCAAACGCTCATATCTTCGTTCCTAAATACGATGCTAAAAAATTTTCAACAAACAAATTGTAGCCTTTATTATAAGCAACATTTCAGTAGTTAATACTTTTTTGCTATCTCTACTGGGAACCGAGTTACAATTTAAAAATACTTACGGTCCACAATTTCCAGTTATTTGTCGCTCCAATCGGCAAATGTAATTCTTGAGAAACCGGCTGAAAACTACTATTTTAAACAGTAAATCTTCAAAAAACTTACAGATTTCCTACCATTGGAGCTATTAGCTTGCTCTTCAAAAGCCTTCTCGTCCAATACCTCCTCCATTTTCATCTCTATCACTTCTTCTACTTTCGGTGGCTCTTCCTTCTTTTTGAACTTCTCAATCGGCACATCAAATTCCAATTTTTCTCCATTTTTAACCTCAACAATAGCCGGATTCAGAATCTTTAATCTCGGCTGGAATGCACTAAACATTCTTTCGAGTTGTTTAATCAACTTGGGATTAGATATTGGATCATAGCTGGGAGTTGGTAGTCTTGAAAATGGTCCACATAAATTCCTCTGAGCAACTATATTCCTTCGAATTCTCCGTTTTGATTTTCTCGTTTTTGTTGACTCTTTATGAACTGTGTTAGCCGCGAAACTGACACTTTTGGGGGGTTTTGTGACGTCATCCGGATGTGGTTTCTTCAAAATCCCGGTTAATCTTGGTTCCAACTCCTCCTCTTTTTCCTCTTCTGGCTCCGATTGTTCTTCTTTTGCTCTGAATAAAAGTGGTTCCCTTACTGGTTTAGGCAATGGGTATGGGAATAGATGCGGATATTCCATTTCGTATCCGGTAATTTCACGGGCAAGAAAGGCGATTCGATATTGTTTTTCTTCTTCTTCATCAGCGTAATACATTGGGCAATCCATCTGAAACAATTGAAAAAAATAATAAATTTTAGAAAGTGGAGAGAGAGAGAGGGAAAGAAGGAAACGACCGCGCCGCGTACCGCGTTGCGGTGACCGGAAACATCAGAAATTAATTTTTTTTTTCTCTTTGGTTTTGAACACTTGGTGCCCACCACCTCCGGATTCAAATCCAAGGCGCTTACCGGCTGCGCCACCGGGACGTAAACCTTTAAACGTGCCGACGGGATATATGAATTTTATAGTCGCCGCTTTTTGGCTTAAACTGTTACAGCAAAAAAATAACAATTTCCCCCCAGAAAACTAAAAAAACTCGATATAAGCTCACGTGTGCGGAAGAAATTCCGCCTGTGATACGTGCGTATAAATCAAAAAACAAAGAAAGGCCACGAGCTTCGAGATAGAGAATGAGAATTTTGAAGAGACACAGATAGGGAAAGGAAGTTGGGAAGGAGAGAGCAGAGAGAGAGGAGGGTGTGGCAGATGACTGGGTGGTCGTTGAAGGAGACGAGGGTGACTTTATAGGATTACGTTTTCGGGAGAAGGGGGAAATTGAATGGACACAGTTGTTCACGGTTTCAAAATGTTAATATGAACAGAAATAATGAAGGAAAAATGATATTTATATGTTCAGCAAAGGATATCTCGGTTCCTGACAAAGCTATCAAAAAATTGTCAACTAGTAAAATACAGCTTATAATAAGGGCTACATTTCATGAGTTGACAACTTTTTTGTAGCTATTAGAGAAAACGAGATACACTCTTTTGAAGTTTCAAAAATGGCCAACTTACAGTTTCAAACAGCTATAACTCGATAGCCATTGAAGATATCAAAAAGCTGTCAACTAACAAAATGTAGCCCGTAATAAGAGCTATATTTCGTTAGTTGACAACTTTTTAATAGCTCTTACGGGAACTGAGATACAGACGGTGGAAACATTCAACATGAAATTTCCGGTTTCACGCAGTTAATTTTTTATTCGCTTAAATTGGCTATTATTCTTAACTCTGCTAACGTATTTCAGATACAAAAAATAAAAATGTGATTTTCAAATCACTTTATTAGTAGAGATTAAGTTTTCAAATCTAAGCCAGCGTTTCTTAATTGGCCCATCAAATTTAGTGTTTTTAATAATTTTTTTTGAAGAAACATGAAACAGTAAAATGTTTTTTGTTTGCAAAATAATTATTTCTAAAAAATTCAATATTTCATGAAATTATTAAAAACTAGGATTTTGATTTCAAGCGATCGACAGTAGCACAAAATGGCACCTGCGAAGTTTGGATTTCAGGGTCCACAGTAGTTAATATTAACATCAAAGTTAATCCAAATATGATCTACACCTTATGAAACTGCGATTTTAAATTTTTTTTTACAAAATTTTTCAAAATTCAAAAAAAAAAATTACTGCTTCTCAATTTCCATAATGGTCCCTTCATTGTCACTTCTTTATTTGTAGTTCAGCTGTATCATTCAATCTTAATAATGAAAAAGAAACCTGATATTAAGCCTTTTCATCGCCAAAAATATTGGGGATTTCCCTTCTTGTCACGTGGTGGTTATCTTTATACAATTCGTTTGTATCTGCAGATCGTAATTTCCTGTTTTGAATAACCTAGATAGCCTGTTTCTAGGTGACATAATTATTTTCAACAAACATTTCGTAACTCCAAGTTTTCAAGTAACATCTTTCCTTAGCTCTAAATTTAAAAAAAAATTAAGAAGTATTAGTCACGGTCTGGAAACTTGTTTTTAGAATAATCATTGGAAAACCGTAATTTTAGTTAGAACATTTTTTTTTCACTGATTCTAAAACTCTTTATTTGTCAATATGAAAATTGTAAAGCGGTAACTTCGATGATAAATTTGTAAACTTCAACATCATTTATCTCGGTTCTCTTAAGAGTTAACAAAAAGTTGTCAACTAATAAAATGTAGCTCTTATTATGAACAATATTTCTTTAGTTGACAACTTTTTGATATCTGTATTGGCCGCTGAGATATGGGCGTTTGAAGTTGCAGGATCATAGAGAGACACGCAGAGAGCTGGAGTGTCTGACTTCCTTCGTCTCAGTTAATGAAATATTATATGTATTTTTTTAAAGTTTATAATTTCAGCCTATCATTAAAAAACTTAAAATAAGTTTCATAAAAATAAGTAGGTTGAAACAGTAACCAATTAGAAGTCTACTATTCAAAAATGTAGTTTAACTTTGAACACGAATATCTTGGTTCCTGTAATAGCTATCGAAAAGTTGTTAACTAATGAAAAATTGCTTATAATAAGGGCTACATTTTGTTAGTTAACAACTTTTTTGTAGCTTTATTGGCAACCGAGATATACCATTTTGAAAAAAAAACAGTCGAAAAATTCCGTTAAATTTTTTTACTGTACCAACAAAATGAGAAATTAAAGAGTAATTCATTTGTATCCAATCCTTCCTGTTTTCTTGAAATCGTCATTCCAATATCGCCTATCTTCTTGACCTGCAAATGGACACATTTTGGTCTCTGCTTTTCAAAACACTCTGAATGATATCATTTCTCCCCAAAAAACCTGTATTAGTGTCATTCTTACTGTAGGAGAATGAAACGGAAATAAAAAGAATTTCCACGACAATTTTCTCTTATTTTCTATTTTAGAATCGAGCGTTCGAAAGAACAGAAAAATGCGTCATTTCTTCTTTTTCTCGTGGTTAATCGAAATATGATAATTTGGTAGAAATTTACATTTTGAACTCTTGACCATTGAAACATTAAGGTCCTCGAGGAAGTATTCAGAAATTAAAGATCATAAAAGCAAGAATTGTCAGGATGAATGCTTGAAAGTGATCTAATTATCGTCTAGCTCATTTTAAATCATAATTTTGAAACAGTGAAAAAAAACATCTAATTAAAATTTTCAACAAATATTTTCCGTTTCCTCATGATATTAAAAAAGTGATTGGTAGATTAAGTGTATTCATTGTTAACAATAAGAAATTTCTTTGTTTGATACCGTATACCTTGGCTGTCAACTAACAAAACCTTTCTTATAATGAGCTACATTTCATTGGTTAGCCACTTTTATTCATCTCTTATGGTTACCGAGATATACTAGCTAAACAAAGTTTGTTGGGGTTACTGTAGCTTACATGTGATTTTTCAAAACAAAAATCTATTTCACACTTTCCACAATAATCGTTGTCAGTACGGAACATTGTTTTTAATGATACATTACACAGGGGGAAGGAAAAAAAAGCTAAGGAAGAAACAGTGTCTTTTTTTTCTACGATGTTGAAAATTTTATTTTTACTGTTTTATGGAGCATGTTTCAGAATTAATAAAACAAATACAGTAATCGCAGAGAATAGTTTTAACTTATTTCATAGCACATTTATTTTCATACAGATTTCGAAAAAAAAAATACTGTTTCAATGACAGCTTGAATCTTATTAGCTAGAATTCGTTATGCTCCATCGAAAAATTGAAAGTTCTTACCATCTCATTCTTGACCTAAGAAAAAAATATTACACCTAAAATTCGCTGTTTTTCCAACCACTATTATTTAGATGTTTTTATGATTTAATATTAAAATCCTTTCGGTATTTGAAAGTTCATTCGTATACCGTACAATCAACTAATGCCATTTTCTCCTCGTGACAACTTCCTCCTTCCACTGATTTTATCTATTTCGACCTTTCATTCCTTATCTATTTCCAGAGTTACTCCCTTTCAACTAATTGGTCTATTTGTTCTTAAATTTTGAAAACATTTTGAATTTTTTGTAATTTTTCAACTTTACAAGAAATTAGGTAAACGCGATTAAAACTAAAAATGAGTTTCACAAAAATAAGTAGTTTGAAACAGTAACCAACTGGAAGTTGCTTACAAAAATGTTGTATAACTTTGAACAGAAAATCTCAGTTCCCATGAGAGCTATCAAAAAGCAGTTAACTAATAAAATGTTGTTCGTAATAAAAGCTACAATTCATTAGCTAACAACTTTTTTCTATCTCTTCTAGGAACCGAGATATATGGTTTTGAATCAAGTTTATATAAAATTCGGTATGATAAAAAATTGTTACTGTTGCTCCGATATAAGAAATTTCTAGATTAGTTAAATAATACGGTTTGTAACATGCATCATTTTTTCCCCACCCCGAATTTCAACTCACCGTAGAGAGACGCAGACAATCAGACTCTCTATCTCTAAGCGTCTCTCTTAACAATTCTCCAACTTCAAACACTTATATCTCGGTTCCCAGAATAGCTATCAAAAAGTTGTCAACTATTCTAATGAAAAATTGCTCATAACAAGGGCTACAATTTATTAGTTGACAACTTTTTGATAGCTCTTCTAGGAACCGAGATAAACGTTGTAAAAGTTAGGAAACTCTATTAGAGGTACCGTATTTGTGATTTTATCCTTGTTTGTCTATAGCCTATAGAATTATAATATTTAGCAAAGAACTAACATAACATTTTTGAAAAGTTCTAGAAACACACTTCTTAAAACAGAAAAAATATTTAATTCTTAACTGAAATGTTCAACTCCTATACATTATTACAAAAATAGTAAACGTGACTTACACCATTTCTATGAAACAGTAACTCTTTTTAAAAAAGTGGGCGGAGCCTATTCCAGATCTCTGAAACAGTCAATGTTTCCCTCTACTCCACCTGTCCGTCGATGACATCACCAAGGTGACGTCTGCGTCTCTCCCTCTCCAATACTATCTCACTTGCCATCCATCCAGACAAGAGTCAAGAGAAATGAAGAATCCTGTCTTTTTGCCACGTGCACTTTGCCTCGTTTTCTCTATCCACTCTCCATCATTTACCTTGTCTCTAATTGTCTGTTACCTCTAGGTCAGAGAGAGAGAGAGAGAGAGAGAGAGAGAGAGAGAGAGAGAGAGAGAGAGAGAGAGAGAGAGAGAGAGAGAGAGAGAGAGAGAGAGAGAGAGAGAGAGAGAGACCGTGAGAAGAAAGAAAAAAGAAAGAAAATTGAAGAAAATGAAAACGGCAGGCGGGTGTCTGCGTCTCTTCCTCTCTCATACTATTTCTCTAGGGTTTTCCGTTCTGAATTATATGCAGCTGCTCTTTTTCATGCTCATCATCAGGCACCCTTTTCATCGAAAAATTTCCTATTTCTTGAAATATATTTTTTTTTTCATTCATTCTTATTCTTATTTTCATCATCACTCTTCTCTCTAAAAATTTCTCTTTCCAACTACCCCGAGACAATTCCTATCTTTCTCTGCGTCTCTTCCTCTTCAACACTATCTCCGGGGTTTCTTATAGTTTCGTTATCAGTGTCGGGAGATACTGTAGGAATCAAGGAGAGTCTAGACAGAAAAATGATCACACTTCAGCAGCCTGACCGTGAAGAAGAAGAAGAAGAAGAAGAAGAACACAGTTGATAAATGACAATTTTTTGGACTTTGCAACTAGTGAATTAATCGAACCCTCTTTTTTTCACGCCTTTTTTGATAAGCTTGAAAATTTTGAAACCTAATACTGATTTTTCAAAAAAAATTTTACTGTTTCATGAAAAAAATAAATTTAAGAAAAGTGATTTTTTAAACCTATTTGATTTGTATGGACTTCAAAACTTCGGTTTACTGTATCTACCGTAACATAGATTTTTTTGAATTACCCTCTTTTCAATTAAAAAAAATTCAGTTTCATTGAGATTTCAATTCAAATTAGATTAGGACAAAACGTTCGTCTAGCATTACTCTTCCCGAAAATTGAGAATTTTAAACGATCTACAGATGGAAATGAAAGCTCTTGACAAGACTTACAAATAAAAAAAACTATTCAATCCATTCATTAAAAAAAACATTAGCCAAAAATATAATTTTTTTTAGAAAAACCTTAGCTTGTGCCTAAACCCAATTCCTTTTTTCCTGTTTCGACCCCAACATTTAAGTTTTTCTAATTTGGGTATTAACTTAATCTTAGTTAAACGCTCTTCCTTTTATATCGTTCATCCAAAAAAAAAAAAACACAGTTCCATTGAAAACATTTGAACCTTAGTTCTGTTACACTTAATGTCCTGATTTTGCCTTTTATCTAAACCAATCTTCAACTATCCTTAAACCAGCGGGTTTCGAACGATCTAGGTATGCAAATGAAAGCTCTCGATGAGATCTATACAATAGTATACGTAGCTCGTCAATTGAGAAAGTTTGAAGCTAGTTATGAACAGAAGCTTAGTTACCTAGCACTTTTATGACCTGTAACTCTTTCCAAACTCAATTTTTCAACTCAAAACTATTTTGACTCTTTAGATCTCACCAAGATCTATCATTTTCACCCCTAATTCATTTGAAAACCTCTAATTTGTAGTTTTTTACCGTTCCACCAATCTCTTAAAAAATTTACATTTCTTAACGAACCCAATTCGTTGTGTTCCATGTTTAAAAAATAGAATCTCGTTTATATTTGAAACTGGATACACAAGTCACTTCAAATAAACTTTTCATCGACAAAAACCCTTCTTCTTCTGTGTACATTTCCAATATTTATAAACATGATCTCCGTTTCAGTGACCATATTTCTGTTACCTTTTCAACTAAATTTTACTTCTTTCATTATCTTCCCTTCCGTTTTTTTATACATAGATCTTTCAAAGCTGTATTTCCGCAACCTAGTTTTTCTTCACTTCTGAGGGCAATACTTTGCTAAAATGTATCAAATTCCATAACTAAATTTTAAGTTACAAAGTCAAATTAACCACCCCTCGAAACCGTTTTCTTATCATTCTCTTCATAAACCATTTTTCATAAATTTCCCTCAAAATGCCCACTTTCCGCTACTCTTACCCTTATCATGAAAAGTCACATTTCCCTCTGAATACATACATTAGTCTGTAAATAACTCAATTTCCGATTTTTCGTTTTAGTGATAAGACTTAGTTGCTAATTTTGATAGGAAAAAAATTACGGTTTTTCAATGGGGCTATCAGAAAAGTGAACTTTGGATATTATTGTACCTTCCATAATTTCAATGTTATTTAAAACATTTTTAAACTTTTCCCCTAGAGAGACACAGGTAGTCAGGTTCTCTAGCTCTCTGCGTCTCTTTTGACAATAATCCATCTTCAAACGCTCATATCTCAGCGCCCATAAGAGATATCAAAAAGGTGTCAACTAACGAAATATTGCTCATAACAAGGGCTACAATTCATTAGTTGACCGTTTTTTGGTAGCTTTTATAGCAACCAAGTTATATAGTTATGAACAAAATAACCTTTACCAGAATAAAAAATGTTTTTTTTCTGTTGCAAATTGGAGATTTATAAATGGAGAACTAGATCATATCAATCTATTTATTGTTTTGCTTTCATCGTACTGCACTTTGTTGATTGTAGCCTACAAACTACAAGTACACAAGAAACAGACTACACATGACCGATCTGATCCTTATCGAAATATCCTAAATATAAGGGTTAATTCTTTATTATATGAATGACGGATGACTTTATTTATAACCCGTTTAAAACTGTATTTTTTTTTTCAATTCCTCTGAAAAATATTGTTTAATCTTGACTATTTGTTAGCCTGTAGGCTACTGTATCTAGTCTGTAACCGATGAAAAAGTTTTTTTTCGCATTTTTAAAAAATCTGTTCAGTTTTGACTTAAATTGATAAAAGATTTTAAGAAAATCAGTATTCGCATAAAATTACTACCTCTGGTTTAAAAAAAATTTCAGTTTCAATTAACTTTTAAAATGAGAACTTTTCCTAGATTGCCATTGGTAGGGTTTTTCAAACTAAGTTAAAAGCAAACTGTTTTTTCTAAGCCATAATTGCTACTACTATTCAGCTCATTTCGGTTTTCATTCAAAACTTTCAGAACCCTTTTTATAACAGTTGACAATGTCCTAGCCAAATGATGTATTCTGACCTTAAGCGAAATTCATATAATTTCTGTTGAGTGAATAAATCACACAACTGAAACACTAATTTTTTTAAACAGTTTCAGTAAGTTTTTTTTTAGTTTTTCTTAAAAAACCTTTCTCAGTTTTTATATAAGATGTGAACCAAAGTGTTTCAAAATTGTCTATACTAACTTACAACAGAAAGTTACTTTTTCACTAAATGGGCTAGTTATACATAGTTTTTGATTACAATTTTCGAAATTTTTTTTCAAACTTTTTACAGTTTCATCTAATTTTTAATTTCCCCTTTTTTTCTAAATTTTAATTTTCCATTTCTTGGGGAGCATAAAACTATCTTGCAATTCAAAATCCTTGATTCCCTCTTCCACCTACCATTCCATCCAGTCTAGTTTCCATTTGATCTTTTGATTCTTTCCAGTTTTCATCTTTAAAAATTCCTTCATTTTGTGAATCATTGCTGGAAGTTTCACTTTAATTCAATCAAAAACATCCTACTGATCTTTCGATTTTTTCTCTTGGAACACTCTGTTTTTGCAGTTTCAACAATGTGATTTTTGGATTTTCTGAATTTAGCTCTGATTACCACCCACTTATCTATTATAAGAGAAAAAAGAAAACAACAAAAAAAGGAAAAAAAAATAATTGAATGTGGTTTTCGAGTTGACACCTTCCTCTCCCTTTTTCTCGTTTTCTCATTTCCTTCTTCTTATTCTTTTCCTTTTTTTTTCTTTTTTTTCTTCTCATTATTTGCTTTTTTCAGACAAAAAAAGAGACACCAAAAAGTTTGAAGAATGGACGAACATATACTACAAATGCAGCACTGTTATAAGTGAGTTTACTGTTTCAATGAGGTTTTGAATACTTTTTTGTTTTTTGAATTATAATAAGAGGCTTAATCGCGTAAACTGAATTGTTTTAAAACTTTAATAATTAGTAATTTTCCTTTAAATTTTTCGAAATTTCCAGTTGAAATTTGTTTAGTTTCTTTAGTACATTGCCTTTTTCGAACTTCTAAAAAAAGTTTACGGTTTCAAAATGAGTATTTTTCAGCAACCTGATTCAAAATAGTTTCCTTAAATACCTCAAATTTGTTAGCTACTCAATCCAAATTTGAAAAAAAAATCCTTAAAAAATGTTTTTTGTTTCACCGACATTTCTTGTAACTCCCTGTTTCTTATCCTGAATTCATACTTCAATTTTCAACGAAAAAAAAAAACACAACAACTAATTTTTTTCCTGTTTCCAAGTAGTATTATACTAAGTTTTGAACTTCACTAGCTCATATTCTTTTCTTTTTTCGACTTACGATAAAACTTTTTTTTTAGAAAACAGTTAATATTACAGTACGTCGCTTTGTTTATTTGCTGCTTTCAAAAAAAAATGTTCTTAAGGTACAAGATCAACTATTACAATTACACACTTTGAAAAAATAATTAATAGTCGAAACAGAAAAAAAAATCATGTTTCGAAATTTCCTTAAACAATTTTTTTTTCCACAGTGATGTTCAATTTCTAAATTCTAAGTGAGCAATTTCCATAATTTTAGATCAAAAATTGAGCCGTTACACCAAATATTTCAAAGTTACGGACCTTCTAAATCATTTTTTAAAGCTTTTATTTTGCATTCTGGCCCGTTTTTAACAGGAAAAAAACTAAGAATTCAAAAAATCTGAGAAACTGTAAAAATTATTTTTTTTCTTTTCAAAAAACCAATATTTTCCCCGTTTCTATAATAAACCAAGTGGACAACATAGTTCAATTAGTCACTGGAACTATGATGGGGTTATTCATGTCATGAAAAAAATGTTTTTTAAAAATAGTTGACCTTATTCCTGACTGTAGAAAAATGTAAAACAATACACGCGCTTTTTCTATTTTTTCCCCACTTTTTGTATTTTTTTTACATTTTTTTTCCTTTTTTTTTTACATGCGCGTTTGGTTGAAAAATGCGGAAAAAGGGGGAACTGTGCACCTTCCTTTTAAATATTTTCTACAGTCATGAATAAGGTCAATTATGTTTAAAAAACGTTTTTTTTTTCATGACATGAATAACCCCATGACAAACTACAAAATACACTTTTACACTACACCTTAGGCTCTAGATCAATTCAATTACCCAAAGTGTCACATAGCCACCTGTGCAAATTAAATCCCTAACACTATTGAAACATCGGAAGTTATTATAACATTTTCAGAAAACAGGAAAAAAAATTAAATTTAGGTGTGAGATTACTGTTTCGAGAAGTCATGAAAATGTGTGTTTTGGATAATATTATGCTCACAGCAAAACATCTTTTTTTTTTGTCTAGAAAAATTTCTTATTGTAGTCGAAAGAAAGTTAAAATGAAAATAAGGGTGGTTGGAGTGGAAACCGAGTTCTTGAAACAGGAAAAAAAATTCAAAAAAAAATTTTTTTCCTGTTCCATGATAACCATAATAATTTTAGGCTCCAAATTTACTGAATTTGGGCACATCCGACAATTGGAAATTTCAGAGGCATCACCAAATCCCTTCTTATTTCTATCAAAATACATTTTAATCTTTCCATCTCTTTCACCTATTTTAGCAATGAAATTCCTCCCATTACAGTTCTATTATCTCTAAAAAGAATCTCCGCATCCTCTTCCTCCACTTTTTGTATTTCCATGTTTCAGTGATGTAGATCAAAAAGTCATCCTCCTTCTCTAGTAACATTCCTCTAGACTCTAGTCCTTTAAAGGGCAAAGAATCAAATGATCAGCTTACGTGCTTGAAGTAGTACGTACTACTAATCTCATCGTGTATTTGAAAAGATTTCAATGGCCACCTGCTCTTTTTATCCCATAAGTCAGAAGTCTAATTCCAGCTGATCTATTTTTTTTTCTATTTTCTGAGATCTCTTTCCTAATCAGAAGTTTCAAAAATCGAGACTAAAGTGAAGTCTGTTTTTATGATCAGCAAGGAAAATTGTTAGTTATAATATTTTAAAAATCTACTTTTTAACGAAAATTTTTAAAAATTCAAGTTAGTATTCAAAGAAAAATTACTGTATCTAACAGAACATTTATTTGGAAGTTCATAGTTTACATTACTTTATATTCATTTTTACCTCTCTTCTGTCTAAAACATCTCTGAGATTACTGTAGCAACCGTAATCCTAAAATTTTATTTTATAAAAATTTCAGTTTCACCTCCTTACTTTTAGTTACAGTTTATCCAAGGTGTTTCGATAGTTGTATCTTTTCAAGCAGATGCTACTATTTTAATAGGATCCTAAATTTATTCATATTGCTTCTCTTCTTGCTGCGACGGATTAAGACTCCGTTTTCCCAAAAATGTCTATGGTACACATCAAGTTATGAAATTTTTAAAGTTTAAACACTGTTTCAATAAACTATTATAAAAATATATTATATATACCGCTGATTTCACTAATGTAACCGTCCTATTATATTTCACTACTAGTAACTTTATCTTCACGACCGAAAACTCTCTTAAAAATTTGATTTTCCAAATCTTCAAAAAAAAAAATACTGCTTTACATCCTACACTTATTTTTTCTATTTTTTTTTGGAAAAGAATTTCTCCGTATTCATTTGCTGATCTGACAAATTTCCTTTATAATCTTCCTAGTAGACTCTGTATCTTTGTTCCCATTACAGCTATCAAAAAGGTGTCAACTAGCAAAATGTTGCTCATAATAAGAGCTACAGGGTGGCTATTAATCATGAAACGCTTTTATTTTCAAATATGTTTATACAATCTCCGAATTTTCAATTCAACCGCCCTAATAACTTTTTTGAGCAATATGCTTGACTCATTCAATTCGGTATACAAACTGTCTTTGAAGATGGTTCTCTCGTCTTACAACCAGAGCTTCCGAAAAATGAGTTCAAAATCGAAGTGCGCCGTTGGTGGTTTTCATTGATTTCATCCAGTGACTACTGAAGCACAGGATTCAAAACACCCGTAGAAGTACGAAAAAAATTTCTCAGTTTCATTTCCGACATCTTCCAGAAACTGGGTTTCACTTGATTGGAGTAGAGCAAGCTGGCCTGCTAAAAATATTTTTTGAAAATCAGGGAGATTGAACGTCGAAAACACTTTTGGTAGCTTTCTGACCAAGAAACAAACTATTTTTCACGAGTTCCACTTATGAAAAGTTCAAAAAGTTGTTATAAGGATATTTGGATTTGAACGTTTCAAACATTCAGAATCCAAGTAAGCTGTAAACGATTTTTCGAACTTTTTTGGAAACCGGACTTGTGAAAAATAGTTTTTTTCTTGGTCACAAAGCTATCAAAAATGTTTTTGACATTCAATCAGCTCGATTTTCAAAAATCATTTTCCGCTATCTGGCTAGGTCCATTTCAATCAAGTGGATATCAGTGTCTGGAAAATGTCGGAAATGGAGCGAGGAAATTTTTTCTACACTTCTATGGGTGTTTTGAATCTCATGCTTTGATAGTCACCGAATGAAATAAACGAAAACCACCAACGCCGCACCTCCATTTTTAATTGGCTCATTATAAGGTCTAAATAAAAGGTGAGAGATCCATCTTTGAAACCATTTTGTGAAATGAATTTCATGACCCATATACGTCATTTGAAAAACTTATTTGCTGACTTTCCAGAAATTACATCAAAAGATTTGAATTTGAAAACGTTTCATAATTAATAGCCACCCTGTATATTTTGTTAGTTGACAACTTTTTTGTAGCTCTGATGAGAACCGAGATAAACTTGTTTTAGTATTTTCTGTTTCAAAAGTTTCATAAATTTTTTGAAAATTTTAATTTTTAGTTGGTGTATCCGGACTCAATAATTTTTTTTTCATAAAACCGTTAAAAAATTATACAATTTCACTAAACCATCAAATCTCTATTTAATTCCAGTTATCATTGACACAGTATTTAAACTTTTTTTAAAATATGCCCTTCTCCTCCTCCTTCCTCACTTTCTCTCTCACCTATCGTATTTTGTACATTGTCCTATAAACGGTCACTTTTACATCATTGTCAACATCATCAGAATTTCATCTCTTTTTTTTCCCGTCACGGGGTCATCATATAACCACGTGATGTGTGTAAAACCAACGCCTTCTTTTCTTTCTGCAGACATTTGACACGTTTCCAAAAAAAAATTTGGGATTACTGTAGATGTATTGTATTGGATGTCTGATCATTTTCTTGTGAAAAATAAGAAGAGAGAGAGAGAGAGAGAGAAAAAAGAGAAGACGTGCAACTTTGTGTACCTTTTTTCGTTCTATTCATAGAAGTGAGAGAAATATGATGAGAGAAATGATAAAAATCTAAAGTTTTTCTTTTCTACACGACTAATTGAAGAATGACACTAACAAGAAGATAAAAATCTTTAGATACGAAAATTTAGAAACAGTAAAAAAAATTGAGGGGTTGAACCAATTTCAGGACTTTTAAAGGATCATGAGGTATTTAAAAAGAGTCAATTGCAGTTTCACTTAATTCATATTTGACATCCTGAGTCTATGACTAGCTTTACCATTGCTACCCATCTTATTCTTGCTGTTTCATCGAAGCAATAATTGATGTGACGTTGTAATGAAAAACGATGGTTTTCTTTATCTCTTAAATTTCCCGTTACAACTCAAGCTTAATTTATGATAGTTCGAAACTTGAACATTAAAAAAATATCTCCCACTATTTCACTCAGTTTCATTAAAAGTGCCGTTCTGATACAGTAAATTAATGTGAGATACACTAAAAACTCAATGTTTCAGATTTCTTTTTTAGTTTTCGTTTTTTCCAAAGTTTAATGGCTTTATCTTGCAAGAATGATTAAGAATTAACAATGAAACCTAGCTAGAGCAGTTCAAAAAATTTTATGTTTCAAGACTCTTAGAATTTTGGAATTGACAAAAAAATATTGATCAGCACCTCTTTCAATTCTAGTAAAACTTTAGTGGAATTCAAGAAACGGCATTATTGTTAAAAGGCTTACTGAAAATTTTGGTACTTTGACTTTGAATTGTCGTAACTTCGTTAGTTTAAGAGATATCAAAAAGTTGTCAACTAATGAAATGTAGCTTACGATAAGGGCTACATTTCATTAGTTGACAACTTTTTGATAGCTATTATAGGAACCGAGATATACCAGTTTGTTTCAACCTAACAAAAAAAAATAACTCAAAAAAACTCTAAAATCCAGCTTAGCTTGTTGACCGGTACAGTAACCCAATTTAAGTAACTTTCCCGTTTCATAAGCTTCACTTTTTTGTGACCAAAATCAACAATTGATTTTGCTGTATTACTTTAAATAAAAAGTTACCATTTCAAAGACTTCCCAAAAAACTAAAATTTTTCAACTCATCGTTGATTATTCCTTCCATTTATTCCTATTTTTTCTGATCTCTGGCCGTCCTACATAATTTCAAGTACTTTTTTCCCCAAAGGTCGTCCTTTAAAACTTTATGATCTCTGTTTTTTTCTTCCTATCAAAACACAAATATTCCCGTTTCTGTCTCCTACCAAACATCGATTTGATGGCGTCAACTATCTATCGATTCGAAAATGATATCATTTTTTCCCCGTTCCTTGAAATTCATGTACCTAGACCAACAAAGAATTCGATCAAAGATTCCTCTTCCACGTGGGGTCGTCTCTTCACACCTTTTGATCTTCTGATTTCCCTCTGTCTGCGTCTCTCAGCTAAATTATCTCTCGCGCCGGGTTGTACAAACAAACCGTTGGCGGTAGAGGTAGAAAAGGACGAAAAGTTTCCATTGAAACGAGATGACACAAAAAAAAGAGTTAAAACGGAGGAAAGAGAGAGAGAGAGAGAGAGAGAGAGAGAGAGAGAGAGAGAGAGAGAGAGAGAGAGAGAGAGAAGAAGGGAGAGAGGGAGAGTTTTTACACTGATTATGTGTATTTTGTGGTGGTCTTCGACTCTTTTTATTCGTGTTTCGCGCCAAAAAAAGTTTTGTTTCGATTGTCACTGTTTCAATGACTTTTGATATTAATTGTTTTAAAAATGAGAAATTAGTATCTTTACTTTCTCTGGAACGCTATAACTCAGTTCGGAATAGAGCTAGGAAAAAGTTGTCAACTAACTAAATATAGATCTTATTTTAAGCTACGATTCATTAGTTCAAAGTTTTTTGGTAACATTATTAGGGACTGAGTTACACTCAGTTTGAAAACAATCAGGAAGTTTACAGTTTCAAGAATCTTTTATAACTGTTAAAAGCGTACAAGGTCCATTCCATGCTCCTTCTTTGTTGATTCATATCTGACAGTCACTAGACTATAGTCGCGTGCAGAAATATTGTTTCATTGAGTTCTCTTTTTGCTCCTTGCAATTATTTGATGATTATCATTTTACTGTTTCTTTGGTTTTTTTTTGGTTTTGGAACTGGATTTGTTTCAGTTCATACAGATAAAACTCAAACTGTGGCTCTTTTTGAACAAAAAAGTTTAACTTGAATTCAAATTTCGTCTCAATTCTTTCGAAAAGTCTTCAAAATCCGTTAAAGGAATCCATTAAAAAAATAAAACTGTAGAAATTTTTGTTTTCCATTGACGAAAGAAACTTATTCTTCCTAATTCCTATGAATTTCTTTAAAACCTAATCTTCTATGGTGGAAAAGCATTGTTTAAATTAACTAATCTTTTTTAGCATTTCACTGAAACTGTAAATTCTTGATGTTTTTGAAAACTTGAATTGTAAGTTAATAATTGTTCCGTTTGACCCTGCATATCTCAATTCGTATGAAAGCTATGAAAAAACTGTCAACTAACAAAATATTGCTCTTGGTAAGCGCTATATTTTGTTAGTTGACTACTTTTTGGTAACTCTTTTGGGAGCTGAGTTATAGGCGTTGGAAGTTGCATCTAGAGAGGCGCAGAGAAAAACAAGAGCTAGACCGTCTGACTGTCTCCGTCTCTCCTTCTTATATCTTGCTTATCTTAAGAGGTATCAAAAAGTTGTCAACCGACGAAAAATTGCTCATAATAAGGGCTACATTTTATTAGTTGACAATTTTTTGATATCTCTTATGGGAACAAAGATATACCGTTTTGAAGAAAGCTTAATTGATGTGCATTAATTAAACGTAGCTCCAGAAATATTTGATTTTATTATAATGTGAGGTGCTAAAAATAAGTAAATACATATTGGTTGAAACTCAAAATTTTTTCGAGTAAATCTTATATAATTACAGGTTCAAATTATTTTTTTTTGAACAATTTTAAAATCCTTACCTAATTTTATGCTTTTTTTAAATTAAAAAATCCTCCACTTACCCATGAAAAAATATCATAGTTTGATCAGCTAGTTGTCTAATCTCAATTCCATATCTTTCTCTCTTCCCCTCCCAAAAAATCGCCTTCTTTGCACATCTGAATCTCCATCGTCACGTGACACTTTCTCTTCAATCCAATTTCTCTTTCTCTGCGTCTCCTCTCTTGTCTTGTTCTATTTTGGATCGTTTTAGGAGGGGAGGTGATTTTGAACGTTTGAACTTGGCGAATATTTGAGACTTTTTTGACAATACAGACGGAGGGGAGAAAAATGATATACACGAGGTCAACTAGTGTCCGATTATTGACTGATTTGTGTAGATTTTTTACATTTTTTTTTACTATTTCAAATTTTTATTTTTACTTGAATTTCGTGAATTTATCAATATTGCCTTTATAGATATAGTGTCTGATATTTTTGAAATATTTTTTACTGAACAACCCTTATTATAAGCTATTTTTTATAGTTTCCATTTTTTTTTAAATTTTTGTGCGACCTGAGAGAGACGCAGAGAAAAAAGAGCGCCTGACTGTCTGCGTCTCTCCCTTAATTCTTTGAAGACCTTTATCTCGCTTATCTTGAAAGCTATCAAAAAAGTGTCAACTAATGAAATGTAGTCCTTATTATGAGCAATATTTTGCTAGTTGACAACTTTTTGATAGCTATAACGAGAATCGAGATATACCTGCTTAAACTAAAATTATAGGATTTTCTTTTTTTTTAATTTGGAACGTTGACTTCAAACTAATTTTTAAAAACTATGATTTCACCATTGTTTTTAAAAATGTTCGTAATCTTTTTCACTGTTTCTTGAAATCGATTTTTCTGAAATTTTTGGAATGAATTATTGTTTGCGCATAAAAATGAATGACTTATATATTAGCACCGTCTTAGTTATTTTAGTTATCTAGTTTTAGTTATCTAGTTTTAGTTATATTTTAGTTATTATATATTAGTTATCTTAGTTATTTATTTAATACAGTTATTTTGTACTCTTGAAACCGTTTTTTTTTCAAAAAAAAAATTCAAATTTTCCCTGTTTCATCACCTCTTTTTTTATTTAGTTTATTTTTTGAATTCCAATGTCAAGCCCAAATCAATTGTTAATCCCTTTAAATTTCCAGCCAAAACGGCTCACCCACCACTTCCACTACGCCCCGCCGACATCAGAACTCGTCGTCCGGATTGGAGCCAGCCAGGAAACGACCCAAACTTTCGCCGCCTGTCTTGACAGCAATGCCAGTTGATTGTAAGTTCAGATAGGATTTGCTGTTTTAAAATTATGATTTGAAATGGGATTTTTTAATTTTTTGTTATACTAGAGGAAATGTGCCGTTTCAAATATTCCATTAATAATGTCATAAGTTAAGGTTGTTATTGTAAGGTGATTAGGACATAATACTTGACAAGTTTCTAATTTCAACGTTTTCCAGTATCCGAAACACTGCTCCAATCCGGCTCATCACAAGCATGTACATCAACCCTCAAAGGAGTGGTCACCGCGGCGGGCGCTGCACAAATGTCAGCGGCTGATCGAATGGCGGCGTCAACAGTGGCTCCACCGATTTGTATAGTGCCACGATCAGTGGAGTTTGTGAATCCGAAGACTGAGGAGATGGATATGCCGAATACAATGGGAAATGTGCAGAGTGGTAAGCTTTTGGTTTTATGGCTGTTTCAAAAATGGTTGCAAAAAAAAAATATGTTTCATCAAATCGATTTCTAAGCCAATTGACTCAATATCCAGTTGAGCTGTTCTGTTATATGTTTTTAAATCCGAATAACTCAATCCTCAAAAAACTGGAACGTTATTAGACTGAAAAATTCTTTTTCTAAAAACTATAAATCCGAAACTGTAAGTTTTTTTTTCAATTCAAATTCAAAATTTTAAGAAAAAAAAAACAATTCCCAAAAGTTAAGACTTTTGAAACTATGATTTTAGTATTTCACTTATTAAATAACTTAGTTCTTCACAAAGTTTTCCAAAAATTAATGTTTCATAACATACATTTTAAAATCCGTTTTTTTGAACTTTTATTAATAGGAGGCACTTGGTTTTTAAAAAGTCTCATAACTCGATTCTCTTTTGAGATATCAAAAAGTTGTCAACAAATGAAATATTGCTCATAATAAGGGCTGCATTTTACCAGTTAGCAGTTTTTTGATAGCTCTTAAGAGAAATGAGATAACCCGGTTTGAAAATGAAAATATCAAAAAAATAATCATGTCAACATGAAAATAATCATAAATCTTAATAGAAAAACTGTAAATTTTTATTGTAGAAGAAAAACAACTTCATCAACTTTTTCTTTCCTTTGCAATATTGATAGGTCCAATTTGAAACTGCTAATTTTTTAATGACCCAGTTCCCTTTTATTCCAAGTTCTTAGTATATAAAAACCGGGTGATGTCAACTTGTCTGCACTTTTCCGAAAAAAACCTAAGCAAACAATTCAAATCACAGTAACACACAATAAACCAATTACGGTATCTCTCTCCCTCAGAATTCTGCAACTTTTGTGTTCTCAAACAGTTTTTTTTTCTTTTATTAACTAAACAGTTACCCACGTGGTTAACAAAATTTGTTGATCAATTTATTTTATGAAATCATAGATCAGGGTCGAAAATTTTTGGAGCTGTTTAGCTACATCTAAGATAAAATTGTTTACTGGAAGATATTGCACCTTTACAGTATACCTTAAACGATAAAAAATTTTCAAGTTCCAAAATTGTATGGTACCACGAGCGAACTATCTGAATCTGGAAAACAGAAAATAAAGAACCTTAGGAACAGTCAATTTTGAGTAGATTAGATCAACTATAAAAAGATAATTTTCAAAAAAAGTTTCTTATTTTTCCCAGTTTCATTTCAGTTGTTAACCAGCGGAAAATTCGCGGCTACGCCGCGATTTCCACAGGTAATTCAACAAACTCTTAAAAAAGAGTAAATATATTAAAACTAAATTTCACTTTGGATTAAGATTTATTATATACACACTTCCTAAGCCTTTTTATGTAGACATTGTTCTATTGGTGTAAAATCAAAATTTGGGTTTTCGCTTTAACCCGGAAATATGAGACTTCGGGGAAACCTTTTTTTTAAATTCCCACAATTCAAACTTTGATTTTTGGAGTACGCCAACATAAACTCAGAATTTGTCGTCAAGGATTACTGTACTGTAGTTTAGTTTGGAACCCAAATTTGGGAGATTGAAAGTGGAAGGAAATTATCAAATTTGAATTCCCGCCGGAAAAGTTCGAGAAGATTCTAGAATGTTCCTGAATGTTCCAGCCAGACAGATTCAAGAATCTCCCAGAATATTCCAGAATATAAATCATTTTGGCTGGACTTTAAAAATGTTTTGGCGGGAACTTAAAAAAGTTTTGGCGGGAACTTAAAAACGTTTTGGCGGGAATTCAAAAATGTTTTGGCGGGAATTTAAAAAGTTTTGGCGGGAATTTAAAAATGTTTTGGCGGGAATTCAAAAATGTTTTGGCGGGAATTTAAAAACATTTTGGCGGGAATTCAAAAAAGTTTTGGCGGGAATTTAAAAACATTTTAGCGGGAATTTAAAAATGTTTTGGCGGGAATTCAAAAAAGTTTTGGCGGGAATTAAAAAAATGTTTTGGCGGGAATTTAAAAACGTTTTGGCGGGAATTCAAAAATGTTTTGGCGGGAATTTGAATCTGTCTGGCTGGAACATTCAGGAACATTCTAGAATCTTCTCGAACTTTTCCGGCGGGAATTCAAATTTGATAATTTCCTTCCACTTTCAATCTCCCAAATTTGGGTTCCAAACTAAACTACAGTAATCCTACCATATCCAGGGCAGCTTCCCAATAACATCTGAATATCTTAGAAAAAGTTCCATCCCAAAAGGGCATCCTTCTGTGCCGTAATGAGATGGCGTTTTTCAAATTTCCGGTTACTGTAGCTACAGTAATCCTTGACTTCAGATTCTGAATTTTTGTTTGCATACTGTAGGTGTCCTAAGGGTGCTCCCATATAAACCCTCACCCATCCCGTCCCCTCCTGGCTAAAATCGAATTTTTCGGTTACTGTAGCTACCGTAATCCTACAGTAATCTGGGAAACTAAGTGTATGGTATTGAAGCGCTCGTGTGTTCATGGGTGATCCCCAAATATGAGAACATACGGTCAATTAGGAAAAAAGTTATTCGAGGCACAATGCGGGACAGACGGACACACAAACGGAACTATTCCTTTAGTTAGGAGAAGATTGTGATACCAATTCTCAGTCGTAATCCATATTTAAAAAAAATGTTCCAACACTTTTTCAAATTATCAAAAATTACTTCAATATTTATTTCGAATAATGATTCACAATCAAGAAGATACCGAAGCTGATCGAAAAACAATAGACTATAAAAAGAAAGAATTGGATCTGAGAAAGTTTAGAAAACTCAAAAGCTGTTTTGGAAACAGTGTTTTTTGTATCATGACATGTTTTCTCAGTAAGACTGTTTCTATTAATATCTAAAGCCCTTTCTATTATTTGAGACTGAAATTAAAATTTTTACAGTTTCGCAATTTGCATAAGCTGCCCAAAATAACACATTTTCTCAGTTACCTATTACATTCTAAACTTCAATAGTTTTTTTTTGCAAAACTGAATTTGCATGCGAAGATGGAAAAAAAAGATTTGTCAATGTTAAAAATTTTTTTTGATATTTTTTAATGTTTCATCGAAACAGTAAGTTGGATTAGAAGCATCAAGGAGTTACTTTATCCCTTTTAGAACCTTTTTTTAATGCTCGTTTATATCAGTTGAAGCTAAAAAATTTTCTACAGTTTCGTAGCTTCTAGTTTTATTAGAACTTTCGAACATAATGCTCTCGACTTGCAAAATTTAGCTCACATATCAGAGGCATCAAAATGCGCGCTAATCGCGATTAAGCGAAAATTCTAATTCGAATAAATGTTTTTTCATGTTTCATCAAAACAGTAAAAACATCTAGGAGAGTTCGATCTTGCTGGATTCATAGTTTTCGTAAAATCTATCCGGTTTCATAGAATTCCGTTGAAATATCCTACATTTCCGCATCCACTTCTATCTGCCTCTTTTTGATCTCTTATCTATCTTTCTCCTCTTTAAAGGTCAATAAGGTATTTCCCGATTGTAAAAACTACTGATAACCATCTACTGACCTTTTGATCCTTACCCTTTTAGCTTTTTTTCTAAATTTTCAAAAAATCTTTTATGCTTATACCGTAGTCTGTATTCCATAAAATAAGCTCTAGTCCCCCTTCACTCACCCACCGAAACAGTAAGCCCTCCCTCTCTCAAAATTCTTGTGTTTCATTGTTCACTACAAGAAGAAAAAGAAGAATCAAAAGATCATTTCTCCCCCCGAAAGGGTATTCCCCCGAAAACCCCCCTGAACGAGAGAGTATTCCCCCGAAGAGAGCGCAGAGAAGCTGACAGTGCATTTCTGCGCAAACATAGTTGAATACGATATATTGATGAAAGAGAGATAATTGTAGACGACAGGAATCAGTCTAGTTTCTATATATATATTTATTCTGTTGACTTTTTTGGTGTCTTTAATGATGGAAACAAAATATAAAATTATGTTGAAAGATGGTAAGGTTTAGAAGGAAAACAACTGTTTTAGAAAATTAAGAAATTAAATTTGATAAACACCAAATTATTAATTTCGGCCAAATTAGAAAAAAACTGCCTTAAAATTAAATTTTTTTTACAGTAACCACTAGATTATATAAAGTGAACCATCTTTAAAATTTTACTAAGCTTCTAAATACAGTCAACCACTTTTCTATAGACTAACCAAAAAAGAATTTTTTTACAGTTCCAACTAAGTTATAAAAAAAAATAGATCACCCTAAAAATTAATGTACCTCAGTTCACATCCAAAAATAATTTCAGAATTCACTGGAATGAAATGTCGAGTTTGCGGTGACTCGCGAGCGGGGAGGCATTATGGGACCATTGCTTGCAACGGATGTAAAGGATTCTTCAGGAGAAGGTTAGTTTTTTGGGATAGTCGTGCCGGAATCGTGAAAGGTAACGTGCCAAACTACTGGTTTTTATGAACCCGATATTAATTATGAATCTCGCCAAGCTCTACAAAATATCCCATTTTTGAAACCGGTTTTTTTTTTAGTTTTGAAAGAATTTCCTCACTTTAGTTATCGTAACTCCGGTAAAACTGAACCAAACTATTTGGGTCATACTTCATCGTGTAGAGCTCATCAAGTGCTTTAATTTCGTTTTTTGATCGTCAAAAAACATTAATTTTCAAGAGAGTTATGGCCCAGCACGATTTCGGCATCTTTGAAAAAAAATTCCGGTTTCACTAGCTTTTTTTCAAGAATGTATCAAAGCAATATCTAATAAACCGAAATTTCAGTATCTGGGAGCAACGAGATTACGTATGCCGATTTGGTGGAAAATGTCTGATCGTTCAAGAATACCGTAATCGATGTAGGGCATGCCGTCTTCGGAAATGTTTCACAGTCGGAATGGATGCGAGAGCAGTGCAATCAGAAAGGGATAAACATAAAAAGAATCCAAAGGATAATGAAGGAAGTGCTTCGCCACAGTATCCCACGGCAGTTACGGTTAGTATGGGTTACTGTATCAGGGTTAGTGTATAAGAGATTTAGGAATTCTTGGTTCTCATTTTACTGTTAATTTTAAAAAATTTTCAGCCAATATCCATTCCATCTACATCAACAACTCAAACTCCAACAACCTCTGTGACGTCATTCAATTATCAAAATATCCCTGGAGTCGTTAACCGAACATTCTCGGAAAATCTAATAATGCGAGACCAGACAGTCGATATCCCCCAATCATCTTCTCAATCTCATGTCCCATTAGTCAGATATTTAATCGATTTGGAGAGAGCAACTGATAATTTAATCGATGAAAATTGTGATTTTATGAGTATGGAATTCGACCAATTATGTCGAGTTGATGTGACGATTGAAGCTGCGTTTCGGCAGCCTGGAGTGGTGGCAAAGAGGACGCCGGTAAGAGTATATTGGGTATAACTCGGTAGCCGTTAAAGATATCGAAAAATTGTTAACTAGTGAAATATTGGTCGTGATAAGGGCTACATTTTGTTAGTTTACAACTTTTTGATTACTCTTATGGGAACCGAGATATAACGGTTTTAAACATGCATAGAAAAAACCAGAAGTATCTAATTTTCAAACTTTCATATCTCGATGGTGGTTAAAGCTATCCAAAAGATGTCAACTGATAAAATATTGCTCTTGATAAGGGCTATATTTTGTTAGTTGACGACTTTTGGATAGCTCTTAAAAGAACCAAGATACGCGCCTTTAAACCGAACTAAGAGAGACGCAGACACTCCGACGCTCTAGCCCTTTTTTTTTCTCTGCGTCTCTCTAACAACGCTCATATCTCGGTTCCCAAAAGAGCTATCAAAAAATTGTTAACTAATGAATTGTAGCTTACAATAAGGGCTACATTCTGTTAGTTGACAACTTTTTTCTAGCTCTATTCCGAACTGAGTTACAGCGCTCCAAAGAAAGTAAGGTAGAATCGAACCAATCAGTTATCAACTATAATACTTCACTTTTGAAACACAAATTTTTTCAGCCCCGATGGCTAGCCCTAGAACGTCTAACCACCCTGGAAGACGTGCACATTGCCTGGTGTCGATCGTTCGTTTTATGTCTAGACTACGCAAAAATCATGAAGGATTATCAAGAGCTCTCACACACGGACCAGTATACATTGCTTAGAAATCGAGTTGTTTCAGTGAATTGGTTATGTCATACTTATAAAGTGAGTTTCACTCTTATGCTTATTCTGAAACATTTTTTTAGACTTTTAAAGCAGGATGTGACGGTGTCGCATTGGTAAACGGAAGTTGGTATCCGAGGGATAAGGAATTACAAAAACAATTGGATCCGGGATGCAATCATTATTTCCGGATACTCAGTGAACATTTAATGGAAGATTTGGTGATTCCAATGAGGGATATGGATATGGATGAGGGAGAATTTGTGATTTTGAAAGCCTTGATTTTGTTTAGAGCTCGTAAGTTTTTTTTACTGTTTTTCAAGTTTTTTAAATAAAGACTGGTCAGTAAATTTGTCATTCCCCCCTTTCAACAATATGGTTCTGAAACATGATATTTTTTAGATCGTCGTCTATCCGAAGAAGGTCGCGCTCATGTAAAACGAGTTCGTGATAAGTACATTGAAGCTCTTTATCAACACGTTCAACATCAACATCGACACTTTTCATCGGTTCAAACTTCCATGAGAATCAGTAAGATTCTCTTGTTGCTACCTAGTATTGAGGTTAGTTTTTCTTATCAAAAAAATTGAAATTTAACAAAAAACAAATAAATTCCAGCACCTATCCCAACAAGAAGATGACAATGTGCAATTCCTTGCGTTATTTAATCTAGCCAATTTGAATGGGTTACCGTATGAATTGCATTCTTCGATTAAGCAACATATTCCGAGCGGTGATGATGATGATGATACACAGGTATGGAGTAGAACGAATATTGGAGTTCAAAAAGAAATTACTGTAAATATGGAATGTGAAACATTAAATTAGGTTGTGCTGATACAAAAAAATGTTTCAGTAAAATTTTAAATTTACTCACGCCTGCTACGATTGTTGGATTAAGACCTCTCAGTATGGATCATCTGAATACTGTATCTACCGTAATCCTCTACAGAAAAATCTAAATTTTTGAATCTCACAAAACGTTTGAGCATTTTACCGGCTACAGTAGCTACCCTACAGTAACCTAAACAAACAAGCGAAAAAAAATTCGAAAAATTTCATATTTCATATTTTTTCAGGTAAATGAAGTGACCTCAAACAACGACGGTCCACGAAGCAGTGAAAGTAGTCACACCCCACAATCCGTCTCAACTTCTCAATATCCACCAGATTTCTCTTCTAAAATGCACTAGGATTTTTTAAAAATAATTTTTTTCGTTTTCATAAAATGCATAATATTTGTTGTATATAATTTATTTAGTTTTGCTTCATTTTATTTGAATTCAAATTGTGATACAACAGTATTCAGGGAACAAAATTCATCGATTCGATTGTCTCATTTCTCGTCTTTTCTTCGCCAAAATTCCAGTTTTTCTTCTCATTGCTGTGATTATTTTTTATTATGAATTTTCAATGAACTTTTTAATTTTTCAAAAAATTTTCGAAATGGGGGAAGATTGGAAATTGATTAGATTAAAAGAAAACACGATAAACGGGCTGGAAGAGCGAATTTTTGAAAAATGTGCATTTTGAAACAGATTTTTTTAATTCATTGCTTCCATTAAATTCTTTTTTATTAATAAAATATTTATGTATCAAGCATCGGCTATTGCTAAGCTGTTTTTAATCTACACGATAGATAACTGAAAAGATACTTTTATAAAAATACCAGCCAGATTTCCTGCCTCTGGGAGGCCTACGGAATGTGCCTACCACGTTGGGTTTGCATGTTTGGTATACACAGGTAAAACGGTACACACGAAACACAGATGAGTGACACCTCCCGGACACATAACGGGAGAACAACGCGCTCATGAGTGAGCGTTCGGCGCGAGGGGATCCCACTCATGAGTCGTTCGTATTCGTTTCATATGTTCGCGTCGGCTCTATCCGGTTTATACGGTCCCATAGGAATTATGCGGTCCAAAAATAATTATACGGTCCCGTAGGAATTATACGGTCCCTCAAGAGTTATACGGTCCCAACACCATTAGTACCAAAACTTGAAAAATTTTCAAATGTAAAAAAAATAGTTCGGCATGGACTAAAACTATTTCTAGTTAACTGTATAGTATTCTGGCTGTAAGTAACACCTGAACTTATAATATACAGCAATTTGAAAGCAATAAAATTACTAAATCAGCAGCCTTAGCCTGAATTCGAATGGAAACATTTCATATAGTTAGTTGATAATCTGCCGCGGGACTCCCAAAACATATGTAATTGATTTGAAAATAGGAAATGGCATGTTCTCCATTGCTTACCTTACTACTAATCAAACCGCCTAAGCATATAAAATGTACCAAGTCTACCTGTATTTAGGCTTAGGTTGTACAATTCAGAATTTAGGTATGAAGTACCAAAGTTTCGTAACGTTATTTAGTTAAATATATGGCACATTTTAGTTCTCTACAGCTTTTAGTGAGTTCGCACGGGTGAAAAACTTTTTCAGCTAGTACTGAATAAAAAGAGTCTATTTAGACATTTTTTTCCTAAATTGCAATTTTTTAAAATTTTGAACACATAACAGTACTAATGGCTTAGGGACCGTATAATTATTTTTGGACCTTATAATTCCTATGGGTCCGTATAAATATTTATGGTCCGTATAATTCCTATGGGACCGTATAAATATCGATGGACCGTATAAACCGGATAGAGCCTTCGCGTCTCACGCTATTCCTTTATAAGGCCTACAGTTAAAGACTACTACTCGAAACACACCGAAGTGTATTTCTGTACATGATAATGTTGTAATGTGTTCACTGTACTTTCCATCGTCACAAATACGTTCCTTTTCAGTTTTTGCTCATTTTTTCTCTATTTTTCCAAATTTTCTTTCAAAGAAATTAACACTTCATTCAAAAACAATCTGCAAGTCAGAGTATGCAAATTCAGTTTTTGAAAAGTTATACGAATTTTGGTATTTTCCGTTTCGAAAATGCAATCGCTCACCTCATAAATCCACCTGAAATGTTATTTTTATTCTTTGAAACGGAAAATATCAACAATTCGTATTTTTTTCAAAAAGGAATTCACAGATTTCTAACTCTGACAATTCGAAAAAAATGTTGAACAAAAAATTGTTGAAGAAGTGGAAAAAATTAGAAAAAGCTGAAAAACTGAGAAAAAATGAGTAAAAACAACTAATTTGTGAGAAATAGTGACATTTTCGTTTTGTCATTGAGATAATGAAAAATCAATAGATTGCTCGATTGAAGTGCCGGTTATGTGCTACTCATGAGTTTTTGGTATTTCCCCGTTTGGACGACCATTTCCTCTCTGTGGGTCGTCCCAGCCGGAGACATGAGATGTGTCCGGGGAATGCCACTAACGTTTGAGCGTCTCCTGGTGTGTGACACGACTGTTTTTAAGATTTCAGCGTGTCATGATGAGTTTCTGGTACTCTTTTCGTGTGTCCCGTTTTACCTGTGTAGTGGATAGTGTCCTTGTTCGCCGCATGAGAGGTCCCAGGTTCCACCCCACGGGCGGCTTTTTTCTTGCTTTTACTGAAAGTGACTCAATAATATCTGCATATAACGTCAAGTTAATTGAAACAATCAATTTTTAGCTTTTTTGGGAACAGTAAATTTAAATGACGTGAATCAAAATTTTAACTGTACATATTGTTCCAAACACATAACAAATTCCACAAAATGAAATGAAAGTGTTTATTCAAATAGAAGAACCTCGTTATTTCCCAAAACTTTTCTCAACTCCAGCCTGCTTCTTTGCCATCATCTCAGCAATCTTTTTCTTTTGTGCCGGACTCATATTGGATGAGCTCATATGCTCATTGACCTTATCCTGAAGTTCCATCATCGATTCGATTTCAGCTTCACTGTATGGTGCCGAATGGACTGGAGAGATGAAGACGACGGCCAGGATGGCGAGAATAAGAATGTGGAAGACGTTGAATTGCATTTTCGATTTCTCGATGATTGGAATGAGTAATTGGAAGGGGTTTTATAGGTGGGGAATCTCATAAAAGAGACTATTAAGGGTAAGAAATTCTCATGAATTATTATTTGGAAATTCTTAGAAATTGAATGAAATCAATTTTTTGCAGAAATACGGTAAACCTCTATTAGAATGGCACCTCGAAATGTGAAATGAGTATGTCTCACTATTTTAAAATTTCTCTTCTAATAGTATTGCATGAAATTCAAATAGAGGTTCTCAAAAATATCACAAGAATCATCTTTGAAATGAAATAGTTTATTATTAAAAAACAAGTCTAAAGCAGGCGGCTCCGCCGCCCCTTTAGACTTGGCCTCCGGCTTTCTCCTGAACTAAGTCACAAAAAAAATAATAGTCAAGTATTCGAAATTTCGATTCATTATAAAACAACAACTTTATTAGAGTCCAATTAAAAAATACAATATCTAAGATACTTCTTAATAAACGACATTGAGAAGAGCTGGTTGAGTCGACTTCACAAAAAGTCCTTCCGTAAACCACAGGCCAATCCTCGAAAACGACTGTCCTTGTGACTTGTTTATGGACATTGCAAATGCCAAACGAACCGGGAACTGGGTTCGCCAGAGCTTGGAAGCCAAATTGTTGTCGTCGTAACCAGTGTGCGTTGTCGACAAAATTTCGGAAGATTTGCCGGCAAATTTGCCGGCAAATTTGTCGACAAATTTGTCGACAAAATCCGGCAAATTTTTGTCGACAAATTTTCCGACAAATTTCCGACAAAATCTCCTTCGACAAATTTGTCGACAAATTTGCTGACAAATTTGTCGGAAATTTGTCGACAAATTTGTCGGCAAAAATCTGTCAACAAATTTGTTGAAAGAGAATTTGTCGGAAATTTGTCGACAAAAACATTATTACGATGCTCCGAAATTACGCGCCCGCATTTCAAGTGACAACGATGCTCCGAAATTACGCAACGCGCGTTGTTTAATTTTTGTCGATGAATTCTCACGACAAAAAATTTGTCGGAAATTTGTCGACAAATTTGTCGACAAATTTGCCGAAGTTATCGACAAATTTGTCGAAAGAGGCATTTGTCGACAAATTTTTTGTCGACAACGCACACTGGTCGTAACATGCGATTCTTGGTATTAACACTGTTTCTTCTTTATGACTTCCAATCGAGAACTTGCGCTTCAATGTTCTTCTTCCCATTTCCAGGATAGTAAGCCTTGTTCCATTGCATAGTCCTGAGGTGACATCTAAGTTTCGGAAAAGCATGACAACGGATCCTATTTTTAACTTCAACTTGTGTGGAGGGAGAGAAGATGTCAGGATCGAATGAAGAAATTCTGGAGTGATCACTTTCGTGTTGCGATCATCCATACATTATTTCATCTAGTGAGTAGAATATCTGAAATTCGGATTACTGTAATTTACTTCTCATCGCCATCCATTCGGTTTTGAACTTGCACGAATTCCTGATTCCGGCGAGCATCACCTGTTGAGCTTTTCGTGCATCCAAAAGCACTCTTCTCTCTGCTCTTCATTTCAGTCGAGCTTCTTTTTCTTGTTCTGCCATTTTCTGAAAATTAGAGTTCCATCTTTCAACATCTTTGCTCCATCCAAAAATGGTTTGTTCGCCTGACTCATTTTCTCTCATTTCACGGATACGATATGCTTCTTTCTTTCTTTTGAGAAGCTTTTCTTCTGTCATATCTTCTTCCCCTTGACGTCTTCGCAATGCTTCCACCAATCGACGTCTGTCTCTGTTTACTTTTTTGCCTTTTTCTTCCTCGGTCCTTAGCTCTCCGAGCTTCCGCCTTCTCGAACTCGTCCATAAGATGATTCTGGTTCGTTTTGGAGATTCTTGGAAGAAGTAGAGCATCCTCACATGGTTCACTTTCTTTTTAAAAATATGGATTAAGAAGTTCAGAAGTTGATCGTCTTACAGTAACTTACTCACTTTTTATCCTCCATTTCCATTAATTTCCAAAAAATTATAATAAAACGAAAAAAAAGCGGTCTTAGTCAAAAAATCTTAAGTCATACTTGGAACGGCCTGGGCGGGCCGGGCTGGGCCGGGCAGATTGTCCAATTTTCGCCTGCCCGGCCCGCGGGCAGCCCGGACAGCCCGAATCTGCCCGGAAGAAGCAGGTTAAAGACAAAACTACAAAATGTTGAACTTTGGATGGGGTATTTAGACATTAAAAGCAATCAGTTTGGCTCGGGTGTATTGGAAATGTGTTTGTCAGAACTTCTTCTTTTGTCCAAACCAATTCACTGGCGGAAATTCTAATTCTGATATATCAAAATTTGATAATGAGAAGCGACCGGGTTGACCGGGCCGGGCTGGGCAGGAGGAATTTTTCATCTGCCCGGCCCGGCCCGTGAGCCGGGCGCAGTCCGGGCAGCACGCGGGCCGGCCCGAAATTTTCCAAGTTCGGTTTAAGTTAATTTTTTAAAATGTGCTTTTTTTTTGTCAATTTTTGAATAGACTTATGATCTAAAAAATGAAAATTTCTATCTTGATGTACGGGAAACGTGGGAAAAAATTATGACGCTTCCAATTCACGTGTATTTCATCTCCTTTACCAACAACACCAAACTGTTTCCCGTGGCCTCCTCGGTTGCGTGTCTGTGTGCCACACAAACGACGGTGGTTCGAGTTTTGCTTGTGGCAAAATCAATTGGAATTTCTTTCTCTTTCTCCCAGATTTGCGGAATTACAAACAAACGTGCAGAGTCCACTTGCGTTTTATATATAAGAATGATATGAAACTGAAAAGATTTGGTTAGATTGGTAACAGATTTTTTGAGGCCAAACTGATTGCTTTTAATGTCTAAATACCCCATCCAAAGTTCAACATTTTGTAGTTTTGTCTTTAACCTGCTTCTTCCGGGCAGATTCGGGCTGTCCGGGCTGCCCGCGGGCCGGGCAGGCGAAAATTGGACAATCTGCCCGGCCCAGCCCGGCCCGCCCAGGCCGTTCCAAGTATGACTTAAGATTTTTTGACTAAGACCGCTTTTTTTTCGTTTTATTATAATTTTTTGGAAATTAATGGAAATGGAGGATAAAAAGTGAGTAAGTTACTGTAAGACGATCAACTTCTGAACTTCTTAATCCATATTTTTAAAAAGAAAGTGAACCATGTGAGGATGCTCTACTTCTTCCAAGAATCTCCAAAACGAACCAGAATCATCTTATGGACGAGTTCGAGAAGGCGGAAGCTCGGAGAGCTAAGGACCGAGGAAGAAAAAGGCAAAAAAGTAAACAGAGACAGACGTCGATTGGTGGAAGCATTGCGAAGACGTCAAGGGGAAGAAGATATGACAGAAGAAAAGCTTCTCAAAAGAAAGAAAGAAGCATATCGTATCCGTGAAATGAGAGAAAATGAGTCAGGCGAACAAACCATTTTTGGATGGAGCAAAGATGTTGAAAGATGGAACTCTAATTTTCAGAAAATGGCAGAACAAGAAAAAGAAGCTCGACTGAAATGAAGAGCAGAGAGAAGAGTGCTTTTGGATGCACGAAAAGCTCAACAGGTGATGCTCGCCGGAATCAGGAATTCGTGCAAGTTCAAAACCGAATGGATGGCGATGAGAAGTAAATTACAGTAATCCGAATTTCAGATATTCTACTCACTAGATGAAATAATGTATGGATGATCGCAACACGAAAGTGATCACTCCAGAATTTCTTCATTCGATCCTGACATCTTCTCTCCCTCCACACAAGTTGAAGTTAAAAATAGGATCCGTTGTCATGCTTTTCCGAAACTTAGATGTCACCTCAGGACTATGCAATGGAACAAGGCTTACTATCCTGGAAATGGGAAGAAGAACATTGAAGCGCAAGTTCTCGATTGGAAGTCATAAAGAAGAAACAGTGTTAATACCAAGAATCGCATGTTACGACCAGTGTGCGTTGTCGACAAAAAATTTGTCGACAAATGCCTCTTTCGACAAATTTGTCGATAACTTCGGCAAATTTGTCGACAAATTTGTCGACAAATTTCCGACAAATTTTTTGTCGTGAGAATTCATCGACAAAAATTAAACAACGCGCGTTGCGTAATTTCGGAGCATCGTTGTCACTTGAAATGCGGGCGCGTAATTTCGGAGCATCGTAATAATGTTTTTGTCGACAAATTTCCGACAAATTCTCTTTCAACAAATTTGTTGACAGATTTTTGCCGACAAATTTGTCGACAAATTTCCGACAAATTTGTCGGCAAATTTGTCGACAAATTTGTCGAAGGAGATTTTGTCGGAAATTTGTCGGAAAATTTGTCGACAAAAATTTGCCGGATTTTGTCGACAAATTTGTCGACAAATTTGCCGGCAAATTTGCCGGCAAATCTTCCGAAATTTTGTCGACAACGCACACTGGTTACGACGACAACAATTTGGCTTCCAAGCTCTGGCGAACCCAGTTCCCGGTTCGTTTGGCATTTGCAATGTCCATAAACAAGTCACAAGGACAGTCGTTTTCGAGGATTGGCCTGTGGTTTACGGAAGGACTTTTTGTGAAGTCGACTCAACCAGCTCTTCTCAATGTCGTTTATTAAGAAGTATCTTAGATATTGTATTTTTTAATTGGACTCTAATAAAGTTGTTGTTTTATAATGAATCGAAATTTCGAATACTTGACTATTATTTTTTTTGTGACTTAGTTCAGGAGAAAGCCGGAGGCCAAGTCTAAAGGGGCGGCGGAGCCGCCTGCTTTAGACTTGTAATGAATAAAAAATTATTATTTGAGTTTTGAAATAGAACTCATCTTCCACATGAAACAATAAATTACTGCTTATCTATGATCATGATTTATAGGAGGAATTCTAAAATAAATCAAATATAATCAACTTTCATTCAAATCTGTTTTTTTTTGAAACTGTATTTTTTTTGAAAATTTTTTAAAAATTCGGTTTCAAATCCAACATTTACTGGTTTGCGGTATTACAGTCTTAATTTGACAAATATTATTAAAATATTTAATTGCACCCTATCATTGTCACTTGGTCATATAGGCTTTCAAACTGCTTTTCCAAACTGCTTTTCTACCACACCACCACCATTATAAGCCTTTATCTTGTCTTCCCCTTTTTCCTCCGCTGCTCCTCTCCCTGGCTATATTGCCAGACCCTAAAGTACTGAAAATGGCCACTTCGCCTTCAAAAATCAGAAATATGAGAAGATTTTGAAAGAGTATTTATCAGTTTTTTGACCATCTCTATCAACCTGTCATTCAGATTTTGGTGGTTACCGTAAAACCTATATTAGAATTGCCCCTCTAATAGTACAGGGTTGGGCATAAATATGGAGCCGCGTTTAGAGACATAAAAAAAACTTGAAAAGTCAAGATTTTTTCCTGTAATTCTGACAAAATGAACTTCAAACAACTACGAAAAAACTGCCATTAATAGATTTTGAATTAGTCACTCTCAATTTCCATGACGCTTTTCAGAACTCTCGAGTTTGAGGTGGTGTTGGCACGCACATATTGAAACTTCATGAACATGGTAAATTTTTCTCGACTAAACTTTCCAAAACCAGTGAAAACTAGATTATTGTCACCGTAGTGACCGAAACTTGCTGTCAACTAGAAAAAAGCTTGATAAAAAAATTTCATCCGGTCTCAGAAATCCTATATGGGGAATTTGTGACAATTTGGGAATATAGCTAATTTTCTCATTATTGAGAAGAAATAAAACCGCCAACAAGTAATTTTTAATAAAGGATGGTACTTTGAGTGCAGTCCGACTGAAAAATCGAAGATTCAAAAAACCAAGCAGGCGTCGCTCTCGGTATCATAGAAAAATCCACCGAAACGCAAAAAAAAATTTTTTACTAGGGATCGTGACTTGTTTGAATGACTTAGTCCTAGGCTTATTTTCTATTCGATAAATCGGAAACTTTGATGGTTTTCAACCCATTATGGGTCCACAAGTCTAAAGCAGGCGGCTCCGCCGCCCCTTTAGACTTGGCCTCCGGCTTTCTCCTGAACTAAGTCACAAAAAAAATAATAGTCAAGTATTCGAAATTTCGATTCATTATAAAACAACAACTTTATTAGAGTCCAATTAAAAAATACAATATCTAAGATACTTCTTAATAAACGACATTGAGAAGAGCTGGTTGAGTCGACTTCACAAAAAGTCCTTCCGTAAACCACAGGCCAATCCTCGAAAACGACTGTCCTTGTGACTTGTTTATGGACATTGCAAATGCCAAACGAACCGGGAACTGGGTTCGCCAGAGCTTGGAAGCCAAATTTTTGTCGTCGTAACATGCGATTCTTGGTATTAACACTGTTTCTTCTTTATGACTTCCAATCGAGAACTTGCGCTTCAATGTTCTTCTTCCCATTTCCAGGATAGTAAGCCTTGTTCCATTGCATAGTCCTGAGGTGACATCTAAGTTTCGGAAAAGCATGACAACGGATCCTATTTTTAACTTCAACTTGTGTGGAGGGAGAGAAGATGTCAGGATCGAATGAAGAAATTCTGGAGTGATCACTTTCGTGTTGCGATCATCCATACATTATTTCATCTAGTGAGTAGAATATCTGAAATTCGGATTACTGTAATTTACTTCTCATCGCCATCCATTCGGTTTTGAACTTGCACGAATTCCTGATTCCGGCGAGCATCACCTGTTGAGCTTTTCGTGCATCCAAAAGCACTCTTCTCTCTGCTCTTCATTTCAGTCGAGCTTCTTTTTCTTGTTCTGCCATTTTCTGAAAATTAGAGTTCCATCTTTCAACATCTTTGCTCCATCCAAAAATGGTTTGTTCGCCTGACTCATTTTCTCTCATTTCACGGATACGATATGCTTCTTTCTTTCTTTTGAGAAGCTTTTCTTCTGTCATATCTTCTTCCCCTTGACGTCTTCGCAATGCTTCCACCAATCGACGTCTGTCTCTGTTTACTTTTTTGCCTTTTTCTTCCTCGGTCCTTAGCTCTCCGAGCTTCCGCCTTCTCGAACTCGTCCATAAGATGATTCTGGTTCGTTTTGGAGATTCTTGGAAGAAGTAGAGCATCCTCACATGGTTCACTTTCTTTTTAAAAATATGGATTAAGAAGTTCAGAAGTTGATCGTCTTACAGTAACTTACTCACTTTTTATCCTCCATTTCCATTAATTTCCAAAAAATTATAATAAAACGAAAAAAAAGCGGTCTTAGTCAAAAAATCTTAAGTCATACTTGGAACGGCCTGGGCGGGCCGGGCTGGGCCGGGCAGATTGTCCAATTTTCGCCTGCCCGGCCCGCGGGCAGCCCGGACAGCCCGAATCTGCCCGGAAGAAGCAGGTTAAAGACAAAACTACAAAATGTTGAACTTTGGATGGGGTATTTAGACATTAAAAGCAATCAGTTTGGCTCGGGTGTATTGGAAATGTGTTTGTCAGAACTTCTTCTTTTGTCCAAACCAATTCACTGGCGGAAATTCTAATTCTGATATATCAAAATTTGATAATGAGAAGCGACCGGGTTGACCGGGCCGGGCTGGGCAGGAGGAATTTTTCATCTGCCCGGCCCGGCCCGTGAGCCGGGCGCAGTCCGGGCAGCACGCGGGCCGGCCCGAAATTTTCCAAGTTCGGTTTAAGTTAATTTTTTAAAATGTGCTTTTTTTTGTCAATTTTTGAATAGACTTATGATCTAAAAAATGAAAATTTCTATCTTGATGTACGGGAAACGTGGGAAAAAATTATGACGCTTCCAATTCACGTGTATTTCATCTCCTTTACCAACAACACCAAACTGTTTCCCGTGGCCTCCTCGGTTGCGTGTCTGTGTGCCACACAAACGACGGTGGTTCGAGTTTTGCTTGTGGCAAAATCAATTGGAATTTCTTTCTCTTTCTCCCAGATTTGCGGAATTACAAACAAACGTGCAGAGTCCACTTGCGTTTTATATATAAGAATGATAACATGCTGTTAAATATTGGATTTCTAGAGATCCCCATTCGAGAAACAGGGGATGATATTGAGTTGAACTACCTGCGTGCCACCATCACCTCAAACTCGAGAGTTCTGAAAAGCGTCATGGAAATTGAGAGTGACTAATTCAAAATCTGTTAAAGGCAGTTTTTTCGTAGTTGTTTGAAGTTCATTTTGTCAGAATTACAGGAAAAAATCTTGACTTTTCAAGTTTTTTTATGTCTATAAATGCGGCTCCATATTTATGCCCAACCCTGTATTGCACCCAAAAAGAGACTTTGAAAAATAGTATTGCATGCAATTCTAATAGAGGTTTTCTCGGTATATTGATTTAGTAATACAGAACGATTATCGAAAAAAGTATTGAAATGAGTCAAAAAAATATAAATTTGAAACAGGGAACATTTTGTTAGGGGGTACTGTAGGTCCAAGGAAATGATTTCCTAGTCCTTATTCTACCACACCACCACCATTATAAGCCTTTCTCTTGTCTTCCCCTTCTTCCTCCGCTGCTCCTCTCCCTGGCTAATTTGCCAGACCCTAAAGCACTGAAAATAGCGACTTCGACTTTAAAAATCAGAAATATGAGAAGGTTTTGAAAGCGTATTTATAAGTTTTTTTTCCTTCTCTACCGAACTGTGATTACAGATTTTGGTGATTAGTTGATTAGTTTACCGGGTTCCATCTTAAGAGTCACAACTGAAAAACATTTTTTTAAAAGAATAACTGAAACAGAAAACTAAGAAACTCTTGTCTTGTAGATCAGCTAAACCCATAATTTCCAAAAAATTTAAAAATAAAATGAAACCGAAAAATAATTTATATGCATCTCTTAATTCTACGATATTATCAGGCACAAATATATATTTTTGACAAATTAAGAAAAAAAATAAATTATTAAATTATTTTTCGATTTTGTATATCTCAGTTCCCTTTAGAGCTACCAAAAAGTGATCAACTAATGAAATATTGCTCATAATAAGGGCTACATTTTCATAGTTGACAACTTTTTTCTACCTCTTCTAGGAATCGAGATATATCAATTTTCGTGATTAGATAATCCAAAAATTGGAAATTGCTTCTTTAAAAATCCTGGTTCCCTGATGAATTTGCTCGGAGATTGTTTGAGTTTGTTGGTAAGCCAATGCATCAACTGAAACAGTAATCAAAAATATTTTTTCCTCTTTTATAAGAGCATACCTCTATTTAAATCAGTCAACAGACTATTTCTGTTAATCTCTGCGAAATGATGGCGATATTCATGGGGGATGGATTCAGTGAGGCATTTATAAAGGAGGATTGAGAGAACTGGTTCATCTAAATTAGCAGATTGAAATGTTCGAGAAACCATTTGAACTTGATAGCTGAACGCGTTCAGGATGCTTCTGGAAGGATTATTTTAGCTTAGGTTGAAGTGGCTAGGCTTACCTGTACGGCTCAATACCACTATTAACATTGCACTCGAGGAACTCGATGAATGGAACTTCACTTAATTCCACGTGGAGCTGAAAATATAGATGTTTCAAGTTTTTTATTAACCTAGTTACCATATTCGGAAGGAAAAATCGATCCAATTGAACTCCTCCCTTTGATCCAGTTAGGAAACATGCCTCCAAAACAAATATCAGAAGAAAGACGTTGTGAAGTGGGTCCTCCTAAAAAATATTACAGTTTTATATTTATAATTTTTTGGAATTAAAAAAAAATTTTGATTATACACAATTAAAATAACCGAAATTCCAAAATGAAAACCTACCATAATATGAGCCATTTTATTATCGGATTGCCGTCCGTGAGCATTCATGATCTCAGTAATTTGAACGAAAAATGGGCATCCTGCTGAGACTCGACGAAGCATTTCGAATTCTTGATGAAGGGAAATCATCAAGTTGGTACGAGTTGTTGCACGGGAGATCTGGAAAAATAAATTTCGGTTTCTTATAAGTGATATATAATTTGAATGTGGTAATTTTTTAATTTTTCTACGGGCTGTCGGAGAATTTTTTTTTATTATCCAATTTCGGATCGCCGTGCCGAAGTGTGCCACATCATGTATGAATCATTCCTCACCTTCCCCGATATCCTAAATCGTGCCAAAGTGTGCCATATCCAATTTTTTTCAAGATTATCAAAAAAATCTGCTTTTCTCATAACCCCTCTCTGTTACAGTAATCCACATTAACCCCCCGGCCCTTTTTCTTATCCTTGAAAATCCCCCTAAAATCCCTTGAATCAGAGCTAAACCCTTTCTTCAATATTGTTTATCTTTTTCTTATCCAAAATGAAATCCAGGTCAATATTACCCCCGAGATAATCCCTGATTCTTTTTTTTTTTTTTTGAAAATCAGTTTGAAATTGAAAGATCCACCAACCGAATCGAAAGAATTCCTCTCAGCGGCAATATTCCGACGGAAAACAATGATTTGTTCGATGAGAATAATAGAGCTTTGATTCATATTACGGTAGAGTGAGGTTAAGGTTTGAGATGATGGAACTCGTTTTGCTTTCACGTCTGAAATAGTTAAGAAGAATAAGCTGGTTAAGCTAGTCCCTAAAAGTTATGATGGCGTAACAGTAATTAAAATTTGCTGTTTCGGAAATTTAATTTTTTCTTGTCACGATTTTTCTGACTTAATTTTTTTTTTCCCACAATAATGTCGAGTCTGCAACTCCAAAGCATGATATCTGCCAGAGTTATGCGTAATTCCAGATTCCAACTTCCGAAAAATGCCTTCCGCACAACTCTGATAAGCTTAAGAGATATCAAAAAGTTGTTAACTAGCAAGAGGTTGAAACTGGTCAAGCTGTTTCTCATTATAGAAAATATGACAGTGTTTTCTACAAAAGTAATTAAAATTTGCAGTTTCGGAAAATTTATTTTAAATCTATTTCCGAAAGTTTTTGCTACAGGTAACTTTTTCATGTCTTGATTCCCTGTCTTAAATTTTTAATTTCCTTAAATACTGTCAAAATGTACCTCTACTTCAAAGCGTCATAACTTTGTTGGTTCAAAAGATATCGAAAAGTTGTCAACTAACAAAATATAGCCTATAACAAGGGCTATATTTTGTTAGTTGACAACTTTTTGATAGCTCGTATGGGTATAAGTGATTTTAGATATAAATGATTTTAGAGAGACGCAAAGAAAAGGGTCTTTCTGTCTTCGGGAGTTGTTGGTTTGAACGCGCATATCTTGCTTGTCTTAAACGCTATCAAAAAGTTGTCAATGAACACAATTTAGCCCTTGTAATAAGCAATATTTCATTAATTGACATCTTTTTGATATCTCTCTTCCCAATCAAGTTATGACAATCCCAAATACATCTACAGGGTGGCCGACAATCATAGGACGTTTCTACTATCTTATTACTTTTCGAAGAAAAATTATTTGACCGGGTTAGCTTCATAAAATCGTAGAAAATACTCATAAATTTTAGTTTCACAAGAGAATTTCGAGTCTTGAACCTTTCCGTTTGACCCAGGACTCCAGGAAGCAGGAAAAAAGTTCACTCTGCGGCGGCCATTAAGAGCGACGATATCAGCTCATATCTTTTGAAATACAAATTTAGAATTGAACACATAGCTGATGGAGCTTCTTTTGGTCTTGCTCTACAAAAGTTCTGTTGATCTCAAGATGATCTGATGAAAATTTGAAGGGCTGGAATGCTCAGATCCCATGTCAAATCTTCGAGCTAAATGAAGCCTGATTGTCGTTTTCGTCAGTTCACAGCCATTGGACAGAACCAAATTGTTCCGAAGTTAAAAAAATAACTAGATGTGTTCCAAATAATGTTTGGTACCAATGAATTCGTTTGAACTGATGTTTAGTAGACTTCCTTGTTGATAATCAACTTTTACATAGAGAATTCATCAACTGTTCATTACACTGTTTCAAGGCATGAAATTCTTTAGGAAAGTCCTTACCCAGAGTTGAAAACCGTCTGAGTACGTATTTCAAACCTTTTTCAAAAGTTTTTACAAAGTTTCATTCTTTCAATTAGGGCGTGTGATGAAATAACCATCGTCAAGCCAGAAAACGTCTTACACTCGCCGCACTGGCTTGTGTTTCACAAATTTCTGAGATTTTTCGAATTGATCAAGTACAAATGACCCGGGATTTCACTTTTAACAAAACATCTTGTAATTTTAAACTGTTCAAATAATATTTGCAGCAGACTCAACACAAAATTTCAAAATTCTTGGGCCGAATGCTCATTTTTGAGTAATTTGGTACTTTCTGATTCTGGGAGATCCAATGATTCTTACAATGAATGAGAGTCAAATATTTAATTTTTGAAGCTTCTTTGGTGATTAGTAAACACGATAAAATTATTTCTGATAGTTGGGAATGAACCAAAATGTCTTTCCGAAGCACCCTTTTCTTGTAAACCCTCCGCGGAAAGAAGCCAATCTCCTAGATGTGTGGGGTGGGTCCCGTAGCTTGGAACCAAAAACGAAATTATTCCAAGTGATACTGTTTTTTACTTATACATGCCTCCAACTATTAAACACACTCAATACATTTGGAAAATATCTTTTGGCAAAGTGCCAGGATGCTCACAAAAAAACGTCCTATGATTGTCGGCCACCCTGTATATTTATCTCACCTTGCGGCATCATCCCACTATTAACACACTTGAGAAACCGACAAAATCGGCAACTTCCACCCCGTTTTTTCGGATCATGAACAATATTACATTGTCGATTCGAGCACGCATAAACCTTTTGATCGGATACACTTCTCCGAAAAAAAGCGCCACATGCTGCACAGCTTATCGCGCCGAAATGGTAACCTTCGGCTTTATCCGAACAAATTGAGCAGATCATCTCCTGGGGTTGGCCCGTACTGAAACAGAGAAAATATATATGAAGAGGATTTAAAGGGGCGATCAGAGGGTGAGGATTTGAAATGATTATGGAATAATATTCGAAAGTGGGAAAAATAAAAAAGAATTGAAATGAATTCGAAAAAAAAAATTGAAATCGGAAAATTTAGGATTACTGTTTCGAAAACAAAGTATTTAAAAAATTGTATTGAAATCGAAATTATGGAAACTATGTAATTGTATCAATCATAACTCCTCAGAATTACCGTAAGCCTTATTCAAGTGTCGAAACGAGTAACTACAGGAAATAAGGCTCAAAAAAAATTGAAAATGATTTTTCCCAGGATTAATTTATTTCGGGTTTTTTTTGTAATTAAAAGTTTAGATTGTATTACTGTATCTACAGTAACCCATGACTAAAAATGCGACCATAAAAGGATTACTGTTTCTACTGTAACTTTCCAGAAGAATATGCTGAGAACATTCCAACTGTATAATAATAAATTCATCTATTGAAAAAAAAACAAATTGAAACAGAAAAATATTTTCTAGAACCTACCGTAACCTTAATATTTGGTGACGAAAATTCTATAATCATAACCTAAATTCAGCTCAGGACGACTTAGCAACCCAATCTTCATGCTACGTCAGAGAAGATTTCGGTTTCAACATTATTTTGAATTTTTAGATACGGTAGGTTTGAGCTAATTAACTGGATTTTTGTTTCAGTTTTCAAAAACGGTAATGAGTTCAAAAATACTGTACAGTTCCTTTAACATCTAAAAGTAAGGCTAACTTAATAGTACTAACCAGCCCGCTAAATTCAAAAAATGTTTTTCCTGTTTCAATATATTAACTTAATTTCTAATCTAAATGAAAAATTACCAAGGAAAATTAGCTTTCAATATTCCTAATTTCAAAAAAAAAAGACTCACTTTGCCCAGAAGTTCATTTGATTGGCATCCATCATCCAATAATATTGATTGTTATCCCAATTAGCCGAATACAAATTCATGAAACAATGTCAAGTTTCAATAACTCCTTCAAGAATATTCTTCCGAAACACTCTCTCTTCCAAAAAGAATCCGGACTCCACAACTTTTTTTATATACTACATTCTGTAATCTCTTTGGGATAAAAAAGGTTCCAGTCTTGTCTCCCCCTCGGCTTATCCTCGAGATAATCAGATAGTAAGTGGCTTTCAAGATTGAGTGAGACGGGATTTCTTTTCGAAAATACTTTGACACTAGAAATTGGGCGTGGCTTCTGGAAGAATGATACACGGATTTGCACCCCGATGATTTGGTATGAGTCATTTCCTTATTGGTAGTTGTAGAGGACGATTAGAGAAGGAATGTATAAAGAGGATAAAAGGTTTGAAAGGAAGGGGAAAAAGAGGAAGTTGTTTATTTTTGTAACCGGGAAGTTTTTTGAAAGGATTTGAAACGTGTTAGTAAGCATAGTCTAGGTATGACTAATATATATTAGCAGATGTTTCCAGTACATTGTCTAACAGAACCTAGCTAGATGACTAACCTGAAACAGATGAAATTAGGTAGTTAAAAGTGTTAATTACTGTTTCACTGAATCAAGAGCACAGTTTGAATACAACCAACTGTAGAATAAAATTTCTGAAATTTTTAAAAAATTTTTGAAACGGAAATTTTCATTCTTCGCGGTTAGAGCGCATTTCGAAATCTCATGCCGGACTAATAGATCGAATAAATTTTTCCTGATTCAAAAAACTTTTATCTTCTTGCCAATCTTTTTTTTCGCACTTTTGAAGTAGTAAAAGTTTTCATTACGGATCTCAATATCTTATACTTTAGCAAACATACCAGCGACGGGACCAGGTTTTTGTACAACTTGAAAATGCAATTTCCCAAAAAAGTTTATATTTTTAAAGAAAAAAACATGTTTCAAATGCTTAACTAATACCACTTTAAATTGAAAAGTGGATGACTTGTTAAGGACTTTTTTTTTAACTTTCGAAGTCGTTGAGTGAGCATAGCAAGCAGGAGCTTCACTTTTGTAGTTAGAAATATTTTCTTGAAAAAAAATTTTTTTACCATTTCAGAATGTCATTTTCATTGTAAAAAGAAGAGCTTTGTGGTGGTCGTTTTGATTTCATTGCATACTGTACCTGCTAAACCTAAATTATTCGAAAAGCTCTTTGAAATGACATACACTCTTATGATTAACTTTTTTCAGTGAAATCAAGTAGATATTCATTGTCCGTTACGGTAATCTTTTTGTCTAACTTACTGTTTCAACATCAGATTTCAAGTCTTGGAAATAACAGCACATCATACTATCATAGACTTCATAGTGAATATAGAATCCATGAAATAGAAATCTACACATTCCTCTTTTTATAACAAGGATCCATAGTAGGATCAGTTGTAAAGATCGACAAGGAAATAATACTACATTCTTTTTTATGACATCAATTGAACCGGATAAATCCATGTAAAATATAGAACATCTGGAACAATCCGAATACCAAAAACCGATCAAAACGGATGTAAGATCGAATAATCTAGTTTTGAAACAGCTTTGTTTTGGATTTTTTGTTAAGTTAAAGTTTAAAAATTTTTTTCTGTTTTGTTTTCATGTAATTAATTATATGTTACTCTCCTCTGACAGTGCATGTGACAAAAAATAATATTTTTTCCAGTTCCAAAATATTTTAATAACTTTAAATCAAAATTGTTACGTCAATAACTACATCATACGTGAACATTTTTTCTTACTGTTACGTCAGGGAAAAATAATTTATGTCCTCGTCTTTTCCTCCTATTTACCTGTTACGTAACTCACTTTCTTGTATTAAAAAAAAACATTTGACAGGATATTTTTGGGATCAGTCGTTGTATTAAGCGTACTTATACACCTTATTATCGCGACGTCAGATTGTGACGACGCGAGGAGTGAGTCAAGGAAGGAGAAAATATTTGAGCCTCTATCAATGGGTAGAAGTAATTATGTCAAAATTTATTAGGTTTTTGAAATTGAAAATTTTTTTTTGAATTCGATTAATTCCTACTGTAACATTGGTTTCTGACTTTTGGCGCAAATAATTTTTTTTTTTCATTTTTGGTTAAGTTATACTTTACAGGCTAATTGGAATAATTGGAAATTTGCTTCAAAAATTATTGTTTCAGGTTGGTAAACTCTCAGAATCGGTTTGAATATTGGGCTAACAAAAATAAATATTTACAGATTTTATAATACAGTAGTTTAGATCGATCCAATTTTTCTGTTTCACATAAATTATATATTTTTGAAACCCCTTAATTTTTTAATGGTTTGGTTATTCTTCTTTTTTTGAAAAAAAAAACATGAAAAACAAAAAAACAAAAAAAAAAACGGTTCTTGAGATGACAGAAAAGGGCGGCGAAACAGAAGCGAAGTTGAAGTTTGGTGGAATTTTAGACCAAACAGGAATCCGTATGAAAGGAACGGATTTAATACGAAATTTGTGTGGAATTTATTGAATTACGGGTTAAAATAAATTATAAAATTATGAAGAGTTAACACACGTATCGAAAACACCGTGAAACTGTATAGAAAACGTGTGCACGCGACGCGTCTGACGACATAGCGGGGCAGCGCGTGTTGGCACTGGAGCGCGTTTACAACGTGTGATTTGCGAGGGAATTCAAATAGAATTAAGGGCGAAACAAGATAAAGACGATAAATTGCTTCAAACCGATGAAAAAAACTGTTTAAGGCCAGGAGTTTGTCGACATATGCTACATCTGAAACAGTATTTTCCACAATACAATTTCACCTTAATTATTTCAGTTTTTGTTGATGTTGTGCCGAATTATTTTTTTTCTCAAAGATTTATGAATTCTGAGAAACATCAAAAAAAATAAAACTCCAAACTTTTCCTTGTCATAACCCACGAGAAACCAATTTTTTATACTTCGGAACAACAAACCAGGAACTAAAGGATTACTATAAAAACCATCCCCATCCCCTTATTCCAACCATCGTGAAACAGAAATTCGAAAATGCAAATCTTCCACCTTCTTATTCTCGCTGTCTTAGCCGTCGTCTTCATTTCTCCAGTCCAATCTGCTTCTCATAGCGAACAAGACATCGAAGCTCTTATGGGACTTCAAGATAAGGTCAACGAGTTCCTTGGATCCTCCAATATGAGTCCAGAAGCCAAGAAGAAGATTGAGGATATGATGGCAAAGAAACAGGAAGCAATTGAGAAAAGTTTCGGAAAGAAATAATTCATTTTTCCTGTTACAATTTGATAATAAATTTATGCATCATTATTTTTTTGTTAATTGTTCCTGTTCTTCTTCCTACAAAGCCTATAAAAAAAACTCAAAAAAAAAAATCGATTTCAGAACCACCATAGATAGTCTAGAATTAGTCGTATTCCTGTTTATTGAAAATGGCTTCATCAACTGAATCCTGACTGCCATTTTCAAGGTGCTTTTTTGGTGAATCAAGTTAACAAGTTTTTTGAAACACTCGGGAAAGCACTCTTTTTTTTCACGTTCCCATTAAAAATAAAGTTTTGAAAACAGTAGAAAAAATCAATTTAGTAGCAAATAATCTTTTTTTTTAGATGTTTACAAATGAAATGTTCGTGCTTCAATAATATTCAGGCTTCCATGTTTATTATGAATCGGATTTATTTATAAAATTGAACAAAATAAAAACAGACAGTAGCAATCTATCAAATGTGAAACAGACTATTTTATGCTTACAATATCTTGCATTTAGCTCCGAAATTGAAAAAAAAATGGGTGGCAAGAGACATATATAGTGTCTGCGTCTAACCAATTTGAAATCTTCAAAACTCCATTTAAAAACATAAATATTTCGTGAAATTTTTGGCCACATAATCCGAGTTCTTGTCTTCAATGTCTTCAATACTGTAAGTACAGTAAGAGAGCTTAAAACGTTTTATTAAAACCGCAAAAATTAATACTAAGTTCATCCTTTAAAAATTCGGTTTCAATTCTATTTGAAAATCCAATCATTCTTGTAGACACAATCACTCGTAGAAGTAAGATTCCTATGAAATATTAAGACTGCTACAGTAATCCAGTAATTAAAAAGTTACAATTTAAAAAATGTTGATTTTTTTCATACTTTCTGCTTCGTAGATTAATTTCTAAACCAATTTGGTTTTTTTTTTAATTCGGTTATATTTTGTTTCCGAAACAGTAATCCTAAATTTACCAATTCCAAATCTTTTTCGATTTCATTTCAATTCTTTTTTATTTTTCCCACTTTCGAATATTATTCCATAATCATTTCAAATCCTCACCCTCTGATCTCCCCTTTAAATCCTCTTCATATATTTTTTTCTGTTTCAGTACTTGCCAACCCCAGGAGATGGTCTGCTCAATTTGTTCGGATAAAGCCGAAGGTTAGAAACGGGGTGGAAGTTGCCTATTTTGTCGGTTTCTCAAGTGTGTTAATAGTGGGATGATGCCGCAAGGTGAGATAAATGCCGATATATTTGGAATTGTCATAACTTGTCTGGGAAGAGAGATATCAAAAAGTTGTCAACTAATAAATTGTAGCCCTTAATATGATCTACATTTTTTCAGTTGAAAACTTTTTGATAGCGATTAAGACAAACGAGCTATGGTTTTTGAAAGAAACGCAGACAGACAGACTACAGTATGCTAGAATTAAATTTCCAGATTGCAGTTTCAATTAAGGCATAAGTGAAACTCCTGCAACTTATTTTATTGAATCCGTTTTTTTATTTACTTTTTGCAAACCCCGATCATAAAACTTCAAACTTCTCCTCATCATGAATCCTGAGAAATCCTGTTTCATAAACCATGGAACCAGGAACTATTCCCTCACTATAAAGAGTATCTCTGAAGCTTATTCCGAAACATCACAAAATCGAAAATGCAATTCCACCACATTCTTATTCTCGCCATCCTGGCCGTCGTCTTCATTTCTCCAGTCCAATCTGCTCCACACAGCGAGCAAGATATCGAGGCTCTTATGGGACTTCAAGATCAAGTCAATGAGTTCCTCGGATCCTCCAATATGAGTCCAGCTGAGAAGAAGAAGATCGAGGATATGATGGCACAGAAGCAAGCAGCAATTGAGAAGAGTTTCGGGAAAAAATAATTTCTGTTTCGTTTATTTTTTAATAATAAACTATTTCATTTCAAAGATATTCCGTAGGTTATTTTCGAAAGGCTCTATTATAATTGCATGCAATACTATTAGAAGAGAAATTCCAAAATAATGAGCCATACTTATTTGCTGCCATTTTAATAGAGGTTTACCGTATTTCTATGAAAAAAATACATTTTTTTATTCAATTTCCAAAAATTTCCGAATAATAATTCATGAGAATTTCCTACCCTTAATAGTCTTTTTTATGAGATTGCCCACCTATAAAACCCCTTCCCATCACTCATTTCAATCATCGAAAAATCGAAAATGCAATTCAACGTCTTCCACATTCTTATTCTCGCCGTCCTGGCCGTCGTCTTCATCTCTCCAGTCCATTCGGCACCATACAGTGAAGCTGAAATCGAATCGATGATGGAACTTCAGGATAAGGTCAATGAGCATATGAGCTCATCCAATATGAGTCCGGCACAAAAGAAAAAGATTGCTGAGATGATGGCAAAGAAGCAGGCTGGAGTTGAGAAAAGTTTTGGGAAGTAATGAGGTTCTTCTATTTGAATAAACACTTTCATTTTCTGTTTCTGAAAATTGTTATTCATTTGAAACAGCTTTTAAATGAGGTGACAAAAGAGTTGGCCAAAAAAAAAAAATAAAAATTAAATTGTTCCAAATCGCTATTACTACGACGAAAATAGTAAAATAAGCTGGTATGCACAGGTGATTCGCGTTACGACGCGTAATGGGTACGTCCGATATCCGAAAAGAGACATTTTTAGAGGCATTTGAAGCGACTTTCGCGAACTTGTGAAATGCGGGTCACAAACGGGAGCACCCGCGCCGGTTGGATATGGATCCCTGTTAGTTTTACCCTTTCCGGAGGCTCTCTTCGCGCGCGGATCATTTATGGATGTGAAATGGGTGGCCGAGTATGGATGGCCTAGAATACGAATAGCGCGGCCATAGCGAATTTTTCTTTTTTCCTTCTGTTTCTCATCGTTTTCTTTAAATTTATACGCCGTCATACACAATTTTCTTCAGTTTTTGCGAAAAAATTTTTTTCTAAAGCGGCGGTAAGTTTCTTACAAAAGCCTTCCGAAATTTTCATTCAAGTCTCATTTTAGATGACATCGAAATGATAAGTTCGGAATCGAACAGCAGACTTCCGATGCTACATCAGATGAAGATTTTCCAATTGATTGCGTAAGTTTGTTCGAGAAATTCCAACTAATGAAAATTGTTTTTTTTTTTTTTCAGAGTTTGATGAAAAACGCATCACAAAAAAAATACTGAATACAGCCTGTAGGATGTCATCGGGATAAGTAGGATATTTCGATATACTTCTAACAGGTAAAAAAACTTTTTTTTTGTTCTTTTTAAAACTATTTTTACAGGAGTCCAATAGAAGTCACCATTTCACAGCAACATGTACCAACAACTTCACCGAAGTAAATAAACTTCAGCCGAGGAATAGAAAATAACTTTTTCTTAAAGTTTTTTTTTAATTTTTCATTATTTTTCATAATAAATATTGCTTTCATCTAAACAGTAAAGATTAAATTAGGCTTGAAAAAAAAGCGATCAGAGAACGGGGGTGGCGGCGGGACTATTCGTGTGCAGCTTACTTCTTTCGCGAACGACGCGTAACGGATCCGTTATGTGTAAGGTTTCAAGTTCCTATTTCAACCGTGCGCGAACCGTATTTGACCCATACGGACCGTTCGCGAATCACCTGTGTGGCCTCCTTGAAATCCACTAAAATCACAAATTTGAAACATGATTTTTTTTTTCCTGTTTCATACCTTTTATAGCTACAACGGAAAATTTTCAATTTATTAGCGTCTAATGTCTGAAAACATTTAAATTAAGAACCATTCGGAAAATTTCGGTTTCGAATAAAAAATGCAATTTTATCATTCTGCTATACATGTTGGCACTTGGAAACAGAGAAAAACATTCAAAATTTTTTCAAAAAGTTACTTTAAAACCTCTATTAGAATGGCTCCTTCTAATATACCAATTGCAGATTTCGATTGAGACTAATCAACGATTTATCAAGAATTTCACATTTTTATCTCACTATTTCTTCAAAAATTGAAAATAGCAAATTTGAATTTTGTAAATTGAAAAATAATATTGCCTTCTATTAGAGATCCCTCTAATACAATTGCCCCCAAAAAGAGAAAAAATAGTGCAATTCCAATAGAGTTTATACGAAAACTGTTGTTGAATCTGTGCAGCTTTTTTTCTTGTCTTAATTATAATCACAATGTTTTTTTTATTTATTACTAAGAGTTCATTAACAAATCAGTTGAAGCAGACAATTTTTTTTTCTTTAATTTTATCAAAGAGGAATTTAAATGGAATTTAATTCGAAAATTTCTGTTTCAACTCTATTTTAAATTTTCAGATTGTTCTCTTTCCTGGTTCTCAATCAGTTCTAGAACATTGCCCGTTTACTATGCTCTCGAAAGCTCGTTTTCTAGACCACCCAAGCGCCACAAACCATTTGTAGCCATCGAAAAAAGCTGTGCAGACACAATGAAATAGGAGAACAAATAAGTTAAGAAGCTCAAGAGAGCCTGTCTACCGCGAATCTTTTTTGTTGATTTCTAAGGAAAATATGATCTTTACGGGGGGAGATGGATAGCATGTGAATATATCGTAAATCTCATTTACAGTGATGGCCATAATTCTATCGATTCTAGACTTTTCAGTTGAAAAACGTCAACTTTGGGCTTCTGAAAAAATAGTCGAGAGTTGTCCGTTCCGTCTAAAATTTTTTGGGTGTTTTAACCATACATAGAACTTTGTTTTTGTAGTTGACAACGAATTCTCGCTGACGAGATATCGTAGGTTAACCAAAACACAGCCGAGTTTTTCGAGAATTCGCACTGAAAATGTAAAAAATTTGGTGTTGCGGTAAGTCGCGTGGGATTTCTCGTCAGCGAGAATTCGTACCGAAAAGTTTTCAACTACAAAAATGAAGTTCTATATATGGTTAAAACACCCAAAAAATTTTAGAAGGAACGGACAACTCTCGACCACTTTTTCAGAGGCTCTAAGTTGACATTTTTCAACTGAAAAGTTCAAAAAGGGATAGAATTATGAGCAGGAATGTAGATTATAATATTGTACTGATGAAGTTGGAGGTTGTTGGTTATTTGTGGATAATGAAACAGTTTTTTAAAAATTATGATTGCAAAAATAATTCAGTTTCAAACCAGTTATATGCAAGTTTTTCAAAATTAGTGGTTGTTCCGTCCTCTTGCCTGTCACCATTTTCAAAAACAATAGTTTAGGCTTTTCAGTTGCTCGTAGTTTTCCAAGTTCGCCTATTTCTCATTTTTCTATGAAACTAAAATTCAAAACTGTTTGCGAGAAGAAGCGTTACATTTTTAAAACTAATCTGCCAAGAATCACTGAATCTATTTTCTCAAAATTATGAAACAGTTTTTTTAATACATCGTTTCATATTACCCAATGCAGAAATATATAATAGTTTTCAGTAAAACCAAGGCATTGAATCTAAAAGTTTCTAAAATATTACTGTTACATTAAATTTTTACATTGATGCTTGATTGCTAGCCCCAATTTTGTGACGAATCTGTACATTTGCATGAAAAAAATTATTTTTTACAGTTTCTTGGGGTCTAGAAGTTAAAAAATTTTGGTTTCTTTGTTGCTCCAATTGACAAGTAAATTAAGCGGCGTCCCATTATCCGTTTCCGATTTCCGAAAGGTTCCGACTTCCGTCTTCCATTTCCTAAATTCCAAAATACAGCTTTGGCCCATCCAGGATCATTAGGTATATCTAGCTCATCTCAGAAGCATCTTTCAAAAAAAAACCATCAAAAATCGGTTAAACCGAGTCAAAAAATAAAATATTTAATAGTTGCCCAAAATTAATGTTCAACTTATTTTCCAATATTTTTTTACACTAAATCTGAAACCGTTCATTTTTTTTGTCACTATTTGCACTTTCTCCTCCTCTTCCCATAAAACCTCCCTTTCTGTCTATGTTTGCTCTCCCTTTCTCTCTCTCTCTCTCTCTCTCTTACCCTCCCTAGAGCCATTCGTTCCAAGTTTCTCTTTCAATTTTTCGTGTTTTGTAGCCAAAAAGGTTTCTATTAAATTGCCAATATACGCGTATATATCTCACCATTTTTGAACCACGCATCCAATTTTTTTTTTTGCTAGAACAAACATTAATCATCCGGTACAAAAAATGTGCATTTTTTGACATTGATCATGGCGGAGAACGAAAAAAAGAAGAAGAAAATGGAAAACAATGATAATCCCCCTTTTCAGTTTATAGGTTTCCCTGTCTTTTTTTGGTGGTGTGTCTGTTGATGTAGATCAGTGAATTTATAGTGTAGTCTAACTATAAGAAGATACACTTTTTTTTTAATTCTTATTTTTTAGTATTGAAACAGGGTTATTGTCTAATTTTAGATAATTTTTTGTTTTTGGTTTATTCTACACTTTGCATTGATTGCTGGGTGATGCTCAAATTGTGATGTAATAGTCACCAATCATTTTATGCAGCAATTGAAACTGTTTTCTTTTTTTTTACCTTTGAAAATGTAGGTGGTTGTAATCGCGCCCTACTGTACCTGGAAATTGTTTCGTTGACTGAGTATCAAACGTTCAATAACATTCAATTCAAGATTTAGGTATCGTTGTAGTTTGAAAATTAGTTGAAACCGTTTAAGTTGGAAACCTCAACTTACTAATTTTTTCTGACCAGCGAACAGAAATTGATATTTTTTAAAACTATTTTTTTAGAGTTTCATCAAGGTTACAATAATCTTCCAATAAAACTTGGCATATTCTTCTCTAATTTATTTTATGAAATTTAATAAAACATTTACTGTTGCTGATAAATTTTTTCAAAAATTTTGAAAGAATTCACTGTTTTTGTGCTCAATTTTAATTAGAACCGGGGTAGTCGTTCGGACCTATATATCCTAAATTTCCAAAAAAAAAATTAATTTTCGGATTTTCGTTGGAATTGCATTATTCAGATTCACACGGGGTTTCAAAACGTACAGCGCTCTACGGCACAAATTCTTGGCACAGAGCCAAGTCTGCGAAAAACCGTGATGGTGCACGAAGTGTTTGCGGACTTTTTTCGAAAAAATAACGTTAAAAAAGAGTTTGAGTCGCCGCGTAGCCAATTGCGGCCAAACTCAGTATCCTATTGGCGCGAAAATAAAAGTTGAATTTCGGTAGACGATGAAACCCCGGGTTCACAATCTAATCTAGAACCACGTGTTTCATAAAATTTACAATACTTTTGAAACAGTAAAAAACCTAAAATTATTTTATTTTGGAACAGTTTTCCAATACTTTTTATTTCAACAAAACTTCTGATTATCCTCTGAAAACCTTTAAAAAACGGTGATTTTTGTTGAAATTCATAATAAAAAAATCTGCTTCATGGTAGTTTCAAATCAGTGAATAGCAAGAAACGGAACAGTTGCCTTTTCGATTTTTTTTTCAAATTTGATTTTGAAAAAAAAAATATTCTCTGTAGCTTGAATAAGATTTATCAATATTAACTAACTAAATTATCAGTTTTTCTGCAATCTCTCCACGGTGAGTTTTGGGTTAGAGACGCAGACACTCTGGCTTCTCTGCACTCTCTTCCCCAACTTTAAACCGATTTATCTCAGAACGGGTAGAGCTATCAAAAAGTTGTCAACTGCAAAATTGCTCAGAATTAAATTCTACACATTTCTGGCTTTTGAACCAACTTCATATCTCTACTAGTTTCAGAGATATGACCATTTTTCTCTGCTCTCTCTCACTTTCTCACCCCGATTTATCGAAATTGAGCTAGACTAGTTATGATTATACTCATTTTGACGGGATTTTTACGCTGATTTTGAATCGGAAACCTATTTTCGGTTAGGACCATTATAAAACCAAATTTCGAAAAAAAAATTGATACATTTTTTTTTCAATTTTTTTCACTTTTTTTATGAAATCTGCTAAAAATTCCAAAAAATAGCAAAATCTTCCAGAAAAACACATTTTTAGTTTCTACAAAATGAAACAGTATTTCCGATTCCAAACTACACACAACCCTTCTGAATTGACCTCTTCTCTCCACCTTCCTCCCCGTTTCTCATTTTCACTCATTATTCCACACACTTCTTTCTTTTCATTTATTCATTGTCTTTTCTGTTTCCCTTTTTCTTCCCCTATTTACCAATTTCTCTCTTTCTTTCATTCCCGATCTTTCGATTTTAATGATCTGTCTGCATCTCTCGTTAATTAACACTATCTCGGTTTTTTTTTACCATGTGAGACGAATCGTCAAAATTTTGAAAAGGAAAGGTGATAAGAATTAAAAATCGATCTCCGTCCATTTTGAGTCTGTAATTATGACGTGCTTATTTGATGAACTTTTTCTTGTTCTTTGGTTCCTTTTTTTACTGTTTCATATTTTTGATGTCATGATTTTCATTGCGTTTTATACCTATGCAGAACACCATAAATTTTGGTTTCATCATTAATTTTTTAACTAAACAGTTCCAAAAAAAATTATTCAGTTCAAGCTCAGCGTTGACTCTTGAACTCCTTATTTCTCCACCTTGAAACAGAAAAGTTCGAAAAATTTTCCGCTCCGAAAAACCTCAAGAAAACGTGCCAGACGTTTGAACTGAGTGCAAGAAGACGACTTGAACTTTTTGAACTCGTCCTTGGAATTTTTTAATAGCTTGAGAGATTTTTAAATAATTTACATTTTTGAAACAGAATTTTTTTTTGCTGTTTCTATTTTGGTGTTTTAGTTTGTTATTGAATGTTGAGAAGTGTTATTGAAAGACCAACACAGGATAGTCGTAAGTAAAAAAAACGTTAATTTCTCAATTTTGGCCTCATTTCAGAGAAACTCAATCTTTTGATTTTTACTAGATTTATTAAAAAGTTTGTAACAGCAATAGTAAAAGAAATCTCCCCAATTATGTCCTGATTGAAACCGTTAAAAAAATAATAATTTTGAAGAGCCTACTGTGAACACTATTAAATTGCTTCAGAAATCTGAATATCTAATTTGTTAAAAATTATTGAATAATGGTTGAAAAAGTTAAACAATTTTAGTCTTTTCTCGAAAAATATCCGTTTCAAAACGCTATCAAGTTTACAGCTCCTCTTAATTTTCTTCAATGAATAAACCACTTTTTAAAGCAATTTTGAGTAAAATTCTATAGTTTTTATCCTAAAAAATAGTTCATAATTTTTCTATGTTTTTACTGTTTCATATCCAACACAAGTTCAAGCGCTACTTTGAGAGGAACTAACAATTCAATCATGTTAAATCACAATAATTTTTTTACTGTTTCAAAACACTTTTACTTACACAAATTTGAATAATTTGATATTAAATTGACTCAAGCAGGTTCAAACGCTACTTCGAGATCTACTTGAAGTTTAGTTTCAAAAAAAGAACAATTTTCCACTGTTTCAAGATACTTTCAATTACTCAATTTTTCGTAGGTACACTAATTGTCCGTGATATATTAATTCACAATTTCAAAATCCAAAATTAGTTGCAATTCCATAACAAAAAAAACTTTCGAATTTTCAATAAAAATTTAAAAATTTTTTCTGTTTCAAGATGGTTTAAAATGTTTCACTTTGTCAAAGTCATATTTGCATTGAAGTTCAACTTACTAATCTAATTTATATTTTTTATCAAACATTAAATTTTCGAAAATCACTTCGAAACTGATGTCTGTTCCAAAACGCTGTTATTTTGGTGTTAGAAGTTCTAGAGAGAACAACGAGTCTCTTCACAAAGTCTACGTGCCAGATGTCATTTTTCTATCTCTTCCTTCGTCGCCTCGGCCACCACCTTTCAATTTCTCTGCTTCTCTACCGACACTCTCTTCACTTATCACACTATTTCTCGCGAATTGTCTCGTTTCTTTTCTCGTTTTGCACTTGGTCTCCGCTCCCTTCTGCTCTATATTCTGACTTTGACACTCTTTTTCTTTTTCCTTCTTTTTCTTTTTTTTATGAAACAGATCAAAGATTTTCCTTCCTTTTTTTGTATCCTTCTGATTTATGCGTTTCCGATTTGATTTCTCATCATGATTATTTCTGATTTCTTTTTGTATCTCACGGATATTTGTGTCTCATTCCCATATAATTTTTGGATTTTCTCTTTTTCTCACGACTGAAAATAGGATTCTGATTTGTGATTTTGAGTCGATAAATTCTTGATAAAAAAGAGGATTTTTTGAAATTAGCTTTCAGTAACAGTGAATTTTTAATTGAAAAAAGCATAGTTGTTACCTGTAGGCTACAGGTTAGAAATTAATTTTGTTATCCATGATTGTATTGGATTTCCTTAATAATAGCTATATTTATAGGACTTTTGAAACATTTTTTTCGGAATTCCGGTTTTTTTCACTTCCATTTCCGAGTTCCGGATTCCGCGTTCCGAGTTCCGGATTCCTTTTCACAAGTTCATCAGCTATCTTAATCTTTGAAAAAGTCTATTTCATTTAACTAATATTAAAAAAGTAACAGTTATTTGTTATTTATTTTTTCATTGCTAAAACTGAAACTTAAGTACTGCACGAAGTGCTGCATGAAACTTAAAAAAAAACAACAAATTTCCGTCTTCGCCATTTTTTTTCAATTCCGCTTCCGATTTCCGACTTCCGCTTTTTCAATAATTTCATTTTCATTGCCTTCTATTGCCTATCCCAGTACAGATCCTGTTATCAACCCCTAAAATCCCATTTTTGAAACGGGAGTTTTATTTTTTTTTGTCGGTTCAACTTTTCATCAGATTAAGCTAAAAAACAAGATATTAAGAACTCCCTGAAACCGAAAAAATTTCTCATAAACCCTCAAAGTTCTCTCTTCAACTCACCAATTTCTCACATTACTCAGATTAGAAGGGTGACTAGGTTCCCACGTGCCGTTTTTCTTCTTTTTTCTGCGAATTTTTGTTTTTTTTTTGCGTTCAGTAAAATTTTATGATAAAGAAAATCTTTCTATGGAAACTTATGTGAAAAAATAATTTTAGAGAAAAAATACAGCTTCAAAAAGTCATTGAAACAGGGAATTTACTAGACTTATGTTTTGCTTCTTGAAATTGGCGGATACCATTAAAAATTATTTTTATTCAATTCTAAATTTCAAAAAATATATGTTATTCAATCTTTCTTCCATGATCAGTAACGAAATGATCTCATATTTTTTATTTTTTTTCTCCAACTTGAAGGATTTCTTTATGAACACATCAGCTATATTTTTGTTATTCTAAAGGATTTCCCCACGGAAGATTAGGTTCCCATCATGGATTTTGTAGAATTTGTAGTGTTTTTTTTGAGAAAAAAAAAATTGAAATTAGAATTACAGAAAACACGTGGGATTACCGGATGTACTAATTATTCCGATACTGTTAGATAGGTGAATCGGTATTTTTTTTTTTGATTTGGAGACAAAATTTTCTGCTTCTCATTTAGGATTTGAAAAATGAGATTTTTTAATTTTAATGATTCTATTATATTTTCGACAGGACGTGAGCCTTCTTTTAAAGGCGCAACCACAAATGTCCATTGGGTCTCGTTAGGTAAAAATAATTTAAAAATCGTTTTTGACCCGAAAACTCGGCGCTTTTTGCATTTTTTACTAAAATTTGGTCAAAAAATGTTTTTCGATGCGATTTTTGACTTAAAACATGTGTGCGAAGCTAATTTTCGTGAAAAAAAGCAAAAAGCGCCGAGTTTTCGGGTCAGAAACGATTTTTAAATTATTTTTACCTAACGAAACCCAATGGACATTTGTGGTTGCGCCTTTAAAGGAGGGCTCACGTCCTGGCGAAAATATAATAACATCAGGTCGACTTTCAATATTTTTCACTTTCTACGCAAACTCCTTAATCCATGTCAACAGGATTTTTGATTTTTTTGAGGCGATCGAGTTCGAAAAATATTGCATCTGCTCAATAATTCTACTTTTTTGATTCTTACTGAAACATGTTTTGTTGCTTCTCGAGTCATTTGACATTCGGAATTTGTTATTTGTAATTATGAGTTTTTTGCTGTTTCAAGTTTTGCACTTTTAGAGTCATTTTATTATAAGTTGTTTGTTTTTTGATGTGAGAGTCATCGTGTGTGAAATTCAGAGCAAGGACGCTCCATCAAAGTCTTCTGAGAAAGCTAGGCCACTGCCGGGGGACGACTTTTTTTTTGGGATTTCAAATTTATTTTGATCGGAATTTTAATCGAAAAATGCTCTTTTTTCTTCAAAAATTCAATAATTTTAATTTATCGGACCGAATAAATACGAATTATCAAAAAAAAGCATTTTTTCGGTTAAAATTGCGATAAATTTGAAATCCGAAAAAAAAACTCGTCCCTTGGCAGGTGGAGCGTCCTTGCTCTGAATTTTACACACCTAAAAAATATAAATTTTCTAGATTGTTTTGGTTCCATCAGCTCTTCAAACAGCCATCCGTATCAAAAATCAATGAAAATACTCTACTTGCAACAGAATTGAATTTTTCAACATTTCAAAAAATTACTTTTTCTCAAAACTTTTATAACTCGAACGTTTAGAACTCCCCAATGCATTGACTAAGTTTTCCATTTTCTCTGAAACCATTTTTGTTTTCCCCCATTTTTATCTACCATCTGTTTTCAGAATACCCTTTCCTTTCCTGTCTCATAACATGTTTTTCTGACTTTGGATTATCAGTTGATGCCAATGTTTTTCCGTTTTTTTTGGCGGTTCAAAAATGAGAACTTTTCTGTTTCGGAATTCCGTTTTCCTTCTTCTGAAATTCCAATCCTCCAGTACTTTCATTAACCCCTCATCAAACCACAAATCTCATTATTAGTAGTCGATATTGAATCAGAGATCGTGCTCGGTGCCTCGATTTATTATGCAAGCAATGGGTGGTTCTATTCAAATGCAAAAATACAATGAGAACACAATACACATTGCATTCGATATATTTTTTGTGGCCTACTGTAGTAGTAAAAACACCCAAAATTCATATCACTCTCTTTTTTTGTGATCGCCGCAAATATCAAAAACTTGCTGAAACAGAAAAAAATTTTTTCAGTTTCAGTAAGATTTCATAATTTGTTGAAAGAATTTCACTAGTATTTTGTAAAATATCTCAGAGAATTTTCGGCGCAAATACGGCAGACTGCCGTGTCTTTTGGCGCTAGCGCCGCTGAAAATGGCGCTAGCGCTGCCGAAATCGGCGCTAGCGCTGCTCAAATCGGCGGTAGCGCCGGCTTGAACCGCTTCGGCGCAAGAACGGCGCTGATTACGCGCTACGCATCCACCTCGGCGCAGAGTTGGCGCAGAGTTGGCGCTACCGCCGAAGCTGCGCCGTGGATCTGCCGGACCAAGAGTCACTTTATTGGCGTTTTTCATTGTTATTGCGCTTCTTTTTTTCAATGCTTTCTTCTTTCAAATGTGTGTTTTTTCCCATATTTATTTCAAATATTGCTACTAAACTTATCATATCTGTTGGCATCTGTTGAAAGTAAGTCTATAAAAATATTGTGAATCATTCAATTCATATAATTACAGTCATGATCTCTTCATATGGACTACTTATGATCCATCAAAATATCAAGTAATCTGGTTAGGATGTTCAAAAAAGGTATTATTTAAAACTTACATTTTTGCGATTTTAATGATCATCAACTAATTTAAGACCGGATTTTCAAACACTACGAATACGGATGAGGATATTCGGGAGATCATGAACAATCAAAATTTCGTATGCATTTAATTTTTTGAATTGTTTCTTTATGTTTCACCCTCTTTTTTCAAAATAAATTTTGATTAATTAAAAAATCGATATATGTACTGAAATCAAGATTGAGCTGGCGCAAGCGCCGTATCGCTGCCGTCCCCATTTGACGGCGCTAGCGCGGCCTAAAACGGCGGTAGCGCGGGCTGAAACGGCATAAGCGCCGACGACCATCGGCGCAGGTACGGCAGTCTGCCGTTTTGGGCAGCGCTACCGCCGTTTCAGGCCGCGCTAGCGCCGAATCTGACGGCGCTAGCGCGGAAAATTCTCTGAGATCCCACTGAAAGAAATTCATTACCGTATTCCTTTCTCAAAACACCATTATTCTACGTTCTGTTTTTTTCTGTGCACAAGTATTAGGCTGGCGACTAATTTTCCGAAAATTTTTGGGCATTCTTTGATATAATTTTATTCGAAGTGGAAGGAGATAAACTCATGAAAGTAGTGTCTTTTAGTACCCATCGCCCCTTGCCATCACTTTGACAAAATGATGGCATCATTGCTCTACGTGCCTCCAAGCAGCAGAGCAAAAACTTCATGAACTCCATTTCGGTATCAACTTTTGATTCGAATTTCCCATTAACAAAGAGTTGTTGAGGCGGTCCAAAATGTTTATAATTAGGAAGTACTAAACCCACTTTGTTCACTTTGAACAGGAAAACAATTGGTTCAACTCGCAACAATCAGAAATTAGTTACTCTCGTGATATTAACCTGTCACAATGTTGTGTATGAAATACTTTTGCGTCTAGTGGATAACTGAAAATGAATTTTCAGATAAGTTTGTGGGTATGAGTAGGCTAGGTATTAGTTGTCATTGTTATGTTTTCAATAGACAAATTCCATTGTTCAATTCCACTACACATAGAACATAACATTCATAACTTGGATTTTGGGTTTTGCTGGATCTTCCTCTTATAAACGTTAATCAATTAACTGGAACCTTTGAACATAGTTGGGGTAGTGTACTCACTTTCTATCAAAAAAATTGTATTACCCAGAAACGCTTTGATTTCGGAAAAAAATTAGAGGCAGGAGTTTCATGTCTACTCGGAGACACATACAAATCATCTAAAAATATGAGGTGCAAAACACCTAATTTTTCTACCTTTCCAATTGATCAAAAATTATCTTCGATTGTTACATTTGTAACCCCTCCCTATATCTATATTTTGCCCGGGATGAATAGTAAGTCAAGCATCTTAGAGAGATGCAGCTAACCCCCGTCCAAATCTCATTTTTTCTGTCCGCAATGTTGATTGATCAAACTGATGCCACGGAGTATGAAATCTCCAACCGAAATATTGGTTGTGGATGCACAAGGGACAAGTCTCATGTTTATATCCATTATTATGATTTGGATATCGGAAGTTCTTCTACTAGAAAATGATAAAACAAAAGATCATAGAGAATATCTGGGAAAATAAGGACTAAATCGAGAGATCTATCTCTCCAACAAAAAGAGGAGGGGATACAAGTTTGAATGACCAATGAGCTGTTGTGAAGGGCCCTCTGATAGTAGAAAGTGCGCTTCAAAAAATAAGTTCAGCGTCCAGAAAAAATCAGTAAATCATGAGCATCCGAAATTTTCGGAAAATTAGTCGCCAACCTAATACAGCGCTTGTGCTCCACATCTATACTTTTTTACGTCTGCAAATTTCAAAAGAGTAAAATCTAATTATGTACCGGTAGATTAAAACTATCTGAAACAGAATTTTTTTTTCAGTTTCAGTAGGTTTCCTTGAATTTTGCAAAATGAAGCAAAACTTGTTATTTCTTGTTCATTGGTCACTAAAAAACTACTGGTTCTCCCTGATCCGCTAGTTCAGAAGCTGCAATCCAAAAAATGGGTGCCCTACAATTAAAGCCAGGGTTATTTTTCAAATTGTTGATGTGCAATATATAAGAGGCTTCGTGCAGTACTATTAGGGTACATCTGACAATTTTTAGAAAATTAATAATCTACGAAACTTACTTTTAGACTCAAATAACGGAATCGTATCCGTAATAATTTGTTCCGAATTCCGGATTCAGCTATTTTTTCCTTCTTCCGTATAACCCATGATCAGTTTTTCCTAACTCTAATCTACCCTAGCTGAAACTTTTTTTTCAAAAAAAAATCAGTTTCACCTTTTTCTTAAATTTTCAATATTTCCTCCTCGAGTCAATGGACAACTTACCTTGTTAGTAAATCTCAAACTAAATACTTTCCCCTCTTCTTGTTGTCTACTTCAAAAACCCCAACTCCATCACGTGTCCACTTCAAACACCGCGTTCGTCCTGGTCACTCTAAAAAACGATCTACCGTACTATTCCCCCCATTGCGCAAGAGTGCATTCTTTGATCGAATGAGTTCAATGAAACAACACAATTCATTCAATTCAATGTTTTTTACCTCGTTGATCGCTCAAATATTTATACAGTGTCTTATTGCAAGAAAAAAGTGCGAAATTGGGATGAAAGAGGTGAAAAGTGGCCACCCATCATGTTCTTTGTAGGCTACGTTTTTTTTCGGCTGTGAGTGCACCTAAATAATTAGTTGGGACCAGTTTAGAATACTCTACTATCAATCCTTTGATAATTCTGATAATAACGAATGCCAAGAGACTGAATTTATAATTTAGACATTTTGAAACTGGAAAATTCATGAATGTTTGTTTGATTTTTATAAATGGGGTCATTACGACTTAGGACTAACTAATTAAAAGATAATTAAGTTTCAATAAATTGAATATGTCATGTGTGAAATTGAGAGTTCTTCATGTATAAAGTAATAAAATTGGTATAGTAGCTATTGTAATTTAGACATGTTGAAACTGAAAATTTTAGTAATTTTTTATTCGAAATTTGGTAATTTACCAGAATAGCCCCTACGGCACTGCACAGCCCCCCACTCAGTACATTTTTGACCAAAAAATGGGGTGGGGGGCTATACTGGGTGGGGGGTGATTCTGGTAACAAGTTATACCATAATAACCCCCCACCAGTTATAGTGGGGGGCGATTATTGTACAATAGGTAATTTATAAGGAAAGACCCCCACCAATTACCATGAAAGCCCCCCACTGGTAAAGTCGGGAGAGACCCCCACCAGCCCTATTTTTCACACATCTACACTTGTTAAAGTTACCAGATGGGCCCCCCACTTGTATCAGATGAGCCCCCCACCGTATCAGATGAGCCCCCACCGTATCAGATGAGCCCCCCACCGTATCAGATGAGCCCCCACCGTATCAGATGAGCCCCCCACCGTATCAGATGAGCCCCCCACCGTATCAGATGAGCCCCCACTGGCTTCGCCTCGCCGGAACCTAAGCCTTTTTTTAGTTGAAAAGATAGAAACAAGTATCAATTCCTCTATTGGAGCACTTTAACAAACTGAAATGAAAATAATAGGGAGTTCTTAACTCATATTATACTTTGATATAACCGCAACTAGAATTGAATATAAAATAAACAACTTTATTCCAGTTTTAAGTCTAATCATCACGATATGTTTTGATTTCCTGAAGGATTCTCGAATGAAATTCAGTTCCTTCCCATTCGCGAACCATGAACTCATCCAGATACGACTCCAATAAATTATCAGATGTTCCATTTCCTCGCTTCAAAGGATGCTTCATTCTTGTCCATGAGCCTTCAATGCGGTTTGTAGAGACATCGAGACCATCAGGTGCAAAGCTAAATTTGTACTGTTTCTCATGGAACATGAATCTTACTGCATACCGTTGAAACTGGACGCTGTGATTAATGGTTTCATGTCGTTTGAAATATTTCGGAACGTCAAAATATCCTTTCCATTGATCAGTGATGATCGTGGAATTCGTATCAATTTTTGATTTTATCGGTGCCATCAACGTTCGTTTACTTCTGTCGGGGATTACCTTGACCCAAATTTTTCTCGAATTTCTTTCGCATGCTGAAATTCTATTGCCTTTAAAAAAAATCACACAACGCTCTCACCTCCAAGCCTCCAAACTTGCTCTCCACGCTGAACGCCTCGTCCATATTTTCGGTTGTGCAAGCAGGTCTCATCGATTTCCACGATTTTTCCGTGTCCACCAATTGGAGGGTATTTCTTCGCAATTCTGAAAAATTTCTCAATGTTAAGAGTTTCAAAATTCCAAATTTACCTTGAACAAATTTCGCGAAGGAAATTTCGCCAATCACAAATGGTTGTTTTGGAGAGTTTCAACTCAGATTGAATTTGAGTACCAGTGTATCCTTTCGACCACATAATGATTATTTTCATACAAGTTTTGAGTGGCAGCTTAGACTTCGAGAAAAAAGAGTTGCTCTTGATTGAGAGACTCGAACAATCACTCCGCTTAGAAGATCTGCACCTCCACTGAAAATTTTCTAAGAACTTCGAGCAGAAAAAATTCTTACCTCCAGAGTCTCTTTTCGATTTCTCAAAACCATTTTGCTTTGACATTTTTTACACGTCTTCTCAGAATCCAAAAGTCCATTGTCAATGAGAGCTTTGACCATATCCTTTTCCATAGGAAAACTTGTTTCGACGTCGCTGATAGTGACAATTGAATCGAGTGACATACTACTCAGCTAAAATTAATTAATTTTTAAAAAAATGTTCGAAAAGAAATTTAAAATATTGCAAAAACAACGAAAGTTGCGTGAAAATAAAAAATAAATCAATAAAAAATTATTTGTGTTTCCCAAGAGGACTACACAAAAAGTTCGATTGAGCGCATTTGCATGGTGGGGGCTTTTCTGGTCTCCTCGTCTAGGAGTGGTGGGGGGCTCTCCCGACTTTACCAGTGGGGGGTTATAATGGTATTTGTTGGGGGGCTATTCTGGTATTATACCCGAAATTTTAGTAGCTACCGTAACCAATCAAAATTGATTTAAAATCTATTACAGTTTCATGATGAATAAATTGTTCATCTATCTAACTATCACTTTATTCATGTACTATTTTCATGTCGTAGGATACCCCAAATGTCAACCTAAACTAGATTACTGTATCAAAACTCATTTTCCAAAAAAAAAAAATTCCCCGAAGTTTCTTCTTCTTTTCCGATTCTTTCTTCAAATTCCGTCTGCCAACCAGTCAACACCCGCCCCCTACGTCATCAAAATTCTATTCACTCACAAAATTGACTAGACTCGAATTGTGTTCTCTTTATTATTATTTTTTCTCAAGAGTAAGATCTCAGAATAATAATAATAATGAAAAAACACGTGTTCATGTTTTTCTCTGTGCTTCTCAGACAATACAGACAGACGACTGAGAGGGAGACGTAATTGGCACGTTTCAAAGCTCACTCGTCATTTATTTTTCTTTTCGTTTTGGGTACTTCTGGGGGGAAGTTTTTTTTTAAGTATCAACTCGTAGTTTAGTAGAATTACTTGGAAAATTGTTTTAAAAATAGGGGTTTGAAACAGTGATTTGATGATTTTCGAGCGGTTGGAATTCAAAAACGGAACAGAAATTGGATCAATTTTTATAGCATCTTTGTCCTTAATTTTTTACCGTTTCCATCAGTCTCGAAAAAAAATTTCAGTTTACAAAATTAACGATAACAACATGGAATTATAAAATTAATCGGAATGATTAGACGCAGTCATCACAAAAACTTTTTCGAGAAGTTTCCATGTAAAACTAGAATATTGCAGGCTATTGTCCTGAAATAGAAAAATTGAATCTGAGAAAAAAATCGTAATTTTTACAATATTCCCGTTTCAAAACTTTGTTTTTCCTTCTCATGTTCCCGATTGTCCGTTAAAGGAGGCCGGACATCAAATTTAAAAATTTTTTCATATTCACTAGAAATAACATTCACGGCTTCGGGAACACATTCATGAAGTATTCTGACCGTTAAAAACGTTTTTACAGCCGTTCCGAGCAAATAGCGAAAAACTAAATTTGAATTACCGCCAATCGTCGTCACCGAATTCTTTTTACTATTTTGACATGTAAATTCGCGAAATCGAATTAAAATAAATTAAACAAAATATCAGAATATAAGAAATGGCCTATATAACATACTCGGTGAATATATTCTTTCAATTTTTACATTGACTGCCTCATAAGATGAGTCATAACGTCAAATTTCATGTTTTTAGCCGGTGTGCCTCGCAGACCGAATTTCGAAAAGCGGTGCACAATGCGCACAATCTTACGACAAAATACACGGTTCCCCGTTTGGTTCCCCGTTTTTTCGAAGTGGCTGGCCCCCTTTAAACTATAAAAATCATTTCAGTTGCCATTTTTTTAAACTTTTGATTGAATATCAGCTAACGCTAAACCATTTTGAGACCTTTATGAAACTGTATTTTTAAAAAATTTTCCCAAAAAATTAACAGTTTCTAAAACACCCGAAATCAGTCCATTCAACCAATCAAGAATTCCTCCTCCAACCCAACTTCGCGATAAAAAAAACTTCTGTCAGAATGGTCGTCTTCAAACACACCCATCCCGTTCAAATTCTCTTCCTGATGTTTCATCTACACGAAGTTCATCGAACGTTTTTCACTTCCCCTCCCCTTACATTTTTCAGTCGAAACATAAAATTTCGTCCTCTCGTTTTGTAATCTTCTTGATCTCCGATGATGTTTTTGGAATCGGGGAGTACTTTCGATGGGTGCATTTCAATCGGGAATGGAACGATAAAAAATAGTTTTGCAAGGGTCAAGAAACATTTTTTTATCGTTTTTGATATTCCCGAAAAGTTTATGGCAGATTTCAAAATTAAAACGCAAGGATTTTTTCTGCTTCTTTATTTCTATTAGTTGAAACTGTGAACGTTGAAACTGTTGAAACTGACAGGGAACTTCCAACCAAAATACTGAATATAATTCCCAATTTTTTTCTGTTTCTCTTAATCCTTAACATCCCTCATGAAAAAAAACACAGCTTAATTTCATCAGAGTTAACCTACACTAACAAAAATCGGTTACTATTTCCCGAATAGGATTACGATCAAAGCATGACTATCCTCCCCCTTTCAAAAGGTCTCCATCTCACCTGAAAAGAGGTACACAGATCAAAACGGGGCGATAAAAAGTGGAATACGACGGAAAGGATGCAAAATTCAATTGCATCGATTTTTGTTCTTTTCTTTCTGCTATTTTTTTTGTTTTAGTGAGGGAACTGCGATTTAAAAAATGGAATGAAGAATTAGGAATTATGAGTTCATACAATAAATGAGCATTTTGAAACGGTTTTTTTTGAAAATAGTTTCGCAGGAAAGGCAAACAAAATTCAATACTAAATAGCTAAATTTTTCAGTTTCTGCTCATTTATATTGTTTGTGAAACATTGAAAAATAATTCTGTCATTCATTGTAACCCTTAGAAAAAAATTATAAAATTTGACCAGTTCGGCCATTTTCAGGGGTCTGAAGCTCGAAACTCATGTTTCCAATCATTCTGAAAACTTTTGGGGGTATAAAACAAACCAAAATTAACAACTTTGCATTCATAGAATTTTTTGAAAATCTCTAATGTTTCAGCTATTTGACGAGTTCTGAAGCATACCCCTTTTTTCCGGTTTTGCACTGTAAAATTGGGAAACCAGGTGTGTTTCAGAAAACCCCGAATATATGAAAAACTAGGGATTTTCAAAAAATTCTGAGAATGCAAAGTTGTTAATTTTGGTTTGTTTTATACCCCCAACAATTTTCAGAATGATCGGAAACTTGAGATCCGAGCACCAGACCCCTGAAAATGGTCAAAATGGCCGAAAATAAACTGGAAAAAACTTTTTTCTCATTGAAAAATTCAAAAATTTACTCAGTTTCAAAGTGCACATTTCTATAAACCTAATAGTTTTTCTTGTTTTTTCCTTCATCTTTTTATTATATCCCTCCATGATTCACGTTAAACTTCCTCCTCCCCCCTCCTAAAAATTCCTTCACATTTCAGACCCATAAATTAACTTTTCGTGTCTCTTTTCCATCTGTTTACAGGGTTGTAATTTGTGTTTAAACGTCGTTTCTCCTCCAACCAACTCTGAATCTCTCTTTCTCTCTTCGCTCAAAAACCAATGCTTTATATATAACCAAATATTCCAAAAAGTGTAGTGTCATATTAAAAAAACACCCACCCAAATAAAAAAAAATAAATATCGGCCTTTTTTTGATCTATATTCTCTTTTTTTCCGTTTCGTCACCTCCTAGTAAACCTCATCAAACGGTTGTTCTAGCCGATGGTTTTTGTGGTCGTGACAAAGTGGAAAATGAGAATTTTTGGGGGAATTCCTATCCAATTCGGATGTTGATTCAGCTGTGTGCCACGGTTTGTGTGTGTGACCTCAGTTGTACTAGTTTTGCAAACTTGTTTCAATTTATAGTTTATGGATTGTGGTTTAGTTTTAAGGTTTTACTGGTAAATAGGTTAAGGTAGAATGGTTTTTGATAAGTTAGTGGAACAGTTCTTATTACGGTTTCTAGAAGTCTTTATTTTCTAACTCGTATGGAATCGTCAGTAAGTAATTGCCGTTTCTGAAACTTTTTTTTACTGATTCAGTTTATTTGTAACCGTTGGCTTGCACAAACTCAGTAGTTTCGCTTCCATAATTGATTTTTTAGGTAATGTTGGTTACAGTTTCTATAAGTGGAAAAAATACCGCAAAAATGCGGTATTTTTTATTCCGCTCCTTATACGCGATAATGATGTTTATTTTTTCAAGAAATTTAGAAATTGAGTTAATTTTTTAAAAAATTGGTTCAAATCTAAATGAGAACGTTAATAGATAAGCATTGTTATAGAAAGCTGCAGAATACCGTATCTTTTTTTTTGTTTCAAAAACTCTGTTTGGTGTCAACTTCACTGTTTCACACATTCGAAATAATTTTCGTTTTTCGGACAGTCAATTCAGTTATCCCAGCTTCAACGATGAAGTTTTCTTCACTCGGAAAAGTTTTCTTAAGCTATGCTATTTTTCCGAGAGACACTTTGGCGGAGATTAAAAAAAATCTATTTCAGCTATCTTGGATATTTTTCTTTTCTAGACTGTTAACTCATTCTTCAAGTGGAATTACCAGCCCCCCTACAGTAATTCAGTCTCTAAACCACTCCCGCCATAACCACATCAACGACATCAACCATTTTTCTGAAGGGGGTCACTTCAGAAACATCATCACCAAATGCCGCCGAAACATCTTGTGACGTCACACACCGCCCAATTGATATCCGAAAGCAACAATGCAACGAATCATCAAACTACACTTACCAAAGACTCCTCGTTTCCCTTTCTTACCTAGGCCACGAGAATCTCTCCGCCGAAGCGGGGCCCGTGTTCGCTGGCGCCGGACCCTTGTGGCGCCACGTGCGGCGTCGTCTTGGTCTACTAAGTTCTCCGCGTTTTCCATGCTATTTTTCATATTTGGATATTATGATATCCGTTGGGTGTTTCGATAATTTGCAACAATTCGTGTGTTTTTGTGTGATACATTTGACCACCGGAACTTTTCTTTGTGTATTGTTGTTCGCTGGGGCGCCGGCACGGTTTCTAGGTGTGGTTGGACCCGTAGAGTGAAGCAGGGGAGTATATATAGTGGGTGGTATTGTGCTGGGAGATATTAGACTTCAATTATGTGATTAGTGAAACTGTATGTTTCAGATACTCCATGAAACAAGGTTATGGTTTTGAAGCCAGTTGAACCGCTAACTTGTGAGAGTGTCGCTAGTTCTGAGTACCCCAAGGAAACTTTATAAGTCTGAAATTTTTCACAGTTTCCACTCGCCCTTATAATCTAAAATTTATTAACGCCTTCACTAGTTCGTTAGTAACTTCTGACATGTTCCTTGATCCCTAAAAAGACCTGCCCCGCAAAACTTCGCAAGTTTTTCTGCTTATCCTGGCAAAATGGAATAGGAGAACATCAGGTGGTTAGACTTGAAACACGGCGCTTTTTGATTGGAAACATCGCGCTTTTTATGAGAAAATTTTGGGTACATTAAACGACAATCGTAGAACACAAGATCGAACTGGTTAGTTAACCAAAATTTTTTTTCCTGTTTCAGATAGTTTTGAAACATTGAAAAATTTTTTTTTTAATTTTGATAGAAGCAATGTATCATAAAAGAATGTCAATCTCAAAAGTTTTAAGCATTTTTTCAGCATTTTTTTAAAAGTTATAATCGAAAAGATAATCATTTTGAACCCATCTCCTAGTGACCAAGTCTACCTGAAAAACAGGAAACCTTCTAGGTATTTCTTTCAATTAAACCTTTTCGCTATCTCTCTATCCTCTTTTTTATGTTTCTCTTCAACCTCAATCTTTTTTTTTTTGGAAATTTCCCGTTCTCGCTTGATCTCGATTTTATGTGTGTGTGTAGTCTCGTCGGATGACAAGGATCTATAGTTGATTATTTTCTTCAACGTTTTGGGTTTTCATGGAATTATGGATTTTTTCCAAAATTCCAGAACCATGACCCGATTAACTCATATAAATTTACTGTAACCGAAATTGATATTTTTAAAAAAATTTTCTACTGTTCCCTGTTCCATTCTTTTTTTTGTTTACACCTACATCATTCTTTCCTAGCTTTCGATAGATTCCCAATGTGTTTACCATCAGGACCAGGACTCAGTTGCCTTAAGTAGAATTACTGTAACTGAAATTATTTTTTTTTCTCAAATTTTTTTTTACTGTTTCATTTTCTCTTCTTCTTTCTCCGGCCTACATCTTTGACAATGTTCTATTCCTTCAAAGGTGTTCAATTTTTTTTTCCAGATCCAGTCACAATATCCACACAAAAAACCCACATGTCGACAAATTTCTAACCATTCATTCTATCCATACAGTGAGTTTTCCCTATATTATTTTGGATTTTATTTTGAAATTTTCAGACAAAATCAGCAATCAAAACTGATTATCAATGGCGCCTAAGAAGCGTGGAACGCCAGTGAATAGTGAGTTTTTTTTTTGAAAAAAGAACAACGTCATACTAAAAAAAGCACATGCAAAACAAAAAGTTTACATCTCCTTTTTAGCCATCAGCTGATATTTCATTTCCTTAGATAAACTAATCTAATCAACCTTAAATGTGCTCCCTTATCTTCCCCGACACATCAAATCCTCTCTTATCTTAGTAGTAGACACCGAATTCGTTAGTTCTATGTAGCCTACTCAGAGCATAAACTTATCAGAAAGAGAGGGATTAGAGAAAACGCGCAGACGACGTGAGCATTTCCGAGAATAAGCCCTCAAGGTAACCTCTCATTTCCTCTCTCACCTCGCCCACTCGATTCTGTCATTCTCACTTTTTCTGATTCTGCTAAGAGATTAAGTCAAAGCACAAGCTACACTGAAAATAATGCGTTGGAAACCGAATCATCCTTCAGAAGGCACCCAAGAATGTCTCGTTTGTGGAGATGGAAATGCTAGCCTCCATTATGGAACATTGTCTTGCAATGGATGTAAAGGATTTTTTAGAAGAAGGTTTGTCTCAAAATTTATTTTAATATTTTTTTATCTTATTGTTTTAGTGTATGGGAGCAACGAAAATACACATGTACTGTAACAGGAAAAGAATCGGGGGATTGTAATGTGATGCAAGAGTTCCGAAATCGTTGTCGAGCATGTAGACTACAAAAATGTTTCGCTGTTGGAATGGATGACAAAGGTATAAAAAACTTCCTTTTTTTTCAACACCTGCCCTATTTCCAGCTGTCCAATCAAATCGGGAAGAGGGAAAAAACGATAGTCCAAAGAAGCCAAAAGGGATTATCAAGAAGAGGCCGAGTATTCAGTCGTCGCCCTCTGTGACGAGTCCACCGAGTTCAAGTACGACTCCGGATGTTGATCCGTCGCCGATGGTTAAAGAACTTTATTTTCGGGTAAGCTAATTTTATTTGATTTTTGATAGACTGATCATTTTTCCAATTGAAAGTTTTTCACGAAATTGCCTCCAAGGGGCAGAAAACGCCGTGGAAGAGTTTTCCAAAACCTCGGCCACCGCCTTCAGAGTCGCTTTGACTTTTTTCATTCAAATTTCGCTTTAAAAACATTGGAAAACGACTGAAATTATAGAAAAGTGTCACTTAAAATCGATTTTGTGATTTGAAACGGTGCGCCGCAACGATGCCCGAGGTTCTGAAAATGTTTGTAAAAAAAATGACTTCAGTACTAATTTAATCCAGCTCGTAATGTTAGCAAGCGCTCGTAGGTTGGCTTTCAAGTGACGATGAAAAAGTAATATTTTTCTGTTTCACTGCACTAGTACTAATTGTTTTCGAATGTTTGATTAGTGAGTTTTTGTTTTCCATTTTTAAACTACTGTTTCAAAATGTAAGTTTACAGTGTTCGAATTGTAGAATTTTTAGTGGGTTCTGGCAGAATTGCGGCCGAGTTCCCGTTAAAACTCTTCCGTTTTAAACGCCGTTTTCTGCTCTTTGGAGGCAATTTCATGTAAAACTTTCAACTACAAAAATGATCAGCTTCAAAAACTGTGTAAAATAAGCAACCCTTCTATTTTTTCAGCAACGCAAAGCTGAAACCCCAGAATCGTTATTCTTCCTCAACGATTTCTGCGATCAGTTCGAGAACGGTTGCAATATCGGAATCACATTACAGTCAGCTATGGAAACTCCTCTAAGAGTATCCGATAGATCAAAACTCGAATGGGAGAACACACGACGATTAGCCAACAAAGCAGATCTGACAATAACATGGTGCCGGACATTTGTCTGGTTTCATGACTACATTAATTCGCATCGAGAAATTTCGGTAACTCAATTATTTTTGGTTTCTAAGAAAAAGTTTTTTTTTTTCAGAAATTGAATTATGTCGATTATGCTGTCCTGTTCAAACTTCGATTTGCTCCTGTTTCTTGGATGTTGTATTCATGGCAGTCTTATCGGAATAATGTTAATGGTGTCACTTTTACTAATGACTCATACTACCCGAATGATGAGGATAAGCAATTGGAAATGGATAAAGAGTTAGTTTTCCCGTAACTAGGGAAGTTTCATTTTCGAAAATTTTAGATGCCACGAATACTACCAACTAATCACAAAAACAATGATGAAGGATGTAATCAAAAAAATGAATGAGATCATGATGACCGAAGAGGAGTACTCCTGCATGCTAGCTATCACCTTATTCCGAGGGGATTACCGTCTCTCAGGAGAAGCCAGCAAATACCTTCAATCGATCGGGGATGAGCACGCAAAAGCTCTTTCAGAACTTGTCTCGAGTCGACAGACATCTGATATCGAGTCAATGGAACGAATGGCTTCCTTGATGTGTATGATCACTTCGGTTCAGGTATGTTAACGATGATTAGAGAAAGACTGAATTCATATTTTAAAATAGGTTATTTTATACAGTTTCTGAAGCTGATCATTTTTGTAGTTGAAAGATTTTAAAGAAATTGTTTCCGAAGGGCAGAAAATGCCGTGGAAGAGTTTTTCTAGACCTCGGCCAGCACTTTTAGCGTTTTGAATTTTAAAAAGCGTTCAAATGACGCTGAAGGCGATGTCCGAGTTTCCGTAAAAACTCTTCCACTGCGTTTTCTGCCTTTCGGAGGCAATTTCGTGAAAAACTTTCAACTGTAAAAATGATCAGCATGAAAAACTCTACCTGAAACAAAAAAAAAAAAGAATTTCAGAATTTGGCTCGACAAGAAGATGATAATGTCACGTTTCTCTCCATTTTCGGAATGGGTCGGTTTAACGGCTTGCCTTCAGAAATCCATTGCGCCGTGCCAACTGACAAACCAATTTTTGATAATTGCGCTTAACCTCACTCCAGAATCTCCTGTTTCAATGATCTCTTTTCTCTCAATTTCCGATTCTATTTTTTTCTGTGATATATAGTTATCCTACCTCCTGTCATCTCTCTTTCTCTCTCTTTGCCTCTCTCTCTCTCTCTCTCTCTCTGTCTCTTTGAACTGTGTATAGAAAAAGTGATAAGACCCTGTGAATATCATTTGAAATTTTCCCCCGAAAAAAAAACTAATATTTGTCATTTTCATTTTTTTTTTTTGAATTTTGTACCTGGTCTTGATCCAGTTGATATCTAGACTTTTTTCTTAATTTCCATAATCTAATCCCATAACTCAGATGAATATACCCTTCAGCCGAGTCTCAAAACTAGAATGGAGGAATCCATCGCCGGTTAACGTGATTTCCTGTCTGGTATGTGGAGATGAGAACGCTAAACGACATTATGGAGCAATGGCGTGCAACGGATGTAAGGGATTTTTCAGGCGAAGGTGAGAAATAATCCTAGGAATTTCCCTTAATCCATGATTTCAGCGTTTGGGAAATGCGGACCTACAAGTGCAGTTTTAGCGGGAAATGCGTCATCGAGTACAAGTACCGTAATCGATGTAGAGCGTGTCGACTGGAACGATGTTTTAAAGTTGGCATGGAAAGAGCAGGTAACATTGTCGATCAAAATCTAAGAAAGTTTAATTTTTTAGCGGTCCGTTGCGAGCGTCGCAAACGAAAAGAGATCAAAACTGAGTTTGATGTGTCTAATGTGAAGGTCGAGGTGAAAGAAGAGCCACTATCCGAGGACGAGGGAACCGGGTCATATGATGGATCTTATGATGATGAATGTCCCCCGATTGATATCAAGCTACAGAATATGGAAATTCCATGGGATGAAGTCGCCGCGGAAATGATTTACAGTGTAAGCCACTCTTAACTTTTGAAAAATTCTATATATCTTGTTTAGGAGCACGCAGTGATCAACCGAGAGGAACCATACAGCCCGTTTCGATATTATACAATGGATTGTGACGTCACACAAGCAATCAAGTTTCCAGATAGAGTTTGTGCTAGGACAGGGGTGAGTATTTTCAGATTACAGTACCGTTCAAAAGTTTATAGAGAAAAAAGTGTTTCTCAGTTGATTTTCGGGATTTTCAGGCGTCTGGAGCTCGGCGACCAAGTTTCCGATCACTCTGAAAATTTTTGGGGGTATAAAACAAACCTAAATTAACAACTTTGCATTCATAAAATTTTTTGAAAGTTCCTAGTTTTTCACTTATTTCGCGTTTTATGAAGCACACCCATTCTTGGCCTGGTTTTGGCCGTTTTGCACTGAAATCTTGAAAAAAATGTTATTCGCAAAACGCCACATAGCTGAAAAACTAGGCATTTTCAAAAAATTCTGTGAATGCAAAGTGGCTGATTTAGGTTTGTTTTATACCCCCAAACATTTTCAAAATGATCGGATACATGAGAGCTGAGATCCAGACGCCTGAAAATCGTCAAAATAACCAAAAACTGAAAAACACTTTTTTCTCTTTAAGCTTTTAAACGGTACTGTAGTTGATTAGCTAATCAAAATTCTCTGTTTCAGATCTACTGGAGTAACATAAATCGTCCCTTGATCACAGAAGAAGCTCTTCGATTCAACTGGTGTAGAACATTCACGTTAACTATTGATTGGTACCGTACTATCCCCTTGTATAATGTAAGTTCGGCAACTAAAAAATTTCGGATTTTTCTGAAAATTCAAAATTTTAAAATTTTAAAAAAGTAAAATTTATCGAGCGATTTGAATTTCGAATATTATTTGACTCATCAGATGTCACTTTTCAGACTTATGAAGTTTGACTTTTAGACAAAAAAATCTGAATTTTTTAGTCGTTTAGCAAAAGTTGAATGCACATACTGAAATAAAAATTCCAGAGATTACACGAAGAAGATCAAATCCTACTCGTGAAACTGACATTAATGCCCGTCGGATGGCTCTGGTACGCTTACAAAGCATACGAACAGAACTGCAATGGGATAGTTTTCGTGGATGGAAGTTGGTTCCCAAGAGAGAAAGCAATTCAAGAGCAAGTCTGTGGAACTTGCACTCTCTATTATGGAAAGATCACCGAAGCATTTATGGATGATGTTGTGGCTGTAATGAGAGAAATACGAATGGATGAAACCGAAATGGTTCTGTTAAAAGCGATTTCCTTCATGTGCGTCGATTCTCGATTGTCAGAACATTGTCAGTATTTAGTAGCATCCGAGAAGGATAGATACAAAAGAGTTCTCTGTGAATATCTTCAACGGAAATGTCATGGATACGCAGAAGCCTCATTTCGACTTGCTAAGATTCTACAGATTCTACCGACCGTTGAAGTAAGTTTTTTCTTAGTTTTTTTTTTTCAAAAAATCGTTTTTTTTTTGTAGATGCTCGGAAAATACGAAGATGAAAGTGCTCTTTTGGTATCTCTCGGGGAAACAGAATTCAATGGAACCGGTGGAGGACTTGCTTATGATATTCATGCAAATGATCGTGTCGTGGAAACAAAGAAAAAAGAACGGGAGTTGAGAAATGAGAACCGGAGTCTATATGTCCCATTGAAAAGTCAATGATCTCTTTTTGTATATATTTGTGATAATTATCAAGCTTCCCTGTGATCTGATTGGAGTGTAATAAATTTTTAATTTCGTAATGCAAGTACAAATTTTCATTTTCGGTTTCGATGAAAATTCATTTTCCGTTGTTAGTCATCAAGAATAAGAACCTCTGGAAATGTTTTGCGAACTTCTGAGAAAGGGACTGACTCATTTAAAAAAATTGAAAAAACAGAAAAAATTATTAAAAAATTTCATGAAAAATAAAAAAAAATATGGGGCAAGAATATCACTTTCGGCAAGAAACGGCACGTTTGCAAAAAAAATTAATCATCTTCGACGGATTGTCCCAATAATATGGCCACCATCAATATATAAGCTGAGAAAGGAATAGCAAATGTCAAGCTTAGCAATACCAAACTGTTATAAAAAAAGAGAATTAAATTGATTTTTTGCCAAACGAAAATTGAATAGAATGTTCTGGAAAATATTATACCATTGACAAGTCAAATTTTCCAAAAAAACTTACAAAAACCAAGTGCCGATCATTAGTAAAATAAGGATCGGGAGAGTATGTACAACAACAACAACAACAACAGACAATAAAAATTATCAAAAAGGAGACAATAAAAATTATCAAAAAACAAGTTGTGAATGTTGCGAAATCCTGATACCAAAAAGATAGAGCGAAAAGCCAGAAATGAAAAATTATGAATCCATAGAAATAATTATTTGAAGAATCTGTAATTGATTTACGGTTGATTTCTAAGTCCAAGGTAAACTAACCTTCGTCCATGCTGTGTTCACGAAGAAAATAAAATGCATTTATTGAAAAAATTTCGCGAAAAAAAAGTTTCTTATCGACCGCAGACTTATCAATGACGCTATTCCTACAGGTGGTCATGTTGAAATAACTTCGAGTAATTTTACTGAAAATCTGGAAAAAAAATATTCGAAAATTGGGAATTTCCATTAAAAATTTCAAATGTCAACTTGAAAAAATGTTGAAAACAAAAAAATTTATTCGCGTCGAAACCCATCAAAAAATATTTGCATGCGCCTTTAAAATTACAGTATTACGGTAGCTCAGGTATACGGTAGCGAGTTTTTTGCAATTCAATTTTTCCCAATTTTTCACTGTTCTTCAACGAAAATTCTCAAACTTTCAGACAAAAAATCACAATTTTCAAGGAATGTACAAGAATTTATTCGAATATTCAAGTTTTTAATAAAAGAAAAAAGACTAGCGAACAAAAAAAAGGAATTATATCACAAAAAGGCACAAAAGGCAAATAAAAGAAACAATATTTAGAATATTTCGGTGACCATAAAAAACCCAAAAATCAAAAAAGGATAAAGCCAAGAAAAAATCACAAATTGGAAAGATATTTCTCGAGATTTTTCTTCTGATGGAAGTACAGGGCAAGACGATCCCGTCCATAAGCACCGTAATCAAATGAAATCGACGATTCTTCGGCGTTGATCAGGGACCAGCAAACCCAGAAAATATTCGAGACCGGCATGAAAAGAATCGATTCTTCGATGATTTTTTGGAGATCTTTTTCGCGGTCTCCGGTGACGAGATCCGATGGGAAATGGGGATTGTCGCCGCAAGCGCGCATCTGGAAAATTTTAATAATTTTGAATTTTGAAAAACTAGAAGGTCAGTAAGTGCGCTCTGCCGGGCACATAAAAATTCAAAATTAAAAAAAATATTTTTTTTTTGGAAAAATTTGAAACCACGTAAATATGTATTCGCGCTCTATTGAAACATATTTCAAAATCTGGAAATTTGAAATTTTGAATTTGAATTTTGAAAAACTAGAGGGTCAGTAAGTGCGCTCTGCTGGACTTTTAGATTTTTGCTAAAATTTTAAAATTTCACAGTTTTTTGGCCTAAAATTATTTTTTTTTGTTTTGAAAAATTTTAAATTACGTAAATATGTATTCGCACTCTATTGAAATGCAAAATTATAAAAAAATTCACGAAAAATTCGAATTCTTTCAAAAATAATTTTCTGGTTCTCAATAGAGCGCAATTGCTGATTCTCAATGGAGCGCACTTACCTTATAAACTTCATCCAAATACGCCTCGCAAAACACTTTTCTCTCATCATCGACATCAAAAAAGTGTTGATGAATCTTGTAATACGGTGGCTCACTCTCATTATAATCGTATCCATATTCACAGAAATGATTGCCCAAATCGAATCCTCTGCAAATTTGCTCTATTGACAAAGTCCAATGGAGCGCACATACCGATAATTATAGCTACAGTACTCGAAATCGATTAGGGATAATGGATCATCTTGGGTTGGTTTTCCATCGGCAGTTAGGACTGTTCCATCTTCGGCTAGCTTATATCCATCGATAAGGAGGAAATTTCCTTCCTAAATTAAAAATTATCAATGGAGCGTACTTGGCCGAGTCGGTTCCTCGACCACCTCAATTTATCAATAGAGCGCACTTACCTGCAAATCGTTATGCGAAAAAACCACGGGACTGTGGCTATTTTGAAGGAAGAATTCGACGAAATTCAATTCTCTTTCCAGTTGGGCAACGGTGATTGTCGATGGGTACTGTAACTTTTGATTGGTTAATTGGCTCTAGCAAATGCGCTCCATTGATAAATTCTGAAATATCAATGGAGCGCGTTTGCAAAAAATTACATCAGATTCCGCCACATTCGCTTTCGTTAAATACATTTCGATCGGTCGCTCTCCGGCTGGGGTTTTTCTGCAAAAAAAATTTAAATTCCCGCGTAATGCAAACGCGCTTTATCGGACATACTTGAATCTTTCCAACCATTGTCTAGCGGTTTCCAATGTCTGCGGCTCCTTGGGAATTGGGGCGTCCAGGGTGTGAACTCGAGCGACGATTGGGGCGATTAATTTTGATAATCTGAAGATTAAAATTAACAATTCTCAATGGAGCACATTTCCTTACCCAGGTTTGCTAATTTCCAGGCATTGAAGTGCTCGACTTGGAATAAATTGTTCGAAGCGACCGCCCGGGAAGACCCCGAGCATTTTAGGGCCGAGATTTCTTTCTAAAAACAAAATTCATGATTTTATCAATGGAGCGCGATTGCTAACCAGATAACAAAGTGAAAACCACGGATTCCGACAATAATTGATCGATATCTGATTGGCAGTGCACTCGAAGTAACGCCTTCTCTGGCTCCATTTGAGTCGGTGTAACCTTTTCCGGGAGCTCGACAAGAAACAGAAGATTCGACATTCCACCGCTGCAAATTCGCTCTATTGACGATTATCATTGGAGCGCGATTACTCACGTGATTGCTCGAATTCGAAAATCCTCGATTTTCACTTTTCGCCACGCTCCACCGAGATATTTGGCGCATAGGAATCGAGCGCGGAAGAGAATTTCGCCGCTGATCGGAGCCGATGAATCGAATTTTGAGAAGACTTTCTGCAACTTTTTTTTTTGTAATTTTCAGTAGTTTTTTAGATATGCAATCGCGCTCTACCGCAGAACGAAAAAAAGGGAATTTTGCGGTAGGGCGCGATTGCATTTTTGAGGAAAAAAACCTTTAAATCGACACATTCGGTGGTCCGATCCTTCCACATCAACGTCGGATCGTCTTGCGAAAACGCGATTTCACATTCTTCGGACGGAGCTCGGCGAGAGTTACCGGGCACTTCGGATGGCACTTCTAGCGATACCATCTGAAAAAAAAATTATTTTTAATTTTGAAAAAAATCTCAGAAAAAGCGGAAAATCTGAATTTTTGAGAGAAAAACTAGAAAATTCAACGAAAATGGTGGGTAAATTAGAGCGCAATTGCAATAAATTAATTTTTTAAATGAAAATTTTATTGAAAATCTCGATTTTATCGTGAATTTTCTTTGAAAAACCGGAAATTTTGAGAAAAAAAGTTTGTAGAATTTAAAATTGCCGCTGGAAAAATGAGTTCGCTAGAGCGCACTTGCATTTTTCAACTGATTATTTTTGAAAAAATATATTTAAATATTTTAAAATCATTTTTTTCAGCAAAATTTCGCCAAAAATCGAGGTTTTTGCAGAATTTTCTGCAAAAAAAGAACAATTTTCTTTTCGAAAAAACAATATTTTCATTCTGTCAAATCGCATTTTCATCAAAAACCCCACTAAAAAAGTAAACTTTGACACAAAAATTGTCGGGACAAAACCAGTTTACTTCCACTAATACGGTCATCAAAAAATAAAATAAATCTCCATTTTTTAGTCGATTCCGACACGGAATAATTCGTTTTTTCCCCGGCCACTCTCGTCGATGACGACAAAATTAGAAATGCAGGTGTGTGTGTGTTGACACGGGCGGGACAGATGAAAAAAAAATGGAGAGAAAAGTTATAAATTTTCGGAAAATGTGGGAAGAGAGAAGTTTTCAGAATTATTTTTTTTTCTTGGAATGTTATAAAAATGTTGTTTTAAAACAATTCGAAAAATGATGACTAAGCCCCCGTCGACCACAAAAAGTACATTTCGATCATAAATTCAAATTCTTCCCCAAAAAAATTGCCCTCATGAAATAAAAATGCGTGGCAAATGTGGAATGAACGGAGAGCGAAAAGGGAGAGAGATAGCTTAGAAGAGAGAGCGCAGACAGTTAGAGAGCCGACTGATCTGATGATTTGGAGAGGGATGACACGATGTGTAATTTATTTCGAAAATCTTTCTGTTACAAAAAAAATCTTATCAAATCAAATCCCAAAATAATCACGCTAAATGTTTGAGATGGTTTTTTGGTGTACTAATCAACCAAATCCCGCTAATCTCAGGGTCTCGTTTAGTAGGATTTGTGTGTTCGGAGGAGGGCATAGAGAGATGTGTAGTAGAGATTTCTCAAGTGATATTCAAATAGAAACCCCTACGAAAAGTATATAAAAGTGACGAGAAGAGGACATTGTAGGTGTATTATATGATCTTTGGGTTTGGAGGAGGGTATCTCGGTAGCCATTAGAGATAGCAAAAAAGTGTCAACTAATGAAATAATGCTCATGATAAGGGCTACATTTTGTTAGTTGACTGCTTTCTGATAGCTATCATGGGAACGAAGATATACCGTTTTGTAAAAAGTACCCTAAAGAAATTAGAATTAGAGCCATCTCGGTATATCCCGCCTGCCTTTAGGCGAAGGTTGGCCAGATTCTCGGCGAAGGTTGGTCAGAGTCCGCTTAAGACACGGGCGAAGTCCGACCAATCTTCGCCGAGAGTCTGACCAACCTTCGCCTAATGTCCGCGCAAGGTTCGCCCATAGTTCGCCCAAACCTCGCTTCATTTTTCTCGTTTTTTAAAAATAGTAACCGGTTAAAAAAAACAAACTTTATTAATTTGAAAAAAAAAATTACAACAAAAAGAAAAAAACAACAATCACTAAAAAATAGAAGTACAGTAAAACAGGATATTATCGAGGTTGCTCTTAGCTTCACTTCCGATCCGTTAATTTGTGTTGAGTGTTTTGATGGTTGGAAGCTCTGAAAAAACTGTTTTGAAACCGCTTTATTTGCGAATAATTGAACTTACAACTGAATAAGTTCCGAATCCACGAAAAGTTCTGGAATTTCTGGATTCTCTAGCGACTACAAATAGAGAAATTGTCGACTGTGAGAGACACTTGAGCTATTGTTCATCCGAGATTGTCACCTTATCATGAATGGATCGTGTAGATTTTATTCCTCGAGAGTTTTTGATGTCTGTTCATCTGGAGGTGAATCCGATTGTTTTTGATTTGGCCTAAATTCCTGGCCGTCTTACAGTGAATCCTGGAAAATTAGCATTAATAACTGTTATTGAAGATATCGGCCACGAACCATTCACACCGCATTCTTCTATACTTCATCTTTTGATAAGCTTGCGAGCATTCATCAAACAATTTCTAAATGATTTCCATACACTTTTGAGATCAGAAGGAGACGAAAAATGGAGTTTGAATCAAACTGTTTGATCAATTTATTTCTTGACGAGCTCTAAATTACTATAGTTTGACATAGTTTTACATGAAAATGAATAAACCTGTCCACGTCGCTTCTAAAATTGGTTCATCTTCGTCTGGATCGAACACAGACGCAATCGGTTTTCCAGTGGATCCAATAGCTGCTCGTTTAAAATTCTGAGAAAACATCAATTTTTGGATTTTTCAAAAGTTTTCACTTACCAAGTCTGCTTTTCGGTTTGGATTTCCTTGATTTTCGAGTTCCGTCCGTTGAGAACCATCAACTCTGAAAAAACCGTTCATGAAATGACTTAAAACAGCTAAATAAATCAAAAAATAAGTTCGAATTGTAAAAAAATAAAAAATAATTCAGCACGCTACGCGGCACGCAACGCACCTAAAGTTCGCTTAAAGTTCGCCCAAGGTTCGCCCATAGTCCGCTCAAAGTTCGCCAAAAGTTCGCGCTCTGAAATAGGGGTATGGGAAACCAAGATCCGCAGAAAGTTCACGCAACCTTCGCCCAGGGTCTGTCTAATCACCGCTCAAAGTCTGACAGAGCATGACTTTCGCCTTGAGTCTGTCCAACCTTCGCCCAAAGTCTGTAAGCGCTATATCTTCGCCCAAAGTCTGGCTAGCCTTCGCCGAGAGTCTGTATGAGCTAGATATTCGCCCAAAGTCTGACCACTCTTCGCCTAAAGACAGGCGGAATATACCGAGATATCTCGATTACCATGAGAGCTATGAAAAAATGGTTAACTAATGAAATATTGCTCATTACAAGAGCTACATTTCATTAGTTAACCATTTCGTTTTATCTCTATTTCTAACTGAGATATAAGCGTTTTAAAGTTTCAACTTGAAGACGCAGACGAGGCAAAACTGTCTAACCGTCTGCCCTCTCTTCTAGCAGCTATAACTCGGCTCCCGTAACAGCTATCAAAAAGTGTTAACTAATGAAATATTGCCGATGTTAAGAGCTATATTTTGTTAGTTGACAGTTTTATGGTAGCTCTCCTGGCTACGGAGATATCAGCATTTGAAGTTACGTGGTAGAAAGAGACAGTTTTCTCTGCGTCTCCCCACAAATTCATGTATCTCGGTTACCGTAAGAGCTATCAAAAAGTTGTCAACTAATGAAATGTTGACCATAATAAGAGCTGCATTTCATTAGTTGACAACTTTTTGATAGCTCTTATGGAAACGAAGATATACCCTCTCAAACTAAACTAACTTTTTTTTTTAATTGGAATCAATTTTGGACCAGGGAATTCAACGGAATTAAGAAAAATTTTTAATCATTCTTATATAATAAAATCCTAAAGGGCGATGTCCGTTGGTCAGGATGTCCGCAGGTTTTAGGCAAGAAGAAATAAAGTGGCCGCGGCCAAAACCGAACCCTGGCCCTCAGATTAGCGGTCGAGGGTACCGACGCGGCCACTTGCGCGACAGCCAGCAGGTGCATACCTTGCGTACATGTTTCAGCCGTAACTAATGAGTGGCGAAGCCACGAAGAAAGGCCAGAAGGCCTGCCGGAGGCAGGTAAACTGGCTGGTTGAAAATATAAGATGAAATTGAAACAGGAAAAAACTGTTTTTTATTTATTTTGATATTTTCAGTTTCACAAAAATGACAAAACGCAAATGATCTAGACCTCAGACGATGGAAAGCAGTCAGCTTAAGTCAGATTTCCAGAAGGATTGAAAGTGTAATCTCAAAAAAAAAACAAAAAAAGAAGAAGAAGAAAAGCTGTCTCGATCTAATGCACTTTTTTCTTGAAATCACAAGAGAACCAAGTGCAATAAAGTGAGAGAGAGAGAGAGAGAGAGAGAGAGAGAGAGAGAGAGAGAGAGAGAGAGAGAGAGAGAGAGAGAGAGAAAAGTGATAAGGTTGATTGAATAGAATGATAAGAGAGAAAGAGGTGGAAAAGAAAAAAATGTGTATTGTGTGGGAAAATATGTGTGAAGAACAACATTTTTTAGTTTTGGTTCACTAGAAAAAATGTTTGGAGTTTATGGGTTAATCCACTAAAACGCCTAAAAGCAAGAACATTTATATCATGGATTTGGAACAGTCTACTTTTATGGTTCCAATAACTTTGGAAAAACACTAAAAATTCTGAAATTCGGAAAAAAAAGTTTACACTTTGAAACAGTAATTTAAATTTTAATGGAACCAGGAATAAATTAATCAATTTTTCAATAAAAAAAATCAATACTGAGACACTGAAACCGAAAATTATTACTTTTTCATCGTCACTTTAATTTCAAATTACCAGAACTAGCTCATAGTACGGTTAAAGCAAATTATACCGGACAGGCCTAAAAAAATAAATATTTTCTTAAGATTTTGAAACAGGAGATTTATCAGAGAATTGATAGTACAAAAGATCGGTCAACACCCACGGTTCCATTCGAAAATAAAAACATGTTGACTGTTTCATGTGACTTTCAAAACATTTTTATGTGAAAATTGTTTTACTCTCAGCGATATCAGTATTAGTGGAATAAAAATTCGCTACACCTCGCTCCATTGCTAATTGGCGCGGGGACTAGAAAATTACACTGGAAAAAGTTAGTCCATAGCCGTGGAAGTCCGCTAATAGCACCAAATTTTTTTTTAAATTTTTAAGAGACGGAAATTGAAATACACCAAAAAAAAGTTAAATAATAAAATGCTATCTAACCTACTACTTTACAGTAACCTGCAACCGAATTATTATTTTTTGTGGTTTTTTAATTTTTTCAGCAGATAAACTAGTAAGTCAGGATTTTTGAAATTAAAAATAATGAAATTTAAGCAAGACAGCTCAAAAATACGTTTTGTAAAACAAAATCTGAAAGCCGGAATGAAACCGACAATTTCTGGGAAGCATTTTCCAACGCTTATAACTCGGTTTCCATAAGAACAATCAAAAAACTGTCAACTAATAAAATATTGCCCATAATAAGGGCTATCTTTTGTTAGTTGACAACTTTTTGATAGCTTCTATGAGACCCGAGATATAAGCGTTTGAAGTTGCGCGATAACGTTTTCTCTGCGTCTTTCCACGCCCTGTATCTCGATTCCCATAAGAGCTATCTAAAAGTTGTTACCTTATGAATTATTGCCCATAATAAGCGCTACATTTTATCAGTTGAAAGCTTTTTGCTAGCTTTTATGGGAGCTGAGTTAAACCGCTTTCAACAAAACTCTAAAAATTACTTCCAAATATTCTCCACACTATCTTACAGAAAATTTGAAACCGTGATTTTTTTTAGTTCAAAAGGAAATCTAGAAAAGTGTGAAATAGAAAAAAGAAATGACAACTGACAAATAGTATCAGCACACAACAACACACTCTCTCTCTCTGCCTCTGATTCTCTTTAACTTTCCCAATAAACCTCTCTAATTCTCTCGATTTCATATACTATTTCCATGTGTCACATTAAATGTTATAAATGTTAGTTGAAGGGCAATCAAGTGAGAAGGAGAAAGTTGGAGAAGAAAACAATGACCTACCCGCTGAAAATATTTCAAGTGGAAGAAATAGTTTCGAGAATTGAATAGATGTGATGGAAGACGATTGAAGTATCGAAACATGTGATCTAAATGGATAGGGGAAGTGAAGGGAAAGATTTTGATAAGAGAGATAAATTGAGGAATGTTCTTTTTTTTAAAGGTACAGATGGACTAGACATTACATTTTGATTTATGAGATAAGGTGATGGGGATTCTCCTGTGATAAATGAATAGCGGAAACAGAGTGATCGGCAAAGTAATAATTTAGAAAAAAACGTTAACCTAGATCTAGAGAATATGAAACAGAAAATTTTTTTAATAGCTTTACAGTTGTAAAATCAAAGCATATTGTAAAATCGAGGCTTATTAATACATTTAAAAATTTTTTGCAACAGAAAAATTATAAAAATATAAAATTTGGTCACTTCGTAGTTTTTGTCAGCTTTTTCAGCGATAGCGCCCTACTGTACCTTCCAAATTCCCCTGCTTTCCTTCAATTCCGTTGACTGAGTAGCAAACGTGATCTTTTTTTAAATTCTCGAGACAAATATGAAAAAAAAAATCGGTTTCGGGTTTTACAAAAATATGGATGAGGCACTTAACGCAGATAATTTTTTGCCAACAATTGATACTCAGTCAACAGAATTGTAGATAAGCAGCGAAATCATGCGATATTGTCTGTTCAAAAAAAAAGTGGAACCCGCGAAATTCAAATCGAACCCTCGTGTCGATTTACGAGGCTCCGCCCAAATATGAAAATCGTCTGCGTCTCTCATTTTCATTGTGGCGGTATTGAACACTATCATTATTTGGGCGGAGCCTCGTATATCGACACGAGGGTTCGATTTGAATTTCGCGGGTTCCACTTTTTTTGAACAGACAATACAATAGGGCGCGATTGCTTATTTCATTTTTTGGACCGAAGTTTGAATCCGAAAAATTATTTTTGCCACAGTTAATAGCCAGTTTACCGCTAGCCTAGATTTTTGAGAACTTTCTGAAATTGTAATTTTTTTTGTTTGCTCTGAAAATAGCTACCAAAATAATTTTTCTTTTGAATTTTTTCTTTTCTATTGAAAAATAATATTTTTCCGTGACCCCCTGTTTTTTACTCCAATCTGATTTTGAATCTGATGAAAAAATATATTCCACGAAAAAAAAATCATTGTCAGAATATTGGACCAATTTCTACAAGTTCTTCATGAGTTTAGGTAAGTTAATTCTTTGTTTGTGATGGTTTCGAATGCACTTTTTGGTTAGCTTTTTTGATAAATTTACTTTTTCAATGAAACCGGAAGTTTCTGCAACTTTTTAATTCTTGAAAACCATAACTAATCACACTTTGCCACTGCCAGGATTAGTTGAGTAATTGAAACTGGAAAATTTTTCAGGAAAACACAATATATTCGTGTTAATCATACTAATCTCCATCAATTCTTTGAATTGTGATGATACAACTGAAACAACAACAACAGCAGAGATTTATATAGATTTTGATGAAGAAGAGGAACGGTGAGTTCTCTCTAAAATACTCTTAAATATCGATAATATTCAGTGCATTCCATTATTTTTTCTTCGCATTAGAAGCATGTATCATTGCGGTCACGTTTGCTTTAGCATTTTGTGTAGGAGGTATATGCAATCGTCATGGTTCGGAAGAACCAGAGAAGAAACCGATTGTAGTGACCGTAGAAAAACAGGAAGAGTTAAAACCAGAGGAACCGAAAAAAGTAACTGAAGTGACAAAGAAAGAATTATTTTTTAAAAAGAGACAGGTTGGATTAAAACAATCTTTTATGAAACCGAAAAAAATTTATTTTTTAAGTCATCCGAAAAGGAATTTGAACTGGAAACCAAGTACAGTAATCAGGGAACTGTTAAGATAATAACACAGAATGCAACTCTTCCAGATGTAAGTTCTCGTAATACCTCTATTAGAATTGCATACCCTTTTAATAAAGATTCTAATTAATTTTCAGTTGATGGCTGGTTTCGATGAAAAGAAACCAAAAAAGACAATAAAAACAGTGAAATGGAGTAAAGAACCGATTGTATTTTATGAAATTGGAGAAGGAATTGATCGATTTGAGACTGTTGTTGATGCAAAAGGAGGAGGATTTTCGAGTAGCTCAATTATGACTGCTTCTATTAAAAAACTTTGATTTTTTCATTCTAATAAATTATTCCTAAATTTAATGAATCAGTAAAAAATGAATTTTGTCTATACATTTTTTAACAAATCAAGTCATATCTCATTCCAACTTGAAGATACAAAAAAGTTGCCAACTAATAAAATTCTCATGACAAGTGGAACTGAATCTTTCAGCAAAGAATGAATTTCTCTATATCCTGAAACCGAAAAAAAATTAAATTGAGTCACGTGAAAGGTACTGAAAAATAGACGTATGGTGATTCCGTATGCACATTTCGTTAGTTGACAATTTTTTGAAACTTTAAAAAATAAGTGAGAAATTACCGTTTCAAGTTTAGCACCGTATACTTTTGGAGACTATTTTGCGACCTTGTTTGGTAGTAAAAAAGATAGCCAATAGAGCCCAAAATTGAGGCATTAGCTACCCCACTTAGAAGGCCGTCTTTAAAAATACAAACATTCTAGATAAAAAATCACTATTTCGACGTGAACTCTTAAATTTTTTTTTTAATTTATCCAAAAATACAATGACGAATCTATTCCTCAAAAATCGTCATCAGAATCTCTAAAATTTTATCATGAGTTTAAGTAAGTCTAAACTATTCCGTTGTTATGCGGAGGGCTTGTAAAAGTCTGTAAATGCGCCCTGACGATCACGTCTTTTTCATTTGAAAGCTCTAATAGAGCGCTTTTACTGACGTGCTCTAATTTTAATTAAAATTCTTATTTGAAACAGTAATAAAATTTTCAGGAAAACACTATATATTCGTGTATATTTTACTCATCTCCATCAATTTTTTGATATCGAATGCTTCTGAGGATTCGACTAAAAAAGAGAAAACTCGCAAGAAATATGATGCATTTTCAGATAAGTAAGTTCAAAAAAAGTTCTGTTCAAATCAAAAGTTTCAGTGCCCACCTCGGTGTCACTCTCACTTTTCAATTCTTGATCATATTATTCACTTTCATCTTGGGCTTCAGTATTTATACATTCATTGAAGATTTATACAATCAAGAAGAACCAGAGAAAAAGCCGATTGAAGTAATTGTAGAAAAACAGGAAGAGAAGAAACCAGAAGAAGAACCGAAAAAAGTAACTGAAGTGACAAAGAAAGAATTATTTTTTAAAAAGAGACAGGTTGGATTAAAACAATATTTTATGAAACAGGAAAAAAATTCATTTTTTGAAGTCAGCCGAAAAAGAATTTGAACTGGAAACCAAGTACAGTAATCAGGGAACTGTTAAGATAATAACACAAAATGCAACTCTTCCAGATGTAAGTTCTCGTAATACCTCTATTAGAATTGCATGCCCTTCTATAAAAAGTATTCTAATTAATTTTCAGTTGATGGCTGGATTCGATGAAAAGAAAACAAAAAAGACAATAAAAACAGTGAAATGGAGTAAAGAACCGATTGTATTTTATGAAATTGGAGAAGGAATTGATCGATTTGAGACTGTTGTTGATGCAAAAGGAGGAGGATTTTCGAGTAGCTCTGTTATGACTGCTTCTATTAAAAAACTTTGATTTGCTTTTTTTATGCCAATAAAATAGTCTATAATTGAGAAATCAAACTGAATTTATCAGCAAGGAACGAAATTGTCTATATTCGGAAACAGAAATAAAACAAATCAAGTCATATCTCAGTTGAACTTGAAGATACAAGAAAAGTATCAACTAATAAAATTATCACCATAAAATTCTACACAATTTGTTAGTTGACAACTTTTTGATAACTCTAAAGGCACGGGAGATATAGGCGTTTGAAGTTGAGAGCCATAATTGAGAAACGCAGACGCGCAGAGAGTCTGCGTCTCTCCCTCTCTCTCAATTCTTTAGCACCAAAGCAGTTTGTGACCAAGTCAGTACCGATTGAGATTGAAAAAAATCGATCTTTAACATAAAAATTCTGAAACAGTCGCCAAACAATTCCTAATCCTAATTCATCATAATCAAAAAAAGAATAAGAATAAAAACAAAAAAAAAAACGACAATAAAGTAGGCGGAAACCAGTTGGATCTTCTAATCATTCCCATTTATATATCCTCATTTCTTCCTCATCATCCCCTCTTTTCATATCACTTTATCCTATCAAATGCGTCTTATTATTCTCACCAGCTTTATCGCATTGACAACATTTGTACAGTATTCTGATCAAGGTGGGTTTAGAATGTTTTGTGGATGAGTTGACAAGATATACTCTCTAATATCATATTTAATACTAGCCTGTTCCAGAGAATAGTTAAATTAATATTATGAAACAGTGTTTTTTTAAATCAAGGTCACTACTGACTTAGCTAAATATAAACATAAACGAGTTCTGCACGCTGTATTTTTGATATTTTTGAGCCAATTATAACAGAAAAAATTTTGGAAAATTAGCAGAAATTTCAAAATTTTCAAAAAAAAATTTTTTTTCAAATTTTAATTCACTGTTTCAAAATGGTATCTTATCCATGACTACAATCAGTACATTTTATGCCCCCAACTAAGAAACCGTAATTTCAGCTGTTCGGCCAGTTGTCCTATTCATTCGTTTATTCGATGTAAAAGGAAAACGATCAACTATCCTGGATGAAGGATACAAGTATACGGTAGCTGAGTTGAAAAATATGTTGGTCAAGGAAATGGATGTCTCCGGCAGCATTCTAAGACTCTATTTTGAAGGTTCGTAACTCTTTACACGACTATTCCCTGAAACTGTAAATTTCCAGGTCAAGAACTCTGGATTCCGGATCGAACTCTCGCTAGCTATCGTGTCCGTCCAGGGGATACTGTAGATATTTATCTAGAAAATATCGCTGAGCAACTAGCAATTCGTTTCGGGAATCAAGATAAGAGTCCTGATGGTCGGTTAGCGGAATAATACCGATAATTTAAACAAGACCCGTAATATTTAAAGCTGCAATATTAATTTTATGGAACGGAAAAATAAATTAACTGATTTTTAATTTATAAAACGTATCAGTCTCAATTTCACGAAAAGAAAATATACTACCAATAGTAACGAATAACTCATTGTTCAAATTTAAGAAAAACATGAAATTGCAAAAAAGTGTATTTTTTATAACTTTTTTTGAATCAAATAGCAGAATTAGTGTAAAGAGAAATGGCGAAGACTTTCTTGTGGTTTATAGTCGGTAGATGGGTCGTGTAGCATAAATAACCGGCAATATCACTTCGAATTGAGCATTTGACAAATGGGTGGATCCATCTGAAATATTTCAGTGACGATTTTTTACTATTAAAAACTTAAACATGACATCCTTTATAATATAAGACTGAAACAGTATTCCAAAACAAAGAACTCACTCAAAACCTCCTTGACACTTATCAACAGTTCGAATATGAAATCTCAAGAGTTTCTCATTTTCCAATGGAATTTGTTCGAGAATACTTTTGAATATTGCTTGAGCAACTCTCTGATCGTCTGCGTATAAAGGAGCGAGAACACATTCACCAGATGGATAGATTATTAATGTTCCGAATCCAATCACTTTTCCATCATCGTTGTATGCTACCTACAATATTTTTTTTTTAATTTTGACTTCGTTGAATATTTCATGAAGAAATCATCTGGTTAAACCGAAAAAACTTTTTTCCACGTTTGTTCTAGAAATAGTGAAACGGTAAAACATTTTTTTTTTTGAAACTCTTATTCTAAAAATGTTTCATGTTTCAGTACGCTTAGATAATACTGTAACCATCAAAGTTCAATATTAACCAGGGTTCTCACGGGCCGGCCCGGGCCGGCCCGGGCCGGGCCGAGTCAGGGTTCTCACGGGCCGGGCCGGGCCGAGTGAGTCATTCTTACCGGCCCGGCCCGGCCCGGCCCGGCCCGTCTTGGCCCTGGCCGGCCCGTGATGAGAAATTTGACTTAAAAAACAACAAAATTTCATATAAAAGCCGACACCCCTATTGAAATTTGTCTTTTTCATCACTTTTTTCCGACATTTTCACGAATTTCACTCGGAAACAATTAAGAATCTTTTTTTTTCGATGAAAAAATTGGAATTTTAAAAAATTTCTCTCAAAATAATGTCGATTTTTGAGAACACGGGCCGCACGGGCCGGCCCGGGCCGGAATGAAATTTCATCGGCCCGGGCCGGGCCGGAAAAACAGCTCCACGGGCCGACCCGGCCCGGCCCGGCCCGGGCCGGCCCGGGCCGGCCCGTGGTTTTTGAGAACCCTGATATTAACTGCTTCCCATACTGTTGAAAGATTAAAAAAAACAATTTTCATCATGCTATATTGAAACAGTTAAAAACAATTTTTTTTTTCAACTTGGTATTCAGTTTTTTTTTGTGCAAACATTCACATTGAAAATAGACATTTCAAAAAAAATCTCTGTTTCGTTAATCCAGAATAACCCACACTTTTTTCATATGGAGATTAGAACAAATATACTTGCCTATGCAAAAATATCACATCTTAAAACCATCGTAACTTTGTTAGAATAAGAGATATCAAAAAGTTGTCAACTAACAAAATGTAGCCCTTTTCCGGATCTCTTAGATGCGCTAGCATATATTTCGATCTCTCATAAGGGAACACCGCCTGATCGTATTCCACAATATCCTTATCCGGCACCTCAGTCGCATTTTTGACATGAATCCCATCCAAATTCAAATTCTCCGGGACCATCATCTCACTTGGTTTATAATAAGAAACACTTTGAATATAACCGTAATCATTATGTCCATGCATCTTTTTCCACATTTTCAGAGATTGTGGGAAGCATTGTCCAACAGCGTTATCCGAATTATTTCGAAGTCTTGTCTTGATAACATATTCAGCTAATTCCATGCTATCCTTTCCTCGGAAATCAGGATGAATCCAAAAGAATCCATGATATTGATGAACTGGTTCGGCTAGTGGAGGAATTGGATGAAAATTAATGAATTGACATGAAAAAGTTATTGTGTTGGAGTCTTTGTGGCGAATAAATACCAAGGAATAGTCATCTTTAAAACTAGCTTTCCATGATTTAAATTCGGTTTTCTTAAAGTTAGACCTGTTAAACATTCCCAGAAAGTTTCAAGTTGATCGAAATCCTCTAACCTTGTCAACAATGGACAATTGTGCGAAAAAACAGTGAAAAAACGCCAAAAAACGCCGAAAACCGCCGTTTTTCGCTGACTTTGAAGCTGAATTTCTCCAAAACTGAACCGCTGATTTTCCTAAAATTTTGCCAGAGTGTTTAAAATGGTCTGAACTATACGCTCAAAAATTTTGGGGTCGATTGAATCATTTTTTTCGACTGAGTATCAAATGCAAAATTTTCTAGGCCACGCGTCGAGTTCGCCGCGCCGTGGGGAGCAATTCTAATAGAGTTTTTTAAGAAATATATCGATCTATTAAAAAATAGTTGATTGAGTGACTTAATTAAAATAGCAAAAAAGCAGGTCGGCATTCATTAACTAATTAATTTTTTTGAATTTTTTATAAAGTTTATGAAACAGTGATACTGTACATTGCTTTGAAAAATAAACTTATGGTTTAAAAATTGGCAAAAGCATAAATTCCCGTTTCGCAAGAAATATTTTTGTCAGAAATGAGGAACAACGTTCAAAAAATCGAAACGAAGAAACTGGATTGTTGAACACCGACAAAAAGTGATAGCGATTTTATTTCGTTATGGGGCTATTCACGCGGAATAAAAAATAATAAAAATTAATAAAAATCTATTCACGATAATTTTTTATTCATTTTATTACAGTAGTCAAAAAGTGCCTTTTTGGGCAACTTCGCTGCAAGACCATCCTGTTTTTTTAATAATTGTAGGTCTGAAGATCAAATTTAACTAATTATGAATTAGTAGCGCTTTTTAGACCTACAATTATCAAAAAATTGCCCAAAAAGGCACTTTTTGACTACTGTAATAAAAAATTATCGTGAATAGGTTTTTATTAATTTTTACTATTTTTTATTCCGCGTGAATAGCCCCATTAATGAATATCGTGAAACTGCAAAAAAAAATTTTTTTTTAGGAAAACGAGATATTTATTGATATTTAGTGAAGGTTAGTAGATTATTATTAGCTCTTTGGATTAGACGGCACCAGTGGTGTAGGGAGAAATGGCAAAGACTTTTTTGTAGTTTATAGTCGGTGGGTGGGTGATGTAAGTCAGATAAGCGGTTTTTTCCTGTCGAATTGGACATTTCACAAATGGTTGGATCCATCTGGAATTAGAAAGTGTTCACTACATGATCTCCATTAGCAAAACATTGAAAAAACTATATCCCAATTATCATAAAACTGAAACAGGGCATCGTATCTTCCCTTAAAAACTCACTCAAAACCTCCTTGACACTTATCAACAGTTCGAATATGAAATCTCAAGAGTTTCTCATTTTCCAATGGAATTTGTTCGAGAATACTTTTGAATATTGCTTGAGCAACTCTCTGATCGTCTGCGTATAAAGGAGCGAGAACACATTCACCAGATGGATAGATTATTAATGTTCCGAATCCAATCACTTTTCCCTCATCGTTGTATGCTACCTGCAAAATCGGAACTCTGATGGTATTGATGAAGAAAACAAAACAATTTTTTTAACTGATTTTTCTAGAAATATGGAAACGGTTAACATTTTTGTTGAAACTTTCATTCTAAAAAGTTTGTTTCCGGTTTCAATACGCTTAGATACCGTAACCACCAGATAATTCGGATTATTATTTTAGTCATCGTAGGCTACCCAGAAATTAGATGAAAAAATGGTAGAACCGAATGAAAAAAAAACCAAGCTTTTTCTAGAAATTTCTATATTTCGGCATAGCTTTAAGTCATACCTTCCGAATCATCGCAAAGAATTATAAGTTTTTTTTGAAAACTGCTTGAAACAGTTTTTTTCTTGTAATTCATTGAATACTCTCCCATTCTATAACCCTTTTTTCATGTTTCAGTAGGCCCAGATATCTCATGAAAAATTTAAAGTATATTGGGGTTTCTAATTCCTACGGAATAGGTGTATTCAGCGAAAACAAAAATAAAGCCGTTTTTTTTATTTGTACACAAAAATTAGTTTTTCACATCCAAAATATAATATTTATCGAAGAAAACTTCAACCAAAAATTTCAAAGTCTTTTACATGGTATTATGCTAGTCTGAGCGATTGAATGTTGAGGCCGAAGATCCGAGAAGTTTGTAAACAATAAAATCGACACGAAAAACAAGTAAATATTCTACAGTAACCATGCGCCTTTAAACTTTTTTTTGCATCATTTTTTCACAAAAACGCTCAATTTCCTTCGTTTTCGTAGTAAAATAGCTTTAAAAAATACAATAATTATTTTTTCGAATAAAAACAATCAAAAGATGTCAAAAAACGAGCGAAAACGCAGAAATTGAGCGTTTTTGGGAAAAAATGTTGCAAAAAAAAGTTTAAAGGCGCATGGCTACTGTAGAATATTTACTTGTTTTTCGTGTCGATTTTATTGTTTACAAACTTCTCGGATCTTCGGCCTCCACATTCAATCGCTCAGACTAGCATAATAACTGACACAGTAATTTCATTCTTAATTGACACAATATTTAACACCTGTGAAACTTTCTTGGCAGTTTCACAAACTAAATGTAACAGTAATTTTATGTGAGAATGTATTATCAACATAATACAAAAATTCTACGTTTCAGTCGGATTTAATGTTTTTAAATCATAGCCTGCTTAATCATAGCATGATAAAAAAAACTAACCTTCCCAAAACTATCAGATTTCCTCAGCAAAGACAACATGTATTTCGATCTTTCATAAGGGAACACCGCTTGATCGTATTCCACAATATCCTTATCCGGCACCTCAAGCGCATTTTTGACATGAATCCCATCCAAATTCAAATTCTCCGGGAGCATCATCTCACTTGGTTTATAGAAAGAAGTGCTTTGAATATGCCCATATTTATCATGTCCATGCATCTTCTTCCATAAATTCATCGACTGTGGAAAGCACTGAGCAATCGCATTATCCGATCGATTATTCATTCGAAACTTTGCATTATAATCCGTCATTCTCATACTATCAATTCCCCGATAATCCGGATGAACCCAGAAGAATCCTTGGTATTGATGAACCGAGTCAAAGTTTGGGTCCACTGGTGGGTAATCGATGTAATGAGTTGTGTGGACAATTTGTTTCGTGGCTTTTTTGCAGATGAAAAGGAGTTGATAGCGATCACCGAAACAATCTTTCCACCATTCGATATCTTCTTTTTTGAAGTTAAGACGTTGGTTACCGTACTGTAAAAATTCGAAATTTAGGGGTATTAGACCAAAAGGAATAACATTAAAGAAAAAATTGTTTCAAGATAAGCACAAAATGAAAAAGTTTTTTATTCATTAATTTTTGGGTGAACAATTTGAATTCACATACAAAAGGTTTAGGTGGCCTAGATTTTTCTCTGATTTTTCTAGGCCAGAAAAATCTAGGCCACCTCAAAATCATGAAAATTTTCACCAATTTTTACGAAAAAAATCTCGAAAAAAGGCTATTGGAAAATGATTTAAAGTGGCCTAGAAAAATCTAGGCCACCTTCGCTTCCCACCTCGGCCGCGGCGGGACCTCAATTTTTTTGCCGTATGCACAAACCTAATTTACACGAAGTATTGGAAATATGAAAAACTGTTTCACTTTGTGCTCATTTTGAAACAGGATTTTTCAAGTCGTTATTTTTTTCAACTTATTTATCTACCATTCTGTGAAATTTTTGAAACATCCCCCTCTTAAAAAAACAGATTTTTTTCCAATCCCCTCTCACTCACCGCCTCCATAAACTGATCAACCAATTCTCCCTCCGGATTCACAATAATATCCGTATTCCGAATCGTCAATGGATCCCTTGGCTTCCCATCAGCCGTCTTAAACACATTTCGAATTGCACTGATTTCAACGGGAAGTTTCGAAAGATGTCGGTAGAGTTTGCTTGTGAGCATTCGAGTAGATTCTAATTAGTCGAGAACAAATTAGAGATTTCTTGACTCTAAATGAAAACGTCCGATATGGAGAACCGGAATGGGTTAGCGGGGTAACGCTGGTTACGTAAAAACTCGATGAAACGGTAGAATTTAAAATTTTTTATTTCTAATCTTGAATGTCCGTTTGAAAAAAAATTATAGGAATCGTCTCAAATCACTCCATTTGTGTAGGGGAAAATGGCAAAGACCTTCTTGTAGTCTATAGTCGGAAGGTGCGTGATGTAGGTCAGATAAGCGGTTTTCTCTCTTCGAATTGGACACTTCACGAATGGTTGGATCCATCTGAAATTAAAAAAAACTTTTACCACTACATAGAAAACATATGTTTTAAAAATTAACCTGAATTCCGTTAAAACGTCATAATTTGGTTTAAAAAATAGATAGCAAAAAGTTGTCAACTAAAAAAATGTAGCCCTAATTATGAGCTACATTTCATTAGTTGTCAACTTTTTGATATCTTTTTTCTTAACAAAGTTATGACGGTTTAAATAAAGATACAATCTTCTATCAAAGGAAAATCGGTATATTTTTTACCTTCTTGGATTGTATAAACAGTAATCTCAACTAAATCAATCAAAATATCATAAATCTGAAAGAGGGTATCGTATCTTCCCTTAAAAACTCACTCGAAACCTCCTTGACACTTATCAACAGTTCGAATATGAAATCTCAAGAGTTTCTCATTTTCCAATGGAATTTGTTCGAGAATACTTTTGAATATTGCTTGAGCAACTCTCTGATCGTCTGCGTATAAAGGAGCGAGAACACATTCACCAGATGGATAGATTATTAATGTTCCGAATCCAATCACTTTTCCCTCATCGTTGTATGCTACCTGCAAAATCGGAACTCTGATGGTATTGATGAAGAAAACAAAACAATTTTTTTAACTGATTTTTTTAGAAATATGGAAACGGTTAACATTTTTGTTGAAACTTTCATTCTAAAAAGTTTGTTTCCGGTTTCAATACGCTTAGATACCGTAACCACAAAAATTCATTTTTTGATAGGGCACCTATATACATAAGTGACCAACCTTTCCAAACCCATCAGCCTTCCTTAGCAAAGACAGCACAAATTTCGACCTTTCATAAGGGAACACCGCCTGATCGTATTCCACAATATCCTTATCCGGCACCTCAGTCGCATTTTTGACATGAATCCCATCCAAATTCAAATTCTCCGGGACCATCATCTCACTTGGTTTATAGAAAGATGCGTATTGAATATGTCCATATTTATCATGTCCATGCATACCCTTCCAAAACTTCATCGTCTGCGGGAAGCACTGACCGCAGGCATTCTCCGACCGATTAATGAAACGATGTTTTCCATAATAATCAGACAATATCATACTGTCACATCCACGATAATCCGGATGGATCCAGAAGAATCCTTGGTATTGATGGATTTTTTGTTTTTCTGGGTTGATTGGTGGGAAGTCGATGTAATGAGATGTGTGGATGATTAGTCTAGATGATTTCAGAACAATGAAAAGGAGTTGATAGCGATCGCCGAAACAATCTTTCCACCATTCAATATCCTCTTTTTTGAAGTTAAGACGTTGGTTACCGTACTGTAAGAATTCGAAATTTATGGGGTTATTCATGTCATGAAAAAAATGTTTTTTAAATATAGTTGACCTTATTCATGACTGTAGGAAAATGTAAAACGATACACGCGCTTTTTCTTTTTTTCCCTCATTTTTTGTATTTTTTTTTCCTTTTTTTTTACATTTCTACCAAAATGTAAAAAAATACAAAAAATGGGGAAAAAAAATAGAAAAAGCGCGTGTATTGTTTTACATTTTTCTACAGTCATGAATAAGGACAACTATGTTTAAAAAAAAATTTTTTTTTCATGACATGAATAACTCCATTGGGCGTATTGGAATTAATTAAAGAAAAAAATTGTTTCAAGATGAGCACAAAGTGAAACAGTTTTTCAAGTCTTCAATCGATCCAGTGAAACACATATTTATTTCCCTCTCTACCCCAAACTCACCACTTTCATAAACTCATCGATCATCTCCCCTTTCGGATTCACAATAATATCCGTATTCCGAATCGTCAACGTTTCCCTTGGCGTCCCATCTGCTTTCTTAAAAACACTTCGAATTGCATTGATCTCAAAGGGAAGTTTCGAAAGACGACGTCCAATTGAACTGGAGAACATTCGAGTAGATTCGGATAAATTAGGAATAAGGAAAGGAGAGAGGGGGAGGATTCACGGGGAGAGAAATTTAAAATTTGTATTGTGAAACTTTGAAAAAATAGGAAGCTGGAAATAGAGTCACGAAAAAATAATTACCGTCAAACCTCTAAATTGATCGATTGACTAACTTTGGCAAAGTATATCTCAGTTAGCATAAGAGATATCAAGAAGTAGTCAACTAATGAAATGTAGCCCTTGTTATGAGCAATATTTCATTAGTTGACACTTTTTTGATATCTCTAACTGGAAGCGAGTTATAGCCGTTTGAAGTTGCACACTAGAAGACGCGCAGGGTAAGGCGCTAGAAATCCCTATAATTTGTTTACCAATGTAGTACACCTCCCTCAAGGTAACTTTATTATTTTCATGTAACAGTTATTTTTTTTCGTATTTTTTTTTCCAGAAAAAAACTATGATTCACACTATAACATAAGCAAATATTATTCCATTTTGCACCTAGAATACATATAAAGACTGTTTTCGTGATTTTTTTTCTCAAAATGATTATTTATCTTCTCCTTCTCCTTTTTTCTCGAACTTTCTGCGACGTACCCAATTTTCAAGAACTTTCCCTCAATGGTCCCTACACAAAATGGGTTACTAAAGGGAACTTGACCGCGGAATTATTCTCAGTGGTCACTCAGACTTCGGTTTGTACAAATTTAATGAAACTTTTGAAATAGATTTTAAATTTTCTAAGCCTCCAGCCATTCTTGTATCAGCTCATGTCGAGAATCCAAAAAGAAATCCATTAACTGTAACAGTAATCCGTGGAAAGACTATTCAAAGTTTTGCGGTGAGTGCTCTTCAATTAAAGGATAACTTCTTTTTTTCAGATCCCCAGAATAAAAACTCATTACGGAAAGAAATTTGAATATTGGTTTGTTTCTGATACTCTCTGCGATGGTTTGGATCAAAATCTGAATCAATCGATAATTATTTCTGTTTCAAGTTCATTACCTAGCAGTTTTAAAATTCAAGTGAAATCATTTCAATCCTTCATTGCGAAGTAAGTGCCTGAATTCTGAGTGACCTCTGCTGGATTTATAGTTTCAGATCGGAACCATTTGAGGTCCAATCAGGGCCATCGGAACCCAGTTTTTATCTCTATAACTTCCCAGATGTAGTTGATAAAGTGGAAGTCAAAGCTTTTTCGGAATCAAGGATTTGTGCAAGACTGATAACGAGAAGTGCAAATGTAAATATCTTTTTTGCTTATAACTTTGTCAGTTTAAGAGATATGAAACAGTTGTCAACTAATGAAATGTAGCTCATGTTAAGAGCTACATTTCATTAGTTGATAAGTTTTTGATATCTCCACCGTGCGCCAAGATATAGCAGTTTGAAGCATAGCAAAGTTAGCGCAGCCGGTCTCTGCTTCTCTCTAGTTTAAAGGATATCTCGGTTCTCTTAAGAGTTATCAAAAAGTTGTCAACTAACAAAATATAGCCCTTGTCATAAGCTACATTTCATTAGTTGATAACATTTTGATAGCTGTTTTGGGAACCGAGATAAGCGTTTAAAGTTAAACTGCATTTTTGAATATTTTAGTAGACTTCTAATTGGTTACTGTTTCAACCTACTTATTTTCATGAAACTTATTTTAAGTTTTTCATTTATATTCTGAAATTATGAGCTTTAAAAAATACATACAATATTTCATTGACTGAGACGCAGGAAGTCAGACACCCTAGCTCTCTGCGTGTCTCTCTATGATCCTGCAGCTTCAAACGTCCATATCTCAGCGGCCATAAGAGATATCAAAAAGTCGTCAACTAAAGAAATATTGTTCATAATAAGAGCTACATTTCATTAGTTGACACCATTTTGGTATCTCTTTTCCCAACGAAATTATGACGGTTTAAAGTTAGCGAGCATTTTTTCAGTGCCCCCTTTTCGATGGCTCCGGACAATTGGAAATGAGTGATGTGTATTTCTATCAGACTTTCACAAAAATTGCTGTTTTTTCGTTGAGGGTTTGTTTTTTTTTTCAATAGAGAAGAGCATTTAGGTACCACCTGACCATGATCTTTCGGAACTTGCCTAGGATATTCGGTCTGGTTCCGTAGACATGTCACTAATGCTAAATAAATCAGCAGCAGAAAAAAACTGGAAAAGTTGTTGGCAGCATTAATTGAAAATAGTTAGCTTGTGCACTGATTTATAAGTTAGCACAGAAATTTTTAGAAAAAAATATTCTGTTACAAATCCATAGTTTATGGGGAGATAAAAGGACTTTACACTGGTCTTCGTGAAGATTGCTCCACCCTAATTTTTCACAGTAGCAGCTTTTGGGTCAATTTTCGGAAAAAGTTGTGAACTGATACTCCATATTAAATCCCATAAAAAATCATATCCAATCATTAGTTTTTCACCTACTTGACCCAGTTATCGTGAAATCAGAAAAAGTGGTCTTGACGATTCCACATAAAGTTGCTCCATCCTAATTTTTCTGATAAAATAGGTCAGAATCGATCAGAATAATATGTATTTATTCAATTCAAGGAAAAAAAATGAATAAATGGTGAACAAGTGAACGTCCCGCAAGAGAGACACTTGGTGAGGGAGGGTAGAGAATGGAGGTAAATAAAGATGGTAGAAAAAGTAAGTTAGCAACGTGTGAGAAAGGTATTCAACAGATCTTCGAACTGAGATGGGGAGAGAAAATATGTACAGTTAATGACAATAGCGTTCCAAAGGGGGACTGTCGAGGAAAAGAAATCATTAGCACCGGGGTGGAGAAGTTTTAAGAGCATTGGGCGACGTTTGGAGGAGACATAGGTAATAACGGAAGAGATATCGGGGAAGTAGGAGGCTCCGCTAAGAAATTTATAAAGAAGGGAAAGTTGAGACTTGAGCCTGCGATGGCGCATAGAAGATAAATTAAGGATGCGTAAACGTTCAGAATATGAGGAGAACGAGATGTTACAACGTTGGAGAGCAAGTCTGGAGAATAATCGGAGGGGTTTTTCGAGCTTTCTTGAGAGGGCAGAAGAGGGAGGAGGGGAGTAAATGGCGGAACAGTATTCAATGGATGGAAGGATATATGTTTTAAATATGGCAGCATAGAAGGAGGGGTTACGGGACTTAAAAGATTTGAGGAGTTGTTTAGATCTGATAATAGAAGCAGAGACAATTTTGTTGATATGGGGGAGAAATTTGAGACAGGGATCAATGATAAGACCCAAGTCTCGTACGGACTGGGAAGGGCTAAGAGGAGTTGAGTTGATAGAGTACTGGAATTTAGGGTTATTAGGACCTAGCCTAAGAAGAGAGGTTTTGGAAAAAGCAAGTGGAAGGTGGTTGGTGGCGGACCACGAGACAATTTTATCGATAGAGGCTTGGAGGGAGGAAGGGTCATGAGAGAAAATTTTGATGTCGTCTGCAAAAGCAGAGAAGTCAGTAGTATCAGGGAGCTCAAGTAGAAGGTCATTTATAAAGATCAGGAATAGAAGAGGTCCTGAGACAGAACCTTGAGGGACACCAGAGGGAATAGGAGAGGAAGTGGGATCAATAAAGTTATTGATTTTAATGGAGTAAGATCTATTAGTGAGAAAGTCTTTATAAAATGAGCAAATAGGAGGGGAAACACCGAAAGCGGATAGCTTGGAGAGTAAGAGGTCATGAGGTACTTTGTCAAACGCTTTCATGAAGTCAAAGTAAACTACGTCTAGGAATTTGTGATTTCTAAGGATAGTTTTAAATCGATGTATGGTGTGGATGAGAGAGGAGGAGCATGAGCGGCGAGGAAGAAAACCATGCTGAAATTTGCTAAACCGGTTAGAGAGGTTGGAGGTGATCCAGAAAACAAGAATCGTTCAGAAAACGTTAGAAAATGATTATCATGCATCATTAATCCCTCCACAGCGTCATGAAGTTCAAAAATTAAAAAATGCAGTCACTAAAAGCAATAAACACCATAATAGAAACGGAAATTTTCTTTTTTTTTTAATCTCACTTGTTCCAGAAAACAGACATTGGACCCCAATTCCATATTGCTGTTACAGTTGATCCAGATGATACTAGCTGTGGAGCTACCAATTTTTGTTAGTTTAAATTTCTTTTTTTTTCTAGAAGAATTCATTTTTTAGATTCGTCTAACCAAACCGACAGGCTTAAAACAATTACTGTTTCAGTGACTCCTGTTTTCGGTATTTTTTTTTTGCTTGAATAATCTATCATGAATTGAAAGTTTCAGACAACACAATCTTCTCATTAATCCCTTTTTCAATATACCTGATAAGTATGGCATTTGTTCTCCTTATAAGTTAGTAGATCTTACAATCTTGCATCAAAAAAAAATTGATTGCAGCGTATCTAAAATATCGATGGCTAGACAGATATGAGAACAATGAACCGAGTATTTTCATGGGAAGTAATTCAGAAGGAACAGTAAAAATTGATAAGATTTTTTTATTTGATGATGAAAATAAAATAGTGAGCCATTATGAATATCAAAAGCAACGAGTTGTCAAGGATATCAAGTATTTTAAGTGAGTATTTAAAATTCAAAAATTCAAAAAATAAATGATTCAGATCCCTATTCTTCCAAATCTTTGGCTCTATCCTTCCAGCTCTTACAATTCTATTCCAAAATCGGATGACCACCTCTAGCAATCTAGATACATGTTATCTCAATTACCTCTGCACTCAATACATCTTCAACTTCATTTCCTTTAATACAATGTCAAGTTCTATTAGTATGGCAGTCATTGGTTTTCTTAACTTGCTTATCGTTTTTCGAAAAAAAATATTTCGATATGGAATTCCGAGGCTTCCATCTACCCACGGGATCCAGAATCGAGATGCTCCTAAAGTGGTTTTTTGTCTTGGATTGATTGCCGAGGGGATACCAAGAATGATTATTTATAATTGTTAGGATAATTCAACTGAGCATTTTTGTAAGTTTTAGAAGGTCAGAGAGACGCAGAGAAAACGCTAGGTTAGAGTGTCTAACTGTCAGCGCGCTCTTCGCGATCCAATCTAATCTTTGAGCGCTTGTAACTTCCTTGGTTTGAGAGATACAAAAAAGTTGTCAACTAATGAAATATAGTGCTTAACAAGCGCTACATTTCATTAGTTGACAACTTTTTGACAGCTTTCACGAGAACTGAGCTATGAGCGTTTGAAGTTGCATCACGTCGAAAAAAACAAGAGCTTTCTGCCTCTCTAGCTTTAAAGGCGCATATCTCGCTTGTCTTGAGAGCTATCAAAAGATTGTAAACTAACAAAACGTAGCCCTTATTAACAGCTACAATTCATCAGTTGACAATTTTTTAATATCTTCAATGGTTACCGAGTTATTCTTGTTTGAAAAACTCAAAAAGACATATCAATGAAACAGATTTTAATGACAAAAATTAATGACTTCAATGAAACAGTTTTCTCAGATAACTACGCCGGAGCATGGGTAAACTATTCTGTAATCTTCTGGATTTACTCAAAAAGACACGGAGTCCGAAAATGGCAACAGTTTTATATCATAGCTGCTTCTTCGATTTTCGGGTGCTTCACCCTAGCTGAATCGGTAATTTTAATTTGAATGGAGTTTGTAATTTAGATTTTTTTCAATTTTTTTGAAAATAGCATAGCTGAAACTTAAAATTTTTTAGGAAATCAAGGATTCAAATTTTGCTATGCTGGTTCTTAAAATCTTGTTTTTGATAACTGGAATCAGTTTGACCGGATTTTTCTGCTATCAATATTACTACGAAGTGAGTTTAATATAGAGAATCACAATCGATGAATTACTGTGAAATATTGTTTCACCTTATTCTCATAACGAAACTGTACTTTTTTGATTAATGCGTAAAAATTAAGACAAAATTCGTACTAACCTCTAAATATTAGGTTGGTAAGTATGATTCCGGACAATTTTTGAAAGGTTCTTTTTCAAAAGTCTGAAAAGACGAATTGCTCTACTTCTGCTCGTTTGAAAGACCATTGTCTCATGTGCCGTTTCACCTTTTATCAGGCTATTCCTATTTAACCATCATCAAAATAAGTGCTCTCCAAAAATGTACTAGCAAAAACTGCTTATCCGCGCCTGCCTGTTTGACCAATTTAACCACTGTCAAATGTCTTTGCAAGTCGTTCAACCTATTCAGTGACAGATGAATGTTTGAAACAAAGGTCCATGAATGGTTTAATCAACTCGAGACATTTGATGAAAGCTGTATTTGAACATATACTGCTATTTATAGAAAAAAGTTGTTTAAAGCAAGTTACAAAACTCGCACTTATTCTAAGCTTTTCGAAATGTGTTATGGGGTTATTCATGTCATGAAAACAATGTTTTTTAAACATAGTTGGCCTTATTCATGACTGTAGAAAAATGTAAAACAATACACGCGCTTTTTCTATTTTTTCCCCATTTTTTGTATTTTTTTACATTTTTTTCCTTTTTTTTACATGCGCGTTTGGTAGAAAAATGAGGAAAAAAGGGGGAAGGTGGTACAAAAAAGGGGGAACTGTGCACCTTCCCCCTTTTTTCCCCGTTTTTCTACCAAAAGCGCATGTAAAAAAAAGGAAAAAAATGTAAAAAAATACAAAAAGTGGGGAAAAAATAGAAAAAACGCGTGTATTGTTTTACATTTTTCTACAGTCATGAATAAGGTAAACTATGTTTAAAAAACATTTTTTTCATGACATGAATAACCCCATTAGAGGGTCACTAAGCACCAAAGTTGTGCGGGAAATACTTTTCGGGAAAACGTTCGGGAAAAATTTTTCCCGGTCTGCAAAATCGGGAAAAACCGGGAATTTCGGGAAATTCGTCTTTTCAAGTTTTTTTGCCATTTTTTCCTCGAAAAATGTCCAATTTATCAAAATAATGTCGAAAAACTACTAAAAAAAAACGGCTTATTCAATTTTTGGGAGCAAAGCGAACAAATTTGATCACCGGAATTATTAACTTCGAGAAAAAGATCATATTTTCCCATAATTTTCGTTGAAAAACGAAAAAATGTGGGGAAAAATAAGTAAATAATTCGAAAATAGTTTTCGCTGCGAGAGTTTCCGATTTTTCGAGGCATGCGCCTTTAAAATGATACCGTAGCCATTTTTCGAAATTTCCCGATTTCCCGAATTTTTTTCGGGAAATTTCCCGGTCGGGAAATTTTCTCCGGACACTCGGGAAAACGGGAAATTTCCCGGTACCGGGAAATTTCCCGCACAACTCTGCTAAGCACCTTTTCCAATATCAATTAGCCAATTATGATAATCGGCTTTATCGGTAATATGCGAGTACAAGTTGCTTCATGCTGATTCATGTATTCAAGTTGCAAAGGTGACAGCGCAAAAAAGCGAAAAGTCGGTTAGGCAAGTTCAATCAAACTGCATTTTTAGCCTTTATATAGGTCTATCAGATCCCAATTTGGTCAACTCTGAATATCATCCATGACGGAGAAACAGTACTAGAAAAATGAAATTGTCGAAATATGGGTAGGCTAATATTTTTAATTGCAGCCGGCGGGGTTCTTCTTTAGAAACTCCCATTCTTTGCTTATAAGTAGGCAGTAAGGTACTGATAATAATGGAAAATATATTTTGGATTAAGGTGTTAAACTTCCACTTTTCAATAATTTTTCTTCTCACAATAAAAAGTCCGGAATCATGCTTACCAACCTAATATTTCAGAGACCATCCGGCTTACAAGAACATCAATGGATCAACCCACCATTCTCCAAATCCCCTGAAAACGTTTCCGATGAAAATGGAGTCTATAAACCTCTCAAATCAAAAATCTTCTTTATCATTATATCAATCACTCTTTCAAGTCTATGGTAATAATCCCTTTTTTTGAAGAATATATTTTGTTTTCAGTTCTTCTGCTCCTCTAATCATCCCTACTCTTTCAATATCTTCCATCATCAATTACTACGTTCAAACTCAATTATTCTTCTATTGGTTCTACTATTATATTCAAAAAATTCGATTTGAAAGGAGCTCATTCACCGTTTTTTATTCAGTCTACACAGTATTTTTGACGTTTTCAATTGTGTTTTTGACAGTGGTGAATCGATGTTTGGGGGCTTATCATAATACGTTTAAGACTTCGGTGAGTACTTTAAAGGAGTATAGAAGGCCTAAATTGGTACCTACTTTAAAGGACCGCGTGTCTTTAAGTTTAAGCTTAAAAGCCAGGTGCTCAGTCCACTAGGGACCCTAGCCTTTGGGACCACCATACATGGGACCATCATTGAAATTTCATGGGACCACCCAACTATGTACTAGATAGCTAGGGACCACCTACCAAGATTCACTATCTTGGGACCACTTACCCCAGAAAACCCATATTTTAAGTCTATAACTTCCAGATAACCCCCGCTCGATCCCGTGAATTCAACAAAGAATGCGTCCTACCTGGAATCGATTGGAACCATATCCGACATTACAACGGAGCATTGATCTGGTTCATGTATCTACTTTTAATGGATTATATTGACTCGAATATTCGAGGAGCTCCGAAGAAAAATATTTTTGTGTTTTAAGAAAATTGTAAAGCGTAGCATTTATTTTTAGCCAATAATCATTTTTGGAAAATGATAAAAATTGAAGATCTTAGTTTGCCAAGCCAATCAAAAAATCAGATGTTCCTCGATCATCATAGTGGGAACCACTCGATACAAAATAATATTTCCAGGAATCAAAGCTATATGAAGAGCAGTTTCAGTCGTTGGAATATGATAGAACCAAGATCGAATTTCATTATCATGAAGTGGTCCCTCCACATATCTTGGTCCCATTCCATTAAGAAATTGGGGTAGATTATGGAATTCTCTGAATGCTAATACGAAACATTTGAAGCCGGGAACAGAGAGGAACGCCTGAAAAAATATTTCTGTTTCAAGGAGGTGGTTAATAATTTCTGGATTTGTTGAGAATGATCCCTTACTCAGAGTTTTCTTTTTAAAAATTTGTTAAAAATATTATTCCGCTTCACAAAAAAGGCACCCTTTCTGACGCTGGCAATTATAGGCCAATTACATTGACACACCCCCTGTCTAGGGTTTTTGAGCGAATTGTACTTGATACGGTTAAACGTCAGTTTACACCTGACATCTCTCCCAGACAATACGGTTTCCTAAGTTCACGATCTTGTGTTCTTGCTGTACTAGAATCCACATCTAAAATTCGACAAATTCTAGCAGTAAAAAATAGTTATGTCGATGCAATCTATTTTGATCTACGAAAAGCATTCGATTCCGTGCCACATAACCTACTACTAGCCAAACTCGCAAATTTTAAATTTGACCCAAAACTATGCAAATGGTTCCAATCTTTTCTCTCGGAACGTTGCTCTCGGGTTAAAATCAATGATTTCTTATCGAGTAGTAATTTTGATCAAATCAGAATCTTCGGTTAGGGATCTAGGTATTGTTGTAGATAATAGGCTTAAATTTGACAAGCACATTATTATGATTTCAAATACCGCCCTTTTAAAATGTCGACAGATACTCAAAACGTTTCATTCAAACAATCCTGAGTTTTACTTTAAGCTTTACAATGTTTATGTGAGACCTATTTTAGAGTATGGCTGTGAGCTCTTCAGCCCATCCCTAATTTATCTGGCTAACAAACTTGAGAAACCTCTCAGATTTTACACTAAACGCGTTTTTCAGCGGTGTAACATCCAATTCCACTCTTATACTGACCGGTTACTTCAATTTAGCTTAAAATCCTGTATTCATAGGCGCATTATCCTTATTCTCCGAACAATTCATAAAATTATCACATGTAAATATCATTTCCCAACTCTATCTGAATATATTAAACCTTCCCACTCTAGTCGTTACCCGTATACTGTAAATGTTCGTGGCACGTCAAATAAATGTTTCCTGCACGAAAATCTGTCACTTTGGAACAGAATAGCCAGAATGATCCCGAAAAAGTTGTCACCGGAGGCATTTGCGCTACGCCTAGAATCCATCCCCTTCCACGTCCTCACTCCCCCCACTTGACCTACAGGACTATTGCTGGTCCAAGTGGTTAATTTACATATTTTTTGCTCTGATCTCCGTTGATATTGTTCTTCTTTTATCCCTGTGATTACTTTTCGCAATAAATATATATATATATATATATATATATATATATATATATATATATATATAAAAAACCCATTAGCAAGATACGGGTCTCTAATTCTGACTTCTGAGGCAGATAAATAGTAACAACTGATTAGAATAACTTCTAGGGATCATAACTCGCTTCTCTTTAGAGCTATCAAAAAAATGTCAACTAATGAAATGCTGGTCTTAATAAGGCCTACATTTCATTAGTTGAACATTTTTTGATAGCTCTAATGAGAACTGAGTTATGAACCCTGGAAAATGAATTTTTTTTTCCATAGTCAATTGTCACTCTATGACCCAAAAAAAACCAATGGTCTCAAAAATTATTTTTTTTTAACTTTAAAATTATTGACAATTTCGGGTGTCCAAAAAATCAGTAATGTAAATTCAAGTCTAGCGAATGATCCACTAATTTATGGTTAGCCCTAAAAAAAACTAATACGAAATGGTAAAAATTTTTTGATTGCCATTTTTTTGCTGACTCATAAAATAGCAAGGGGTTTATACCCTGAAGACCCAGAAATTCCTAAGCTACTTAGTGCCATTTAAATTATCAGTGGTCCCAAAAAATAATATATGAAGCCGAAAAATAACTGGGGACAACATCGTTACGTTATCAAGATCAACTGAACAAAGAGTGATTTAAAACTAAAAAAATTAGCAGAAACTGTAAAATTTTAGAAGAGTTTCATAAGATGCAACTAAACAGGGACCCATGTTTTCAAGGTGGTCACTGATCATTTCGGGACCATGATCTATTTATTGAGCCTTGAAATAGGTAAGGACCGCACAAGGACCCTTAGAATATTAGCGGACCCAATGACCCATTAGCCCCCCTAATCTCACCTGTCTCAACCGAATAACATGAGCAATAGTAATCCATCGCATCCGAACCCGACCATAAGTACAATGAGAGAATCTAGAAATTTCTCCTGAACAATCGAATCCAGTGATATCAATTGAAATTGCTCTTTTCCAAATATCCATTTCAGCTAATGGCATATACTCCATTCTCTGTGCTCTTGGATGAAGACGATTATTAGTGATGACTAGATTCTGGATTGATTTTGATTCAATGTTTTCCAGTAATGGGATAAGCTGATCTGGTCTAGAGACATTGCATTCTATTAATTTAGCCTCTAATCTTTTTCCATTTAGGTCATCTTTAATATTCTGAATGAATTGATCAATTGGTTCAATATCGAGGATAGAGAAGCTAAGACCATCCAGCACTCCTTTATGTCTTCCTAATATCTCCTTCAAATCACTTCTCGCTGTAGCCATGAAATTCTGGCCTTCTAGAAGTTTCTGATTCTTCTCGCAAATCACCAAACAACCATTCTCCATATTCTTATACTGAATTGTAGCTGTTGTTTCCCTTGCTTCCAAGAAAAATGAAATTTCGTCTGGTCTTGCGTCGATGGCGAGGGCGGTTAAGTTAAAATCGATGTTGGAGTCATCAATGAAATTTCGGAGGTCACGACAAACTTTTCGAAGGGATTGACTGAAAATTTTTTATGTTTCTGAATTTAGTCAACGATTGTAATTGTTTATCCAATTAATAGGTTCATTCTTTGGTTAACTGAAGCAGTGTTAATTTTTTCCTGTTGCAATAGGTGGCCAAATTTTATTTTTTTGGAAGAAAACTGTTGCTTGAGGAATAGTCAAAATTTTCAGAAGAATACTTTTCTTCGTGCCGAAAACGTGCTGGACTTCCTTTCAACTGAAGATTTTTGAATGATTAAAAAAAGAAAAATGAAGATCTCGATAAGATCTACAAATTGGCAATTAGACTGAGTCGAAAACTGCAGTTTAAAGAAAGTTACAAGCTATAAAACATCCGGATAGAGGAATTTTTCCCCGGAATTCTCGAATTTGAAGAAAGAGTGCGGCACCTCTGGGCACGTTTATGGCACAATATAACGCAGAAGAAAAGCTGTGACAGTAAACAAATTTTCGCCTCTGACGGATTCGAACTCGGGTTACCTGCCTGAGAGACTAGGTGGTCACCAACTGAGCTACGCGGGCGGAAGGCGACGACTATCGCGAAGGCGTAAATGAAATCACTTTACTAATTTTTTCAAGGAAAATGTTTCAACAAATGTATTAATTACAACTTTTATTTTTCTGTTTCAAAATCTGCACTTTTTGAAACCTTGATTCTTATTATTCATTATATGAGCCTATTAAAATTTTTTTCAAAACTCACACTGATTTAAAATCCGATTCCATCAAAATACCATCCATTAATTCTGGTAAAAGATTCGATAAATAATCCTTATTTTCAGAAGACATTCTTTTTCAGCAAAAAAAAAAATTAGAATCGAATAACGGCGAAAAGGGGAAAGAATGGCCTCCTTTTTTAGCTGGCGCCAAGTGACGAGAAGAGAGAGAGAGACAATGGGAAACAAGGAGACGCAGAGAAAAAGAGGAAACAAGGGAAAAATGACCAATTTCTTTTCTCTCTTGTTTCCTCTTGATTACTAGGTGTGCATAATATATTGGTTTTTTTTTTTGGATGAAAAATTGGAGGGAAATGAGATGGATGAAGAAGAAGACAAGAGGAGATGGATTAATAAAAGGGTTTTTTTTGGTTGTTCAGTTGAAAGCGAAGAATGATGTATTTTATATATTTTAGGAGCTGTGGTGAAACCGAAAACTAAAAAATTAAGGGAAAATCGAAATTGGGGGAAAAATGGAAATTTCAAAAAAAAAAGTTTTTTGAAAAATTTTAACTGTTTCAATTTGTACTTTTCTGAAGATTCAATAATCTGAACTAATTCATCCCGAAAAAAGGTTTTACTTAATTTTTTGGAAAAAAGAAGCTTTAAACAATAAATCAAAAATGTCCCAACTTTTCAACCTATCTTTGTTATTTTGGCTTTAGTTTTTACAAAAATTATATAACTATCGTTGTTTTAAATAATTGACTTAACAAGAAAAATATGTGCGTAAATTCATTCGATGTATTAGTGTAAGCGACGGTATCTCAATTCCCATTGAAAATCTTAAAAAGGTCTCAACTAATGAAATGTTGCTCATGATAAGGGCTACATTTCATTAGTTAACAACTTTTTGATATCTTCAACGGTTAGCGAGATACACGCGTTCAAAGTTACTACATCCCGTTTTTCTGCATGATGCAACTTTAAACGCATATATCTCGCTTTCTGGAAGAGCTATCAAAAAGCTATCAACTAATAAAATGTAGCTTATGATAAGGGCTACATTTTGTTAGTTGACAACTTTTTTGCATCTCTAATGGGAGCGGAGATATCGGTTTTTGAAGTTTTAACAGGCTGATCATCTGCGCTCTCTTCTAGCAGTCATATCTCAGTTCCCATCAGCGCTATCAAAAAACTGCTAACTAACAAAATATTGCTCATAATCAGAGCTACATTTTATAAGTTACCACCTTTTTTGTATCTCTACCAGCAACCGAGTTATCCCCGTTCCAAGCATATTTCAGACATTTGTTAAATTTAAAGGAACGTTATAACATTTCAGAGCGCCGTCTTTATTTATTTAAAAATCGTATGAAAATGTAAGAAATACAATTGACGATGAATGAAAAAAGAACGAGCACTCCGAATTTTTTTTTGGTTTTTTTCTCCAAAAATTTTCAGATAAATCACTTGTGCTCGGGTGATAATTCTTCAAATTTTTTGGTCATTTTTTCAAAGAACATGCGATAAAATATAGCAATTTTGGGTAATAAGAAACAGTAAAAATGCGAAAAAAACATAAAAAATCAAAATAAGTCGAGTGAGAGAGTAAGTGAAAATGAGAGACGCTGAGAAAAATAGAGAGTATGCTTTTCCGATTCTAAATACTTAGTATTTACATATCGTACTTTATTGTGACTCTAATATAAGGGCATATGGGGGCAAAAATGGGGGGAGGTGGGAAGGGAAGAGTGCTTGATAGAACAGAACCTGTTCGATCATTCACCCGAAATGATTTGGGACGACGGTGGATGGAATGAAGTACGATGGATTCGTTGATTTTGAAGATGGAATGTTGATGGAATGAGAAATCTGAAAATTAATATTACTGTTTCCGATGGTGGTATTAAGCACGGAAGTTTAAAAAAAAACACTATTTCCTACATCTTAAGGATATCTTCTTATTTTCTTATCGCGCGGGGATTAAGGGGGTGGACGGAGGGTTCGAACCCCCGACCTCTCTAACCAAGATCAAGAGCGCTACCCACTAGGCCACGGGCGCGAACGGTAACGCGCACAAGAGGAAGTACAAGAAATCGGTCGGCCATGTGGCTTTCAGCATAGTTTTATAACATTGATTAAGTTTTGGAACGAAAACGGGCCGGGCTATAACTCCCTTCAAATTTAATATTTTTAGACGATCAAGAGGTGAAAATGATAGATCTCGATGAGATCTACACGATGGACTAGTTTTCGAGTCGATTGGTTAAGTCTGAACTAAGTTATGATAGCTTAAAGTCGACGGACCAAAATTTTCAGATTTTTTCGTTTATTAAGTTAAAAAAGACTCACCTCGGATCCATAGTATTCTAGTCGTCCGAGATCAAAATGGTCATCAATCGCCATTTTTTTCAAATTCCCAGAAGAAAAATGATCAGATGGTTCATGACGACTCCACCCTGCTAGTCAGCTACTGTCATTCGTGTATTGGCTATCAGTTGGACTGCACGATGCCGAGTGCTCCAAATAGTTGTCATCGTTACTGTGGACATCATCGAAAATGTCACCGTAGAGTTGCCAGAAGAGAAGTCCTTCACCGAATGCCGATTGTTTGTTGAAAGTGTTACGGACTCGGACTTGTTCAGTTACGTCCACTCCCATCAACTGAAATTTTTTAGGGTTAACTTTAGAGGGTTATAACTTTTTTGAGAAGAGAGATATCAAAAAGTTGTCAACTGATCAAATATTGCTCTTAACAAGAGCTGCAATTCATTAGTTGATAGTTTTTTGATAGCTTTTAAAACAACAAAGTTATGACTATTTGAAATCAACGTTAGAGAAGCTTATCAATAAAATTTACAGTTACACATTATTTATATGACCTCACTGAAACACTGATTTTTCAATGGTGAATATATTCTTTTCCCAAATAAAAAAAAACTCACCGCAAGTTGTGGAATAAGAAGAAGAATCTGAGAGAGACGAGAGGCGGCGGCAATCGGATCGGAGTTCTCCATGAGAGTTTGGAAGAGAGCTGTGTGAACACGTTCACGAAGCATACGGATCGACGATTCGGAATCTGTGGATAGTCCATGGGCATCTGCAAAAAATGTTCATGTTAAGGTTTTTTGACCATTAACTGTTAATCTATGGGTTCATTTAAGTCAATACTTTGAAACTTTATAAATTAGTTCCAAAAGAGAAACTGTAAAGTAGGCAGCTAAACTCATATGTATCTCGGTTGTGAGGGGAGATAGAAAAAAGTGGTCAACTAAAAAAATGAAGCCTGTTTCATAAGCAATATTTCATTAGTTAACAATTTTTTAATAGTTCACATGAGCGAAAAGATATAGCCGTTTGTAAAAAGAGGGCAGATAGCCTGTGACTTTCTCTGTACTTCTAAAAACTGTTGTATCTTTGTTCCCATGAGAAATATCGAAAAGTGGTCAATTAAGAAAATGTAGCCCTGTCAATGAGCAATATTTCACTAGTTGAAAACTTTTTGATATCTCGCATAAGAGCCGAGTTATAACTGCTTAAAGAAAGTCGGTCAGGCAATCTAGCTTCTCTGCGTTTCTTGGTCCGCACCGAAAAACGCTAATATCTCGCTTCCCATAAGAGCTATCAAAAAGTGGTCAACTAACAAAATATAGTTGTTATTAAGAGCAATATTTCATTAATTGAAAACTTTTTGCTAGCTCTTACGAGCGCCGAGATATACAAGCTCAAAAATCCCCTTCATTTTTTTTCGTTACTCCCTAATTACCCGCAATTCAAAGTGCAACTCGTAATCTACCGCTATTTTTAAACTCTCTATTTGTGTGCTCTGCTCCGGAAACGGAAACCTCGGCCTATGAACCACACTGATTACGAAATTCCTCGCTTATCACTCATAACCTTTTTCGTGACTTTTCATGCAATAAAACCGGTGATAAAACCCTTAAACGATTTCCGAGAAAACAAAAATTAACGAGAATCGGAAACCCCAAACTAACTAACCAGGATTCAAAACGATGAGAGCCTTGAGTAGCACAATCTCTTTGGCTCGTAGACAGAGTGGTTTCAGCTCACGTTGGGTCCATCTCGTCAACGACTGAATCGTCTTCCAGTTGAGGAACGAGGCGGACGGTGGCATTTGGTGAGCCGGTAGAAAAGAGTTGTTACAGAAGGGAATGAGTGCAGTGTCGAGATGATTGAAATTGGATTGGCATCCGAGTTCCAGAAGGACGAGCGGAGCGCAGCATGCACGCAAAAGTGAGATCTGAAACAGGACATTTTTAAGGGTGTTTTTTTCAAAAGGCTATAACTCTGTTGGTTGAAGAGATAACAAAAAGTTGTCAACTAATAAAATGTAGTTCTTAATAAGGGCTACATTTCATTAGTTGACGGTTTTTTGATAACTCCATTCTGAACGGAGATATAGCAATTTGAAGTTGAGACAATCTAAATTTCTTATAATTTTTTTCAAAACGCTATATCTCAACTCCTGTTAGAGGTACAAAAAAGTTGTCAACTAATAAAATGTAGCCCTCATTTTAAGCTATATTTCATTAGTTGACAGCTTTTCCATATCTCCACTCCTAACCAAGATATTCCCTCTCCCAAACCAACCTTATCATTTGTGTGATGAACATCACCAATTTCAGCCGTCTGACGGCACCAGTCAATTGCCCAAGTAACCAACCGACGTTCAGTATCATAACACAACTGTTCGTCGGCCTGTCGAGTCGCTCGATAACTCATTTCCGAGCGAAAACCGTCAAGAAGTTCTGGTTCGTCGAGAAGATTCTGGAGTGATGGTTGAACGAAGTGGAGTGAGGAGAGTTTCGCGTTTCCGTCTGCGGATGTTTTGTCGATGAGCAGAAGCGATGAAATCAGTAGACGATTGTCGGATTTCGCGCGTTTTGCGTCGATCTGCAGAAAAATGTTTTTCGGTTTCGAATTGGGCTTTTATTTTGCGCGTGTCAGCTAAAAATTATTACTGTTTCGTTAATTTAAAACCGAGCAACTTTCATAGACCCCCTCCCAGCGCCACCCGCTTTGCTACCCCGTGGCGCAGTCGGTAAGCGGGTCGACTTTTAATCAATCCACGCTGGTTCAACCTCGTTCGAGGTAGCTAGCAGGTAGACCTAGATTTCTAATTTCTCGTGTCCATTATAAAAAAATTTTACTGTTTCATAAACTTTTTAATCGGATTCCAGACCTTCATAAAATGATTTTTTTATTTGACATGAAATCCCCATTTCCCCAAAAACATTCTCTACAACTTCATCGAGTTTCATCTCTAGACTCCCGTGAACTTCATACGTCATTCTCCCCACTCTTTCGTCGTCTATATCTCTTTTCTCTCCGTGCCTGCCGGAGAAGAGCATCGAGACATTTTGGAGCATTGACTAACAGTTGTTTGCAAAAGGGAGCACGTGAATGGGAGCAATGAACCAAGGTTAGAGAGAGAGAGAGAGAAAGAAAGAGAGAGAGAGAAAGAAAGAGAGAGAGAGAGAGAGAGAGAGAGAGAGAGAGAGAGAGAGAGAGAGAGAGAGAGAGAGAGAGAGAGAGAGAGAGAGAGAGAGAAGAGCCCGTTGATTAGAGAAGACACGAGAGGTCGGAGCTCACTGAGCAATACATAAAGATTACACACCCTCTAATTTAAGTGCACTAACAGGAAATTCTCAAAAATTTTAATTTAGTCTAAAAACATTGACTTTGAAACAGGAAAAAAATTAGATTATAGAAAAAACGTAAAGAGTTGGCAATGTGCCAAATAGACCATCTGAGTCAATTTGCGTGGTAGTGACTAACATCTGAATTTCAGGCCTAAGCTTAAAACTTGATTTTTGGGGGCGCCGCGCAAACCCCAGCTTTTTATAAGAACTTTAAAGTCGCATAACTCGAAATTGGTAAGAGTTATCAAAAAGTTGTTAACTGATAAAATGTAGCCCTTATTAAGAGCTACATTTCAATAGTTAACAACTTTTTCATAGCTTAAACGGTTGGCGAGATATGGGCGTTCAAAAAAAGGTGTAATTTCGGAGAGGCACAAACTGTGTGCCTTTTGAAGCAACTTCAAATGTTTATAACTCGCTAACCATTAAAGCTATCAAAAAATTGTCCACTAATGAAATGTTGTTTAGAGAAAGGGCTACATTTTATTAGTTGACAACTTTTTGGTAACTCTAAGCAGAACCGAGTTATGAGGCTTTCAACAGACCATATAAAATGGATAACATTTTTTTACCAAATTTTTCATGTTTCAGAATTTTTAGAAATTACCTTAATTTTTTAGTTTCACTCAATTCTTGAATATATTGGTCAATAATGCAACCTCTAGTTTTTGTGTCCCAAAAAAACGAAACAAACCTTATTATCATAACCCTCCTGATGACTTCCACTATCATCCGTTTCATCTCCATCAGTCTTCTCTCTTTTGCGTTTCGTTGTCAATTTACGATCCATTTTGACCGCTGCAAAAAAATGTTTTTTTTTAAAGAACTTGCTATTGACTAACCTTCCATTTTCATTCCAACAGAAAGGCAGCGATCGAAACGGCAATAACGACAAGCGTTGCGGCCGGCTGAAATTCAAATAAAAAAAATGACTTGGTTTGGCGGGGAATTCAAAATTGTTTTGAATAATAGCTGTGGGTTACTGTAATAGGGTACCGTAATACTAAAAAAAAAGAATCTTGATTTTCCAAAATAAAGGCTTCACGACTTAGCAATAGTACCAGACAGTCATCAAAAATTGTTTATTTGTTTTCGATTTGGTCACCTCCTTTCTTCTCTCTCTCTCTCTCTCTCTCTCTCTCTCTCTCTTTCTCTCTCTCTCTCTCTCTCTCTTTTATCTCAATTTCCAGTCATTTTTCCATTCCTCATGTTGTCATGTGTTGTATGCTCTTCTCAAGATGTGATCTAGTTTATTTAACCGTGAGGGGGAGGGTTTGAAAGAGCAAACTGTCGGAGAGGGTGATGTCACGCAGTCAAAACATGAGGGATTTTTGATTTTTGGGGATTCAAATCGTAGTGGTGAAATTTTTCAGTTCCAATTATGACTTGAATTTGAAAGAAGGGAAAAATTTTTTGGAAAAAAAAATCCAGTTTCACTAAAGATGGATTAATGAATTTTACAACGCAATACAGTAGACTTGGAATTTCTAACATTGAGAAAAAAAAAACAATTTTTTTGCCTGTTTCACCTATTTCTTAAGATCACCAAAGTCTATCAAATTCGCTCTCTCTTCACGTTATAACATAAGATCTCGATTAGAATTGCATGCAATACTATTTTTTTTTTTTAGGAGGCAATTCTATTAGAGGGGAACTTTAAATATGGGATTTAGGGTCTTTCATATTTTTTTTTGCAATATGCACTAAGAATAAAAAATTCAAGGTCTCCAAACCAATGCTTTAACACTTATTTGGAATATTTAGCTTGGAGCAGACTATACGAAAAATTTTGCATATAAATTTTTCAGTTTCGTGAAACTGTTTTTTTTTTTTAATTTTAACTTCCATGCTAATTGTTCTTCATTGGGGGAATCGAGTCGAATTAATAATTCAGGTGAAACAGGGAAGCAATTTTATAATCATTTTAAGCTCGGACTTCTAAGCTTCTTACTTTAGATTACTGTATCAGTCACTGATTTTTTAATCCATTGATCTTCCATCAAGATTAATCTACATAAGAACGTTATTATTTCAAAAAAACCGGTGATATCTCTGTTCTGAATAGAGATACCAGCAAACTGTCAACTAACAAAATGTAGCCCTTGTCATAAGCAATATTTCATTAGTTGACAGTTTTTTGATATCTCCAATAGCTACTGAGATATTGCTATTTTAGGCTGTATAAAGAGAGCGCAGACTGTCAGCTTCTCTGCGACTCAAAAACTTAAAACGCTAATATCTCCGTTCCCAGAAAAAATACAAGAAAGTTGACAACTAACAAAATGTAGCCCTTATTATGAGCAATATTTCTTTAGTTGACACTTTTCCGCTATCTTCAACGACAACCGAGATAAACCTCCTCAAAGTCATCACCCAACAAAAAACTTCCCAACTTACCAGTAGAAATCGAGCAAGTTCCACCGTATCGGCACACGTAGGTCAGTTTACTCTTGACGGTTCGCCAGAAAAAACATTTACATCCGTGGCATGCAGCAACTCCGTAGTAGAGATGCGAACACGCGCGGTCACCGCAGACAACGCACTGAAAGAATTGTTGGGTTACCGAAACGGGTTACTGTAACTCATCGCCCCTGGAGACAAACGAAAAAAAAAGAATACGGTTAGAGAAACTTAAAGATTACTGTATCAGGTATTAGATTTGAATGATGGATTAAGATTTTTTTTTGATCCCTAGAACAATAAAAGTTTTAAAAAAGAGAGATAAAAAAATAGGAAGAGACGCAGAGAAAGAGAGACTTCCGGTGAAAGTGTGAAGACGAAAATAGATAAATGATTGATTAGGGAAATGTGATTTCAATGTGATCTGAGATTTCTGTTTATCAAGTTTTTTAGGTTTCTGGGAACAGCGAAAAAACTTATCTTTTTTTTTTTGAAACTATTTTCTTTTCGAAAAAATTTGCTTACAAAAAAATATTCAAAGTTAAACTATTTCATTTTCCCTTTTTTTCGAAAAAAAATAAAAAAATTTTATGTTTCAAAACCTAATTTTAATAGTTTGAATTGCTACTTTCCTTAGTGAGCAACATATCGCACATTCGAAACAAAAATTCACTATTTGCTTCGTGTAACCAATTTTAAAACTAGTTTATCTCGGTTTACAATGGAGCTACGAAAAAGTTGTCAATCAACAAAATGTAGCTCATAAAATGAGCTATATTTCATCAGTTAACGGATTTTTGATATCTACTACGGGTCACGAGATATGAACGCTAGAAGAAAGGGAGCGCGGCGTCACCTAGTCGGGCTTTTTAAAACAACTGTATCTCGGTTCCCAATAAAGCTAGAATAAAGTTGTCAACTAACAATATATAGCTCTTATTATGATAAACAATTCATTAGTTGACAACTTTTTTCTATCTCAACTGCGAATTGAGTTATAATCGCTTAAAAAATGTTGGAAAAAAAAATTAAAAAACATTTTTTTTTTTGAAATGTTTTTTTTTTACTGTTCCAAAAAGTTTTCATATTTCTTCAATTAAGAGCAATGTGTTTTAAACTGGATTATCCTATAAATTGATTTTTCCCTAAAAAATCTCTCTCATATTGTACATTGAACCCCTCTCCATCTCTCCGTTCGCTCACCACAGACAATTGTTGTTTCATCTCAGAAAGAGAGCATTTGTTCATTGGGAGAGAGACAAATGATGAAAAGAAGAAAAGAGAAAGAAGAGCAACACAGAAAATATGAGAGTTTCTTGACCGATCAAAACCAATTACGATCCCCGGTTTCATTCAATTTTTGCTAATTTCGATTCAAATCGAACTGAAGCCGTCATATTGAAATCACTAACAATTGAAAGTTAAAATGTATATTTTGAAACTGAAAAAAATTTTACTGAAATTGGGTTCGGCATATGAATTTGAACGAAAAAAAGTTGAAAGTTTGGAATTTTTATGGTAAACCTAATCCTAATTAGGTTCATTTTGTTTTTTTTTTTGAAACATGAAATTTCTTAAATTTTATGTATTTTTTCGTTTTTAAAGAAAAACTCTAAAAATTGGGGATGACAGTTTATAACCGTATAAAAACTTATCAGTTCTTATCCAGTCAATTATAGCGAAAATGAGTTTGTGAAACAGAAAAAAAAATTTCAGTTTCAAAAGTTCAATGAATTTTGATAGTCAACCAAAAACTGGTAATTGGGTATTTTTTAATTCTTCTCTTTTGTGGAACATAAAAAAGTAAAATTTCAATTTTGTTCACTTTTTTTCAAAAATTATTACTATTTCAAAAAAAAGTTTTAATAATACGTTTTTCAATCATTTGATCAGATCGGTGTACAGATCTAATTTTTGATCTACTAACTTTAATTACTTAATTGTAATTTATAGAGTCAGATCAAGAACAAGAACCAGGCATAATTTTCCGAAGCAAATTTCTAACTTTAACGAAACAGTTTTTTTAATTTTTTTTTCGAGCATTGAAGCTCAATTTAAATTTTAAACGCTTATATCTCGTTTTTCTTAAGAGCTATCAAAAAACTGACAACTAACGAAATATTGCTCATAATAAGAGCTACAATTCATTAGTTGACAACTTTTTGATAGCTTCGATGAGAACTGAGATATGAGAGTTCGAAACTAGACACTTTTTGATATCTCTTATGGCAACCGAGTTATGCGTCTTTTAAGTTCCGAATAGAGAGACGCAGAGAAAGTTAGATTGTCTGACTGTTTGCGCTCTCTCTTCCCAGTCCAAACTCTTATTTCTCAATAGTCATATGTGATATCAAAAATGTGTCAACTGATGAAATGTAGTCCTTATTATGAGGAATATTTCATTAGTTGATAATTTTTTGCATCTGTATTGGGGCCTAGGATATTTTCTGTTTCAATCACATAGTATTTTTTTTTGTTATCATAACTGTAGTAGTATCTAAGAATATTGAAATTCTAAGGAAAAAAATTTCGAAACCGAAAATTTTTCAAAAATCCCTTGTTTCACCTAAATCATAACTAGATCTGTTGAATCAACCTAAATGATCATGCATATTTAAAAAAAATTAGATCACATAAATCAAAATTTCCCAAATCAAGATCCTACAAAACTACCAAGATAAAATGGAAACTCACAAGAGCGCCAATCGCAGCCTTCTCTTTGATTATAGGCGGCGATGGAGGCGGTCGAGCCTCCGTAGCACGTTGTTTCGAACTTGGTTGCGCATCACCGGACATGTTTCTTCACTGTCTTGGAATTATTTTCGGGTGTGGCACGACGAATTCCAATCGAATTCGGGATGAAGTAGAATTCAATGGGGGATAGTTGTGTTGATGATTCAGAAGATTGATGACGAGCACTCGTTTTTTTTAGTTTCGAGAGAACGCGGGGTTGACAGACTCCACCTTCAAATTTCGGAAATTAAAATTAAGAAAAGAGTTCCGAAAATTTGAAACCCGCGAATAGTTAACAAGAGAAAGTTAGTGAAAAAAATAGTGTGTAAATCAGAGAGGGATTAGAGAAAAAAAAACATTCGACAAAGAAAAAAAAAGGAAGATCCAAACAGACGAAAAAAGAGAGAAGAGGAAGAAACTGATGGAGAAGGGGCAGCAAAAATGAGAGATAAAAATGGGGTGGAGGGTGTTAGAGAAAGAAAGGAAACTGTGTCAGGGTCCGCCCTATTGTATCTTTTGTCACAAGAAATAGTGTGGGAATTGTGGAGAGCACTGTTTGAGAGAGAGAAAGAGAGAGGAATGATAGAGAGTTATTGGGCGAGTAGACTGTCCGAAAAGAGAGAGAGAGAGAGAGAGGCAACTTGCCATTTTTGGACTTTTGAACCTTACCTATCATATAGATTGTGTTAGTCAAAAAAAAGTGCGACGAAGAATGGTGAAAAATCTAGATGCCTGACTATATTCGAATAATGAAACAGTAAAAAAGTGTAGTTTGTTCAAAACGAATTATCTGACGTGAACGGAGCAAAGGGCGATTCCCATTTCTTTCGGGGAGTGCTCTTTTGATATTTTGATATTATTAGAGTTCAATGAAATGTTACAACAGAAATGACTAATATTAAGAATGATCACCAAAAAAATGTAAAAATTAATGAGTAGTAACAGTAAAAAATTTCAGATTTTTCAAAAAAAAATTTAAAAAAAAAAAGAAAAAATGTTTCATCACTGAATAAAAAAGTGTTTGAAAAATTATTTTCTGGTAATCTAGTTCATCTAATTTTTAAATCCCAATGTTCTTTCTAAATTCTAAATAATTTTATTCCGATTTCAGAGAAAAGGGGCAGAACCATTTTTTTCCAAAAAAATATTCAGAACTTTGATATTCAAAAAAAAAGTTGTCTAAAGAGAGATGGGTCAACTGACGAGTAGAAAAAGAGAATGCAAAAAAAGAGGTCAGACCACCACGAGACGAACACTCTTCCTCCCCTCCGGGAGAGGGAGGGGGAGACCATTGAAACACTTGGTGGGAGAGAGAGAGAGAGAGAGAGAGAGAGAGAGAGAGAGAGAGAGAGAGAGAGAGAGAGAGAGAGAGAGAGAGAGAGAGAGAGAGAGAGAGAGAGAGAGAGAGAGAGAGAGAGAGAGAGAGAGAGAGAGAGAGAGAGAGAGAGAGAGAGAGAGAGAGAGAGAGAGAGAGAGAGAGAGAGAGAGAGAGAGAGAGAGAGAGAGAGAGAGAGAGAGAGAGAGAGAGAGAGAGAGAGAGAGAGAGAGAGAGAGAGAGAGAGAGAGAGAGAGAGAGAGAGAGAGAGAGAGAGAGAGAGAGAGAGAAAGAGAGAGAGAGAAAGAGAGAGAGAGAGAGAGAAGAGGAGAGTGGAGCAGATAGGGGTCAAAGTTTCTTTTTTTTTGAAAATTGAAAAATGCTTTGTGAAGAAAAATCTTTTTTTGAAACTGACTTTTTTATCGAAAACAATTTATCGTAAATACTGTAATAGAACATCATGCTGTTCTATTGTTCGGGAGGAGTCTAGGGGTGCTTTTGTATTACAGTTTTTACGGTAGTTCTAAGATTTAATTGAATATTAACCTTTTCGGAACCGGAAAAATAGAAATATTGGAACAGCAAAAAAAAACATATGTTTCTAGTCCTTAATTTATAGCAAGTTGAGGGATAGAACGGATTTTCGTTTTTTTTTTTTTGAGAAGTTGAACGGAATTCCGTCTTCCGCCAACTATCTCGATTTTTTCTGTTTTTTTTTTAATTTTTCGTTCTCCATTTTTTGTTAAAATCTTACGACAGTCTCTCATAAATTAGCTCAGAACGAACGAAAACACATTTTAATTTGTATCTGGAACAGGGAAAATTCTAGAAAAAAATTCAGTTTCACTAACTTTTCTAAGTAGAGCTCATCAGTGAAGCTAAATAGATCACAATTTCGCCCATTAACTATAGAAAATAATGTTTAAAAACTTAGGTGCTAAATGAAACACTAAAAATTTCCCGTTTCAAAATCACTATTTTTTCTTTGGTGCTTCTCTGATCATTAATCCTGAGTGAAGAAAGATGCTACGTTACCCCCAAAACTCTCAATTTTAGACTTCCCCTCCCTTTGAAAAACCATTTTTACAGCCAATACCCACCGATTTTCTTTTCAATTCTTAGTCCCATGTTTAACCAAAAAAGTTAAGACCAATTCACAATGTTTGTTTAATAACGGACAAGAAGAGGTTAAGAAGAAGAAGAAGAAAGGAAGGACATGAGAAACTGATTGATATGAAGGGGTTTGAAGGGAGAAGAAGAAGAAGAAGGGGTGATGAAATGATAAAAGAGGTATCTCTCGAAACTACAAAGATTGTTTTGTCTTGTGAAAAGAGAGAGAGAGAGAGAGAGAGAGAGAGAGAGAGAGAGAGAGAGAGAGAGAGAGAAGACAGAAAAGGAACTGATTGAACGGTTAAAAATTGATTTAGCACATTTCGAACAATTTTATTCGAAACACTTCTAGAATATGATCATTTTGAAACTGAAATTTACAGTTTTAAATTCCAAAAATATAAGTGAAGCTTAGAAAAAAAAACATTTTTTTCATAATTCGCCTAAAAACTACAATGAGAGAGCGCAGACAGTCAGACAGTCTAGCTTCTCTGCGTCTCTCAACTCGTAACCTCAAATGCGGATATCTCAGTTCCTATTCTGAAACTTCAAAAAATTTCGGTTTCTGAAAATTATTTTGTGAGCTTTTTTTGGAAAAGAATGCTCGTTCCTTTCTTCTTGTTAGAATATGTTAACTTTGAACTTTGATAACTTCGTTGACAGAAGAGATATCAAAAAGTAGTCAACTAACGAAATATTGCTCATAAAAAGGGCTACATTTTATTAGTTGACAACTGTTTTTGTAACTCTAAGGAGAGCTGAGATATAAGGCTGATTATATACAGTAAATATCCCCTTTTGGTTTTTCGGCTATAACTTTTTTCAAAGAACAGCTAGCAAGTTGAGGTAAAAAATGGTGAAAATTGAGAATATTAAAAAAAAATCGAAAATTTTTTTTTTCACAGCACCACGACGAAACTTTGCAAAAAGGTTATTATATATGTCGGGAATATGTATAACAAATTTTTACCCGATTTCTTCTCTCAGCACAATGTTATGTATGAAAAACCAAAAGGGGATATTTCATTGGCCATTATTGTAACAACAACAATTACAGAACGATCTGAACGACATAGTTAACTTAGTCATGGAACATTTTTTTTTTGGAAAAATCATTTCCAAATAAATAAATATCTGACGTCATCAAATTCAGAATTTAATATTGTTGTGTTCCGATATTGCTTCTAGGTGAAAATGTAAATAAATAAAAATCTGTGAATACTGAAATGATCAACTTTTTTCTTGAAAAAAGTCATCATAACATTGAGAATTGGTTGGGAATTTGGGAAAATGGTAAGGGATTTTAATCAGAAACGTACGTTAGTATCCTGTTTCCTCTGTACCGTAAAAATGAGATAAGAGAAACGGTAATATTATTCTGAAATTCGAAATTTTTTGTCGAATTTTAAACGATTAAAAATTCCGGAATTTTTTGAAAACCAAGTTTCTGAAAATCGAAAATCCTCAAAATTAAAACTGTTTCATTGACAATTTTAATTTCTGATCCTCTTCCACGTCACAAGACTCTAAAACCTCATGCAATGATCATCAACAGAGCTATTAAAAACTGTTTCCCCCCTCTCTCAATCCAAATCGAGAAAATAGCCAAACAAGTTTCTGTCTTCCGATGCCACGTCATAAATCTTCGAATCGGGGGAAGGATAGGGAGAGAGAGAAAATGAGAGAGAAAGAGGAAATAATGATAGAAACAGAATGTGATGATCATTCAAGGTTAGATGAATAGTGTACTGTTGCAACACTTTTTGGACGGTCTTATGATGAGAAATCTTTAAAGAATAAGAAGATGAAGGAGAAAGTTCATGAGGAACAAAAGTCTGTATTGAACAGAATTTATTTTCAAAAAATCATCATGAAACCGTAATTTTTAAGCGAAGAAAATGAAAAATACTGTTTCAACTTGTTATTTTTAAAATTGAAATTATTAATCATATTCGGTTCAGCTTTTGTTTTCTCACTTAATAATTTTCAATCTCCATATTTACGATAATAAAACTCATTTTTGATGAAAATCCAAGAAAAATGATTTTTCAATTTGGATCTTATCAATATTCCTGTTTCAGAACACTCATTAAAAAAGGTAATGGCGATAATAAAGTATTTTTAAACAGTTTACCGAAAAAAATTCTGCTTCAGTTTCCTTTAATTTACTTACTTCTTTTCAAATCGGCGATATTTGAGACAGAATTCTTTCAAACTGAAGCTAAATTCCTCGGAAACTGTGAGAATTCTTATTCACTTGCTTTGAAGGGAAAAAACACTTTTTCCAAACTGGTTAGGAAACAAGAAATCAATGATTTTAAGAAAATGTGTTGAAACGCACTTTATTATGTTTTTGAACGAATATTTTTTAAAAATATGTTACTGTTTCGAAAAAATTGTGAATGGATTAAGAAATTTCATGTTTCGATGATGACATAACGTTCAAATACAGTGTTTAACTAATTGCTCTCTCTTTTTTAGAGAAATATTTTCTGTAAGGAGAGTAACAAAAAAAACTTTTAGAAGATGTGTACTCGATAACTCAACTTCAAGCCATTATATCTCGCTTATCTTAAGAGATATCAAAATGTCGTCAACTAATAAAATGTAGCCCTTATTATGAGCAATATTTTGTTAGTTGACAGTTTTCTGGTATCTTATATGCTAACAAAGTTATTACAGTTTCCTATAACCAATACAAAATTATCTTGCAAAAAATAATTTCAAAAAATAATTTTCAGAAACAGAAATTTTTTCAGGTTTCAAAATATTCATTAAAATTATTATTACTTTTTAATATTACTTTTTCTTTTCTATCATTTTTGATTTAATGATTTACCAAACATCAACGATCAGCATTTCCATTAATAAAAGTTCCCACGCTATAACTAGCCTATAATTTTCCTCAAAAATCATCGAACCAAAAATCAAAAATTCACATTTTTCCGGAAACAATTTTTAAAAAAATAATCAGTGTCAAAAATCCATTATCAGTTTCGAAAAAAAAAACGAATTAAACATCTGTCACAAAATAAACATTTCCGAGTTTTTTTCCGAGTTCACAAAGCAAAAAAAGTGTTTTTTTATTTGTAACAAGACTTGAATCAGTTTGTGTTTAGAAAAGAGAGAGAGAGAGAGAGGAGCATCGAAACAAGCTCCTTCTTGTTTCTTTCTTTTTTTGTAAAACTGTCTGTGATGATATCGGTTTGTGGACATTTGGGGTGGAGACAAAATGATGTGATTTGTTCGTTGAACTTTGTACGTTTTACATTTTTAGGAGAAAAATGGAACAATAAGAGAATCAGAAATCAAACTATTAGTTTTTTAACTAGTCGGGGTTGAACCTGAGCGGACTTGGTTAGCTCAATTGCACGCTGCTAACCGACTGCGCCACGGAATCGTAAAGCTTCCAGATGAGAATGTCATCCCTACGAAATTTTAATTAGGGGTTTTAGAAACAGAAGATATTTATGTTTCACATTCGGTAAACTGCTTCACATTCCAAATGAATTAACACTGAATTATTTTTAGACTTGTCAATGATTCCAAAAATAATATGCAATCACAATGTTGGATTAGGTGATACCGATACAGTTCCAAAGTTACGTTAACAGGAATGTGTAACGATAATTTAAAAAATTACAAGACATAAACAATATTTCTGAAACATGAAAATTTCTATAGTACAGGATCGGAACAAAGTTTCTATGGATCATAACTCAGTTCCGGTTAGTTCTATCAAAAAAGGGCCAACTAATGAAATGTAGCCCTTGATATGAACTACATTTCATTAGTTGACACTTTTTTGATATCTCCAACGGGAACTGAGTTATGAACCTTAGAACTTGGAAATGTAGAATTTGTTCTCATAATTAACTGTCTTTTTTTCCTGTTACTCTGAACAGTTAAAGAAGACACTGTTGGAAAAATACCGTAACTTTGAGAATTTGATTAGAATAGATGCTCATAGAACTTGATCTGTTCAGCGAATTTTCGAGTTTAGCTCTTCTTTTTTTTTCAACGTAACACTGAATATCCTCGTTGCATCCCCAAAACTTTAAAAAGATTAAGAAACCGGAAATAAACCGGAAAACTTCCCCAATAACTATTTTTTATAGGAGAGAGACTTAATAACCCCGATCAGATATTTCAAAGTTCAAGTTTTTTTAAAAATCAATGAAACAGTAAAAAAGTGATGTTGTCAATAGTCCAAATGAACTTTCAAAGTACAACAATAAAAAAATCTAGTGTTAAATTTATTAGTCTAGATTTAAAAAAACCAGCAGGTTCCAGTTTTAGGGAAGCATATAGACCAAAATCCTTAATGACTTAAGACTTAAATTCGCAGTTGAACATTTATGTTGTCTTCTAGAAACTTTAATTTATACTAAGCTTGAGTAAATGTAATTTTTTTATTTCAGAAAAATTGGACTCTGATCCTTTATTTTTTAATTTTGACACCGAAATATCATGCGTTAAATCATTTAAATGCAATGGAGCTAATAGAAAAAGCTACTAAAGATTTTCAGAAAAAATAACTTTTTTTGTGGCTTCAATGAAACTGTAAATATCAATTTACTTAAGTTTTTTAAAAAACGACCGACAAGAATTCCGATCATATCATCTTTTCGAAAATCCTAATTTCAAGATACTGAAACAGTAATCCAATTCTTAATTTATTAGCGATTCAGCAAAACAACTATAAAAACTCCGTCTTTTTCTAAGAAAAACCCTCTCTTAACCATGTGACAATAGACCTCAGAATCTGTCCTTGAATTCATTGACATCAGAATGTCATTAAAATTTCGGCACTGTTTTATAGGTTGCATTCTTGAAAATTTTGTTGAAAATTTCAAAAAAAAAAGTTATTGTGTTTTTTATTCTATTTTTAGATTTAGAAATGAATATATTTTTACAAGAAAAAAAAAGGGACTACAGTTTCTTTGAATTCACAAGTTAACAGATTTGTACTAGAAATCACTTCTTTTTTTCAATGCCGAGCAACACAAGTTAACAAAAACTAAAAAATCAAAAGATCAAAAAAGCGAAGAAAGACCACTTTCTGTTGACCGAGAAGTGGGAGTGAGAAGCACAAAGTACACAGGAAAAATAAACTCTTTTTTGCAGCAGCAGATTTTGTTTGTTGTTGCTCTCGGAACAGCTGAAAATGTTAGAGATGATTGGGATTTAAAAAATTGTTTTTGGGAAAACTTCCGCCTGAAAACTACAAAAAAGAGCAAACGCGCTCCATCGATAAAAATTACCTAAACTAATTTTAAACGTTCTTAGCGCTTTTGAACAAGCTTCAAGGGCGTCTAAAACTCCGGGCAGAATTTTTTGAAAGTATCGAGTTTAGTCCTGTTGACTGTGGCCTAGGTTTGACTTAACATGAAAAAACTAACTTGAAACAGTGAAAAAAAATTATTTTTCGAATCAATTTTTTCTGTCATCAAAATCCAAAATTTACAGTTTTAAGCGGTTGTTTTCAATCAAACTCAAAAATAGCTTCTATTAAGACAACTGCTTCACTTCCGCCAACTTTTCACAACTTATTTTCAGCCAAAAAGTTATTACAGATTTCCGAAAATCTAGACAGAAAAATTAGGTTCTCTCCATAACAATTCGATTGACAAAAAGAAATTCTTCATAATTTTACGAAACCGAAAAAAATTTTATTTCTCTTTTAAGGTTAGAGGATAAGAGCTAGTATTTCTAAATCTATATTACTTTGTGATTTAAAAAGGTGTGACAAGTAGCACTAACCAGCTCTAATTGTACAGCACCAAGCCAGTGTTCTCGAGTAACTTTCATTCCTCTTCACAACACGGCAACTGAAAAAAATATTGTTTTATGAATAAGTTTCTCTGTTTCAATTGGTTCACAAATGAAAATGTGAAAAATAAACACCAATTCTTTGAAGATTAGATAATTTCTTCTTATAAAAAAAATCGACTTTTAAAATAATTGTGTGCCCTCTAACTACACGGCAGGGAGATAAGGGTCTCGTAAACATGCAGTACTATTAGAGTGATACTATATTTACTTTAATATTCAGAAAAAATATAAAGAAATTTTTTACTGATTCATGTTTTTATTAATTTTTGAAATTTTGAGAAAATTTTCGATTCACCAAAATTCAAATTAGCTTGTGAATAAGTTGAACGGAATTCCGTCTTCCGTCATTTTTTAATTCCGCTGTCCGCCTTCAGCTTGGAATAAAACAGATTTTCGGTTTTTGATTGTGAAAAACTGAACTTTTC